>CM027575.2:6115021-8515021 GCA_015852605.2 Populus deltoides | reverse complement strand
TTAGTCAGGAATGGCACCTGGGCTCTAGTTCCACCGGCTAGCAGTTACAATCTGGTTGGGTGTAAGTGGGTGTTTCGTACTAAATGAAAATCTGATGGTTGACAGGTTCAAGGCCCGATTGGTTGTCAAAGAATTTCACCAACGTCCTGGAATTGACTACCACGACACATTCAGTCCTGTTGTAAAGCCAACCACTGTCCGGATTTGTCACGACCCGAATCCCGGGTCAGTGACCGGCAACGCAGGAGCGGTGTCGAAAGGACACCCCACCTATGCTAAGCCTCAAAACAGACATATTAAAAAAATAATTTATTCAAAAATACGCAGCATTTCATAATCTTCAGAAATATTATATTATTCAAAACTGATGAAACCAAAAGATAGTTTAAAACTTTTCATCAGTAATTAAGACAAAAACAATAATCCATAATACTCATTACATTGTCAAAATCCAAACTTAATTAAAACAAGGTAATAATGAAGCGTCTAAGACATCGAATCAAAACTAAAAGGAAAGCCTCGCAAAACAAGCAAGGCATATCGACCAAAACTGAAGAAGCAGGAACACTCTACAAGTCCAACTGCTATCAGAAACTAAGAACCTGAAATAATATTAAGAATGAGGGGTGAGTTCAACCAACTCAGTAAGGGAATAATATTTAATATACATTTTAGACACTTTAGATATTAATAGTTTGCAAGATGATTTATCTTGATATACATATACATATACATACTAAACATATTATCATAACGTAGTGGAATACATGTCAGAGATCAGATGACACTCGAAGGTGACCAGATGACACTCAAAAGTGACCAGATGACACCCGAAGGTGACCACTGTGGGATGATCAGTCGCCACAGGCTGATGCCTCTTTCACCAGCTAGGTATACAGAATACTATGTGCACATAGGCTAACTACTCTCCGTTAGCATGGAGTTACTGACAAGTCCCATATCAAGGCATAATAGATATTCACAGAATCATCAAAGAAACGTATATCATATCAAATATAATTTAGTTTGACAGATTGCGAGTGCAAATTCAAGAATAAATGAGTACTCGGAAAATAAAGTAACATATATAAGTATTCAAGAAATTAACTAGTACTCATTGTATAATCAACATACATATTTATGTATAATATATGCATATTAAAGATTATCCCACTCACCCGGAAGAATATAAATTAAAAGGAATATCAGATGAAAGACCCGAAAAACCTATTAAGGATCGTTAGGGGAACCTACAATAAATATATGAAATATACTCAAAAGCAACTCAAAACAACACAAATAAAAGATTCCAATGCATAAAAGAAAACCAGGTTTAGTCTCCTAGGTTTAAGGACTAAAACGACAATGATCCAAAACAGGGACCAAAACGTAATTTTATCAAAACTGGACCAAACTATAAATACATAACCATACTGAAATTTCACCCATAAAACATCCTCAATTCTGTCAAGAACGAAACAGGGACCAAACTGTAATTTTTTTAAAAGTTCAGGGACTAAAATGTAAATTCCTAAAATTGAGGGACCAAACTGAAAATATTCCAAATCAATTATCAAACTGAGATTCATCATCCTTGACCTCATAATAACACTGTCCAAAATCTCAAAATATATTTAGGGGTCAAATTGTAATTTTTCCAAAGTTTAGGGACTAAACTGAAACTTTCACAAATCAAGGATCAAAATAAAATTTGGTCATCTTCAACCTCAAGACCATTCTGTCCAGATTTTACAGCAAGGTAAAAATGAATTTCTTAACCCATAAAAATTAATTTAAACAAATCAACTCATAAATCTTTATTTTCAACAACATCCTAATTAATCACCTAACATTAAACCCTTAATAATCATAAATCAATCTTAACAATATAAACTTCCAATCCTTATAAACCACAATCTCTCTCTCTCTTTTTTTAATCCTTCCATAAACAAATCATAATTAAAAGTAACATGAGAGAGAATTACTTACTTGCTACTTCCACTTTTCTTAAACCCAAAACTCAAGATAAAAAACTGAAATCCTTGGTTTGATGAGGAAAGGGTCATGGCGGCCACAAGACTTAGAAGAGAGAACAGTAATTCTCTTACAACTTTTTCTTATATACCTAGGTTAACTTAGGTTGGGTTTGGGCTGACTTGAGCTTGGGTTTGGCCCAAAAGATTGGGTCTTACAGGATTGTTCTTAGTATTGCAGTGAGCCGTGGTTGGACCTTGCGGCAACTTGACGTAAATAATGCCTTTCTTCAAGGCCATCTATCAGAGAATGTATACATGTCTCAACCACCGGGATTTGTTGACATTGATCACCCCTCTTATGTCTGCAAACTCAACAAAGCCATTTATGGCTTGAAACAAGCCCCTAGGGCGTGGTATCAGGAACTAAAAAATTTCCTCCTACAGTTAGGTTTTCGCAATTCCTATGCTGATACATCACTTTTTATATTTCATGTTGATGGCTACACAATGTATCTTCTTGTTTATGTTAACAATTTGATTCTGACAGGAGACCATGAAACCAAAGTTAATCACTTCATTACCATTCTTGCTTAGCACTTCTCTATCAAAGAACTTGGTCTCCTCACTTACTTTCTGGGCGTAGAAGTTATCCCAAACCATCATGGTCTGCTACTCTCACAAAGAAGATATATCACAGACCTTCTCATTCAAACCAAGATGCAAGATGCAAAAGCTGTACTCACCCCCCTACCAATCAGTCCCACTCTCACTCTCACATCAGGTTCCTCACTTTCTGATCCCACTGAGTATCGCAAGGTTGTTGGCAGTCTTCAGTATCTGCTTATAACTCGACCAGACATTGCCTTTGCTGTCAACAAATTGTCTCAATATATGCACTGCCCTACAACTGACCATTGGTCCTTTTTCAAACGGCTACTACGTTATCTTGTTGGCACTGTTGATGATGGCTTACAACTCTACAAAGACTCAACACTCAGTTTACATGCATTTTCTGACATTTCTCTCAGTTTACAAGCATTTTCAGACTCAGATTAGGCAGGGGACAAGGACACTTTTTGCTCCACCAGTGCTTACGTTGTTTATCTTGGTCAAAATCCAATCTCATGGTGCTCTAAAAAGCAACGCACAGTTGCTAGGTCTTCCATAGAGGCAGAGTATCGTTTCGTTGTCAATACAGTTGCTGAACTTAATTTTATTTGTTATCTCTTAACTGATCTTGGCATTTCGCTTCCCTCATGTCCTGTTATTTACTGTGATAATATCAGTGCCACTCAACTCTGTTCAAATCCGATATTTCATTCCCGTATGAAGCATGTTGCTATAGATTTTTATTTTATCAGGGATCAAGTTCAAAGTGGTGTTCTTCGTGTGATGCATGTCTCCTCTGAAGATCAACTTGCGGATGCTCTTACCAAGCCATTTCCACGCCAATGTTTTCTTCAGCTTAAACACAAGATTGGAATTCTCTCCCGCGCTCCATCTTGAGGGGGCATAATAGAGATGTAACAAATATAATTAGCTGCCTCCTTATCATCTGCTGCTTTCTTATCATCTGCTGGCTCTCCCTTATCAGCTTGTGATTATTCAAATATATTTAAACGTTGTTTGTTGTAACTGTAACTCATTAATTATAGGATTCAGTTGTAACCTTCCTATAATTTATGAGTTACAGCTACAACAAACAACGTTTAAATATATTTGAATAATCACAAGATGATAAGGAAGCAGTAGATGATAAGAAGACAGCTAATTATCTTTGTTACATCTCTATTATGTTTAAGACCAAATAGCTTGCAAACAAAAGATGATTTGGTTTAATGTCAGGGCACATGATGTGTGAGGCTTGCCCTGAGGGTCATTGAAAGCTTGCTTTCTTCTTTGTGCATGAAGCTGCAGTCCCACTAGCTTATTGTACTCAGAATAGCAACACTTATACACCACTCAAAAACAGACCAAACAGAGACATTTCCCTTTCTCCAAAATGCAAAGACAAATAAGTTCATCCTTGGATAATCACGAATATCCTCAACTTACACCAGGTTGCCCATCTACTCAAAATGCAAAGACAAACAAGTTCTCCAGTTTGGTACATAATTGTAAAGGTTCTCTCCATATATATCTTCGAAAACATCTCTAAAACAGAAATAGGTATCTCTTACCGCGGGCCCTAGTTTGACATCATTCTTGTCAAAAACTCACAGCAAACCCCAATTCACTTACCCTTCCATACCCCCTAGAAAAAAGGAAAGTGAGGGCCAGCCAGCAGCTGTTCCTAATTAGAAAGCCGATGGCTGAATTTACAGGGAGTTTATTCTTCTAAATGACCCTTTAAAATAGCAACTTCCCTTTACGTAAAGAGTTGCACATTTCGTCAAAATATGCAACGAATCAAAAATACAGGTAGGATAAATCACAAAATGCGGTAATGAACTAGCAAAAATATCATATCTTCTACTCAATTTTGAAGTGAACTCTTCATATCCTATGTTTGTAGACTAGTAAAACTGTACAAACTTTGCTATGAGCTAAAATTTACATTAGAATCTCAAGTAACGTCATCAAACTATTTCAATATTCATACTCTAACGCCATCAGTTCAGCTAAAACTACTGATCACAGAATTCAGCAGTGACAACAACAAACCCAAAACGTATTTGAGAAATACCAAATACATATTTCAGACAAATTTATGAAACTTATGATGCATATTTAAAATAGAAAAGGTAATGATCATTCACTCTTTCTCAAGAAAAATCCGAAAGCAAAGCATACATGGTGCTTTAACATGCACGTATTGATGCAATTATATGAGCAAATATTCAAGTAAATGGGATCTTACCACCAAGTATGTGTGCCAAAACTTTTCAGAGATGACGGGCATGAGTTGCACAAAGCTTGTAATGTAGATAACATCATGTAGATAGCTACAAGATATTACCACCACCGGGAGGCAACATCTTATCACAAAAATATATTTTTTGAAGAACACTGTGTGGTTGTGTAACACCGGCCCCCTATTGGATGAGAGTAACTTTTCAATTTTTAGTTATTACATATATCTATTTGAGTATATATAAAATATGTTTTTATTAGATTTCCATTAAATATTTGATCTTTTTTTCACGAATAAAAGAAATTATTAACGAAAGAAGCTAAAGCAAGGGCACAATCAAATCTGATGCAATCTTCAACAAAGAGTATAATTTATGGTATATAAACATGTTTCCTACTCTAAACATTATGGTTTCCCACTATATATATATATATATATATATATATATATATATATATATATGTTTTTCTTGGATTTTTTTTGTTTTTTTTATTTATAATTTAGCCTTTTATTAATATTTAGAGTTGATAATATATTTAAAACATCTTTAATATAGCTATTCCAATATTAAAAAAATATCTGAACAACATTAAAGAACTTGATTTTACAAGATATTATTTAAATTCTTCTTCTTGTTTTTTTTTTATTAAGAGTTAAAGGGACTAGAATTAAAGAATAGAAAAATATTGAGGTATGGAGGGGAGAAATGAATAAGCCAATAATGAAAATCGAGGCAAAAAGAGAGAGAGAGAAAGACAAAAAAATAAAAAAAGAGAAAAAGGAAGGAAGGAATAATTAAGTTCCCAAAGCCACAACGACCCTTCTATTGCCACTTGCACCCTTTTATTACAACGACATAAACGAAGACACAAATCAAATCATAGACAAAGTTTCACACGCTACTCGAAGGTTGGGGATGTTTGTATGTTTATAGAGTCATTCAAATTATAATATTAGTTATTTTTTAAATAATTTTTTATATTGAAATACATGTAAATAATATTTTTTTATTTTTTAAAAATTATTTTTGATATCAGCACATCAAAACGATCTAAAACATACAAATCATATTAAAATTTAGCAAAAAAATAAAAGTTTTGAATTTTTTGGGAACGCTATTTGCACCGCGTTTCCAAACGCATTCTTAGTCTCTCGATTTTTAAAATCTCTTCAATTTAATCTTTTATTTTTAAATTTTTTTTCTAGTTTTTTTTTAATTTCATTATTTAACATTAGGTTCAACATCATATTTTATTTCTTTTCATTTTACATTTCTAGAAGGTTATCATGATATCAAACAAACATCCCAACATTGAGATAATGAATGATTTTGTGATCATTTATTTTTTTTACATTTTTTAAATAAAAATAGTTTTGAAAACAACCCAAATCATTAAACTTTATTGAGTTAATGACTCAATTAGTGGATTTAGTGGGGTAATTCAGGTTATCCCAGTTCACTAGTTTGGCTAGGTCCCTTTTTTGTTTTTTTTTTTTTCTAATTGAACTCGATTTTATGATTGTCTATTTTTTTTTATCATATAGTTAAAAAAAGTTAGTTTGGAGAAAAAATCATGTTACTAACTCATTTTAAAGTTCAGTATATAAATAGTAAAATAATGTTTTATTTTTTCAATGTGAAATTTGAAACCTTTTAGTATATATACTATATGTTCATAAGAAAAAAGTTATTTTTTTTAATATGGGATAATAAACCTTTTTGGTTTGAATACTTCAACTTAGAAAAATAAGATAGTAATTTTCCAATGTGGGATAAAAAAGCTTTTAAAATAATCTTTTTAACTTAATTATTTACAACATATATAGAATATACTCATATGAATTGTTTCTTAATTTTTTTATATAAAATATTAAAACATCAAATATATTTTTTCAAGTTTTTTTGGGTGACCCGAGCCTTGACCGGGTCTGTTTCATTCAAAATTCAGGCCTACAATTGGCCTAGAGTAACCCGTAACTCTGGTGACCCGAAAAAAATCTAGTAGAGACCTTTTTTTTTTCAAATGTGTTTTTTCTCCTATATAGAGTCCCTTTTTTATATATATTTTTTAGTTAGTTACTAACTCATTTCAAAATTCACTATATAAATAGTAGAATAATGTTTTATCTTTACAATGCGGGATAAACTTTTTTTTTGAAATAATCTTTTAAACTTAATTATGTACAACATGTATAGTCTATATCCAAATGGATTGTTTTTTAATTTTTTTCATATAAAATATTAAAATATCAAATATTTTTTTAATTTTTTTGGTGGTGACCCGGGCCTTGGTCGGATCTGTTTCATTCAAAATCTGAACCATGTATACCCCCTTTTTTCTTCAAATGTGTTTTTATCCTGCCTAGAGAGCCCTTTTTTATATATATTTTTCAATTAATTACTAACTTATTTCAAAGTTCACTATATAAATACTTGAAGAATGTTTTATTTTTTCAATATGAGATTTGAAGCCTTTTAGTATATATAGCCCATGTTCACAAGAAAAAGTTATGTTTTTTCAATGTGGGATAAAAAAACCTTTTTAGTTTAAATATTTCAACTTAAAAGAATAAGATAATATCTTTCCAATATGAAATAAAAAACGTTTTGAAATAATATTTTAGACTTAATTGTTTGCAACATGTATAATTAACATATATCCACAAAATTGTTTCTTAATTTTTCCATATAAAACATTAAAACTCAAATATTTTTTTTTAATTTTTTCGAGTTGACCCGAGTCGACTCATGTAACCCAGGACCCGACCTCATGCCCAGGTCAACCCTTATACCTGGTTTGATAACTATGGTTCTCATGAAAATATAACTTTAAAGAATACAATTAAAAAAAAATAAAGTGATGTGACTGGTTATAAAACTAAAAACTGAAAAAAAAAAAGAAGACAAAACCTCTCTTTTATTTTGTTCTAGGGTCTCTTTTAAAAACTATTGATTTTTTTGTTACGCATTTAATTTTCAGAGTGATTTTTTTTGTTCATTTATGATTTTATTTTTATCTTTCATATATATACAAACTATGTTTTTTAAAATAAAAAATATGTATTTTTGGATGATTTTCTTAATATGTGTAGCCTTACATGTTATTCTTTTTTTCTTTATATTTTATTCAATTAATTTAATATTCTATTTTTCAAGATTCAATATCTTATCTACATTTGTCTTTTGTTTTTTCCAGTTTTGTTTTTAGATGTAATTAATAAGTTTTTATTGATTTATTAATGCATATAATTCTTAGTTTATTTGATTACATGTGTGCACAAACATTTTGATTTGTTATATTTTTTGAACTACCAAAATTTATTGAAAAAACCTGCATGGATAAATAAAAATATTTGACCCGCGACAGAGCATGGGTCACATAGCTATTGGGTTCGGCTTTTAGCTAGACCCAAATATGTCTAATTTTATTTTTTTGACTTTTTTAGATTTTTTTCTTTTATTTTTTTTCATAAGATAAATAGAAAATGAATTGATGAAATTTTTTATATTGTATAAAAATTGGATGATGATAATTTTTTTCATTTAAAGTTGGGTTGGTTGAATTTTTTTTCTTTTAGTGTTGGGTCCTACTGCCCAAAAAGATTTAATAGCGTTGGGTTCTGATATCAACAGGACCCAGTAAAGTTGGGCTGCGGTGAAACCCAAAACACTTAATATATATTTTTATTTTTTATACTTTTTTATACATTTTAAATTGTTTTTTTTATTATTATTGATCACCGCAGTGAACTGCCAGAATTACACCACATAACGTGGTGACACTGTACATTACCACAAGGGGCTGCACCACCTCTTCCCCTGACAATAACAATCAATGCATGCAGAAAGGTACCGAACCTGGTTGGGTTGTCTTGGACCACGAACTAAACGGTGGTTAGAGCTGGGGTCTCGCGTTTAATGGTGGCTGGCAGAGACTAGTGGTTGTTGGGTTCCATTAACTTTTCTAGGGGTGTTTGTGTTTGGGAGCACATTCATATGTGCTTTATAAAAATTTTAATTTTTTTATTTAATTTTTTAATATCATTTTTATTTACTGATATTAAATTTTTTTAAAAAATAAATAAATATATTATATTAATATATTAAAAAAAATACTTTTAAAAATAATATCTGCAAGCTCTACTTTATAAACAAAGCGAACCACCAAGGCATGCACAAGACCGACCCATGGCTATTATTGAATGGTAAGTGTTCACTGGTCCTTCGGTTTTTAATAACAGGATTCAGCTGATAAAAAAAAAAAAAAATTATTTTATAGGTAACATGATTGAATATGCCAATAAAGTATTAAAATATATTTTTTTAAATTATTTTTAATATTAACACAATTTAAAAATATATAAAAAATTATTTTAAATAAAAACAAAAAAAATTAAAATTTAAAGAAAGAAACAATTCTCAAACATACCATGAGTTTATATATAAAGACTGTATTGGACATCAAAAACCAAAAAAGAAACAAGAAACAGGAAGAGGAACAACACCTAAAAAACCATGTCTTGTGAATCATCATCCGAGCTTCATGTTGTGATGTTTCCATTCTTTGCATTTGGTCACATAAGCCCATTTGTGCAACTCTCTAACAAGCTTTCCCTCCATGGAGTTCGAATCTCTTTCTTGTCAGCTCCTGGCAACATTGCACGCATCAAGTCCTCTCTTCTTGCCACTCCCACCACCCAAATCATCTCTCTTCCAATCCCTGCGGTTGAGGGCCTCCCTCCGGGGCATAACAGCACCGCAGAGACAACACCGGCTGTGGCTGGTCTCCTCAAGAAAGCTCTAGACCTCATGCAGCCTCAAATCAAGACCATATTGGCAGAACTCAAACCCCATTTTGTGTTCTTCGATCTCTTACAGCACTGGCTTCCAAAGCTAGCTTCCCAGATTGGCATTAAAACAATAAGCTACACTGTTTTCTCTGCCACTTCAACTTCATACCTTACTGTCCCTGCCAGAATAAGTGAAGAAGGAGAAAGTCCCTCGATTGGGGATCTCATGAAACCTCCAAATGGGTATCCTTCATCATCCATTACTTCTGTAAAAGCCTTTCAGGCTCGAGACTTCTCGATTGTATATAAGAGCTTTGATGGTGGTCCTACTATATGCGATAGAGCTGTCGATAGTCGTCTTGGTTGCACTGCAATGCTCTTGAAGACATGTCAAGAAATGGAAGGACCGTACGTGGATTTTATAAAAACACAGTTTAAAAAACCTGTACTTTTAACTGGTCCTCTAGTCCCTGATCCACCTTCTGGAGTACTCGATGAGAAATGGGCTAATTGGTTGGGTCAATTTCCTGCCAAATCTGTGATTTTTTGCTCATTTGGCAGCGAAACATTCTTGAACCATGACCAAATAAAAGAGCTTGTTCTTGGTTTGGAACTCACTGGTTTACCATTTTTCCTAGTTTTGAACTTTCCTGCAGAGCTCGATAGCCAAACCGAGTTAAACCACGCTTTACCGTCGAGGTTCTTAGAGAGGGTCAAGGGTAGAGGAGTTCTGCACACAGGGTGGGTTCAGCAACAGCTTATACTCGCACATAGTAGTGTAGGGTGTTATGTCTGTCACTCAGGGTTTAGCTCTCTGATTGAAGCATTGGTGAATGACTGTCAATTGGCCATGCTACCACTGAAGGGTGACCAGTTCCTGAACACCAAGCTCATAGCTGGAGACCTGAAGGCTGGGGTGGAGATAAATAGGAGAGATGAGGATGGGTATTTTGGAAAGGATGATATTTGTGAAGCTGTCAAAACTGTCATGCTGGATGTAGACAAGGAGCCTGGCAAGTCTATGAGGGACAATCACAAAAAATGGAGGGAATTTCTGTTGAACGCACAGATTCAGAACCAGTACATTGTAGAGTTGATTGAGGAACTGAAAGCCATGGCTTAGAATCGTATTTGTCGATCAAGCTACATATTCAAGCATCTATTGAGTCCGCTTGCAGTCTGTCTCTCCTTTAATTTGTAGCCACAGCGTACTGCCCTCCTTTTTCTAAAGGAAAAAAAAATTTCTTTTTGCAGCACCTGCTCCTTTTGCCATTTTTTGACTTTCAGTATTTTTTTCCCTTTGAAATGAAGTGGTTATTGAAGTTTAACATGTTATTAGTTAAAATTTATATTTTTTTTAAATTTTTATATTATTTTAATATACTATGCTATTATTAAAAATAAAAAAAATATTTTAATATATTTAAAAAAAATAATATTAAAACAACCTCTATATTTATCTCCAACACTCAACATTACAGGCACGTTTGGGAACGCGACTGTGACTGTGTTTTTAAAAAATTTAAATTTTTTTTTGCTAAAATTTAATATGATTTGTATGTTTTGGATCGTTTTGATGTATTGATATCAAAAATAATTTTTAAAAAATAAAAAAACATCATTTACTTGTATTTTAACACGAAAAATTATTTAAAAAGCACTCATAACCATACTACCAAACACAATCATCTCTATCGTATCATCACCTCTTCAAAAACAATGCCAGTGGTTTAATACTGCTGTTATGCATCAACTACCAGTCTACCACCATTGTCTTGAACATCATTGTCATTATTATCACCTTCACTTTAAATGATCTATCAAAATCTATCAAGAGAAAATAATTCAGTTTCAGGAAAATGTTTTCTAAAATATATTTTTACAAAACAAAGGGACCCTATTTGCACACACAAATTAAAGAGATGGAAATTCTAAAGCATCTAAAATTAGATTAAAAAAAAAAAAACTTAGGCTAGATATTGCAGCGCATTGGACTATGAATGGCACTGTGTATTTTTCAATTATTTATTTTGATTCTTAAATTTTTATTTTATGTGATTTTTTATTAGGGTGCCGTTTAAATAAAATACTTAACATGAGATGTTTAAATTATTATTCAATTCTTTCAAAGTTCTTAAATAATATTACATGTTTTTACAGGAATGTTCATAATTTTGTTTTCAATGAAAATGAATATTTTTGTGTTATTTTTAATAGATTTTTTACATTATTTTATCATATTAATTAAGTTTTTTTATTTTTTTTACTTTCAATCACATATAAAATATTAAGACATTATTTTAATATTTTTTTTATTAAGACTTGTTTTTGAGATCATGATAGTTTATTTATCTATAAAATAGTGCTTTCAATTAAAAAACTTGCTTTTGTTAAAACAATAAAGATATGCATTAACAAGCTAGGCAATGTAGTTTAGATTGAAAAAATATATTTTTCTACCTATTTCAAATGATTAAAATTTTTAACAAATTTCTATTTTAATTGTCTTTGCTTTTTATTAAAAAAAAAATGTGTTTCTAATGAAAAACAAATAGTCTCATTTTTTATATATAATATTAGGTTTTTTTATGATAATATCATCGATTTCTTTATGAATAGTTATGTGTTAGCATGATATGCATAATTCTTGAAATGATTTTCTTATTAATATTATATTAAACTAATATATCTATTTTTTTAGTTTTTATTATTAATTTTTATATGATTTTTAAAAAAATTTGTTGTTCTGATTTGTTTTTATGTACTGTGTAAAAATGATATATTCTCAAAATTTTAAGTTTTCATTATCGTAAGTCTTTGCTTAAAACAAAATGCTTCTCATAAAAAAATATTTTCATAAAAATAAAAATAAAATGCATGAATGGAAAAATTAGGGTTTGGATAAAAAAAAATATACAATTTTTCCTTTTTAGTTAAAATCATTGTAGTTTATCAAAAAAAATTTTTTAATGCTGTTGGTTTTTATTCAATGAACTATATATGTTGCTAATAAAAACTATTATGTTGTAAAAAACATTACATGAATGAAAAAAGACAATCTTAATGAAACTATTTCTCTATTGTATGATCTACAAATGTCTAATTTTATTATTGTAATATTAAATAAAAAAAGATTCCAAAAAAAAAACTTATTAAAAAGATTCCAAAAATATCCATTAAAAATATTGTCATTTCAATTATTTTATAAAAATATATTAAATAAGCACTGCACTTTTTTTTTTTTTAAAAGTCAAATAAGATTTTATGTAATTGACCAAATTTTGATGCATTTTCTAAGTTGATTCCGTTGCATCAAATTAATTTGTATTTAATTTAATTTAAAATCTAGCACAAGACAAATATGTCGGCCACCGACACCGTATTGACTCGTAGAGCTGGGCAAGTACTAGTAAAAAGTTACCCATGAAAACGCACAAAGCAACAAACTAGTTAATATTATTTTACAATATCCAGAATTATTTTAAAAATCAGGCTCAATACGTTTATGAACTTAAACTTGCATCTAACAGTCAAAGAATCTAAAGATTAAATGCAATATATATATATATACCCATTGCTAAATATGCCTAATTCTTCAAATAATAACTTAAAAATCAAATAACTTAAAGAAAATGAATGTTCCCCTCCTCACATGTTACTGTTCAATGAAAAGTAACATTTTTTTTTCCTTGCTCTCTTTAATTTTTATATTTTTAGATTTATTGAGAACTAGACTTTATTATTTATTTTGATTTTCTTTATATGAGAATATTATGGTCTTGAAAAATCATCCCGACATTGAGTTAGTGCTCGATTTTTTTAGCATTTATCATTTAATCATATTATTAAATAAAAAATGATTATAGAAAAAACATAATTATTGAGAATTAGATTTCATGATTTATTTTGATTTACTTTTTATAAAATTATCGTGGTTGTAGAAAAATATCTCAATATTGAGTTGATGCTCAATTTTGCAAGTGTTTATTTTTTATCACATAATTAATTTAAATATTTTTTTAAACTAAAGTTATTAAACTCAATGGAGTTTATAACTCAAATCAAATCATGAGTTTGGTTAGTTAACGTAGGTAAAACCAAGTTTATTCAATGTGTCACCGTCTCAATATTTGTTTTAAGAAAAGATGTTATCTTGAAAATATTTATAAATCCAAACCATGTTTTTACCAATTGTCTTAATTTACTTTAACTCATCAAGTTTATTAGAAGACGGAAGGGCAACTCTTATATAATTTAATTTGAAACTCAAGCTAGATAAATAGTATAATTAAAAGGTTTTAAATTTGACCTGCTGAGTTAGGTTTAATAACACCATCAAAAATATTTTCTTAGTCTGAACATAACTATTTTACATGTAAAAATTTCTTGATCCCACCACAAACATAGTGCATTTGATTATCTAGTTATAATCCATTAGTTAAAGGTTCAAATCCCGTTAATATCTTAGATAGACATTAATATTTACTTTTCACACCATTTAATATTTATAATCAATTTATTGACATTTTAAATTTATTATAATTTATTATATAATTATTAACAAAAACTTTAAAAGTGTGGTGTTTTCAGTGTAACATGTATCGTAATATATGAGAGAAAGCACTATGAATTGTAATAATGTTTTTTTTTTTATATTCTTAATTTTTTTAGTTCGATCATTGAATTTTTTTTAATTTTATCCTTTAACAATGCATTGAATGAGAATTGAACTTGATAATTTATTTTTATTTTTTTATATTAAATTATCATGATGTTAAAAAAAAAATATGCCAATATGAGATTAAAATTGAGCTTTTCTAAGACCAAGAGGACGGAGCCCAATTTTCCTGTAACGTAAGGTGGTTTAAGCTGAACTAGGAAGTGACATGTCATCTGCACTTGCAGATGATGATCCACCTATTTATTTTTTTAAAAAATTAGACGAACTTATTGTCCACTCATTTCAGGTATAAGAAAAGATGAAGTTAATGGGCTAGCTTTGGGCTTGCCCTAGCAGCCCACCACTTGCCCTTATTTTTTAATGTACAGGCGTGTTGGCCCACCTAGGCCCAAGTGCCTTAATGTTTTTTAGTTTTTTTTTAATTTAAATTTATTAGAGATTTTTATCCACATTATTTTATTAAATTTCATTCAATTTTTTTTTCAAATTAGTTTATAATATTGTTTTAATAACACTGACAAATGCTCTTCTTGAATAGCCCTTCGCAATGATTTTTTTTTAAAATTTTATTTGTTCATTTTCTTGCATGTTTCCAATTTTTATTATCATATATATAATTAAACTTAATCAAGTCAATGGCTTAGGTTATGATTTTGACAAGATAAGTTAATTAATCCGAGTTAATCTAAAATATTATTATCTTAGTATATATATAAAAAAAAGAGATTAAGCGACGATGTCTTGAAACTTATTTTTTTGAAATCAAACCAGATTTTAACTGGTTTGTATTTAAACCTGATATATTGACTGAGTTACATCAAGTTAGTTCTCATCTGAACTAGTTTCAAACCCAAGTCAATCAAGGAGCAAATCTCTTTTGACTCTTTATTTTTATTAAACTAGTTTTTTTTTTTTTAGAAAAAAAAATACTACTAAGAAAGGAAGGATTATACTAGAAAATTATTTTAGTTCAATAGTATTTAAATTATTACTCTTTTAATAAAAAATTATTTATGATTAAATAAAAAAATTAAATAACTTAATTCATATGTATTTCTCAGTGTCCTAACTTAATCTTCTGTTAGGATTCACAACTTTTTTTGTTTTTAATATTTTATCAAGCCGGGTTGAGAAGGAAGAGAGAAAACTTCCTCATTTTAGAAGGCTATATATATATATTAACGGAGCCTGTTAAGGTCGAGGGCCGAGGAGGCTCGCTACCATGCTAACCCCTTTCGTTGGCTAATTAACTTGATTTTGCTTGTTTCGTGTCTGGTATGACGCATTTAATCCTCGAGTAATTTTATTAAATGTACAATCTATATTATTAAACATTAAAAAAATACTTTGATATGAGCTCCAACGGAGCCTGAACTAATTAGCTAGTAAAATAAAATATCATTAATATGGGTATAAGACATTATATGAACTAAAGTTCCAGTAGTATGTAACAAGCACTACTTGTGTGGTTATATTATGATCATTAAAATTCTAAAATTGTAAAATTCTCAAAGTACTTGCGTTAAAATTTTGACCATAAAATTTCTTTTTTGTCGTCGTCGTCGTCGTCGTCTATTTCAATCTATGTAATGATTGAGTTTTATTTTTCTTCTTTTGTTGTGCTTTCAAGGTTCTTAGAGCTGCAATGTTTTATGCCAACATGGGAGACACTACTATATATGGAGCACACAGGAGAGTTGATCTAGTTTAGCATGCCTCCCCCAACAAAAAAAGAAGGAAAAAAAGGGCTTAGATTGCCGACTTCTATCAAAATCTGATGCATCTTTTGCTTTTGCTCACATATATTCATGATTTAGATCTAGTTAGGGGGTGATTGGCTGTCAATTAGGTCATACACAACAAACTTAGCTCCATTTTCTTGTATTTGATTCATAACAATTCTTGGAATCACGTTCATCACTCTATTTTTCTGTTGTCTTTTTCAAAGTGTCGAATTTTAAACAGCGATGTTCAGAGTCTTCCTTGCTTGTGGGATGCTGTGGCATTGTACATGCAGTTCAAGTTCTTGCTCGTTGACATGCATTTGCTACACATCTTATCTAAGATATTAATTCGATGATTTTCATCTGAATCAACTTTAGCCTAGCTAGTTGAAACTACGGGTCTGTAACGGCTTAGCTCAAAAATATATTAATAATATATGGGATTATTGGTTGTTTTCATCACCAACATTTAATAAAGAATTAAGAACAAAATAAATATAAAGATCCATATTAACAAAAGGATATTTTTTTCGTAAGAAAAAGATTCATATTCAAAGAAACACTCAAAGAGGATTCTAATTCAACGAAGAAAAGAACTTATATACAGAAAGCTTTACATCAAATGGAAATACTTATTGGAGAAGAATATGCTGATCTAGGAAAAATTTGTGATTGAATTACTGTTTGAAGTTGAAGTCCCACCAATATCTTGAGCATATTTACGCTTTCTATGGCTCTGCTCCATGGAATGGTTTTCCTTGTTATCGGACAGAACATGATCGTGGCAACGTTTTGGTTCTGAGTTAAATTCATCAAAACCTATAGTGTGTGCCACATAATCATGTGACCATCTGTTTTTATTGGTAGCAGTATCCAGTCTATCCTCTTTGGACCTATAAACCACTGCTAGCACACAGTGGTCCAACTGTGTTATTTCCAAAAGAAAAGCAAGTAATTGTCAGCATGCTAAACAAGACCCTGTTTTTTTTTTTTTTTAAAAAAAAAAAACCAAGCAAAACATTTTACAGACCATGCCTTCATTTTCAATGGTTTGTGTGGGAGGATCTACAAGCCTGAATTCATACATAAGCCAACGTGTCTTCCTTCTATCCTTATCGAAGAAGACAAGAGATGACCTGGTACCAATTGTTTGTCCATCGTTATTTTCGACAATGGGAATGGGAGATGAATTCATCTTCCAATGTCCATTCGGGGTGTTTCGTTTACCCTTCCGTGCTCCATTTATATGGAGTTTGTAAATAGGAGTAAAAATATACATCCTGCCATTACAATGGCGATGCACTTTATCTGTTCATTAAAAAACTAACTCACACTATTAGCGCAAATCAAATAATCTTCTCTCTCTCAATATATATTTCTTTAACTATGAACTTGTTTATTGAAAGAAAATCTTTGTTTATTCAAAGAAAAACATGAAGCGTGACCTACCTTGTGGTAAGTCTTGAGGATCATATTTATAGAGATCAAAGTCACCAAAAATACCTTCACAAATTGCACCACCACCATATTTTCTTGCACGTAAATAATAATCAAGCAATTCTATGTCACTAGGGTTAAATCTCCAACCAACTGGTCCAAACTTGAACCAATCCATCCAATTGGCTGATGTAGATAAGCTTCTAAACGCTTCCCTTACTTGATCGTGACGCCTCGGTTCACCATCACTTTGCATCGCACGATCTACATCCCAGTTCTTCTCTGAGGTTTCTGAGATTGGTGTGCTCATCAAACTCTTGCCCGCCGTTTTTTGTTCTTTGAGGTTGTCCCTTCGATGTGTTTTTCTCCAGAAGAAAAAAGGAAAGGAAAGTTTAACCTCTAGTGGTTCGGAAAGGTTTAGGGCGTAAGTGTATTTATAGTAGAGTGGGAGACAATGTTTCACTGGGTCTTTCAAACCCTACTTCGTAAAGGATTTTGTAGCATATATAATTCATCACTAATGCTATTTCTTGAGATATTCACAAACACAAATAAACAATTAGATTAATAAATCCAGTAGATGATCTATGCCTCTTAAATCTTCCTAAAATTATTTATTTATTAAAACTTAGTCCTTATAGTTTAATGAAAGTAGTTAATTAGCCTTTTTAGTGTTAGACATATATTTAATCCCTCTGTTTAAAATCCGATCAAGTACAACTTACCATGTCCCTCAGCCAATTACATCTTTTTTTTAGTATTTTAATTAAAACAAAATACGCGTGCACACGCATATATATATATATATATATATAAAAAAAATATATATATATATATATATATATATATATATATATATAAAAAAAAAAAAGATAGGGAGATTTTATTAGGAAAGTTGATATCTTTTTCCAAACAAAAGATAATAAATTGAGAATGTGGTCAAAAAATTATTTATAATCAATTAGTAAAATATTATTGGCTTACGCTACACCGTAGGTCATATCAATTTTTTTTAACGTCAAAAAATTATTCATATATTGCTAATGTTTTTCTAACAAAAGAATTAAATAATGTAGAGATTGACTTGATATGATTTGATTGACTTAATGAGTATAACCTGGGTTAAAAAAGGTCGTTTGATTAACCTGGGTTAACTTGTTAAATCTGCAACCCTAATTATGAAACCATGATAACCCAATAAAAAATAAATTGAAAAAAAAATTTGAGGCCCAATTCTCAATCAAATCAATGTTGAAAGATGAAATTAAAAAGAAAATCAATTAAAAAATAATTATGGCCAACCCAGATTAACATTCCAAAACTGAACCTAGATCATGAGACTGAGATAACACTATAGAAAGTAAATAAAAATAAATTATGAAACTCAATTCTCAATTAATCAAATGTTGAAGGTTGAAATTAAAAACAAATCAATTAAAAAAGTCACAAAACAACCTAAATTGAATCGGTTTAATACACCAAACTTATGATCCGGGTTATGAGACCGGAATATCTCACAGAAAGCAAATTAAAAAATAACCCGAGTTAATCTATCATACTCTCAAGTTTGAGATGGGGGATCAAATATACCTAAAGATCACACATTGAAAGCATATTATATAGTTTGGAAATGAAAGGTGTGTCAGCTCTTATGTATATCAGTCCTTTAAGATAGTTTAAATATTAGGTGCGGTTACATATAGATTGACCTTACCACTGTCCTTGTCAAGGATACAAGACATATTATATGTATAATTACTTAGAAAGGCTCAGATGGATGTAGATACTACCCCAAGTTCCACTAGAACTTAAGGAATATTTGACCTTGGAAGCACAACCATTTAGAATTTTGGACAGGAGTGAGAAGGAACTAAGAAATAAAAGGATTCTAATGATAAAGACACATTAGAAAAGCTCTCAATTTGAGGAGGTAACTATATATATATATAGTTAGATGATACTACTGGTATAAAGTTATATCGGATTTATGAAAGGTTACCTGAAATAAAAGAAGTAATGGAATAAGAAAGGCTAAATAAGTAATCAATTAAAAAAATTCACCTCTCCCTCACCTGTTAAGCCGACGGTACAACAAGAGAAGGATAGAGAGACAAAAAAGTTTTCTTTCCTTCTTCCTTTCCTCCACCATTGAAGGGTAAGAGAAGTGTAAAAGGAGTGAAAATAGAGAGTTTTGAGAGAGAAGAACATACCCATGCCAAAATCAAGAGAGATTAAAGAAGGGGGGGGATTGGGTTAGAGTGAGAAAGTGAAGAAAGATATGGAAAAAGAGAGAAGTCTTGAGAAATTTCAACTAATTAGTTTTTGAAATACATTTTGAAACCAGACAAGATGTTTGGAACTTCTCTATATCAATTTAAACAAAAATTAATTGATTTTCAGAAAACTTCAGCAAAAAATGAATTAGAGTTTTTAAAATAAAAATTGAGGAAAAAGGGATTTCTTAGAAATTAAGTTTCTAGAATTATTGCAGGTTGTTATAGGAGTAAAATCATGGAAAAATAATGAAGAAAAATGATAGATAGAAAGAACAATTTTTTTTTTTTTGAGTGCATAATGACCACAAGTATGAATAATAAGGTGAAAAAATTATGCATTTATGATATTTATTCAATATGTAGACTTTTTATTGCTGAACAAAATGAAAATTACATCTGTTTCAAGGACTTTTTAACGATAGAAAATGATACATCTTATTCATACAAAAAAAAAATTGATGATAAATCTATTGTTTATTTGCCCTTAATTATCGTTCTACAAACAAATGAACCAAATAATAAATAGCCCATTAGCAATATCTGAAATCAGATTTCCAAGCTATCAATATCTTCTCCTCGTTCTACAAATTTTCTTATTCAAGGAAACCTCAACCCTAAAGAGCTGCCAACCAAGTGATCTGGGAGAATCAAAGACCACATGATCTCGTATTCACAAAGAACCTTCTAATTTAATATTATATAGAATGAATATACTAACAAATTAAATCACCTGAATTAATCCCTATGTTCAGAAATCGGAGTGAAACATGGGTGGCATAAACGAGTTGTAGTCACCGAAAATCATATCATCTCCTTGATCTCCATAGCTACTTGAATATTGGCACTCAAAATATGTTTGTACGTCTTCAGGGAAGCTACACGGTGTCAGTTCTAAGTCTGACGATGAGGTTGGTGGGCAGTCTGTCACTGCTGTCATTTCCATCATTTCCTTGAACTTGGATGATTGAAGTAAGAGCCCTAGGGCTGATGTGGGATTCGCAGCAGCTGGCCTTAGTGGAATTAATGTAGTTTCACTAGGTTGGTAGGTTTGTTCGTTGTGAAGGAATGGTGGTCCGAGTTCTTGATTAGGGTTACGATGAGTTGAGTTATCAGTGCCTATGATCATAGGGTTAGGAAGATTCAGATCATTGCTGCCGTTACTGTTATTTTGATTGGGTTTCAGCCACTTGATGTACCGGCTAAGATCAGCATTCAGGCCCCGGTGCTCTATACCATATGCGGCCGCAGCTTCTTCTTGAGCAGCTGCAAGAACTCAATGAGATCAATTGATTGAAGTTAGGATCAATCCGTTTTGCGTCATGTAAGGTAAGAATTAGGTTACAATAAGTGTTGGTGGATGGTTTTGCAATAAAAAAATAGCTTTGATTAATGTCAGGATTGATTTTGCATGTAAGAGTATGGTTGAAATTAAAGAAATAAGAAATCTCATAAGTAAAAAACTTCATGGAGGAATTGTTAAAGAACTAATTCAACATAATAATTTAAGCTAATAAATAAGATTCTAATTTATATTATTATCTAACATATCTTTTCAAGTAACTTGCACAGATTCATATTATCTTGTGCTTAAATTTTATTAAATAAATAGGTTGATTATTTGGTTTTCAAGATTCTGATATTATATTAAAGAATCAATTCAATATAATAATTTAAATTGTTAGATGAAATCCTAAAATATCATTTATATTATTCTCTAATAGGAATTACCATATGTCTCAAGATACAAGTACTTGTTGCCAAACACTCTGCCAATCCGAGCTTCCCAACCTCCATTGTGATGATGCCTGAAATTGAAGTTAATTCAAATTTAAAAATTGAAGTTATAAAGTGTATATAATTGAAGAACAAGGTTTCCGTACGTAGAGTACCTAGAAACTCCTCGATATTTTGGAACCCCACGACTGCTTTTCCTATAAATTTGAATGTCAAAATGAATTAATTTGCAGTATAAATTAATTCATCAATTTAGCAATTCCTTATGCAGGGATTCATTTCCACAACCATTGATGCAAGAAGCTTAATTACCTTCTCAATGATCCGATGTACTCTTCTCTAGACTTACCCTCCATTTCTTTCAGCTGGTTTTGGTATGTCGATAACTACCATTAATAAGAAGAAGAAGAAGAAGAAGAAGAAGAAAACAAAAAATTCCTTTGTTAATTCTACATCCTGAAGACTATAGAGCTAAATCATCTAAATATTTTTTTCTCATATCAATGAAATACTGATATAAAATTACCGGAAAATTAAGGATTGTCTCAGGACCCCAGTATTTCAATGCCGCCAAGTCATAGGCATGTGCTGCAACTTCTTCGTCATCATAGGCACCTGATCAATAGCAGTCATCACAAATGCCATAGAACTACCACTCGATCTCAAATTTCTTTTTTTCCAATTCTTATATAACTCTCCATTGGTTTTATAAAGAAAATGCATGGATTAAACATGTACACGTACCAAGGTAGACTGCATTATCCAAGCATGGGCAAAAATCCACCAGCCAGTGCCACGAAAAGACAATGAAAAGTTCACATTAATACAATATATTGTTCCATGATCATTTATATTGCGCTACAGCTTGAAAAAAAAAAACTAAAGCTAATGTAGGTGGTGAAATGAACCTTGTCGTCCTTTCTTGTTTTGTGATTCATTCCAGCAATTCTTATCCCACAAATGAGCTTCATATCGGCCGGTCCATCGATGCCTGAAACAATAAATTATACAATGGTATCATTTTAGTAGTAAGGAAAAAAGAAGACAAATTAATTAAGAAGGAAATTTAAAAAATTTGATCAAGCAAATGAAGGCAAATGATTGATGACCTAGTAACACCACGATAAATGGAGCTACGTTGAGGAGGAGAGTCTCTTGGCATACTTCTCCTTGTTCGTTTCACCTTGGTAACACCATTAGTCGTATTGTTTCTGTTAATTGCTGTGTTTTTTGTGTTCTGCTGTGATAATTTCGCCATGAAACTGAGCTGTACGTTCAGTATAGCTAGTAGCTAGAATAATGTGAGATAAAAACTGAGAGATATGACGACCGAGTCCTCCAATGAGGAGGCTTTAAAAGGAATGATATGGGAGAATAGGGTTATAAAAGTGTGTGCTGTCATAGAAGAAATGGCCGGCTAGTGAGCGAACTGCTATGGAGGCCGTCTTCAACCGGCTCTTGTGGTTTTTCTCTCTTGTTTCTTACCTCTATTTCTATGTGCTGTTTCAATCAGATTGTCAAATCGAAGCTTTTCACTCAGTAATTTGTTGGTTAATCCACTTTTCAGCTATTGTTTTTTTTTTCCCTGTTTGATATTACACTAATAGTTAATAATCATATACTTTGCAATATTTTGATGTAATTATGTTTAATATGATTGGTTTAGATGGTGAAGAGAAGGCTTATTAGGATAAAAACAATGTCGTTCTTCCGCTCACTACAATAAAATTAGTTTTTATTTGCATTTGTCTAAAAACTTGCTCAAATGAATGCTACAATAAATATACACTAGTTTTAAAACCCGTGTAACGTTGCGTGTAATTCCAAATTAAAATTTAAATTTATAGAAAAATGTATCAATATAACTAATTGAAAAATATTAATTATATTTAATAAATATATTTCAATATAGTTGAATTGATTAATTGTAAAAGAGTTCTAAGAATGTTATTTAGATGACTATGCAAATATTTAATATACTCACTTTGCTTTAGAATTTATGTCTTTTATTTATTTTAGAAGTTATTTTTTCTCATCAAGAACAAATTATTTTTTTACATACATCATCAAAATATAGTTTATTCATATCAAATATAAAAAAATATAAATATAAATTAAAATAATCTCTTTGAAACATTATAAAAATACAAAATAATTAAAAAAAATAACTACTATGTAAAAAAAATAATTTTTTTTAAAAAATCAGATAGTGAAAGCATTAATTTAAATTGAAATAAATAATTAATATAAACTAAATCACACATAAAAAGAGGAGGGATGACATTAATTAAAGTTTTTGCAAAAAACACATGTTCATTGTATATCTAATTGCACAAATTATATAGTTCCAAGTATTTTCTAACTATTAGAAAAGTTAATTAATAAATACAAATCTTTGAATCTACTTTTTGTAATAAGATATATCATAAAACTAATAAGTTGATTTGAAATCTTACTATCAATAGTTTGACTTAAATAATAATCCTTGTTGATAAAATCAATACTAGGATCAAACTCTTGAGAATGACGAATCCACATTTTGATGTATATAATTTATCAAACATTGTAAGAAAAAAAATAGAATCAATATGTAGAATCTATTTAACAAATAACTAAAGGGCTTTTCTTCTATTTTTCGAGAAAAATGGGGTTTTTAATTACCCATTTACATATAAATAAAAAAAATTATTAAATTTATCAAACTAACTTCTCTTTGATGTATTGATCTTTCATCAAGATCTAATTGATGGATTGTAAAATATATTCTTAATAAAATAATATTTTAATAATATTTTAAACTAATTATTTTTTTATATGTAAATTTAATTCGATGAGAAATCCAACCATCAGCAAAGAGGGGAGTTTCGTTCTTTTATTTACTATTCGATTGCTTATCATCGCCATCCTCATTTACGTCACGATGTGCACTTGACTCAGGGCTGTCCATTCCTGTGGTTTAGGCCTGGTCTAGTAAATCCTAATCCGAGTGCTGGGCAGAGGCTTCAGCGGAGATGCCGTAAACTGATCATGACCTTTCAGCCGTCAATTACAGGCTTCGGTACTAAGCTCACTACTCCTGATAAAGAAAGGAAAGCCGTCTATCCGAAGCAAGAACATAGATGCCATGCCTATTGTAAGCCAAACAAGACCAGTATGACTCTAGTATCTAGTAGTTATCACGGATTCATTCTGGGTGGGCGAGATATCCAAATAGAATGGTTAAACCTCAAAGCCTCTAAAAACTATAAAAAAATAAAAATAAATCAAGCGTATGGGTTAGGCTTGAATTAAAAAGTTGAGGCATGCCCAGGCTTTTTAGTTTTTATCGAAAGAGCATATGACAAGTTTCATTTTTAATTATGCAGTCAATATATCGCTTGCTTTACCCAAAATCCGACCACCAATGTGGTAGCCAAAAAACAAGGTATATTGAATTTTTCTTTGTCTAAATTTTTTTTTCCCAACCCATTTTCATCCAAAAACACCTCCAAAACACCATAAAGGCCAATATAAACCATCCAACATCCCTAAAAAAAAACCCAAAATGACTAGAAAAATGAAAATAAAATGAATTCCTATTATCCAAACCAAACCCGATTTACCTATCCCGCCATGTTTAGAAGAGAAAATCACCATCATCAAAAAAAATTTCATCGAATAAAATTTTTGACATCAATATTAGCTATTTTTATTGTCAAAATCGCAACAACCGATAACTTTTCTCTCTTCTGTCATTTTCCAATAAGTTTCTCTCTCATCTCGTTCACCTAGAAACTGAAAAGTAAACAAAATAAATTTTTTATAGAAATAAAAATTATTGTGAATTTGGAATGAGATATATTTTCTCCATGTTTTATATTTCAATTCTCTATCTTTTAATTTGATATTTTTTATGATAATTTAGAATCTAATTATACTGTAAAAAGATTCAATTGAAATAAAAAAAGTTTAAAAATAAAAAACTAGGCCATCTATTTTACTATTTATATAAATAATGAAGCACATACATTTCACCCTAATTTGTTTTAGTATATGGTATAATTATAGCGGCATTTCATAATTTTCATTATATATATATATATATATATGTATATATATATGTTCTTTTATTGAAGTAACTCTATACTATTTGATGCCAATCTTGAGTAAACCCCCATTTGGTATTGCTATTGCTATTCCGTTCCAAATAAGGGTTGGGAAAATTTTAAAAAAAAATTATAATATTTTGTAAGTTTTTAGATAATTTTGATATGTTAATATCAACAATAATTTTTTTAAAATAAAAACTATTATTTTGATGTATTTTCAAATAAAAAAAACTTTAAAAAACAACTATTATTACACTCTCAAACACCTCTAAATATAATAAATCTAAATTTTCAAACAAAAAAAAATTAAAACAAATAATATTCTCCACACAAGGAGATGTTGACACATATGGAGTCATTAGAATAGCTGGAGGGGCGCAGACGAGAATTTCAATGTACTGTCATTTGTCATATCATGGAAGAGTTTGCTTCTCAAATCGAAGGTAAAGATTTCGATTTATTATTTTTTATATGCAGGTGATAGAGATGATTTGTCCAGTTAGTATGATCCCTAACTCCAAATAAAATAATTACTAGCTAGGGAAGAAGTTGCATGGGACGGGAGATTCTTGTTAACACGTTTGGTTTCATTCAAGTGGACTCCAAGTAAAATTATTTTATATTTCAATTTAAATTAAATTTATTTGTGTTAATGTATTCTTATTTATATCCAGTAAAAAATAAAAGTGATTCGTCTCAATTATTATTATTAATATATATATATATATATATATATATATAGGATTTTCTCTCTGTTATAATTTGCAATAAGTGAACCAAACGCCTTTTTTTTTTGAAAGATTTTATCTTTTTATTAAATTATTTATTATTAATTTTTCAACAATGATTAGATTTCAATTTGCCTCAAAGATTTATATATTTTCTCAATTTTATCTAAATATTTCATTGAACTTCCCAAATCTTTCACTCTAGCTCCAATTTCCTCTCTTTCATCCATTTCCATCAATAATAGTAACATGAAATTTATGAAATATCTCATAGTTTTAGTAAAATAAAACTTGAGATTCTATTAACTTTGGAGATCAAATTAAAAATTACACAATTCCAGTACTATTTTTAGTAGATAAGTGTCGCACCCAACATCGCAGCGGCTTTAAAAATAATTTTTGATTAATGAAAAAAGAACAGATTTCTGGGATCTGATTCTTTTAGGAGAAATGTCTCATTTAAGGAGTCACCACCTAGTATTATGGTCACTAGGAACCCTAACTAGTCAACAGAGATTCTATGACTCGAAATTGATTACATAAAAGGAAATATATTATCAGCCCTTAAACGTTCTGCCTAAGGCAAACTGTATTGTTGGTTTTGTCTTAAATTGCTAAACGTTTATTAGTTTATGCTATGATGATTTGCTTATAATATTCCTGACTCTGACGTCAGTGAATATTCGACTACGTATACTTCCAACTCTGGCATTGGTAAGTATTATGTAACCCAAAACAAAAATGAATGGTGTTGCTGACTCTAGCTCTTTAAATAAACAAAAAAAAATAAATTTAAATATATGCATGCATATTTTTTAGTTTTTATATATTTTTATTTTTATTTTTATTTTTTATTTTTATTTTTTAGGGCTGGCCCAGCAGCCTAGCCCACATGGGCTAGGCTTGACTCAGCCGGCCCGGCCCGATCACTGGCCCAAGCCAATGACCCGGCTGGGCCCAAACCAACAGGAGGCATGCGTGGAGTGCCTCCATGCGTAGAGGCAGACGAAGGTAATTAATTACCTTCGCGCGCCGCAATGCTCCTCACTTAAATGAAGCAAAGAAAACGAAAGGAAAAAAATGGCTTACCTGGGTGCAGGGAAGCAGAGACGCGATGGAGGACTTCGGGTCGTTGCCTTCTTCCTCCGATTTCGTTCCCTTCACCCTCTGTTTCCGATCCTCTTCTCTCCTGCTCTATCTCTCTCTCTTCTGGTTCTCTGCTCGTGGCCTTTTCTCCGTGGCCTCCTCTGTTTCTTTGAGAAGAAACAGGGAAAAAACTTGGCTCCCTTTTGTGTTTATTTTTTCCTGTATGCTCCCTCTCTTGGCCTTGTTTCTTTTTTTTCTTTTTCTTTATAGTCTCTTTTGCTCTATTGTATGTCCTGTGTTTCCCCTGTTTTTTTCTGTGTACTCCCCTCTTCTGGTTCTTTTTTCTCGTCTCTCCCCGTTTCTCTGTTTTATGGGTTTTTCTTCTCTGGTTTTTCCTCCCCTTTTCAGTCCAATTCCCCCCAGTTTGCCCCCCAGTTTTTCTTCCCCCTGCCGTTCATGGCTTTTTCTTCACCCCCTATCTACTGGGTTTTTTCCGTCTGGGATTTTTACCCTCTAGGTATTTTCTTCCCCCCCCCCCCGGGCTCTCTCATCTTCTCTGGCTTTATAGCCAGAGAATGCCAAGCATCTCTACAATTGAAACGGCTTCAAAGCCATTACTGCAGAAAACGTTCCTGTGAAAGGAGACGAAGAAGGCGATGAATGATTTCTAGAAATGGCGTCGTTCGATTGTTAATGGTCATTTGCATTTTGGTCCTTGACGTTTTGGAATTTGCACAAGCAAGCCCCTGGATAAATTTTAATTGGACCCCTGCATTTCAGTGTATTGTACAAAACAGTCCTTGGACTCTAATCTGTTGCAATTTTGACCAGAATCAGCCCTATACTTTGATAATTTTTCAATTAAGTCCCCGATTTCATTAATTTAATTAAATCCAAAGTCCAATTAAGTCTAAAACTTATCAATTCTCTAATTAAGCCCCTGATTGGATTAATTAAATTATTTCCAAGCTTAATTAAGTCTCAAAACTTATCAATTCTCCAATTAAACCTTTGATTATATGAATTAAATTAATTTCAAGCTTAATTAAGTCTCAAAACTTATCAATTCTCCAATTAAACCCTTGATTAGATTAATTAAATTAATTCCAAGCTTAATTAAGTCTCAAAACTTATCAATTCTCCAATTAAATCCTCGATTTGATTAATTAAACAAGTCAAAAATTTAATTAAATCTTTAAGCTTCCAATCATGTTGCCCTCAACCCAAATTTTAATTCATTCTTCATTTATTTTATTTTTTTCATCATTTTTTTATCCTTTTCAATAAGTAAAATAATAATAATAATAGTTGTCATAACCAAATTTTTGATCCTTTTTTTTTACTAAAAAAATGATGAAAAAACAAGTAAAAATAAAATAAATGAAGAATGAGTTAAAGTTTGGGTTCAGGGCAACATGATTGGAAGTTTAAAGATTTAATTAAATTTTTGACTTGTTTAATTAACCAAGTTAAGGGTTTAATTGGAGAATTGATAAGTTTTGAGACTTAATTAAGCTTGAAATTAATTTAATTAATCCAATCAAGGTTTTAATTGGAAAATTGATAAGTTTTGAGATTTAATTGAGTTTGAAGTTAATTTAATTAATCCAATCAAGGGTTTAATTGGAGAATTGATAAGTTTTTGGACTTAATTGGCTTGGAATTAATTTAATTAATGAAATCATGGACTTAATTGAAAAAATATCAAATTTTGGGGTTTAATCGGGTTCCAAATTGAAAAAATTAAATCCAAGGACCAGCTTGAAAATGGCGTGGAAATGCAAGGATCCAATTACATTTTAACCAGGGGCCTGATTGCAAAAGCACAAACTCTCGAGGACCAAATTGAAAGAAGCCTTTGGGATGGGAAACGGAGTCGTTTTGGGAGGCGACTATTTGCTCGTCTTCTTTCTCTGCAACGGCTCCGCCATTAAAGGCAGAGACGTTTGTCCATTGAATGCAGCGCCCCCACGCCATTACTGCCGACCGTTACAACGCCGATCAACCTCTGGCCTTATAAAAGCTGGGCAATAGGCAACCTCAGGGAGAGGGGGGGAATTGGATTGAAACGAAGGAGGAACCCAGCATAAACAGGGGGGAGGAAAAACAGAGAGCACGAACCAAACGAAGAAAAACTGGGAGAGGAAAGAAAAACTGAGGAAGGAAAAGTTGGGGAGTGAACCGACAGAGGAGGAAGCCAGGACACAGACGAAGACAGGGGATTTTTGGGACCGAAAACCAGAGGAGAGAACTGGAGCAGAACCCATAGAAAAACCCAGAAAACAGGGGAACAATGGAGCATCATACGCAGAGAAAAAGAACAACCCAAAAGGCAGTGGAGCCACACTGGGAAACCAAAGAAAACAGCCGCCGTGCCATTGTCTTCGTCACCGTCCTCCGCTGCACAGGTAAGTTTCCATCCTCTGCATTGAATAAAACTTTCAAATGCAGTGTGAAGGTAATTTAATTACCTTCACACTATTCATGCACGCGTGAATTTACTTCACGCGTGCTTCTTCTTCTTTTGCCCAGCCGGGCCACTGGTTTGGGCCAGTGGCCAGGCCGGGCTGGCTGGGTCCAGCCCAGCCCCCACATGGGCTGAGCTAGGCCCAGCCCCCAAAAACATAAATAATAAAAAATAGAAAAATAGAAAAAAATAAATAAATAAATATGTATGCATAAATAAAAAATAATATAAATTTATTGGTTTATTCAATCGACGCTTAGTCGAGAATAAAAATACCGGTTTAAATTTATATTATTTTTATTCATTATATTTTATTTTATTTAGCTAGAAAAATAAAAAAAAATATGTGCATGAGTAAAAATAAATTTATTTTATTTGTTTATTAACTGACGCCAGAGTCAGGAATAAAAATATTGATCCACATTTATTATATAGCTACGTAATATTTTCCAACGCCAGAGTTGGAATTATTCGTAGTTGAATATTCACTGGCGTCAGAGTCAGGAATATTGCAAGTAAACCATCAGAGCATAAACCAATAAATATTTAGCAATTTAAGACAAAATCAGCAATGCAGTCTGCCTCAGGCAGAATGTTTAAGGGGTGATAATATCTTTCCTTTTACGTAACCAGTCTCGTACCATAGAATCTCTGTTGACCAGTTAGGGTTCCTAGTGACCATAATACTAGGTGGCGACTCCTTAAACAAGACTTTTTCTCCTAAAAGAACAAGATGCCAGAAATATGTTTTTTTTCCATAATTCAAGAGAGTTATTTTGTGGGCCGCCGCGATGTCGGGTGTGACAATAGTTAAAATAAAATGGTCAAAAATTGGGTTATGACAACAAGGATGGAAATGAAGAGTAACATGGGGAACTTTCTTCATCAATATTCTATGCATGTTAATGTTTATTGTATTATTTTATTAATGATGAAGATTTTCTAGGTTTTCAGAAGTTTGGAAAGAGTCTAAGACACAATTTAGTAAATGAAACATAATTTTTAATTTGACCATTTGATCGAGTAGAAATTCTAACAGAATATTCTAAAGACCTTGGTTTCTATTGGGTTACATGATCGAAGATATATATAAAAAAAATGCCTTCAAAATAAGACTTGAAAGTTACTATATGATTTTGTCTTTATTTATATTGTTGTCTTTGGATTCTTTTTCTTACTTAGCTTAGGAATTTTCATTTAAATAGTATTTATTATTTAGGAATCCTAATACTAGATGGATTATAAAGGATTTTAGTTTTAATCAGAAATCATTTCCAAGATTTTAGATCTAACTAATATAAATATGGATTCTAGTTTATTTTGAAAATATTTAGATTTAGATTCTAATTTAATTTTTTATTATAAAATATATATTAGAGATTTTCTCTATTCCTCTACATTGTTTAGGGTTGTAACCTTAGGGCTTGAGAATCCTATATTTTATCCACACTATACATTGTGTCAAAAAGTGAAATAAATATAAAGATACATAATATAATTGAAACAAACCAAAAAATTTAAATGAAATCGAGATAAAACATAAACCTTGAAAGGTAAATTAAAATTTATCATAAAGAATTGCTCACATGTACCGAACTAAAAGGGGATATTGTGAGGAACTATTCCCAAATCACGATGGACTAGCAGTGGTTTGTGGGAGTCCAAAAAGACCCAATAAATACCTTAAACTACCAGTGTCAACCTACATCTATAAATAGTTTTAGCATCTCTAATCTCTTTGTTCAATTTTTTGTGAAGCTTCACTATATCAAGTAAGCAAATCTACCAATTTCTTTTATACTCCATTTATGTTTTAGGTCAATTTATTTAAAATTTTTTCATAGTGTTTATAGTTTGTCTACATATTTAAGTGTTTTACCTCTTTTTCTTAGAGAATCTTATTGTATTAATGTATGGTTTATATGTTAGGGTTTGTTTGAGATTTTGAAGGAAATTGATTTTATTTGTTATTTGATTAAATTGAGTTTGATTTTGTAACTTAAGTGTGTTATAATTGAAGAAATTATGATTTATTTAATGGGTACCAATTATATTTTTTCAATTTTATTATCAAATTGAAATTTAATGAAATTTGGAGAAATTGATTTTTATAGAATTAATAATAATTAAAAGATATTAATTTAAATTGAATAAATATGAATTGAAAAAAATAATGTACAATTAGTTGGGTACTGATTATTTGTTGTTAGTTTTTTTTTTTTACTCATCTCACATTTTGATACAAAATTGAATTTATGTAGAAATGATAATTAGTTATTGGATTGTGAATTCATTTTGAATTAAAAAAATTAAATTTTGAGTTGCTAGTTACATTATTAATAAATCTTGTCATAAATATTCGATATAGGTTTCATAAGTAATGGATGATTGTTCTTAGATATATCAAGATTTTTCTGAAGGGTTGTATATGCAAAACTATCTCAAAAGGTTAAGGATTTTATTAATTTTATACTTTCGAATCTGAAGAATATTATTGAATGTGAAATTAGATGTCCATGTGTGAAGTGTAAGAATAAAAAGTTCCACCATAAAGATGTTGTGATGATGCATCTACTTAAAAAAGAGTTTGTCGATAAATACTTCTGTTGAGTGCCCCATGTTCCTTACAAAATCATGTTTGAAAGGATGGTTGACTTAACTTCTAGTTCTAGCAATATACATGGGTTTGCATATGATAATAGTAATCCTTATAGAAGTTTGGTAATGGATGCAATGAGAATGAATCAGAATTATTCATGTAAAGGTTCACGTAACATCCCTTTAGATGAAGAGCTAAATGCAGATACAACTATGATTTTTGAACTTTTAAAAGATTTTAATGAACCATTATAGGATGGGCGTATAAATTACAGTACATTATTGATCATTGCACAAGTATTTACCATCAAGTGAAATTATAGGTTGGATGAAGTTGATTATTATAGGATCCTTGAATGGGCAAAAAGTATGTAACCTCAAGAGAATTGGATAAGAAATAACTTTTATATTGAATAAATGATGAAACATATTGTCTTATGATACCAAAAAAATTGATATGATCCAACTTTTGCATGTTTTACCACGGTGAATATGCAAATTTTATCGAGTGTAGAACCTTTCTGCATGCTCCATATAAACTTAATAGTACTAGAGGAATGACACTTATCGTATATAAAAATTTGAAACTTTCCAACCATTCTTATGTTGTAAAGGTTATTTATATATTTAAGAACAACCGAGCACATGACATGACATGACATCATTTATATGATAAGGTGAATGGAGTCATGGTGCATATTTCCAATGGTGAAACTTGCAAGTAATTTAATAGGTGTATCCTCAATTTTCAATGCAATCACATAACATACATCTTGACTTGTGTACAAATGGATTTAATCCATTTGAATCCTTTGTTGCACTATATTCTTGTTGATCGGCCATACTAACTTACTCCCAAGGATATGTAGGAAACCAAAATTCATGTTTTTATCTATAGGCATACTTACTCCTTATAATCCACGGAGGATTATAGATATTTATCTTTAATTGTTGATTGATGAGTTGAATTAGTTATGGTCAATTGGGGCTTTAACATATGATGTTTCAAGAAAATAAAATTTTTAAATGAAATCAATTTTGATGTGGACTATAAATAATTTTTCTACAAATACGACGGTTTCAAGTTGAAGCAAGCATGGAAAAATGGCTTTTCCATATTATATGGATACTAATAAGCCTTTTTTTCCTTAATCAATTACAGTAAAGCTTTTTTTTTTTATTACCATTGGAGGTTATTGCCAAGCCATCATCTATATTTATAATTTTTGAATAATTTTGTTTATGTTTTTTTTTTTAGATTTGTTCATTGTTACAATAATTGCACAAGTTTTTTTTTTGTGGTTGTGGATTTAATGTGAGAAATTGTTGGTTTGAATATGCTTGTTTTTGCTGCTGCTGCTGTATGCTTAGGCTGGCAGGGGTAATGCACACATATTTTATTAGAAAATTATAGAAGGTTTAGGGATTGTCGATGTCATCAAAGGAAAGATAGTACGTCAAAAATTAAGGTTCTTATTTTTGATGGAATAGGCAACGAACCACCTATTTTGTTAGAAATTTATAAAAGGTTTAGGGATTGCCAATGGCATTAGCTACAGAATTGTCCATTGAAACTGAGCTTCTTGTTTTCAAAAAAATCAATGATGGACCGCCCACTTTGTTAGAAAGTTACGAAAGGTTTGGGGATTGTCAACAAAATCAATAATGAAATAATTTGTCAAAAATTAAGCTTTTTATTGCCGATGAAATCAACGATGCAATAAAAACTCATCAATTATGTTGGCATTAATGACGTGTTAAAATTTCTAATGGAATTACTGATGGAAATTCTATCAGCTATTTTAAAATCAATTAAAATCTGACAAACCCTCTCTTCCCCTATTTTTTATTTTAAAAAAATTGAAATTTATAATTGACCAACAGTTCCTCTCCATCAACAGCTATCTCTTGTTGATTTCCCTCTCCACTAGAACCTTTATCTCTCATTGACCACCCAATTAGCCTTATATTTTTTAAATAATTAATGTTAAGTCCATCCAATTTTTGAAATTTCAAGAAAAAATAATTTTGGTCAAAAACTTTATTTTTTCTTTTAAGCTTTTGGTTTGAGAGAGAAAAGAGAGTCGATAGATTCTAGCAAAGAGAGAAAATCATCAATTAATAATGATTTTTGCCACCAAAATAGTCAATCTTAGCATCAACAAATTCCATTTGATAATGAGAATTTCACTTAAATAGTTTTTCACCTTCAATTTGTCTAAGAAAGTAGATTTGACATCGGATTTGCCTTTTATTTCAGGTTGACTTTGAGTTTTTGGACCTATTTTTTGGGTTATTTAATGCCATTTATGGGTTTATTAAGGTGTGTATGGTATTTTCATGGTGATTTAGGTCAAAAATAGGTTGAAAATAGAATTTTTAGGCAAAACAACTAAGGTACGAGTTTCCAGTGACCTCTAGTTGTCAAAAACTGGATACAAAGAAGAAGCATCGTCTGCAATATTAAAAAAAAAAAAACAAATGGCGGATTATGACTTGTACGCCTTTAATATAAAAAAGTCAATAGGCCTGGTGCATGGGCCAGACCTCTTTCAAATGGGCTTGGCGATATGTCTGCATGCATCTTGCTTGTTTTGTTTATTATTTTTTTTAGTTTTCCCTTATTAATTTTTCATTTTCCATGCATATTACACTTTAGTCCATTTAGATAGATTGACTAGAAAATAATTTGAATTGTTTTTATTAGATACCATTGAAATTTTAATATTTTTACGAAATCATAGATTTTTTATATATTAGTGAGTGTTCTTTTTGTATAAACCTTCATGATTATTTTTCCTAGATTTAATTTGGCCGCTAATATTATTTTTGTTTGGTTAAATATTGTTTATTCTTTTGTTTTTTTTCATAAATATTTATAGTATTATTTTTATAACATTAGCCAGCATTTTCTTTAAGATCTCCACAATTATTTTTACCATAGTCATTAAACTTGGCCCGGAGGTTGACTCGGCCAGAAGGCCCTCACGGGTCAACCAAGAAAAATTTAAAAAATATGAAAGGTTTTAATATTTTATATGAAAAAATTAAAAAAAAAAACAATCCATGTNAATGTAGGGTATATATGTTATAAATAATGAAATTTAAAATATTATTTTAAAAGGTTTTTTTTATCTCACATCAGAAAGATATTATCTTATCATTTTAAGTTTAAGTATTTAAACGAAAAATATTTTTTTTATCTAATATTAAAAAAACACAATTTTTTTCTTGTGAATTATATAAATAAGTTTCCAATCCTATATTAAAAAATAAAATATTCTTCTAATAAATTTGTAACTATTAATAAAATAATATTAGACTCATGTATATAATATTGGACCAAAAAAACCTTTAATTCCTTCAACAGGCTCGAGGGAACGCCCATGCTTTCCATACCTATGTTTTATTTTTGCAAGATAACGAGTACATACTGGATTATTATCGACGCGAATGGCCTTTGAAAGAAGCATTTTTCAGCATCTTTTCTTGGCATAATTCTGGACATAGGTATTTAATTATTATTTAGTGATCAAATAATATTAATTTATTCCATCAGTTTCTCCAGGGTTTTTTTTTTGTATATATATATATATATATTGGTTTAATGAGGAAATGATTTGTTTTAGTTGATTTTGTTTTCTGGGGTGTGGAACCCACGGTTCACAAGTTTCTGGACCGACGATGACACAGACGATGATGAAGAATCAAGACTTTAACGTCTCTGATGATGTTAAGTTTCCTACAAGTCCTTTTCTGAAGATGATGTTGAGCAATGACAGATAGGCTGCTGGGACAGCATCGTGTGATTTTTGATTATCAAAACCATGTAATGCACTGATGATCGATGCTGTATATTTAAATTTTCCTTTTTGAAATGTTGTAAAAGATAAGTAATTGAAGGCTTCGATTTTTCTATTTTTTTTTTATATATATTTTACTGTGAAATTGCTGCTAACTTGCGAGAAGTAACTGGAAATTTCAATTTCTTGGTTTTTGATAGTACTATATATTAAAATACTTGTATGGTATGGACTGTGTGGACATCACATGTGAAATCTCTGTTGCAAACGGGGTGGTGTTGATAATGCATTAATTTGTCTTGTAAAAGTTTTCATAAGGAAAAGAGAGATTCCTTCCTTCTTGATTTCCTGCCAGCCATCAGCAGCTGCTGCTTCACTATTGCCACGAATAGTAGAGGGGAAACAGCTTAGCACCTTGGCATTCTCTTCTTTCTCAAATCTTTGCATGTTTGAGCTTCCCATAGTTATTTGCAAGGGAAATTCATTCTGATTATAGAAAGGGATCGAAATATTCCAATGAAGCAGTGATATTACTTAAGAAGGGAGACGAGGAACTGACATAAGTCGACGGCCTGGATGTGTTGTTTAAGAATACAACAAATATGCTAAAAGGGAATGTGATTTTCCTGTAGTTATATGTTGGGTTTCTCAAATATATACACGCGCGGTGAAAATTATAAATTTAAAATTTTTTCGAGAGTCTTAAATATTTTGTTGGACATATTTATGATTGTTTAGGTTTTATATAAAAATTACCTAAAGATCACATGTTTTTTATGGCTTTGAATAATTGTTTTAAGGTTGATTTGTCATAAACCACAAGTTGTCCTAGTGTCCGATCTTTAACCGTAATCCACATGAACTACTAATGAGAAATCTCCTAAATCATTTTAGGAAAGAGAGATTGATATACCTTAGAGTGCTAATTCTTTTCTTTTATATTTTAAGTATTGATCAAGTATTGTACTCTACTCCCTTTTTTTATCATAAAAAAAATAAAATGTATAACTTTCTATTTATAAAGAAACGTAAAAACCCTATAAATAAATTAATATCAATTTGACCTTTAAATAATAACAGGTGTATTATTTTAGGCTAATTTTATAAATTTATTCAATTAAATCCCTACTTGATTTTTGCTAGGTTTAAAATTGTAATTCGTATAAATTACACTTCAGTTCTCAATTTCTAAAACTTATTTATAATCAAGTCACACTTTATTAATCATCTCATTTTAATTTCTAACCAATGGTTTTTATGTGTGTGGCCATTAGGTTCCCTAATAAGTTGCTCTAAATATAAATCACGATCTTAAATAAAATTGGATTAAATAAATTAATTTACTGTCAATTCAACAATTGATTTATTTATATTTGAAGATCAAGTACAATATTTAACAATCTGTCATTATTCCCCAAATATTAGAAAAATCAAAAGTGATTTGACTTAATATTTTAGTGGTCAATTACTCGGTGTAATTATTATCCCTTCATAAAAAAATGTTATGATTTAAATATTATAGCATGAAGTGTTTTTACTATGTTAAATCATGTTTGTTCTTAATATCATAGTCATTGATTCTTTGAATAAGATTTGAAGTTTTTTACAAATCTCATTCCACCTTGTGAAAGGATTTACAATCAATATTATTTAAGAACAAATGAACATTTTTCATAATTCATCAAAGGTGATGAATTCTCTTTTGATTACTTAAATGCCTTCATATAGTTCATGTTATACTCAATATATGCTCATTTGTTACCCTTGATTAGAACAACATGTAGCAAAATCAAAACATAACACTCCTATATAAGATAACTTAGTGATCTCAAGTCTAAGGATCACTTACACAACCGTCATATGAGTATATCCATAGACACATGTGATTTCTCTATAAGAAATTCTCATATAAGTCAATTAAGTGAACATGTCATCTGATAAGCACCTACTAATTGGTTCTAGGTATCCCCTATACCTCAACTTATGAGAACAATTATTTCCTTTCATAAATAAAAGAACATAATATCTATCAACTACCAGAAAATTGATAAATACAAACGGAAATACCGATGGAATATTTCTGTCGGTAACTTTCCGAGGGATTTTACCGACGGAAATATTCCCTCGGTATTTCCGTTTGTATTTATCGTGGGAAAAAATTTTTAAACAAAGCAAAAAACAAATGATGACGTGTCATTTTTACCAACGAATTTATTCCGTCGGTAATGTCGTCGGTAAATTTGTTGGTAAACTGTGAACACTGTTCATCATGTCAATTACAAAAGGACTCACCGACGGAATTTTCCGTCGGTATTTTCCAGAGAGCTCCAGAACTGTTCACTTTCCAATTGCAATGTTAATTGTTGTTCTTTACGGACAAAATCACCGACGGATTGAAAAGTCGTCGGTGTTATTTTGAGGCTTTAAAAAAAATTCAATTAATTTAAAATTTTCATTTAAATATTATAGATGGAATCACCCACGAATTGAAAAATCGTCGGTAATATTTTGGCGGTTTCTGAAAAAAAATTACAAAATTAAAAATTTAAATTAAATATTACCGACAAAATAATTAAAAAATATTAATATTCAATTATCCCTTTATTTCACAAGAGACGAGACCCATTTCTTATTATTATTATTATTATTATTATTATTATTATTATTATTATTATTATTATTATTATTCTTGTTCTTCTACTTCTTCTTCTTCTTCTTCAATATATATAAAAAACATCATTAAGGTATGTCTTCTTCTTCTTCACTATATGTAAAAAACATAATTTCTTATCTATTTCTTTCTCTTCTTTTCTCTCCTCATCTCCTTCTCTTTACCTCCATGCTTGGGTATGTCTTATTCTTCTTTCTTCTTTCTTCTTTTATCCTCTTAGTTTTTTTTTTTATAATTAATATGCTTAACAAAAAAAAAAAATTTCTCTCCTTAGCTTCACTTGCAACTATATTAAGGTAAGATTTTTCTTTTTTCTTCTTTTTTCATGATTGTTTTCACTATATTTGTTTTTTATTTTATTTTTAATTGCTTTTGTTCTTAATAATTGTATAAATGTTGTTGTGAGATTATTTTTTCATATGAGATCAATTTTTATTAGATTTATTTGTAGGATTTTTAAATTTTTAGCAATTGCAACTTCATTTTTTTTCATATGAATTTTTTAGTTGAATTTATTTGTTGCAAATTTGTTTGAGTTGATTTTCTTATTCTTTTTTCCAAGCATTTTGAGTATATATTATACAGTGTTAATTTATGTTAATTTTATAAAATGAATTTTTTTAAAATGTTTTTAAATAATTACCGACGAAAATTCCATCTGCAATTCCGTCGGTAAATATCCCTAGGTAATAATATTTTTTATTACCAACAGATTTACTGACAGACAAAAAATTACTAACGAAAGATTCACCGATTGAGCATTTCCGTCGGTAATTCCGTCGATAAATTAATTTCCGACGAAATATGTGTCTTATGCCGACAGAAAAATTCCGTCAGTAAAACTGTTAAATCTTATAGTGATCAGTCTCAAGTCTAAGGATCACTATATAAGATAATTTAGTGATCTCAAGTCTAAGGATCACTTACACAACCGTCACATGAGTATATCCATAGACACATGTGATTTCTCTATAAGAAATTCTCATATGAGTCAATTAAGTGAACATGTCATCTGATAAGCATCTACAAATTAGTTCTAGGTATCCTCTATACCTCAACTTATGAGAACAATTATTTCCTTTCATAAATAGAAGAATATAATATATATCAGTCTCAAGTCTAAGGATCACTATATAAGATAACTTAGTGATCTTAAGTCTAAGGATCACTTACACAACCGTCACATGAGTATATCCATAGACACATGTGATTTCTCTATAAAAAATTCTCATATGAGTCAATTAAGTGAACATGTCATCTGATAAGCATCTACAAATTAGTTCTATGTATCCTCTATACCTCAACTTATGAGAACAATTATATCCTTTCATAAATAAAATAACATAATATCTATCAGTCTCAAGTCTAAGGATCACTATATAAGATAACTTAGTGATCTCAAGTTTAAGGATTACTTACACAACCGTCACATGAGTATATCCATAGACCCATGTGATTTCTCTATAAAAAATTCTCATGTGAGTAAATTAAGTAAACATGTCATCTGATAAGCACCTACAAATTAGTTCTATGTATCCTCTATACCTCAACTTATGAGAACAATTATTTCCTTTAATAAATAAAAGAACATAATATCTATGAGTCTCAACAACTTAATTAATATCTAGTCTTAATAGAGTATTGACTACGAATATTTTAGAAACAATGCTCTAATGCAATAGGAATCCTATAATTATAATAACTTTATAATTTCTTTTGCAAAGCATTTTTGTTCCAAGAACTTTATCTTTACTCCAGACTCATTAATCAAATATTTAATTCATTAATCAAATATTTGATGAATGTTAAATATAAATAAGCCTTTTATTAATAAATTATATATATTTACATGAACAAAGTCAATGTCATGTGTAACCAACCGGTTGGCTACAAGACATATACACTAACAAAAGACACACTTCACTATTCACTACAATAGTTGATTGACATCTACGATATTTGCTAAAAAAATTGGTTGCCTTAGGACTAGGGGTGTCTTGGTATTTTCACACGATGCATTAGTGATTATTGATTTTTTTAAGGTATTTTCATCTATTCAACATTTTAATGAACATTAAAATAACCAAAATATGAGTCAAAAAATCAATTGTTTCGGGCAGAAGTATTTAGTTATGTTTTGTTTTTTAATACACATTACAATTACACATGGACCCTTACATCCAAGAAATTTAATTCATTGGGGTTAGGGGTATTAGGGTCTTTTTGTCTTTTTTTTATTATTTGTTAGTTTGGTTGAGGGTATTGATGTATTTAACATTCAAATAATATTTTTTAATTGGAAAAAGCTGATGGCGCAAAGGAGCTTTTGTGTACTTTGGATAGCATGTGGGAAGGCTCTCGGTTGTAAAAAATGGGCTTCTGTTATATCATTTTATTCATCATCATCTTCTCTTCTATAATAAGTGACGTGTATAGTCTAAATATTGTCGATTTATTACCAGTGATATTTTTTTTTTCTCAGTCGTTTATCTCTCCTATCCCTAAAAACACATTATAGTCCTCATTTTTATTGATATTTAAAATTCAGTCTTTTTAGTTTTAATTTTTTAATTTTTATTGTTTTTTTGTTGTTGAAGTTTTATTTGTTTTCAATCTAACCCTTGGTTTCTAATTTGTATATACAATATGTCTCGATTTGGTCCTTCTACTTTTAATTTCTTTTTTCTTTTTGTCAATGTTTTTATTGCTTCTAATTTTATCCTTCAAATCAAGTTTATGATTTTTTTTTCAATGAGAATAATAATGATTTCAAATTGGCCCCTCTTCTTTTTATTTCTTATTGTTTTTCTTAGCTTTTTTGTCAATGTTTTTATAATTTTCAATTCTATCCTTCAAATCAAGTTCAAGGTTTTTATTTTTCAACAATAATAATAATAGTTATTATTATGATAATATCCTTCAAATAATAATAATAATAATAATAATAATAATTGTAGTGGTAGTAACAATGGTGATGGTAATAGTAGTATTAGTAGTGGTAATGATGATAATGATGATGATGATGATCATAATAATAATAATGGTGGTGGTAGTAGTAGTGAAAATAATAATGGTAGTAATAATAAAAATTATGGTTATGACATTAGTGATAATGATAGTAGTAAAAAGAAGAAGAGGAGTGATGACAATAAAAGTAATAGCAGTAGTGATGATGATAGTTGTTATAGTTATTAAAATAGTAATAATACTAATGATAATCTAGCAATAATTGTTGTGATGATGATGATGGTGATGATGATAATGATAATAGTAGTAGTGGTAGTAGCAGCAGCAGCAATAACAGTAATGATAATGATAATGATAACAATAATAGTAATAATAATGATAGTAATTTTAATAATAATAGAAATAGTGATAGTGATAATAATGATAATAATAACAATGATGATATTACTCATTAATAATAGTAGTAATAGTGATTTTGATTCTTATTCTTTAGATTGATATTTTTTTTTCAATCCTTTTATATGACTGAAATTTTTTTTTAATTTTATCATTTAATATTTAATTTATTGATAATTGAACTTCATGATTTTTCTAAATTAGATGTTTTAGGTATAATGACTTGGGTCATAAATTTAAAAAGTTAACATATTTTTTTTAAAAAAAAAACTTTATGTTTCTTTGCAAATTTAGCAGAATATCTTATATTGACTTAGCACTGATTAACGTTGTTATACATTTGTTATGAACAATTTTCCGTGTTTTTTTTAAACTCCATTTCAATATCTAAATATTATTTTTTGTACAAAAAAATTAATTCGGCCTTGCGGGGAGAAGCGCGGGCAATTATGCAATGTTACAACACTCCAGGCCTTTATATGTTTTTTTCTTTAAATTTGTTCAGTGTATGGTACTCTATTACAAGGAATTTGAATGCTTGTTCCCAGGATTCGGACTTGATGAGGCACAGTTCAGAGCAATCAGTCTTCCATAAACAGGATGGTTCTGGTGATGGTATTCCTAGATGGCCATGGTTCGTTTACTTAACTGGGACGATGGTGTGCCTGGTCTGCAGCTCCCTCTCTCACCTCCTTGCTTGCCATTCCAAACGTTACAATTTGTTCTTTTGGCGCCTAGATTATGCTGGCATCTCCCTTGTGATAGTTTCTTCATTCCTTGCTCCCATCTATTATACCTTCTACTGCAACCCCAATCCACGGTTCTTTTATCTAACCTCCATATTGGTGCATTAGACATTGCAGGGCACAGCCATCAGATTTTTCATGTGTTTATTGTTCTAGCAGCACTTTCTCACTCTGCTGCCACACTAGTTATGATGAGATCGCAAGCCTGCGCGCATGTTATGTAGGCATTTTGCACTAAGCTAGCTAATTGTTGACAGCATGTTTTTTCATGAATTTCTCCCTCATGTTGCAAGACTTTCATTGTATTATTGTAAATAAGTATCTTCAATTCTATTCAAAATAGAGTACAGTTAACTTACCAGAGAGTAGTGTTTCAATTCGACTTCGTGAACACATAATTACATGTATAAGCTTTGCAGCTGGGCAAGTAATTTCCATAGCTTTTTACGAAACTAACTTGTGTTGATCTCCTGCAAGATTTTAATGCACTTGTGAGGAATCCTATTATGATAATCGGATGACATGACAAGACATAACATCTAGGGCGATACTGTAACACATGCAAGTTACTTGGAACTTCATTTCTGCGGAACTTTGATAGTGACTAGCTATCATCCCTAAGATACATCCAGGAAAGTATAAATCCTCCGAGGTTATTGTGTTTGAATTTCACAACCAACAAAGAGATATAACACGGAAATTAGCCAAAAAAACATATAACAAGTGTCATGAGCTCTCCTCAAAGTAACTGAGATCGTTCAATGGTCATGGTATGTCTTTCCCATGCCAGTCTATCAGACCGATTCTCTCTCCTCCCTCGCTGCAATAAAACCAAACGTTATCAGAAAATATACAGATTCCCGAGACAGATGATTATGTCAGACTCAGCAACATTGCTCTTCCCCACTCATTACAGGGGCCTTCAGTTGTTGCTTATTGCTTCTCTCCTCTCTTTCATTGCTACACATCCTGCGTCTCAAGCAGATTTCTTTCCAGTTTCCAACTTCGAAAAGTTCAGGATATTTTTCAACTTGCAACCTCAACAATATCAGCTTCATTATCGCTGTAATCCGCCCAACACTTGCTTGGTTTCTCCTCAATTGGCAAGCTATCACAAGTTTCTATTGCTACAACAGTATCACTGGTCTCTGGGAGCTCGGCAGGATTTTCTTCTATTTCGGGATTTACATCTTCTTCTTGATGTTCTTTCTCACCTGACTGGTCTTCAACTCCTACTTCAATTGCAGAAGTTTCAACACCATTCTCTGCTTCAGCTTCACTCTTGTTTTCAACACGAACATCAACAGAAACTAACATGGGTGTTTCTACTGAACTGACTGGAGAGGCTGGAAACTCATTTTGAGTTGCTTGAATACCGTTCAATAATGCTGGATAACCATTTGGTGACACAGGAATACTGGTTGGGGAAATGGGGAAGCCATTTGGAGATACTGGCATACCATTCGTGGTAGCCATATAACCGTTTTGCAGCATTGAATAGCCATCGGGAACCCAAGGTTGGCCAGGCACAAATTCAGCTGCATGTGGGTTCATTATTCTAGGAGGGCTGAAATGATTCCCATCCCCTGTATGCTCACCATTGTTGAAGCTCGGCTTGTTACGTGGAACGCGATTTCCAGATCTGTTAAAACCACCAGACAGCCTCGGGCCATATGGAACCCTAGCTGTTGCTGACTGATGAGGTGATCTGCGAACAGGATTGACAGTAAGCATTGGAGGAATATTCACTGGTGAAGGCAGAAGTCCTCCATGATCTTTGAATCCTGGAATGGTAACTGAGCCAAAAACTGGAATTATTGTGGATGGGTTAAATGGTGGTGCAGCCGCAGAAAGTTTCTTGGCTGTCTCCTTGCCGGTTTCTGTTTCATCTTGCTTTCCTCCTTCAGTCGACAATGCCTTAGCATTTGTATTGTCACTAGATGGATCCAGAGTATTCTCATCTTCTACCCCTTCATTTGAGATTGAAGCATCTTTTTCCATCAAACCAGAATTTTCAGTTGAAGTAGATTTAGGTTCCATATCAGGGGAAGCTGCTGGGAAACCGTCTGATACTTGTGTTTCTGGCACTTCAGTTGGGGAAGAGATGGTATTTGAATCCTTGGAAGTATCCAAATTCTCATTACCCAAGAATGAAATGTTTCCAGCTTCTGAGGTATTAACTTTAACAGCAACTATTTTAATTTCAGCACCATTGTCTTCTTTATCAGTGCGATCCTCAACAGCAGACTTCTTTCCTTCGAGTTGCTCTGTCGCCACCAAACCCCCTACTTCTGTTTCTTTCTTTTGATCGACAGGACTTTTCATTCCCTCTGAAGCCGGAAGATGTTTCACTGCTTCAGGTTTCAGAAAGTTGTCTACCTCTGCAGCTTTTAATGTTGTCACCTCTCCTGATGTGACATCAGTTGCAGATGCCTCATTGCTACCCTGAGTACTTGGTTCCATTGGAAGATTTCCTTTCGGCAACTGTTCTGCTACTGCCTTCACAATTGTCCCAGGAGGAGCCAAAGCAACTTCTTTATAGGAAAAGATTTTTCCAGCTGACTGAATGCTGATTGGACTTGCTGTTGGGGCTGCTTTGGCAACTTGTTCAGTTGAGGCCGGGGTAGCTGGGGCTGATTTAGGGGTACTTGATTTCTCTGCTCCACCAGTAGAGGCACCAGAGTTATTTACTTTTGTACTGAAGCTGGCACTCTTGGCAAACTTTTTAGGAACAGGAACTGTCAGTCCAGTGGAAGTAGCAAGATCATTCGGTGATGTTCTAGGGGATGCAAAATTGTTAGGCTTTCCTCGGAATCTTGATGACTGGGGTAAATTCATGAAGTTGGTATTCAATTTGGCTAGGCTTGGCCTCCTTGAACCAGAAGATTTGCGACTTGTCGGTGAACGACCTTTAGGAACAGCTTCTTGCCATCCTTCATCTGAGTCTTCCTCTTGGGTCTTATCATCAGTCTTCAACAATGACTGATCTGGAAGACCAGAATCAGATTTTTCATTCCCAGGCTCTGCAAATTGAGTTTCAGATTTGTTTTCCTTATCACTTGAATTTTCTACAATAGGATAAGTTGGTGACAATATTTCATCCTTTTGGTATTCATCTGAGACTGTCTCCCCATTTTGGCTTGGTTTGCCTTTAACCTGCATGATGAAAAGAAAACTTCAGCCATTATTTCAGAAAAGAGAAAAGTTAATACCAGTAGCATAAGCAAAAATATGCAGGTACAAGAGTTTATGACCTTTGCACGAGCTTTCTTTTGTGCTTCTCTTGCTTTCATATCTGCATCTGGTGTTATATAATCCAAAAGATCTGAAACACTGATCCAATACAAGAAAATTTTGCATAAAGTTGTTATTAACACATGATATCAATGAATTCAGTAGAAAAAGAAAAGAAAACTTGCTACCATGGACCAATATAAAGCACATATTTGATGTCTGCTGATTGTTACCTTAAATGACCTTTACTGGAGATCGAGGCATCTGGCTTTGGAGTACCGTTGCGCGCGGCTTCTTGCTGCTCCAGAGCCTTTGACTCAAAATATTCAAGCCATGCAGCTGCATCCTGTAAAAGCCATCGTGTACAGATATAAGGAACAAGAATCACAGGAAAATATGAGATTTGACTATTGAAAATTGAAATATTAAACTTCATACTACCTGAGTGCGTAGATCCTCAGGTCCAAGTTTGGCCTGCAGTATTTGCAGAGTAGTCTGTTCATGCTGAACACTTAAGGAGTAAACTTCCATCAATGACAGAGCAATTGCTATGGCATGGTAGCTGGCAGCAGTCTGAAGAAGCCAGAAATGTGTTAAGACATGACAATGCAAGCTATTACCTTCATTAAAAAGGGGACATGTGCATACATGCACACACGCAATTGTCAAGTGGTTGGATTCAAGAAGCAGGATTTCTGGATTTATATATTCAATGTTTAATCTAGACATACCTTTTGAAATGTTATTGGTTTTTCAAACGAGTAAATCTGTTATAGTCATAGATCCACTACTGCCTCTCAAGTCTCAGCCCTTCTAGTAGCCCCACTTTATAATTCTTGATTGTTTAATTTGGTTGCATCTAAAGATATCCAAATCACTAAGGATATCAAAGTTGAGAGAATAGCGAGTTCAATGATGGTAATATCATTTATTGAAATTCTAACTCTAACCAAGCCTTAACATTTTTAGCACAACTATTGAATCAGTTTTAACCTTCTTGTTTCATTTTCTAGGTATTAATTATTTTGAGTAGTGAAGGCTATCTGTAAATCACGGAAGAAAGACCATAATAACTTATGTTGTATAAAGAAAACAAATATTTTCTTGACCAAACCTTGAAATTCAGCCAAAAAGTACGAAGCAGCCAATATAAGGAAGAGCTGGCTTGCCAACAGTAACTGGTGTGTAAAGTACAAATTGGAGAGGATGATTATGCATTTCAGATTTTGTAGTCTATAATTACTGTTTTCTATTTTGTGCTTCTGATTGAAGGCTGTATGAATAACCGAACTGTTAAAGTTTTCTTATTGATAGAGAGGGGGGGGAAAGAACTTGCCTGTATATGATCCGCTCCAAGAAGTCTCTGGTTACACTTTAGAGCCTCGTGAAGGTACCTAAGAGCAACATGCACGTTCCCTAATCCTTCTTCCATCATTGCTACATTGATATACGTCGCAGCAGTATTTGGATGAGATGGCCCGCACGTTAGATGCAAAAGATACAGTGCACGATTGACATACCTGGAAAAGCAAAAAGGTAGCCATTAGGGCATTTCCCTTGATACTGGTTATAACTCCTGAAAGAATTAACTATATTTCATTCTTATAGATGCACTGCCTGCCCCACTCCAGCACCATAATATTTTATTTTATTTTTATCACAGGGTTGGCATCAGATTCTTTGTTTTTCCAGCTCAATGTGCGTGAAAAATTCTTAAAATTCCTTTCTAAGACCCCCTTTTGGATGTGAAAGCTTTTTGTCTCGATGTCGGTGTTTTGGTTTTTCCTGAGAGCATTTCAGAAAACTCCAATGAGATGGTTAATTTTAACTCGTAATAATGGAAGCCCCAAATAACATAATCTTTTAATTGACAATTATATTTTCTTTCCACGATTTAAATAGATAAAGTCCCTCTTGCCTTTAACTAAGGTGTTTATCTATTGTCCTACCAGTGAATAAAGTGAGACAAGCCTGAATTCTATACGCTAAGAGCCTCAATAAAAGTTTATACTCATCTCATAGCACCATACAGTAGCCCATGGCACCACATAAAGCTATGAAAAAGTAGAGAGGATAGCCATTGCGGAGCCACAGTCAGGTAGAAAATTAGTTTTTGGTTAGGAAAATATGAAAACGTACTTCAAGGCCAATTCCGTATGTTGAAGACGATAGTAGAAGACAGCTAAATCCCCGTAACTTTTCATTGTATCAGGATGATCAAGTCCAAGCTCCCTCTCATTAATATCCAATGCTTTTTGTTGATAAATGGTAGCCTAAATAAAGTGGAGGAGGTCAGTACAGAAAATCACGACACTACACCAATTAGATGACAAGCAGAAATATATTAAAACATGTAATGGTGCGCTTGAATCTTGAATCTTGAAGGTAACACTTCAAAAAAAGTACAGCATACTCTATTTGTTAAGGAAACTGCTCCCTTTACAAGTTTTACCTCACATATGAAACTGCTACTTTACTTGATTCAGATTGTACTTAAGATATAAAAGAATTTCGAACTTTAATTGCTTTCTCCTTTTGGATTTCATGGACTTGATGCAAGTTGTCTTCTTTATTTATATTACTGTTTCAAATTTCCCCCGCAGTAACTAGGATAATCATGCAAAGAAGTATGGGAGTAAATTCTCCCTTTATCTTTGTGATTCTCCATAAACAACACAGAATACCTAATGAAGAACATGGAAACGCACACCAGTATAGAACAATAGATAGAGTATTAGAGATCAGTATAGAACTCGGAGGTTCTTGATTTTTGGTAATTGCATAATGAAACTCATTAACCTCATAATAAAAATACCAAACACATAAAAGCATAAAGTATTTACCAAACCTTCAGGAATGGAATGGCAATCCAGTTCTTTTACATACTGTAAACACTCTAAACTGTTTATATTCAAGCTCTTTAGGACTCATAGCTACGCTAAGATCTTTTTCAAAGTCAAACTCAGAATATCATGTCAAGACAGGCATCACGAGGTGAGGTATCTATGACAACTAAACATGTATTAAGATTTCTAATCGAACTTGACTCTCAACAATTCTTCTTTCTCAGAGTTTAATTTGTATCCTTCTATTATTTCTTTTGATTATAATCTTGAATCCATTTGTTTATGCAAATAAAATTCAATATCCTTTGATATCTGTAGAAAAGCCAAGTGACGAGATAGTCCTTCTTCCACGTATAACAAACTGAGCAAAATTGTGCTCATTCTTAAACATGTGATCATCAACAATACCAAACAAACCAAACCGATTAAAAAGGAGAAAATTGATGTTCAAATCATTTTGAGAAAGACAAAAAAGACATTAACTATAAATTCCACCATCTTGAGTTTCCCAAAAGTTTAAATAACTAGATACATGCTGCTGCTACTTATCGCTTGGCATGCAGTGGATGTATAGAAGTTTTAAAACATCTTAAAGCACATACCTGATTAAAATCCCCAGTATGGTAGAGAACTACAGCCAGAAGACTATATGCTCCCGCAGTCATTCGATGGTAAGGGCCACAGACTGACACGAGTTTTGACAGTGCCTTCAAAATTCAATATCACATATATGTTAACATTACTGGTTTTACAAATCGATAAGAGTAAGAAGTCATCTCCACAAGAAAAGTTATAATGTACCTTAGTTCCATAGTTTACAGCATCCTCCAATTTACCTTTATCTAAGGAAGTTTTGGATGATTCTAGCAGGGTACGTCCATCCGCAGATGAACATGCAACATGCTATAGGAGAAGTATATTGTCAGATACTACAAGAAAAATGGAAGTTTTTAAACGAGTTACTAGTATCTTTACCTTGTATACAGGAACCATGCTTATAATATCAGACCTCTTGAAAGGAAAAGCATTGTCCATATCATAGTCCCTGGGAAGAAGCTCAAGGCCAACCTGACAGAAGATGACTTCACTTATAAACTTAAGATGGATTATTATACACACTGTGAGGCTTCTCAAGCAGTAGCAGGAGGGTCATATATTCAAACCTTGTGGGACAGTCCACGAAGAATGGCAAACTTTCTTAGATCCTGGTAGCTCTCATGCTTCCACTGCCACCCAAACCTCTTTCCAACGAAGGTTTCCACCCACTTACACTTTAGTTTCTCATCATTTATGATATCTGAGTCCTCAGTTTCAGTTGAAGGCGTTCCTAACAATATATTTAGACATGATGCAATGCAAGCAGCCAAGTCAGCAACGTCATTAACTGATGCCACAACAGCTTGTAAAATGTGCTTGTAGGCTCGGACAATCATTTCATGTATACATAGTGATTGCACGTGAGGGAGCTTGTCTGCAAGTTCAACCTAGAATGATAGAAGAAAAGAAAAAAATAATAAAGCTTCTGAATCCAGCTATATAGATAAGCCAACTCTGATAGCATTAACAAAAGATTTTCTTGTTTGGAATAGAAAATAACAAGACAGAACTTTCACAAAAGGTAAATTACCACACGCCCCAAAGAACACATCTGCAAACCCCGTGTATGCATAAAATCTGTCAATGTTCTTCCATCAACTGGTGAAAGTTCCAGGGAGCCAAAATCTGCCACCTAAGATATTGAAGCCACATGAATCACTCATATTAACACCGAAACATCTTAGGATTCAAAAAAGAAAAGTCGATTATCAAAAAACTAACCAGTTTTGGAAGAGCAGTGTCAGCATAGTATTTATATGCCATTTCAATCAACTCATCAGGTGTCTGCAAAATCAACATAACCACAGAAAATATGAATTTGAATATGATTGATTGATAAAATCAGAATACTGAGGGTTCCTCTTCTCAACAAGATAAATAAGCAATTATCACAATGATAATTATAAATAACTAATGTTAAATATTTAGCATTAAGTATAAGCAAGTAAATATAGAAGGTCAAGACTCCCTGAAGATCAACTCTTGAAGAAATGAGTTAGTTGTTTAAGTCTAGAAAAATAAACGGAACAAATTTAAGCAGATAGATGTTCTCCTTGGAAAGTAGTAAACAAACCTTGAGGTGAAGACCGGTTTCTGATTCTCTAAGTCGCAGATATGCTGCTTCAGGAAGCAGCTTTTTCCATATTACTTTCATTTCCTCATCTTTTTTCTCCATTTCTTCCTGATTAGTGCTATCAGGTTTCTTGCTCATGTCAAGGTTGTTACCAGCATAAACATCCTTTCCCTCTTCAGTTTTGCCAGTTTTGACATCAGTTTTCTTCTTTATCTCCCTTAACAATGCACCTTGCTTTCCAAGCCCCTTGACAGCAGGCTCAGGATTAGTTTCTTCATTTTTCTTAGCCTCAGTTTGATTTTGCAAATGTTGAACCCAACATGCTCCTAGCTCCCATCTGATAGATTTCGTGTATCTACTGGATTCTTCCTGTAGCTTCAACAAACTATCCTCTAGTATTTTCCTCACCAAAGACCTGGCAGAGTGTAAAATTTCGAGATCTCCACCTTGTAGTCGCTGGAGTGTATTAGATGACTGGGGCGTCGATGACTTATGCAATAGCATCCTCAAGCTGAAAAGTAAGAAAATGACAATTAATAACTGTGGATGCTCTTATGGAACAATGGATTTTATTATAAGCCATCAAAGCGTAATTTCTCTGGATAGTGGGTCTGTTTGAGTACAATTGCATACACATATCCATGTGTCATTAAGAAACAGAGAAGAGTTAAGAGAAAACTGATCTGATTTAAGAGGATTCAACAAATAAGCAGTTCATTAGGTCTAAAACATGAATAAATGCATGTCCTGAACAGCAATAAAGCGTTTGAAATGAACTGACCTATTAACGTTTAAGGCATTGGCGCCTCCTTCAGAGTGGTCCTCAATGGAAATGTCCTGGGGAATAGGATCCCCTTCCCAGTTCACCTCAGAAGAAACTTTAACAACAGCTGTGAAGCCACAATGTCGAACAACCACTACACCTAAAGTGAGAGTATCCTACAAGATCATAAGCCCACTTCAGCAACTCATACAACTACTTCAGGAAAAACATAATGAGCAAATGTAGCAATTAGACTACTCACATGAACAGTTGCACTTTCATCAGCAGTTATTCCCTTAAGTAAATTTCTCCGAGCAAGTTCTTCCTGTGACACTCCAAGAACCTGGCACCCATCATTTTTACAATCCAACTTGGTGCTAGCATCTGACACATCTCTCGTAATGATAATAATCAAATCTCCAACTCTTTCCTCATGCAAAAACGACTTCACAGTATCACTTAAAAAGCAATGATTTTCAATGATACTTTTGATTGCTGCAACAGCTTTAAAAACAGAAACATCGACAAATAAACTATGAAGCAGAAAGGCTTTCCGGTCCCGAATTTGCCTCTCTTCTGCTGTTTTACAAGGCATTGTTGCCAAAATCGCAAACTCCTTCGCCCATGGCCTGTAATCATGTTTCCCATCTCTTCCTTGTCCTCCTCCATTACCTCCCCAATTCTCATCCTCCACAGGAAGTGGCGGAAAAACAGAAGGATTATCAGCAACAAGCGGTGGAACAACCCACGTGTTCGCTCGAAAACCATAAGGAAGGTTACCAAACTGAAACAAACAATTAACATAAAATACAAAATTAACAGTCAAACATCTCTTATAGTCTTATTAAAACCTAAGAGCTAAAGAGAAGGGAAGGCTTACTTTATTATGCTCAGTGAAAGCTTTCATAAGAGCTTTGTATGCCTAAAACAAAAAATTATAGCTTTAAAAACACCACCGGTGACTGACTTTGATTTTCATTGTAAAAATAAAGCAAAAACACACAAACGACATGTCAGTTTGGAATTAGAACTTACAGAATCAAAAACTCTGCTAATCTGCTGCAACAAACTAACCAAAGAGCGACAAAGAAGAGCGCGTTTTCCAGCTGGATAGAATCCTTCCCGCGAAGCAACAATTGTCATTGGCTTCCCACTGCAAACCCTAACCTGAATTTTTCCATTTCCAAAAATATTCCTTAATTTTAAACCAAAACCACTAAAAATCAAACTATTCATAAAAAACAAAAACTCTCACGTCTATCTGGAAGAAATCATCTTCCGTTTTATCTTCAAGGAAAGGACGACTCGATCTCCTGATATCTGAAATCAACAAAATTCAAAAAAAAATTATATTAAAAAATCGTATTTTTTTGCATAATTATAGTTGTTATTATAATTATAATGAAAATGAAAGCTGACATTGAACCGGCGGCGTGAGGTGCGAGAAAGAGAAGAATTCATAAAACTGGCCAAGCCGTGGCGGCGGGCACATGGAAACCGCCGCATCCGCTTTCTCCATCGCGTCCGTACAAGCATCCTTGCCACTCTTGTTCACGATTTTCTTGTTATCTCCGCCCGTCTCTGTCGAACCGGACTCCTTTGAACCTCCGGTTCGACCCGGTGTTTTTGTCGGAGAAGTGGAAGAGGCGCCGAATGAGGTGGTGCAGGCGACGATGTCGAGGAGCCGGTGGATGTGAGCTATGGATTGTTCTTCTGTGTAGTCCTCTGCAACAGAAATTTTGAATTCTCGTTAAGTAAAAAATCGGGGTTTTTTGGGTAGCAGTACGCTGTTGGTGGTGCTTAGTGAGATAGAGTGGGTGTTGAAGTTTTGACCGTTGATATGAGGGGCTTACCTTCTGTAATGGTGAGGTGGCAGGGTTTGAGCAAGATGATGTCCACTGAATCTTTGAGTCTGGGTCCCCGTACCTGCGAGTGTGGTAGGAGTCAATGAGTTTGAGGGAAAAAAAGCCGTTAGCACTCCAATTATTGTTTTTTAATATATTAAAACATTTTTAAAAAATATATTTTTTTATATTAATTAAAAATACCTAAAAATTAATTTAAAGTTAAAAAATTCAAAAATAAAATAAAAATTAGTTTGGGGGCTAAGAGTATAAATTAATTAAAATAGAAGGGCTAGTTACCTCGTGAGACAAGGAGAAATTGGTCAAGTGGCATGTCTCGACATGCACACCCAAAAGCTTTCTTACATCCAAGATCCTGTCCGTGGAGATGCCCTACAAATATACGCAACAACAAAAAAGGTCTTAGAAACCAAGCAGAAAAAATAGAAAATATAATAACAAAACCGGAGTATTATCGAAATATATACCTACCAAAAACAACAAAACAAATACGAAAAAGCAGAAGATAATAACAAGCAAATTACACCTCATTAATTATTAATTTGACAAAAGAAATATATTTTTTTTTTGGATCAATAGAGATATATTATTCTTAAAGTCAATATAACTTAATTAATTTTGAACAGTTTTTTCTTCAATTTTTATATTATTTAATTAAAAACTCAACAACAACAACAAAACTATACATGAAAGTACATTTACCTTGAGAGACACTTGAGAATCGTCCGGCGTTTCAACGGTGACTTCTATGACAGTAGGCAAAACTGTACAACATTCCATACAAAATCAACAAGACCCAAATTCAGCATTCTCAAAAAAAAAATGACAATAATTCAATCCATCGTCTTGCTCGCATTCATATCATGTGCATACACACACAGAATGTTTTTATCTAAGCAATCTAGCTAAAAGGTCCAATTGGTTGCAGAAAGGATAAGAAAATGGAGAAGAAAATTTGTGAGCCATACATTTTCTTCGAACTTATGTAGGGCCTGATAATCCAAATAATAAACTCAATAAGATAAAAAGATAGGGAGGAGGAGGAGGAGGAGAAGGAGAAAGTAATATGATGACTGATGCAATGAATATATATATATATATGATAGAATTAATAACCTTTTTCTTCCTTCTTCTTTTTCTCTCCTTTAGCTTTATGAGGCTTGGCCTTTCCAGTCTTGGGAGCCATATCGTTGTTGCGAATGAAGGAAAAGAAATCTGTTTTGATTGGTTATAAGAAGTACTCCTTCAATTGACGATAAAAACTATATCCCAGATTGAATTTATCGACTAAACTTCTCTGCATGGAAAATAATTTACAGAATCTTTCGTCGAACACTCATAAGAAAAAACCCCAAGGAATTAAGAAACAAATATATGTGGAGCAAGGACAGGAAGCACCAAGAAAACAAAATAATAATGCAAAAGTGCAGGATTTTTTATTCTTTTTTAACAAATAGAGGGATAATTAAAGGGGGGGAGATTTAGCTAGCTAGCAAGCATGCGTAACCAGTTCATGGCTCAAGCAAGAAGCTGCTTTTATATGGTGAGGAGAAGGATGGGGACAGATAGAGTAGAAGAAAAGAAAGGGAACTGAATTGAAGTTAGTTTGTGTAGGATATTGTTGAGCATAATAAAATCTTTAAGTGAAAGGAAAACTTGGGACATGGGCTAATTAAGGAGAATATGAGAGAACGAGAGAGACTGCTACTGGGAAGAGGATATAGAGAGAGAGAGAGAGAGGGATTGAGAGGTGGATAGGATAAGGTAAGCCAAGTTCTTTCTTGTACACAAGCGTAGCACAAGAATGTAAGTAAACCATTTCAGGCCTCTCATTTTTCTCTTTCTTTATAACTTGCCTCATCGCTTCCCTTTCATCAGAACCCTTTTTTACTCGCTCTAGATGCTGTGCAAGTTTTTCACTGTAAAGAGTTAATTTATGGGTCGTCATCTTGCTAGATTTTACTTGCTGACATGACAGTTTGGAGCCTATAAACGTGTGCCAAGTGTGTAGAACATATCTTGTTGAGGTTGTAGCTAAGAGTTGGGCTGTGTTTAGCACTAGGATACTGGTCTAAGCAAGGAGAAATGGGTTTTCAAAGTAGTTGATATTTTACTCGTAGAAAATATTTTCTTGTGCCCATGTATGGTGAAATTCTTACTTGATACCAATTCTTTCTACGTTCAATTTAATTGTTGAGGAATGATATTGTGACAGGAGGACTGAACCAATTTCTTTTTTTACCAAAATCTTACTATTTTACAAAATATAAGACAAATAATTAATTAAAATAAAATAAAAGCAGATGTATGTTGTCTAGCAAGGTGGTGGGTGCTGCAGAGCCCAACTAGTTTGGTGCAGTACTTCTTTCTCCACTGGGGCTTATATATAATTCTTATCAGGCCACAGGTTTTAAGGAACGGTGGATTCAGGTATTCGACCTGTATGCAGCTCCTCGAGTGGCACTGAAGCAACATCAGGAGTTTCTGGACAGTTACAAACATCTGTCTACTGCCCCTCAAAGAGCACCTCAGCGGGTTCTGCATGCGGTTAAATTGATTCTGATGGGGCCGCGGATAAGAAAAATCGAAAGGCCTGTGTTGATGCTGTCGGTAGGAATAGTTATTGGTATAACCATATGTATTGTTTTACAAAATACTTTACCTCCTCGTACACATGTGCCCCATGACCAGAAAATTAATAAATACTACTGGAAACAATTCTAACAGTAAATTATGATGAAATTTACTGACAAAATAATGTTATATTATGTCCTTCAATATATACCGATATAAATTTTTCTCCAGTGTATACCAGCGAATTATAATATAAAAATAAAAAATAAAAAAAATAATGTTTTATTGTTACAGACGGTTTTATCAACGAAATAAACTCATCACTAATATCCGTCGGTAATATTTAAGTTATGACTTCACAAGCAACCCCTCTTCCCTCCCAATTTCTTCTTCTTCTTCTTCTTCTTCTTCTTCTTCCTTCATTTTTCTCTGCAAATAATAGAAACCCCCCACCTTTCATTACAAATCAAACTCTCATCACTATAAATCCAGTTACCCCAAGACTCGATCTATCAACATTCCTATTGTGGTTATGTTTTTTTTATTTTATTTTTTTGAATTCCCCGTCAAGTAAGCAAAACTACCTATTTTTTTAATTAATTTTTTTTGGCATTTTAATGTAGTATATATAGTTTGTTTGTGTGTTTACTTGTTGTATAACTTTATCTCGTAGAAATTTGTTGTATGAATGTATGATTTGTAAATATTATGGTTTTTTTATATTTAAAAAAATCATATTTGTTTGTAATTTGATGAAATTGATTCTGATTTTGTGACTAAGATGTTTTGTAATAAAATAAATAATGTCTTATTTAATAGATACGTTTTATATTTTGTCGATTTTATTGTTATGTTGAAAATTTCAATAAATGTGAAGGGATTTGAATTTTTGTAGAAAATTGATAATGATTTAAGGGTATTATTAAAATAAATTGAATAAGTTTGAGTTAAACCAATGTTAGCTAATTTATTTAGTTCATACTAGATAAGTTATCTACGTGTTGTCGTGGGCTACTTCTAGAAACGCTTGCTACTTTTAATTGTGAAACAATTGAAAGAAAAAAAAAGAGTTTTCTAAGCATGCAATTAAGAGCCGGTAGCATTAAAAAATATATGATTTAGCTTTCAAGCAACAGATAAGTAACATGTAAAAAACGTGTTTAAATTGTCTTGAATTTCATATAAGAATCAAATTGTAAAATGTAAAAAGACATCAATCTAACATAGACATTATTTGAGTAACTTAAAACAAAAAATTGCATGATGAACAAAAAGAATATAGAAGCCCAACTTCTGGGTAAGAAGTGAAGTCTCAACAAATATTAGCAAGTAAAGAGTAATAAATGCTTATCAACTCCTTGTTACTGCAAGAACCTGAATAACTTAGTTAAATATCTGCAAAAACATTTTATGTATCCATCTATATGTCTGGATTTCATGTATAAAATATGTATGGTACATACCTTAAACACTCGTCTTAAAAGGTAAATTTTTCTCCTAAGAAAATGCAACGTAAAAGCACCTAAAGCCTTTAAAGTTTCTTGGACAAGGATTTTGCATATATATATATAGCAAAAGAACTTCTAGGTATAAATCGAAAAACTTATGCACACATCTAATTAAACAACTCAATAATCATTATATAAAGTAATGAAAAAAAATTCATCAACAATAAAAAAAAATGAAATTGAGAAAACCAAGTGAAAAATAAAGATCAAGATATCTAACATTGCAACATGGGTAACTTAGCTGGTTATATTTAATGAATTCCTTTATCAAAATAAATTTGAAATAGAAAAACATATAAAATTTGTAATTGAAACCGACACACGCACAAACCGCCCCAAAACCAGAAATCCACCCAAAATAAAAATTATTCCCGAGTTTAAATATGTTGTTTTAGGTGTTTTCAAGGTAAAAAAAAAAAGAAGCACTTTAATGTAGCCCTCTTCATCATGAAAGACACAAAAATCAACCGTTTTGGTGCCTAGAATCTTCCCCAACTGTCATTTCTTCTTTTTTCTTCATTTTTCTCTCTAAATAACAGCAACCCCCCCCCTCCCCCACATTTCATCACAAATCAAAATTTCATCACCACAAATCCAGCTACCCCCAACACTCAATCTATCAGCATTCCTGTTATGGTTAATTTGTTTTTTAGAATTTTCCATGTCAAGTAAGCAAAACTTACCATTTTTGTTTTAACTAATTTTTAAAATGTTTATTTTTTTGGTATTTTGATGCAGTATATGTAGTTTATTTGTGTGTTTACTTGTTTTATAACTTTTTCTCATAGAAATTTGTTATGTGAATATATAATTTGTAAATATTATGGTTTTTGTAGATCTTAAAAAATATGTATTTGTTTATAATTTGATGGAATTGATTTCGATTTTGTGACTAAGATGTTTTGTAATGAAATAAATAATATCTTATTTAATGGATACATTTTATATTTTGTCAATTTTATTGTTAAATTGAAAATTTCAGTAAATATGGAGGGATTTGAATTTTTGTAGAAAATTGATAATGATTTAAGGGTACTATTAAATAGATTGAATAAGTTTGAATTAAATCAATATTAGCTAATTTATTTAGTTTATATAATTAATTAATATATGTTGTCATCAATATTCTATATACATTTGATATAAGTAATGGATGATCGTTTTTTAATGTGTCAAGTTTCACCTAAAGGGTTGCACATGATAGATTTATTGCAATGGGGTTGAGATTTTTATTAATTATGCACTATCTAATCAGAAAAATATTAGTAGAGATGGTATTAGATATCTATGTAAGAGGTGTAAAAATAAAAATAAAAATGCGTATTTTTTACCACAAAGACTTGGGGCTATTATGGACCAAGATTTATTAGTACTTTTTAAACAACATTTTATTGGTCCAATCCTATTTTAATGATAGCTCAGAGCCTGGAAGGTCTTGAAAAACAGGTTTTAACCCTAAACGCAAGGCGTAAGGCCTGGTGTAGGCAATGCACCTCAACCTAGACACTAGGCATGCGACTTGGTGCCTTTAAGCATTGGAAACACATTTAAGCAAAGGCGCTAAGCAGCACGCCTGATGCTCGTAAACTCAGGCACCCCGTTTGCGCCAGCCATAAGGTGCATGCCTAGCTCTACCTGGGCATTGCCTTATGGCCTGGACTCAACACTTATACCCCTAGGATTTTTTACTAGCCCAAGTTTTTTAGCTTGGATCCTATTTTATTTATAGCCATAGGTGTACAAAAATATCCCATGGCCTACTACTAATTTTAAAGAGAGGAACTTTTAGTGTGGAATGAATGGAATGGGTGAAAGTCCTTATATAGTAAAAGGTCTCCTTCATCTTCTACCAAATCGACAACACCGATAGCAGATCCTTAAAGTTCGAGCTAACACTACCATAAAGCATTTCCCCGTGTATTTTTCATCTGAAAAGGCATTCTTTCTATCATGATGCACACCTTTGTATATGAATTCTCTAGTGACATACCTTGGAATATCCATCGCTCTTCTTATATGGAGAAAAATTAAAGATCCCTTCAAAGAAATCAAGTATATTTTTAAGTTCTTGCATATTTTTTACTACAAAGACTTGGAGCTACTATGGACCAGGATTTATTAGTACTTTTTAAGCAAATTTATTGGTTCAAGCCTATTTTAAAGATGGCTCAAAGCCTGGAGAATCTCAAAAAACATGTTTTAGGCCTAAACACAAGGCATGAGGCCTGACGCAAGCAATGCACCTCAGCCTAAATGCCAGGCATGCAACCTGGTGCCCTTGGGCGTAGGAAACACACTTAAGCATAGGTGCTAAACAGCACTTCTGATGCCTATAGGCTCAGGCACCCCGCCTGTACCAACCATGAGGCGCATGCCTAACTCTACTTGGGCATTATCTTATGGCCTGGACCCAACACTTAGACCTCAAGGATTTTTTACCACCCCTAGGTGTATAAAAATCTCTCATGGTCTATCACATTTTCATCTTATTAATCTTATTAATACACATGTAAGGGATATTTGTCCCTCATTAATATTTGTGTAAAAAAATATTTATCTCTCATTAATATACGTGTAAGAGATATTTATCCATCATTAATGTTACCAAGGTGGAATGATTTTATAACCCCTTCTTCAAGCACAAGGACAAGGTTTAAAGGGTATAAATACGCCCTAGATCACCCGTGTAAAGGGTTTACAATTTCTATTCTTACATGGCACTTATTTTCATATCAAAACAAGATAAAAAAAAAACCTTATTCTTGGAATTTAATGATCTTTTCATATTTATTACACTCTCTTTATACAAAAATATTGACTTAAGCATTTGAGAGTCTCTAAATCCACCTAAAGGGAAATGTTTTGTAGGTATTAGGATTCTTACATCAAGTTATCACCTTCCTTTTCTACGGAGAATGGATCTAATAGAATGAACACTTTATTTAGTTTATTATCTAACCATCAAAAATCCATATTTCTAAACACCTTAGATTTTGAAACATCATCTATACACAACTGATTTTTTTAAAAGCGAAGAAGCCAAATGATAGCAACTTTCTAAGTTAGTATATAAGTTTATTAAAAAAATCAAATGAATTATTATAAATCGCACTTAGATATATCTACTCTACAAAATTCAAACTACCATTCTAATTTCTGTATAGGTTGTAGGGAAAAATTGACTAGTTCATGTAATAATCCTTTAACTTACTCAATCCCTACTGATTTTGTTTGGTTACTCATTACCAAAATTAATTCTAATAAAAAAACCTTGTTATATAAGTTACCAAGTTGAGTGTCCTCATAGTGTCAGTATTGATTCAACATTTTGTGTGTCCCCTATAACTAATTGTGGTTAAAGTTCTAAAAATAATGTCATAATTAAATGTTTTTATTTTATTCTATATTTTGCACATTACATTACAATTATAGAATATATCAAAGGATTTGAGAAAAGAAACAATGTGTTGTGCATTTTTCCTTCCTACCAATCAAGAGTTCATAGAATAGTGATATTTTTTTCATGCTGTGCATTGAGTTTTTTTCTTTGTAATTTCATCATTTTCAAGTTGTATTAATATGATTTTATGTGCGGATATTTACTTTACTTGCACGCTATAGCATATTCAAAGTATCAAGAAATATTTTGACCATGAATTAAAGATTGATTTTAAGAAATAAAATTTTTGGTTGCAGTCAAATACAAAATTAAAAAAATAAGAATCAAATTGAAAAAAAAATAGACCCATGTTCATTTTGGCATGGAAAACTTTTATTTATATTTTAAAATTTTAGTTATGTATTATTTGGTACCTATTATTTTAAAATTTAACATTTCAATTCTAATTTTTTTTTTTATGTTTTAATCTCTGTGTATTGAGATAAGATAAAAAAAAGTCACTAAATGTTCAGGAGAGAGAAAGTGTTTGGATGACTTGGCAATAAAACAAATATCAATCTTGATGTCAATCAATAAATTTATCTTTTTAAAAGGAGTTCAATGGAGATGCGTCATCTTTTAATAATGTCTAAAAAAATAGGCCGGCACCGTAAAATATATATATATATATATATATAAGTTTATTTTATTAAATGTAAAAATTATCTTTTTGTTTTTTAATTAAAAATAAATCATGATACTACAAAACAAATCCTTTAACACCAACATTTTTTCTTTATTTTATGTTAGAAGCGCGGATTGTAAGACTATTACAGTTCAAATGAATGAGCACGGAAACAGCAATTTGCATTCAAAATCCCATCACTGTTTTTTCTTCTTCTTGTTGTTTTCATACCTATCAAGCATAGCAGAGCTGTGAAAGCATATACTGCCAACGATAGCTTCTTACAGTACAATTAAATTAAGCCTATTCTTCCTTTGAGACTGAAAATATAAGAAAGACACACAGAGGAATAACCACAAAGGCCGCAACCTTTAGCAAGTCCTCACTCTCCTTTGAGATTACTCCAATCCTTGACCAATCTCCACTGTACCTGAATTTGAAAGGGCACTACATCGGTGAGGTAGACATCGCTTCCCTAACTAATCAAGCTTGTATAAATTAAGAAGAAAAAAAAGCACAAAGAATGAAGAAAACTTACCCAGCATCAATGAATCCAAGTCCGAAAACAGCAGCAGCAGACTGTGACAGAACATTTTTAGGAACTCTCAGCGGAAAAACAGGCTGTTCCTGGGATCTTGAGTTCTCAGACGGTTCCTTCCTTTTAGCCAATGCGGTGGCAAAACACTTTCTGCCATTCTTCTTCAGTCCGAAAACAGCAGCAGCAGACTGAGACAGAATATTTTTAGGAACTGTCACTGGAAAAACAGGCTGTTCCTGGGATCTTGAGTTCTCAGACGGTTCCTTTCTTTTAGCCAATGCGGTGGCAAAACATTTTCTGCCATTCTTCTTCAGGCGCACATGATGAGAAAGTTTGAGGTTGATCAAGAAAAAGCTCCTCTTTATGGCCACCATTTCCCTGGCTATCACATTTAACGAGTCTCAGATGTCTCTGCCTCTCGTGTATTTACACGAGTTGACTATCTTATCCTAGTATCTGAACAATACAAGCCACAAACAAAAGTTTATATTTTTTATTAACTTAGTCCTCGTAATTTAATAATACTAATTCATTAGTCCTCATAAGTTCAAAATTATATTCTTATTCCTACCATTTAAATCCTTTTTTTCAATTGAAAATCCTTTTTTGAAAAAAATGAATTTATTTATTTCCGAAAATTTTATTAAAATAAAGCATCTTTTAAAAAAACATACTATTTACTCTTAACTAATAAATTTGTTTTGATAAACTATACAAGATTGAGTTATAACTAGTTATTTGACCCACGTTTCGCCGGGAATTAGATATTCTCTTTTTCAATAAAACAAAATTAAACATGCAAAATTTGTTGACACTTTTTACATAAAAAAACATATGTGTAAATCAAAAAACTTATGCACATATCTAATTAAATAAATCGAGAATCATTTGTGTCAATATATGAAAAAAAATAATTAACAATAACTAAATACATATTTGAAAAAGTTAAAGGGTGAATGTAAATTGAGATATTTGATCTCACAATACGAATCATTTACCTGATTGTATTCAATAACTCTGTTTATTAAAGTTAATTTTTTATTTAATCAAATAATAGTATAATTAGACACACATATAAAATTGATTGAATAAAACCAAAAAGAAACAATATCTCGTAAGATTGCACTTATTAGAAATACTATCTAAAAATAAATATTTTTTTAAATAAATTTCAATTATAAAACATAAAAAAATCATAGTTGAATTAGAATTATCTCTTTAAAAATTAAATATATATAGGATAATTTAAAAAACCACTATTTTAAAAAAAGGCTAAATATAAAAAATAAAAATCACAAAGAAATGATATTAATTTAAATATAAATTAAAAATTATTTTTAAAAAAACACATATAAAAAAAGCTTGATTTTTTAAAAGATAAAATTAAAAAAAAATGTTAGAAACGGTCTGCTCACATACCCTATTTTTAAAAAAGAAATTGGGGCTGATAACATGTTGTCTGCCCCTGTTATATTTTGAAAAACAATTGTAGCATAACGTTTGGTTTCCTTAAGATTTAAGCCACTGTAGCGACAAAAAAAAAATTAGATCTATTTTTATAATCTAAAAGCTCATTTTAACTAATTTTTTACTCAAAACATCTAAAATAAAACTTAAATACCTTAACAAACTCATAAATAACCTAAAAAACTAAAAAAAAAACTACACAAAAACCTAAAATCAACTTGAAATAAAAAAAAAATCTTTCTAAGCTTAGATCTAGTTTTTTAGAGAATTTCAAAGTAAAAAAGCTCCTAAATGAAACTCTGCTCACTAAATGAAACATGTTGACACCAAGATCAGCCATTTTGATGGCCGAAATTGATGTCAACGTTGATTTTCTTTTTCTACTTTTAGAATCTAGCAATCTCTCTCTCCTCTCTCATACTATGAACTAAAAAATAATGAAAATAAATTTTTGTACCAAAATTAAATTGTAAAAATATTAAGGGACCTAATAGATATAATCTATAAAGTTTGAGGATTAAAGTAATTTTTTGATGAGAACTTTAAAACCATCATCCATTTATGCCTTTTCTATTTTGATATTTTGTATTTCAATTTTGTTTTTAGTTAACAAATTTGATTCAACGTTGATTTTCTTTTTCTACTTCTAGAATCTAGCAATCTCTCTCTCCTCTCTCATGCTATGAACTAAAAAATAATAAAAATAAATTTTTGTACCAAAATTAAATTGCAAAAATATTAAGGGACCTAATAGATATAATCTGTAAAGGTTGAGGATTAAAGTAATTTTTTTATGAGAACTTTAAAACCATCATTCATTTATGTCTTTTCTATTTTGATTTTTTGTATTTCAATTTTGTTTTTAGTCAACAAATTTGATTCAATTTTCTTTTAATTTGGCTCAAAAAGAAAGTAATTGTGCAAAAACTAAGTTTGAGGACTAAATTAAAAAAAATAAACAATATATGTGCACAGTGTTTAAGCCTTAAAATTTAGAGTTTTGTATAATAATGTATTATAATAATATAATAATAATTATTATATATGTAAGAACTTTATATAATTAACTTAAAGAGTTGATTATATGACCTGAGAAGCGGAAAACCCCCCCACACCACAGACACTAAACACTTCACTCTGCACTGTATTTTTTTTAATTGAAACACAAAAACCCTAAGAATGGCAAGAACAAACCTTACAGAACCCCCCAAAATCCACAGAATCCCACAACCCAAATTCATTGACGCAATTCGCTGGCTCCCTTCTCCTTCCCCTTTTCGAAAATCCTTCATTTCCTCCCTCTTTGATTCGGATTTCCACACTCCTTCCCTCGAAATCCACTCTCTAGACCCTTCTAAAACCCTAACCACCCCGCTCTTTTCCTGGACCCCACCTTCCCGTATTTCATCTCTCAAATCCACTCCTTCCCTCTTCGCTGCCTCCACTTTCCTGGGTTCTCTCCACATTTTCAAAACGCCAGAGGAAATGTCGGTTTTGGGGAATGATTTGTCGGGTTTGGGTGGTGAAACGTCGGTTATGGAACCTGTAGTGTCGGTTGTTGGCAGGGAGTTTCATGTGGGGTCCATTGGGGGTGTGGATTTGATGGAAGGAGGGAGTGAGTGTGTTAGTGTTGGAGAAGATGGGAGGGTTAATTTGGTTGTTGAGAAGGGAGGGTTTAGGAGGGTTTTTGATGGGAATGGATTGGTTTCATATTCGGCAGTTAAATGGGCTTCCCCGTCTGAGTTTGTGACTGGTGGATGTGGGTTTGGACTTCAGTGGTGGGACCTTAGACAGCCTGGTGCTGCCGTTGCTCAGTTTAAGGGTAGCTGGTGAGTGGTTTTCCGACCTTTTTTTAATAGCACTTCTGAGATGGATTTGAATTTGGTTATCCTTTGACATAAAACTGTTGATATTCATAGTGTTTTTCTCTTGTTGCTTGTTTCAAATATAATCGTGGCCGATTAGTTGGATATTTACTCCTCGAATGTTATTGTAAGAAATGAAATAGGTTGTGATTATTTTTGTGTGCTAAACTTTCATCAGTTTTGTAGGATGCCTATACGGAAATTGGGAGAATTTGTTTTAGGATTAGGATTATGATTTTAAAGGTATGAAGAAAATGCCTTGTTATAGTCATGCTTATCTAGACTTGATATATATGACTTATAATGTTGGATGAGTACGACTGACTCTTACTTGAATAAATTGAAAGTTTAAAGAATAGAAGTCAAAAGAGAAGTTAATAGTAGTATGGTATTTCACTGATTGATGAAAATTTGATCTGAATAAAACTCTTCTGAGTCGAGTAAAAGCTATCAAATTGCTGAGTGAACCTAGTAGACATTATGGCTTATTGCTTTGGTGCAGTCGATGCAAATGCACTGGACACTTGTATATATGTGTTCCTGCAAGCACTGTAAAAACACGATTGAAAACAAACTTTTGAGGGGCTGAATGCGATGATTAGCTTCCAATTTGGCCAGGATTAAATTGCTTGTGGTTTATTAATGCAGTTTGGTAGCGTGTGAAACTTCTAGAATGGGCTTCATGTGTATTAAAAGTTCTATTTAGTTGTTTAAAGCATCTATTGTAATTCAGAAGGGATTTTTTAGTTGCATGCAAATGGTTGGCATAAATGTAGGCATAACTTTAGTTCTGTGTATTAGCAATACATCTACATTAAAATGGTTGGTTGACCTTATTCTTTTTAGTTACAATTAAGCAACATAGCAAATTTCCCATATCGTTATGGCCGGCAAGAAGTGTACTGATTTGCTGTCAAGCTTATGCTGTAGGGATCATGGCACAACTTCTGGGATCATTCATTCCATTGATATCCATCCATCCCGTAAGCACACATGTCTGGTGAGATAGCTGCTCAGCCCTCATCATCATCACTCTTGTTTTGCATGAAGAACCCCGTCCATGTTCCTTGTTAATAGATATGGATGTAGCTTGTTTGCTGAATTTATTTTCTTCCTTATTTTGCTTTTGGGATGCTTGTTTTTATTTTATTTTTTCTGTGTTGATAATGCTATTCAGTCGCACCCTCCCTTCCTGATCACTGTGGATTGGGATGCTCTTGCATTTCTGTGGCAGATTGGTCATGAACACTTACCTAGATTTTTTTATCATTTGATAAATATGTTTCTTTTAGACAGCTTATCTTTCCTAAAGCCAAAGTTAGATCCTGGATAATTTCTAGTTCATGTTACTAAGAGAGGAATTAGTGCTTAGTGAAACACCAATCAGGCCTTGTAACCAAATTAAGGAATTCTTTATGTTATTGCATGAGAACTAGTATTAGCTCATGTTGTTTGTTTAGCCAATCATAACAAGTGAATATTTACTTGCTTGAAAACCATCTTGCGTTAATTTTTCTTGTTATGTGAGGAAATCACTTGTTGCTTTTTAGTTTTTAGTATCATTCTTGTGCTTGTATGAAAACTGAATTGCCTTTCCTGTCATAGGCAGGAGGTTCATCAGGTACTGTATTTGCCTGGGATTTAAGAAGGCAACAAGAACCGATTATTCTTTCTTCAATTGGCTCTAGTGACACTATGACCCAACCATTATCTGAAAGCGAGGTTTGGGAAGTTCAATATGACTACTACACCAAGTCTTTGAATAGTAACATTTCATCATCGCGGATCTTACCTGCTATGATCTGCTCTGAAGATGGGATCCTTGCTGTCATTGAACAAGGTATGTAGTTCTCACTGTAACTTCTGTTTGTCACGTGCTCTGCTATTAGGCTATTACTGTCACTACTGGCAGACATGTGCTGGCTTGACTATTATGCACGAAACCCACGTCATTTGCAGACTGATTGGTGGTATGATATTGACATACCAGAAGATATTTTGGAGCTCAAACTGGCACTGATTTCATTTGACATGCTATGCTGTGTAGGTGAGGAACCCACTGAGCTCTTGGCTGAACCCTGTGCCATCAACAGCTTTGACATTGATCGCCAAAACCCCTCGGTATGTAGGACCTGTGTCTCAGTGGTCCAAGTACTTGGAAATCTATCATGTTTTTGATCCATTTTCTGCTGTGCAGGATGTAATATGTAGTTTGGAGTGGGAATCCATTGTCATTTTGTCAAGGCCGTAAAATTGGACACGGAGAATTTAAGCTCAAGTTGAAATCTTGTTATATAACTTCTTCGATGAATTTTGTGCTCCAACCTGGAGTTAATGGAGGAGTGAGATGAGCGGAGCAAGTTTTTGTTGCTATTTGTCAATAATGTTTACTCACCAGGTCGTTTGCAAACAATAATTATGTTTTGTAGTCTTCACAAATGGCATTCAAGAAAACACTTGGTGGAGCAATGTTTTATCACCAACGCTGCATCAGTGTTAATGGAATTGATGCATATGGTTGAAGTGTAAGAAGAGGGAAGTAGGTGGCCATTGGCAACACCAACCAGGAGCTCGAGTAACTTTACTTTTGGTTGCTAACCATTGTCCTATGTCAAGTAGTACAATGATATCGTAGCCAATTCAACCGAATCCAACAGCAGTGCAGGCTTTGTTTTATGACAATTTTTCTGTCGTAGAACGTGGAGTGCCATTATTCTGTTGGTGAACTTCGGAAATCTCTAATGGCTGGATTCAATAGAAAATGTTGGTCGTCTGGTATACTCTAACTTGCCGTATCCTAAAATCCCATTCCCATTATTCAAGCCTTTTTCTTGTCATAGCTTGAACTTCAGCAGATTAATGGACTCCATGTGATGGGCTCAATGTATATCTCTCAATTTAATGGTTTTTTGTTTATTATATTTGTGTGCTCTAACTATTTTGAAATGTATTTGCAAATCATATAAATTATTTTTTCCCAAATAAATAAAAAATAAAAAATGTGAAAAAAATAGGGCATGCAAATGTGAGTCTTTTTTTTTGGAGTTTAGTATAGTAAAAAAAAAAAAAAACAAAACACAAGAAATAATAAAGTTTGGCAAGTTGCATACAACATTTGCAATCCGTGAATTGCATGTCTTATCCGTGAATCATCAAAAAAATGTGGTCGGGGTGATTTTTCTAACCTTAACTTTTTACCATAATACAAACCCAACACTTCATGACTCAACAACACAATTTACATTTCATCCAAACTAAAAATTAACAATTCTTAATTAAATACAATAAAAAATCAAATAACATTTGATTAAATTTAACTAAATTCATAAATCTTATAAAATTAAAGCATGTAATCTAAATATATCTAAAAATTACCCCAGAAACGTGCCTTGAGTGCTCATGAACGGGTCTTCATTATCATAACTCGTCAAACTTGAGAACAAGCTTATAGTGCCAGTGTAGGGGTCAGCACTAAAATTACCCCAGCTCGTAGACGAGCTTGGAACGCTTGTGGAAGAGTTTGAATCACTTGTGAACGAACTTGTCTCCCTAAATGTATGTCCCTATTCATGATAAACGATCTCGTCTATTGACAAGACTGTTTTGAGATGCTCAGCCTCCCTAACTTCTTGAAGTCCACTACAACACAAATTGAGCTTATTGTTGGTCAAAGCATGTCTCATCTTATCAATTCATTCACGGATAGTTATTGCTGCTCTTCGAGCATCCCGTAATAAGTAATGCATCTAATAAATACATTAAAGAATAATTAACAGTCATCATATATATATATATATATATATATATATATGTAATAACATTAATAATATTTAATAAAAGTTATACAAAAAATATATTGCATATCAATTGATTCTATCTCATATATTAGGGCTCGTAATGCATTGAAATATGTGGACGCTTGGAGAAACACGACCATGTTAGTGTAATAAATCGGTGTATTATGGACAAATACCATCTTATATAACTGTCTAGATAAATTATTAGATTTCGCTCCGTAGATATATAATCTCTCCTAGAATGCTCATGAACGGGTTTACATCACCATAACCCGTCAAACTTGAGAACAGTTTGTAGTGCCAGTGTAAAGGTCAATATCAAAATTACCCCAACTTATAGACGAGCTTGGAATGCTCATGGAAGAGTTTGGATAACTCATGGATAAACTTGTTTCCCTAATTGCATGTCCTTTTTCATGACTTATTTATTTGTTGTAAAGAAAATAATAATGTATTTGTTTCCAAAATATGAGGTCTCCTTGAAAGATTTTGGTACATTGTTGCTAAAGATATGAATGTGAGCTTTGAGGAGGACTGGAGATGAAATTAGAAAAAATTGATGAGAACATGTATTGGCTAATTTCAAAAGGTCATACAAAGTAAGTGATACAGTCAATATATAATCTAATATATAAACAAGAAATCACAAGTTTTAGAAAAACAAGAAATCATAAGAGTTAAAAGGAGAATAATTTTTATACAATGCAATACAAGATGATAGTCATTTAAATTATGGATTTGGATTTTTTCACAGTTGGGATTTGTTTTTTTCCTTCATGATGTTATCGATGCTTGAAAGCAGGAAAGGCTTAAAGTGGAGCAATTCAATGTCTATATATTTTAAGAAGAACGATTTGAGACTTACAGGTAAAAAAGACACACAACGCCAGCGCAAAAAGATAATTTTACATTTTTTATTTGTTAATAAACGTGGTATAATCAGCTTGTGCATATCTTAACTAATTAATCTCATGGACTTTGAAGTTAATGACTATGTAAGCTTTCAGTGGCCCTGAAGTAATTTTACATCTTCTTTCATGGCGTCAATAATTTTTTTCTTTCATGAATTAATCATTATCTTTTTTTTTTTCTTTTCTTAACATAGAAGGGAGAAAAGATATCCAATATCTAGCTTTGTTTTGGTCTGTAAAAGGAAACCATATTGATTTATTATTAGTGATTGATTGATTTTAATGCTTGAATGCATAATTAGGCCAGAAAACATGAATGAGAGATACTCTTAGTATAATGCTCTACTTCAGGCATTACAAGCATTATCAATTTAGTACATGATATTTGGTCATTACATAAACTGAATCATGTTAGTGTTCTGTCATTTCTTCCATACTTTTATTTATTCACTTGCTGGATTTTGATGCAAAGTGGTGATTGCGTTGCATGTTAGTTGACACAAATTTAGCTTGCTTAGGGATTTAATCCATAGTTTGCCATTTACATAATCTCTATCATTTTCACAATTGCACCATGGAACCAGAGGATCTCACTGCCCACTCATAAGCAACCTTGCGGCATCGCGCTCTATGCAATATTCATAGCAGTGCTTATTTTAGAAATCATACGCACTGTCATGGGTTGTTAGGTAGAAAGATCGATTTTGCTTCAGTCATGGTACTGGATTTAGCCATTGCACATTATATGCAGGTTCTCGACTTGATGGAAGAATCTGGTGTCAAACCATATGTGATGATCATATTTAGCACCATGATGAATGCCTGGAGGCGCGCAGCACTGCAGGATTCATGAGAAGTGCAGGGAAATCTTTGATGATATGTTGAAAGCTAGCATAGAACCTGATGCACATGCATACAACATTCTTGCTAAAGGTTAATTATGTGCGTGCACAAGAACCAGATAGAGTCGAAGAACTCTGGCCATATATTGTGTGATTTTCACGACTATTAATTGTCAGTGGCAGATGCAGTTCTAGAAGAATGGACCATGCAATTAGAGTTTGTGACAAGATGTGTGAACATGGAATTTCTCCCGATTTGAAGATTTTTGAGACTCTGATTTGGGGATTTGCTGAAGCCAAGCAGTCGTGCATGGAAGGCAGAATAATTTCTCCAGATCATGACAGACTTTGAGGTTTAGCCTGTGAAATCGACCATGTTGCTTGGAGCTAAAGCATGTCGTGCTACTGGAATGACGCAAGAGCCAAGTAGAACTCTTAGTATGATAAACAGAAGAAAAACCTAAAGAAACTGTATGAAAAGCATATAGCATATGTCCCATATTCGAATATCTAACAGATACTAATCAAGTACAGTTACAAGTGAACATAAAGGATCTCCTGCAACTCTTGGAAAAACTAAAGCAAGATGATAACTTTTGTGTATGTTTGATGTGAAAAACAACTCTTATACCTTATTTATACATGTTTGAAATGTTTCATGCTTTAACTATTCCATTTAATTACATTTCAAAATGTTATTATTCGACCCGCAGAGTAGCATGATATATAGCTCAAACAGTCCTGCTCGAGCCCAGGAATATATCCATGCCTCTGGGCAAGGAAGTAAGAGCTTCATCCTATTCCCATGCACGCAAGCAATTATCATTCATTTCTCTGTTTCTCTCGACTGTCCACTTTTCCATCCTCCAAGAGTCCAAAGAGAATATTTGAACGTCATCCGTGTAGAAATTTATAAAATATAATAATAATAATAATAATAATAATAATACTCTAAAGGTATCAGAAAAGCAATAATTATAGCAAGACCAAGACTCCTCTTTGGACGTTTTCTTCAACGTAAGCTCCTGTTCTTTCCTCCAACACTATAGCCAAGCATAATTATTTTTTGAGAGACGATGTTATTTTTTAAAAATTATATTAGCCTCTTCATTTGTATCCTTTCGTAGAAATGTGCCAGCCACGGTGCGTGTGGTTGACTGCTGGGTAAATCTTTTTTTTTATTAAAATAAAAAAATATTCCATGTAAATATTTATTGAAGAGAAATTAAAAAGAAAAATAACTTTAATTATAAAAAAGTCTAAATTGGTAAAAGTAATATAACAAAAATTTGGATTGAATGATAAAATTAAAAATAAATAAAACTTTTACAAAAAAATCAAGAAAAAAATAAAAAATAAAAAAAATAAAGATCAAATTGAAAAAAATAATATTTATCAAACTGAAATTGATATACAAAATTAAAACAAATATAAGCCAAGAATTAAAATAAAAAATAAAAAAATAAAAACTGAAATTACAATATTAACAACAAAAAAAATCAAATTATAATTTTTAATAGAAAAAATAAAAGAGTAAAAAAATAAAAATAAAATATGTATTTTTTTGTAATGGTTTTTCACGTGTTAGTTCGTGTGTTGCACGCACCATAAGTTTCTTTAATCTAATTAATAATTAAAGTCTGCTAAAAGATCAAAATACCTGTATGGTTGTGTAGTCTTATGAATTTTGATTTGAAGGGCAATCATTTTATTGCTTAAAAAAATAGAAAAGATACACATATTTCTTATTAATTCTTTAATAATTAATAGGACATATAAAAAAAATTAATACCCAAAACTAAGACTTTTATTGTTTTTTAAAAAGACAAAGATATTAATATTATTATTCTATTCAAGTGAACAGTGACAATAAATCTGTATATTTGTATGCATACATGTTCTCATATATGAAGATTTCTATAGGGATCTTGTGAGAACACACATTACAGTTATAAAATGCTTATAACCAAATACTATGTTTCTTTTTTAGAATTAATTATGAACTGTTATGAATATGGTCTTATAAAATAATATTTATTTTAAAGAAATTCTATACTTCCAATTGATTTTTATTTTTTAATAGGATTAAACAACAAATGAAGTCTAACTAGGATATTGACCCGCGCTCCGCAATGGATTAATAACAATTTTTATTTTAAATGTAAAAAAAAATGTGAAGCATGATTCTAAGTACCTTGAGTCTGGCTAGTTGGGTTTGGTTGTTGAGCTAGACCCAATAACCTTCGGTCGGGTCTGGCTCCTTGGATCTGTCATCACATCAAAATAATTCAAAAACATTAAAAAATATTAACTTGAAGTAAAAAAAATAAAATTTAATTTAATTTTTTTAAAAGTATTTTTAAAACACAAAAACAAATATACTTTAATAAGAAAATTCAACTAACCTAAAATGAAAAACAATTATCATCACTCAACTTTTGTACAATATAAAAAAGGTCACATCAATTTTTTTTTCTTTACAGTATGGAAAAAAAATCAATAAGAAAAAAGAAAAAAATTTAAAGAGGAAAACACATAAAATTAGAAATATCTTAAAAGAAAAAAACTTAAAGGGAAAGAAATTAGTTGTCGGTCTATTAGGCGTTGCTCTACTATGCGCTATTCATGGTATTGCTGTAAAAAATATTTTATTTGAAGATTGTGATGATGCAAATACATTCCGTGCTTTTAACCCAACTCAAGCATTTTTACATTTGAAAAAAATATTGTTATTGACCTACTACGGAGTACGGGCCAATATGCTAACTATTATATTAATACGTAATGGTTATTTTTTAATATATTTTAAAAACAAATATATTGAGATAATTTATTTTTTATTTTTTAAAATTTATTTTTTATATCATCACATCAAAATAATACAAAAATATCAAAAAAATATTAATTTGAATTAAATAAAAAAATTTAAAAAATCAAAATTTTTTAAAGCATTTTTGAAAAGCAAACATGTTTTAATAAGAAAATTTAAACCAACTTTAAATGAAAAAAAATAATCATCACCCAACATTTATACAATATAAAAAGTTCCATCAATTTATTTTCTCTTTACCATATGAAAAAAAAATAAATAAGAGAAAAAAAATCTAAATAGGCAAAAAAAATAAAATTAAAAATATTTGGCGGTCCAATCGGGCCCAATAGCGTTGTGTCCAGTTGCCCAGCCGAGCCCAATTGCGTTGGCTCTGGCTAAAAGCTGGACCCAATAGTCTCCGGTCTGGCTGCAAGTTAGACCCAATAGCATTGGGTCTAGTGGCCAAGCCAGGCCCAATAGAACTTTTTGATTAATAAACAGAAAAGACAACGATCCGCAGGTGTTACAGTGTCATCCACAATATAAACACTCTATGTTTACGGTGTAGTCCACAATATAATGAGTCTATGTCCATAATATTATTTTTTAAATATATTGAGTTAATATTTTTTACATCATCACATCAAAATAATACAAAAACATAAAAAATATATTAATTTGAAGTAAAGAAAAAAATAAAAATAAATTCAATTTTTTTAAAGCATTTTTGAAACATAAAAACAAACATGTTTTAATAAGAAAATTCAACCCAACCTGAAATGAAAAACAATTATCATCACCCAACTTTTGTACAATATAAAAAAAATCACATCAATTTATTTCCTATTTACAATACGAGAAATATTTAATAAGAGAAAAGTTTTTAAAGAGGTAACAAAATAAAATTGGAAATATCTTAAAAAGAAAAAAAAATTAAGGGAAAGAAATTAGTTGTTGATGTATTGGACGTTGCTTTGCTAGGCGCTATTCATGGTGCTACTGCAGAAAATATTTTATTTGAAGATGGTTATGGTGTAAATACATTCCGTGTTTTTAACCCAACTCAAGCATTTTTGCATTTAAAAAAAATTGTTATTGACCCGCTATGAAGTGCGGGCCAATATACTAGTTCTTATATTGTTACATAATGGTTATTTTAAAATATATATATATTATAAATATATATATAAAAAAGAGATAATATTTTTTTTATCTTTTAACATTGATGTTTTATATCATCACATCGAAATAATACACAACAATAAAAAAATATTAATTTGAATTAAAAAAATAAAAAAATTTCAAATTTCTTTTAAAATATTTTTGAAAGCAAAAACAAACATGTTTTAATAAGAAAATTCAAATCAACGTTAAATGAAAAAAAATGTTCACCCAAGTTTTATATAATATATAAAAAAAGTCTCATTAATTTATTTATTTTTACTGTATTAATAAAAAAAATCTAAAAAAACAAAAAATTAAAATTAAAAATATTTGACGGTCCAGCCAGACTTAATAGTATTGGGTCTGACTATCATACTAGACCCAATATATGTAGTGATACTAAATGAATCTACATTCACAATGAAAAATATTTTTAATAACCTTTTAAATATAATATAATAAAAATATTTAATGATACTCAATGGGTGTTTTAAGAGCATTCATTAGATTTGTTTCCATAAATTAAATATTTGGCTGACAAATAAAGAGAAAAAATATATAAAAGATAAGATAGCAGGAAAAAAAATAATTCAAAAAGTAATATCCAATCTTAGTTGTCAATTCTTCCCCTCTTCATATAGATTTCCGACACATGGGAGTTACAATAAACACATGTTAATCAACACACTAATTCCCCTGTCACCATTGCTCTTTCCCACGTGTAAGCTCCATAAACACATTCTTCTCAAGTAACTCCCAGATCAATTGACACGTGTTTTCTCAACCCAAAACAGTCATCATTTTAAGGAATCAACGGACCCCACACTTTATCCACTAACTCTTACATGTCGGCTATCACGTGCATATTAAATCCTCGCTAAAATCCCAAACAGCCCTCGCGCCTAGCATGACCATCGCTGATCACACCCCTCTAACGGAAGCCAGTTCTCGTAATTTCACCATCCAAGTACCTGCCACACGGGTTCTCTCACATGCTGGCCGTCAAAAACACCGTTAAAAACTCTCTCTCATCTCTTCTCTTCGCTCATGGTCATTTCTTCGATATTTCCTGCGTCTAATCTTAAAAAAAGGAAAAGGAAGAAAGGAAGAAGAAAATAAATCATTTTTATCTTTAATTTATAGATTTTCAGGGAAGATTTGCTGTTGATGAATTCAGGGAAACTGAAGGGACAACGTGGAACGACGTCGAGTTCGTCGTCTTCGCTGGATAAAAGGGGAGCAGTGAAGCTAGAGATCGTTGAGGATCCATTAGAGGAAGAATATGGACCTCTTCATAAGCGTTCCAAGGCTTCACAAACTATTCAACAGGTAATCTTCAAAAAAATTTGAACATATTGTTTTTTCTTTTTGGTTCCTGAGAAAATCAAGAAAACATGGGAAAATAGTTTCTTCACTTAATTTTATTGTATCGGTCAAGGTAGAAAGATTGGGACTTCGAGATTTTTAGTACATAGGTTTTTAAGATTTTGGGAAATTATGGGGTTTCTTTGTTTGATTTTGGTTTTAATTATGGTGTTAGTGTTGATTTTGCATGTTTTTATTGTTATAGGGATTGTGATTTTTTTGTAATTGGGTTTGTTGGTAATTTGATCAGTGGGGTGCGGGTGCTAATGCAATTCCTATTACCGCCGGGCAATATAATCCGTTAGATGAGCCTAGTCCGCTTGGACTGCAGTTGAGGAAGAGCCCATCATTGTTGGATTTGATTCAAATGAGGCTCACTCAAGGGAATGCTTCTGTACTCGGAACACAAGAGACCGAAAATTTGAACTTGGGTTTTAAGAAGGAGAGTAAGACTGCAACTGCTTCCAGCTCCATCGACAAGCTTAAGGCTTCAAATTTTCCTGCCTCCATTCTAAGGATTGGGAGCTGGGAGGTAACGAATGATTTTGTGTTTTCGGTATGTATTATTGTTGTGGTGGTGATTTTAGTACATGGGTTGCTGAGGGTTTGTGTTTTTTTTTTTTTTGGCAGTATAAGTCGAGATATGAAGGTGATTTGGTGGCGAAGTGTTACTTTGCGAAGCATAAGCTGGTTTGGGAAGTTCTTGAAGGTGGTCTTAAGAGCAAGATTGAAATCCAGTGGTCTGATATCATGGCTCTGAAGGCAAACTGTCCCGACAATGGACCTGGGACATTGAATGTTGTGGTAATGTATTGACTTTTACTGCCTTTTTTTGAAGCTAACAGTGGGTGTTTGTATGACTATGGCTGTGTTAATTTGTTCTCTCTTTTTTTTTGTTGTATGATGCAGCTAGCGAGGCAGCCCCTTTTCTTCAGGGAGACTAATCCACAGCCCCGAAAACATACCTTGTGGCAGGCAACGGCAGATTTTACTGATGGACAGGCTAGCATACACAAGTAAGATATTTGTACCATATTGCTTTATTTTTCACTCTTCTGCGTGTATTTAATATTTTGATATCCACTCTTCAACTGGTAGGTTTTTTCTGCATGAATTTGTTGTGGATTTTTTTTTTCCAATTTTATGAGTTTTGTTTTATGTATTTTGAAAATGGCAATCTTCTGGATTGCACTTTTAGAAAGTCACACTGTGTACATTGATTTGGCAGAAAATTGTTCTCTGTTTGTTCACATCATATTTCATGCCCACTCAAACCGCAAAACTGTAGTTAACAAGTCATATACTGTGCAAAAACTTTCTGAATACATCTATTGTAAATAATATAATCATGAAGGACACTTATTGAGATTTTTCTTGCTAAGATGCCACCATTTGTTTAGCCACGAGGGAATGATACTCAAATTTTTGTTAATATGGTTTTGCAGGCAACATTTTCTGCAATGTCCACAACGGCTGTTAAATAAACATTTTGAAAAGCTCATCCAGTGCGACATGCGTTTGAACTTGTTAAGTCGACAGCCAGAGATAAATCTGAATTCACCATATTTTGAACAGAGACCGCCTGTTTTTGAGGATCTGGATGATTGTCAAGATTTTAATCAAGTGGAGTCTGCTAAGGTATCTGTTGTTTCTGGCTTCCATCATCTAGCATCACCATCTGCAGCTCAATCATCTTCCTTAGAGATTGATAAAGAGGATCGTTCTGCTTCGACATCTGACCATATGTCCCGAGAAGCTCCTTCCCCCAGCTCAGGTATCATGATGTCTTGAATTTGCTTCCAACATGTTTTAAAAAAGATGTCATTTATGGTAGTTTTGATACAAGTGATTTATAAACTGTCTGGCCATGTCCCAGTTGTAGTGCAATGACCCATAACCCAGTGCTAGTGTTGCCAAAGTAGCATTCTGCAATGAACTTGCACCCAAGATTCAGAGGTTTGGAGTTTTTTCATGATCTGCTCTTAGGAGTCAAAAACCTCAGTGTTTGATGTCACAGGATTCAGAGGTTGGAGTTTTTGCATGATCTCTTGAGAGTCAAAAACCTCGGTGCTTGATGTTTTGTCTCTAGTTATTATTGATATGTCAAGCACATCACTTCCAATCCCTATGTTTATTGTTGTTACTATCAATGTTTTTCTTCCTATTGCAGCTAGGATTCTAGCATTTTTTTCCCTGTGGTTTGAGTGTTGCTCAAAGTGTGAATGGTTTGGGATATGTTTCTATAGCTTATGAGTGGGTGCATATCTACATCCTAATCTAAATTATCACTGATTGATCTTCTTGTACTAGTGATGGACACTCGTGCAATTGAAGGGAGTGGAATTTTTGAAGCTGTTGATTCCAAAGCACCAAGGAGCTGGGATCAGATTAAAGTGCCAGGCTTGCGCCATTCCATGTCGATGACTGATCTTATGAACCACATTGGGAACTGTATTTCAGAACAGATGACCTCAGGAAATCAACTCTTTTCTGCTAATGAATCAGAATGTCGGGACATATTAGAGGACATAGCTCAGTGCCTTCTCAGCGACACCCAACAAACAACCTCCTCTGATGAGAAAAGGATCATGGCAAGGGTCAATTCTCTCTGTTGCCTTTTGCAGAAGGACCCTGCTTCCACACAGAACTTGCAGGTTAATGGGGAAAGTTTCTTTGAGGAGTCTAACAATGGGAAGGGGCTTCAGCTAAACTGCACCAATGAGTCGCCGCATGAGAATAAATTTAGAGGTGATATCAGAGGGTCTGAAGGTAGCAGTATCAAGGATGTTTCTGGCAGCAAGCAGGCACTAGGAATGTCGAGGAAAGACTCATTTGGGGACCTGCTACTCCATCTCCCTGGAATTGCTTCTCTTCCAAAGTTCTTATTCAACATTTCTGAAGAAGATGGTGACAATCAAGATATATAGATAATTATGTTTTGTTTAATAATCGGAGCTAGATAGTCAATCTCTGTCTCTCGCAACTTGTGAACGTAGATTTGTTGGTTGTTTAATATTAAGGGTCCAAGCAGATGCTTCCACCATTAGTTTGAACCTTGGGAAAGCACTGGGATTCCGAAATTTGGTTTGATGAAGTATCCCGATGAATGCCCCATGTACAAATCTTTTAAGCTGTTGTAGCCTCACTGTTCATCATTCATTTCCCATAAATTACATTATGATTTTTATTTCTATGCAATGAGGTTCATCATTTTCCCTGTCTTTCTCCCGTAATTGCAAATTTAGCGTTAAGAACAAGGGTAAGCTGGGTACAAAATTCGATATGGTAAGGGGTAACTCATGGTTTAGGGTTTTGCTGCATGGCCGTGAAACTGAAACCCTAGGCTAATGGGTTTGGCAAATAAAACTTGATAATTCTGTAAACGGTAATTACTTTGATCGGGTATAATGCTGTTGGGTCTGGTGTTTTGTTGTCATATTTCCCGACAACTGAACCAAGGTTCAAGCCAAACAACAAATTGCATTCTCTCAGCCTGCAAATTGTGCTCTCCCACACTCCGATACCCAACATAACATCATTTTACTATTTTTATTTTGAATAGAGAAGAATTCTACTGAAGAAAACGAATGTTATACAGGGAGCAGGGGATGTTAAGAGACAAGAAAAAATCATATTTGTTCAGAGCCGAGCTTTCTAATTCCATTGTGTGTTCGCTATGTAACAAAGCGTGTTGCGGAACACAATGAATCCAAGAGAATTGTAAATGATCTTCTTTGAAGAGTTCTTCAAACAAATATACCAATCACTGCTATGTGCACTTCTAAGGAGCCCGTTATTGTACGCCTGCATACATTTTCAGTTGCATAAAGCCCCACCAACGTATGGACAGCTGCATGTACTTCCCTACTCCAACCACTTTCTAATTGTATTCCACATTTTACCTTCATTTCCTTCCAACGGTGGTTTAATGATATATACACTAAAAAGGTTTTTTAAAGAACAGATGAGGAGGAGGTTCATTGTAAGCTGTCACATACAAAGCATGAAGGATCTCTCATCTGATCTTCAGGTATTGCTTGTTGCAAGCACATGGCATGGAATGCATGACCACATGGAAGAACAGCAACATCTGGAAATTTATCAGACTCCAACTCCTCATCAGTTGGTAATGGCGAATGAGCTAGATCATTCTCGCATAAAAAACAATTATGTCCAAGTTTAACAAAATCTGCAATATGAAGACGATATCCTTTAATTAGATGCTTGTTCCAAGTAATTGGATGAATAGATATATTGGAAGAAAAACTCAAGAAGTTATAAAACAAAAATAAGCAAAATCTTCTATTTGGAAAATGCTCTGCATTGAAAGCTCAAAGAAGAAGAATCTTCAATTCAGGACAAGTTAACAAGTGTGGAAACAACTATAGCAGATTTAAGCAGAGAATATTTCCAAAACAAGAAGCGAAGAAATTAAAAGAGATCTTTCGAACATACCATCCCACTTTATATAATGTTCAGGAGAGAAGCTTCTTGTTTTGACGTGGGATGAACTCGTTTTTTTAGACAATGTAGAAGATGTCTTTTTCTTCACCTGGAAAACCTTTGAAGATGTTTTACCTGAATCCTGTGAAGATGCTATCTTTCCCTTTACCTGCCATGCTCGCTTGAAAGTTGCAGGTAATTGGTTTCCGCTCTTCTTAAAAGCTTCTGCAGAACATTTTCTCTTCTGAACAGGCTGATCCCTGTGAGCACGATCAGACAAGCTTATTTTAGTGGGAAAATTAGATGGACCTTCTGAAGGTTCTTGCTTTTCCTTTTCCTGCTCGGGAGTTGGGGTTATTTTTTTCCCACTCTTTTTAACAGCTTGTATTTGGTTTCTACTCTTCTTAACAGCTCCTGCAGAACATTTTCCCTTCTGAGTGGGCTGACCCCTATTAACTTGATCGGATGAACTCATGTTCGGAGACAAATTAGATGGTTCTTTTGAAGTTTCTTTCTTTTCCTTTACTTTCCAAGCACTTGAAGATGGTTTAGATGAATACTTTAGAGGTACCATCTTAGCCTTCACCCCCAAATCCTGTCCTGAAGTTGGAGGTAATTTAGCTCCACTTTTCTTGACAGGTCGCATTGGATTCCCATTATCATTAGCAGCTTTTGCAGAGTGCCTGCTGTTCTGAGTTAGCTGATGAGGTTGAGCAAGACCTGATTTACCTGCAAAATCCGCAATCAAGAATGCTCATTTAGAAATGAAAATTCCATAAATAGATTTTTACGCTACTAGAAAGCTTCAACCTCCTATATTCACAAGAAATGTCAAGGACATGGTAGCACAAGAAAGATTCAGCCAAAAGAATTATCATTTTCTAATCAGTTAAAGTTAGAATCTTTACGAATAAGAGGTAACCAGTACTGATGACTAGCTATGAAAAGATTACCATACACTTCAGGGTCGAACTGTACAATACCTGATCGAACTTTTAGGCCGCTGCTTCTTTTAGCCTCAGCAGCAACATAATCGGAGGTTGATACAGTTTGGGAGGTCCCAGCTGCCTTGATATTTTCATTCTGTAGTCCATGTTCATCTGGGGTTCTTGCTTCAGTTGCATTTTCTGAACTTATCCTATACAATTTTCCCTGATTTTCAACTGGAAAAGTAGAGTCTCTTCGACGAGAAAGTTTCGATGCAGTTCCACGGATTTCAGAACATTTTCGTGAATCCCTATTTACATATCTAGCTTTTGTACCACCATTTACTCCTAACAATAACCCAGTTGGCTCACAATCACCATTCAAGTTGGCTGTACAGGTCCTGACATCATGAGTAATGTCCATTGCAGAAAAAGAATCCTGTGTTGACATTCATAAATTCAACATTAATCACTCAAACACTCTGCTTTCCAAAACTAAAACATAACATGGCATGCATGAAAAATTATGAATTGTAAATAACAGCAATGAAATATCATTCCCTAACAAGATTCAAATCTGATTATATCATGTTACAAAGGCTATAAACAAACAGGTAGGTAACAATGTTGTCTGATTGGCTATTTCCAATCACATAATGAAGTAATAGGTTATCAATATCCGTATCATCTATAACAGATTTTTCTTGGAATTCTGCACAAATTTGGAGTCTTAAGACACTAAAGACTACCTAGAAATTCTGCATATTATCCTAAGATATTGCACCACAACATCTCTTCTGATTCTTGAAAAAAGAAACCCAATATCTTTAAATTAAAAATTCTTGAAAATCCGAAAAGACCCGTTAAAAATACAAGAAAACAGAAGGGTTTCACAAAGAAGAAAGAAAAATACCTGTTACAAAAATCCTGAGGACTAGCTAATTTTGATGATGGAAAGAATTTTGCCAAGTAAATTTCTTGAAACGGAAAATTAAAGGGTTCTCTTTTCTATTATCGAAAGAAATTTACAGAGCTAGATGAAGAAGAATTAAAGCATGGAGCAGGCAGGCAGGCCACTTTAATTTCTTGTAATTTATTAGGTTTGTGATTTTGTGTTCTTTGTACAGACCTCAATACGGAGAAGAGACTAACGGGCATGTGACGAGGGTTCGGCAACATATATAGAGTTTGGCGTTGGGGTCCACAATTTAGCTGTCTCTTACGTGGACAGCTCTCATTGGATTAGGTCTACGGTGTTTTTGTAATTGGATTGGAGCCGTTAGCGCAGCAGGCCTAATATAGAGATTTTATTTAAAAAAGAAAAAAGAAAAAAGACTCAACTAGATGCCTTAAATAAAAATATTTTGATAATAAGTATGGTAAATTGATGATGGTGGTTTGTCAAAATAAATATAAGTATAATAATACTAAATAATAATATTAACGATCACGTATTATTATTCCTTAATAATATTCATGGATTATTATTAAAGTGAAATATATTGTTTTGATTAATTTGATGTCATGAAATTTAAATATATAAAAACGAATAATAAATATAAAAAAATAAGAGTGAAAAAAATCTAAATCAAAATAATAAAAATATTATTTGAGTTTTCAATGCATCAATAAAATCATTTTAAAAGTATTATTTATTTATTAATTCTTGAAGTGTCTTATATTCATACCATAATATATAAAAACATACAATTGATATGTCTCCATCACATTCTTTACTTGTTGGATTAATTGAAACAAATTCACTTTGTTAAACAAAGTGAATTTTTTTCAGTTAATCAACTCAAAATGTTATTATCTTAGTTAATGTTAATTAAAAATTAAATTATAAAATTAAAAATAAATATAGATTAAAATATTTTAATCTAATGTTATGGAGAGCCCTTAAAATATTTTTATTTAATTATATAACAATTAAATGTTTTTACAAAGATTACAAGTTTAAATTTCATTGAAACAAAATGATTTTCTTATAATATTTCCACCTTCCCTTTTTATTTTTCTATAAAAAATAGAACTTTATTTACTAAAAAAAAAAAGTTAACATAAAAAGTTTTAAAAATATCTATTATTTGAAATGAGAGTAACAAATCTAAAATCACAAAGTAGATGAAATGTCATATGTTGGTGTAGTTTTTGGTGAGCAGCTAAGATGTCATCGAAAAGTCAGGGTAGAGTTTTTTGACTAACAAACTTATTTTTTTAATTTATTTTTATTTAAAAATATCTAATAAACGCTCTCATAAACTTGAATAAACACATATCTAACCTCGAAATAATTTTTAATCAGAAAAAAACTAAAAAAAACCAAAATAAAAATTTAAGGCCCGATCTATTTTTTATAGCAAGATCAAGACAAAATATTTACATAAAACTCTTTTTATCAAATAGAACTCTTTGAAATCAAAATCAGTCATTTTAGTTGTTGAAATGTAATCAGTTAATAATTTTTTTTATTTTTTAATATATTTTTAAAAGAAAAATACTTTTTAAAATCAATATGATATCAAACATCAACTTCATGTTTGAGTTCTATGTCACTGAAGGATATCTTTCTATCAAGCTTTATTCGATTTCTTCTTAAATCTGTTGTTGATATTTGAGCGTACATGAATCCAATTTTTGTAACTTTTTATTGAATGGAGATACAAATATACAATATCCCAACCTTATTACTCAAATTTCCCTCTTCATACTAATTTGAGAGGGAAAAAGGAAACATTTTTTGTTTTCTCGGTTGAAACTTACTTCCACGAAAACGTGATAAAGAAGAAGAAGAAGAAGAAGAAGAAGAGAAGAAAAACAAAAGCAAGTCATGATAGATGATACAATATAACTGTGACTTAACTTGTGGGCAGGCTAAACGGGAAGATGATCGTGATCAGGTCGGGGTGGGGGTGGGCCCTCTTGGAGTACTGTTGTAGGGGGTGAAGGTGAAGGAGCAATCTTATTTTTGGTAAATAGGAGGGCCATTACATCGTCTGCACAATCTCTGATAGAGAGGAAGATTGCTGCAAAAATTCCAGCAGCACAGTAAAGAAGACAGAGGGCTGCAATAACGAGGAAAAAGATGTTGAAACAAGCTATTAATTTGGATTGGTCCGACGCAGAACGTGTTGTCTCGACAATAAGTTTGAGGGTTGTGTAAGCTATAGTGGCCACAATTGAAAGGGCCACAATCCGCAAACATAATCCACAAATCCATCGAATCCCGAACTTTGATCCACACATATTGCTTCCTGCTCACCATTTACCACCTGCAATATTTCACATGAATATTTAAGACTTCTGATCCTGTATACCCAGCATACTACATTTCTCCGAAGACAATGAACACAGGGGAGGAAAAATAAATTTGCGTACCTGACAGTTGTCATACCGAAACAAGGAGCTCTTAATTAGATCTCAACGTCCCTCTTCGAAAACTGAAGCTTTTTTGCCCCCTAAAAAGCTTAGGAAGAAGAAGCAGCGGCAGCAGCATACAAGAAATCATCAAAGATGACATACGTTAGAATGCTTTAAAGAGCGATGCGCGATATTTTTCATGAATAGTTTGCTATTTCGATGAATCCGACAAATCTTCCGTTACCATCTATGGATGACAGGATCTTGAAAGCAAAAGGAAATGCTACAATGCATAGATTTTCTTCTATTTTTAAAAAATAAGGTAGACAAAGTTTTTCATTGTCATAGATGAAGATTGCCTTTTAAACAAATCTAAAATTGTTTAGGTTTTATACAAAGGTTATCTAAGAATTAGATTTTTCTTTTTGCTTTGAATAATTATTTTAATATTGGATTATCGTAAAACACAAGTCGTTTAAGTTTTCAGTCTCTAATGGTAATCCACACGATCCACTAATGAGAAATCTCTTAAATTCTTTTAGAAGAAAGATTGTTATACCTTTGAGTGCTATCTCTTTTCTTTTGTGTTTCTGTAACCATCATGGTTTTTCTCTGTTGTGAGCACTATCGGAAAATAAAAGGCATAACATTAATATTAATTCACCCCTTAAATAATATCACATATACTATTTCATGATAAATTTATAAACTTATTCAATCAAGTCCCTACTTAATTTTCTCTAACTCTAGAATTGTAATCCACTGTATTAATTATAATTTAGTCCTCAATTTCAAAATTTTATTTGCAACCAAGACATACTTGATTAATCATCCCATTTTAATTTTTGACCAATGATTTTTATGTGTGTGACCCATTAAATTCCATAATACGTTGGCTCAAATATAAATCATAATCCTAAATAAAATAAGATTAAGTAAATTAAATAATTTAATTTATTATCAATTCAACAATTGATTGATTTATATTTAAAATCAAGTACAATGTCTAGCAACATGTCGTGATCCTCCAAATATCAAGACAGTCATAAATGGTTTGACTTAACCTTTTAGTGATTAGTTTCTTGGTATAATTATTATTCTTTCATCAATAATATTCTGATTAGACATTACAGCATAGAGTATGCCTGCTTTGTTAAATCATTTTTCTCTCAATACTATAGCCATTGATTATTTGAATAAGATTTGAAATCTTTTCAAATCTCATTCCACATTGGGCAAGGATTTCATAATCAATATTATTTGAGAACAAATGAAATATTTTTCCTTATTCACGTAGGGTAATGAATTCTCTCTTTATTACTCAAATATTTTCATATAGTTTATGTTATACCCAATATCTTCTCATTTGTTACCTTTAATTAAGCAACGTGTAGGCAGGATAAAAACATAACATTCTCTATATAAGATAACTTAGTGGTCTCAAATCTAAGGATCACTTACATAATGTCATATGAGCCTTTCTAGAAACATAAGTGATCTTTATATAGGGAATTCTCATGTAGGTCAATTCAGTATACATGTCATTTAATAAGCACCTACATATTAGTTCTAGGCATCCCTCATATCATAACTCATTTCTGGGTTATTCCCCAAATTCATCTTCTTTCTTTCCAAAATAAAAAAATAAATAATAAATAATAATAACATGAAGACTGGTATTTTAGCAAAAACAAGTTGGGAGGATTTCAAATGAAAAAAAAAAGTTGTAATTTAAGATGGAATCGGGAGCCTAATTATACCATATTTTACTCAAAACTGGAGAGAAAATGCAGATTCAAGGTCAAGTTACATGATTATTGGACAAATTTACATAAAAATTAAGTCTAATGACATAATTAGATTTTTAATAGGTCAATTTGATTTAATCATGGACCAAATTAAAGTTTAATTGTGTTTAAGAATTAATTTGGGTTCAATTGAAAGGATTTAATTAGATGCAATGACTTAATTATACTTTAAATGAGTCAAATTAATTTTATTAGGGATTTAATTGGTAAATATTAAGTTTAGGAGCCCAATTTGAGCTCAATTGAGAAAATTAAAATTTTAGGAGACCAAACTTAATTTTTACGAAGTTAATCAGTTTAAATCAATGGTAAAATTGCAAGAAAATCAAAGTTTTGAGGTGAATTAAAAGCTAAATTAAAGAAATGCATAACCAAGGATCATTTTGCAAAAGGCATCGAACTATGAGGACTCAATTGATTTAAATCATCGGTGAAATTGAAGACAATTGAAAGTTTAATGGTCAATTGAGGGTTACATTACATAAATCCAGGACCAAGAACTAATGTGAAAAAGACACTGAAATTAAGGGTTGATTTTGGAGTTCAACAAGGAAAAAATTGCATAAAATTAGAAGTTTAGGATAAATTAAGGTTGCAATTGAAAGAAACTAAAAGATGGAGAACCAAATTAAACTTTGGCTGAAACCCTAAATTAAAACCCTAAAAAGTCCAAAATGATGCTATTTTGAACAATAAAAAAAAAGGACCAGACGACGTATCGATTGGTGATTGTTCATCTTATTTCTCATTTAAGGCAGAAAAAACTACTCGAGTGTTCTCATTTTCAATGCATTTAATACTTCATCTCTTCATCAAATTTGACAAAACTTAAATGCAAATGATAGCCTGACATCTGACTACACCCTATTATGGTCCTTTCTAGCCAATTGACATCATAGCAGCCTCGACACCGCCCCAAAGTACCCAACTCAACCAGCCCTTTTACAGCAACTTTTTCAGGCCATAATGACAACTTTGAGCCAACGGTTAGGATCTTTCTCATCTGAATCAGGGCTAAGATTTGTATCCAAAAAGAAACAAAGTGTCCCTCTTCCACCTCCTATAAATAGAGGTGGATTTCATGCCCTGAAGGAGGGGAGGTCAGAAGCCAAAGTTAAGAAAAAACCATCTTTCTGCCTAGTTTTTCTTTCCCCCCTCTCGGCAACCACTTTGGCCACTTCCTTCGCAACACCTTAGTTGTGGTTTCCGCTATCAACCATGTTTCGGTCTTCCCTATAACACCAGGAACGACTCTAATAATTGTTTGCCTCCGGCCAAGCAAGGTTACGCCACGTCCTTCTCTTGTTTTCCCCTTCCCTAATCTGGCCATTGCATGATTTTTCATGCAATGACCAAATAATTAGCATGGTTGTTGGGTTAGGCCAGCAACCATTCGAGCCTGGGCTGGACTCGACCCATATGGCTGGGTTAGGTCCAGCCCACACTAAAAAAAAAATGGTATGTTAGGTCTCCAGCCAGCTTGACCTGACTGGGTCGGGCTAGAACCTTTTTTGGCCTAGCCCAAATGGCTAGGTTTTTTAAAATTTAGAAGAAGAATCAAATGTAGAAGCAGTTAGGTTTTTTAAAAGTTTTTGGTGAACCATTATGGAATGTGTGTACAACTTATAATAACTTTATCATTAATTGTTTACCATCAAGTCAAATTATAGGTAGAGTGAAGCCGGTTATGATAGGAACATTAATGGGTAAAAACATGTTACCTAAAGGGAATAAGGCTAGAATATAACTTATATGCTACAAAATCCATGATAAAACCTTATGACTTAGGATACCAAAAAATTAATATATGCATACACTTTTGCATGTTGTACCATAGTGAACATATAAATTTTACCTAGTACAAAACCTATCAACATGTTCGGTAATAATTGTTGAGAAAGGACAATATTTATCAAATACAAAAAATGAGATACTTCTCAATCACTCTTAGGGTGCAAAGGTTATTTGTGTCTCCAAAAACTATTGAGCACATGACATGGTATCATTCACATGATAAAGTTGATGAAGTCATGGTGTACTCTTTCAATGGTGAAGCTTGGAAGCAGTTTAATAAGGTGCATTCTTAATTTTTAATGGAATTACAAAATGTATGTTTTGGCTTGTATACAAATGGATCTTATCTATTTAGATCTTTTACTACATCATATTCTTGTTGGCCAATCATTCTAACAATTTACAACTTACTCTCAGGGATATGTGTGAAACTGGAATTCATGATCTTATCTATGATCATACTTGGTTCTTACAATTCAGGTAGGAATATAGATTTTATCTTCAACCATTGATTGATGAATTAAATCTATTATGGTCAGTCAGGGCTTTAACATATAATATCTCAAGAAAATAGAATTTTTACATGAAAACAACTTTGATGTGGACTATAAATGATTTTTTTCTGTATGAGAAGGACATGGAAAATTAGCTTGTTTATATTATATGGGTAATAATAAGGTATTTACATTAATCAAAATTGGTAAAATTTCCTTTTGTTATTGCTACCGGAGATTCTTGCTAGGTTATCATCGATTCAAAAACAATAGAAAAGACTTTTTAAAAGATAATGTTGAAAGGAATATTACACCACCGGTACTATCAGGTGAAGAAGTGTCTAATAAAATCTCACGGTATAAGGGCATTATATTTGGTTTTCATGTTGGTATGCAAAAGTTCCCTTGTTTTGGTGTGAAACACAATTGGATAAAGTAAAGTATTTCATAGGAGCTTTCTTATTGGAGAACTAATGTCATCCTTCATAATTTAAATATCATGTATATCAAGAAGAATGTATTTAACAATATTTTTAATATTGTCATGGAAGTGAAAAGGAAAAAAAAAGGATAATATAAAGCTAGAATAGATCTAGCTATATAGTATGACTGTGAGAATATAGAGTTGGTTAATGATGAGTTCTGTGTTGCAAAGCTCAAAGCCACATTCATATTAGATAAGGACGCACAACTTCTTCTCTCTAAATGGCTTAAAAGTCTGCAATTTCCTGATGGATATGCTTCAAACATAGTTAAATTGATGAATTTAGAGGAATGTAAATTGTATGGAATGAAGAGTCATGACTATCATATGTTTATACAAATACTAATTCCAACTGCTTATATGATTTATTGTCAAAAGGGATATGGGATGTACTCACAAAGATTAAACATTTTTTAAAAGATATTTGTTTAAATAAGTTGCATACCGATCATATGGAGCAGCTTGAAAACAACATCATTAAGATAATTTACAAACTTGAAATGATCCTTCCCCTCTCCTTTGACTCAATAGAGAATCTTCTCATTCATTTAACTTATGAGGCAAACGTTTGAGGTCATGTACAATACAAATGGATATATCCACTCGAGAGGTTAGGGATTGCATGCATCTTTAGTAATTGTCTATTAAAAAAAAATCCAGTTATTCATCTGCAATTACTTATTCAACCTTATGAAAAATGTTAAAACTAAAGCACATGTTGCGACTTTGATATATGAGACTTATATTGTTGAAGAGATTTCAACATTTACCTCGTTTTATTTTAAGCCTCGCTTGAGAACAATAATTAATTATATTACAATAAATGATGGTGGTTGTCACCTACATTCGAGTATGAATTTATCAATATTTTCTCATCTTAGACGACCATTATCAAATAATACAGTGAGTAGATAGTTGACAGACATCAAATCTAAACAGGCACATAATTGTGTGCTATTTAACTGTGATGAATTGTCATATTTTGTTCAGTAAGTAAATTATAAAATTATATATTTTTAAAATAATTTTCTTTTATATTCTCTTACAAAAAAAAATTCAATTAACTTCATTGTAGGAAAAATTATCAATTATTGTTATCTCATAATCTAAATGTTAATGAATCTCAAATCTACAAATTAAAATATGAATAATTTATTATGTAGTTTAAAACACTTATAAGTATTAAATATTTATCAATTATTTAATTCGTAACAACTAAGTTTAGTTGGATCCAATAAGAATAACTATTATATATACATGAAAAACTTAAAATAGATGAACGTCAAACATTGATTAAGCATTTTAACAATGCAAATAGCGAGGAAAAAGCATTGCTCACATCAACTAGGGCTTGTTCTGAATGGATAAAACTTGGAGCATCAACAAGATATATGTCCAACATAAGAAAGGAATATACAATGGGAGCAAGTACGTGTATATTTGGTTGTACTTTTTCCTCCATCTCTTAGAGCTTTTAGTTTAAAGTCGTTTCCTCCCTCTTTTCCTCCTCCTCCACTATTTTATGAATTTTAACCTCTTATTTAAAAAAATTATGTATGGAATTTAGTTTAATAAATTATTGTTTGTGTATGGAATTCAATTTATAATACTTCAGATTTTTTTAATGATGTTGTTGTTGATGTTGTTGTGAGTTGAGGGTTAATAAAAAATACATGTAGGGTTTTAAATACTAAACAACACAAAGAGAAAGTTTGAAACACCAGCAGAATCAAATGTCTATTAGAAATGTTTTCTCACATTTCATCAGAATAGTCCATTAGGAGTTAAGGTGCATGTCCATCGCCGATTTCATCGGCAATATTCACTTGCATTTCTTCAAAAATTTACATAAGGTTTTGGCATTTTCAACGGAATCGGTGAAGAGATAGTCTATCAAAAATTAATCTTTTTTTATTTCAGATGGAATCGGCGATGAGATAGTCCATAAAGAATTAATGTTACTGATGGAATTCCCATTTGAATATGGACCATTATAAAATCTAGTTTTTTGGCATGAATATTTCATCAGCCACTCCATAAAAAAAATAAGTTACTTGATAAAAAAACTGACAAGAAACTTGCCAACAATATGGAATTTTAACTTCTTTTCATCTTCTTTATTTACCATTAAGCTAATTTTAAAGCCAATGTTCTCACTAAAAAAATAACCTCCAAGGGTGACGACATATATAAGTAGTTGCATAAAACTTATATGTTTATGGTTGAGTGCCTCGTAATATTGAAGAAGAAACCCTCCCCCCTCTCCCCTCTCTTCATAGCCTCACCTGCTAGTCGAGATTATTATGGATTTCATTTCAATTAATAATTATATTGAGTTGATTACGTATTTGTTTGAGATTTCAATCTACATCCGAAAGATAAATGTGGAACCTAAATTCTTATCAGATTTTTGTTCAACAGAAAAAACTTAATTTTTGTATCCAAAGTAATTGCAAAAACAGTTCCGATTATTTTAATTTAATTACATTTGTGCTGACCTCAAGAAGCAATACTTGCCAAAGTTAAATATCGCAGTCTCTCATGGATGCACAGTAGAATACATTTACTAACATGCCGCGTACATCTGTAATTTATAGTATCTTCCAATTTTCACAACATGACTATAGCTGAATCATCATTGTGATAAGCATTTAATTAAGTTGAAAAGTGGTTAAAATAACTTGTTTCCTCCTTGTCTTTGAAGGTATTAGAGAAACCAGATGTGCTTAATATTTAGGCATGGAAACTAGATCAGCGATGATATCCCTTTGGGAAATGAACAAAAACGTAAAGAAAACATGCTTCAAACCTAATATTTTCATATTAGAAATTAGTTCTAACATTGATAGACTCATCAAATTTAATCCTAAACTGAAAAAACAATATTCATAATGAGAACCTCTATATATTGCGTACCCCTTTTTTTTGGAGAAGAAGAAGAAGAAGATGTCATTGTAGCTATAATTTCATCATTGGCCTTCGCTCGTTATATTATATCTATCTTCACCAATTTCATTGACAGAGTAATGTGTCCCTCGGCCTTATATTCATCATCTTTAGGCCTCACAAGTCCATAGCGGCCATCAGTTTTACTTGACAAGTTCGGTAGAGGTATCTGAGCCCTACCCACCAAGCTCATGCCATTAGAGGTTCCTGGGTTACTCTCAGAGGAGGATCCATACCTAAGCACCTCAACATACAAAAACTTGCAATCCCTGGACTTGTCTAACTTCATACGACACTTCTGGTTCCATACAGGATCTGGAGAGCCTAGATCGCGAGATGTTGCAAGTTGATAATCTGGGTGAACCCAAAATACAACACGGTAATCCCTGGTGGTTACTGAAGGATAGGTGCTAGGGTTGTCTAAGCCCTCTGCATGGTCGATGCTCAAAAGCAAATCAATATCATAGTCTTTCTCTATGGCTATTCTCTTATTCCTTGTAAACATTCTTCTTCTGTTCATCGTCTTCATCGTTGTATCTTCGTTTGGGCGACTTCTTTTTCTATCTAAACCAACCTACACGTAATTAATAGGAAGAAAAATAATCAGTTTAGCATCTAGTACAAAATCAAGATTGAGAAATTAATTATAATTTAACAAGTAATTAACGAAAAAGAAAGAAAAGAAAGAAAAGAAAGAAAGAAAGGAAGGAAGGAAAGAAAGAAAGAAAGAAAGAAAGAAAGAACACGTACAAATATTATACTTTGTCCTTTAATATTTCATGGACTGCTCCTACAAGAAAAGAAAACAGCTTACCGAGTGTTTCTGGTGCTCTATTCTCACATGCATAAAGAAAAGCTATGCTGATGGAGGAGAAGAAGAGCAAGTGTCATTTGAATTAAAAAGAAGAGAGAGAAGCTGCAGGTGGTCACATTCAACTATTCAAGAGGGGTAAATAACACAAGATTTCGTTTGTCGTTTCAAGTTTTAGTAATTTAGAATTAAAAAGCTAAAAGAATCTTACTTGGATTCGACGTCTTTGTAAGTATTGGACCCCACTATTTTTAGGGTTTCCTAGAGATGGACTTGCAATTAAGAAGTTCGCTTGAGATAGACTTGTGATTAAGAGATTTATTTATTAATTTGATACTGCCACGTTGTTTGAGATCTTTGGCAGGGAATTAACGATTTATTTAGGTTAAATTCACGCTACAGTATGAAATTCTTGATCAAACTTGATTATATTCTGAATTTTTTTTTTAATTTTGTACATGCTTGAAGAGAGTATAGATTAATATACAAAGGGGGGAATCACCTTAATTTGGATCATCAACTGTACAAGGAGGAAAAACAAGTTCAATTCCCACACGAGGACTTGTCCTTTTTTCTTTTCTTTTTTTTAAATTATTATCTATGTACACTTTCTTTCTTCCATCACTTCTTGCTGCCTGAAGCAGGGGATCAGGAAGGAGGCGCTGAATGAATGGTTGAATCCGGTAACATGGCTACTGTCACTACAAAGTATTCACACCCGATAGGAAGATTGTATGGGTTGGAAGTCGGTCCCAAATTGAAGTTCAAACGGTCAGTCCCTTGGTCAGTGGTCAGAAGATCCACTTCATCTACCTTACCATGCTCAGGCCTCGTTGAGGTAGGAAGCAATGGCTTTACAGCTTGGCGTTCTATATGCACTATCTGCCCAACAATGTAGCTGGGGCGGCTTGGGAGATGGTCTGTGAACAGGGCCGCAGATTCAGCAGACAGGTAGTAGTTAGAGGTGTTCCGGTTGATAGCCTCATAATGTCCAGCTGAGTTCAGAACAAATGCAGCAATCTCATGGACTTCAAAACGGCTAAAGGATATCCTTTCCTTGTTTGCCTGTAGAAAAACATCAACAAAGATATCAAGCTTTTGTAGTTAGAAGATAAAAGCACAGGGCACCATGTAAAAGGGATCCCTGCACATCAAAGGGCAAAACAAATTGGTATGGCAAGTAACAGTTGAAACGTAACAACTTGCTAAAGAAGCATCAAATAACCAACCACTGTTTGAGGGCTCCACTGGAAACAAAGGCCAATAGTTACCAATGACCACAAGCAATTGATTGGGGGGGGAGGGGGGGTCGCAGATTCGTGTACAGTAGTTAGAAGGAAAGCACGTTTTGGAGCTTGTAAACAGTAAATCAGCAATTGAACATCCTTGGCAACTTGAGTACAAAAATGAAGCATGAACACCATCAGCAAGTTAAGAATACCTGCTTCTCAAGTTGATGCTTTTTGTATAAAGTGACAACCAGCTCTTTCTTCTCTTCCAATTCTTTTCCAAGCTGTTCGTTTGCAGCTTCAAGCTTTGGGTACTTGTCAAGCAGCTCTGCGAGGTGTGTGGACAAGAAACCAACTTTATCTGCAAGGACACTAATGCATTTCTGGAATTCAGCAGCACCCTCATCATCTTTGTCATTGCTGGAACTGAAAATAATCAAATTAAAGTAATGAAACCATGGCTGTTGTCATTGTCAAAACTTAAAAAAATGAGATTTTACAAGAAGGATAGCAATTCAGTCCATCAGCGATCACCATATAAATTTGATGTCACTGCCAACCTCTATAAGAAATTACTATGAAAGAAGCCCCAAAAGAATTCCTGCAACCCTACATTTTAAGATTTCTCGTAACAGATATCAATAACAACCCTTCATTTTAAGATTTCTCGTAACAGATATCAATAAGTAACAGGTATCAATATTTGAATGTAGAGAGAAAAGGAAAGAGGTTAAAATAGTGTAGGATAAGCTATTTCAAAACAAAATTCCAGCAACACCAACAAATTTCAAGACAAAGCAAGGGGGTAAGGAGCACTGAGTTTTGCAACAGAGTTAAAGTTTATCTGAAGAAAGTAAAATGGGGAGGATTCTGGAAAATTACTTGGCCATAGATTGAGCTAAAGCACGCAAAGAATCAGCAAAAGCAGCAACTCCACCAGGAGCATATACACAGCACCTATGTCTTTCAAAAAGGCCATGGAGTTTCACAGCAGATGCACGCAGTTTATTATATTCTGAGGCCCTCCGGTCAGCTGCACAAAGATTGGTTTGAGCTTCCTCTCTTGCTTCATGCAAGCAATTCTCCAAGTGAGCACAATTCATCTGTTGTATAGCAAGAAGTTAAGATTATCAGTACAGGTTAAGACCAGTTAATAAATGCATTTGATAATAAATTTTATGCAAAGAAAAAGAAAGAAGGAAATTGAAGCCAAACACAATTCAAGAACTGCAGGAAGCTGATTACTTAGGAAAATGATTCTTTATTAGGGATTTTAGGAATCTATTGTCTACTAAAAAGCCTTTCCACAACAGAAAGTTCAATAAATAACATCAAACCATATGCACTAACAAAAATGATGACCCAAGAATTTCAATAATGTTGAGCAACATGGTACAATTTCTAAATATAGGTAACATGAAACGTCACCGGGAACAATAACTCAACAATATAATTGAAACATAAGAGCAACACAAACACCAAGAAACTGCAGGTTACAAAACATAGTTGAAGTGCCAGTACCTGAGATTCATCAAGGAGCTTCCGACTCATTTCTAACTCCCTAGTAAGCATGGCAGCCTCCTCGACAGCAGCCTTGAGCTTCGCTTCAGTTTCACTCAATTGTTTTGAATTTTCTGCAAGTGCATTTTGCAATTCTAACATAATTCCATGGTCACCACTGACTTTAGGCTCAGCAACTGCATCTGAAGGAGAGACATCGAGAGGCTCCGGCATACTCTCAGCTGTGGAACTGTTTGTCAGTGACATGCCCAGTTGCCCCACCATCTTACCCTTCCCATCTTTATCACAAACTTGCAGCTCTTCACGATGTGGCTCCACCATTGATGAATCCAACTGAGTATTGAACATCCCAGACGAGTCCATCATATTTTCATCAAACCCTTCTCTACCTTTGCTTGGTTGCCTGGTGAAAAGCCCCAGCTTTGAATTCAAAGAATTAGAAATGCAAGAAACCTCATCCATGGGCTCTGAGGTCATTGCATAAGGCATGGGTGCTTCACCACTGGAAATTTCTGGTTTGAAGTCTTCAGTCTTCGCAGCCAAAAGAGCATAGTCTGATGCATCTTTACTATTTGAAAGTTTCTGCCCCTGCAAATACTGGTCAGCCAATCTCTGCTCTAGTTCTTGAATGCGCTTCTCATATGACATACACTGTATTTGCTTTGCCTTAAGCAAAGATTGGAGATGCTTTCCATACTCATCTTTCAGCCGCAAGGCTTCAGTTGTCTTATCTGCATTCTTCAATGGACTATCCACTGTACTTTCATCCATTGACTCGTATTCAATTTCTGGGCAAAGGGAACATATCAAGGCTATTGCAGAAGCTAGTTCAGCTTTCAGTTTTGCATTCTCAACTTCCATCTTGCTAGTTCCAGCAATCTCTAACAACTCACAGCCCTCGAGGGGCTCCTCAGAGCAATCTTTCTCAAGTGCTTCCTCACCAATTTCTTCCATCTCAGCTGAGCGAGAACTGTCATTAGACATAGACAATGAGCCTTTCAAAGTTGCAGTCTTGTCATTTTTTGAAGGAAGTCCAACCAAATAATCAGGAGCATAACGGTCCAAGTCTGAGATGTCAATGTCAAGCAAATTAGTGTCAAATGGAGATATATTGACATCACACTGATTAGGAGTATCATATAACCCCATTGATGCTAATATATCTCTTGGTATATATGAACTGTATGCTTTCAGAAACTCCTCCCGTCTCCTAACCTCAACCTCCCTCCTTGTAGCAAGCTGCTCAGCCAGTTGTCCAGCCATGCCCATGTAAAGTTTCATAGAAGCCTTTCTTCTCACTACTTCAGCAAGGCAGCCTCTGTATGCAGAACCAATCCCATGGAATAGTTTTAGGTCCCTAAAAATATCATCCTGACGCAACATTGCCTCTCTAAAAACAGGAAACCTTAACTTCACATCTTTCATGAGGAAAGTAACGTAGGCGATCTTTTGTAGGAAATCATGCACAAAGATGTTCATCTCGTTCTTCTTATCCTTGCAAAAACCAAGCAGCTTGGAAATTAAATCACCAACAGCCAGCATGGTGGGCAAATGACTCTTTTCATGGACATCATACATAAGACCCAGGGCTGAAACTTCAGTATGGAGACGAGTTGAGGAGGACAACTGGCATGACAGACAATCATGCACAAGTTTCTTTACCGTGCTTACATCGTCCCTGCATAAATACAAGTTCACAGCCATCAATCAGTGGTATGTACATTATCTTCCTCCAGCCTAACTACTGCAGCAATAAGTATGACTTGAAAAAACAGAAACTTTAGGTTTTACTTATAAATTGGTATTGACAAAAAATTTATGATTTGGGAACTTATTAATGTTACCATATTAGCACCATTTCGTATTTTACTTTAGTAGGGAGTTTGCTTCTTTAAAACCATCAGGATTTAAAGAATTAAAAATTGAATTTCAGAATTCTTTTTTTTTTTTTTTGTGGATTTCAGGAAACTAAGGTTCTCAAAGATTCATGAAACGCATCTTTTGGATTTTGAGGGATTAGCTTAGTGAATTCTAGGTTTTCTATCTTTTCCTTATTTCCCAAGGTTTGTGGATAAAACACCAACAGGGTACTTGATGATTCAATCAAGTTATTGCACTCACTTGAATGTCTTAAAATTTCCAAACACACACACCAGCTGAAATTGAAATCTAGAAGTGAATCGTGTCCATAATCATGATTCATTTATGACCAGCTCCTACTTCAAACAAAAATTGCCAGGCCAATGGCATTGAGCCAAAGCATAAAGTTGGACTGCTACTCTTATTGTCCTTTAAGGTGAGAATCTAGATGTAGGTTGTCTTTAACAAAATATTCAACAGCACAACAGGCATCAGATGGAGAAAAGGTTGCGAGTACATTTAAATATTTTTATTTATCTGCCCACAAGAGGGAATCAAAGATCTAAAACACACGGACTACTTTTGAAAAAGAACAAAAATCCAAGTAATATCATCCATAAAAAAGACAGACTAGTGACTAATATTGAATGCAATCACCACTGAGCAGCCATCGTACCATGTGTTCCTATGTGCTCGTCACTTGCAAAAAAAACTCAGGCCAGGAATTAGATAAGATTGGCATAGCAATGAACCAGCTATATCACAGAAATTACAGGGAAAGCTAGAAACTCAATCCTTGACAGTGCTAAGATGTAATATCACAGCAATGCTTCAAAAAATTCAACTTACTGCATCAATCAAGAAATTTTTAACAAGCACAAAATCATACAGAAAAATTAACAAATAGGAAGGCAGTTCAAATGTTTGAAATTGAAGTCAACCAACCTCAAAGACTGCATTATGCTCTTCATTTCATTGATGGCTGGCTGACGCTCCTTGATGGCAAGATCTAAATTCCTAATAGATGATGAAGCTCCACAAGAAAATAATTCTTCCACTTTGCGCTTTGCATCACCAAACTTTTGCTTAAACTCTAAAACCTTCTTCTCAAACTGCCTATGTGAATGGCTACAATTATCCACGGCCTTCCTCAAGTTATCTTCCTTCACAAAATCGACTAAACATTTCCGTGAATCAGATTGCAAGGCTGGATGAAGCTTGATCGATCTCAGTTTCTCTAAATCTCTCTCAAAATTTGTTAAGAGATCTAAATGTATCCTGTGTTGTTGTGTATACCGCTTGATGAACTCTGAGTAGTTCTGAAGAATTGCCCTGTAGAATTGCTGCACATTAATCCTAGCAACCTCCATTGCCCTCTCCTGAACCTTTTGCTCCGTCAATAACCTCAGGCAATGTTCATGCTTTACTTGGGTTCTACTATAAATTGCATAGCCCCTATGGTAATGGTACCTAAATTGTTTCTCATAAGAAGGCAAAACCCTCAAAGCTGGGTCTGGAGCATCATCTAAAGGATGGGGGTCATGCGAAGAAGGTGGTGGTGGAGGGTCTGCAATTTCAAGTATATCAATTTGTTCGAGTGGAGGGGGAAGGGCATTGGTTTGCATTCTTGCTCTGTTAAATATAAACACTTCCCCATCGCTAGATGGAAGCTTGTAAGCAGAAAGCGGCTGCTGAGGTTCAAGTTTCTTTTCCAAACACAGAACAAGCTGGTCATTGAAGTTAATCCTAGCAACTTTTTCGATATCACGCATAACCACCTCCACATGCGTTGTTTCATCACAATCAAATTCAAGTGAATGACCATTTTCTGCTATATGAACTACGAGCCTGGTCTGATTTACCAAACCTTCTGTGATGCTTGAACTCATCTTATCTTTAGAGCAGAATTATACACCTCAAAATAAAATCCAACACGAAACGCCAATACTAAGAGATAATTTAAATAAAAAAATCCCCAAAACCATTTGACTGTACGAAAATGATTCAATTCAATCCCTTAGAACCCAAAGGGGGATTTCCAGATTCTTAGAGCTTTATTCCTACCTTATTACCAGTCCACTGAAATCTGCAAAACAAGCAAATATACCCCAGAAAGATGGAATCAACAAAGCACCAATTTTTATCAACCCACCATGAAACCACACCAACCAGAGATTTTATCCCAAAGAAAAAAAGCCCAACCTTTAGCCTCAAATCCTCCACAAAACCCCAAATCAGCAACTTTTCACCTCAAAACTCCTCCAAGCAAACAAAATCACAGCGGGCCCACGAACAAAACAACCCAAAATCATCACCGACCCATCACCAAAATCAAGTAAACCCACGAATCATTTCACTAAATAAACCCAGAAATCTGCTCTCACAATACCAAGAAGAAAAAGGACAGCGAAAAATCAGAGAGACAAAATCAAAAGACACATTTTTTATTAACGTATTCTAAAGAGAGAAGATCGAAGTGGAGGATTAAGGCATCAAAAGTGGTTACTAAAGAGGAATTTTAGTGTCTCTCTGTCTATAAACGATGGTTCTCTCCACGAAGCCTCTTTGATTGGAAGTAATTTTTTTTTCCAATGATTTTGTTGTGTTAGTTTTTTTTTTTTTGGTTGAATATATAAAAGCAGTAAGAGAAATGGCGATGAAGATAATAAAAAAAAAATTGAAAATCAAAGAGAACCTTCACCAAAGGGCAGCAGAGGAGCTCTCTCTTTCTGTCTCTCTCTCTCTGTCTCTCTGCAATAAGTTTGGAACAAGAGAGAAAGCAAGCAAGCAGCTTTAGATTATTAGTATCATTTATTATATATTAATTATTATTTCCTTATTCCTATTATTAAAGACTCTCCTGATCAATCAATTAATTAATTAATGACTAGTTTTGTTTTCTTGTGTTATAAGTAGCTTTTTGGTTCATTTTGTACTTTGGGGAAACGGTGCCCGCTTATTATGTGATTTTGGTTAGCTGGCCCTTTTATAATAACTTTGATCAAATCAGCCCCTCTACTTCTAATTTTGGAATGCATAAACCCACCATGAAAGGCAATAACGACTCTTCTGAATCTAAAATCATGAAACATAAGGGGTTTTACTGTAGTTAAAAGAACATAGAGGACTAAAATCATAAAATGAATCCAAAATCATTAAACTTAATCCTCTCTCCCCATTCTCGTTTGAGACTAGCTTGAAAAAAAGAAAAAAAAAACAGAGAGGGAGAGAGAGAGAGAGAGAGATCAAAGTTTAATTTTTTAAAATATTTTTTAAAAATTTAATTTAAAAAAAAAATCTTAAGAAATATATTTTTAATACAAAAACAAACACTCAGTGTAATTTTTGCTTCCAAGAATTAGAAGAAATGAGGACAGTATACTGAGTAACATATATAATTTATCAAAGTTTGCCTATATAGCATGAAGTTGGACTTCTTAGGTGGTTGTTTAGTATTATGTTTTTAAAAGTTTTAATTGTTTTTTTTAGAATTATTTTTTTATATTTTTATCGTTTTAATATATTAATATCAAAAATATTTTAAAAAATATATATTATTTATTAAATATCTCTTATCTTTATAACAAGATGAAGGATGAAAAGAATGGCAATGAATTTGAAAAAATAAACTGTTTAATTCAACTTTTTTAAAAATATTCTTTTCTGAAAAAAAAAAACAAAAACAAAACAAAAACCTAGGAGCTTCAGAACTCATTGTCTCTACCTCAATGCAACTTGTTGGAAAACTGGACTCAGCTTTCATTGTCCTTTCCCTGGAGAATTATTAAAGCAAATCTTTAATTGGATTTTTTTTTTCCTCCTTTTAGGCAACCAATGAAAGCAAGCTATGCTGCTTCAATTTTGTTTGTTTTCACGGTGCAATTATATTTTTATAAAAAATATTTTTTTTATTTTTTTAAGTGTTAATGTTAAAAACTAATTTTAAAAAATAAAAAAATATATATTATTTTATTATATTAAAAAAAAAAAAAAAACAACCACGAGAAGAAGGAATGTAGATTGTTGACCAGGCTAAACGGATTTCACCTAGGCGTTCATGCAATAAACAGGCTAGTGGTCCAATCTGGAGGCTAAGATAGGCCTGACTCACTGTGTTCATATACACGTTCTTTGCCCAGCGAGAACATGAGGCAAAACTTTGTCCTCAAGCCAGGGCGAACATGGCTATTTCCTTGTAATTTCTTTGTAAGAGTTATGATAATCTGCTTCCATCAGTTTCTTGTGAAATAAAAATGTGTTATATTTTTGGTTTTTTTTATATATTTTTTTTCCCTCGAGATTAGCTAAGAAAATCCTTTATATTTAGGTTTGTTCTCGATATTGTCCTTCATCTATTGTTTTCGATCAATTTTACCCTTTACATTACTTAAGATATTCAACCCTACCCTTCCTTCGAGCCAGTTTTCCATCTCAATTTGTTAACAAAATCCATTTGATACTCATATAAAAATCTGATAGCGGTTGTAGTTTAAAGTATTTTTTATTTAGAAATCTATCAAAATAATATTTTTTTATTTTTTAAAAATTATTTTTGATATCAGTGCATCAAAATAATCTGAAAACATAAATAATAATAATTTTTAGCAAAAAAAAATTTAGTTTATTAAATTTATTGTTTAAAAATTAAAAGTCGATGATGAAAAAATAAAAATCAATTTAAACTAAAAATGTTGGAAAAATGGATCCCATGTAGACTTGGGATTTAAAAAATAAAACATGTTTTAAATCTATAAGATGACAAAAATAAAAAATAAAAGAAAGAAAGAAAGATCTAATCCCGTGTAAAACCAAAGTTAAAAAATTGAGATTTTCATATATAAGTTTATTTTATTTCAAATTCTCACTATCAATTTTGTTTATTTCCTTGTAAATTTAACAAGTCATTAAGGAGTTGTCATGATCAATGGGATATTCAATTGATTTGCATGGAAAGTTTGGATGGAAGGATATAAGTGGAAACATTCAACGATGTTGTTTGGTAAAATCAATGAAAATGACTGGATGAGTATAACATTGATCACTTTCCTTTTTAACAATGTAATTTGTTTTTGTATTTTAAAAATATATTTAAAAAAATAATTTTTTATATGTTCTCATATTGTTTTAAAGTGTTCATATAAAAAATAATTTTTTAAAAAATAAAAAATATATTTTAATGTATTTGTAAATAAAAAACACTTTAAAAAATAATTGAATTGCATTCTTAAACACCTTAAGAGACGAGGTTGGTAACGCATAGTATGAAAGTGTGAGGATTCAGTCATCTACAAGGATATTTAGAAATATGTTTGTATTGATTGGTACTTTTTTCAAAGTGGTTTTTTTTTGCGGAAATATATTAAAATAATATTTTTTTATTTTAAAAAAATTATTTTTAACATAAATCATTAAAAATAATCTGAAAATATCATAAAATATTAATTTAAAACAAAAAAATAAAATAATAATTTTTTTAAAAACACTTTTAAAACATAAAAATAAACATATTTTACATCTAGAGGGAAATCCTCGAAATCTATCCTTAAATTGTATTTTTTTTAATTCGAAGAAATCTCATATCTTAGAAAGCGTACTTTGTGGGTTCAGATGAATAAATAAAACCCCAATTATTCTAGATTTTTATAAAAAATATATGTTCTGATTTAAATTTAAAACCTGCTATACATATGTCAAATTTTTTTCAATCATACTACACCTCACGAGGACAAAAAGCTTCACCATCTGAGGCTTTAAAGGCCATTGAATTATTCATCACGCAAGTAATTTAAGGATGAGAAATGGACCAGTTCCGCCTACATGACCCTCGTGCTTGTAATTAACGGGAAATAAGATAAAATCTTAATTGTCTTACTATGCGGCAGACAGGGAAGTCAATGAGGAGGCGTATGAGTTGACCGGTGAGTCGTTTTGTTTGGAAAACTGATAGTCACTACTGTGATAGATAATCCCCGGAAGTCTTGTTTTAGTGATCGGAAAATGACTCCAGCTATTACATGCATCATGAGTTGCCGGGAGTTAATTATTTTTTATATTTAAAAAAAATTAAAATTTAAAAATATTAGATTTTTTTATAAAATTATATCTAAAAATTTTAGATTTAGTTGTAATGTTTGATTCAAGAATAATATTTATAATATTAATAATAACATTAAACTTGGGTTAATCCTTAGCATAAAAGTGTACCGGATCAATACTAGACCCAATAGCATTGGACGTGAGTCTAGTCGTAAAGTTGTATCATAGAAGTGTGATAATTAAATAAATTAGTTAAAAAAAAACAAAGAAAAAAAACCCTTATTTGTTTAGAATACTATCCATAAGTTTTATATTGAAATAAATTATTTGAGAAAAAATATTCTTTTATCTTACGAATTACTTTATATATTAAGAGGACTTTATTAATGAACATTAAAATATATTATTTTATTTTAAAGAAATTTAAATATACCGTCTTATCTTAAAAATATTCTAATTGTCAAAATTAAAGAGAGAATTATACCATTTATATAAAAAGAAACTTCTTTTTTTTTCTTACATGACAATACAAAATATATGCCAGTACTGATAATTAAATTAAATCTCATATCTATTTAACAAATAAACTAAAATATTAATATAATTCCTAAGAAATATGTTAATTATAATTAGAAAAGAAAACTTAAAAGGCTACTGTAAAACATTGTGATCCAAAACATATAATTTATACTGTTCATTAAAATAAAGAAATGATATTTACGTCCTTCTAATAAAAAACTAACAAAAGTTGTAATTGGAATGAAATCATCTTTTTCATTGGCGATTACAAACTAATAGAAAAAAAATAAAATAAATTGAGAAGTTTAATTTTTAATTAACTTAATCTTAAATAATAAGATTAAAAAAAAATTAAAGAAAAAAAAATTATAGCCAACTAAACCTATTAAGGGTGTGTTTGCTTATCTTTAACTTTTGCATTTGCGGTGCAAAAAACACAATAAGGTGTTTGGTAATACACCAAACTGCGTTTTATACTGTGAGGTCTACTAAAAAATTAAGTTTGAAACGTAGTTTTTGTGAATCAATTTTTACATGTTTTTGCGTTTCAAAAACGCTTTTGAAAAATTTTGAATTATTTACTTATTTTTGCTTTACTCCAAATCAATATTTTTTTTTATATTTTCAGATCAATTTGATACGTTGATATCAAAAATAATTTAAAAAAATAAAAAATTATTTTGATGTATTTTCAAGTAAAAAGCACTTTGAAAAGCAACCGCAACCACATTTACAACACACAAGTGTTACCAAATATTTTATACATGTTTTTTGCTAAATATAAACCTTAACCATAACACGTATCTAAATCCAACTAACCATACCTAACCATATTTTTTTTTAATTTAATTTTTTATAACTACAATCACAAAAGCTACCTCAAAAATAAATACATTTTAAATCTTTTATCTAAGTTAAGTAACGAGAGTAAAATAATACAATAAAAAAATAAATATAAGTATCATTTGAAATGAATGATATTTTAATGTAAGTTTTAAGTCGATCTATTTTTTTTTTAAAAATAAAGTAAACCCTACCATCACATCAATAGCTATTACATCAAATCCCCAATGGTCAATACTTGTTTAAATTTAAACCCTTATTTGTTTAGAATAATGAGGCAAGGCATGTTTAACCTAAAAGGATTTTTTAAAATTGCTAATTAAACTAACATTTAACAACAAAAAGATTGTACGAGAGCCTTCGAAGTTCGACCTAGCAGCCCGTAGCCCTCAACCCAACCCCTCGACTCCTACCCGGTTTCCTTAACACTGCCGTTTCGCCAGGCTCAGAAACCTCCCTCGTCCCCTTGTCTCACCTCTCCAGTCTGTACCACGAACAAAATTGCTAGCCATGCTGTGATTCTAATCGGAGGTTCAAGATTTCGTGTCGGTAGGACAAAACGGCCATGAACGGCTCAAGAAATCTTCACCTTCATAGCACATTCTAGCGACAGTAACCCTTCACATACGAAATGTTTGCTTCCATGGGTCTCTTGTAATCTAAGAGAATAATTTCTTGTGCTAGATTCTGTCATCTTGATTCGTGGGAACCTTCAGAAAATATGGTAGTCTCCAATATTAATCCCCACAACAAGGAGATAGTGGTTAGGAGAAGGATTGCTAGCATGTAATTTTTCTTTCTGGGTTTTCTTCGTTGCCCTTGTTTATCTGTTCTTTTCGCGTTTTAAATTTAGTAGTGAACTAAATGATTTTCTACGGGAAAAACTTGTTTTGTCTTTCAATCATCAGCATCATGTAATCAGTTATGAGGTTTAATAACATGAGAGTTTTTCCTTTTCATGCACAGTTTTGCATCAGCTTGTAATGTGATTGGTTTTTACTTTCTTGCTTCCAATGTGTCCATAGCAGTATTGTTTAGCACATATGTTGCAGATCATAATTCGAAATTGAATTATTGTATAGATTCAATAAGAGAGAAGATGATTTTCCGTCGTTGAGGGAATACAATGATTACTTGGAAGAAGTAGAGGATATGAGTGAGTTTTTTTTTCCCCCTTTATCGCAATTAATTTTAAGGATTGTTTTCAATTTAAGATATTATCTTGACGAGAAAAGGTCTCGTGACAGTATTTAACTTGGTTGCTGGAGATGATGTCGCTGCTACTGAAGTAAAAATTGCAGAGTATCAAGAAGAAAATGCGGATCTAATATTGATTAATCACGCTCGGAAGGTACTTTCACGAAACCTTTTATTTTTACTTTTAAAGCAACAATGCAATAGGTGAAATCAGCACCACATATCAGGATTTCAACAATATGTAGATAATTCTTGTGAGGATTTTCTCAGGTGTAACCTTTTATTCTGATTAACAGGCTGAAGAATTAGCCTTAGCTATGTCGGCAAGCAAGGGGCCTCCTGCACAAACTGATAATACTGATGGGGTGAGAATATAATGAGTTTTTATTTTTATTTTTATTTGGGATATCTTTGTTTTCGGTAAAAAAAAAAGAAGAAGAGTTTTGAAGGCTCTTATTGATCCTTCCTATTCTATTATCAATTTCATAGTTGTTTGATTTGGTTTCACATTTTTTATTTTAGTTTGTTGTTTGTGGTAAGGTTAATCTATTTATGATGGGCTGCTGCCTTCTGATCTTGGAAATTGAAATTAGTAGCCTGTACAGATAGTTAAAATTCAGAATGATGTTTGCTTCTTGTGTATTCTAGCTTGTTCTCTGTGACTCTTATATTTCATCTGCATGTCTGACTGTAAATTTACTTCTCAAGTTGAGTCCTTAGGTTTTTATTTTTTGATTATTGATAAATCCCTCAGGCAACATATAAATCATATCCCATATGCAATTATGCAAGCTATTTTCTGAGTATGTAACTGTGGATGTGAACAAAGATTGGAGTTAAAGAGGAATACCGTGGAGTTCAAAGCTGTCAAGTTAAGCATAATAATAGGGGTGAAGTAACAGCAAGATTTATGCTATGCCAGGAATAGAATGGCTTCTCGAGCCCCAAAAGAGTGAAGACTTTGTCTACTTCTGATACCTAGCTTCTGTCATATGAATCTAGAGGAACATCGAGGAGCACATTTACCAAAGAATCAAAGTGGGGTGGTTAAATTAATGCAGTTATGTTGTGTGATTGGAATCTTTACTTTTTTAAACATATGCTAACAGCAATTAGACTGGCTATTCTACGATATGGAGGTTGGTGGTGTAGTGAGTTCATAAATGAGGATCGCTAAGATGTTATGATGGATGTGTGAGAACTCAAGAAAGGACCAGTTTAGAAGAAGTGCCTTTTCGAAGGAGATGATTGCATTGTTTGAGTACAAGTTGAGGGAGAGTCATGTGATTAGATTTCGCCATATCTGGCATCAACTTCTGGATGCATTAGGGGGAAAGAGTGATTAATTAAAGTAGTGGGATTGAGGAGCCGGATAGGAGAGGTAGGCAAAAAAAATAACATTGGCTAAAGAGCTAAAGGAAAATAAGCTTCATGATAGCTTACAGACCTATAATCCATAAATGCACTAATTGGAGGAGGTAGTACGTCCATGTGGTTGACCCAATTAGTTTGGAATTGATCCTCAGTGGATTTGAGTGCAACACAAATTTTACTGCTATAATTATGAAAGGTTCTCATACAGTAACCACTCTACTAATTATCACTGCTACATTACTACTTCAACTTCTGCTTTGTGCTGTTTGAGGTTGATTGGATTTTGAAATCAGTTAGAATTAATGATCAACACCCACAGTGCTATTAAGATTGTAATTATATAGCTTAGGATAGTATGTGAAATCTTTAATCCAGGATGAAACCAGTAGTGAGTGGTGGAAAAAAAAGGGCTGGCTTAGTTTTTCATCTTTTTAAGTTTGTTGCTGGAAAAAAATTAAGAGAGAGACCACATTGAGTTGATTCTAGGCCAAATAGTTTTAATCCAAATGTGCCTTTTCAAGTTGAAGGAGACAACAATTTGTCCATACAACTTTGTTCAAGTAAGAGTGGATAGCTCTTTACTGTTATAAGGGTCACCAGGTAGCAATAAGAGTGCTTTTCAGGATCCACAGCTTATGAAAATGACTTCAATGGTGAGATTTTTTCCATCTCCTACTAGAAAGGATACTATTTTAATGGGTTAGAGAACTTGTGTTGCTCGTAATTGACTCTTACAATCTTTTGTGGTCAAAAGCACCAAATTAAATATTTGCATATCGATAATATGTTAACAAATCCCTCTGAAGGAGAGGATGCTATCAGGTTAAGTCCCTTGAATTAATATTCTTTTTGGAGTTCAGACTTGGAACTTAAATTTATGTAAGTGGAGTCCAACATTGTCAAAATATGAAATGATCTAGCTATTTATATTGATGATTGGCAAAAGCAGTATGATTTTCTTGAGATAAAAATAAAAATTGCCCTGTTTTATATGTGGCAAAGTGGGATGAAAAGTCAGCCGCTTTGGAACAGAAGAAGTAATTAACCCTTTTCAAGGTTGAGTTCAGACCTGGAAAGTATATTTATTGTCTCAAATCATGCATTTGTTACTCCTTGGAATGCCCGTCTCACCCCCTCTCCCCTGATTAACTTCAATTTTGTCTATTTGTCGAGCCAGAGCTCCCAGGGCATAAGCGTTGCAGCTGGGCAGTATGCTCCTACAATTGTTGGGGGACAGCCACGGCCAACAGGCATTGCTCCACAACCAGTGCCTCTCAGAGGAGGGCCAGACATGCACGGTTATTTAGAAGATGAGGAAACGATGAGGATCCGAACAGAGAATGCGAGTAGAGCGGCTGGGTGGAGCATAGAATTCAGTAAGAAAAGGGGATTTGAGGAAGCCTTTGCAAGCTTTTGCGTTTAGATTGTACCCCTTGACTGCGGAATTGGCTGTCCCTTGTCAGCCTGAGGTGCTCTCACCGGGCTATAGGCCTATATGCTATGCATATATTGATGAGGGTTGTTATTAGTAGGTTTACGTGGGGAACTTTACCGAGATGATGATCAAGAAGTCAACCTACTGTTTCTAAGTCAGCAGATATTGCTTTCATGGCATGTCAGATACATCAGTTTGTCAACATAACCATGTGAACATGAAGCAATGTCACATCATGTTAGTGTAAAGTTGATCATTACTGATATCCCAAGTGGTTTACCTTTGATTTATTTATTTATTTTTATTATTATTTTTTTGGTGACAAAGTTTACTTTCATAACATCCTATAATTTAGTTAGTGAAACAACAAAATTGTCAACCTTCTTAAAGTTTTTTATTTGTGATGAACAAACCACTTTAAAGTTCCCTCTCTTCCCTCCATCGATTTTTAATGTTAAATTATTTTTATTATTTAATTTGATGCCTGCGATTGTTTTATTTAAACTTTGATGATATTACAGTACAACTATATTTTTTTTAGTTTTAAATTTATTTTTTTATATTTTTAAATTATTTTGATGATTTTTTTTAAATTACATTTCCCACACCAAAAGTGGCCATGGTTTTTTTTTCCACTATTCCGGTCGGACCGGTCTGGTTCAACTCTAAAAATGTATTGAACCGGGTCCGATCTAACAAAATAAAAAAATATTTTTTATTTTTAATTATGTTTTATTCAAAAAACTAGTGTTAAATATTATTCAATGACACTACATAAATTAGATGGAGATCGCTTGATGACGTAATATTTGCAGAATTTGATCACAATCCCAATTTTATTCCTGATTATATTTTATCTATGTTGTTGCGCTCTTAAAAAATTTAATGGAATAATAAAAAATATTTGATATAAAGTATCATTTATTTCATGATATAATAATAATAATAATAATAATAATAATAATTAAATCTACAATATTTAAATTAAAAACCATCAATATTATTATATATTTTTTAAAATTATTTTATAACCTTAATTTCAAAAGTATTTTTAACCAAATACATTAAATTATTTTTTCTTCGACCTCAATTTCAATTATAATTTTAACCAAACACCTATTTTTTCAAATCAACCTCAACTAAAAATACTTTTTATAAAATAATTTTTTTCAAATCACAACCACAACAATTACCGCAATACCAAATACACAGTGAAGCCCTCACGTGATGGGAAAAAAAAAGAAAAAGTGAGGGTGTGCTGGGCATGGATTCTGCCCGCTTGAACGCCTAGCCGGAGTAGATATTAGAAATTTAAACTTAAAATCCAACAACCAGAAAGGAATGGATTACTTGTGAATCAGTAGGAAGAGAAACGGAAATGGTATATCTTTCAAAGTCTAATAGGGTGAATATATTTTTTATCTGAAAATATATTAAAATAATATTTTAAAAAAATTATTTTTCGTCTTCTCCTTCTTCTAATGTCATAAGCAAAAATGAGGTGTTTGTTAAAAATAATATTTTTAACAAACATTTGATGATGGCCCCGGCGAGATGCTGCATGCTTTCCCTATTTGTCTGAGATATTTTTCACCGTCTTCTTCTGATGTATATTAATTCTGTGTTTTAGGAAAACTAAAATGACATGAAGTTCGAGCTGGATCTTTCCATGGGTCTCATAAGTACTGATTCAAACACTAGCTATGGGTTTGAGAGTATGATATTCTTATCATGAGAGAGCTAGCGGCCATGCTCTATATCAACAACTCTTTTATACATGCCTGCCGAGGGATGCTCAAAACACTCTCCACTGCAGATGCATGCATGGATACCAATCTTCCGTTGGGATTAATGTATCAGCTTCAAAGTTGAGTACTGTCAAAACTTAATTAATGTGTGAAGAACAGGGAGATTAATTCTTGCTATCTTTCTTTCAATAATAAACTTCAAAAAAAAAACACTGTCAAACAGCAAAAACAGTCTAAGGATGTTTTTTTCCTTTTTTTTTTTTTGTGAAATCCTATGTTTGTTACCAGTACGTACTAGAATGTCCATCTCTCTCCCCTCCCCTGATTAAATTAAATTTTTCCTCTTTATCGAGCATGAGGCGAAGCTCTCCAGTATAGAATCTTTCATTCTTTGAGTTAATTATAATTTTTTATTGAATTAAATTAATTAATCCCTCTAATGTTAAAAGATAATCATATGGTCCTTGACAAGCGTTGATCATTCTTAATCTGACACTTTTATTTCAAAAAAAAAAAATCTATTTTTTCCTCAAAGATCGATCACAACAGCACCGACTTGGAAGTATTTGTAAAGTTTATAATCCGAGGGTCGCCAGGATTTGGTTCAAACTCTCCAATCCAACGGAAACATAGCGTCTTACTCGATCTCTGTCTCTCTCTCACGCACGCCCACACGCACACAAAAAAAAAGGTTATTGAGTTTTGTTAACATGGCAGCAAAAAAAATCAACATAACATCTTCGTCGTCATCTTCCACAGCACCCGTCAAGAAACCAAGACGTGATGCAAAATGGCATGCTATGATGAAGAGACGCAATGCCATCATGAAGAGAGGGACTCGTTTCGAAATCTTGAAAGAAGCTGCTGCTGGATGCAGTTTGGAAACGAGCCAAGGGGTTACTTGGGCCAGATGTTGCCTTCTTGGTAAAGGTGGTCATGGTTCTGTTTTTCTTGCTAAAAGAAAAACAACAACAAGCGATGGTGATCTTCCTGATAAAATTGCTGTAAAATCCGCTACTTTAGAAAACGCGTCTACCCTCAAGCATGAAAAGAGGGTTCTTTGCGATCTTAAGGCAAGCCCTAATGTTATCAAGTGCTACGGAGATGAAATTACCGAGACGGGTTGCGACGGAGAAAAAATCTACAATCTTCTCTTAGAGTTTTGTTGTGGGCTCAGTTTACATCGTCAGATTAAACTGTCAGGTTCTGGGTTACCCGAGTCTGATGTCAGGAAATATACAAGAGATGTTGTTAAAGGCCTGAAGTACGTTCATTGTCGCGGGTATATTCACTGCGATGTGAAGCCAGGTAATATCTTGCTCGTGCCTGGTACTGAAGAATGGAGTGGGGGTTTTGTTGCAAAAATTGCAGATTTTGGATTGGCAATGTCCATTTATGAAAATCAGAATTGGGGTGATGATCTGATTGGGACATATCCTTATATGTCGCCAGAATTGGTTAAAGAGAAGAGGTATGATTACGGTGTAGATATTTGGGCAGTCGGTTGCACTGTGGTGGAGATGTTGAGTGGTAAACCTGTGTGGCCTCGCATGGATGTTCCAGGTTATTTGTATACGATAGGCGACAGTCAGGATTTGCCTCAGATACCAAGTTCTATATCTGATGATGCCAAGCATTTCCTGGGGAAGTGTCTTGTAAGGAATGCTGCTCAGAGATGGTCTGCGGACGAGTTGCTGGAACACCCATTTCTTTCGGTGGGTTAGTGGTGAAGAAACCCTAGTGATTCTCTGTGTTTGATGACGATTCTTATTTGTTTATCAATGATTTTTTAACCTTTTCAGTAAACAATGTAACTTAGATTCCGCAGGATTTAATGTAATATTGTTAATATGATATGAGAATAGTACAGTAAGGGTTTGCTCTGTCTCTGTTAAATTAGCTCATGTTTATGCTATAGCTAGCATCAATCTCCTTTTGGATATAACTAGATTGCTGGCACCGCGAGACGTAGGAAAAAAAAAAAAGAAGAAGAAGAAAAGAAAAGAAGAGAAAAAGATTATGATTTAATAAAATAAAAGAAATTGGATAACTAGATTAAATCAAAAAAATAAAGATTAAAATTAAAATAAAAAATAAATTAGAGAGCAACAATAAATTTTAATTTAAAAGTTAAATTGAAAAAAATAAAAATATTAAAAAAAATTAAAAGAATAATGATAAAAAAAACAATGCATTATAAACTTGAATTGAACGCTGAAATAAAAAAAAATTATAAAATAATCAAGTAAAAAAATTAGAAATTCAAAGAATAAGGATCAAATTGAAAATACAACAATACATGATAAAAAATAAACATGTAAAATTTTTCAACATGTTTTTTTTTACTTAAAAAATTTCTGAATATAAATAAAAAAAACTTATGCGTGTATCTAATTAGATAAATAAAAAATTTGTGTAAATAAATGAAAAAAAATCATTAACAATAAATAAAAATAAAATTGAAAAATTTGAGAGAAAAATATAAATCAAGATATTTAATATTATAACACGGGTTATTTACCTGGTTGTGTTTAATGAATTCATTTATTAAAATCAAGTTATAATAAAAATCAAGACACACATAAAATTTATTGAAAAAAATAAAAGGAAAAAAATTATTATACAAGGCTGCACATGTTAAAAATATTATAAAAATTAATATTTTTATTTTTAAAAAAATAAATTTAATCTATATAAAATATACAAAAATAAAAAATAAATTATATTAACCTCTTCAAAAATTAAACACTTTCAATATAATCAAAAAATAATTTTTATTTTAAAAAAATAATAAAAAAAAAAAATAACAGAGAAGTAAAATACAAACTTAAATTGATTTTCTAGAAAAGACATAAAAAAGTTTTAATTAAGAATTTATTTTTAAAAAAATAATGTTAGGCATTATTGGGCCTGGTAAGTCAGGCCAAACACCTAGCCCATGAAAAAAAGGCTCGTGCGCATGCCTGTAAGATTAGACCCACATGCACATATTTTTATTATTGTTTTTAAGTTAATTGGTCAATTTCTCTAAAAACTCATTTTCAATTTATTTTTGATTTAAAAGACCTAGAAAACACCATTGGAAACCTTTTTAAATTGACTCATGACCTTCAAAAACACAGAAACACCGTATCAAAAATCAAAATCAACCTGAAACAAAAAATCTTATTGCGCTTATATATGTTTTTTTAAGCACTTTGAAGATAAAAAAAAATATATTTAATTTGAACTCTCCTCGTCAAATGAAACCATTTGATACAAAAATTAATCGTTTTGATGGTTAGAATCGTCGCAACAACAATATCTTTTCTCTACATTGGAATTTGGCGAGCCCCCTCTCTCCTCCCACCTAAAAAAAACTGAAAAATATAAAAAAAAAATTTAGTTTGGAAAATAATTTTTCTAAAATTAAAGAGATTGGTCACTTAATAACTAGAAAAAATAAAAGACTAAAACAAACTTTTCAAATAAATTTTAAATCAGTCACCTATTTTTACCCAATTTTTCCACTTCAGATCATATTTTTTAATTCAATCCTCCCTCCTCAAAAAACCATGCAAGATTTGAGATCAAAATTGCTTAATTGTACAAAATAAAAATTTGAGAATTAAATTAAATTTTTTTTAAAAAAATTCACTACTCACAATAAATAACACTACAGTGAAACCAGTAGCCTTTTCAGTTTCTTTTAATTATGAAAATAGTAGTTCTAACTGCGGCTGCCCTGGAGCATTTTCTAGTGTTTAATACGTGGCCTCCTTGAATTTCAGCTGTCTACCACAGCTCATAGTTTTTTTCTCGGATAATAAAATCCTAGAAGCATAGTTTTAACGAATCATCTCTGATAAAACTGCCAAGAGATGCTTTTGAAACCACATCATGTTGATTAACAATGTTCCAAGTAAGAGCCGCAGAATGAAGAACTGGTAGTCTTTAAAATTAAACTCCATTCCCTTTTTTCCAGTTGAAGTAAAGAGATGGCAGACGCAGAGCACAGTCATGTCCAAGAAGAAATATAAAAACAAACCCATTTTCAGGGCAGCAAACAATCTACTCTGATGAAACAAACTTTCATTCCATTATGCAGGGAAAATTTTTACATGGGTTGCCAAGCAGCTTGTGAATGTTACATGGAGCTTGGTCCCACTATATAACAGGCTCTTCTCTCCTATGCTTGTCTATCTACAGAAGAAATGGTACATGATTAAAAGAAAAAAAAGAATCAAGGACAATAAGATTTACTTGGTCTTACAACAATCAAATCACCTAATTTCCCGTGATCTGCTCACAGCACAAGAAAAAAAAAGAACAAAGAAGAAGCCGCAAGTACTAATCATCTGGTTATATATCTTCGCTAGAATGATCGAAACATAATCATGTTGCCATCTAAGTTGTCTCCAGAAATTAACCATGGATAGAAATCTGACACTCTTGTAATTCAACCATATATAGAGTCCCTCTTTGCATACAGGAATGAGCCCGTTGGGTGATTTCATCTTCTGAGCTAGAAATGACCCTTTCTGGGTTGGCATAATTACCGTGCAAGGGCGTTTCTTCTGAAAATCTTCGTGATCATAGACTCGCCGATGGCACCAGGCATCTCTTCACCACCTTTACTGTCCTCAAACTTACGGCTTAATTCTGCACAATATGCCTGAAACTCTTGACAACTTCATGGTCAAAGGTAGCAATATGCCAATATGATGCTTCAGATTTACAGTTGATGAATATTCAGTTGAAGAAATATGGAGATCTAAGAACTTCTTGCAAGTCAAAGTTGCCTCTCTCAGGCAGAGATGGAAACTTCAATGTTGGATATGACGTCTGGAAGTCTTCAAGTAACTGAGGATAATCCAAGTTATTTATAGAGGTCAACAATACTATTAATAAAAATAAATAAATAAATGAAACAATGTCATAATTGAGTTGATTTATATTTGAAATACAAAAAGGAAAAACTAATGCCAAGCAGTTATCTGGCTACTGGGAAGCTGGGAGAAGCCATTTCATATATAGAAGCATTCTAGTTAAGTTGCATGTTTGAGGCTCTCTTTCTTTTTTGTTAATTGATCTTTCATTTTAAAGATCAACTCAGTGTTTATAGCCTCCAAAATTACTTGTTAGGAAGACACAATAATTCATAGTTCCTTTTGAAGACAATGACAAATGCTTGCTTATTAGGTCATGTCGGTCAGAGAGAAAAACTGGGTCATCACACGCCACTGCACTCACATTTTCAAGTATTGGCATGTTATAAAGCTCCACAAATTTTTCCCGCAGTATCCTATTCATCAAATCCGCGTCTCTTGCATGTGTCCAGAAAGAGTCATGAACACCTGCAAAAGGAGATTCATTTCATAAGGATGTGGGGATTACAGATGATAGTGTTATGATAGCTGGAAACTATACAATGACAAAATTAACTGTGATACACATTACTGTTCATACTTGAGTAACACTTCTGGTTTCTCAACTCAAGTTATTAGGAGTACTTACCATCATTTGAAACTGCACTATCATAGCCTCATGAGTAAACATTTCTTATCCAGAATGCCTCATAGCACATTTATGTGCAAGTCAAACAAGATGAATAATAACACTCTGAATAGGTTTTAGTACGGATAAATACATGTGATTTTCTGATAATGCAATGACTTGCACTTATGGTAACATGGAATAAGTTCAAAAGAAATCAAAGTTAAAGGGAAGAAAGGATGACTTGAAGAACTAGGTCCATCATAGTAGCAGTAAACTCACAAAAATTAGCAGACCACGAAAAAAGCTCCAATGAAAAACTAACATTAACTCGGGCATGTAGTAGGGGTAAGCTGGCTTAGCTACAGAGATATGAAGAATTACATTAATTGTTCATTGTTGTATCAAAGTTACTAGAATATAGGATAACTTCTCATCATAATCAACCCAAAAAGTACATTCTAATAGGCTTAAATTAGCAACTTTTGAGAGCTTAATGGACAAAATAAAATAAATGGCTTAAATGCTTGCCAAGTTCAAACCATATGTCAAGGTTCAGTTTATCAGTCAAGTTTCAATTATCATTAAACAGTAGAATATTAATTCCTACCACATATTGTTTGCAACAGACAGAACAAGTTGAAACTTGAACAAAAAGTTGACCCAACTATAAAAGGTAATGATATAAATAATAGCTCTACATGGACTGTTTGAAAAAGACATTCTTCAACTTCTTCATTCATCAAAGACATAGAACGCTTCTAGTCTTCTACACCATGACAATATGTCAATTCCAATATATTCACTAGGTTTAAGCTTCATATACTAAAGACTGCAAGACAAACCTGCAAAACGTAAATCAGCATCCCTGCATGCAACAGCAGTCATCATCATATGTGAGCCGTCAAGCGAGTGCACAAAATTTGGAGGGAAAGCAGTTCTCTGTTTTCTAACCTGCACCTGATAGTAATAGTATGATAATGTTTAAATGTGAGTGCATGAAATATTAGAAAGGAAAGAGGGGATGAAAGCAAGACAACAGAGTAAAGCTTACCGAACTGCCTTCCCGTTGCAGGGCCAAAACCTGAAGTGAAGTTCTTATCTGCAACACCAAATTTAGTTACCTGACTGTTTACACACACACACACACACACACACACACACACACACAGAGTGGGGATGCAGAGGACATAAATTTCATGCCATATTTTGTGCAGGAGAAAAAACTGACATAAATATCATGCCATTCATTTCTTGTGATATTTAATGTCATAATCGCAAGGCATGAGTTCATAGCCAACCAATGGTTTGATCACTAAAAACTTTTTCCAGTGCTGTGATAAAGGATCCCAACAGGGAAAGGATCTTTACCATGACCAAAAAATATCCTACCTATTGTTATAATTTAACCATTTCATATATCCTCTACCAGCAATAAAGCGTTTAGCGAATGAACATTTGTAAAGTGAGAACACCATGAAAGCAAGGAACCTTTCGTACTGGAATATTAATCTATAGCAACCTGCACCTAATAAACAAAAAAAATGCAGCAATGATTTAATACTTACAAGATGTCGTTGAGTCTTATAGTATGGCTGCACGACAGGAAGACCTAGTGGAGTTGTCCACCGCACAGGCTGATCTTCTGAAGCAATAACCTAAAATAGGTTCATGGTCAAGCAATAAAATATACTTGAACAAAATGTTACTATTAATTAATATAAGGGTGGTCCATGTAATTTCACTCCCAAATGTGACGGAGACATACCTTTGCACAATCACCAAGCCAGCCCATTATATCACGTGCAGCTTGGAACAACTCTCCTAAAGCAGTCAATGTCACCTATGGAAGGGTTAATGAGTAAATTTGAAAATGATTCAAGGTAAGGATCACCTCACAATTTTAGGTGCCTACAGTGAGATGAACATGTAATCCACAGCATACATTACACATAGCTAAGATACATCTTGATTAGAGTATCTCACATTAGCTGACATTAGATACTGTCATCAACTTTTCATTGACATTTTCTAGAAATCAAGTCCAATTAATTTTACCATATCCTAGAACAGCAAAATACTCTCCTTATAAACACGCTGGAATCTGGATGCTTACTTTAGCAGCATAACAGGCCGCACTGAAGAGCACTCTATCATCTGTGATGTGACCCTTCTCCTCTAACCTTCTTTTTATCTGCTCACGTGCCCCAACATAAGTGACACCATACACTGAAGTCATCACTGTTTGTTTAACCAGTTTGCGATCCACCTGAAAAGCTCCAAAATGTTAGATTTGGTCGAAAGAAGTTGAGAAGTAAATGATTGCTTTTATTAAAAAAAAAAAAATGATAATCCATCAAGCTTCAGTATGTGGGAGGATGGCTTATCCTCTTCATAGTTCCTTTATCTTTTGGAACAATTTTCTCTTATCTAAAAAAAGTTGATAATCCAAACATCAAAGTAAGAAAAGGAAGAATAACCTCATCAATTAGGACCTTGGCTAATAAAGCATGTGGGTTTGTAGCAGGATCCTTATTGCTGTCTCTTCTAATTATTTCATGGACCCTGTCAGCAAAAATCTCATCAGTCTCATTTTGCGCAAATATAAATATCAAATGCACATATACAAAGAGTGCAATAAAGACACGCACAGTCATGCAGAAATGAATTCATAGTTGACGACATGTTAATGTTCTGTAGAGAAAATTACAATACCTAGCGGCAATTTCTGAATAAACATCTGAAGGTTTCTCTGCAGCAACTAAGTTAACTGCTGCTGCTTCTTGCTGGAAAACATCAGAAGACGAGAATGCATAACTTCAGTTCAAATCAACCAGAAAAGTGGAAGATGCGTATATTCAAAATGCAACAAAATATATGAATTATTGTGCATTGCAAAGCCTAAGAACAGCACTCTATTTCAAACCAATTCTGATTCCCTGCATCAGAGAGAATAGTTGGAAATTTAATCATTGTGGAATTATTATATCCAATACCACTGAATCATAAATGATTATGGGAGGCTGGAGAAGGATTTCAGGTATTCATGGATGCAGTTTTGATCAATCAAATTTTGGATAGCATGCCTTAAAATTATGAATGAATCAGCAGAATGGTTGAGAAATAACTTCAATTTTGGTTATTTTCAGCATTCCACATTTTTAGAGATGGGAGAAGAATAAGCTTGGTACAAAAGTACACAGCCAGGGTGGCTAAATGAATTAGTGATAAGCAACATGAAAACATGATTAACATGTAAGTGTCAGGAATCACATAAAGTTTACGGCTCTTAATATTCTATTCTTAAAGGCATTGTAACCAGAAAGCGGTATCTTCAATCATTTTAAAGGAGACGGTAACAGGACAATGAAAGTGCCTATAATGTCATGCTGCAATAACAACAGAGACGTGATTCATGTAGTGTATCCAAACTTGCTTTCATGAAACATAAATGAGTCTAAAGGGGTTAAGGTAGACCCTAACTGATTACCAATTTTTTTTAACACCAAATAGTGGTTATATAATCATAATGAGTACATCAATTTGTATTGTTTTAGAAAAAAAAAAATCCCCTCTGATTACCTTAGAGTTAAAGTAAAACATTTGAAATTATCAGGTCAAATGTCGCCCAAGTACTTTCATTCCCTTCAAATGTCAACCCAAATGATGTCATTTTACCCAGATAGGGGTGTTGTTTTGGGGTCAATAATGGCATCATTTTGGTTTTTTCTTGCACAAAATAACATTACCAGGATGGCATTTCAACCAAATAATACTACGAATTTTTCCATTGTTTTCTTATTTTCTAAAATGATGCAAGAAGAAAGAAAGAAAAGAGTAAACCTACACTGTCTCTTCCCAAGGCTGCATAGTGCTGTAGACCATTGCATGAGCCATCCTACAGCAAGTAAAGGGAGGGAGGGAGGTTTCTGTGTTAGCTTGTTTTTTCAGAAGTAGAACTAAAAAACAATTGTGTATCCAGATGCTTTTAAACAAAAGTTACAACATGCATAAGATTTAAAATATATGAGCAAAAATCAATCAATAATGCAAATACACGAGTTTTTAAATAAGAGAATATACCATGGTCACATTGCATAAGAAATGTGTTCTTTTTAGAACAACAAATAGAAGTGAGGAAACAAAACCAGAAATAGTACAAGATGTCCACTTAGTAGATGAAAGAAACAAAACTCAGGAAGTAAGGCACTACAATCTTGCTAAATTATCAACTAAGAGAACTCCTGTGAAAGCTCTTGAAACTTAAGAGCTTTGCACACGTGGCATTGATTATTAATTCAAACTTCTTATCCCATACAAATCCAGCCATGTTGAAAATGGCTTAGATCAATTATTCAAATCATACACTTTTGTGTCCTAAGTACATGAAAAAAAAAATCTGAAGGAAGATTCATGCCTGGTGATAGAAATGACAGTTTTCATCTAAATTTACTTCATTCTAACAGAAATTATTATCCTAATAATTAAGTGACAACTAAGCTCTCCACTACAATCTTTCAAATTGACTAGGAGAGCTGGTTTCAAAAGGTAATGGCAACAACAGTCTGTCAGATAAGCGGGAAAGCAGATATTTGCACAATCAGGTAATATTTGCATGTTTATTTCATTTTCCCCCACAATTGTTGAAAAGAAGTGCATCCTTCAAAAATGTGTTCATAGTATTTAATTTTTATTTTTTAGCAAATTTTCTTTTTGCTGCATTTGCTTACGGTGAAGGATTTACCTGATGGATTGGCAGGTGGGAGATGACAGTATGTGGTGACGCACTCTTTAAGGCTTCTGACAGATTAATACAAGCAGCTAAGCACTGGAAAGGATCTTCAGCTGTTAACCACCAGTGCTTTCCATTGACAGGGTTCTCTGCTGAATCAAATATCTCACTTAGATGATTTTCCACAAATGCTAGACGACCATCATGCGACAACTTTTCAACCCCACCAGAATACAAGTTTGCTAAATGTATTTTCAACCAACATAACCCAGACTTCCCTAATGGCCTTCCTTCTGCAAATTCAAGAACTCCTCGACAAAGATCGGAACTCAGATGAGTCAAATGTGGGTGCATCGGGTATGCGCGGCCTCGAAAATCAAGATTGTGAGGATAATAAAATCCCTCCTCATCTTTCAGCTTTCGAGCAACCTATATAAGCCATGGTTATGAAATGAAATGCAAAGCCTGTATATGCATGTTATTAGGCAAGAAGTGCAAATTCAACATTTATCTGGTTACTCGAGCTATTAAGTGAATATGAAGTAAGAAACTTTAAATTATTGCAATAGACTTAAAGATTGTCAATCAAGCCAATATCTTGATTGTTGAGCATAAGAACTCACCAGCATTTTGTTTCTATGAACAAATCAATTCAATCAACAACACAATCTTGCAGCATACAGAAATCAGACATCTTGTCAATTTGAAAACTGAGAAGGAAGTAGATCTTACAGAAAGCTTAAGTTCAGTGTCACATCTTTGAGAGTGCCTCTCTTGATTTATCTTCTTTGCCTTCCTCACACTCCATTTCCACTTTTTAATTTCTGTTAGATCATCTGAGGATGGTTTCTCTGGTATAGGAATCTGAAACCCAATTAAGTACAATTCAGATATATGTCAAGTTGTTTAAATGGTGAATTAATATCATAAGAAAGTAACAGATCTTATTTTGGTAATTGACTAAGGACAATTTGCTTGTGGCATCACATCCAACCACCAAGATTCTTAATGCATGACAGATTATTTCACAAGAATCATGTGGTCTATGAGATTTCAAGGATCACCAAATCAAATTATCACAGGTAAAATAAATGAATGTAGAAGCCATCAAAATAGTTGCATACTGTATGTTCTAACTTTCAAATGATCCCATTGCCCATGCAATTGACATAACCAACTGTTGCACAGAAATTATTAAGTGAAATTTCAAGTTCTCACGTCTCCTCGATTGACCAAGCCTGCATTGTTACCACCACTCGCCCATATCCTCTCCACCACATCCAGCACTTTTCCGTTCACCCTCCATTTGGTATTTCCAAGTGTATCCAGGGCCTGTTTATGCGACATCAGACAAGGAATAAAGTCATATGTCAGCTTCATGAGAACAAAACCATAGTAATGGCTTGATTGAAACTTAACAACATGCCATTAGACAAGGAATCTCAACCAGCATACTTTGGACCCAGGCATAAATTTCAGTTAACTGGCAAGATTAAATGTCATCTTTTAGCACAGGAAGCGTCTCTATATAAACACTTCTCATATAAAAAAAAATGCCACACTGTAAAATAAAATCAGTTGTGAGTTCAAAGCATAAGTTGGAACTGAGATTCAACAGCACAAGTTTGATGGTCTTAATATTTGGATGAACATGTTGTACATAATTATCGTAAAAATAATGGAACAACCTACACTATCAAACTATTGGTTGTGCATATATGCTACATTAACACAATCCCAGGACAATTCATTTACATTCATTAAACTGTATTTTTATTTTAGGATATTACATAATCTTTCAGTATCCTGTTGATCTGATCTATTATTAAACTTTTTATTTGTTCAGTATTTTTGGATCATGTGCTTTAATTATTTAATCATCATGAAGCAGGACAGGTGTGTGCACTTGGCAAATGCTCAAGACCTAGCAGCTGGTCCACAACAAATGCACAAGTTCTAGCCAGCCAAGCTTGACCCTTCTTTTTCTATGCAAGAGTAGAAAAAAAATGAGCAAGGAGGGAACCAAAATAAGCATCGCTCACCTCAAATACTTTCTGCATCTGTTTCCCAGGAACACTCCTGACTGCATCTTGTTGCTGCCTAGATCCATGAGTGCGCATGATATATGAAGGCAAGAACAAGTGCCCACCCTTATCATACCTGCAAGGAGCTTCAATATAAATCTCCTATAAAACTTTCGAACAGCTTCAAAATAACAGAGAAACCATGTGCAGTCCATATTCACATTATTTTCGAAAGGAAAAAAGTCACCTAGGTAAAGCATGCCAGGGTCAGTCAAGATTCTGTACTTTCATTTTATAATCAAGACAATATCGATGGACCTTAGCAGCCTCTCATAAGAAGATAGCAACAATATTTCTAAAAAGAGCATGAGATATCTACATTATCTATCATCTCTGATTCATACATACCCTCTCCATTTTTTGGGAGGCACCAGCATTGGAAAATAAGGAATCAACATGTGCTTAGCCTGCATCAGAACATAGATGCATATATTAGTAGAGTGTCCTAAGGCTAAAAGTCACAATTAGATATGCATTTAATATCTTCAATACTAGCACCCATTCCCCAAATTCATAGAGGAGTATACGTATGAGACGTTTTGAGTGGAGTCAAAATAAAGATTTGAAAACAGTTATACCAGAACTACACACCATGTAAGTGATAAGTTATACCACCAGAAACCATTTTCCTTTTCTTCCAAGGGACCAAAAAACACACTTGAGATGTCAAATGAACTATGGTAAGATCATTTGGATGCATTGCTGACATTTATGCTAAGAAAAACAAGAAGCATGGAAATATGGAAATGAGTAACAGAAATGCATTAACTTTGGTGAGAATTATATTGGTGGATTAAATGGGTAGGTAACTGCAGAATAACCTTGTTAATCAAAATTGAATTTAAGTAGACTAAAATCGTCATGTTCAGAATGAAAGAGATGTTTTGTTTTCACTCACCGTTCCATCCAGCCCAGTGAGGATGAGGGGATCGCATTCTATAACCCCATACTTCTTCACAGTTTTCTGCCTAAATGGATAAAAATGAGAATCATAAACAAATGGAACCAAGATTGAAGGGTTGGGGATTAGAAGCAAATTAAAAAAAAAAATGCACTGCTAACCATCCCTAAGAAACTTATGACAAACAGCCACATACATGAAAAATTAATTTTATGGACTAATAATCAACCATACAGCCATCTCTTGAATGTCAATGGTCAAACAGAAACCAAGATGATGAACCTAAAAATCATATACTGGCCAGTGCTCATTTACGCAACCAATTCCCTAAGAAGACCCTAAACTGATACGTACAAGGATGATACACTGGACAATTACCTACTGCTTAGGGAGCGCTTGGACAAAATAGCTTACAAAAGGGAATAGAAAATAAAGTCTCACCCTGGATTCTTTGTTACACTTTTAAATATGTGCCTAAATGCAGGTCGAACATCTGGTGGAATGCCCTCTGACTGGTCAACTGGGGGTTGTACATAGGCTGTTTCAGTTAATAATTCTATTAGACGACTTCCAAGCTGCAAAATTATATTGTGCATTAGAAACTACGAGGGGGAAAGGACACGAAAGAAAAAGTTAAGGCGAAACCAAAAACAGAAAGAAAAAACTTCAATCCAGAAAGTAATCAAAACTAAATAGAGAAAGGGGCCCAGTTCGCCTTTTTGAAAGAAATGGTGAGGGCTACAAACCTTAGCTTGTTTATCTCGATTCCAAGGTTTAGTTTCATCCTGTATCACCAGATTTTGGACCTCCATGAGCCTTTTCCTTCTAATCAAACTATTTACACGTTTCCTGAGCATCTCCTTCTCCTTGTCCATACTCTCTTGAACATCATGCACTGTCTTCTTCCTTTGGTGATTCTTGGCCTTCTCCAAGAAATTATGAATTCTAACCTGATAGAGGCAGAGAACTGGTAGCTCAGAGATAGAATTATCAAGCTTGATGTTTGAAATAGACTTTGCATGCAGGGTAACTTTTCATCTCATTATGGGTAGCTCAAGTTAAGCCTGTCATCAAGTTTCATACTTTTCAAGTTTGGTTTATCTAAATAAAATCAAGCTTAAGCCTAACTCGAACCTAACATCAAGTCTTAACTCTTAATTGACCTTGAATCTGTCTACAAACATGGACTATAATATATATCATCACATTTCTAGTTGGTGGTGTTATTTTTTGTTTATCAATATACTATATATCAGTAACATTTTGCATGTTAAAAATAATTTTACTACCTTAATGTTTCCTACACGTATCTAAGCTTAAAAACACCAAGATGCATTATTCAAACAGAATATCTAAATAGTACCTCAACATGGTCACCACATCCCTACAACTAACAAGACACTATATGCATATTACGTACCCAGCTTTAGCTAAATATACCCTCCAGCCTAAAATCAAGAGCACAAATAATTATGTCAAACGCATCCCAATACTAAGTTAGAAATGAGAACCAAATACAGCAACTCTAACACTCACCTCCTGCTCTATAGCTATACCAATCTGCACCGCAGCCTGGACAACCCGCACGCACCCATCTTCATGCCCCACCATCACCAACCCCATCATCTTATGCATAACAATGACTGCCATTTTATCAGCTGGCAACAATTCAATATTGGGAGAAAATGCCGACTTCTGCTTCTTGGATTTCTCCAGTTTCTGCTCCCTCTCTATAGCCTCTTTCAATGGTTCAAACCACCCCAAGAACAAACTTTTAACGTAAGGCAAATTAGGTGCCAACTTTCTCTCACACATTTCCTTAACTAACCCCGTATACTCCTCAGCCATTCTCTCCCACGCCTCGGTCTCTTCCCTAATTTGCCTCCTCCTTAACAAATTATACTTCCTCTTCTCAATATCCTTTAACTCTAACTTCACTTTTTTATTGGCTATTTTATGCGTACCCTTCCAATAAAGAGCTGAAATCCAAGGTGAGTCTCGAATAAAAACTCTTTTGGAAGACTCTCCATGCACAATTTGGTCAAATTTGATCAAAGTTTCAAGCTTTTGGTGGTTATTAATGGTGGGGATTTCAAAGTCTTCAAGTAGACGGTCATGAGAAGAATCATGTAAAGGGTGAAAGAGAAGTGGTGGGTTTAGGATAGAAAGTTTGGGATTGAGAGGGAAAGAAGAGGAAGAGAGAGAAGGATTGGAAAGAGAATGAGAAGATGGGTTAGAGAGAAAATGGAGGTTTTTGTAGGGTTCATGAAATTTAAGAGTTTTTGATGTTGTCCATGTTGGGTGTTGAATAGAGAAAGGGGTTGTGGAAGCCATTTTTTCCTGTTAGAGAGAGTGGAGATAAGGTTGGGTTTAGAAGGGCAGAAACAGAGAGAGCTCAACTTCTATGAAAATCAAACCTCTCTAAAACCTCAATAGCTACCAGCCCATCCACACAGATACACAGCAGGCTATTTTCTTTTCGTAAGGAAACATTGCATACTCCAAGTATCCAATTTTTTGTTTGTTTAGGGAACTTTAAATTAAACCCTAATGTATTATCAAAAATTATTAATATAGTCTACAAAAATATTTTATCTTTTTAGTCCTTCGAAGTCGTAGACAGTTCTCAATCGGTCTATCTGAGCCTTTTGTAGTTTTGTTAGTATTTTCTATCGATTTTCTTAAGAAGAACACTATTTTTTGCATAAAAATATTATAATAAGAAGGTGTTTGTAATTGTGATGCATAATATTTTCTAAAATAGTATTTTACTTTAAAATAAATTAAAATTAATTTTATATATATATTTTTTATTTCTAATATTAAAACCATTAAAAAAACATCATTTTAATATTTTTTTCAAGCCAAAACACTTTAAAAAAAACATCTAAAAACAGAAGCAGAAATTATGTCAAACATGGATGGAAAAATATAAACATTAAAGATCTAATACACATTTTTTTTTTTGTCTTGGAACAAATTGAAAATAGGGTGCAAAATAAGAAAATCTTAAGGTTTCTTATTTTATTTACTTTTGTAATAAAAAAATTTAAAGGCTTAGTCATTTAAACCAAAATACTTCCTACTCTGGATTGAAATAATAAAATGATTATTTTGTCCTCCTAAAAAAACCCATATAACTAGCTATTAAGGGTAAAATTATTTTTTTTATATGGATCCATTAGTTATTATCATATAATTTAAGATAAATTGATCTTTTAACATTTTAAAACAACATTAAAATGACAAAATTATCTTTAAAGTAAAAAAAAATATTAAAATTTGTATCTAGGGGTATTATAATTGCTCACAATTCTAAAAGCTTTTGAGTTTTGAACTCAATGAAAGGTAAGGTAATTTTTTTTCAAATTAAATATAGTTTCATATTCTCGTGGTTCTTAATTCTTTAAGATCAATTAAATCTCTATTGAAATTATGATAATGTTTCCTTTAAAACAAGATATTCTCAAGTTATCGACATTTGCTTACATATCATCATCACGGTCTTATTTTGTTCAATTATCATGAACTTTATCAATTCACAATACAAGTCAAGAGTAGACATCATCTACATCATCAATTTATTTATCTCAATTCATACATCAAATACAAAACAACTCTATAGTAAATAACATTAATAATTATGTATATAAGAAACATTATAATTTATTTACATATATAATTAATTTAATATACAAAAGTAGATTGAATGTTGAATTACAATATAATAATAGAAAGCAAAAGTTAAGTTGCTTGCATTACTAATATTAATTTAGTGTACATCACCAAAAGATTAGCATTTTATTTCTTTTTTTAAAAAAAAAATTAGCATGTCTATGATTATATTATCATTACTTAAACTAAAAGGATATATATGAAATCTATTGCTTTGCTCTTGAGAAGCATCTAAAATCAAATATATACAATATAAAAATACAATGATATCAATCACTTAATATTAAATCTGTACATCAATTTACTTCATCATTCCAGGTCAACACTTATACATAATGACATAATCTTTTTTTTTCTTTACATAAATTAGTTCATTCTACCCGGTTTATCCATTGGCAAGATATGCTAAGTAATTTACAATACTATGATTTATGTAAGATTCAAAATAATACTTTATAACCTTGCTTTAGACACTTTGGCTATATACTAGCAAACACCCCTTCCTTCATAGCTTATACTAGGTCATTACATTTTTTTTCTTTGGTACAAGCCCTTTACTTGATTCTTATTTTCATTGTCTTGATATTACCATCAATGGATTATATATACATGCCAATTCAATATACGCGCTATATATTTTACTACCATGACAATCTAGAAGTGTATTTTCATACTTGAATTCACATTTCATACTCGTGACCATCATAAGGTATATTTCCTAAATCTCCTCTTAAAGGTTTACTACCCGTGATATTTATTTGTAAAATCATCTACCTTTATCATGTCAAGATGGAAGAAAATCCCTACCACAAGTATGCATCACACGGTTCTCTAAGTAACATGTACAATCATATGTTTAATCCTACAATTCCCAACAGTTTTTAAATTAATATTCCAAGTTGTTGATTATACACGATGAATATGGAATGTCTATCACATTATCTATATAACTCACTCTTATTATTTCTTATATCAATATCTCAATTACCAGCATAATATCTTGAAACTAACTCAGTAGTTCCTTAAAATACTATACATTTATTACCTAATAACCTCACAATAGTCCTCAATTCTTTCATCGAGTAGTCAAATAAATCTTTTGATGTATCCTCGATGTTGTTCCAAAGATAAATTTTAAGCTTTATACATCACACTAAAAAAATAGCCTTAAATCACACTTAACCTCACTATTGAAACAACCAACATTTTAATACATCTAGATTATTAACCATTATTGGTTCAATCTCATTTGGGATACCAAAGCCCTTTTTAAAACTTAGCCCACACCTAAATACAATTTATTTGCTCAATTAGTCTCTAATACTCCGAGGTTGTGTTTACCAACATGCCCCACATTTTCATTATCTAACTATTAAATGGGTTCCTCTAGCCTGTGACCTTTTTAACACAATTTAATTTTCTTTCTCCATCCTTCATGTCCATCAACATAAACCTTAAAGATATATATAATCCTTCTGGCAATGGTCCTTAAATGAGAAAACAATTCAGTTGTCTACACAAAAGCCATGCTCCCCCATCCCCCACATTGATAATTGTTTTAATTCACCAAAATAATTAAATCTGTCAGCAGCAGTTTTGACCCAACTACTGCTAACAGATTCATCTGTTGATTCTTTATCAGCAGAGCTTCACTTTGGATGCTCACGGCTCAACTTAAATGCATTGTCCCAACATTTTCAAACGAAAAATTCCTCTGCGTTTCTTTAGACGGAGTGGAAATGACAGTGAGGGGGTTTAAGAGATTCTCTAGTTATATTTAGTTCGAGGCTCAGTCCAGCAGGCAGCAGAGACCCTCGAACTACTGGTTGGTGTGTTATGTAAGAATTACTTACCACGTTATTGTGTACAGAAAGTTACTAGAAAACTACTTTTTTATAAATACATATGAATGATCTATTTAAAATTTAATTGATAAATAACCTAATTTTATTGTGTTAAAATTTGTTTGAATATATCGTCATCCTTAAAGAAAAATACCCATTGAAAGAGCTCTGCATCCACCAAGTTGAGATTGAAAAAATCTCCACCATTTTTATTCAGTTTTATATGCTGCAATTTATGTGTGTTCAATAAATATATATATATATATATATATATATATATATATATATATATATATAAAGAAATGAGCAAAAGTTTTTCTAACAGTGTAAGTTTTTGGATAGTATAATTTGCACATAAAAATATTAAATATTCATACTTATGAACAGTTACCTAGCAATGTATTATATTATTAAAAAAATAAAAAAAAATGTTCTTGTAATATCATTTTTTAACAAACACACCCTTGTGATTTCAATTTAGGCAATTAGATCATTACTAGTTAGTTAATTTACACTCTGCCACAAGCCGGATTAAAAAAAAAGAAGCAAAAATCAATATAAAATAATAAAAAAAAAACTTCATGAGCTCAAATTTACCACTTGGGGGGGTAGATCTATCACCTTATTGGTCTCAATTTTAGAAACAATTGGTTAAAAATTGGAAAACAATATTAAGAAAATAAATAAAATGCTAAGAAATTTTTCCAACCTTTTATTTATTTATTTTTACAAATTTATTATTTACATTAGAATATTTTTAATTTATTTTAAAACAACAGAAATATCAAAAATATTTTTGTTAATTTTTTATTAATTTATGTTGGATTGTTTTATTTTTTACTTTTTTTTTCTTGCTAAGTTTTTATTTTTTTTCAAAATCCAAATAAAAAATTAGAAAAAATTATGAAAAAATTATTAAATCTCAAACACATAAAATAAAAACTTCATGAAAAATTAAACTTGAAAATCATGTTTATGAAAAATAGATGAATTGAATCAAGTAAATCAATAGTTCTATTCTATCCTTAATTGATGAAGTAAAAAAAATTAAGAATAAATAAAAATATTTTTTTAGTGATAATAAATAAACAATTAAATATAAAATAAAAAAAATAAAAAATTCAAGCATAAATTAATGAAAAATAAAAAATTGCAATATTTGTTTTAAGTTTTTTTTTGTCTTTTAATAAACTAGAAAATCCAATGTAAATAAAAAACATTAAAAAAATTCTTCCTATAAATGAATAAAAACTTGGCAAAATTGTTTAACAATTTATTTTAATTTTGTTTTTTGAATTTTTAATCATTTTTCTCTTGAATCATAACTAATGGAAAGCTAACATGTGCCTCTCTAGAAAAGTTAAAATTAATGACAAACTTGGTTAAGTATAGACCAATGGACCTTTTTTGCCTAAAAATTATGAAAAGCTTAAACCAACTTCTTGTGGAGGATTAAAATGTTATTGTTGTTGTTGTTGTTAAAGCTTAAACCAACTTCTTGTTGGAGGATTAAAATGTTGTTGAAGCTTAAACCAACTTGTTGTTGTGTAAATTCCATAGTTTTCAGACCTGGTCCAGTCTAAGGCCCGGGTTCCGGGTTTTGACCGGGTCACCCTGGATCAATTTTTTTAAAAAAAAAAAAATCAAAACAACGTTATTTTAGTAAAAAATAAAATAAAAGTCAACAGGTTGTAACCAGGTTTTTGACCGGGTCTTGCTGGGTCAACCAGGTCATACCGGGTTTTTTTTCTCATATTTTTTTTCAACCCGGCTCGGTTCCAGCCATAGGTCAACCTGGTCCCGGGGCGACCCGCCGGGCCGGGTTAGGTTTCAAAACTATGATAAATTCTAAACAATTAAAGATTTAATAATATTTTTAAAAAATAATTGATTTGCATACAATGCTTTATAAATTACAATTAAAAGCATAAAAAACAAGAAAAACGTTTACGCCTTTGTTTATTTTCCTATAACATCTACTTTGAATTCTTATAAAAATATTCTAATATCTAAAATTCATGGAACTAGTTTATGCTATTAACAAAAAAGAAAAGGTATGAAACTTAGCTTCTGTAAGACACATTTTGAATTCTGACCAGGAGACATAGGATTAATATTATCAGAAGGCATTAACCATTTAGTAGGTGGTCTAGTAGTAAGAGTTTGGGACTGAGGGGTTTGCTCTCCCTATGATCTCAGGTTCGAGCCCTGTGGTTGCTAATATGATGGCCACTGGAGGTTTACATGGTCGTTAACTTCAAGGTCCATAGGATTAGTCGAGATGCACGCAAGCTGCCTCGTACACCCACATTAATAAAAAAATATATTATCAGAAGATATTGTCAATATCATAAAGTCAATCCAGCAAGAACATAAGTAAAATGGCTGACGCTTAATTAAGAGTCTGCTGACACAAATTAAACAGTCAAATTCCTCGTCGTTTTGAAAAATATATTACGGAAAGGTGGTTTGTTTTAGAATAAAAATGATCATAAAGTTGTGGATAACAGAGAAACTATGCCAAGGGGGTAAAAAAAGAAAAAAGAAGACTTCTTGAAGTCTAACAATATATTGCTACAACTTGCATGGTTAAAAAACCACTACAAGTAACATGAGGGGTGTAGCTCAACTAGTTAGGCTTTGAGTTTGCTCCTCAGAAATCACCAGTTCGAGTCTTACAAACCCTATAACCACTTAAGGCTTACATGGTCATTAACTTTAGGGGCCGTGGGATTAATCGAGGTACACGCAAGCTGACCTAGACACCCACATTAATAATAATAAAAAAAACCACATTAAGCACACTTCATGGCATATTATTGTTTTTAAGTTGTTGATGAATAACATTTTAATGCGCTTAGTATAATTAAATCAGAACTAGTCTTGGTAAAATCTTACTTTATGAACAGAATTATTGGGTCATCTTTGGCTCCTCTAACTTGCATTTGTGTTGTAGTTTAAGTGCAACTTGATCACCATGGGAATTTATATATGAACAGATTAGTGACCTATCTAGCTTAAACAATGTTAGTACATTTTATTAGACACGCATGACATGCAGAAAATCCAGGAAATAACCGGATTGTTTTGGTGTCCTTTCATTACTAGAAAATTAATCAATAGTAACAGAAATGCTGTCAAAACAATTTTTGTTGCTAATTTCCAATGGAAATGGCGATGGAGAACTTCCATTGGCATTTTCTGACAAAAATGATGATGGATTACAATTACAGAACGTTTGCACTGCGTTCCAAAAAAAAAATTAACTTTTTTTGTATGTTTTAGATCGTTTTGATGTGCTGATATCAAAAATGATTTTTTAAAAAAATAAAAAAAATCATTTTGATGCATTTCAACACGAAAAGTTCTTTGAAAAGCAACCGCAACCACACTCCCAAACATGCTTAATCGGTAATTATTGACAAAATAACTAACAAATTAAAAATACTTATTAAAAACCCATCGGTAATTTTACACATTAGGATTTACAAATGTAATTACCGACAAAAAATTTTGTTGGCAAATGTTAATATGTTAAAATAGGCAGTTCTTCCCCTCATTCTTCTTCTTCTTTTTCTTCTCCTCTCTAGAAACCAACCCCTCCATTTATCACAATGTTGGCCACCCCAACGCTTATCTACATCTATTAGTAGTAGCGTTAACATCAATTATTGATTTTTTTGTGAAACTTCGATACACAAAGTAAGCAAACCCACCTATTTTTTGCATTCAATTTATGTTTTAGGTTAATTTATTGAAATATTTTGTAGTTTTATTTTATTTTAAGTATATTTAACAAATGTTTTTATACCAAGTTACATGATTTGTGATATGATGTCCATAAATATGCAAAACATTGAGTTGGATTTGATGATGTTAAGGTATAGAAGAAGTATAGATCGAGTCACGTCGTAGAGGATAATTGGGAGAAGTTCGAAGAGTTTTAGCATCAAAATAATTTGGAAGGCGATCACGATCATAGTCGCAAAATTGAAATAACAAAACACATGGTTTAGTCAGCATGCACACCAACGGATTGCTCCCACTTGTCAACCATGTACAACGCTTGGTAAAATTTTGGAATTATTGTCTTATCTTTCAATACAATGTATGCTTGTTATATTTTTTACAATATATTTATTTTGCAGGAACAATAACTTGAGCATGAGCCTACACGAATGGAGTTATATGAGGAGACTCATATAAGTAAGGTGGATGGATATGGGGAAATGGATAAAAAAATTCATAGATAGCAGAGATGAGGCATTCATTGTAATTTTTTTTAATTCATCTGTTTTTTTATAAAAAAATTAATTTTAATTTACTTTTTTGTTTTCTTTTGTAAGAAAAATGCAAAGCTGCAATGTTTGAAAAATATGGAGAAGGCATTTTCTCCCATCCACCTCATGATTTTTAATTATGGTTGGAGGCTAGAGCAACTGATAGACTCGATACAAATCAGGTTATATGGGATGCCTATAACATAAGCCAAAGAAATAAGGTGGGTTCATACTGCATGAACTCTAGAAAAACAACAGTCCAAGCCAAGCCAATCAAAGCTGGAATTTGAGTCGAGAGTCTAATAACAGGTCCAAAAGCGAGTAGCCAAATTAGAAAAAAAAAAAAAGATGAAAGCCATATTAGAAGAAGAAAGTAGGCAGAATTGGAAGAAAATGATGGAATATACGTCTTCACAATATCCTCCTCATTTCAGTCCTTTTGGCTTAGGATTCCTCCTCTCCACCTCCACCTATACCTTAACCTTCATCTGTATAGCGTTTTATTTATTATTAAAAAATTAATATTGTAATGACTATTGAATTAATAAAATTTTAATGTTCAATAAATTTATAGTGTTTAGTTGGTTTTATTGTGTTTTTTTGTTGTTGTTTTTTTTTTAATTTAATACCTATATAACTAAAAAAAAAGATTTACTAAGTTTTTGATGAAATCACCGATGGACTAAACAAATATGTTGGTGATTTTTTCGGCAAAAGGGATGTTATTTCATCAAAAATTCACATAATGGTTAAGACATTTTAGACTCTTCAATGGATTTAGCAATGAAGTTAGCAACTAAATTTTTTCACCTTATTCGCCATAATATTTCGAAAATTTGGCAATGAAATATTCCATTGGTATTAGTTATCAATGGAATGGTCGATCAAATCTTGTCGATATATTTTTTATGTGTCAATATTCCATAAATGATTTTATCGATAATTTGAGACAATTACAGAATCATCGAATGATATCAATTCCCCAACAAAACTTTGATCGATAATCTGTGTCCATCAGTAACTCTGTCAACCATTTACATCGCTGACAAAATCATGTTTACTTGCTGATGGAATATTATGTCGGTGTTTTCTAATTTTTTAGTGGTGTTTGATCTCTTCTATTTAGGCAGTTAAGCACTTACGAGATTGACTAGGCTATATCTTTATAGCTTTGCGATGCTTTTTAGAAAGAAAAAAACAATAATGGGCGTATTGAATATATAACCATAAGTAATTAATTTAGGAATTAAGGATTTGAACTTGTAATATATGTGTACTACATACAAGGATTTTTACCACGCACCAGCCAACGCTACAACGGGAATGGATTTATATTTAAGTTTTAAAATTTTGGCTTCCATGGCTTTTCTCTAGTAAATTAATCTGGTAAGTTCCCTTGTAAGGACTTGATGGAAAGCCTTTTCTTTTTCTATGGGCATTAGAATAAGATGGAAGTAATGGAGTAAGGTGTTAAAAACAAAGCTAGCTTTAGTAAGTGAGGTGTTTGGGAGTGTGGTAAATGTTGTTTTTCAAAGTGCTTTTCACTTGAAAATACATCAAAATAATGCCTTTTTATTTCTTAAAATTTATTTTTGACATTAGTATATCAAAACGATCCAAAAACACTAAAAAAATATAATTTAAAGCAAATAAAAAATTAATTTTTGATGAAAAACAGGTTCAACTTCAATTCCAAACAGGGTAATAAGATTTTTGTCGAAAGCAACAAATTAATTAAAAATTAAAGTTGAAGTTTTCCTATAGCTAGCCAATGAAAGTAGCTTTAAGCCTTTAATTAGCTAGTAACTAGATATTTTTTATATTATATTGTAGGTCAAATCAAATTTTTGTTAAACATAAAGAAATATCTAGATGTGTTAACATGTTTTCTAGCAGAAAAAAAAATTAAACTATGTTAGGGCTGATTCGAGGTGATATAGTCAACTTTGCAAGCCCAAAAAGATTCTGAATGACTGGTATAAATATAGTTTGACTAAAAAAATTCAAGGTAATATCTTTTTTTAAAAAAATTAAGACAACAAGATGTTGAATTTACTCGGATCAACTTAGGCTAATCTGTCAAATCCCCAACTTAGATCATGAGACTCCAATAACCCTGTAGAAAGTAAATAAAAAAATTTTAAGCCTGATTTTCAATCAACTCAATGTTGAATGATGAAATTGAAAACAAGATTCAATTAGAAAAAAAAAGCTGAGTCAACCCGGGTTAATCTATCAAAGCCGAGTCATGTGACTAGGATTACTCCATATAGAGAAAATTGAAACAAATTATGAAGCTCAATTCTCAATCAAACCAATGTTGCTAGATGAAATTGAAAAAAAACATCAATTAAAAAAAGAAAAAAAACACATGAGTTAACCCAAGTTAACAGACCAAATATGTGACCCGAGCCATAAGGTTGAGATAATCTCATATAAAAGCAAACCAAAATAAATTAGGAAGTCTAATTCTCATTCATCCCAATATTTAAGGATGAAATTGAAAAAAAAATACATTCAATTAAAAAAAGTACAAAAAAACCCCAAGACAAGTTATGAGACTATGATAACCCCATAGAAAACACATAAAAAAGATTATGAAGTCCAATTCTCAATCAACATAATGTTATAGATAAATATTGCATGATGAAATTAAAAAAATATGAGCTTTAAAAAGGAAAAAAACAAGTAAACCCGAACAAGTCTCCTAAACTTGTGTTAATCTCTATAACTTGCGACCTGTGAAATCATAGACTTGAGCTCAATTAAAAAGCTCAATTTTCAACTAATTTAATGTTGAAAAATGAAATAGGAAAAAAAAATCAATTAAAAAAAATATCAAAGTAAAAAAATAACAATAAAAAGAACGTAAATCAAATTTGATAGGAAAAAAAAACTAAATAAGGATAAAACAATAAAAAATAATTTTAAAAAATTATCTCAAATAAAACAAATAGTTATCAAAAGAATGGAAATCAGATCTGACAGGTGAAAAAAATTAAAGGATGATGAAATTTAAAAAAAAATCTAATTTTATAAATTACCTTAAATAAAAATGTTTGTGTGCGCCATCCATTTTTGTTTTTAAATTATATTTTATATTTATTAAAATATTAAATTATCCCTCAAACAATTGATTATAAATAAATAAATAAATAAAAAACTCATAATGAAAATACAAGATAACCATGGACGTTAGTTAAAGAATTTGTGATTCTAAAGATAATTTAGTCATTTTATTATGCTTTTAAAAAATGAAAATATGAAAAAGACCCTAGAATATAGTTAAATAGTTTTTGCTTTAAAGGGTAATTTAGTTATTTTATTATGCTTTAAAATGTGAAAAGATCTAGTTGTCCTTGATAAATCTGATGATGATTAATGGACCTTATGAAATAATTGTATTACTCCCAATAGACAGTCAAATGATTTTTTTTTTTTTATGAATGACAAATTGGTCATTACACGTTTCAATTTATAATACAATGGGTTTAGGACTACAGTAAAACCTTGATGCGTATTAGTTTTTTTTTTTTAATTTAGTAAACAGGACACGAGTTCCTATGTATAGTTCAGGATTAGAACAAGAGACAAAGAAGTTTTTCTATAGCATTATATGATATCTTCAATCGTCAAGTTCAAAACACAAAGTAGCAAATTTGTCTAAAAACAAGGATAATCTCTAAGAACTAGAATCCATCCACTTTAATTATTTCATGCCAATACTTTTAATTTTATATAAATGAGCAATCACTTTTCTTCATGATTTTCTTCATTAACCAAATCAAAAGACACAAAAGTCTGATCAATATGTTATTCCTTTAAAAGTGATGATAAGTTCAACAGATATACTGAATAACGTACATGTTGAATAATCAGTTAATCTCTTGATTTTAGCAATCTGATCCATTCTCCCTAACCAAGGTGATTGGTAGCTGGTACCTGGTAGACCAAAATAGTTGATGGATGATACTTGTAAAAGATCTTATTTGATAAATTTAAGGACTCTCAGATGTTTAAGTAAGTATTATTTTAGAAAGAGAAGGAAATGATATTTTAGAGAGAGATGCTATGAAAATATATAGCTTTAAGGATTCATAGGGTATTTATAGCCTATAAGTATTATCTTTTTATGGAGAGGATGAGTTAGAGTGTAATTTTGCCTTGATAGTTTTAATGATGGATAATATCTCTTTTACAAGCATTAATGAGGGATAAATATCCCTTACATAATTATTAATGCAATGGAAACAAGGTAGGCCCTTTGAGAGAGTTTTTATACATCTAGTGTTTTGGGAAAGTAGGATCCAAAATGTAGTTGAGCTCATGAAAGCTGAGTTCTTCCCCTAAGCTAAGCTCATAAGGGCTAGGCTCCTCCCTTGAGCGTAGCCAATGGCATTAGACTCTTCTTCTAAGTTGAGTCCATGATATTGAGTTATTCCCCAAGGTTGAGCCCATAAGGGGTGGGCCCTTATCCTAAGCTAAGCCTATGGCATTTGACTCTTCCCCTAGGTTGAGCGTATGACATTGGGCTCTTTCTTTAAGCTAAGCGTATGACATTGGGCTCTTTCTTTAAGCTAAGCCAATGACATTGGACTCTTCTTTAAGGCTGAACTCATAAGGGTTGGGCTTTTCTCCTAGACTGAGCCTGAGCACGTTGCTTGAGGCCGTGGGTTTTTAGGCTTTCGATGGGGGGTTTTTAGGCCTACTAAATTAGGTTTTATTAGTAACTCTAAAGTCTTTGTGATATTTATACCCAAAGACTTTGTAAAAATATGTGGTATGATAAGTTTGTTGAATTTTCTTCATTAAGAAGAGAAGTGGAAACCCCGAGTAATATACTAGAGAGCCCGTGTGTACATACACCATAGTTGAAAAAGAATTTATAAGCTTGTATAGGGGAATCATAGAGGAACCAATACTAAGAAAAGTTATCTAATAGGTGGAGAAACTCATGGAGGAAGAGCTCGTACTTAGAAAGATTTCTAAGAGGAGAAGGGGATGAACCCATGTTGATGCTTATACTTAGAGAAATTTATAAAGGACGGAGGGAAAAGCTAAGAAGAGTAAGTTTATACTTAGAAAATTTTCTAAGAGATTGAGGGGAACTCGAGAAGGGTGAGCCTTATACTTGAAAAAATTTGTAAGTGACTGGGGGATAAAAAAAAGGTGAGTTTTATACTTAGAAGATTTTTAAGTGGCCAGGAGAAACCCATAATAACGCCTATATTTAGAAATATTTCTAAGAGAGAGGTGATAGACCCATATCGACACCTATATTTAGAAAAATATCTAAAGGGCATAGATGATGGACCAATGAGAGTTATATAATAACACTTTGAAGGCTTTAGATTCATCTTTTCTAAAAACAGTTGTACAATCATACTAGATAGGCTTTAAATTCATTCTTTCCAATGAGAGTTGTGTTATCACATTAAAAAGGCTTTGTAACTATTACTTCCAAAGAGAGTTATGCAATCGCATTAGAGGTGCTTTAAATCCATCCCTTTCAAGAAGAGTTATGTAATCACACTAGGAATGTTTTAGATCCGTCCTTTTTAGGAAGAGTTATGCTATCGCACCAGGGAGGCTTAAGATTCATCCCTTCCAATAAGAGTTGTGCAATCACATTAAGGAGACTTTAGATCCATCCCTTTCAAGGATATTTATGCAATTGTACTATGAAGACTTCAGATCCATCCCTTTTAATAAGAGTTATGCTATCATATTAGAAAGGATTCAGAATCAGATCCGTCGTTTCTTAGGAGAGTTGTGTTATCGCACTACAAAGACCGAGTCAATCCCATCCTTGAAATATTGTGAGTGAAGTGTGAAAGGCTTCTGGCTTACCAGGAGTGAGGGAGAATATACTTACAGTGGATAATGTTACCATTTGTGTATCATCAGAGCCCTCAAGTCCTAGTGACATCTTTTAGCGTGTACAAGTCGTCGTAAAAATTATTTGTGGGTGTAGCCTTGAGGCATAGTCGTGGACCGTAGCCATAGGCATAGTCATAAGCATAGCCATAAACATAGTTATGGGCGTCACCCTGGGTATAATTGCTGGCATAGTCTTGTGAGAGTAGACATGGATGTAACCTCTAGCATAACCACGTGGGGCGTAGCTTAGGCATAACTGTTGGCATAGCCACTGACATGTTGTTGGCATAACCATAGATATAGTTGTTGGTATAACTACTGTTGTGTTAGGGTTTCATCAGTTATGAAAAGAGCTTTTAAGAAACATGAATAAACTAACTTTTTATTCAATTTACCTTAGACGACGCCAATAATGATATCTAAAAAAATCCAAGTAATTTACGAGTAAGGTTTATATGTTAAATAATCGGTTAATCTCTTAATTCTAACAATCTGATCCATTCTCTCTGGTTAAGATGGTCGGTAGCCTGACTGTAGGCCAAAGTGACTGGTGAATGATACTTGCAAAAGGTTATTTTTGGTAGATTTGGAGACTCTCAAATGCTTAAGTATCTTTTTAAAGAGAGAAGAAAATGATATTTTAGATAAAGATACTCTAAAAATATGTATGCAGAAGAGAATGAAAATTGTGAACCTAGAGCCTGAATGATTCATGAGGTATCTATAGCTTATAAGTCTTGTTTGTTTATGGAGAGAAAGGGCTAGAGTTTTGTCCTGATATTTTTAATGGGAAATAAATATCCCTTACACATGCATTAGTAAAAGAAAATATAACTGATATATGTATTAATAAGAGATAAATATCTCTAACACAATTATTAATACGATAAAAATATGGTAGACTCCTTATAAGATTTTTATACATTTAGAAGTATAAAAAAAGTAAGATTTAAAATTTAGTTGAACTCATGAGGGTTGGATTTTTTTTCAAGACTAAGCCCATGACAATTGAGTTTTTTTTTCTAGATCGAGTCCATTAAAATTATGGCATATTACTTAAAACAATAGATTTTTAGACCTTTAAAAAAGTTTTTAAACACATTAAATTTGAGTTTATCACTTCCAAAAACCACATAGAAGCATATCATTGTTTTCCTTCAGGGTTATCTACCTGCATGTTGTGCTATCCTCAAAAGTTTGTAAATTAGATTAATTAGTGCTATATTACCTGATCAAAGACACATAAACGACATATCATGATTCTTTTAATCTTTGTGTCCACATTCCATCCTGTCTCAAATCCATCATCTAGCCGACAAATGTACCAAAATCCTAATCACCCAAAAGGCCACACCATCCCCTGAGCATGCTCTATTAACCTAAGATTATCTCTCTCTCTCTTATTACAACCAATAATCCACTAATTTGAGCGAAGTACAAGAAGATACAAGGTGTTACGATGTTAGGTATATAGCTGACACGTACAGCACCAACACTATACACCTTGTAACATTGCTTATGTGTCATTTCGCACGTGGACACATGTTTGTACTCTATTCGCTGCGTTCATAGTCAACTATACAGGCTCCAAACGTACGTTTCACACCTTCGACGGCAGTTAGGCACAAAAAATTTATCTAGCCAGCAAAGCCGAAAGCTCCTTTACACTGAACATGTCAAAGCTATATAACATCTTAAGGCCATGGTTGTGGATTACTCATTTTCCACTAACTCCCTCTCTTTGCTTCCTCCTACCTTTGAAACCATTGTCTTCTGACTCTCTCTAGATCGAAGAGATAAAAGAATCAATATGGGTGCTTATTGTAAACTCTCCATGTTTAGTTTCCTTTGTTTGATCATTATTTTGGTAGTGGTTTCTGGGGAAGAAAGTCCCCAGCTTGTTAAGGATAGAATTTCATTGCTTTCTTTCAGGTCAGGTATTGTATTAGACCCTGAAGGTGCACTTGAGAGCTGGAACTCTTCAAGCAATCACGTTTGCCACTGGACAGGAGTCAAGTGCGACAATGCTAGTGATCGCGTCATACAGCTTGACCTTAGTGGCCTGTCACTTCACGGCAGGATTTCTCCGATTCTTGCGAATCTTTCTTATTTGCTGGTTCTTGATTTGTCAAGGAACTTCTTTGAAGGCCATATTCCAGCAGAGTTGGGCTATCTTTTCCAGTTAAGACAGCTCAGTTTATCATGGAATCTTCTCGGAGGAAACATTCCCGAGGAGTTGGGATTTCTTCACCAATTAGTATATCTTGATTTGGGGAGTAACAGGCTTGCTGGTGATATTCCTGCGCCACTTTTCTGCAATGGGTCCTCTTCTTTGGAGTATATGGACCTTTCTAACAATTCTTTAACTGGAAAAATCCCTTTGAAGAATGAATGTGAGCTTAGTGCTTTGAGGTTTCTTTTGCTTTGGTCGAATAGACTAGTCGGTCGGGTCCCTCGAGCCCTTTCTAAGTCCACCAATCTTAAATGGATCGATTTGGAGTCAAATATGCTGACTGGGGAATTGCCATCAGAGATTGTACGTAAAATGCCAAAGTTACAGTTCCTCTATTTGTCTTACAATGACTTCGTTAGCCATGATGGTAACACCAATCTTGAGCCCTTTTTTTGCTTCTTTAGTAAATTCTTCTGACCTTCAAGAACTTGAATTAGCCGGAAATAACCTTCGCGGAGAGATACCTCCTATTATCGGTAATCTTTCTACCAATTTTGTACAGATTCATCTAGATGAGAATCTTCTTTATGGCTCTATCCCTCCTCACATTTCAAACCTTGTCAATCTCACCCTCTTAAATTTGTCTAGTAACCTTTTGAATGGTACCATCCCCCTAGAACTATGTCGTATGGGAAAACTAGAGAGGGTTTATTTGTCAAACAATTCACTATCTGGTGAAATTCCAGCAGCTCTTGCTAACATTTCCCACTTGGGGCTTCTTGACTTATCAAAAAACAAACTTACAGGCCCCATCCCAGACAGTTTTGCCAACCTTTCACAGCTACGGAGACTCTTACTTTATGAAAATCAGCTCTCAGGAACCATGCCACCAAGCTTGGGACAATGTGTCAATTTGGAGATCCTAGACCTTTCTAGAAATAAGATTTCTGGGATAATTCCTAGTGAAGTTGCAGGACTCAAGAGCTTGAAGTTGTATTTGAATCTGTCAAGCAATCACTTGCATGGTCCTTTACCACTAGAGCTAAGTAAAATGGACATGGTGCTAGCAATCGATCTATCTTCCAACAATCTGTCTGGCTCGATCCCGCCACAACTTGGAAGCTGCATTGCACTAGAGCATCTTAACCTTTCAGGGAACGTCTTAGAAGGTCTTCTTCCAGCTACAATAGGACAGTTACCCTATCTTAAGGAACTGGATGTGTCTTCAAACCAATTGAGTGGCAATATACCACAATCTCTGGAAGCATCACCAACTCTCAAGCATCTCAACTTCTCTTTCAACAAGTTCTCTGGAAACACATCAAACAAGGGGGCATTTTCTTCTCTGACGATAGATTCTTTCCTAGGAAATGAAGGCCTTTGCGGTGAAATAAAGGGCATGCCCAACTGCCGGAGGAAACATGCTCATCATTCACTTGTTTTACCCGTCCTCCTGTCTTTGTTTGCTACTACCTTATTATGCATATTTGCATACCCCCTCGCTCTCAGGTCAAAATTCAGAAGGCAAATGGTGATATTCAATCGAGGTGACTTGGAAGATGAGGACAAAGAAACGAAAGACCTCAAGCATCCAAGAATCTCATATCGACAGCTCATTGAAGCTACAGGGGGGTTTAGCGCTTCAAGCCTGATAGGTTCAGGCCAATTTGGCCATGTCTACAAGGGAGTTCTTCAAGACAACACAAGGATAGCTGTTAAGGTATTGGATACAAAGACAGCTGGAGAAATTTCAGGGAGCTTCAAAAGAGAATGCCAAGTCCTAAAAAGAGCCAAACACAGAAATTTGATCAAGATCATCACAATATGCAGCAAGCCAGATTTTAAGGCTCTTGTCCTTCCTCTCATGTCAAATGGGAGCCTGGAAAGGCATTTATACCCGTGTCATGGACTAAATACAGGGTTGGATTTGATTCAGTTGGTGAGCATATGTAATGATGTGGCTGAAGGGGTGGCCTATTTGCACCATTATTCTCCTGTTAGAGTAGTTCACTGTGATCTCAAGCCAAGCAATATTCTTCTAGATGAAGACATGACAGCTTTGGTAACTGATTTTGGAATCGCGAGATTGATTAAAGGTGCTGATGACAGTAATCCAACAGATGATCCAGTGTCCTTTAGCTCAACTGATGGATTGCTGTGTGGATCTGTCGGCTACATTGCCCCTGGTATGTACTTAGTTTCTGCAACAACGTACGTAGTATTAGTATTATTTCATTATTTCTAATTACGAAATGATTTATAATGTTCCTCATGGAAAGAGAGAACATTTTTGAAGACCGTGTTATGTATATTAATTTCCTTGTCAACTTGATCTAACGCAGAATACGGAATGGGAAAGCGAGCTTCAACGCAAGGAGATGTTTACAGTTTTGGAGTCCTCCTGCTAGAAATTATAACCGGAAGGCGCCCCACAGATGTTCTATTTCATGAAGGTTCAAGCTTGCATGGATGGATTAAGAGCCACTATCCCCACAACGTCAAGCCCATAGTTGATCAAGCAGTGCTTAGGTTTCCTCCATCTGGCATGCCGGTATACTATAACAAAATATGGAGTGATGTAATCTTGGAATTGATTGAGCTTGGTCTTATTTGCACTCAAAACAATCCTTCAACAAGACCAAGCATGCTAGAAGTAGCCAACGAAATGGGCAGCCTAAAGCAGTATCTCTCTAGTCCTCCCCCCCTGCTGATTGACGAAGCATATCCTAAGGCCGGTGCTTAATTATGCGACAGCATTGAAAGTAGCCTCTGAAACTGTTAATCATTGTATTCATTTGTTTGATTATTTTCATGGTAACTAAGTCTGATTTTAATTCAATACAATAGCTATCTTGATTAGCAATTTGCCGAAGTTTTGACCTTCTCGCAACTGCGTATTATAGGATCATTTTCAATACTGATAACTATAGTGTTCGTGGTGAGGTGAAAAGATCAGACAGATTTGTCAAAGCATAAAGAACATCTTCTTTTCACCGTCCAATGGATTCTTTAAGCTGGAAAAATATTCCTTGCCTTTGTCAGTCATATTTTAATCACAACCAACCAAAAACCTCCTTGATTTGTTAATTTCTTAATAGATTTCACTCAATTGTGAACTCTGAATCATAGTTCAACTATGAACCAGACATTGATGCTTCAACCTATGTCTTTGTTCTGCTGGTCTATTTCTCTGTTAAAATATCAGCATTTCCGTTTGTGGTGAGCAATACAGTGATTTCTATAATCAAGAAAATGCACTAGGGTCCCTTTTAGCCTACCTATGATATGGATTTGCCTTAACTGAGAAGTAAGTGGAAGATTATAATAAGCCTATTACTCACCTCCATATTAATCATAAGAAGCACTCGGGACCTTTTTATCACTTCAACGTGAGAACAGGGAGAGAGTCCCTAGACCACAATGCTTGCTGCAGTAGGTTAGATTGTCTCTGGGAAAATATTAACAAAGAAACTCAAATCAATAACAAAGTCAAATAGGGATGCCACATAAGGGCGTAAACATCCGAGACTGTCCTGGAGACCGAATTTATGTGCAATGTATATGAATTAAGCCACTGTCCTAATCTCTAATAAACTAAGTTGTGTGCCTGCACAAACTTCCAATATCTTGCTATAGTTTTCTCTAATAGGTAAATTGGCTAACCATCCATCATAATTCATGCACCTACCATCACCTCCTCTATCATTTTTCTCCCTCTATTTCCTTATTATTATAATGAGATTTATGGAAAAAACCATAGGTGGGCATAAAAAATTTCTTTAACATGACTTCAGCAGGCCAATGATTCTCTTCCCTCCCAGTACTAGCAAAGCAACCAAAAAAGTTGCAGATGTTGGTGCACGGTCTACTGATACTAGTTAGTAACTTAGAACTGTTACCAATGAAACAGATATTTGCAGAACTTGGAAAAAATGACAATCTTTGGAGCACTATTGAGTTTAGAATTCTATCTCCAAAGGCCTATGATTATCTCGAACTCTATATTCGTATGATGGCCAAAGGTGACGGGTGAAAGCTGCAGCTTCATAGTTGGGCACTAAAAGTCCTAGCCAGAACCACCATTATGGCCTGAAAATTAATAATGGTCATTTGTGAAACTGCAATATAACCTGGTATCATTGTCTGGTGCAACCATGCCTAGTAAATCTCAGGTGCCAGTTACCTGTCCCCGTTGCATATGCTATGGATTCATTTTCTGCAAAATTTGCTGAAACACCATTACACATGGGAGCACATACTGGAAGGAGTCATAAATAAATATCAAGGCGAAACTAGTGTGTTTCTGTCTTCGAAGTTTTCCACATAATCTCATACTATACCTCGAAAAAGATTTTGAAAAGCTGGAGCATAGTTTATCAAATATTCCACTCGGTTTGCAGCTTATCTTGACTGGTAATTTACCAGTTAGTCTGACTGGATTCCTTACACCTCCCAAATCAATCCTTCCTTCAACAACTTCCACATAATTAATGCCAGATGGTATTTGACATCAGAATTTTCCTGAGAACGAGGCAGTTCTTGCATACAAATTAAAAAAAAAAAAAAACTCACTTATATCTTCTGCACGTGTGGTCTTAATTAGTAAATATATTTGTATCCTTAAGTTTCAGTAAATAAAAGGTCTCTCTACTCATTCATGGACACATGTTGTGAACCATCCACAGGAGAAATTGTTAGTCCAAGATAAAATATCCCAGGAGATGACCTACTCAAAACTGAAGTCCTTGTAGAGCATTAGTGCAATAATGACATGGGGTTAGGTAGCTATTAAAACATCTACAGACAGACAGCCGGGAATGAACTGCGGTTGCAGAAATAAGCAACGGAGATTGCTATCATGCCAAGGCTACAAGACATGTTTTCGTAAGTATAACATGTCCAGTCAAAGATTGAAGCAACTCTATCCCAATCCTCACAAAGTCTTGAAGATGAACTGAAATTCTGGCCTGAATTTGAAAGTTCATAGACAATTTTACCATTGAAATTAGAATGCAGGGGTCGTCTGAATATTGAAACTCTACTGCTAAAAATGAGAAACTTTGAGACATAAACAAAACCAACCTCCCAAAGAAGATGGGAGAGAAAAGAAAAAGAAAAAGCAAAAGCTTTCATGATTTCTGCTTCCTCACTTGGACTACCTTCTTCCACATAAAAAGAAGTCTTCCACAAACCGCAAAGCTCATTCACTATTCTTGGTCATATCACATTGTAGAGGCGGGTCGAATAAGTAGTTCTAAAGCAGTTGCAAATGATAACCCACTAGCTACAAAAAAAGACTACATAAAATACTCCTTGTGCATGAAAGAGGAAGGCGAATGTGACATGGTGCTCCATGATAGTGATTGCCATAACTAACATTATTCATAGGTCTCTATCTATAGATGTTTAATTTACAGAGAAACTTGGGCTATTAAACAAACATGTAAAACATCTATAAATATATATTTTTTGTTTAATCGCCATGCTGCACGTCGAGTTAAAATTTGTTAATATAAAAAAAATATTCAGATGATAACTTAAATTAATCTAGGTTAACTTAATGAAAATATAGTATAATATGAGATCAAGATACTACGTAGAATGAAAAGAAAAAAAAAACCTACAAAACTCAAGGCCTAATAACTTAATATAAAATGATGAAATTGAAAAAAAAATCATTTAAAAAAAAATAAACATCAAAGAAAAAAACCTGAGTTAGCCTGAGCTCGCTCTACTACCCTACCACCCACAACAAGAGACCTTGATTAAAAAAATTATTTTTTTAAAAAATAACCTAGAAAAAAGGATTAAAGTTAAATAAATAACATTGAAAAAAAACTAAGTCACCCCAAGTTAACATAACTAACCCACAACCTAGTATAACCTCGAAAATAAAAATGAAAAGGATAAAAAAGAGAGCAATTAAAAAAATAAAGATCAAATTCAGATAAAAAATAAATGAAATAAAATATTGAGGAATTAAATTGAAAAATAAAATTAAGAAAATGATAAAAAAAAAAAAGAGAAATTAAAAGAATAAGAATCAAAATTCAATAAAATAATAAATAAAATTAAATATTGAGAAAAAAAATTAAAAAAATAATAATTAAAAGAATGTGCAGAGGTCTGCTGCATTTAAGTGGCGCATACGACCTTATTTGTTGGCCAAAAACAACAAACCGTCATGACTTTAAAACCTCCAAGTGAAGGTATTTTCAATGAGGTGACGCGTGCATAGTAATTCGCAACAACAATACTTTTTCTTTCTCCCCATATTTTCTCTCTCCTAGCATCAGGATTTGCACTCACCCAATCAAATTTAAAAGGAGTCCTAATATTTGTTTTATATTTCAATTATAGTCCTCATTCTTTTTATTACTCTTTGTTTGTTTTAAATCCTTCTTCTTTTACATTTTTCTTTTCAATCTCATCTCTTTGTAAAATTGAAAGTTGTCCTTCCATTTTCAATTTATTTATATTATAGTAATTGTTCTTTTAATTGCTTTTTTTTGTTTTAAATTTTTTTAATGGATTTTTATTTTCAATACCATCCCTTGACATTTAATTTAATTGAATTTTTATATCGACTTTGATCCTCATTCTTTTTATGGCTTTTTTTTACGTCATTTTCTTAATTGACCTAGATTATGGGTTTATCATGCTAACTTGGATTGGTTCAAGACTTTAACATCATTTTATTTTATTTTTATGTAATTTAATTTTTCATGTTGACCAAAAAAATTGAACCATTTTTAATCTTTTTTAAAAAAACAAATAAGTCAACCCACACCAATATGTTTGGGCTCCCAGCTGATTGCACCTTTTTTTTTTGTTCATTGATATGATTTTGTCCTTTTCTTTACTTTCAATTTCATCATTTGATTTTAGTTTTTTGTTGAAATTTTTTTGTTAGCTTTTTAAATAAAATCTAAACAGGTCTTTTGCATTTTTATGGTGTTTTCTAATTAAAATATTATTTAATTTAATGTACGGCCTATTTTCTCTTTTAAAAAACTCTTTTAATTTGATATTTTTTCAACCCTTTAAAATTAAAAAATATATCTTTTCATCATTTGTTTGGTTTTTAAAGGTTTTCTTTATTTGACTTGAGATATAAAATCCTTTTTTTTTGCTATCACACTTTTAAAAAGATAGATTAGAGGATTTCTTGTTTTATATTTCAAGCCCACACGCCATTACTATTTCTATTTTTATTTTGGAAATAGAAAATTGTGTTTAGATGAAAAATAATTTTTTAAATTAAAAATTATGAAATCTAATGGGCTCTAGGACCAGAATCACTAGTTTGGCAGGTTAATTCCAATTTACTTCTCTCTTTTTCAAGTGAGTTTTTTTATTTTCAATATATCCTATCAATTTTTTTTAGGAAAAACGTTGGTAAGCTGTCACAATCTCATGTTATATTGTTTATCCTCTTTTAAAGAAGATGTTTTTTCCTTGTTTTTGTGATCATATTTTTTTTTTAATTTTATTCATTTATTATCATTGTTTATTTTTTATCATCTCATTAAAATAAAAAAGTTCAATTACTCATATAGTAGATTTAAAAAAAAAAATAAGTTTGTAATACCTGAATATCATAAAAAAAAAAAAGAAAGAACATGCGGCATAGCGTGGGTCCATAACTTATTGCTTTTCTAATTATATTTGTTGTTTTGAACTTTATGCTTTGAAGAAAAAGTGATATATATAGGTAAGTTACAAATTACTATTAAAAAAGAGCTAAAATCCCTTGAAAAAACACTATAGCTTTACATTTATTTACATTGTTCACTGGAGCAGTGTAATGATATTTTTACCCTTTCAACAAAACAACTTAACACTAGCTATCAAGGATATTAAAATCGCTTCACATGACTTATTTTTTATTTTCAAATTGACTGGAGACAAATAAGTTTTTTCCCTTATTGATAGAACAATGAAATGACTAAAATAACCTTAAAAGCAAAAAAAAAACTTGGTGTCAATGATTTTTTTTTATTTTCACAATGGTTTTTTCGTCATTATGATTTAGACTGATGGGCAATTTAGTATTTAATCAAATCTAAAAAATAATAAACAATTAAAATGCAGAGTAAAACTATTAAAATAAAAAATAAATAAACCTAAATTCAAGGGACTTTTTAGTCTTTTCACCATGGTTTTTGCATAATTATTAAATCAACCCAGGGGCTATTTGATATTAGCTAAATAAATAAAAAAAAAAGGACAAGTGTGTGCAACGCGATGCCTCTCGATGTCAAAAAATGCACTTTCATCATGTTGTTGGAAGCGTCGTTAAATCCTTTTTCTATTGATGCAATCCATGCCTTTTTTTTTTCTTTTTTTCTCTCCTTCCTCAAGAATTATAGCTTGACTCTTTTGGTTGTTGAAATTGCAATTTCAATCCTTATTCTTTTGATTTTTAATTTTTAATCTTTGCTCTTTTGTAGAAATTTTAATTATTTTTAATTTCATCATTCAACCCCAATTTACCAAATATTATATTTTTCAATTTGTTCCTCATTCTTTGTATTTCTTTTTTTTTCTTTGGCCTTTTTGTAAAAGTTTTATTGGTTTTTAATTTCATATTTCAATTCAAATTGATGGTATTATGCTTTCTAATTTGATCCTCATTGTTTTGATTTTTAATTTTTTTTCTTGACCCTTTATTAAAAGTTATTATTCTTTTCAACTTCACCCTTCCATCAAAATATTTGTTTTATCTTTTATTTCAACTTTGATCCTCATTCTTTTGATTTTTTTCCTTTTACTAAATTGATTTTTCTTTTCAATTTTATCCTTCAATCAAATATAGAATTTATTTTGTTTTTCAATTTTGATCATCATTATGTTAATTGCTATTTTTTTAATCATTTTATATAATTGAAATTCTTTTTTTCAATTTCATCATTCAATATTTGATTGATTAGGATTTGGACTTCATGGTTTTTTCATATTAGATGCTTCAGGATCAGGGTTACGGGTCTGAAAAGTTAACACGATTTTTTTAAAAAAAACTTTTATAATCCTTTTTTGTTTTTTTACTGGGTTATTCCAATTATACTATCTAAGTTGCGAGTTTGTGAAGATACTTTAGGTTGGCTCGGCCCTAATTCCCGTGGTTATAAATGTGTTATAATAACTTGAATTGAGTAAGAATAATTTTGTTACATCCTTTTTTACTCCATTTTGGCACCTAAAAATTATTTTTTGTATAAAAAATATAGTCTAACAGCGTGGTAAGGAGGCCAGTCCTAACTATAATACGCAGTATCTAGATGAAGTGGACCTCCTTAAAAAAATATATCTTATTTGATGCAAGTTATATGAAATTTCAATGTTGTTCATAGTGGATTTTCCAAGAGGTTATAATTAAGTTATCTAATTAACATCTTTGTTTTTTCGTGTATTTTTTTCTAATTGAATTAGCCAAAATAATAATAATAATAATAATAATAATAATAATAATAATAATATAACCTTAACCTGCCAAAACTAGTATTATCAAGACTTGATTAAATAAAAAAAAAAATGAACCAAGTGTAACTCGATTTGGTCTTTATTTTCAAAAGACTATCCTTGCAATAAAACATAAACCAACCGAAATGGTCAATTAAATTGATGAACCTAATGATCTGGTGACCATTTGGAATATTGAACCAACTAGATTGTTTTTTTCATTAATCAAATTATATAAGATTATAAAACAACAGAAAAAATCTCTCATTTCAGTGAGCCGGCAATTGAACCGGTAAACTACTAGGTGAATCGTTGCCTTGAATTAAGCCACTGATCTTCCGATTTAAATTTCGATAGTAACATTAATTACTGATACCATCATACTTGAAAACTTCAACTTTATAATTTCTGTGAAAAAGACTTTACATAGAAATTTTTCTTCAACTTCAAATATATATATATATATATATATATATATATATATATATATATATATATATATAAAAAAATTAAAAAGATTTGCCCAGATTTCTTCTAACGCTTACATTTGGCTATCGAGGAGGGACATGGTTGGAGTGGTGGGCTCTGAGGCATGGAATAAGGAGCGATGCTTTTGTTTTAAGAAAGAAATATGGATTGACTGATACGATCTTGTGTTAGCATTTGTTCAAAAAACAAGAAGAAGAAGATGATAGCTGTAGTATCATGTTTCTGTTCAGGTTATCTCTGTTGTACAATGGTACTCGCATTGCTTTGAAAGCATGTTTCCCTCACTAGCTAGACATTGACTCCAGGATCCACCAGAGAAACTTTATTTCAAGCTATCCTACTAAACCACTAATATACTCTCTATTCTTCTTATTTAACTTGGAGGATTGCATGGAAAAGTAGCATACAGATTGTGAAATAGAGCAGGAAGAGCCAGTTTTATACATCGCTTTACAATCAGCATCCCAATATCAGGAGATGAAACAACACAAAAATGGCAGCATGCCTAAGACATTCTAATGGAAAAAAAACTTCTTCTGTGACTGATGTGCACCGAGCAACATTTACAGTGAATAGGATTTCTACAACAAATCAAATAAAACCCACAAATCTACTGCGTAATATTCACTCCATTAAAAAATTAAAGCACAGCCTTACCGACTCCTTTTTGCAGAACGTATCAAAACCTGACAATTCATGAAAGTTCGGTGATTGAGGCAGCAAAAGCTTGATTGGTCGAATTTAAAACCAAAAGTATAGCATTGCCTGAAAATAAACGTAATATTTGTGATATCCGAATTAACTGAACTAAACATAAGAATGAAGAAATCAAATTGCTCAAACACGCTGGTTAAGTCCTGCTGTGCCCGAATGCATGAGTGAGAGTGGAGAAGACATACCTCACGTAGAGGTTTTAAAGGTGGCTCATCAGGAACATGGGGTTTTTTCGTTGTCAAACTTCTAATCTCAGACTGTATTGAATTGAGCTGTTCACGTATCTCTTTCAACAAATTCACTTCCTCTTCTCCTTCAGCAATAATTTCTTGCCTTGTATTGTTTCTTGCTCTCTCGAGCCTCTCAACTCTCTGACTCAGCTGTCGATACTCACCTTGAGAATTGCTGAAACTAAATGTTGGGCGGCTCATAGGAGGCAAATTTCGGTGAACATTTGTCCCTTCTCTTGCCTTGGGTAATTTCTTCTCATGGATCGTAGAAAGCATGATTGTCTTTATCAGACCTCTTTCATCTTGATTAGGTGATTCGAGAATATCCTTGGATACCATATCTGGCTTTTGAAGCCTGTTTTCACCTTCCAAAGTCAATTTGTGATGTTCTTTTACTGAAGATTCAGGAACTTTGCAGCTCCCGGAAGTTTGAGAGACTTCAAAAATATCCTGGACACCTTCCTGTGAATCTTGATGCTGCTTAACTTCGTCCGAATGAGTAGCATTTGTTTTTCTTGTTGCACGGCCGGATGTTCCAATTCCCATTTGTGAAAACAATGACGGAGACCAAGTTCCACCCTTCCAGATCGTTGATTTATTTCTACCAGAATCTTCGTTGTCCGAAATTTCTTTTACCCTTTCATCCAACCTTTTGATCTGCTCCCAGAATGAATTCGCGTCTGCACCAGAACTTCCTGGTTTCTTCTCCGAATCATTAACTTCGCAAATTGCAATTTCCTCCACATCGATTTCCATTGGATCTGGCACTGGGACTAAAGATCTCTTTCTTTCATTAGAATTTTTATTGTAATTGGCATCCGTAGAAGAAACCTGAGGTGAAGAGTTAAATCTCCTTAAATTTCCGTTGGCACCACTATTCCCAGATAAAGGTTCGTTTCTTTGCATTAACAGATTCTCTGGAAATGAATTCTCATACACACCCAAATCATTACAGCCCATGCTCAGTAGTCTGTACCTATAAGCCTGAACCTGGTATTCAAGAGATGCAATCTCCAATTCTCTCTGATATATGAGATCTTCGACAACTGCCAGAGCCTCTTCTGCATGACACATCTTTTCCTCTTCCATTCTCTTATATTGGCTTGCTTCCAACTTCAGTGAGGCCTTTTCTCCTTGCAGCCGCAATATCATGGATAAAGCTTCGCTTGCTGCAGAGGCTGAGGCTTCTCGTTCTTCATCTAACTCGGTGTAAAGGTCTTGTAGAAGAAGTTGCTGTGTATGAAGGGCTTCTTTCAGAGCTGCAATATTAGTTTCAGGCGCCAGTGATGAACTATTTCCATCCATAAGGAATGAATTAAATATTGACTCCTTCCTCTGCACAAAATAGCAGTCACTCTTTTTTAGTCTCAATACCCATTAACAGTTCTATTATTCATTTAAATTTCACCAGGTATCTTCAGGAACATAAACAATGAATTAAGAATCATACTGGAAAGCATATAATAGAGTTCAAGCAGGCAGTTACAGGCAGGTGCACAGGGTCAAAAACTAGCCCTTGCTAAAACATTTGCGCGTAATAGTTCTATATATTTTGGTAATAGATATGAACACAAACACAAGTTCCTTTAGTCCTTCACACAACACGGTGGCTCTCACCTCAAACACCCTCTTCCGCAGCAGTACCCTCCCACCAGAAAACAGAACCCAGTGAAAAGTGGGGTTTGATCCTACAAGCGAGCAATGTTTTCGTATTTTACACTGAGATATAGCAGAACAAATAATGTTTTGACAGAAACAACCGGAGAGATGTGACGATCATTTTCATTGGTTGAGGTAATCTCAACAAAAAGTAAGGTAGAAAAAACCCCAGGGAAATCCTGAAAGATGTAAGAAGAGGGAAGGGAAAATGATATAAGATATTGGACAAAACAATTAAAAAAAAGGCTGTTAGCAAAGGAGAACTGTCCTCTTCAACAAATCCAGATATGCATTCCACTGTTCGGTCAGAAAACCATGCAAGCCAACCATGAAGCAAATTTCTTATCTTAGAAAACCCGACAGAATAGTTAAAGAGTAGAGAAAGGCTTGCGAAATTCAGGCATAAAAACCTGCACAAGAGTCTAGGACAAGACCCCACTTATTTTTAAGCAACCGAAACAGAAACAAAACCTCATCGTTTCCAGATTTTCTTTCCAGACATAGCAAAGTAAAATTAATAAAAGAAATGCAATTGGTTTCCCATTGCTTTTCTACAAAGCAGAGATGAGATTTGACATAAATGTTTGATCTCTTTCAAGTTAAGCATCCAAATGCTGCTAATTACATTGAATGTCTGAATTCCTTAACGTATGTGTTAAGACAACTATGCATCTGATCTAAATCTAGTAACCTCATTAGCGATTTGACCAGGATAGTTAATCTTCCTGTCACTTGTCAATTTATGTTATTATTTGAGCTTCTTTTTTTATTAGATTAATTTTATGGCTTACCGAAGTAAAAAAATAATAAGAATATTTTTACTTGGATTTTGCCTATTTTTTTAAAAATGAATTCAAAAAAATAATTAATAAAATATCATTTTTGTGCATCATAGCCTAGTTGCTCTCTCCTTTCTCAACGGGTGTTGAAGGATATTTTTTAAAAATAAAAATAAAAGAAGAAGTTTCAAGTTTCAACGACTATTAAGAGGGTCGTCACCACACACGCTGCGGCTTCAAAGAGAAACAAGATCATCACCATAAACGATATTTTTATGGCGTGTGTTGCTTAAAAAAAAAAACCCTCCTATTTTAAGTGTCATTGGCTGTCCAAACCTAACATAAACTATCAAATTTGTTGATAATGACTACGAATTTTACTTGGTAGAAACAAGATCATTATCAGTGGACCCAACAGAAACTATCAAATCTGTTGGCAATGACTAGGGATTTTACTTAGTGTTGTGGGTTGTAGGATGCGTATTTTTTAATTAAAAATACATTAAGATAATTATATATATATAGACACATCAAAAACATAAAAAAATATCGAGTTTTTTCAGGGAAAAAAACAATTTAAAAGGAGAGTTGATGATACATGCCACCATCCATCTCCCTGTACGTCCGCGTGACAAAGTTTGAATTTTTATGCAGGATATAGGAGTGCACTATATCAAAGAAGTGCTAATCCTATAAGAGGAGTGAAATGGAGATAAATCCTTAGCCACTCTTCTTCTTCTATCATGGAATCCAACCAAGTTATGGCCACCTGGTTATGAGGAGATATTAGTTCAGGCTGGAAGAAGAAAATTATTAAGAGCCACATGGATTAGGCAATAAAGGACAGAAGAACCTTCATAAAGAGTGGGCTTTATAGCGATAAACTCTTTGGTTAAAGGCCTTTCAAATAGATGAGCACGAAAGCAAATGCGAGAGAGAGGGAGGGAGAGGGGGCGTTTAGGGAAGATCCGGGTAGACAATTCAATAGTAGAGGGCGTTTCCGATTAAATGCTAGAAGGCTTTCTAGCCCCATGTAAACCTATCCATCATTTAAAACACTGATAATTGCAGAATTGTTCATTGCTTGGATCATTATCAACTAGTTGGAATTCAACACAGAAGTGAAAGATGCTGTAACTGTCTGAAATTAGATACCTTATAGCAAATGCATTTGAACATCGATACACGGAGAAGTGTAGCAGCTCACACTTTACGTGAACAGATTTAAGTCAACACTCCACAATATAGGCTGAGGCTGAAACTTCATTTGCTACCAACCGCATTTAGTCCACCGGAACTTCAACTTCCATCTTCAAATCAGAAACTCCAAAAACCTGCAAGTAATGTAAGCAACAGTGGGCACTGCATGCGAATTTAAAGAACTAGTTACATGAAGAAAGTAACTAGTTAATTGTCAAGAGAAGATAGATAATGTTGCAAGAATCTTATGGGAAGGGCTCCCCTGTCAAAGAAACAAAGAATGGAATGGTGGAAGTTCAAATGGCCCGTTTTGAGGCAATAAAAAAGAGTATAATCCATAAATTTTACAAAGCAATGCAGATGTAACGTCTTTCAGCAGTTGAATTAGCACTAAAAGAAAAAACAAAAGGAAGAAAACTGTGATCAGATTTGAATCGTGGGGGGTGCATGGGAGATCAGATTCAAAGAAGCTTAGAAGCGCACATGCCCTGAATTATGGTGAGAATTAAACAAGGTATGGGGGCAGATGACGATGGGGACAAAGCACCCAAATTCATGGTACCACAAATGAGGTTTGACGGAATCAATAATTATAGTGATTTAAACAAATGGATGGCACTTACAAGCACAGGAAAGTAAAATTTAGAAAGCCTCGAATAACAAACACAAGAAAGGGTTTAGATTCCATAAATCATAATCTCCACACAAAAGTTAGATTGTGTTCTACGCAATTCTCAAGATCAGAAAAAACAACCCTGTACAAGGCACAGAACAGAGTCTTTAGACAGGGGAACTCCTTCCCTCTCTTTTCCAAGGCAGGAGTCGAATAAAGACTTGACCACATCCTCCAGGACAGTTTGTTTCCAATAAAGCCTTCTACCTCCACCTAACATTTGCATTTCTACTCGCATTAATGCCGAAATTGACTTTATGGTTTACCAATTTTTTTCAAATCTTGAACCAAAAGAACAAAACTGGGATTTTAATGACTCTAGTCTATCATCCATGGCCCAAACTTAACTTCTGATGCTGTGCTGAAAAGGACTAGAAAATAATTTCAAGATCAAGCCCCCATTACAGATGCCATAGCAGCCATACCAGAAGACCTCCCTGCTGCAGTCCGCAACCGCAGCAGTTATAATAACTGCAATTCATCACCACTTGGACTCCCAGTGATATTACATCAACTTTGGAGTCACAAATTCTCTACCTAAGAAGCATGCTTGGAAAGCTAATTCCTATGGCACAAATTTCAGCCCAATCGCCCTCTAGACAAGGAAAAACAAGTTTATCCATCAAACAATAATATTTTTTTCTCTCAAGGAAAGCCATCCAAAGTTTGTAGCGCTAGTTTCAACCTTAAAGGAAAAGGAGGAGGAGGAGGAAGAAAGTAAACCTATAATAATGCCACTAAGTTATGGGTTGTGATCGCCAGAGATTGATTTAAGGTTCCTGTGCGATCCTGCTGCAATATCAAAGTAGGAGTATCCGTTGCGTCTATTCTAAAATCTAAAATAAAGTATATCTAAAAGGAGTTTAATGGATTAAGTTAAGATGTTGAATTGAAAAAGATTATTATATGTAAATCTAGATATCTAGCTATTTTCTAGGTCATATGTGAATATACAAAAAGAGTTTAGATGTGATTTCAAACTAAATATTTTTATTTTTTTAATGATATATTGAAAGCCCACTAATTTATTTAAACAAAAAAAAATGACGTGTTTAAAATTGGATCTAAAATCGGCTAGTAAAGTACGAAAACAGAAAAAAAAAATTATTTCCTTAAGAGTTACGGATTCCATTTACTACAAAAAATTATTAATGTTATTAGGAACTTATATGGTAACTTTTAACTTACTTATTTTACAAGAATTACATATCAAATAAGAAGAATTAATTAGTCAGAAATTAATTCGTTTTTTACAAGGTATCAAACTTTTGTTTAGCAAGGATTTTTCAACAATTATTTCTCTTGGCTATTTTTTACTATCATATGCGGAAAATGGTGAAAAATAATCTTAGACTATTGTTTTATTTATTTTCATTATTTTAAACCTAATTTTAATTAGTTTGAGCTTTATTTATGTCTAACCCATTAGTTTTAGGGTTCACACACACACACACACTCTTATGTTGTATGCTTATTTCTTTTTGGGTGGTTGAACGATTCTCATACTAAATTTTTAATTGAACTTGCAAACTCTTTGAAGGATTGATCAACTTCGTTGTGATTTATACTTCTTATTCGTATATCATTATAAGATTAAGGTGTGGGTGATCAAAATGCATATAACTTGGGTTTTTCAAGGCAAGGTTCTTGTTGTATCAAATTGCAAACTTTCTTCAAACCTTAAATTAGCAATTTAAGGAATAATTTTGCATCACAACAAGTGGAAATGTCTCCTCATAATCAATTCATTCATGTTATGTATATCATTTAGCCACTAATCGAGCCTTATATTTCTCGATACTACCATCAACCTTTCGTTTTATTTTAAGGACCTATTTATTACCAATGGCCTTATGTCATTTTGGAAAATCAACTAATCTCTAAACTTAGTTTGATTTCATAGATTCCAACTCTTCTTCTATATCTTTAATTTACTTTTTCTTTAATAGGACATGTAAGAGCTTCATTTATATTTCCTGGCTCCTCTTCATCTTTGGTCTCAAGATAATGACGAGGAATATTATGATGATCAGTTCATCGTAGCTGATTTATATTTGTATAACAAAAACATTTTGATCCTAAGTTTCATAAAGAGATAGGTCTTGGCCTCCTTCCTTCTGTCTAGAAAAAATATTCTCTAAAAATATGACATCTCATTATTCAAATTCAATTATATTTTCACCTCCTTACTCATCTTTGAACACATATCCTTTGGAGTGTTCAGAATATCTTACAAAGATACATTTCTTTCTCTTAGACCTAGTTTTTCATATTTATTAGAAGAATCATGAGAATAAGCAGCACAACCGCAAGGTTTCAAAAAACTCAAGCCAAGTTGTTGTTCTGTCCATAATTCATATGGCATAATTGTAACTAACTTAAAGGGTACATGGTTAATTACATACATGATAGTTAATAGTGCATCACCTTAATAAGTAATAGGCAAATTTGTCTGTGCCATCATTAACCTAATCATTTCAAGTTGGGTTCTATTTTTTTTTTTTTTGCAACACCATTTTGTTGTGGCATTCTAGGAATAGTCAATTGTCATTCTATCCTTTTTTCATCATATAATTTCTTAAACAGATCAGATAAATACTCATGACCTTGATCGGTTCTCAAAGTTTTATTTTTATGTCTAATTGATTCTCCTCTAGATTAATGAATTTATAAAGCAATGTAAAGCTTCTGATTTATGAGAAATCATAAGGACATAACTATATCGAGTAAAATCATCTATAAATGTGATGAAATAAACACCCCCTCATCTTACCCTCACATTAATTGGACCATAAATGTCAGAATAAATTAATTGTAATGGAAATCCAACTCTAATACCTTTTCTAAATGGTTTTCTTATTGTTTTTCCAGCTAGGAAATATTCATAGGTAGATAAATATATTTTTCCAACATTTTCTAATAAGCCTTCTTTGGCCAGATTATTCATTTGTTGTTGGCTTAAATGACCTAGCCTTCCATGCCATAAAAGTCACATCATTCTCACAATTAGTATAAGATGCAAATAAAGAAAAGCATACATTATATGTATTATAATCAACATCTAATACAATAAAACCATCCAAAAAATATCCAATACCATAAGAACTTGTTTTTAATGACATGTTAACATCATTTTCATGAAAATACAAATTAAAACCTAGCTTTAGTAAAACCAACACAGTCCGATGAATATTTGGAACATATAATACATCATGTAAAAATAGGGTTTGTTCACCATACAAGACTAACATGCACGTAACAATCCCTTTCACCTCTACTCTAGAGTTGTTTCCTACATATATCCTTCGTGTTCCATGTGAAACTCGCCGAGATTTGACAAAGAAACTCTTATCCTTTATTACATGGTTAGTGGCTCCTGAGTTTACAGTCCATCATTAATTGAATCCAGTCAATAAAACAGAACCAGAAATATTTATTGTACTTATGATTACCAAAGGTTTTTTACCTTTTAAGGCTCACTACAATCATGAGCAAAATGTCCTTTATTGCTACAATTAAAGCACTTGACTTTTTCCATATTGCTCATTTTCTTCTTAAAAGGATGTTTTCCTTTTACATGTTGGCAAACCCTTTGCTTTTTGGTGGCTTCCCCTTTTGCTTATATTGATGTCCACTTTTTTGCTTATGTTTTTTTTTCCTTTTACATCTTGTGAATTAGAGTCAACCGTGTATATATCAGTTTTAGGTTTGTTAGCTTCGAGGCGATGCTTTTCCAACTCAAGGTGGCGTATTGCATCCTCCATCGTTTTGATATTTTTCATTGTGAATTAGCAAAAAATTTGTTTCAAAAGTCCCTTTTTTTTTAGAGAGAATACATTATTTTTTTCTTGTATTTTTAACTTCTCAATCATCTTTCTTACGTTCTAGTTATGTATGTTACTGTTAACATATATATTTATAAGAGTGGCGAGTTAAAACCTTTGATATTTATTGACAAAATATAAATTTTCATCATTTTTCCCTTATATTACCTTAATGGTATAAATAATATTAATATGGATTGGGTTGACTCATCATGAGTGACCTAAAACCATTTTTCTCCTTCATCTATAATAGACAAAAAGAACTTTTGTAAAAGCTCTAAAAAAAAACTTGATAAACCATTTCGTCTCATATAATAATATTTATATTATAAAATTATAAAATTTAAATGTACTTTCTTACAAAAAAAAAAACTATTATTATATTGCAATGGTTATGAATTACTTTTTTATACATATATAATTTATTAAAATCTATATATAACACAAAGGTGTATAAAAATTAATTATATAGGCATGAATAGAAATTTTATGGATTATTTTAAAAAGTTCCTTTTTTAATACACATGGAAAAAATATTATGTGTATAGACAGGGGTGGAGCTGAGATTATTTGAAAGGGGCAAAACTAATATAACAAGATATATTTTTTTTAATTTACTGTACATAAATTGTAAAAAAAAAAAAATTGCATGATTTAGCTTTATTCAAAGAACTTACTACAAACATATGATGATCTTTATATAAGGTAAGAGGTTTAAAGCAATACCAAATTGAGTCAAAGCTATGAAGTTAATTTCATCTTCATAATGTATTCATCACTTTAATTTTATTGGTTTTTATACCTATCAAATATAAACATACAAAATATATAAGAAACGTTAGCTAAAGCGATGCATTATTTATGTTTGATAAAACTTTGAAATAAAGTAAAAAATAATAAAGAATGATTCTTACATATTATTTTAATTGTGCTCGTCATTCTTTCATAAAATATAAATCATCGATTATCATATCAATTATGAATCTTTCAGCAATTTTTTTTTTATATAGACAATCAAATAATTTGCAAGAAAATCATTCTTCATCCGATTGCAAAATCTTATTTTAATAATCTTTATTGCTGGAAAGCTCGCTCAGTAGTTGCTTTCAAAAAAGAAAGAGTCAAAATAAGACAAATTAACTTGTCAATGAGTGGATAAATTGTTGATTTTTTTGTTTCAACTAATCCTTAACATAAATCAGCAATCGATGACATATTCTTTAACTTCGGGTGATTAGGTACATCAAGCTCATATTGCTGCAACTAAAATCTCAAATGAGTTTTTTCTTGGTCAGAAAAGTCTTCAGGATAGAACTTGTCCAACAAGTAAGCATATATCTTCAACACTAAATAATTTATAGTTATTTTTTGGATCTAAAGTTGTGCTCAACTTAAGAAGCTCGATCACCTGCTCATTGAATCTATTATTTAGCTCTTGCAATTATTGATCAATTATAGTGGGGAAATATATCAACTCAGTAATGATCAATCTATAAACCACTTACTTGATTAACTCCTTTACTCGTTTCAATCTCACCAATATCAACTAAATGTTCAATTGTAACTGCTCAAAAAGCCCGTAATTCATTATTACGCTTGCAAGAAGCACTAACAATATTAACAATAAAAATTAAATTTTGAAAGAAAGTGTGAACATCAGATATTTCTCTAGTTATAGCAATAAGAGCCAATTGTAATTGATGAGCGAAGCAATGTATATAATAAGCATAAAAGAAATCATTAATGAATAAAGCTTGCAATCCATTCTAAATGGCTGATCCTGGCTTTCTAAATGGCTTACTTGAAAATAGATAGCAAGGAAAAAAAATGCAGTATTTTTCTCTGAATATTCAAGCCATGGATAACTTTTGAACCAATGAGACTGAAATCGACGAGGATTTTTTCACCAATCAGCGGATATTCAGACACCAAAGGTTGATATGGGCCCAAAGTAATATATGCCCTTCGAATTTCATCTTATTAATTAAATAGGTATTTCCAAATTTGAAAACGATTGATTGGATCTTTAATTAAATGAGCAGTGTTGATTTTAGTAGGAGGTATTTCCAAATTTGAAAAGGATTGATTGGATCTTTAATTAAATGAGCAGTGTTGATTTTAGTAGGAGGTTGCTCACTAATCAATGCAGGTTCTTCGTAAACTGAAGCACATTGGAGCTGCTCAACCATAACTTCAACATTACATATTAGAGTTGGTTCACTAGACTGTGAGTTATCAATAATTTTTCTTTTTTTCTCAAAAAAGAATCAATTCTTCTTATTTTGTTCAAGGTTCAACCTAAAATCAAAACATCATAAATTTTTATCGTTTCCTATTTTAAAAATAAATACAAATAACCTTTAATTAATTCTAAGGTAAGATAATATATTTAATTCTACTATCACTCTAAAAAAAATAGGATTTATTAAGGTAATTTACTATTTATATGAATAGTGAAACATCTTAATAAATTTTTAAATTGTGTTATAATAATTATATGTTGTAGTTGAGATGGTTTGCATGTATTGAGTTGTAGAGGTCACAAGTTGTCTATCACTTTTTTTTTAATATGCGAATGTAAAAAAAAAAGAAGGTAAGGATAGGCGTGTGGGCCCGGCCTTGAGCCCATGCGCGACTAGCCTGCTACTATGAGTTAGGTGGTAGGCTTGATTTTTTTAAAAAAAAATTCCTTTTTTTTTTACACTTTGAAAAAAATTACAAGATTCACTTGCTCTTTAGTTTTGATATGGTTCTTAAATATTATTATAAATTTTTATTTTAATTCTAATAATATTCTTTCAATTATTATGTATATGATATAATAATAATAAAAAAATTATTCATGAAAATTCAATTAAAATATTTTTTTTATTCTTAAAAATTCTAAATAGATTTTGAACATGATTTTATTATATTCATGATTTGTTTAGCTTTCAATCACATATAAAATATGGACATATTATGTAATAATAATAAAATGTTTTTTAACAATAACAGTGACTTCAATTAAAAATCTTTTATTCGCTAAGATAAATAAGTGATATATTTATAAAAAAATTATTTTTTAAAAAAAAATTGTATTTTTAGTTTTAATAACAATGTCAAAAAATTTCTTTAAACCTAAATATTTTTTTTACATTTACATTTTTCTTGATCGCCTGCAGTGTACAGTGGACATACAAACTATTATTTATTAATAAAGTTAGTTCAATGCATATAATGATTTTTTAAAAAAATTAAGGGTATTTTTATCGAATTGAATGTTGAGTTTATGCTCAATATATAGTTTTTGGTAAGTTTTCACTTTTTAAGTGTTCAAATAGAAATGGCGAAAACCTTCAAGGTTAGGAAGGCTTCTCATTTCCTTGACTCAATAGGTGATTATTTTCAGTCTGACTTAATTTTTATTAAAAAAATAATTAAATTAATTTTTTAAATAAAAGTATGAAATTTTTTTAAATCAACTGATTTCGGTTTGGTTTGATTTTTTTAATTTAGCTCGGGTATTTTTGTTTGGATTCAGTTCGGTTTTTTCAGTTTCAAGTTTATAAAACCGAAACCGAACCAACCGGTCGGTGTTTTAAAAATTCTAATCAATTTTTTTTATAATTTAATTTTTCAAATTATTTTTTTATAATTTTTTAATTTTTTTACTCACATCCACTCAATAGCATTCAAATCTCGAGGCCATCACCGAGAGAATTATTAAATTCATTTGAATGATATAAGAGGTGTGCCTTGATATTGTCCAGGGAGAGCTGGCTTGAGAATATCCTTATCATCAAATTGAAAAACAAGAGAAAATTGAGTTTTTGTCTTGGTCTATGTACTTTTTTAGCCAATTTTTTTTTTCTTGTAAAAATGAGGAGATATAAATAAAAACAAAATCAAGTTAGTTTTCTTAACAAATATCCCTTTAGATATTTCACTATTTTATCACTGATTTTATTTAACTTAATTGTCACTATTATATTTGAAAACTAGAAAATAAATCACAAAAGAAAATTAATAAAAAATGATGAGGATATGGGATTGAGTGATATAAAAAAAAATGTGTATTTATGATGAAGTTATTATATTGTATTTTCAACCATATTTATATTTTAACTTTATTATATTAGTGCAAATATTTTATTTGATATATGATTCATAAATAATTTTTAAAATTTATTTTTAATATCAATAATTCAAAATAATTCATAAAAAAAAATTATCGAGTAAAAGACTGCCGAAACCCTGCAGCCAAACAACTCCAAAAACAGCATTCGAAGATTCGTCAATTTAAAAAACAAAAGAGAGATCTCAAAAGCAGAATCGTGAAGAGCTCACGATCCCGTCAGTTAGGTGAAGTCAAGTAGGTACGTATCAGTTGAGTTCCTTGATCACTACTCTCTTCTTTACATTTCATATTAAAATTTAAAGTTTATTCACTTCAATTCAATACCTTCCTTTTCTTTTGTAATTTCAATGGTCCTTATACTTTCTCGGATTTAATTGATTGACCAAAATTGACAATTGTGCTTTATTTGTTTACTCTATGGAGGCCAACGCTTATGGGTATTCCTTTTCTTTTGCAGGAGTGATTGATTTATCAAGTTCCTTGCCAAAAAAAATAAAATGGTATGGGCATTTTATACCCTTTTGTTTTCATCAGTTTTTTCATGGTTAAAGCAATTCCATTTGAAGAAAAGGGGCACAGATATATCTTCTTCTCTTTTATTGAATGATTGAAAGAATTTGGACATCAAAATTATAATTTTTTTCTTTTTTTTGTACGGAAATAATTTATCTTTGTTGTCTTCCTTTGTGCTTGCTAAGTAGGTGATAGGCTAGTGTTAGTTATAAGATAGCCAAGTAGGAGTTGGCATTTACGGCTATTTGATTGTCCAATTGAGTTTTATAGCTAAGATTACTGTTTTCTTTTATAATAATGATGATATGCCTTAGATAGATTTTCGGTGATTGGTAACAGAAATTTTGTTCATGACCATGTTGAAAATATATGGAAGCTTCATTAGTGTGGAAACTAGAAAATCTTTGGTCATATTAGCAAAGATTGTTAGCACAACAGATGTCAATCTTGGATGCTTAATGTTGTGAGTTTTGTATCTGTTAACAAGATTCTTTATTGACGGATTTTGTGCTAAGTGGATGCAGTTAAAACTGATATAGGCAATGAATGATGCATGAGTAGCTGAAGAGCCTGAAATTGCTATTTGCTTGGTTGCGTTATTTTGCTGTGCTCATCACTAAGCAATTTTAAACGCATAGACTCAGTTGGTTGAGATTATATTTAGGAGACAGAGAATTGGAACAATTACCCTAAAAAATTTTCATTTTGTGCTCATCACTAAACATGCTGGTTATTCATTCTTACCTATACTCAGGGATGGAGGCTCTTTCTTGTTGCATGAAACTAAAACATTTATACCTTTAGATGAGTGGTGACAGCAGGCAACAACTTGGTGACCTTGTGAGCATAATAATTTAGAGTTTTAGATCAAAATTTGAGCTGTAGGTGGCCAAAAAACGTTGTGTTTCTAAATGTTGAGCCATTGGAACTGTGAGCTTAAACCACCTTAATGCTTATAATATCCTTGTATGAGAATAATATTTCTACCTTTGTAATGTATTTCTAGATGTATTTGTTGCATCCTGTTCAACCATTCAAGATAGGGCCTTAAACTTGGTTTTCACTAGAAACATTATTGTGGCTATTCAACGGTTCTATTTTACTAGAAGTTCTACCAAATGGCCTAGAAAATTATTACAATAAATAAAAAATCATTCCACCAAATGCATTACTTGTTCTTTTCAATGGTTCAAACCCATTTTCATCTGGTCTCTCTACTCTTGTTTGAATTTTACTTAGATTTTTGTATATCCGAGCTAAGTGTAACAAGACAACTGAGTGTAAAGCAATTACATTTTTAGAAAATGACAAAAACAATGAGTTTTGTCTGAATGCCTCTCTTAATACAGAGTTCCTTCCATTATATAGAACCAAATAGCATAATACATCCTTAATAACAAGGCTGGTTTCCAGCTCCAACCTAGCTAAATATGGAAACTATATATACAACTATATAATTAGAGCATACAATTAGAATCCTATAATGAATATGGCCTTAAATAATTACAGCCCATAACCAACTAGCTAAATACAAAAACTATATATACAACTATATAATTAGCATACGATTAGAATCCTATAATTAATATGGTCTTAATTAATGCCAGCCCTTCTCTGACTGACATCCCCCCTCAAATTGATGTTAGTCGATCAATAAGCATCAATTTGCCAATCAAAAATTGATGGCGTTGTCGGGTCATAGCCTTGGTAAAGATGTTAGCAAGCTAAAGATCAGTGGAAGCATGCAAAAGAGCGATGATTCGAGTATCCACAACTTCCCGAATAGAATGACAATCTACTTCAATATGCTTCGTATGCTTATGAAAAAAGGATTGGCCGCAATCTGAATGGCACTGGTGTTGTCTTCATAAAGAGGAGTGGGGTTTAGCTGAGAGAAGCCAAGCTCGCTAGCGCACCATGTAGCCAAACAATCTCAAAACAAGTAGCAGATATATCACGGTAGTCGGATTTTGTAGAGGATTTGGACACGCGTGCCTGCTTCTTACTCTTCCAAGAGATCAATGAGTCGCCAATAAACATGCACCATCCAGTAATAGAGCAACGAGTATTGGGACATTCAGCCCAATAAGCATCACTAAATGCAACAAGGCAAAGAAGAGTATCGGCAGGAAAGAACAACCCACTACTATGTGAACCTCTAAGCTATCGAATGATACGACGAACAACAGCTAAATGTAGATGACATGGAGATTGCATAAACTTGCTAACCTGTTGAACCGCAAAAGAAATATCAGGTCGTGTGATCGTCAAATAATTTAGGCTCCCAACTAGTTGACAAAACTCGGTAGGATTAGGAAGGAGGTTGCCTTTCTAGCGACAATATTTCACGTTAACCTCCAAAGGAATATCCACATAAGAGGTATCCTAAAGACCTACTAAAGTAATCAAATCATGTGTATATTTATGTTGATTTAGGAATATACCAGAGGGATCAGTGTAAACCTCCAACCCCAAGAAGTATGTAAGCAAACCAAGATCCTTTATATGAAACGAGGCCTGAAGATGCTGTTGGAGACAAGTAATCAAGACGGAATCCATCCCGGTAATAACAATATCATCAACATAGACAAGGAGAAGAACAATACCCGTAGATGTCTTGCAAAGAAACAAGGAGTCATGCTTTGCTGAAAAGAAAATTGAAGCAAGATGGCTTGAAATTTATCAAATCAGGCTCGAGGAGCCTGTTTCAGTCCATATAAAGAGCCTTTCAACTTACAAACATAGGAGGAAGAATTGGTGATCACATTGGGAGGTGTTGTCATGCAAACTTTCTCCTCAAGATCACCATGGAGAAAGGTGTTTTTGACATCCATTTGATAAAGCGACCAACCTTGTGAAGCAACAATAAAAATAACAATCTGTATGGTAGTCATCTTAGCGACCAGAGCAAAAGCCTTCTCATAGTCCACCTTATATTATTGTCTGTTACCAAGAGTAACTAACCATGTTTTGTATCGATCTAAAGTCTCATTAGAACGAAGTTTGATCGAGTAAACTCTCATACAACCAATAGCTTTAATAGTTGTTGGGCAAGGAACAACATCTCAGGTATGATTATCTTTAAGAGCGCGAAGCTTATCTACCATGGCCTCCCACTAACATTCATGCTTAACTGCCTCGGAATAACATCTAGGAATTGGAATAGATGACAAAGTAGCATGAAATGATGTAAGAGAAAATACATACCAATCACGAGGACAAGAGATTCAAGTAGAATGGTGAGGAATAGGGTCAGAATCCTGCTCAATCATGAAAGGCATCGTCTAAATAGGCTTAGATGGCGGGTTGGGATCAAGAAGAGGTAAAGTTGGGCATTGTCGTTCATACACAAATCTAGGCTTGAATCGTTCAGGAGTAGAAGACAAGTCATCAAAGTATGAAGGAATAGGTATCTCAAGAATGGATGCAACATGAGTGGGAAAAAAATATTGATTTTCAAAGAAAATAACATGACGAGATATACAAAATCTATTAGAGCATGGATTATAGTAAACATAACCTTTGTGAGAAATACTATAACCCATATGAGCGCATCTAACAAATTGAGTAGACAATTTGTTGCATTAATGAGAAGGCAAATGAACAAAACAAACACAACCAAACGTATGCATGTCAAGATAGCGAGGATGTTGATAAAGACAATAATAAGGAGTCTCAAATTTCATAACACTAGAGGGTAATCTATTATTTAGATGGATTTAAAGGGAAGAAAAGATTCAAGCAATAATGTATGAGCAACATCTAGTAGATGATGATTCTTACGTTTCACAACATCATTTTTTTGAGGTGTATATGGACAAAAATGTTGGGAGACCATGCTTTTTGGGTTAAGAAACTCATGAAATTCACGAGACATATATTCTCCACCTGAATCAAACATTAACACTTTAATACTCGAAGAAAATTGAGCTTCAGCATATGTAACATATTGTCGAAAGATAGAAAATACCTCAAATTTAGAACAAAAATAAATAATCCAGGTATGTTGGTTGTAATCGTCAATGAATGTAACAAAATATTTCTAATGTGCATGAGATATAATTGGAGAAATACCCCACACGTCACTATGAACCAAATCAAAACATTTTTTCAGCATGAGTATTATGAGAAGGAAAGAAAAGAGACTTACTCTTTCCTAATTCGCATGTGGAAACAATCAAGAGAAATATAGGATGAAAATTGATCTTTATTGCCTAACAAATCGGAGTTTATTAAATAAGACAACAGGGTTAGGATGACCCAAATGTTTATGCCATATTTCACTTTTATGGTTTACAGTAGTACAAGCCATAGAAATAACTGGAAGAACAGAAAGTGCAGAAAAAACAAGTGTCCAACTTTAGAGCCCTTCATGAGTACCTTTCCCCACACCTGATTGTGCACAAGACAACCATTATGATAAAACAAAACATTACAGTCATCATCAACCAACTGGCCTACTAATTAAGACTGGTAGAAAGTTCAAGAGATACAAATACATCTCTAGCAGAGGAATTAACATCTCCTACATTATGAATAGGTAACTTACTACCATTAGCAATCGTAATTTGTAATGATTCCGTACATGGCCAAATATTGTGAAGAGTGTTAGCATAACTAGTTATATAATTAGATGCACCAAAATCAACAAACCAAGATTTTAATGGTAGAAAACCATTGCCTTGAAGTCCCAAGGTTATAAAAGCAAAAATAATCATCTACTTGACTGTCTCAAGAGTAAGGATAGATGAATCATCAACAGTGAAAGATGAAGAACCAACTGTAGCTTGATAGGGATTAGTCCGGTGATTATGAGAACGGATATAGCAGTCTCTAATAATATGTCCTGGCTTCTTGCAGTGATTACAATACTTCTGCACACAATGCGTAGCAATATGTCCATATTCCTTGCAGCTATTACATTGAGTGAATCATGAAGTTCTGCATAAGATCACCTCCTTTTATGAATGTTGTGTGAGTTGGCATGTTGTCAGGCAATCATTACAAAGAAAGAATAGTTATTTTGAATGGAGCCCTATTTCGACTTAAAACCAGAACTGGAGGTTTTGATTTTTCCAACTTTTAGAGTGACTAATGACTAGAGATGCCTTGCCGAAACCCCCCGCCCTTGCAATTCATTGTTACATATTTAAAGATGGAGATTTCATCTTTCTCACTACATGAAACTAAAAGACTTGCTACTGCTTTGAGATGAGTAGTGACAACAGCCAACTACTTGATGAGCTTGTGGGCATACTGATCTAGAGTTTTAGATTAAAATTTGAGCTGTGTGGCTGGAAAAAGTCCTACATGTTGAGCGATTGAAATAGTGAGCTTTATACTATTTCAGTGCCTATAATATCCTTGTATGAGAATAATATTTCTACCATTATGTTGTGCTTTTGATGTATTTGTTGCATAGTGTTCAATAATTCTAGTAAGGCTTCACACTTTGTTTTAAATGGAAGCTTTACTATTGCCATGCAGAAGTTCTATAGACTGGCCCAGAAAATAATTAGAATAAACTATTGTTCCATCAAATGTGTTGCATATTTATTCTAGTCGTTAAAACCATTTTCATCTGGTCCCTCTACTCTCTTGATTGTTTTTTACATAAATTTTTGTACAGGCTATGTACATCCGGGTTAAGCGTAACAAGACAACTTACTTTATCCAGTGTGATCCAACTGAGAAAACTCTGGAGATTAAGCAGAAATTAAATGTCCTTATTGATCAACCAGTTAATGATCAGCGGTTAATCTTAGTGGGAACAGGGGAAGTGTTGGAGGATTCAAAGTCATTGGCAGAGCAGAAGGTAGTAATTACATTCCTTTTGACTGTTATGATGCTAATGTTTATGGGGGGGCAAGACTCTTAAGATCTAGATTACTTCAAAATGTCATATTCTGGTGGCATTTGACTGTCTGCTATTTTGTTGAGTTTTTTATTTGAGATTTTGAATAAATTCACATTTGCCTTTTTCAGGTGGAAAATGATGCTGTCGTGGCACTAACCTTGAGAAAAGGTTGTCCCCTTATCCCTTGATTTTCTTAATTTAGTTGGATACTTAATTTAGATAAGAACTTGGACATGTTCCTTTCTTACACAAAGCAAAGCAGTTAATCCAACTGCTTTTTAGTGTGATTGCATCCGTTTCTATTATTGGACAGAGTTCAGCCATAGCATATATGACCTTTTTTTTATGAAATGGGCTTCTAACTAATGTTCATGGACCAACTCCAGTATGCAAATTTAGCTAATGATCTGCAACAAGGTCTCACAAAAATAGTTGGAAGTTGTTGTAAATCAACTTTGACTTTTAAGACAATAGTTCTGAGATGGATACTGGCAACCTCTGTTTTCTTGCCCTTTTTTATGATAGAATAACGAGGTAAAAGTAATACAGGTATTAGGCTTGTGATTAGTATGAAGTAGTTGCATCACACTCTATCCATGACTTGCATTTTTTGGCCGTGCACGTGTGAAACTTATTTCGATTAGGAATTACAGTAATGAAATTTACAAGATCTTGAGGTGGTTTGATATTCTTTTTCTTTCATGATTCCAGATGACAATGAGTTTGAGGATGTCAACATTGTGCGGCCTGATGATTTTTACCAGTCTCGTGATGCAGATGGTACAAATTGGTGACCAAACTTGCTAGAAAAATGCTTGCTAAGTGCAGATACAGTTTGCCACTTGCTTGTGGCTTTCGTGTTGTTATAGTGCGCAATAATTTTCATTTTTCTGTTTTTTGTTATGATTTTGGTTTTTCTATTTTTACTTGTTTTATAGTTGAAAACTTGTTTTGTTGCTAGTGTTTTTTTCATAAAATGCACGGACTTATGCTTACGTTATCCAAAACTGGGGTATTATACGAAACTTTGAATGTCGTGGGAAAAAACTGTGGACTAACTGTGGTAATTTTTTTAAAAATTTATTTTGGTCATCATATACTCTTTTTTTTTTTTTGGCTGATTGCATTTTTTTAAGGCTAAATTCAAGTTTAATTGCTTCAAATTTGTTTAGCAAGGGTAAGATTGAAATAAAAAGACTAAAGTGAAAAAAATGTTGAAAATATGGCAATTTTGAAATTGGGTCGAAAAATTATTTTGGTATGCATACTTTTTAAATTATAAACTTTGGTCCTTCAATATTTCTAAACTTTAATTTTATTCTTAAATTTTATTTTTTTTATTTTTAGTGTGCACTCTGAGAGAAGAAAGAAAAAGTGGTTATATTTTGGTGGCCGAGAAATAAAATCTTAGTTGATCTTGATTTCGGCAATGAAAAATGTTAATTTTGATATCAATGAATTTTATCCGATGAGAAGTTTAGCCTAGGTTAATTTTACCCTTCATTTTATTTGATAATGTAGATCTAAGCTCAAGAATATTTTTACTTGAGGTTGATTTTGGTTTGTTCAAGGTTATAAATGAGTTTATCAACATGTCTGAGTATTTTCTAGGTATTTTAAGTTAAAATAGATTAAAAATAAAGTTTTTGAGAAAAAAAATATAAGGTTTGATTTTTCAATGATCTTATGGTCACCGAAAATTGAGTTAGGAGACAACATATTATTTTTGTTATTTTTTTATTTCAATTAAATAGTAGATAATTATAGACAAACTATTAAGGAGGGTGGACAACCCTAATATTGCAAAAAAAAAAAAAAAAACCAAGGGGTGTGGGTAAAGCTTTTTCTAATGGGCCCAGCATGCGAGTCGAGCTTTTCTATGAGCTTACCCATGTGTTTGGTTTGTTTGTTCTTTATATATATTTATATTTCTTTATTAACTTATTTCCATCTTTTTTTTAATTTTTTTATTTTATTAAAAAAAACCTTGTTTTGTTATTGAATTTTTAAAAAATTAGGTTGTTTTTTATTTCAGTCTCACACGTCATCTTTTAAAAAAAAAATTTGTTTTTTGATATAAAAAGAGTATAATGCAACTAGTTGCCATATAATTAAATGAAAAATAAAAAGTTGTTAGATTTAGTGGGATGCATGACTCAGAGCTCGAGTTCGACATATTAATTTGAGTTATTTCAATATTTTTTGTTCTTTTTAAATTGAGTATTTTTATTTTCAATTTTTTCTTCTTACATTCAATTTCATCAGATTTTGAATTCATAATATGTTAATTTTTTATCTTAAAAAACACATTGATGATGCCTTAATATATTTTTTTGTGTTCGAAAAAAAAATTAATCTGACCCGATTTCTTTTGCATGTTTTTTTGTTTATTTTATGATTAAATAAAAAACTGATTTTAAGAAACAAAGTTATTAATCACAATTGAGTCCTTGTACATGTTATTATATTATCTATCTTGATGTACATCTATCTCTTAATTTTTTTTAATTAAGTCTTTAGTTATTGTCCATGATTTTCTTTTACATTTATTATCATAAATAATTCTCAATTTATTTATTAAATTCATGCATATAATTTTTTATTTATAATAATAATTTTTTTGTTGGTGTCTAAACACATATGGTAAACACTTACACATTTTTTTTTTGCATTATAAAAAAAATTATTCACTCTGCGACAAAGTGCTAGTCACACAGCTAGTATGGTATTATTCCTTACCTAGTCATAACTCATCCTCATGTACACCGATCTTGTACCGGGGCATCTTGAACCTTGTCTCTATCCGAACCATGCCTTAGATCTAAAATTGGGTGTCCTATACCCAACGCCATCCCAACCCTTGACAACCTCAAACCTGGCTTTTAAGCACCATGGATCAGATTCAGTCTCAAACCCAAGGTGTTTCAGACTTAAACACGATTGCCCCTTGCGTTATCATACATAGTCTTGGCCTAACCTTTTATTAATGTCCCAGGACTCAAAACTAAAGGTCTTGAACTTGACCTTTGAATGCCCACCTTAACGTTTTGATTTCTTAAACTTATCTTAACTCGATGCTCGACATTTTAAGTATGTATAGAAAAATTGTTAGGATTTAAAGTATACTAAATTGACACATATATTTAATGCACTTTTCATGTAGTGAATGGAAGTACATGTTGTTTTCATTATGACTTTCTCAATTGCTAAAAAGCCTTCCGATGAAGAAAATTTGATTTTGAAGACGTCAAATAGCTATATTTTTAAAACCATGAGAGATGGGTATTTTAGAAATATTAAATGTATTGGTTAAATATATCAAGTAACCAAGGCTAATTCGTGTCATTAACCAAGTCTAAATATACTACCAATTTGGTCACGTTCCTTTAATTTGAGAATATAAAAAGTGACAGTCCAGATTAAAGGAGAAAGCAAGCAATAATGAGTCAATATAACAACAACATGTTTGAGAATACTACTCTCACATCATTAGTTTCCAAAAATATTTAAGAATACATATCACTCTCTGTCATCTCAAAGTTCATCACATTATATAATTTTGAGAATAAAGTGAGATTTTAAATTTCCTACATATAGGTACCATTAATCTTTCATAGAAATTTACTCTAATAACAAACTTGCATTGCTTAAATATTCACTTATAGTCACAGTTAAATCCATAGACTGCATCAAGCATGAGTGTCCTGTTACATTGTTTAGGGTGACACACTAATTGAATAGTAACTATAAATGAATTGAACAGTAATTAAAAAATTAGGGTTTTGTGAACATTAACCTTAATTTTTTAATTTTTGGTTTTTTCATAAAAACTCAAATAACAAGTTTCCCACTCTCCAAAACATGTTTAGGGATTTAAAATTTATCAATTGAACATAAAAAATATAATTGCTTAGGGATATTGTACCTTCAAGATTTCCATTTTCAATTTTAAACAATTAATTTATTAATTTTTTTCGTTAAATCAAGGAAATAAAACATATATTCTAATGATTTAACAATGACTAAATGCATTACCCATAAATTTTGAAATCTCAACTCAAGAATAAAATGAAAACAAACATTTTGTTGTCAAGTTTCGAGAAATCAATACCAACACCAAAATATGAGAAAAGAAGGTGATGAAAAAGCTAAATTTATGTTTGGTTTTGTCTTAAACCATGAATTTGTTTTTGGGTGTTTCTCCTAAATTTGTGTTTCATAGAGAAAGCATGAGATAAGAGAGAAGGTGAGCTTGATGAATCAAAATTTAATGCATGACAAATCAATAAACATTAGTTCAATATTACTTTGTTTTCTTTTTATTAGCACTTTATGGATGAATCAATCAAGACTAGTTCGGTATTTCTTTGGTTTTTTTATTAATATTTTAATTCAATGTTATCAAAATTGAGTTCTTTTTCCTTAGGTTTTTCTACATTTGTCTTCATGTATTAATTCAACATTATTTAGTTGAAAACTAGTATATTAGTACGCACTTCACATCGGATCAATATCAATACTTTTTAAAATGTAAAAAAATATTAAGAATATGAAGAATGTTTTAATAGTGTTATTAACTCTAATTAAGTGAGTTAATTTTTAAACATCCATTCAACTCCTTGCAAAATCTAAACGTCTTGGGTTTGTCTTTCTATCATATCAGACCCAAGCGTCTTAGGTCTGGAATAACCCAAGCGCCTTGAATCTGGCGGTCATGCCAGACCAAAGCGTAAACGTCTTGAGTCTAGCGTTTATGTCAAACTAAAGATACTTGAGTCTGGCGGTCATGCCAGACTCGAGATACTTGGGTGTGGCATGACCCAAGCGTCTTGGGTCTCGCGGACATGTTAGACCCAAGATACATGGGTTTGGCAGCTATACCAGACTCAAGCGCCTGAGTTTGGTTGTCATGTCAGACCCAAGATACGTGGCTCTGGTGGACATACCTGACCCATGATACATGAGTCGGGTTGTCATGCTAAACCCAAGATGCTTACGTCAGATGACCACGCCAGACCCAAGATGCATGGGTATGGCGGTCATGCCAGACCCAGACGTCTTGGGTCCGGCGCCATGCCAGACCCAAGATACTTGGCCCATGTCACACCCAGGATACTTAAGTCTGACAGTCATACCGGACTCAAGGCACTTGGGTCTGATGGTCATGCTAAACCCAAGGCGCTTGGGCATGTCAAGCCCAAGATACCTAGGTCTGGCATACCTAAGTGCCTAGGTCTGGCAGCCACACTAGAAATGCATCTTTCTTTTTTTTTTTTTGAAAATATAGGAATTCACTTATAATTGATCTAAAAACATATTTATTTTTTATTTTCATTTTTGTCTTTTTAACAAAATATATTTTTATCTTTTCTATATTTGTTTCTTTTATTTTGGGACATTAACCACACATATCCCAAAAATTCACTTAATTTTTTTATTAATCTTTAATTTTAGTGAAGAAATCATCTACAAAAATACATAAATTAAGACAGTCAATAGGACAATAAGTCTTTTACATATACAATATTTTCTTTTCCTACAACATAATGTATCAATTCAAAAGTTCAAAAGTTTTCTTTTATGATCATATATTTCAACTTTTCGTATATACTAATAGTTATAATATAGAATAAACTCTCATTGTAACAAACTTTGACAATTAGATCATGTAACAACATCTTAAATGTTTAAAAAGTATGAACCGTTTAAAAACTGTCCAATATTTTGGTGGAAACAAAAAATTAATATTTTCATCCATAATGCATACAAAAAAGAGAAGTTTATTTTTGAAAATTTGAAATAAATCACTTAGAACTCAATATTTTTTTTTCTATTCTTTCCTCTTTGAATATAATAAATTTATAAAATAAGTTGCACAAACAAAAAAGAGTTTGCAGTTAAGTTCTATCACATATGAATGAAAATTCTGCTTAAATGAGGCAATGTTTGTTTTTACAATTTAATCATGCTTTTAAAAAATTTTGATTTTTTTGACCTTGGCACACGGGCCTGACAACCATGCCAAACCTAAGATGCCTGAATCTTAAAACTATGTCAGATTCAAGGAACTTGGGCATGACAGTCATGCTTAACTTGACAAACAACAAACAAATATGATAATTAAGCACTTTAATTGTTAAAAGAGAGAAAAGAAAGAAAAAACGCAAATAATCTATCACCGATGGCAATCTAACCATTATCTGTCAACGCGTGCCACACCATATAGAAGAAGGCGTACGACTACACATTTAGTGATACAATGAATGACCTAATTTGGCCACCGGGAAACGTCACACGTGTCTCCTTAATGACACGGGCGCAACCCATTTATTAAAAAAAAAAACTAGCAAAAAATCTCGTAAAAAAATAAAAATTTAAAAATAAAATTATTATTACAATCTATAATATAAAAAAAATTAATCTACAATAATTTTTCCAAATCATTTAGCTTTTATTATAATTGATCATGTTGCAGCATAAAAAGAAATCTCGTATTTGTTTTTGCGTGATGGTAAGCCTGTAACGGGTGATGCTAAGGTGTAAACAGCATTTATTTTAACATGTTTAATATATTTAGAGGTATATTATTCTTCATCTTTCACGCAATTCCGTTGTAGTCTAGTTGGTCAGGATACTCGGCTCTCACCCGAGAGACCCGGGTTCAAGTCCCGGCAACGGAAGTGTTTTTTTTTTTTTTTTGCTAATACAAGGCCAGTATCGTAATTTAGCATTCTAACCCTAGTTACATCTTATAAAAAACAAGACTGGATTGTTTTCCTGCCCCAGTCCCTCCCGCAGCCCGCAGCCCGCAGCCATGGTCTGTCCCATCTTTTCTTCTCGTAATTTCCATTTCTGCATCACTGTTGTTTTTCTTGTTGCTGTTGCTTAGTGTTGTTGTTTTTGTTGTGCTTAAATCAGGCTTCAGAGAAGAAACTATCGAACCCAATGAGAGAGATCAAGGTCCAGAAGTTGGTCCTCAACATCTCTGTCGGGGAGAGTGGTGATCGCCTCACCCGTGCCGCAAAGGTTTTTTTCCTTCTCTTTTCTTTCTTTATAAAATCAACGAAAACTTAAATTTCTGCAAGTAAATAAATTTCGAGCTCTCATTTTGTTTTTCTTTTTGGTTTGTTAGGTCCTTGAACAGCTTAGTGGTCAAACACCAGTCTTCTCGAAGGGTATTTGTGTTTCTGCTGTTGTATCTCTATATTGTTTATAAAAAAAAGATTAGTAATTTATTTTTTTTGTTATATTGAGCAGCTAGGTATACTGTGAGATCTTTTGGGATCAGGCGTAACGAGAAGATTGCTTGCTATGTCACTGTGAGGGGAGACAAGGCTATGCAGTTGCTGGAAAGTGGGTTGAAGGTGAAGGAGTATGAGCTTTTGAGAAGGAACTTCAGTGATACTGGTTGCTTCGGATTCGGTATTCAGGAGCACATTGATCTTGGCATCAAGTGAGTTTTTCTATGTTGCTTGGTTGTTAATTCCATAATTAAATATTGTGCTGGGTTTATTGAAATTGCTTTATAGTACTTGTTATGCATGTATGATGGAATGAATTCAATGGGTATCAATGGATTTTTAGGGCTTTAATGGTTGTTGGCTTAAGAACGGTAGCATCTCAAATGCTTTGAGTTCAAATTGAACACTTCTGTTTATTTTGTAATGTCTTCGCACACACGTTACTCTATAGTTCTTGTTTGATACCTATTCTAACTTAATAGTTTATGAATAATGTTGTTGTTGTGATTACAACACCTTAGGATTGTCATATTTTGTAATTGTGGATTCAGTTATAAATTAGGTGTACATGATTCTGCAGAGCACAAATGCTGAATGACCCTATATTGGAGGATGTAGCCTTGCTTATTTTCTCTTATGTTAAATATAAAGCTTCGAACAGTACTGCTTATTATGTGATAATATCGGTTCACATTATATCTTGCACGGTGAATTCCAACAAGAAGCTTTTTGTCTTAGGCTTTTTATACCCTTGTAATTCTACCTTGTTGAAGTTGAATGTGCCAGGGTTTAGTTTGACTTGGTACACTGTTTTTGTAATTAACTTTGCTATTTCATCCTCGTCTACCAGGTACGACCCTTCTACAGGTATTTATGGCATGGACTTCTATGTCGTTTTGGAACGTCCTGGATACCGTGTTGGCCGTCGTCGTAGGTGCAAGAGTCGTGTTGGAATTCACCAGAGAGTTACAAAGGACGATGCAATGAAGTGGTTCCAAGTCAAGTATGAAGGAGTCATACTTAACAAGTCCCAAAATATTTGATCCTAGTTCTTTTCCCTTGGTTGAGTTAAAAGTTTTCACTAGTTACATTTTGCAGGATTGTGCATCTGAATTTAAAATTTTGTTGATGAGATTTTTGAATTGGTAGCATCGGTTACACACTACTTGGTTTTCTTGCTCGCCATTTATGCTCACTGGGGTAGATTGTGCAAATATCTTGTGTTCGGTATTCTTTGCCTGAACCATGGTTTGTTATTTGAGCTGGGCTTGCATGATTGTTGTTTATGCATGCTGGGCTGCATGATCATGAGATCATAATCTGTAAAGGGAGAAATTGCAGATGCTGGTCAACAGTAGTAAGCTGGATTCCCTTATTCAGTGAAAAACGGTTGGCAGTGTATTGAACTGCTATGACCTGTTATAGCTTATTTGAGTGATGCGTCTAAGGGAATGATTGGGAACATGTTTGAACCTGTGTTTTTAAAAAATTTAAATTTTTTTTTGTACGTTTTAAATTGTTTTGATGTGTTGATATTAAAAATGATTTTTAAAAAATAAAAAAATATTATTGGCATGTATTTTGGCACGAAAAGTTATTTAAAAAGCATTCATAACTACATTGTTAAATATGCTCTAAGAATGACCGTATATAATGGCTGGTAGATTCAAGTAAGAATCACCAATCTATAGTGATTTTTTTCCTTTAGTTTTTTTATTTAATTATTTCATGTTTTGTTAATTAATAATTTAACTTTGTTTTCTACTTTTTTACTTTTGGGGTTTTGTGGTCTTAAAAAAAAGTCTTGATATGGAGTTGATTGATGATTTTATCAAAATTAATTTGGTTAGCAATGATTTGATAAAATAGAGTTTTGGTGTTAAATATATAATAGCAATTCTATGCAACTACCTTTGCAAAAAATGGCTTAGTGGGTTTATGTCATGCAGGTCCATGAACTTAGGCGTGCTTATTTGTAAGGGTTCAGAAGCATGAGGTTATGTTGACTTGTGTATTTGTTTTTTTCTTATTTATTTGTGTTTTTATTTTATATATATATATATATATATATATATTATTATATATGATTTGAAACAAGCTTCTAAACAATTACATGAAAAACTTAACAAGGTTATATTTTAAATGTTAAGTTATATTTTAAAGTGAGTTTAAAATCAAAGAAATTAATAAATGTGTTTGTGTAAAACACATATAGAGATTTTATTATTGCGCGTCTAAGTTAATAACATGTTAATTCTATAAAACAATGATCACATGATCAAGTTTACTAAAAAATTTTAACTAACAAGTTTGACATGAAAAATTTAGGTGTTGTAAATGTCCTAACTAAGAATAAAAATTTATAGGATATATGATGGATTGATATTGACCCAAGCTTATTATCTTTCTTGATAAAATTCTGGATAAATTTTTTAAAAGTAATAATAGCACTGTTAAAATAACAATTGAAACAAGAGTATTTATTTTCAAAAATAAAGGTAATAGAATAAGCCAATTAGAATATTCTTGAATAATTAGAAGCCTAATGTATATTATGAACTATATAAAATCTAATATTGTTTACTCAATTAGCAAATTGAGTAGATTTACTATTAATATGAATAAGGATAGATCATTGGATAACAATTAAAAGGGTACTTAAATATTTGAGGTACATAATGAACTATGAACTATACTATATTGGTTACCCAATGGTACTAGAAGGGTATAGTGATGTTAATTGGATATTTGATACTAAAAATTTGAAATCCACTAGTGGATATATTTTCACACTCGATGGAGTAGCTATGTCATGAAAATCCTCTAAGTAGACGTGTATCACAAGATCTATGATGAAATCAGAGTTTATTGTATTGATAAGCTAGAAAGGAAGTTAAGTAGCTTTTGAATTTTTTAGAGAGTATTCCGTATTGGCCAAAACTAGTGACATGAATTTGTGTTCATTATAATGATAAGTCTAGACATATACATCATAGACACAATATCATTAAACATTTGTTCTTAAATGGAATTATTTCCTTTGACTATATAAAATCAAAGAAAAATATTATGGATCCGTTAATTAAAGGTTTATTAAGAGAGCTTGTGTATAATTTATGGGGGGGACAGGTTTAAAGCCTTTAAAGATGAAATAATATAATAATAGTAACTATACCTAGTTGATTGAAGATCTCAAGATGTATGTTTAAATGAAAAACTGAGTTATATAACATTCTTAGTAGAATCTGAAAATTATTGTTTTTTACATATTTCTATGATGAAAGTGGTGTTAGTTGCAATGTGATAAAAGATGAGTTGTGCTTTTAATGATTTTCATATTTTGGTATACTAAGTAGAGTATAAAAGAATATTCTTAATTAAACATAATCTATATGAGTGGGAAATGTGGTCGTTTCCTTAATAATCTTAAAAATACAAAATTTTGTAACGCACTTATAAAATCAGGAATTGTTTAAGGTCAAAATAAGCACAACGATGAGAACATAAGGAAACTCTAGGTAAACAATTACGTGAGTTCTATTATCTTGGTTTGCACAAAAAACTAAATAGTTCAAGACATCGCATTCACTATTTAGCGAGTAAATATAGTATCATTTCACTAGTGAAGGTTCAAATCCAAAAGCTACATTTGTTGATGTAGTGATTTACCAAATCAATATCTATTTATGAATTCTTAGAGTCTTTATACTGGTTAAACAATTTTCATTCAAGTGGAGAATTGTTGGAATTGGTTTTTAAAATATGTAGTGGATTTTTTAATGTCAGATTATATGTGAGGTCCACTTAAATTTAAGGTTAAAACCATGCTAGATTTTGTGATCCAACATGATTACTTTAACATGGAATATTAACATTGTTGCAAGTGTGTGACGTCGCGACAATCATCATTCTAAATCATGATTTTATAATGTGGAAAAAACATGGAATTTTTGTTCTTTTTATGGTTTAAACGGTTTGCTAATTTGAAGTCGTCACCTAATATTTTGATCACTAGAAAACCTAACTGGTATTCAAAGTCTGGATAAAAGGACTAGTTGTTTATACTAAGGACAATATCACTCTTAATACATCATATCTAAGGTAAGTTGTATTGTTTATTTGTCTAATTATTACAGAGGCTCTGTTATGTTTTTCTATTTATTAGGTTGTCTATTGGTCAAAGTATATCCACCCTAGTAAGGTGAACCATGACTTTATAGATCAAACATAATCATTTTAAAGTTGAAATAATTTTTTTTTTATTTTTTTTAATATCGAAAATATACCTTATATATAAGTTCATATCATTGATATTAAAAGTAAACAAAAGGAGAAAGAAAAAATGGTTATTTTATTTATGATGGGCTTAATTTGATTTTTTTTAATATCGAAACTATATATTACGTATAAGCTCATAAATTCTAGTATTAAAAATAAACATTTGATTTTTTAAACAAAGTTGGGCTTATCATGTAAAAGGCAAGAATCCATGCATTGATCCCTTTTCATTGTATATATTTATTTACAAAAAAAAAAAAAACAAAGGAATCAATATTTAATTCCTTGACTATACCGCAACTGGACTGGAAAGGAAAAGAAAAATGGCCCCACGCATATAACCCTATGGTAAGCATCATCAACTTAATATTAGAAAAGAAAGTCTCAACTTTATAGCGCAGAACAAAAAAAAAAGTTTCGTTATCAAATATTTATGAAAGGATACAAATCTTAATATTGGAAAAGAAAGTGGCAAGCTTGGAATAATTACATAGCTAAATGGGAAAGGTTAAAACATTATACTTGTGAATGTTTAACACAGCTTGTACTCCCTTTTCAAAATGACACTGAATGTTGAGATATTAACATGAAAGGATGTTCTTTTAATGGGGCTTTTAAGTGGCTTTTGGGGCTTAAGATCCCACATCCAATCCAACATGTATGAGAGTTTATATATATATATATATATATATATATATATATATATATATATAGTGAACAAAGTTAAGGATGAAAAAGTTATTAGTTTATAATTGGTGTTTATCTCATTGACATGAGAGAAATGGGAAGGTTTTAAAGTTTGTGAACTAGTAGAATCTTAATCCTTAAGATTTAAAAAGAGATTATGACTGTTGATTATAGTTAAGGAAGAAAGTTTATTCTGTTATGCAACTGGCAAGGGATGGACACCAATAGTCTCAGATTTTGGACCATTGAGGATGGCTTTTTGAAGAGCCAAATTGATAAAATGACATAGCAAAATTACAAAGAGAATTCTTTTTAGATATATCCACAAAAAAGATAACATCACATGTACAAAACAAGTATTTTCTTCCCACTAATGTTAGTTAAAGTTTTTCAAGATATATTTTTTAAAAAAGACTTGGGAGGTAAATTATTGTGCATAATTTTACATTAAACAAAAAATCCTTAGCCACAATGGCTAGGATTTCCTAATCATTTATTAAGTTTAGGTCATATTGGCCATAAATTCATAACCAAATTGGCAAGAAATTCATATCCATTTCCCATGCATAATGCCCAAGAATTCCTAGTCATAGTGGCTAGGATTTTTTTGTCAGTTCCTGCCCACGGTAACTAAGAAATCTTGGTCATTATGGTCACGAGGCCCAAACACTCACTCTTTATTTATTTTTTTCCTTCCACTCACTTATTCTTTCTCACTTTCTCTTCACCACACGCCTCTTTCTCACCACAAGGTTGTCCAATACCTTACTCGGCCACATACCATATTTTTTAGTTTCGAAGAGTCAAAACATAACATTGTGCATCGACCATGCACACAAGTTTTTTTATACTTTACTGATAAATTATCAACAATTACACATTTTTATATAGGCTGACATCACATTTCTAGCCAATGGTCACAGTGTAAACATCAACACATTTTCCTATGCAATTGTATTGTTATATATAGAGCGCAAGTCTTTTTTTTTTTTTTACCAATATGTTACTGACAATCACAAAACTCTTTACCAATAACACATCATGTACTATAACCAACGGTAGGGACTAACCATTCGACCAATTAATTATCATACAACACTCCATGTCTTGAGGTAAGCTGACATGACCAAGGCTTTTAAATATTTTGAGTCACTAGGTAAATAAGATAAGTTCTTATATTGAACATTTTTAAACACAATACATAATCTCTCTTTCTCTTAATATTATTTCTCTAAAGCGTTACCTCTCTTTCTATACTCATTGATTTAAGCATCAAAGAGTTTTTGTTCCACAAGTAACTTGTCTTTTCAAGAATAACAAAGTCTATACACAAGGCCAATACTCAATCGAACATATCTTGGTCCAGGATCGCAATCTTTGAAAAGCCTAGTTTTTTTGTTAAGTTTTTTCACGACTTCATAAAAAAAAAAACACTAACATAGATAAAATTAAAGTGAGGGAAAGAAATAGTAGTTTAAGGCATCTAGACCAAGAATTTTCTCTTTTAAAACCTATACCACTAATGCTTAACCTTCTTCCTTGAAACAAAAGTAAATACTATTAAAAACTATAAAACCAATTGCTCATCCTCTTTATTTTTATTCACTATATATATGCTAAAAAAACATCACCTTTTACTTTTCATTTTCCTATAGTGCTATATGTAGTTATATTATGAAATATTGTAATGCGTCAAGTTCAATGCTTTTTCTTTTTTTATTCTAAAGAAACTATTCATTTTGGTCACTATTTTGTTTTTTCAATTTTCATCCTCTTACACTATTTTCACATGGTTTGAAGCATAATAATTTATTTTGGTCTAGGTGCTAAAATGTACTTGCATTGTAAAACATTGTTCTAGCATTAACCTGCTACTAAATTTTGCAAGATATGATATGATTTTATCAATTTAAATATTGAAAAAATAGGGACCAACATTAACAAAAGGAAATAACTCGCAGTTTTATTCTTTTTTATCATAAAACTACAGTTTAGTCCTTGTAATTTTTTTTTTACGTGTTTCACTTTTAAGTACTTAACTTCACATGTTTTACGTTTTAATTTCTAGAAATTTAGAGGAAAGAAAGTCATCGAAAATGGAAAAAGAGAGAAAAAATGGTCATTTGACCATATTCCAACCTTTAAAAAAGCCAAGATTTATGTCAAAGGGTTCCTCTTGACAAGAGGAGCTCTATTAAAGTGTTTTTTTACCATTTATTTTGTTAAAAAAAGTAAATCAAATCTTTAGAAAAAAAAAATTTCGTCTAAATTTTGGTTTTTTGCATAGATTTTAGAGTAATTTAAAGTTATTGATAGATTTATCAAGATCCTTAGTATGTTTTCTTTAATGTGATAATGGTTGGAAAATGCGTTTGTATGGTCTGAGTTTTTTAATCCCAACTTTCTGGCCATTAAAGGTAGCCTCTGGTGGCTAGAAAGTCAACCAATAGATGACATGTTGTCAGCTATTTTTTATAAAAAAAAATAATTCATCTACTTGTTCATAAAAAAATTAAAAACAACTAGGCCCATGTGTATCTGGCATGTTTTTCTTTAGCCAAACACGAATGGGATTGAAGATTAGGCCCTTACGTAGATGGCCTTTCTTTAGATATCTTTTTTTTCTCTTTTCTTTTTTTTTTAAAAAATCTTTTTAAATCAATTAATTAGAATAATATTTAAGTGATTATTCAGTTGTTCCATATTTTTAAGAAGAGTATGTCTTTTTTATGATGATATTATCCATTGTTTGGTCTCATATGTAAAATTTGTTCATTAATTTGATGGTAATAAAATATTTAATCTTCCTTTTACTTTTTAATATAATTTTCTCCAATTTATTATTGCTAAATTTCTTAATATAAGAGCATAAAAATATTTGACTGATTATTTTTTAATTTCTTAATTGTAACTTGCTTTCACAATCATAATAAGTTTTTGTTTAAAAAGCAATACTTCTCATAAAAAATTATTTTTATGTCAAAATAAATAAGAAATGAATGAGTAATAAGATTAGGTTTTTTTTATTAAAAATATATGTTGCTTCCTTTTGTTTCAAATCATTGTAGTTTGTGTGAATATTTTTCTTAGGCTATCTTTGTTTCCCGAAAAATAGTTTTTGGAAAACCACTTTCTAAACTTTCCTGTGTTTATTTGCCATTAAAAAAATTGGTTAACGGAAAACACTTTCCACTCAAAGAAAAATTTAGCTTGGTTTCCAGGAAAGTGTTTTCCTGGAAAATTTAGGCGGAAAACACTTTCTAGAAATTGTGAAAAATTTAGAAATGTCATATTATTTGCTGATTATATCAAATTTGATCCTCAAACTTTTGATTGCTATATATATATATATATATATTTTTTGAATATTTATTTTTTAATTTCATCTATTAAAATTTAATTGTTATATTAACTTTGGTCCTCATTTTTATAATTGTTATTTCTTTTTCCCTTATCATTTTTTTTTATTAAAATTTGTTATCTATCAAATTTGATCCTCATTCTTTTGATTGTTACTTATTTTATTTGAAATAATTTATGAAATGTTAATTATTATTATTTTAATTTCTTCATCTTTTATTTTTTTTTATTTTTTAGATTTGATCTCTATTATTTTGATTATTATTTATTTTATTTGAGATAATTTATGAAATTATTATTTTTTTCAATTTCATTTTGATTCGACTTTTTAATTTGTAAGATTTGTTCCTCATTATTTTAATAAACTTGAGAAAAATAAAATATTAATAAGTTATTTTCCAACTCATTTTCCATGACATAACCAGACACTGGAAAGTGTTTTCCAACTTATTTTTCATTACACTACCAAACATCAGAAAATAATTCACTTTCCCGAAATTCACTTTTCAAAAAGAAACTACTTTCCAGCAAACAAACGGGGCCTTATTGTTGTTTTTTATTTGATAAACTATGATACTATTAAAAAAAAACCATTTTGTTATAAAAAGAATTGATTAGAAAAAACAAGCTTGACAAAAAAAAAATATTTCTCCTTAGTAAGTTTTTAAACTTCACTGAGCTCACAACTCGAGTCATAGGTTGGGCAAGTTAACCCAAGTTAATCTATGTCAAATTAAAATAATATTGTTTCAGTATTAAAAAAAAAGAGGTTATAACAACACTGTTTTCTAAATCAGGTTTTGGCAAAGTTGAGTGAGTCATTAATGGATTTTTCAGGTTAATCAGGTCATCACAAGTCAACTCCCATTCAGTTTTATTTGAAACTCGACTAGGGCCATGCTAAATTAGATTTAATAACTTTGTTAAAATGTTTCTCGTGACAATGCCTAAGACCCAACGAGTAATAACTAAACATTATATGTGAATATACTTCTTTTTAGTCAATTACTTTTTTTATTTATGATATGTATTATTAAGGAGAAAACAAAAAATGCAATGAAAGAGATTTTAAGGAGTAGAAACTACCAACTTTTTTTTGTTTTTACCAAAACGATGCAACTATTGGTTTTTGTGAAAATCAACAAAAAAATTTCTCTCTCTATAATTCTATAACATTTAGCCTATCTTATACAAATGAATCTTGGATTTATAGAAAACTTTTTGAATTAAGGATTAAGGAATTATATTTTGTCATGTAGTGGGTTAATGTAATAGAAGTTATGGTTATTGTTATGCAAATATGAGCATTTAATAAAATGACTTTATAAAATTAGTAATTGTTCAATTGATTATACGTTATCACTATAGCAAATATATACAATATTAAAAATAATACATGTAAAAAAATCAAGTTTTCAAAAATGATAGATTTCAATCAATATATCATAATTGAATGCATAATGACTTAATCAACATTTGTTCAATATTTCTTTCTTTTTTTTCTTTTTTTATTAGCACTTTATGGATGAATAAGTCAAGACTAGTTCAATATTTGTGTGTTTTTTTATATTAGCCTTTAGTTCAATGTTATCAAAATTGAGTTTTTTTTTCCTTAGATTTTTCTACATTTTTCTTGATTTATTAATTCAACATGATTTAGTTGAAAATTGGTCATGTCGTAACATACAAAAACAAATCATATTAGTAGAAAGAATTTTTCTTTATTTTCTAGGGAAAAAAAAAAAGCATTCTAATTGATTTTTTTTAATGCAATCATGGTTTTTTTTTTGTGTGTAATGGTAAGCCTTTAACATGTGATGCTAAGTTGTAAAGCCAATTTATTTTAACATAATTACAATTACATAAGATTATATTATTTTTTATTTTTTATGCAAGTCTAGAAATCCAGCTTGGGACTGAGACGATTAAGGTCCAGGTTGACCCCCAGAACAGACCAGATTTAATAAAACTGGTTGTTATACAAAACCACTATTGAGCCATAATAATATTCAATAATGGGCTCTAAATATGCCCAGTATCAATGCATGTGATGTGCTCTAAATATATTTGGCAAAATATTTTGGTGTTGTGCTTGTATTAAATAACCAAGAGGTAGTTATGAAGATGGAGGTAAAGGTCATGCCAACATTTTTATTGATTTGTGGTAAATAAATAAAAAATTATTTAGTTTCCAAGACTTAAGATCTTATTCAATAGTTAAAAAAAAAATTGCCGCAATCTAATGCATGAGTGAGGATGACTAATTAACCTTTCATTTCTCTTTGTTCTCTCTACTTATTTTTTTTTAGGTAAAAAGCTAGAGGATGCAAAAAATTTCCTATCAATCACTAGTATTGTTGAGTATGATAATAAAGACATTTGTTAAAATGCATTGCATTGATTGAAACCTATATATAAAATTGAATTAATTATGAGATGGGAAGGAGGTGCTAATGATGTTAATGATGTTGAGCAAATAGAAAATGAAATGAATAAGATGAAACATGAATTATGTAGAGTATGAATTAAGAATCGCAAAATAAAATTTATCTTAACAAGTGTAAAGTTATTTGTAGTAGCTAATTTAGTGTGTGCAATGTTAATGCTTGTAAAAATTATATTGTTTGTATTAAAGAAATGAAACATAGTCAATGTATTCCCTAACATAGTCAAAATAGATCTAAATTAATATTATCAAAAGCTAAGAACAAATATGCACACAACAAGAATCCATAAATATTTTAACTTTCCACAATATGACATCCATTTATATCAATAATAGTAATATAGAATTCAATAGTCATTAGTCTTTAAAAGTTCTTCAACCATGGTATCTTGTTTGGGTATATTGTTGAGAAGAAGTATCAGCAACACAAACCTGTATATTTGAAACAATATTGATTATTAAATGTAAATTGTTTCGTTAAACCTATAAAATTATTATGCATGTTAAGGAGAATCACTTGTGTCTAGGTTGAGTGTTGATATAAGGATGTACTAGCATCATCTCAATTCTTAGCCATCTCTTCTCCCTTGAAAACTCTTTAACCTTTATTTGAGCCTCTGTTAGCCACATTAAACTTTCTCCCAACATGTTGTTATATTGCTTGTCATCTCAAAGTTTATCACATTTTATAATTTGATAATAAAATGAGACTTTAAATTTCCTACATATAGCTACCATTGATCTTTCACATAAATTTACTATAATAATAAACTTGCATTGCATAAACTTGCATTGCTTAAATATTCACTCATAGTCACAGTTAAATTTATAGACTGCATCAAGTATAAGTGTCATATTACATTGTTTATGGTTACACACTAATTGAATAGTAATTATATATGAGTTAAACAATAATTAAAAAATTAGGGTTATGTGAACATTAACTCTAATTTTTTAATTTTGATTTTTTTCATAAAAACTCAAATAAGAACATAAAAAAATATAATTGTTTAGGGTTATTTTACATTTATGATTCTTATTTTCAATTTTAAACAATTAATTTATTAATTTTTTTTGTTAAATCAAGGAAATAAAACATTTATTCTAAAGATTAACAATAACAAAATGCACTACCCATAAATTTTGAAATCTCGATTCAAGAAAAGAATGAAAACATATATTTTGTTGTTAAGTTCCAAACGAGAAATCACCGCTAACATCAAAACACGAGATGAGAAGATGATAAAAAAAAAAAGCCAAATTTATGTTTGGCTTTGTCATAAACTATGAATTTGTTTCGGGGTGTTTCTTCTAAATTTGTGTTTGATAGAGAAAATGTGAGATAAGAGAGAATAAGGTGTTAATGATGTTAATGATATTAAGCGAATAAAAGGTGAACTGAAGAAAATAAAAGATGAATTACATAAAGTATTGATCAATAATCACAATATAAAAGTTATTTTAACAAATGCAAAGTTATTGTTAGTAGCTAATTTAGTGTGTGCAGTGTTAATGTTTGTAACAACTATATTGTTTGTATTAAAAAAATGAAACATAGTCAATGTATTATCTAATATAGTCAAAATGCATCCAAATTAATATCAATTATATGAAAAGCATGCTAATAACAAGTATGGACACAACAAGCATCCATAAATATTATATCTTGTCGTAGACTTATGGTGCCTAACATAATAAAAACAATGATTAACATATGACATCCATTCATATCAATAACAATAATATAGAATTCAATAATCTCTAGTCTTCAATACTTCTTCAACCATGGTAGCTTGTTTAGATAAATTGTTGAGAAAAAGAATTAGTGATATAAACCTACATATTTAAAACAACATTGATTATTAAATATAATTTGTTTCATTAAACCTATAAAATTATTATGCATGTTTAAGAGAATCACCTTTGTTTGGGTTCAGTATTGAGACGAGGATGTACCAACATTACCTATACCTATACTACCCCCCCCCAATGAAAACTCTTGAGCCTTTGTTTTGAGCCTTTATCATCAACATTAAACAATCTCCTAACAATGTTGGATCCCCTAGATGTTTATTGTTAGAGAATTAACATCAACGTATGAACGCATCTTCTCCTCATCTTTATACATACTAAATACTTGTAAGCTTGAGACATCATCAAATATTTTATTGCTTTTATCATCACTTATATGAAAAGCCATGCAAATCTAAATTAAAGACTTACAATGCATATGAATAGTATGTCTATGTAAGACATATAGTTAGAGATGCAATTCTTTTTGATACGTGATGAACTCCTATTATGCACAAATATATTTAGCATTTTGTTTTATGCATAGTTATTGAAGTTATACAAAGGTTGCATATAAATAATAGCAAAAAAAAAAATAAATTAGAACAATGCCTAGACCCTAAACATTGCATCCACTAATAAAATATATCAAGTAACCAAGGCTAATTAGTGTTATTAATCAAGTCTAAATATACAACCAATTTGATCATGTTCCTTCAATTTGAGAATATAAAAAGTGACGGTCTAAATTAAAAGAGAAAGCATGCAATAATAAGGCAATATAATAATACATGTGAGAATACTACTCTCACACCATTAGCTTTAAAAAATATTTGACAATAAATCTCACTCCTTATAATTTCAAAGATCATCACACTTTATAATTTGAGAATAAAGTGAGATTTTAAATTTTCTAAATATAGCTACGACTAGTCTTTCACAAAAATTTATTATAATAATAAACTTGCATTCCTTTAATATTAACTCGCAATCATAGTTAAATTCATAAACTGCATCAAGCAAAAGTGTCCTATTATATTGTTTAGGGTGACACACTAATTAAATAGTAACTATACATGAATTGAACAATAATTAAAAAATTAGAGTTCTGTTAACAGTAACCCTAATTTTTTAATTTTGGATTATTTCATAAAACTAAAATAACAAGTTTTCCACTCTCCAAAACATTTCTTGGGGTTTAAAATTTATCAATTGAACATAAAAAAGTATAAGTATTTAGGGTTATTGAAGGATTTCTGTTTTCAATTTTAAACAATTAATTTGTTAAGTTTTTTGATAAATCAAAGAAATAAAACATATATTCTAATGATTTAACAATAACAAAATGCATTACCTAGAAATCTTGAAATCTCAATTCAAGATAAGAATAAAAACATATATCTTGTTGTTAAGTTCTAGACAAAAAAATCAATATCAACACCACAACACGAGAAGAGAATATGATGATAAAGCTAAATTTATGTTTGCTTTATTTGTGTTCGATAGAGAAAACATGAGATAGGAAAGAAGATGAGCTCGATAAATAAAAAAAAATATTAATTCGATATTTTTTTTAGTTAGCACTTCGAGAATGAATCAATCAAAAATAGTTTAATAAATTTTTTTTATTAGTATTTTAATTCAATGTTATCAAAATTGAGTTTTTTTTCCTTAGGTTTTTCTATATTTGTCTTGATGTATTAATTCAAACATTATTTACTTGAAAATTGATCATGCTGTAGCATAAAAAGAAATTTCGTATTTGTTGTTGCGTGATGGTAAGCCTTAAACGGATGTAAACACAATTTATTTTAACACATTACATTTATTTACAACTATCGTACTCTTTACCATCCACGCAATTCCGTTGTAGTCTAGTTGGTCAGGATACTCGGCTCTCACCCGAGAGACCCGGGTTCAAGTCCCGGCAACGGAAATTTTTTTTTTTTTTGCTAATACAAGGCCAGTATCGTAATTTAGCATTCTAACCCTAGTTACATCTTATAAAAAAGAAGACTGGATTGTTTTCCTGCCCCAGTCCCTCCCGCCTCCCGCAGCCCGCAGCCCGCAGCCCGCAGCTATGGTCTGTCCCATCTCTTCTTCTCGTAATTTCCATTTCTGCATCACTGTTGTTTTTCTTGTTGCTGTTGCTTAGTGTTGTTTTTTTTGTTGTGCTTAAATCAGGCTTCAGAGAAGAAACTATCGAACCCAATGAGAGAGATCAAGGTCCAGAAGTTGGTCCTCAACATCTCTGTCGGGGAGAGTGGTGATCGCCTCACCCGTGCCGCAAAGGTTTTTTCCTTTTCTTTTTCTTTCTTTATAAAATCAATGAAAACTTAAATTTCTGCAAGTAAATAAATTTCGAGCTCTCATTTTGTTTTTCTTTTTGGTTTGTTAGGTCCTTGAACAGCTTAGTGGTCAAACACCAGTCTTCTCGAAGGGTATTTGTGTTTCTGCTGTTGTATCTCTATATTGTTTATAAAAAAAAGATTAGTAATTTATTTTTTTTGTTATATTGAGCAGCTAGGTATACTGTGAGATCTTTTGGGATCAGGCGTAACGAGAAGATTGCTTGCTATGTCACTGTGAGGGGAGACAAGGCTATGCAGTTGCTGGAAAGTGGGTTGAAGGTGAAGGAGTATGAGCTTTTGAGAAGGAACTTCAGTGATACTGGTTGCTTCGGATTCGGTATTCAGGAGCACATTGATCTTGGCATCAAGTGAGTTTTTCTATGTTGCTTGTTTGTTAATTCCATAATTAAATATTGTGCTGGGTTTATTGAAATTGCTTTATAGTACTTGTTATGCATGTATGATGGAATGAATTCAATGGGTATCAATGGATTTTTAGGGCTTTAATGGTTGTTGGCTTAAGAACGGTAGCATCTCAAATGCTTTGAGTTCAAATTGAACACTTCTGTTTATTTTGTAATGTCTTCTCGCACACGTTACTCTATAGTTCTTGTTTGATACCTATTCTAACTTAATAGTTTATGAATAATGTTGTTGTTGTGATTACAACACCTTAGGATTGTCATATTTTGTAATTGTAGATTTGGTTATAAATTAGGTGTACATGATTCTTCAAAGCACAAATGCTGAATGACCCTATATTGGAGGATGTATTGTTTAGTGATGTAGCCTAGCTTAATTTCTCATATGTTTAATATAATGCTTCTAACAGGACTGCTTATTATGTGATAATATTGGCTCGCATTATATCTTGCACGGTGGATTCCAACATGAAGTTTTCTGTCTTAGGCTTTTTATACCCTTGTAATTCTACCTTGTTGAAGTTGAATGTGCCAGGGTTTAGTTTGACTCAGTACACTGTTTTTGTAATTAACTTTGCAATTTCATCCTCTTCTATCAGGTACGACCCTTCTACAGGTATTTATGGCATGGACTTCTATGTCGTTTTGGAACGTCCTGGATACCGTGTTGGCCGTCGTCGTAGGTGCAAGAGTCGTGTTGGAATTCACCAGAGAGTTACAAAGGACGACGCCATGAAGTGGTTCCAAGTCAAATATGAAGGAGTCATACTTAACAAGTCCCAAAATATTTGATCCTAGTTCTTTTCCCTTGGTTGAGTTAAAAGTTTTCACTAGTTACATTTGGCAGGATTGTGCATCTGAATTTAAAATTTTGTTGATGAGATTTTTGAATTGGTAGCGTCTGTTACACCCTACTTGGTTTTCTTGCTCGCCATTTATGCTAACTGGAGTAGATTGTGCAAGTTCTTTGCCTGAACCATGGTTTGTTATTTGAGCTGGGCTTGCATGATTGTTGTTTATGCATGCTGGGCTGCATGATCATGAGATCATAATCTTTAAAGGGAGAAATTGCAGATGCTGGTCAACTTTATGATTTGGCTTGTATTATTTTCTCTTAGGTTACTGCAGTCTCAGAAAAATCAATATCCTAACATTCGTGGGATGGTTTTTGATTTTGCAAAAATGAATTTAATTTTGTTGTATGAGAAGAATTAAACATAAAGGGACCAAATTTAAAAGCTTGGTGAAATGGCAGCCTTTAAAAAAAATGATATGTTTTGGACCAAAACTGTATTTTATTCACTTTTCAATTCCTGGAATTGGAAAGGAGATGGAAAGGGTTGATTGTTTTGATTTTATGCACATAAATAACTAAACTTGATATCAAAGTGTGACATGTTTTTGGTTTTTGATATTGCCTTTTCGTGGGGGTTTTTAATGTTTTTAAATGAAAATAGGTTTTTGTGAGTGAGGTTGTAATATGGTTTTTTAACCTATTTAAAATTTTTTTTGAAAGTGTTTTTTTTTTTTAGAAATATATTAAAATAATATTTTTTTATTTTTAAAAATATTAATTTTTATAATTATTTTTTATATTAACACATTAAAATAATTTAAAAATATATTAATTTAAAGCAAAAAAATTATTTAAATTTTTTAAAAAATATTTTTAAATGTAAAAATAAGCATCAAGTGCAAAAATTAGGTTTTTAAATAAAACATAAAATAACCTAATTTTCCAATTTTTTTTTTATGGTGGCAAAATTTTAAACAACAACAGCTGCATAAAAAAACATCCTTCCATTTAAAAAAAGTTAAAAAAAAATATCATGGCCAAGCCCACACATTTAGGTTCATTTTTAAAGACCCACGTATAGTTTTGTGTCATAGGTTTTCTCCTTTTTTATTTTTTTAAATTAAATAATTTAAATAATATATATATTTCTTTTAAATTCTTAGATTTTTTTAGATACTATTTTATTATGTTTCATTTAGTTTTTAATGTTTGACAACAATTGTTTTTTTTTCCACAACATGTTATAATCAATTATTTTATTTTATTTGGTTACTTTTTGTGTTTACTGATTTTTTTATAATTAAATATAATATAATTTTATAGAAATAAACTTATTGAACTCAGGCGAATCCATGATCGGGTTATAAATTTATTGGGTTGACTCGATCAAACTAATATATCGTCACTTTAATATTAAAAAAATAAATGTCAGTTTAAATTTTTAGCTGCGGATATCAACCTAAAAAAAAAAAGCTTTTTCTTATTTTTAGCTGCGGGAACTTCACTTTTATATTTCCACAAGGTTTCTTTCATGTTGGATTATAGTTATTTCTTCACCAACTCAAGTTGTATAGAAAGCAAAGCTCCATCAAAATGATAGAAACATTTATCACAAACACTGCAATCATGTTTTTGTTTGACTAGTTTAATGAAAACGAAGATGTTTTTTATTGGTCATTCTAATCTAGTGCATTTTCTAGTTAAGCCTTAATTTTACCATCAACTTCGGTCTTTATAGAAATATTTTGTATCTTCCAACAATATTTATTAGGACAAGTTCAAACTCTTGTACCTATCTTTAAAATTCATATTTTCTATTTCAACTTTTTTTGTTTTTTATTTTTATCCCTTTAAAAATCACCTTGTAATTTAGAAGATCAAAATTAAAAGCTTGGTGAAATCGCTCTTAGGCTTAGGATCTAGTTCAAAATCATTTTTGGTCCTTTTAGTTATAAAATTATATGATTTAGTTCAAAACTTTATTTTATTTATATTTTGGTCATTAGGTAAAAGAGAAGATAGAAATGGTTGAATGTTTCCATTCTATACACAAAAATGACTAAATTTGGTATCAAAAGTGTTCTTATAGACGAGAGGATATAAATATTTTTAGATTTTTATATTGTCCGAAGAGGTAGATCGAGGTTGAAAGAGTTTTTTTTTCAAGGTTTTTTTTTATGTTTTTAAATGAAATTCGGATTTGTTTTAGTAAGCGAATTAGTTTATTAAGGTTGTAAGAGTGTTTTCAGGTGTTTTTAGATAAAAAATAGATTAACAATTAGGTTTTTTCGGTAAAATATCGAATAATCTGATTTTCCAACCATCTCTATGGAGGCTAGATTTTGATCAGCAACTGACGCGTGATCTACTACTTTTTTTTTCAAAAAAGAAAGTCCTCTACTCATTTTAAAAAGGCAAAAAATATCATGCCAAAGGCTAGGCATGCGCATGCATCTAGGCTTGTTTTTAAATGCCTACATGTTTGGGTTGTTTTTTTATTTTTATTTGATTTTTTATAAATTAAAAAAAATTAAATAATATATATATATATATACACACATTTTCTTTTAATTTCTAAGACTATTCATAATGTATTTTAGATGTTATTTTATTAAATTCCATTTCATTTATACTTTGTTTGAGAACAATTGTTTTTTTTTACAACCCATCATAATCAATTTTATTTATTTATTTATTTGATTACCTTGTTATGGTCATTGGTTTTATATTATATAATAAAATAAAATAAATTTCAAAAAAATAAATTTATTGAACTCAGTCGGGTCCGTGACCTGGGTCACAGGTCTGTTAGGTTGACCTAAGTTAAAGGGATGTGTTGTCACCTCAATATTAATAAAATGGATGTCGTCTTGAATTGTTTTAAGTCAAGCCAAGTTTATAATAATCTTTTGGGTTTGCATTAAACCCATCAAGTTGACCGAGTCATATTATGTTAATTCCTACAGAGTTTAATTTGAAACCCGATCTAGATAAGGATTAAAGTTGGAAGTTTTCAAGGATGACCAACTAAATCGAGTTAAAGTTTTTTTAAAAAAACAATTTAAAGAGACAAAAGGATTCTAGTTAGAGAAATATCTTTTTTATCCTTATATTAAATTGTCTTGATTTGTTTTTTCTTGCATGTCTTCTACATGCATTTTGTTTTTATTAGATAAACGATATAGAAAAAATTATTATATTTTTTTAATATTAAATATATTAATAAGAAAAAGAATATTTTTGCTAGCAAATTATTTAGTTTCAATCAAATTTAAATTATTGCTTTTCTTATAAAAGGTATTAGCGCCATGTAATTAAGTTATCGCAGCGTATGATTTTATATTTTTAGAAGTTCTTGTTTCTCAACTTCACATCATGTCTTTTTTTTGTTAGCATTAAGATCTCTTTTTTTATCATTTATTCATTATTGACGCATGTAATCCTCTTTTTATTTTGGTAAACATATGCATCAAATTTTAAGTTAACAATTATGATTTTTCTAACTGCTTGAAAATACATTAACAATACTCGAATATTTTTTTTAATGTTACAAAAAAAATTGGTCTAACCTACATTTAATGTAGGCCATTTATCTAGTTTGTCATCTAAGACATGTTTGGTATTTCCTTTCTTTCTAGAAACATGAACAATGTATCCTTGGAGCTCCAAGATGAAAGTTAGAAGTTCAACCCTTTAAGAAAGTTATTTCCTGGTCCAAAACACCATTTAGAACAAGCTTTGGGCCGAGGAGAAAGGTTTGTTCCTCCCTTTTAGTTGCGAGAACTTTTATTTTTATATTTCCACGTGATTTTTTTTTCTTATTAGATTATAGTTATTTCTTCACCAACTTTAGTCGTATAGAAAACAAACTCCATCAAAATTACAAAAAAATTATTAGAATTGATTTATAAAACATGTAATGAACCTTTTAAAGACAAAATTATGTGTGAGGTCTGCTTATATTCGGGGTTAAAACCATATTGGTTAATGAAAATGAAGATAATTTTTGTCAAACACTAGAGTGTACTGCATCTTCTGGTGAAGCCATAATTTTACCATCAACTATCTCAGATAAAGTAAGCACAACATATGAAAAAATCATTGGTCTTTATAGAAATATTTTGTATCTTCCACCAATATTTAATAGGACAAATTCAAACTCGTGTGCCCATTTTTAAAATACATGTTTCCTATTTCAACTCTTTTGTTTTTCATTTTTTATCCCTTTAAAAATCATATCATAATTTATAGGAAATCTGGGGAAAGAGACCAGACAGAAGTTGTTAACTTGTTACAACATCCAATGTGAATTTTACCTTGATTTTATTTTTTTATTTTAAAATTAATTTTCTAGTATTTTTAGATTTTTTTGATGTGTTAATATCAAATATGAATTTTAAAAAATAAAAAATATTATTTTAATATATTTTCAAATAAAAAACAACTGCTACCCCAACACTTATCAAGCTATTACAATTATCCATGAACCAATAAAAAAAATGGGTGAGAATCATGGACTATTTTACGAGCATGAAGAAAATAATGTGTTCATTTTGGAATCTTCTTTTTCCAAATAATTAATAACAGTAGCTCCATACCACATGGGGATTTGGGACTGGTAATACCTTGATGGTGGAATGTCTCCACAACAAAAATGAACACATCAATCAAGCCAGCTTATCTCTTTTGGAGAAGTAAAATCCTAGCCAGCTTATCTCTTTTAAAGAAGTAAAATCCTAGTTGATCTCAGAGTTAAAAAAAGATTAAAAAAAAAAAGAGAGAGAAAGAACATGTTGGGGCACCTTTAAGACAAGCAAGGGCTTGACTGCAATTATTGTGTTGACCGAGTCATATTATGTTAATTCTTATATGATTTAATTTGAAATCTTATCTAGATAAGGATTCAAGTTGGAAGTTTTCAAGGATGACCAACTGAATCGAGTTGAAGTTTTTCAAAAAAACACAATTTAAAAAGACAAAAGGATTCTAGTTAGAGAAGTATCTTTTTTATCCTTATATTAAATTGTCATGATTTGTTTTTTCTTGCATGTCATCTAGATACATTTTGTTTTTATTAGATAAACGACATGGAAAAAATTATTTTTTTAAAATTAAATATATCAATAAGAAAAAGAAGGTTTTTGCTAGCAAATTATTTAGTTTCAATCAAATATAAATTATTGTTTTTCTTATAAAAAACATTTAGTGCCATATAATTAAGTTAACAAATTAAATGGCTTTTCGCAACATATGATTATATATCATTAGAAATTCTTGTTTCTCAACTTTATAACATGTTTTTTTTTTGTTAGCATTAAGATCTTTTTTTTTTATCATTTATTCATTATTGACGCATGTAATCCTCCTTTTATTTTGTTAAACATATGCATCAAACTTTAAGTTAATAATTATGATTTTTCTAACTACTTGAAAATGTATTAACAATACTTGGATATTTTTTTTAATGTTACAAAAAGTTGGCTTGACCTACGTGTATCTAGTTTGTCATCCAAGACTTGTTTGGTATTTCATTTCTTCCTAGAAATATGAACAATGTATCCTTTTAGCTCCAAGATGAAAGTTAGAAGTTCAACCTTTCAAGTCTCTCTCTTGAGCAAAAGAAAGTTATTTCCTGGTCCAATACGCCATTTAGAACAAGCTTTGGACCGGGGAGAAAGGTTTGTTCCTCATTTTTTTAGATGTGAGAACTTTATTTTTATATTTCCACGTGGTTTTCTTTCTTATTGGATTATAAAAAACTCTTAATAAAAATATCATTCATCTCATTCTTTTTCTTAGTCTTTAGTTTTGTGCTTATAAATTAGCTATCACACTCTATCCTTCTTTTCCAACAAGTGGTATCAAAACTTAGATTTAATTATTTAACATGGTCAATTCAAACTTTCCATTTCAATATCCTAGGTTGACAAATGACAACTATCAAACTTGGTGTATTCAAGTAAAAGCTTGGCTAGGTTCCTAATATGTATGGGAGACATTTGAAAAAGGTTTTGAAGAGCTTATAGATGGAGCAACGCTGACTTCAGCTCAAAGGGAGGTTGTGCAAAAGACACGAAGAAAGGATCAACTAGCACTAACAATCATCCACCAATATCTGGATGACACTACTTTTAAGATAGTGGTCAACGCAACCACCGCCAAGCAAGCATGTAAAACTCCATCAAAATTACAGAAAAATTATTAGAATTGGTTTATAAAACATGTAATGGACCTTTTAAAGGTAAAATTATGTGTGAGGTTTGCTTATATTTGGGGTTAAAACCATGTTAGATGATGAAAATGAAGATGAATTTTGTCAAACACTAGATTCTAGTGCATGTTCTAGTGAAGCCTTAATTTTACCATCAACTATCTCTGATAAGGTAAGCACAATATATAAAATGATCTTCGGTCTTTATAAAAATATTTTGTTTCTTCCACCAATATTTAATAGGAGAAATTCAAACTCTTGTGCCTATTTCTAAAATCCATATTTCCTCTTCTGTTTTTCATTTTTTATCCCTTTAAAAATCATCTTGTAATTTAGAGGAAATTTGGGGAAAAGAAACCTGACGGAAGTTGTTAACTTGTTATGGCATCCAATGTGAATTTTACCTTGTTTTTATTTTTTTCTTTTAAAATTATTTTTTAGTATTTTTAGATTATTTTGATTTGTTAATATCAAACACAAATTTTAAAAAATAAAAAATAATATCCTAATATATTTTTAAATAAAAAAACAACCACTGCCAGAATATTACTCACCCTATTACAACTATCCATGAACTAATAAGAAAAAACAACGGGTGAGAATCATGGACTGTTTTCCGAGCATAAAGAAAATAAGGTGTTCATTTTGGAATCTTCTTTTTTCAAATAATCAATAACAGTAGCTCCATACCACATGGGGATTTGGGACTGGTAATAACTTGATGGTGGAATGTCTCCACGACAAAATGAAGCACATCAATCAAGCCAGCTTATCTCTTTTGGAGAAGTAAAATCCTAGTTGCTCTCAGGGTCAAACAAAGACAAAAAAAAGAAAAGAAAAAGAAAGAGGACTTGCTGGGGGTACCTTTAAGACAAGCAAGGGCTTGACTGCAATGATTGTGTTGCCCATGCATGCTTTTGGTTTCTTTGCTGCTTTTATTCATGGAAGATCATGCCTATCTGAGACAGCACAGCATAAATTTGCATCTTTATTTTACAATTTATTTATTCATTGTAACTTAACCATAGTTTTGAAACCCAACCTAGTGGTCAACCCGGTCTAATGATCGGGTCACGGGTCAGTTGACCCGGGTTGAAAACAAATCAAATATGCAAAGTATTTTGATATAAACACTAACATATAACAATAGAATCTGTAGCTGAAAAAACTTAAGGAAATGATATAAAAATAGATCATGCAACATAAGAAGAGATCCCCACTTGTTGATTTATTTTCACACCGACTGTCAAAGAAAAAAACTTGAAGATAAAATACAAATTACGATCATTATTAAGTCCAATATCTAGAAACCATTTATAGAGTGAAGTTTCAAATAGCAGAACAAGTTTGGAAAGAACACTCACTACATCCCATCTAAATAGGTCCTTGTAGTCCCATTGAATGCTCCAGAGAGGGATGTGATGCTTAACACCCATTTATCAGAAGTGTTCTCATACCCATTAAATGCCTACAAAATCATCACGAACAAGCATACAATCAAAACATGAAATTTTAAGAGATTATTTGCTGACTGTTCAAACAATAAACTAGACTAACCTTATCAGCAAGCACTTGCTGCAACACCCGAACAACCTACGCTCCAGCAGAATGCCCAACAAAGTGAATAGGGTGATCCTCATCCCATTCAGGATAATGCCCTACATTCCAATCACAACAAACAAAGACATTTCAAACTTGAAAACAAATAATAACCAAATAGAAAAAACAAAAACAAAGATATGACTCAAAAATCCAAACTTTAAAAATAAAAACAAAAGGGAAGATCTTCTGACCTTGTTCATAAGTCCGTCCAAATTGCGAGTGTCCATAAGCCTTGCTGTGATCTTCTCCATAATCAACTTGCTCAACTTTCAAATAATAAAATAACTCGCGTGCCCTGAAACCCAGAAAGAAGAGCTCAAATTGAAACCAAATCAAAGAGATTATATTGCCAAAATGAAACCTTTAACAACCCCTGAATCACAAGCATTTGGTAACTAATTACCTATCATATATGCTAGTTAGAGACCCCAAATCCATCAAATTATCATTAATAAAGAAAATGAGAAACTCTAATAACTATCCCACTTGTTGCTAATCACGTTACAAAGACAGATTAAACTGACCATTTATGATCCTAGGTTCATTTCTGAAATGATAAAAACATTTCTCCAAAAGAAAAGAAATCTCTTTGGAAACAAAAACCCATCAAAAGGGTCTCATTTTAGCAACCTAAGAAGGCTTAAAAATAAAATTTTATAGCAAAACCAGGTGACTTGCAAACATTACAAGTAGAAAAAAGCCAAGGTGAAGAAGCTACTTATCTTCTCTCAAGCATCTTTTCGTTGGAATCTGGATTTTCACCCGTAGAAACTAGAAACTGATGGGTCCATCTATGATGCCAGTCAGCAAGAGAACCCATTGACGGAGGGGACACTGTGTTTGGGGTGAAGGCGATTGAAATTATTTTTTCTTTAATTAGGTTTTCTCTTTCTCTGCAATAATGCATGTTCAATTATTCATCTTCTTCGTTTTGGCCTTTTAAAAGGCCAAAACGACGTCATTTCAAGGCTTTGTATATAAAAAAAAAAAAGAGGCCGGGTTTCAGCCGGGTTTGCCCGGGTCACCCGAGTTCCAGATGGTCTGGTTTTATGTTTTCATGCTTGTCGACATCTAATGCTAGAAAGATAACCTGCAGGCTGCAGCATCAAAATTTTCCATACTAAACGATATACATGAACAAAGAACACGACAAATATATGGATGTGATAAAATAAATTTCAATCGATTACAGGATCATCCATCATAGAAACAACAATAGTTACATGAAACATAAATGGCCCTAAAAATTGATGGAAGATGCTCGCTGCTATGCAAGCTATACAGACTGAAAATTGATCTATAGAATACGACCTTAAAGCATAGCGTGGTTCTAAACTCAGTAACGGCCCAGGGATAACAGTCACTTTGGGTTATGCACTACTATCAAACCTTGTGGAAGTTTAGAGCTGCGGCAAATCTCAAAATATTGAAATCGTGATATGTCAGCAGATTGCCCTTTAAAGTTTGCATGTCAAATATCAATTATAAGATAAAACGAGTTCCTATCATCGCAAGTAGGAGTTTGATACAGATTATATCAAAAGAAAAAATTGAGAAACTTGTTTAACGCCCCAGAGAATTTACAAAAACAGGCCGGGTAGACCGGGTTTCGCCGGGTCAACTCTCCATTGGATTTTTGCTTAAACCCGGACCGGTCCCAGGCCCGGGTCAGCCCGCTGGGCCGGACCGGTCCGCATTTCAAAACTATTAACTTAACTAAACAAATTATCTTTTTATTAGTAATAATTATTAATTGCGTGTACTTTATTTAATTATTATCCGAATTATCTCATTATGTCATGAATTTGAACGCATCACAGTCACAGTAACTTCATCGAAATTGCCTTCAAATGAATCATTATCTTCTTCTTCTTTTTTTGCAATCCACATTGAACTTTTTTACCCAGTAATGATTGACCACAATATCATTAAATATTATTATAATTTGAGGATTTAAAAACAAATATATATATATATATATATATATATATATATATTATATGTCCCACCAGAATGCACTGTGGTCAAGGACGAGTGAAAAGCAAGAGTCCCCAAAAGAAGGGGGACAAAGACCCTTGTCTTAAGCTGAAAGATACATAACATACGATGTGTCTAAATCATCCCTAAGTATAATCTGGAGGTGAACAACTTCAACGCAATTTGTTTGTTGCCTCGATCTTAACGGTCAAATCTTGGAAGGATGACGTGGTTCCTTGCATCAGAAAAAATGGGTCCAAAATGCCTTTTGCAGTTCACAAAATATAAAGTACTAGATGGTCAAGACAAATGGGGGTTTGTGTGTTTTTTTTTTTTTAGCACAAGCGGTTGAGCAAAAATATTATTTAATTTAATCCTTGTTTTTGTGTCAATTCAACAAACAAGCCCTTATACAAAATAATCTTCAATTTACCCCTATATTTCTCACATCCCATCAATCCAAACTAATTGAAACAAATTGCAAGCAATGTAGTCTCTCTTTATAGTATAAAATAGTCATATTTGATTTATAATTTTGTAGAATTGAATTGAAAATATGATGCATATAGAATGAATAATCTTGAAATAAGGTTTTTTATAGGGGCTTATTTGCTGAATTGATAAGAACATAAGGGCTAGGTTGGTGTTCCCATTCTCGTGGCTAGGGCTTTTGGAGTTTTGGTTGGCGTCTTACCGTCAATATACTTTTTCTGACATATCAATTTATTATAAAAGATAGCTCTTAATAACTATAGAGAATTTATTATTAATTTTTCGAATGTTAAAGCATCTTCAAGGAGAGAAGTTATTTAAAAGAGTCAAATTAGTAATATAGTATTTTTTATATATACACTCCAATGAAATAAAAACTATTTAGAAAATTCAATTGTATTTTAATATATTTGATATTGATATGATTATTCATTAATAGTAACTAACTAATACAACTTCAATCGAAATATTTTTTCTTCGTAAAAATATATTAAACAAATTCTTAGCTCTTTTTACCAGCATGTAGGAATAAGTCTTCAACTTAGAAATGCTAATTTGGCTCTTCAATAGAGCTCTTCTTTTCTAGCTATAAAAATGAGGAATGAAAGTCCAAAAAATTATTTTTTATTTTTAGCCTTTTTTTTAGCTCTTCTTTTAAAGATATCCTTATAATTCTTATAAAGTAGAAAGTGTCTTAAGAGTTGTTGTTATATACTTTTTAAATGTATTTTTTTTTTAATATTTTCTTATAATTTTAATGTAATGGTGTAAAATATAAAAAACAAATATAAAAATTTATTTTAATATATATATTTTTAAAAAAATCTTCCAACCACCACAATGTAAAACAAACTCATCGGCAATAAGTAAATAGCTGTAAATAGAACCTTTTCCTTTCGGCTTGAAAGCAATGGCCCACTAAAAAAGAATGGAGGTCTAACATAATAATGGTAGCTAGTTCCTTGAAAATTTAATTATTATTTTTTTACTAAAAATTAATTTTTTTTTGTATTTTAGATTATTTTGATGCGTTGATTTCAAAAATAATTTTTTAAAAATAAAAAATATATATATTTTTTAATATATTTCAGCACAAAAAACATTTTAAAAAACAACAACCACAATTTCAAATTAAAAAATAAGATTTTAGATTTTAAAAAGTGATACTAGGAAGAGATCCAAAGCTTCTTCCTTCTTCTTTTTTTTACCAAGATTTACTCATTAAATGACAGTGTTTATTATAAAAAAAATTTAAATCGTGAAAGGTAATTCTTATCAAATTTAATATTAAGATTATAATTATAAATTGAGTAATTGATAAAATTCTAATTACATGATGACGGGTCACTTAATAAATAACTATAGTTTTTAATAATTCTTGGACACCTACAACATACTTTCATTCTTTTTGAAATTGAGATTAAATTGAGAGTCTATGTGAGTGTTTTAATTGTTTGCTCCTTAATTCATATTGAACTTAAATCTCCCTTTTTCTTCTAGCCCATTGATTAAATGAAGTGCTTTAACTTCAAATAAGTTGAGACCCAGCTTAAGAACTTTCATTATTTATTTATGTGTTTTCATGAATTTATCCTTAAAGAAATTAAGTTTCTTGATTTAACTCAGGTTCAAGATTTATTGGGTTGTGAGTTTTAAAGATTAGATAAAGTTTAAGAGGTTTGATCAGTTACCTTTTTTTTAAAAAAAAAAACTTATGTTTTTTTTTTATCTTTTTTTTAGAGTTTTCTTTTGTTATTTTTTTGTTTGACTTCTATAGCGTTAGTCTCATATTAATAACCAGAGTCGTCGATTTCAAAAGTTAACATTTGATGCATTCAAAAATGATCTTCGTGCTTTTCTTTTATTTCCTTTCAAGTGGTTTTTTTTTCTTGCTTTTCTTTCTAAGAGATTATTCAATCTTATATCCATTGTCATGGAGTTTAAAAGTTAACCTAATTTAACTGATTTATTTATTTTTTTTTTAGTTTCACCTTACAATATTGAGTTTTTTTTTACTTCAAATGGGCTCATTTTTTTTTACCTTTTTTGTTATTATTTTATTTATTTATATTATTTAAATTACTAATTGGCTGATGACTGGGATCTCAGATTGTTTTTCTTAGTGACTTTTTATGTAAAAAAAATAAAATTGACTGGCTCATGGTGAAGTGTGTGCCACAAATCCAGTGATCAACTAAATTTGACTGGCTCAAAAATCACAACTTTCAAAACGGCTCCAAGCTCTTGTACTATATAACATTATAATATAACCTTTTGGGAGTCCTGGCAGCCGGAAATAAGCAGCCTGTTGTTGAGCCATCGTGTATGGTCAACTAAGAAGATTACGTGTAAAAAAGATTAGAACAAGTCAAACCAGAGAACCACCAGTTCCTACAGTGTGCTAACCCGCATGCTATTTATTTTTCCACATGTTAAGTATTGACCAAGTCTCCAGCTGCTCAAAAAGTCGCTAACAATCATCATAAACATATATTAAAAGGATGTGGACAATCGCCTTTATTAATCATGCGCCGTAAACAAAATCCGTTGCCGTACTACTATATTTTAAAATATATTAAAATAATATTTTTTATTTTTAATATTTATACATAAAATTTGAAAACACTAAAAAAATTATTTTAAAATAAAAAAATAAAAAAATTATTTTTTTTTAAAAAATATTTTTAAAATACAGATACAATCAAGGGTTGATTTATAAGTTCCGTTCCTTCCATCCATGTAAAAGTCTTCATGGTTATTTTATTAACCTCTTTCCTCTGGGTCTTTGTACTGGGATTTTGTGAGATGGCTAGTGATGCTAGCTAGCTAGCTAGCATCATGTGGTTAACAACTTCCTGTGGAAAAGGTGCGCACCAGACCAATTTCCAGACAGAAACTTGAGGTTAGGACAAGACAGAGACATGGAGAGAGGATTGGTTCCTTCCCGGAGACGAAGGGAATTTTCTATGACGACACTGGTGGAAAAGGGCAAACACTTTAAAGTGTTGATTTGTCTTGAGTAGTAAAATTAATTTTTTTTTACTAAATTAAATATTAATTTAATGTCAAAATATTTTTTCAATACCATAAAAAGTTCATAGCAAGATAATTAAAAAAATTCATCAGTGACGGAAACGAAAGGTATTTTTTTAAAAAAAATATTCTAGGAATCTAGCTTATAGAATTTTCTCTCTTGTACACTTGATAGTTTACCCGATGATTTGGTTTTTTTATAATTATAATTTTAATCTATCTCAAAGGAAGAAAGGGAGGCAAGTTACGCGGGGCAAAGGGATGGAGGCTCGTTGAAGTAGTGTTTGATGTTATGGCAGTATCATAGTGTTTTTATTTTAAAAATATATTAGAATAATATATTTTTAATTTTTAAAATTTTATTTTTAATATAGCATATAGAAACAATTTAAAAACATGAATAAAATTTAATTTAAAATAAAAATTGCAAACACGTTGGAATAATAAAAATGCTCTAAGTGTACAAATATCGGGTTCAAAAGTTTGTTATTGCTTGATATTTCTTCGAATTTTTCTATTTATTTTTGAATTTTAGGAATTGATTGACCTCTTAAAGGGTGTTTGAAAGTATAGTTGTGATTGCTTTTTAAAGTGATTTTTACTTAGAAAAATATGCCAATAATATTTTTTTATTTTTAAAAAATTATTTTTAAAATCAGCGCATCAAAATGATTTGAAAACATCAAAAATATATTATTTCAAGTAAAATAAATTTCAAATTTTTTCGAAAACGCTTTTGAAAAACACTCCCAAACAATCACTCAATGTCATTGTTTCTATGGTACAATGGGGCCTTACGGCCACCAATCAGCACATTAAGGCTATCATTCAGCAGGTATATAAAATAAATAAAAAATAAATTTTTATAAATAAAAAAATATATTATTTTAAATTATACAAAATTAAAATTTAAAACAAAATTATAAATAAGATACAGTATAAATAATAAGAAACATTCTCTGCAACAGCATTTTAGGCTTTAAATGAGTGTTAGAAAACAATTAATTACTACTATCAAAGAAAAAAACAATGAGTTACAAGGTAAAAAGAAAAAATTGAAAAAAAAAGAATTATAATTTAATTTAAATTTGATGGATATTAATAGAATGATATTTTTTTGAAATTTCTTCATTATGAAACTAACATTTTTTTTTGTTTAATATTAAATAATAATTGAATAATAAATAGTATAAATTCAATGAATAAAATATAAATTTTGAAATTTCTTATTTAATAAATAATAAATAAAATATAAATATAAATATAAGAAACTCGACCGCAAATACCGATTATCATCCCACTCCGGAAGAAAAGTCCTTAAAACCGTCAATAAAGTAGGTGGCGCGAAAACAACGGTCCCTCTTCTCAACTGAAAAACCGCCTCTTGCATTCCTTCCCTCTCCCTCATTTTTCATTCAAAACCTTCTTTTCTTTTCTTTATTTTATTAATTTACATGTTACTCTCCCTCCCTCCCTCCCCCACCAAAACTACAATCGCTGCACTCCCCTCACCGGAATTTTCTCTCCCCGACCACCGTTGACTCTCTCTCATCTGTCTCTGGCGATCTCTTGAAGCGGCCAGAGTCTTTCTCTGTTCAATTTCCGATCTTTTTTCCAGGATACTGGAACGGTATTAACAGAGTTAATTATAATTGATTAGTCTCCTACTTTCCATCATCAAAAGACAGTTTGACTTGTGTCAGTAATGAAAGGTGAGAAAATCTTCCCTTCCTTTAACATAAATATATTAAATTTTTACCCTTTTGCCAGTTATGGAGAAACCTTGATCTCTTTCTTACTTTTTTTTCCTTTTTGGGGGGATGGGTTAAATTCTGTTTTTAATCAGAATTTTGAGAAATGTAAAATGTTTGTATGGTTCAGTGTGTATCTTTCTTCTGCCATTTCTGAGAGATTTATACAGTTCTCTCTCTCTCTCTATCACTGTATTACTTGTCTTCCATATCAGAGACATAAACCTGCCAAAATAGATTCTTTATTAAAAACCCAAACTTTTCATTAAATCTTTCTGGGTTTTCATGGATCTGTGCAGCTAAATCAAGAAATAAGGATTTCACCAGTGGTCAAAACGTAAATAGTATAATACACCAAGCTCTGCACTTAAGGGAATCAGTTCTACGATTTAGTATAACTTAAAAAGATTTTTACTACTGTGAATTAATACTTAATAATTATGAATTAGTGAGTGTGAGTAAGTAGTAGTAGTTCATGGGGATGGGCAATGATCTTGCTTGCACGTGGTCCTCCATGTCTGTTCCCATAACCCCCAAGAACATTAGCACCTGCAACTTCAATCTTCTAATCATTAAACTATTTTAAATTATTTGGATAAGAACAGATCACATTATTTCCAAAGGTTTTTTTTTCTTTCTTGTACTCTAATTTCACTAGATGACAATTCTAGAAAACTCAGGTTAGAAAATGAAGAACAGTTGAAATTAATTCACCATGGGATGGATCCCAATGAGGTAACTCTTTGTTTCATTAATGCCCATCACAGTTTATATTTGAACAAATACCTGTCATTTTATTTCTCATCCAAAAACATGTTAAGAACACTTGCGATGGATAGAGTCGATTTGGACAGTTAGTGCAGATCACACACAATTACCTTATTTTACAGACTTTTAAACCCTAACACCCATATTAATGGGAATCACAGTTTCATCCTAAGATATGGTGTTTATGTTTATGCTAATTTTAGCACAGGGAGTTATGGATAAATATAGAAGGTGAAACAAATAATTCTTTTTCTTTGTTGATGTTTACTTATACGTGTAAGCTTTGAAATTTCATGTAAAACTTAATTTATTTTTATATTTTTAAATAATTTTAATATGTAGATATTAAAAATAAAAAATATTTTTTCAATATATTTTTAAATAAAAAATACTCTTTTACACCCACACCTCATCATCATAAAAAGAAGTAAAAAGAGAGGGAGAAGGAAACAAGGAAAGAGGTGGGTAATGCTGTGCTGGTGAGTGTACCTCAATTGCCAGCACAGCCGACAATGGCACTCCCGTGAGACGGAGTAAAAAAAAAAAAACAACCATTCTTACCCTACGCACCCGTTTTCGTTGTCTTTTATCCTATCCTATGCCTCTCCATCACAGTAGTCCACTCTTCAGTCTCCCCATTTTCACAGGGGACCCCTTAGACCAAGAGTTAGTTTTATTTCAACCCAAAAAAACAGTGATGACCGTTAATGCACGTTGTGCCACTCTCCGGATTTTTCTGTGCCATATTTTGGCCCCAGATGGTGTTTTATCGTAACCATTGCTTAGACTCTTTGTCATGGCCTGATCTGCTTGGATTCGGGCTTATTTTGATGAAAAATCAATACGCACTTGCATTTATTTATTTTTATTCTCAAATTCATAATCTTTCAGATCCGAGTCTCTGTAAAGATGTAAGCTTTTTTCAATTTTTGGTGTTTCTTTTTCTTTTTTATTGGTTTATATTCTTTGCTGTTTTTACTGCCATTCTCTAGTATCTTTACTTTACTTTTATTTCTGGTTATGTGCATTTGTGGCAGATTTATTGCAGGGAAAAGGATCTTCTTTATGAGCAATTTGTGTGATTCCTTTCAATGTGGTATACTTGAAAATGAAGCTGTCAAATTTGGTTCTTTAATTATGTGAAAGAATCCATAAATGTGGTCTAATTTGGATAGTTTTTGATGGATGTGTGTGAATTAAAGAAGCACACAGCAGTTCTTGATAAACCAAGACCTCCCTTGGTTTCAGCTGAAAGAAACAGCAATGCAACCGCAGCAGCAGCCACCCGCCGTCCTCGGACGAGGGAAGTTAGTTCCAGGTACAAATCATCCTCTCCAACAACACCTTCTGTTGCTAGGCGTTTCCCGTCACCAAGCCTCACTAGAACATTGCCTACACCTTCCCAAGTGTTGCCTAAAAGATCTCAATCGGCCGAGAGGAGGCGCCCTTCATTTCCACCTTCACCCCCAAACCCCTCCACACCGGTTCAAGATTCATCAGTAGATGTGCAATTTCCATCTAGAAGGCTAAGTTCCGGTGGCCGGTTACAAGAGAGTTTATGGCCTTCTACAATGAGAAGTCTTAGTGTTTCATTTCAATCAGATAGTATTTCTATTCCTATCAGTAAGAAGGAAAAACCAGTTAATAATGTCACCTCCGATCGAACATTGAGGCCTTCTTCAAATGTAGTTCATAAGCAGGCCGAAATGCCTACTGGGTCCCGAAAGCCTACACCAGAGAGAAAGAGGAGTCCTCTTAAAGGGAAGAATTCGCAGGATCAATCAGAGAACGCTAAACCAGTGGATGGCTTACATTCTAGATTGATTGATCAGCATCGATGGCCTTGTAGGATAGGTGGGAAGGTATCTTCGAATACATCATTGAATAGAAGTGTGGATCTCACTGATAAGAGTGTGAAATCTTTGTCAACTCCAGTTGGAATTGGATTATCTTCACTCAGGAGAACTCCCACACCTGATAGTGTAATGAAACCTTTACAAGTTTCTGCTAGTGATACTGCGAGGTTATCGCTAGAAGAAATTGGCATAGTGTCTGAGGTGAATTCAGTTGGTGATAAATTGCAGCGGATAACTGGGGCTCAGAAACTTGTTGCATCAAGTTTATCGGACAGAATATCATTGGCAAGTCCTGCAGTTAGATCTCAGTCCTTGCCAACTCCTGGATCGCGTCCTGCATCACCAATTAGGAGTTGCATTAGTAGAGGTGTAAGTCCAGCACGGACAAGACCATCTAGTCCTCCTACAGGGGTTAGCCCATCTCGGATAAGGCTATCAAGTGTCTCCAGTCAATTCAATAATTCTACTTCTGTGCTTAGTTTTATAGCGGATTTTAAAAGGGGGAAAAAGGGTGCAAGCTATATTGAAGATGCTCATCAGATACGACTTCTATACAACAGATATTTGCAGTGGAGATTTGCTAGTGCCCGGGCAGGGGCTGTTCTTTACTTTCAGAAGGTGACCGCCGAGGTAGTAATCATTTACCGACTTCCTTAGAATGTAGGTTTCCTGAATCTGCCATTTATCTTAATGTTTTGTTAATTGCATGGAACTTTTGATGCCATATTTCATGTGGGCCTTCTTTCACTAAATATAATTCTAGCCATATGGTGCCTTTAGTCATTATTCAAGGCAATATTTTCTTAGTTTCAGTCCTTTTTAGTGGCTACAGCTATTAGATTTCTTTTTATTAAAAAACACAGAAAGTTGTATGCTTGTTTCGAGTAATGCAAAACCATGGGGAAAAAAGAATGGTGTTCTGGTGAAGAAAAAATAGGGCTGGTTGTTAAAATGCACCGCTATTTATGGTTCAATAGACCTTTTATGTTTCAGTGATTTTTAATTGAAGATGAACCTTGGCTTATGAATAGAGCATGCTTAAGCTTTTGTTCTTAAATTTGATGTTCAAAGAGAATTTCCTTTCCTTTGATGTTTTAAATTCACAAAACATGTTTTGATGATGCAGAGAACCTTATACAACGTTTGGGACAGCACTTTAGCTTTGTGGGATTCGGTAATCAGGAAGAGGATCAATCTCCAAAAGCTAAAATTGGAGCTCAAACTGAATGCAGTATTGACTGATCAAGTAATGCCTCTCTTTACCCTGACGTTACTGTTTTATTATTTCACAACATGATCTAATTGTTTCTATTTATCTGCCGAGTGGTTTTCTCTGTCAATATGTTGTAGGTTGTGGTTCTTTATGGCAACCAATATGTGTTTTAGATTGATTTATTTCGTTCTAATCCTTAATTGTCATTAATTTAATTTAAAATTATATAAATAGAAGTTGCAATCATTTCTACTTGAGGGGAATGAGGGAAAAAAACTATATTCAAATCCATGATTGTAATGACCTGCAACAAGGGATCCAGGTTCTGTCTGCTGAATGTGGATAAGCACTTTTCATTAAAACACCTAACGTGTAGGTAGTGTGTCAAGTGTTTGGGAGAAAGATGAGTTTTAGTCCTATCTAAATGTTCATGCTATCTAGCATCAACTTAGATTGGAATTGTTTAAGGTTCTTGCAACATACAGGGTAAGCAAATATTTGTGACGAAGCACCTGCCATTCGTAACTTATTGTCTACAGAAATGGAAGAGTAGGGGGCTTCCAATCAATCATGTGCAAAATACGCCTATATGCATCTGGGAGATCTTGAATTATATGGGCAGATCGAAGGTTAACAGTTGTTGAATAGGGGAGCTTTGAAAAGCAGTTTTTCGAAGCTATAAGTAATCACTTGGCAATTTTATTCTCAGTGAAATGTGGATTTCTGATATTTTTGGCGGGGAAAGAAAAGTGTTGATTTGAAAAAGAAAAAAAAGTGAATTGCTATCCCTTCTCTTCTGTAAAATTAGTTTCATGGGATTTGAATTGAAAATGATAATCCATTTGTTTCTCTGAGGTGAACACCACCATGCTCCTGTTCTATGAATGTGTAGTGCCCAGAGCATGGTGAAGTTGGAAAGATATGGTTGAATCGAATTTACACTAGAGCATTTGAAATTTTGAAAAGCATTGAATGTATAATTTGAAATCTATATTTTTAAATAGAACATTGTAGTTGTTTGGGCATCTATGAAAAAACAAGTTCTTGCACAAGGAACAAGCCAGTAAAATGCAAGGGCTGTTGAACTGGACTGGACTGTGATTGATCTTCTCCAATCTCTTAAAACCCACGGTTGGATAGAATGTGGAGAGGAAGGAGAAGAGTGGAAGTTCATGAGGGAAAAACATTATTAGTTTCTATGGAATGGTTGTTCACAAATATTTTAGTTATTCAGTTGCATCAACTGATGTTATAATTGGGTGATTAGCTGGTAACAACAAGAGCTTTCTCTTTCTATGGTAAAATCAAAGCGCGCGCACTCGCACACACAAAAAAGATATAAGCAGTCCATTTCATGTCTTTATTATATGCGGCTTATATGAACTGGTACCCCATCAAACAAAATAGAAGCATTTGTGAGAAGGCAGTTGTAAGATGGGTTGAAGTTACTGGAGACATTAGGCTGTGTGAATCAGGGGCCAACACCAGTATCTGTACGGAGAGGATAGATTCTGGTGAGAACTTGTAAGAGATGAGCAAAAGACCAAAGGGAATATAATATAACTTGGTTATGGCAGAATCAAAACAAGATGGCCTTTATCTTAATGAACAAGAGCATCTGCAGGGAGACAAATTGCAAGAGATTTGGTTATTGTCGGCATTGCTTCAGAATTGTTAACTTCCAGCATCTTGTTTCTGGATTAAATGTGGCTCTAAAAATGATGGGGAAGAAGTTTGATTCCACGCTAGTGGGGAACTTTATCTTATGGTATGCTAAAAATCAAGCACTTATTGGTTGTTTGTTGTCTGAAAAATAATGTACATGTTATTATTTGACAAAATGTGGTTGCTTTTCATGTTTTTAATAGATCAAATAGGGTCTTAAGCTGGTTTAAAATCCAACACATCGGAAGAAGTCTCTGCTGTTGTAGGATCAAGTTGATGTTGAAGAAAACCAGCTTAGTTTCCTGTTATATTCTCAATTCTATAGATGTACTTCTTACAAAGAAACATGTTCATGTGAAAAAGATACCCTGGTTGGAGTCAACTTCAAACATCTTGGTGGTCAATTTCGTTTCAAAATTTATTTTAAATATGTTCAAGTTCTTTATTCATGCATAATTTCCTAAACTAGTTTCGAACTGAGGTTTAGTCATGCTGAGTTGAATCCAATTGAGTTACCCCGTTATCTAATTGCTATGCCAATTGATTCAGATCGCCTACCTTGATGATTGGGCTTTACTTGAGAAAGATCATATTGATTCTTTATCTGGGGCTGTGGAAGATCTGGAGGCCAGCACTCTTCGTCTTCCAGTGACTGGTGGGGCAAAGGTATGTTTTGTTTTAACAGAAAATCAGAAGTGATTTCTGGAGAGAGAAATTATGGACAGTGATGTCATTATTGGTTCTGTACTTTTTCAGGCAGATACAGAATCTTTGAAGGTTGCTATTTGCTCAGCTGTTGATGTGATGCAGGCAATGGGATCTTCCATATGTTCTTTACTTCCAAGAGTGAGATACATGTCTTAGCTATCTCTCTTTCAATTTTGTCAATTAATGCATAAAGCGTGATGATGAGGTTTCCCCCCTTAGTTCTCATTTGAGCTGCATGTTCATTTTACCATTATATGAACCATGCATCGTTACTCAGTTCCCACTTGATGGTTGAAGTGGATAACAAGGGAAGAGATAGCTGGAAATAGATTGGCAAATTGAATTTTTATTTTTATGGACCATGCTCACCTTGTTGTTTAAGCTCCCATTATGACTAGGAATCACTCATTTGAAGTGCAAAATCAAACTCTTATCAATTCTTTCATGGATTTTTCTTCATTTAGTTTAACTCTTTAAATTTTAAATTGAATTAATTCCATTTTAGGCTACGCTTCTCAATTTCCAATGCTCTCCTCAAACTACATACTGTTGTTGCCAAAATTATTTGCAGATCTAATGCTTATTTGTGGTTCTTTTATTATATTTTGTGTTATAGGTGGAGGGGATGAATGCTTTGGTTTATGAGCTCGCCATTGTTGCAGCACAAGAAAAAGCCAAGCTTGATCAATGTGAAGCTCTATTGGCGTCAACAACAGCTATGCAGGTGAGAACAAAAACGCATGCTGTATTACTTGGGTTTTCGTGGGGGGGGGGGGAAGGCGTAGTGAGATACCCACTACAACGTGCTAAACATTTCATGTGCCATATTTCTCTTTAAGCAAAACAGTCTTTTGGTTCTGTGCATTAGAAATCTTAACTGCTCATGGATCAATTTCCTTTTCTGTTCTTTTTACCAAACTCCTGTCTAGAAACACTAGAGAGAATTATTTATTGAGGATGGAACTTGATACAAGTAGATAAGTTCAAGCTTTGTTTTGGCTTGAAGAATCCCATCAGTTGCAAGGTTCCGATAAAACCCAACAATCCAATGCCAGCAAACATGTACTAGAACAAGCTTATATTGTATTTCTATGGATTGATAGACTGTTTATGTTCCGGCTGTCATGGCCACCCAACATGCTTTAAAACATGCTTGCTGCATGGTGGGAGTGGTTAGGTCTGGATTTGAGTGTTGCCCTTGTAAATGCAGAGCAAAACCCTTGTCAGTCAATAAATTGCTGTCGCATTACCTGTCCTAACAGAACTTGTTCATGCAGCATCATCCTAGTTAAGTTGTATCAATTGTTCGAGCTTTTTATTTATTTGATATGGTTGAGGAATGGCAGTGCTACCTGGTTAGATTTGCAAGTTGTTGGGATTAATCAATACTGTCTCTCTCTCTCTCTCACTGTCTCTCACGATTGTCTTCACCAGTTCACCAGATTAATTATTACACATGTGGACAATCTGGTCTGTCCTCTATCAGATTGGCTGGCCTAGATCAGTCTATCATTACTTGTATGGCTTGAAAGGATGGTCTTCTAGCAAAAACAAAAAGTTCTATTTTTTGTCTCTGGGCAAGCATGTAGCTGGGGTCCTTGCATATATACGTAGAACACCTGTGGAAAAAATCAAAATCATTCAGTTTTTCAGCTTTGCTAGCTAGCTTGTTGTGCACAATTTTAGGGTTTTTTTTTTCTTTTATTTATTTTTAAAAATAGTATTGTCGTGGAATGTATATATTGGATATATCTAATTGCTTTCAGCATCAAGCAGGTAGAGGAGTGCAGCATTAGGACTCATCGTATACAAACGAAAGAAGCTCTGGAGAAGCAACCACCACCACTCATGGCCATGAAAACACCGTCATGGCCCTGATCAACCACTAGACTAACTTTTCTTCACTCAGTAGAGATAAAATTACAGGGTCTTCTCTGGTCAAATGTAAATTGTTTTTTTTTTTTTTTATCATCTTAACTTCAGTGGGAAAATTTATTTTGTTTTATTCTCTTTTTTTTTCCAGTAGTGAGCCTTCGGCTCCATCTTTTCCTGTAATTTTCTTGTATCAAGGGAATGGAAAGAAAATGAGAAGGAAGGAAAGGATTGGAAATTCAATGTAGAAGCAGATCTCAGATAAGTAAAAAAAAAAGGTTTCATATCCTGTGTTTCCCTGCCTCTGTGTGTGCATCACACCATTGTTATCTTGTGCTAGTGCTCGTCAGTGGAAGGAAATGAAAGAAAATAATATGTTTGGTGTTGATATTGCAAATGCTTTTTTCATAAAAAAAAAAAAAAAAAAAAAAAAACTGGCTGCAAAAGCAAAGGCATTAATTATGCCTTTTTTTTTTTAAAGAGCATTTTTCAGCTGAAAAACACAAGTGTTGAATTTAAGTATTAGATTATAACTATTTAGCCCAAGTTTTGTTGCGGGTCAGCTCGGCTAATAAGTTAATAATTACATAAAAAACATGAACTTTGTTATTTTTATCTACAAGTAATGAAATATTTGAAATAATTATTCAAAACTTGACTAATATATTAACAAAATTAATATACCATCATAAGTCTTAACAAATAAAAAATAAAAAAAAAATAATTGGTGTGACTCCTTTGATCTAGAGACCAAGAGTAAATTGATCGGTTTACTTCAATGGTGATATGGTTAAAAAAAATTACAGAGCTGTCATTCTAACCTCGTTTGATCATAGCTAAAAAGTGAAATAATAAAATATCAAGGGATTAAATAAAAAAATATTAAAGATGGGAATAAAATGATGATATTAACCCGGGTTAACAAGTAAATTTTATAACCCGAGTAATGGACATGATCATAATAAGTTAACTTAGTTAGATAATATGTTTCTTTTCTTTTATTTTTCGTATTCTTTTTCTGGCGAGATCTTCATTGGATTTTAATTGACCACGAATTGGATTAAATCTAAAAATAAATTAAAGACTTATAAAAGAATTGAAGATGAAATTAAAAAAAAATTATATATTATATCGATTCGGTCAATTTAAATAAAAAAAAGATTTATAACCTGGATAATGAATATGATCTTAGTTAAATATAATTTTTTTAAATTAAATGATAACTGTATATTTTTTTAAATTTTAAGTTAAATAAAAAAAAACTAACAATAATAAAGAGTTAAATTATATTTTTTTTTAATTAAAAGAAAAATACATAAATCAACAAAAATAAAGGGCCGAGATATTATATCTTAATCCGTCATCATTTTGATCCGTGCACGGATACAAACTCGATGTAATAAAAATTTCTTTTTTCGATTTTTATGCACAAAAACAAAGAATATAAAAAATTACAAAAAGCCCCTTCTAAAACAGAGCCAAGGACCACGAGCCTAGTGGCCCTGCATGCATGTACCCTATAAAAAGAGCAGGCACGCAATTCTAGTGGCTTTTATATATATATATATATATATATATATATATATATATTCTTTTAAGTTGCCCATTCTTATTTTTTTATAAAAAAATCATTAAATAATGTGTCATATTTTGGTATTACAGTGATAGTTGGAAAATTAGGGCAAAATCATTTTATCTCTAAAAACTCATTTTGTAACTCATTTTAACTTTAAAAAAACCATCAAAACACCTATAAACCAATTTATTAACTTAAAAAATCCAAAAAAATGATTATAAAATACAAAATCAAATTGGGTTAGATTTTTTTTTTAAGATTTTGATCTATTTTTAGGTATTATTGAGATTCTAAACAACTATTATCGAGCTACTTTCTTCAAATAAAACCTGTGAATACTAAGATAAATTAATTTAGTGATTGTAATGTGCAAAAACGATGAATTTCTCTTTCTATACTGGAATCCAGTGAAACTTTCTCTTTCTTTCATAAACTAGGGACTTGAAAATAAAAAAAAAATTTTGTACCAAAATTAAATTTAGAAAAATATAAGTAACCGAAAAATTCTAAATTTTAAAATTAAAGGACTATATTATACTTTTCTCACCAACTTTAAACACACCTCCTCTTGTTTTTTTTATGTTGCTCGTCATTCTTTTAATTTTTCTTTTAGTCAGCAAATACAAATCAATTGGCTATTAATTTCGTAACTAAATGACTCAATTGATGAAAACAAAAGTTAAAGGGTCAAAATAAAAAAAAATACAAAAGAACTGCTCCAATCCATAATAATGTATTATGAGTCTCTAAATACTGTTTAACACTATTAAACACTACACTTAATTTTTAGTTTATTTTTTATATTAAGACGCTATTTGTTTTTGTTTTTTAAAAGTGTTTTTAAAAAAATTTGAAATTTTTTATTTTTTTCTTTGCTTCAAATTAAATTTTTTTAAAATGTTTTTAGATCATTTTAATACATTGATATAAAAAAATAATTTTAAAAAAAAAAAATATATACTATTTTGATATATTTTTGAGTGAAAACACTTTTAAAAGCAATCGCAACCACATTTCCAAGCATAAGTGTTAGTTTTTTTTCTTTTGGAAATCTCCTAATCTCTATATTCATCTTCTTTTTTTATTTATTGGAATCAAACATCCCAATTTCCATAACATAAATTACATGGTCTGTCAAAAAAAAAAAATATCTTAAAAGTTAAACAAAGTTAATAATTATATATATATATATATATATATATATATATATATATATATATATAAAATCAAAAAGTACTGTGACCAATAAAAAGTCTTTATGCTAGATACACCAACGAAACGACATCGCAAAGAGGTCAGTCACATCTCCACGAAAACGACCTTGTCGTTCAACATGAAACAATAATCGTTTCACTTTCGCATAAAAAGAAAAAAAACAGAAGGAAAAACCCCTGTAGGCTGTAGGCTGTGGACCTGGTGTCTCGAGGAGAGCTCTCGTCAAGTCTCCAGCTCCACCCTCTCACCCACTCTCTTCTTCGTTAACAACCAACCAACCAGCAACCAAAAAATGAATAACCAATCCTCAGTTGCATAGGAAATAGCAGAAAACACTCAGATGTCTCTCCCAAAAACCATACTAGCATCATCGACAGGAGCTAAAACTTGCTATTACATACCTCGTACCCGCGATTTCTTTCTCAATCTCCTCAGAAAAGCTGCCACCCTCTCTCACTTAACCCAACTCCAAGCCCAGCTAATCCACCACAGCCTCCTCCTAAACGACATTTCCATCGCCACCAAACTCACCCACAAATTCTTCGACTTCAATGCCACTCTCCACGCTCGTGCACTCTTTTTCTCCGTCCCGAAACCGGACCTTTTCCTCTTTAACGTTCTCATTAAAGGCTTCTCCACCAATAACAAGCCTTTGTCGGCGATTTCTCTGTTTACCCATTTGAGAAAAAGCACTCGTTTAAAGCCCGATGATTATAGTTATGCTTTCGTTGTATCGGCTGCGGCGAGTCTTGGGGATGCTAGAATTGGTGGGATATTACATGGAAAGGCAATAATTGATGGGTTTGGTTTGGATTTGTTTGTTGGGTCTGCCCTTGTCGACTATTATTTTAAAATTTGGCGGGAAAATTTAGCTATTAAGGTGTTTGATAGATTGCCTCAAATAGATACTGTTTTGTATAATACAATGATATCTGGGTTTGTTAAGAATTCTTGTTTCGAGGACTCAATTAGAGTTTTTGGAGATATGGTTTCGGGTAATGGGCCCAGGTTTGATTTAACTACAGTTATAGCTGTTTTACCTGCTGTGGCTGAGTTACAAGAGTTGAAATTAGGCATGCAAATTCTGTGTTTGGCTATAAAGTGTGGTTTCTATTCTCATGTTTCGTTGCTTACGGGCTTGGTTTCGTTGTTCTCGAAATGCGGGGAAGTTGAGATTGCGAGGTTGTTGTTTGGGGAGATTCGTAAGAAAGACTTGATTTCTTGTAATGCAATGATTTCAGGGTTTACTTGCAATGGCGAGACTGAGGATTCGGTGAGGTTGTTCAAAGAACTGCTTAGTTCTGGAGAGAGAGTTAGTTCAAGTACTATTGTGGGGTTGATTCCTGTGTATTCTCCTTTCGGTCATTCATATCTTTGTAATTGTATCCATGGTTTTTGTGTGAAACTTGGTATCGTTTCCCATTCTTCTGTTTCAACTGCATTGACTACTGTTTATTGTAGATTGAATGAAATGATATTTGCAAGGCAACTTTTTGATGAATCAGCAGAGAAGACTTTAGCTTCTTGGAATGCAATGATCTCGGGTTGTACCCAAAATGGTTTAACAGATGCAGCAATCTCCCTTTTTCAGACGATGCAAAAAAATAATGTCAATCCAAATCCAGTTACTGTTACCAGCATTCTTTCGGCTTGTGCTCAAATTGGAGCCTTAAGTCTTGGAGAATGGGTACACAGTTTAATCAAGAGCAATCGTTTTGAGTCCAATGTCTATGTTTCAACGGCTCTGATTGACATGTATGCAAAGTGTGGGAGCATTACAGTAGCTAGGGAATTATTTGATCTGATGCCTGAGAAGAATGAGGTGACTTGGAACGCCATGATTTCTGGTTATGGTCTCCATGGGCACGGGCAGGAAGCACTAAAGCTCTTTTACGATATGTTGTCTTCTTCTGTTAAACCCACTGGTCTCACTTTTCTCTCTGTATTGTATGCTTGCAGTCATGCTGGGTTAGTGAAAGAAGGAGATGGAATTTTTCACACTATGGTCCATGACTTCGGCTTTGAACCATTAGCCGAGCATTATGCATGCATGGTTGATATCCTTGGACGAGCTGGACAATTGAAAAAGGCTTTGGAATTTATCAAGGCAATGCCCGTTGAGCCTGGTCCTCCCGTGTGGGGTGCCCTGCTTGGAGCTTGTATGATCCACAAGGACACAAACCTAGCTCATGTAGCTTCTGAAAAGTTATTTGAATTGGACCCAGAAAATATAGGATACTATGTCTTAATGTCGAATATCTATTCAGTAGAGAGGAAATATCCACAAGCTGCTTCAGTAAGACAAGTAGCTAAGAAGAAAAGGCTAGCAAAGACTCCAGGCTGTACATTGATTGAGATTGGTCAGGTCCCACATGTCTTCACATCTGGTGACCAGTCCCATCCACAATCAAAGGCAATCTATGCAGAACTAGATAAATTGACTGGAAAGATGACAGAGGCAGGATTCCAGACAGAGACTACCACTGTTTTGCATGATCTGGAGGAGGAAGAGAAGGAACTGACAATGAAGGTTCACAGTGAGAAGTTGGCCATTGCCTTTGGCCTTATCTCTACTGAACCTGGAGCTGAAATTAGGATTATCAAGAATCTCCGAGTTTGTTTAGACTGTCATAATTGGACTAAGTTCTTGTCAAAGATCACAAAGAGAGTTATTGTGGTAAGGGATGCCAATAGATTCCATCACTTCAAAGATGGTCTCTGTTCATGTGGAGACTATTGGTGAAAAAAGATGTCCTGCTTCAATCTTTTCAAGTCATTTCAGGATAGCAGATATTTTCTGGTAAGTAAATGCTTTTCATGTTGTGATACCATGAGAGATTAAACAAAATAACAGTTCAGTCAATTTGGTTTTCTGGGTTGCACTTTTGAACTTATCCTGTTGCTTCTAGGTAATCGTAGGAAAATTTCTTAACAAATCTATGCGTTGCATTTTAGTGAAAAAGGAAATTGTGTTTCAAATAAGCTTCATGACCTATTTCATGCATTGTTTTTCCTCCATGTGCTTTGTGTATATATCAACGAAATTCTCCAATGCTTTTTTGCATGCTGTTTACATTATCTGGAACTAGAACACGAAGGTTGTTTATTATCCTCCCTCAGTTATCTGAAATCTAGTTTATTGAAGAGTTTGGACAAGAGCCAATTGGAAGTTCTTTTGGATATCAGTAAATGCAATTTTGAACATAAAATGATGAATAATTGCTGAGGCTTGCATCATGGCTATTCTCAAAGAGAATAGAAAATGTCATCCTTGTAGCCACAACCTTAAGATTAGTGCATAAGCCTCAAATCTTCACTGTAGGTTTGCCTTTCAGATTGACCTTGAAAACTTTCATACATTACCTTCTTTTCCATTTCTTCCCCTCATGGAATTCACGTTCTTTTCCAGCAGAGATTGGCATAACATATACCAACTATGTTTGGTCTGTGCATTTGGGACCTCATCAGATATTCAAGGAACAAGCAGAAATGGACTGCGGTATAAATAGATAACAGCATGTTCCAGCATAGGATCCTTAATCAATAAAGGATTATAATTTGAGTTCTTCTAGTGAAGATCTTCCCAAGAAACACCAGGCTTGCTTTGACATTCATGTTCATGCACTTGGAGGTTTCTTGATTGACAAGGAACAAAGTTTTCAAACATTTTAGGTGAATTTTTAATATAAGCCATCATTGACACATGCTCCATGACTTATGAGATTTATTTACTGGCCCGGGATGACTTGTGAGACTTTCAAAGATTGAGATTCTTGGTGTTTTGAGATAGGTGCAGTGGTTAGAACTTTTGCAATCCAAGTGTATAAAGCAGAATTATGCACTCCTTGGGGCTGTTAGTGTGAACGTGTGATAAGGAAAATGTTTTTCATTTCAATTACAAAACTGGGTTCAATGCTCGTTGCTATACAAGATTTTCACTCTAATTTTATTCCTTGGGCATCTCCATTTTGTCGGTTACATCGCATATCGTATTCCCATAGAAGCAATATGTACATGTATATTCTAGAGATGCACAAATCAACTAGAAAACAAGCACACATTTAACAGTTGATTCCACATTGCTTGGTGTCAGGTCCCTTGGTTTTCATCACAAATGGATCGATTCGGACCCATAGCAAGGAGAAGATGGAAGCCAAGAGCACTGACCATATAACAACAATAGTGGGTGTCCTGTTTTGCCTCCCCATTAGACCTTTGAGGAATGGGTAGAGATGGACAATCACCCAGAAGGCAAAGAAGAGCTTCCCAAATAGAGGTCCCCATGACTGATACCCATTGTTTATGGCATCTGAGACTCCAGCAACAACTCCAACGAGGTTGATGATTAAGATAGTGGTTGGAGGGATAAGCAGGGTTGTCCACTTAAATGCGTATAGTTCTCCAAAATCGTCATCATCTGTTGCCTTGGATGTGACAGTGAAGTTTGTGTCGATACCAGCTAAAACTTTCAGAAGACCTTGGACAACAGCAAAGAGGTGAGCTGATACACCACCTATAACCCAGAATTGCTCGTTTCTCCACCATTCCTCAATGCTTACTCCGCTCCATCTTAACTCAAGAATACCCGTTGAAAAGATTGACAAAAACAAGCCAATGAAGAAAAGACTCGCAAAGGTGCTTATCTGGATCACAAACAAATTGAGAACATGTAATGATATCGTTATAAATGAACAAAATCATGTTCTCGTGTTAACATAGCATTTGAAAACATCTTATTGTTACTTCAGAGTTCAATTCCAGTATCGTTTTTTGTAATGGTTTTGCCTTTTAAAGCTTTCCGTTGTGTTTCAACGGAGGAAATAACAATTGTATCATTACCTCTGGCATGATGAATTTATCAGTAAGCAGGCAGATGGCGGGGAGGCAACAGTAGGCAACGAGTGCTAAGGAAGTGAAGGGGTAGATAGTTGTGTTCACATATGCAAACCTCTCGAGCCACTTGAGCTTTCCTTCCTTGTAGCCATACAACATAGGGCTGTGACGACTGAAGAAAATCTCAACAGAACCAAGAGCCCATCGAAGCACTTGGTTGAGCCGATCTGATAGATTGATGGGAGCTGAGCCCTTAAATGCAGCTAACTTTGGCATACAGTAAATAGACCTCCATCCACGGCAATGCATCTTAAAACCTGTCAGAATATCCTCTGTGATTGAACCGTAAATCCAGCCCAGCTGCACAGGAAAAGGCAAATTTATTCAATGGAGAAACTTCTAAGCAACAAGCAAACTTTCTCTTCAACCTCAATTGCTCAACGCTTTGTGGAGATACAGAAATTTTTGCTGTTTACATTACCTCGAGTCCCCATTCAGTTTTGTCTTCATACCCACAACTGATCACATGGATGGCTTCTTTTAGCAGAGCCGCTGGACTCGAGGAAGGAGGTACGCCACCTTCTTCCATTAAAGTTGAAGTCACAAAAATTGTTGACTGTCCAAACCTCTTTTCAAAATTCATTTGAGACATCAGTAGCTCCTTCTCGTTATCCATTCCTGTCCAGCATGCCTTAAACATTAGGATGAGGGAAGGGAAAGAAGATTGTTGGGAAATCAGTATGAAAAGAATGCTATCCAGTTAAAGATCTTTGAAAACCTTGCAGGCTTGTGCCTTCTCCAACTGCACCATTCTTAGCATTCTTCTTTTTGCGACGCCCAAAACATGGGCAGCAGTCACAGGTCACCATCTTTGGGCGCTTGGGTTCTTTTGGAGGGTCGTAGCCATACAGAGCTTGCCTTTTGAAAACGCATCCTGTGCCGACGTACACCGGACCCTGAATTCCATCTAGACCTTTCATGTTAATCTGCAGGCGACACAGAGAAACAAAACATCATCTCGCTTTCCACACGCACGGCGTATGAGAACATACACAAGCATGGGTTTGTTTTAGTCCAGGATTTACATCAAAGAAAACAGTATTCCTGTTGGCGTAACGATCATGTCTATCAATGCCATCGAATCTTTGAGGGAATTGCACGTAGCAAACTCTCTTTCCAATCTGGGGGTCCATCAAGAAACACATAGCCTCTCGAACGGCCTTGCTATTGTTTATATAATGGTCACAATCCAAGTTCAGCATGAAAGGAGCATTGGTTAACACTGCAGAGACCCGAATCTGAAAATTGCAAAAAGTAAGAGGTATCACATCACATGCAGGCCTTTCAAAGGTGAGAGAACTTGATGCATGTAAGATAAACGAATTTTTCTCAAGTTTATTTACCAGGGCATTCATGGCACCGGCCTTCTTATGATGTGAAAAACCAGGTCTCTTCTCACGAGATACATATACAAGGCGAGGGAGCTCATTTCCTTCAGTGTCATGGCCTCCACTGTGACCAAGAAATACTTGAATCATACCAGGGTGATCCCTGGTATTGTTTCCAGGCCATGGTGTCCCATCTTGCATGATCCACCCCTCTGGAGGAACCTTCTGTGCTTTTGCTACAATTGCATTTATCCTAACCTTGAATTCTTCATATTCTCTCTGCCAAAGACCAAAAATCATAGAATGTTAGCTAAAATAGATTGCAAGTACTTCAAGCTTTGAAAAATTCTATAGGGTTCTACACTAACTACAAACAAACCTTCATAGCTCGACGTTCCTTGACAAAGGTTGGCTGAACTTTGTCCTTGAGATAATCGATCTTCAGAGCAAAGTAAAACTCAGGAGCTCGAGGTTCTATGCTATATTTCTTGCAGAATGGAACCCATTTTCGAGCAAATTCAGCAGTTTCAGACATGGCTTCGAAGGTGCACATGGAAGCGCCATCATCAGAGAGGTAACATGAGATCTTTTCAACTGGGTAGTCCATGGCCAAAATTGATAAAATTGTGTTACCCGTAACGAGAGGGGGTTCCTTCATAGGATCCACAGTACTGACAAAGATATCAGCTGGCGCTAGCATATTGGGCTCGCCTTCCCGTTCGTATCTGCGTTGCAAAAAAATATCAGTGGTTTTTTTTCTGAAACTTGCTTTAGCAGGAAAAGAAATCATTGGAGTCGGTTTCCCGAACATATAAATCTTGGAAATTCTAAATTTGTTCTGGTTTGAGAATTCTATGGACCTGAGAGAAAGGCGATCCAGATAAGTCTCGCGATCAATAGGCAACCACTTGGGGAACTGATCAAGAATCCATGAAATCGCAAACCAGATTTCACAGACTATAGATGTCAGCCATAGCCCAATTGCATCATGCACCGGATGCAAAATTCTATAGCGAAGAAAGAAGGCAAGTATGATCAGCCTGGCAACAATAACCATTCTATACGGATTGATCTTGCTCGACGCAATTGGTACTTTCCTGGAGAGTGGCTGTCTTGCCTCGTCTAACCTGCAATAATAGTTCACAACATATCATTCAATGTCAACTGATGATTTCGGAAGAAGGCTAATTTGTCGTTACAAACATGGCAAGATTGGTCTAGGCATATCCTACTATAAGAAACTGGATACATACATGGCTGCTTCGGCATCATCTTCTTGTTCAGGCCCCAGATTCCCTTGCTGCATTTTCCAATCATCCATCCTCTCTTTCCACCCTCCCTCTTTCTTTTGCGTCCCATCTTGCGCTTCCTGTTTCGTGCAAATACATGAAAATCATGTGAGATTATCGTAATAATGTTTCGGTTAATCATTTCAATCAATGCTTGTGACAAGTAAATACCAGGTTCAGAAACTGGATATGGGTGCACTCTCTTATGAAGTGAAGAAGATAGCATCTGCTCTCCATGAGATCCAATAGGGAACTCTCCGCTCACCTGCACAGATGTTAAACCATTTTTATATTCTCCACTTAAAAATTTCTAAAACAAATCCATTGAATTGGAACCAAAACAAAAGAGCAGCATCACTTACAGGTCTTGATCTGACACCAGTTATGACTGGTGGGAAGTGGCTATTTTCTTCATCGTCATGGCCTCTTCCATAAGTCATCTTCCCATGAAGCATTGCCTCGGTGAGATACTTATTCTTGTCTTGCTCATCTTCAATGATGAACTCGTGTTCAATATCATCCAAATCATCTTCATCATCATCCCCCTCAACCCTCGGACTCCCTACACAAATTTCTCAAATAAAATCAGCTTGAAAAATCCATGCCAAGACAACAGTACTATTATAGCTTTGGGCTCTATATTTTACCTTTGAGACGCTTGTATCTAGTCTTGCACTGAGGACAGTTTTGAGTCCCTTCTCTTCTTTCATACTCGTAGCATGGTCTACAAGCAGGAAAACCACACTCATTGCAAGCCACAAACAAATCACCATCTACATTTAGGCCAATCTCATCCCCACATATCTCACAAACTTGGCCATCCAAGTTCTTCAAGGGTTTATGCTGCACCAAAACAAAAACAAACACAAAGAAGTCACTTCATGCATGGTTTCTTGCTGCAGGCTCTTATAGGAGGTATGTTTTGTTAGTGTTTGTTACCTCTTCATGGCCATGAATGACAACAAGCTCGTTGCGGTTGTGAGAGCCAGCGACAAGTCCAGCACTGGCTTCCATGTTGAGCAATGGAAAGGGGCGAGAGAGCTACGTAATGGGTTGAGAGGGGGTGAGTGTTTCTTTTTTATGAATGGAAGGGTAGGGTATAGAAAGTTGTGCTGGATCTCTTGCTCTCACCTAATGTGGCATGTTAAGGGTGGTGGTGTGGAAGTTGGTTGCAGAGTCGCCATTGCCTTGAAGTTAAGCTTCGTCTATTTTTCAACCACCGTGCCCTTCTCTTATGCCTTCTTTTCGACGACCAACTTGGTGTCAGTATTATATCTCTAGTTTTTTGATAATTTATTTTACCTCTTTTGTATTTTTTTTTTAAAAAAAAACTTGGAACATGAATTAAATCTTACACTGTACGTCCTAGTAATTAATGGCCTCCCTTTAATTACACTTATGTATGTTTTTTTTTTACTAGTCTCTCGTTTTTTTATGGAGGACAAAAATTACTGAAAGCAAAAAAATATAGCAGAAGAAGCATGAATTTACTGCTTTTACACTAGGTTTTTTACTATAAAAAATTATACCCCGTAACAAATACAAGAACCAAAACAAACACGCTATAAAACCCACCACTAAAAATAAACACAGCAACAAATAATATTGACATGGGTGTGTTCTTCTTCGATTCAACAACAAATTGAACGACTTTCTTTACAGCAGGAAGAGCTAGGGGCATGGATTCGGACTCGAATTTTATTGTTCTTTGGATAGGAACTCAAATGTTGTTCTTATACTGGCAAAAACCGAAAGAAGAAATTAAAGGGGAAATATAGCGGCTGATTAGACCACGTTTATACTTGGGATTGACATTTGGGCACAGTACTAGCTAGTTTTGTAATTTTTCAAGTGAAGATCACTTGGCGTTTGAGTTAAGCATGCATGCTCGTTAGTCGCATGCTGTTTAGGCTGAAGGAAGCCGAAGACAAGTTCTTGGTTAGCACTGAAACAGTTCATGCCTGCTTCTATTTTTATTTTTTATTTCTACTACTTTTTGTTAATTAATTGTTTCTTCTGTTGCTCAAAATACTCTTGGTAATCGTGGCTCTACAAAATTACTCAAGGCCTTTCAGTATTGGCTGTAAACTTGATCAACTCGTCCTCTCTTTTGACTAATGCTATATTCATGATGAAAAACCACTTCCGAATTCTTTTTCCAAAAGAATATGATGATAGGTATTATGAAAAAGAATGATTTGCAAACAAGTTTTTCATTCTAGATTAAAATTTCCAGCTGAGTTTATTCAGAGGCCTTTTGAGATTACATTCTAAATAGAATTTCTTAAAATTTCGATTTTTTTATTATTTTAATATACCAATATTAAAAATAATTTTTTAAAAAATATATTTTCAAATAAAATACATTTTAAAAAACAAGAATGGTATTACTTCATTTTAAACACTTTATTTTAAATTTTTTTGAAAATATAGTTACAATTACTTTTTTAAAATGTTTTTCATTCAAAAATATATTAAAATAATATTTTTATTTTTAAAAATTTTATTTTTAAAAGTTATTTCTGATATCAACATATCAAAATAATATAAAATCATTAAAAAAATATTAATTTAAAAAAAATTAAATTTTTTCAGAAACACTATTAAAACACTTTATTCATGGCAAGGAGGTTATCAGCACAAAATAGCATTGCTACATTGAATTCTTTGTTAAATCATAAATAGGAAATTGATTCCGATGGAGGACAAGTTATTTCCACTTTTCAGTTTCTTGTTATGAGTGAATTACTAGTTCAGAATCCCACGTAGATACATGCATGCATACATACAATCCCACGTACATACATGCATCCATTAGCTGAGGCCCTACTATCTGCCAACCGGTGATACATGATATAGTTCAAATCCTTCCCTTTCAAAACTTCCGCTGCCCGTCAACTGTTAATGCAAGCTGAAAAACACGTGAATGAGCATGCTTAGAATGCAAGAACTTTAAACTCAAGTCATGTTCCAATCGTTAGTTGGGTATGTTGGAGCTTCTCCATCTGGACAGTGTAGCCTCTCCTACCTGCACACAGATTTGTATTTGTGAAAACTTGCTACATCCACGCAATGTAACTGTTCGTGATTTGCTTATGGCAGTTTGGCACAGGTAGTGCTGTGTTCATTTTTTTATGTCAATTTATGAGATTAAAACTAAGACATTAGAAAGAAAAGCACCATTGTTTAAGAAATTGAAGTACCAACCTTGTATTCTTATCAAGACACGGCTACAGCATCTTGTATCCGACTTGAAGCTTTACTCAAAAAAGAAGCTTTTCCTCCTGGTAAGGAAGGGTACAAAGGGCTGCCCTGTCTGGGTAAGCTCAACACTTCCACTGATCATAAAACTAATCAAACCCCGGCTTGGTTAAGCCTGCTTACTGAGCTCGTCATTTTACGGGACCCTTGTTCTTCACGACCCTTGTTCTTCGGAACTTCAACGCACCTTTGCTGCCATGCCCTGTTCTTGTTGGCAAGAAGCTTGAACAAAGAAACTCTCTAACCTCAGCTTTCTGCTCACTTGTAGTGAATTACTGGCCTTGTCCTTGAGCAGTCCTCATCAATATCTGCCAAATGCCCAAAATTGCCACAAGCATTCCTCGCCTTGTTCTGCTCAAACCCATGAACTTTTGAAGATCACAAACACTGTTCCATCGACCACTTATTCAACCATCTATAATATCTCACTCCTCATCCACTACTTCAAATGCCAATACAAACCGCATGGAATCAAGTAACTACTTCAGTTGCGAATAATCAAACCACTGGAATGGCAAAAGCATCTTGGAAGTACCAATTACTTGAAAGCAAGTTTGTCCGCCAGTCACCCTCTTTCCATTCCTTTAACCTGTAAGCTCTTCAAATTTAAGATATAATCTTCCCGGGTTTTTTTATTTTATTTTACCAAGGGATTAAAGCTTCCAATCCCAACAAAATTGTCTCTCCAAATTACTACCTTGAGCAGTTGACTGCATCTGTCTATGAAGTCGCCATCTACAAACAATCCTCCCAATTAAAAACCATATCCAGCAACTGCAGGAGGAAGTTCTCATGACTTCACTTTTTGACACCCTATCCAGCAATCATGGGAGGAAGTCTCGCGACTGTACTTTCTCAAAAATACATTACATTCTAGAGCTTTTTGTTATCCAGCCTCCTTTGAGCAATACACTACTTGCCTAGGTATGTGACCCATAAAATGGCAAACTATAATCACAAATAAAAATACAAATAATATGAAACCATGTTGTAACAATCACAAATTCACATTCTTGGAACAGCATGCTCATATAACCACAGTGGTCATGAATTTATAGAGGATCCAACATTACACTGCGCCCTAATCTGCTTCAAACTTTAAAAATAAACAAATGAACTTATAAGTACTATCTTGTCTAACCTCACGATTATTCAGATTATAAAGGGGTTAGTTTGTTAAAAAATAAAATTATGAAATAATGTTGTTGAACATGTCATATTAAACTAAAGCTATACAAACACCAGGATCCCAAACTTACCTGCAAAATGTGATCGGGAGTACCTGCCAAGTGTTCCATAATTAAAACCCCTTGTAAACTTGCATGCACTCATACCAGCTGATACTTCATTTGCAGCTGACTTGTCCTTTTTCTTGGGCGGTTCCAGAGCTTTCTGTAGAATAGCCTTATTTGGTACCAGACTAATGAATATGTTCCTATCATGGAAGTTTTTGCTCTCCTCAGTAGCAAGCTGCAAATCAGAGCATAAAATGAAAGTTATAATGCAAAATTCAATGAAGAAATAATCAACATTTCTAAGATTATGAAAACTGAGAACAGACGCATGACATGCAGGGAAAATACTGGTAAAAAATAGCACAATTGTGAATTGTTGCTGAATGGCCTTCAGTGAGTCCATTTGAAAGTATAAAAGCTAATATTCACTGCTATTATTATACGCAATTTTGCGCTGTTCTCTCAAATTTGGTCAGCCTAAGACATGTAGATCTAGTCCAGCCTGGTTTACAAAATCTCCCATAAAAGACAGGTTCTTTTTCTGTTCTTTTGTTTTTTCATTTTATTAACCCTTTGCCAGAACTTAAAACTTAAATAGAATGAAACACAACAAAGTATCCAACCACACTCAAAGCAGTTATTGAGACGTTAGGAGTTTCAGAATATATTGCACATCAATCTTCTTGTATCGTGTATTATTATTGTTATTTTCTTTTGGCATAAGCACATCAAATACTTCATTAGTACCTCTCCAACAAAATTTTGGAAACGTCTGATGAGCTCAATTGCAATATTTCCGAACTCATTTTCACGCCAATTCAAGTTCACTATGACTTTAACCTGAAATAACCAAACATAATAGACGAATCAAAAACAAAAATCCAGCAAATGGAATTAGTACATGCAGGAATAGATGTTAAAAGAAAAATAATGATGACCTTGTCACCATCTTTCAAAAAATTCCGAGCAGCTCTTAAACGCACATCATAATCATGTTGGTCAATGTTGTAACTGTCAATAGAATTAATAAGAGTAATCATGTTAGTTTTAAGTTAAACATAGAATGCATAAGTAAGTTAAACATAGAATGCATAAGTAAGTTAAACATAGAATGCATAAGTATAGCTTATAAGTAAAATTAAATTATGCTTGAGCATTCTAGTAAAGATCTTGAAGAAATCACACAGTTTGAAACATGTATGTTTCATTTCTGAATGATTGTTTTCTACTTGTTATATTTCCAACTTCTACCTACAATAGCGAGGACACCATCCAGGCAATATTGACAAAAGAAGAAAAATGAACGAATATAAAGAAGGGCGTTTATAAATTTAATTGAGTGAACACCACCAGCCTCATGACCAAGTGGTATCTAGCTGCTTCATAATTTGCAAAATACAGAACCGCTCCTATAGTAAATCTTACCTTTTTTTGATGCAACCTCAAATGAACCGAAAGCATATGCATAGACAAGGCAAAAATTTTATTTGCTGTATCATATCTTTCACATTACCAAGAGGCTAATACTCTTGTGAGCAACATACACATGGAAGTAGACTCCACCCACATTTTGTCATTTAACTTCTTAGCTTTCTATTTATTAATAACAAGCTTCCTTTCAGCAATGTTGATATATCAACTTTCAGATAGGACATTAACAACTTGCTAATCAATGTGAAAATGTGCCTTAGCAAGGATTTTTCATAATAGCATGAAAAAAAGGTTATATTTTGTAGCTATCAATGACAGTTAGCACTTGGTGAACAAACACTAACAAAGTCACAGCAAGCTACAAACTGAATAAAGATAAATGAGATGGCAGCTAAATGAAAAGACATGTTGACATGTTAAGACTACATTACTTACCCCATTTTAAGCTCCTTTAAATACATGCGATTTGTTAACATTCAATAGCACAATTTGGTCAGTATACATTCTCACAACAGAGAATTTAGAAATGCAGTAAAGCATCAAACTCTAAAATAGAAGAGGCATTCACCAGCACTTTTCTTCTGCTGTTCTCTCTTTTTCTTTTGCAGTTCATATCTAAATTTGCTGAAAAAAGAAGTAAATCAAGATTATGACACTTTTCAACTGGCAATGCTCATAATGCAGACATTGAAGGAGAATATCTACTGTAGAATTGTACAGGGCATTGATTTTGAACAATGCCATGCCTAATAAATGGGATTCACCATCCAAGCAGAAAAGACACAAGCAATTTCTTCCATCCTAATATTGCTCCAGCAAATTGCCTTATCCATAACTCAAAATCTATGGATAAGCACAAAAAATAGGGTGGTGCACTTTCATTTTAAGGAGTTACATGAAGAAAAGCCAAAAATAGCTGAATGCCTGATTGAAAAGACATAGTGATTCAGTTTTAAAGAGAAGATAGACCAGCAGGCAAGCTATAAACTTTACAGGTCAAAATGTAACCATTGGATAAGGCATATGGCATTTGGTAAAAGAACTACCAAGTACAAGGGCACAGGTTCTACTATGGAAAGCAAACACTCTATGCCCTACAGGTTACCATTGGCAGAACCAGAAATGGCCGCTAATAAATAGACCTCCATGCTTCTCTATAAACAACTGGTATCAAAGCAGGATACAAAATCCATGCTCTTAAGATTACAAATCCCAAAAGAGGTTGTACTGAAAATCCCAATTGGAGTTTTTTTTTAAGTTTTATATCAGGCTTAAACAGATTAAAAGAACCTAGTTATATATCCTGCCACCCCTAAAACCTGTAACTCAAGGGATTATCAAGCTCCCCGACAGCAAATATAGAAATCTACATTTTACATAGTTTATTGTTCCCAGCATGGTATGAATAATTCTGATAGCACAAGGAATAAAAAATGACAATCTCAATGCTCATCGTTTGAGGAGATTTAGTATAATGATGGTTAACCCTAATTTTTGGCAGTATCTACTATCTATAAAATGCACTACTTAGTTCATCTTTTTTAATAGAAGCGGAGAAATATTGAAGATGTAAAAAATTTAACTGCATAAACATACATGTACTTCATTTCAATTATTTATAAAAAATCCAGGGAGCGTCATACTTGTAATCCATTATCCTGACAACCAGAGGATCTGCATCTGGTGACAACTATCACCTGCAAAAAATAACAGAAGCTCAGATAGTGATTTTTGTTGTGTGTCAGACAAAGTAGATAGTTGCAACATCGACAGAAAATGTCCCGCATCCAATTTACCAACCAAAGAGGAATATTTAGGGTTGGGGTTTGTGGAGGGGGGTTCAAATGCTTTTAAAACAAAAGGAAGGGGCATAAACTAGAACACTGACTCTGTTAAGTGTTACAGACAAAACAATCAAACAATTCCCTATGAATTTTTAATCGAGAGTATGGAAAATCTTTCACGACTCATGCTTGGACAAATTCACTGTTGATGACCTTGATAAGGATATATATATAAAAAAAAAAAAAAGGGCATTGCCATTCCTAATTTTCATCATCCATGTAAAATCTGTCATTTTCACAAAAGTTCATAGGCAAGAAAATATATCTAAGCATGGTTGCTAATACTTTTTGAGGAAGAGAAAGCAAGAATGCAGTCCGGGCCAACCCCATTTCCCACGGTTCACACTATATTCCTCTTTATACATATAGAGTTCAGAAATTAAAAATTATTTAAAAACAATTGAAGAAGAAAAAAAAATCAATCAACAACATACCAAATCAAGCTCAGCATCTTCAGCCATTTGAATTGCCTCATGTACAGATACCACTCCAACCTTAAATAAATCCTCACAATCAGTTCAACAATTAATCACATTCGTAATTAAAAGGATGGAAAAAAGTACGTAAGCAATTTAAGTGAAAAGGAAAAGGCGAAAAGAAAAGAAAAGGTATCAATTTTTATTTTTTTTCAGAAAGAAAACAATGCTCAAAGTTCCTTTTTTGTTTATTTTTTTCTATTCCATTTTCTCAGCTACCAAACAGAAAACAAAAATTTGAATTTTAAAACTAACTATATTCTGTTGCTGATCAATGAGCCTCACAGTAGCTGAACTACAAAAAAAAAACTCTAATGACAATTCATTTCATTTCAAAGTCACAACAAAAGCATGCAAGAACAACAATAATAATCACCTGATTCTAGATTTATCAAGAGCCTGGTCTTCATCAGAATCACTCTTCCGCGGCCGCCGCGAGTCACCGTAGGACCGTGGACCACCGTAATGGAGGTGATGACGAGGCTGGGAGAAGTGTGGGATCGGAGCCCGAATAGCAGACAGAGACAGGATATACGGTGCCGTCTTGGTGGCGGTGATACGGGTTAGTGGCGGGAAGCAGCTGCTGCCGCTGGTGCTGGTGATACCAGCCATGGCTTCTATTTTCGTTTTTTTTTCTTCCTTTCTTTTTTACAAATTTCGGAGAGCGATATTCTTTCCTTATCCGGACTGAGTTTTTTTTTTTTGGAGAAAAAAGTGAGTTTCGCGAGAGTGTGTGAGAGACAGTGGAGGGGCGCAGAGCTTGTCGCTGTTGGCTGGGCTCGTTAACAGAGAAATTTGAGTCTATGTTTCTTGTAGCCCATCTTTTCAGCCCATATAAACTTAAAAGCCCCGATTTAGCTGTAGGTTCATAACTCCAATTCGAGCATTCTAGATTCCATCTATAATTAATTAATTAACAAAAAAATTAAATAAAAAAATTGTCCTGTACGATCCTAACTCCTCGTGAAGCTGTATTTGCTAGAATAATTCAACCAATATTTTTTTAATTTTATTTTCTAATATTAAATTTATTTTTTATTATGTTACTTTACTTTTATAACACGGATCATAAGTTAACCTTGTTAAATTTAGTTTTTTTAATTAATTTTTTTATAATTTTATCATTTAATATTAGTTTAATTGGTAAATAGGTTTCATAACTTGTTTTGTTTACTTTAAATTAGGTTATTTCAGCCTCATGACCTGTGAATAGTATTTAATGGCTTAACTTGAGTTGATCCAGATTGTTTTTGTGTATTTTTCTCTAAATTCATCATTTAATATTGAATCGGTTAGGAATTAAGCTTCATAATCTGTTTTGATTTTTTTATGATGATATATTGGTTTAATGATTAAGTTCACAAGTTTTAGTATTTTAACATTGATTAAATCAGGTTGTTTTTTTTTCTTTTTTTAAGAGGTTATTTTGGTCTCATAACCCGGGTCGCGAATTTGGCGAACCCAGTTGACTCATTCCCCCTTCCCAAATTCATCAATTAATATTGTATTTGATTGAGAATTAGACTTTTTAATTTAATTTAGTTTATTTTTTATTAGGTTATTCCGACCATATGACCCATAAATAGTGCTTAACGGGTTAACAGAGGTTAACTTGACTCATTTTTTTAATTTCAATTATTACAAATTTCATCATTCAACATTAGGTCCGCCATGGTCGATTTGTAATTAAGTTTCATAGTTTGTTTTAATTTGTTATTTATAGAGTTATTTTAGTCTCATGATTAGAGTAATGGATTTGGTAGGTTAACCTAAATTAAATCAGGTCAATTTTTTTATGAAGTTACCTCAGTCTCATAACCCGAGTCATGAGTTTGGCGGATTAATTCAAGTTGTTTTTTATGTTCTTTTTTTAATCATAGTTTTCAACATTAAGCTAATTGAAAATTAAACTTTGTTAATTGTTTCAATTTGTTTTCTGTTGAGTTATCTCGATCTTATGACCTAAATCGCGGGTTTGACATGTTAACTCGGGTTGATTTTTTAGGTCATTTTTTTAATTGATTTTTTTTAATTTTATTCTTCAACATTAAGTTGATTGAGAGTTGAGCTTTATAATTTTTTTTTGATTTTTTTTCTATTTGTTATCATAGTTTTATAACCTGAGTTATAGATTTAACATATTTAATCCAAGTCAATTCAATTTGTTATCTTAATATTAAAAAAAAGATATCATCTTGAAATTTTATTTTAGTTAAATAATATTTTTATAGGTCATCCAGATTGTGTTTTGGAATTATAATGTCAACTGAGTCACATCAAGTCATTTCCCACGCGGTTTAAACTTTTTTTCCACCAGAAAAAAAATATTAGCTACATCTAAATATTTTTTACATTTAAGAATAATTTAACTTAACTCTTAATGTAGCGCAAGTCAATGACTAGTTAACATGTATTGAAAGGGCTTGGCTTTTAACTGTAGCAATGAACAGTGAAATGCCAAGCTCTTTTTCACTCTGGTCCTCAAAAATTCTAAGAACTTTTTTTTATTTCAAACTTTGATTTTTTTAAAAAAAATTCATTATCCAACATTGGGTTTACTTGGTACAAGGCTTTATAATTTTTTTCAATTTGCTCTTCACAGAGTTATCTCGGTCTCATAACTCGAGTTGATAGTTTTGCGAGTTAACCATGTTGATTCGGGTTATTTTTTTCTATTTTATTTTTTTTACTTTCATCCTTCAACATTGAATTGATTGTGAATCAGACTTTAAAACTTTTTTTGATTCACTTTTATGGAGTTATCTCGATCTTTTGACCCAGGTTTAACAGGTTAACGCGGGTTAGTTTTTTTTTTTCAATTTAACCCTTTACAATTAGGTTGATTGAGAATTATGATTTTTTTAAAATTTTCTTTCTATGGTATTATCGCGGTCTTATGATTTGAGTCGCAAGTTAGGTTGGTTGACAAGGGTTTTTTTGTCTTTTTTTAGTTGAGTTTTTTTTTTAATTTTATCCTTTAATATTGGGTTGATTGAAAATTAGACTTCATAATTTATTTTAGTTTGTATTCTATGAAGTTATTATAATCTCACGACCTGGGTTATATGTTTTATCAATTGACTTAGATGGTTTTTGTGTCCTTTTTTTAATTGATATTTTTTTTAATTTCACCCTTCAACACTGGACTAATTAAGAATTGAGTTTCATTATTTGTTTTAATTTACTTTCTATGGAGTTATCTCAGTCTTATGACTTATGTTTGGCAGATTAACTTAAGTTGACTCAATTTTTTTTTAATTGAATTTTATTTTCAATTTCATCCTTTAATATTAGGTCAACTGAGAATTAGGTTTAATAAAAAAAAAGAACTACTTGCTTTCTAAAGAGTTATCAAGGTCTCATGACTTGAGTAACGGATTTAACAAGTTAATTTAAGTTAATTCAAGTCTATCTAATATGTTGTTTTTTCAATATTAAAAAAAAGATGTCATCCTGGATTTCTTAAGTCAAGTTACATTTTTATTAATTATTTAGGTTGTTTTTTAATCTGTTAAGTCGGCTAGGTCATATCAATTCGATCCCTTTATAGTTTATTTATTTTTGCTAAAAAACACATTAATAACACCTAATTTTTATATGGATCATGTATTGAGATCGTAATATAAGATAAACTTTAAATTGTCATCACTCATATTTATAGGTTATCTCAATTTCACCTAAAACCTTTGATTTATTTCAATCAAACCCCACATCTTTTATATTTTTACACTCTCTATTTCCATCCATTGGAAGTTTGTATAAATTTTAATTTTGTTAGTGAAATATCTCAATACAACCTAAAAATAAGAGTAAACAATTTGGGATTAAAAAAAAACATTAAAAATATATATTATTTAGCAAAAAAAATTGACCCGAACAACCCGATCAAAACCCGAGGCTTGGACCGGGCCGGATCTAAAACTATGAAAAATTGAAGCAAAAATGAAAAATGTGGGGGTTTATTGGAACAATAATGAAGGATGTGGGGGGTGGGGTAATTAAAACAAACCAAGGGTTTTAGGTAAAATTGAGACAGCATAGAATCCTCATGGTGCAAATTGAAATTTATCGTATATAAGTTTAATTTTTTGTATTATTGGTTGTATTCTTAGTGATATGTTTTATTTTAATATACTAAAATCGAACTAGTAATTAAGCAGGTTGGGTAGGCATGTTTGTATTCTACGGGTATAATATAAAATGATTGTTAACTAATTATAAATAGATTCAAAAGTTGAATATTTTTCACATATAAAATTTTATAATTTAAATTTATATATATTAAATTTGAGTTACATAAGTATTGAGTTGGTTTTTTTTTTTTTGAACACACATGTTAGTTCATAATAAAAAAATATAAATACGATCAAATTTTTTAAAATTGAATGAATAATAAACAATCAAATAATTAAAATCGTACCACTAATGTAATATGGACATTTCATTAGTTAAATTATGTATCGAGTATTTTTGTATTATGGTACGGGTAACCTAAAGTTTTTAAACATAAAAAAAATTTCAAATCTTAAAAATTTTTTGGTATTATTATTAAACCTTAAAATATAATATTTTTAAATTTTTTATTTTACAAATATAAATTTTTCTATTAATATATCTTTTGTTTATCTTAATCAATGCAATATTTTTAACTGAAAACATTGTTTCTATTTTAATAAACAATTATAATTGTTAAGGTAAGTTAAGAAAAAAAATCAAAATAGTATTTTTATATTTTGTATGATTGAAAGCTAAAAAAAATTATAAATATAATAAAATCATATTTCAAATCTATTTAAATATTTTAATAATAAATAAATAATTTCAATCAAATTTTTATAAATAATTTACTATTAGTATCATTGTTTTTAAATCAAATAAATAATTATTAAACTTAAACTTAAGATTTATAATAGTATTTAAGAATTGTATCAAAAGTCTTATTTAAGTGAATCCAATAAATAATTTTTAGATTTGACATAATAAACCACTTGATTTTATAAGTACAAAAATAACTTTAATAACTTATAATATTAAAAAAAGCAATTTGAATAACCTAGTTGACTTTACAAATATAGTTTGACTCAAAAAAATTTAAAATAATATTTTTTAATATCAAAATAATAATATATTAAATTTATTTTAATCAAATTAATATGTTAAATCTATAAGTCAGATTATAAAATTTAATTTGAAAAAACATTGAAAAAAAATACCCGCGGAGAAAACAAAAAAGCCGAAGAAGGGAAATCAAAATATCAAATCACAAAAGGTTGAGTAGTAAAGCGGCACGTGAGTGTCAAGGCTATTACCTGTCGCTTGTTGACATTCCGCCAACAGAGAAGGAAGTGAGTTCACCAAACCTAAGTGCGGCCCAGAGGATTCGCAGGTAAGGCAAGCACCCAGCTAAAACTAAACAGAAAAAACCTGTTGTCTCCCAGTTTTGTTTCGGAAACGTTGGGGGAGTTTAGGAAAGGTATTGCGAAGTGCCGATCCTGTCCTTGTATAATCCTTCCTTTCACGCGACCCGGAAGTTACCAGTTGGATTTCAAAATACTTGGGGCGTCCTTGTGTTTCTCTATCAATCCACCCAAAAATAAATAAAAAATAAAAAAACAATCCCCCATAATTTTAAACTCTATTTTTATTTTTGTGTATTTCATTTCATTTATTTTTTTCTTTACTCTATAGGTAAAATTGAGATATTTTATAAATTTCAAGGACAAAATTGAAATTTACACAACGTTTTCTGTTACTATTCTAGACAAAAATTGATGGAGAAGGGAAAATTGCATAGTTTTAAAACATGGCCTGGTGGATCGACCTGGGACCCGGCCGATCCGGGGCTTAAACCGGGCTGGGTTGAAGAAAAAACAAAGAAAGAAAAAACCCGGTGTGAGCCAGCTGACCCGGCAAGACTTGGTCAAAAACTCGGTTGCAATCCATTAATTTTTGTTTTTTTTTACTAAAACGACGTCGTTTTAATTTGTTTTTAAAAAAATTTGACCTGAGCGACCCGGTCAAAACCTGGAACCCAAGCCTTGAACCGGGCCGGATCTAAAAACTATGAAAAATTAAAGCAAAAATGAAAAAAGTGGGGGTTTATTGGAACAATAATGAAGGATGTGGGGGGTAATTAAAACAAACCATAGGTTTTAGGTAAAATCGAGACATCATATAATCCTCATGGTGCAAATTGAAATTTATCATGTATATGTTTAAATTTTTGTATTATTGGTTTATTCCTAATGATATGTTTTATTTTAATATAAAATTGAAATCAAACAAATGATTAAGCAGGTTGGGTAGGCATGTTTGTATTCTACGGGTATAATATAAAATGATTGTTAACTAATTAGAAATAGATTCAAAATGTGAAGAGGTTTAATATATAAAAGTTTATAATATATATATATATATATATATATATATATATATATATATATATATATATATTAATTTGAGTTGCATAAGTATTGAGTTGATTTTTTTTGTTTGTTTGAACACACATGTGAGATCATAATAAAAAATATGGATACGATCAAATTTCTCAACGTTGATTTAATAATAGATAATCAAATAACTAAAATCATACCACTCATGTATTATGGAGATTTCTTTAGTTAAATTATGTATTGAACTAGTTTGTATTTTTACGTTATGGTACGGTGAATCTAAAGTTTTTCAAATATATAGAAAAATTTTAAATTTTAGAATTTTTTTGATATTATTATTAAACCTTAAAATATAATCTTTTTTAAATTTTTTTATTTTACAAAGATAAGTTTTTCTATTAATATATATCTTGTTTATCTTAGTCAATGTAATATTTTTAACTAGAAACGTTGTTTCTATCTTAAAAAATAATTATAATTGATAAAGCAAGTTAAGAAAAAAAATCAAAATAGTATTTCTATATGTCAAGTGATTAAAAATTAAAAAATTTATAAATATGATAAAATCATGTTTTAAATCTATTTAAACATTTTAATAATAAACAAATAATTTCAATCAAATTTTTATAAATAATTTACTATCGGTATCATTGTTTTTAAATCAAATAAATAATAATTGAAAAACAATTATTAAACTTAAACTTAAAATTTATAATAGTATTTAAAAATTGTATCAAAAGTCTTACTTAAGTGAATCCGATAAATGTTTTTTTAGATTTGACATGATAACTCAGTTGATTTTATGAATCAAAAGATAACCCAATAATCTATAATATTAAAAAAACAACTCAAAAACTCGAGTTGACTTTACAGATATAGTTTAACTCAAAAATTTTTAAAATAATATTTTTTTAATATTAAAATAATAATATATTAAATTTATTTTGATCAACTATGATTAATATGTGATATTTATAACTCAGATTATAAAATTTAATTTTTAATTAACCCATAATATTAAAAAAGAAAAAAACCGTGGAGAAAACAAAAATGCCGAAGAAGGGAAATCAAATCACAAAAGGTTGAGTGGTAAAGCGGCACGTGAGTGTCAAGGCTATTACCTGTCGCTTGTTGACATTCCGCCAACAGAGAAGGAAGTGAGTTCACCAAGCCTAAGTGGGGCCCAGAGGATTAGCAGGTAAGGCAAGCACCCAGCTAAAACTAAACAGAAAAAACCTGTTGTCTCCCAGTTTTGTTTCGGAAACGAATCGGGGGAGTTTAGGAAAGGTATTGTGAAGTGCCGATCTTGTCCTTGTATAATCCTTCCTTTCATGCGACCCGGAAGCTATCAGTGGATTTCATATACTTGGGGCGTCCTTGTGTTTCTCTATTAATCCACCACAAAACAATAATAAAAAATAAAAAAACAATCCCCCATAATTTTAAACTCTATTAAAAAAATATTACTTTTAACTTATAAGTTAATCTATTGCATTTAGCTTGATTTGTTTTATTTTTTTAAGTGTGCTTTATAATTATTTTTAAATTATTTTTATAAAATTATTTCAATTTCATTACTCATAGTACGAGTTCTGCAGGTTAACTTAGACTCATATAGTTTTTTATTTTTTTATTTAATTTAAATATATTTTTTTAGTTTTTTCTCTAGTATTGAGTTAATTAAGAACTAATCTCCATGATTTATTTTGATTTGCTTCCTATAAGGTTACCACATGCCCAAGACCTGGATAATAGATTTGATATGTTAAATTGGGTTAATCCAATTTATCATCATCTCAATATTTAAAAATAAATATCATTCAATACATTGTTATCATATTAGTAATTAAAAAAATATTATTGAATATATATCATATTTTAAATTCATAATTGATATTTTTTACTAGAAAACAAATAAAAACACATGTTTATAACATATTCTTAATTCTAGCATAGAAGTTTGAGCTCAAATAAACTTTATATTATTTTAATTATTTTACAGTGATAAAGGGTTGTTCCTTGAACTTTTGATTTAAGAAAAACGGTGTCTCTAGTTTGGGGAAGGAAAAAAAAAAAAAAAAAAAAAGGCTTTCAGGTTACTTGTAATCATAAAAAGCAAGTTTTGCTATAAATTTCACCAAATCCCATCCGGTAGGCAGGGTCACATTAGTCAATTAGCCATACAGAGAATCTAGCTAAAATTCCCAAACGGACAAGAGAAAAACCGAAAAACACTCAACTATAGAGGGGTTCGGTTTTTTTCTTCTTGCCCCGCCGGCCTCACACTCTCCTCTTCTTTGCTCTTCGCAGAGGAGAGAGAATATCCCCCCTCCCCAAAAAAACAAACAATAAAAAACCTCTCTTTCTCTCCCGACCAAACCCTTCTCCCTTTATCTCTCTTTCTTGATTCAGCTTTTGCTGCTGCTGCTATTATCATCACTAGCAGCACCATCTGTTACTCTCCTTTCTTTTTCTTTCTTTTTTATTGGACAGTGGAGATTCAAATTTAAAAACTAGTGAAAGATCGAGTTATGCAGCAAGGTGATCAGACGGTGTTAAGCTTAAGACCTGGTGGCGGTCGAGGGATTAGACTCTTCAATCCTCGCTTGGAGCAGTCATCATCTTCTTCTTCTACATCTTCCTCCATTTCTCTTGGTGATCTCCCTCACTTGCGTCCTCGTGGCGGTGCTCCTTTTCTGAAGGTCTTTATCATTACCTTTCTTTGGATCTACTCACTTAGCTATGTAAACATGTTTGTTTTGATTTTATGCGATTGGCTTTTCGGGTTTTAAATTGGTTCTGCTCTGTTAAGCATGGATTTGATTTCGAAGAAAACCTGGATCTGTCACTTATTTTTTCATTACTTGTGATATCTATTTGCTGTTTTTATTTGTTTTCTGGGCTAAAGAGTGGTCCGGGATTAGCTTTTCCTAGGTTACAAACTGAAGTTTGTTTATTCCCGGATGGATTTGGCAACTGTTTTTAAAATTGGTTCAAGTTCTGCTTTCCAAATCCAGCAATCTTCCATGTTGTTAAACTGATGTTCTCAGTTATTCATCTATTGAGAGTCGGATTGTTAAGTAGTTCAACGATGATGAAAAAGGTTATTCCATTGTAAGCATTGAAAAGGTCGGGAATTTTTAGTGTCCTAATTCTTGGTGGGCTACTTGAGATATGTGTACCTGCTGTAACTATGGATAAACAACAAAATGTAAGCTTTAGGTGGACATTTAGATTCTTAGTAATAGTGATGTGAAACTTTGGAAGTTTAGTTAGGTTCTGCTTTTCCAGTTTATTCTACTAGATGTGGGTGGTAGCTTGCGGTTTAGCATTGAGCTTCATATTCTGCAAGGTTGACGCTCAGCTTTGCATTTTCCTGTGGTTTATTATATAAAAAAGAATGGAGCTTTGAATTTGTGGTCGGGCAAAGCAAATTGTACCATTTCTATTTGCACCATTTTTTATTCTTTAAGTCTCCATATTGAACTATATCAAATCCATTGACAACTTGAGTTTAATTGTCCATGTTAATGATCTTACGCATGCCATTTTCTGTCATATTAGAAACCAATTATGACAAGTCTCTTAACCTGGTTTGATTTATGTTCTAGTTGAACTCTTCTGCCCCTTCATCTTTTATTTTAACGAGGAAATGAAGCTGCATGATATCAGTCATTTTTGTGGATTCAAGGCAATAGCTATATATTATTAATGTATATTGGTGGCATCTGTTGCAATCCAGCATCTTAGTTTTGCAAGCCATGGCATACATTTTTCTCAATGAAGTTATTGCTGGGGGTTTTCCCTCATTGCTTGCTTCTTGCAATAGCCTGTTTTTTTTTTTTTAGCATGCTCAACCTTGTTGATTTTGTTGCAAGCTCTTGACTCCAACTGTTTTCCTCTTATAGACTGGAGACTTGCGGTTTGAGGGTCGTGACCATGTGCAGTACACTAGAGACCAGCTATTGCAGCTTAGAGAGGTAGCGATTTTAAATAAGCCAGAGGATGCTACTAAGCCTGTTGATATTGATTTTCCATAGAAGAGCCTGTGATTCTTGGCTTGTATACATTTTTTAGTAGTGTTTATTTGTTGGCATAAAATATCAAAAACCAGTGTGAATATATGGATGATGTTTCATTTCAATCCTCGGTTTTAAAATCTGGTTTTCCCTTTTTCATATTCATCCTTTCTAATCACTTTTGCATTCTTTTGTTTTCTTTTCCATTAAGTTTTAAAATCTGGTTTCATACACATTCTGTTCTGCGGCATACTAATGTTTATAATGGTGAATAAAGTGTACAAATGCTGTAAATAGCATGGTTATGGGTTATTCTTGTCAACTAAGATATATTTTGGCATGATTCATCTATTTGTCATTATTTTCTCATAGGCTATTGTAATCTCTGATGAGATTCTAAAAATCAAACAAGAAATTGAAGCTGAGTTTTTTGGTGAAGATCAGAGCTGGAGTCGTGGAGAAACCAATGTGAGTCCTTTTTCCATTTTGATTGGCTTCCTTCTTAATCTTTCCCATTTGTTGCTAGAAGAGGCTGATGGTTTAAAATAGTATTGGATAAGAGTGGAAGCTAGTTATTTGGATTGCATCAGACGTCCTTTCTGGTTGATTGATGGCGTTTATAGCTGTGATTTCTTTTGCTCCTTCCAGCCTCCAACTCAATCTCAGAGTCGTTATTCTGAGCCAGAAAATCGTGATTGGCGTGGTCGTTATGCACATGCTCAATTTTCTCCATCTAGAGAGGAGAGGTCTTGGGATTCTAATCGAGACTTTGGTGGGAGATATGACTCCAGGCAGCAAGAAGGCAATCAGTCTAATCGTCAAGACCAACTCAACTCCCAATTTTCAAGAGCACAAGTCTCTTCCAATCAGGTAATTTATTTCTCCTTTTATTTGTTTATTGTAATCTTTTTAATTTTTTTTTTTTATCTATACTGCTATTTTTTTCTCATGTGCTATTCTGATACACTTTTTTTGTTGTTAGATTTAGAGTTTCTTCTGAAGCAGAACTTCTACCTGTATTGAGAGCAATAATTTACCGTCAATATTTCTAATTTGAATCCTTTTCTATTGTATATCATGGAAAGTTTTACCAAGCAGTTACGTTGCAGATGCTCTTGACGTCAACCATATCATCTTTGATGAAATGCATGTTGTTAGAAGTTTTCGTTAGCTTGTTGTTGATCTTCAAATTAGGAACAATGTACTGGAAGTCTAGAATTGCAAATTTTTCTCTTTGTTTGAATTTCAGCTCCACTCCACTCTTATGAATATGCCACTTGTTTAACTTTGTCTCTGTGATGATTTCTGGTAACTGGTTTATTTTATCATCATCATTATCATTATGCTGTATTCTGGTGCTTTACAGAATTCTGTACTTGGGTGCACATTTTCTTTTAGCTTCAACATCCTGTATTTTCTTTTAAACCAGGGAGGACCTGCTCCTGCATTGATCAAGGCTGAGGCGCCATGGTCTGCCAGAAGGGAAAATCTTTCAGAGAAGGACCGTGTCTTGAAGACTGTAAAAGGGTAATTTAATTTAATGATTTTCTATGTGTATCTTTTTATCATCGGAAATTATCAAAATAGGATTTGTGTGTGGCATTTCATGGTCATGGATGAATGCATTAAGGTATGGGGACAAGCATGCCTGTGCTTGTACCCAAGACATGGTTGCCAGCTCAAGGCATTTTCCATTCCAACGAGCAATGGTTCTATATATACATATTGATAGTGTGGGCGTGGTGGTAAATTGACAGCATTTTGGTGATATTTTATACCTTGAACTCTGGACACTTTCCACAAATTGCTGTCATCTTGGGTTTATGCAAATTCTTTTCTATGTTAAAACTTGTATAATTTGATTTTACTTTTGAGTAACAAAAGCACCTATGAATTTAATTTTCTACTGTAATTCTGGAGGCTTTGAATTTGCCACTTGTTAAAATTGAATGTCAAATTGTACTTGGTATATTTTTTAAAATTTAAGGATTTACCATGGTTTTAAAATGTGCTCAAAGTATATGATATGCACTATATTATAAATTGGATTTATGAAAGTAGGAAATTTCATTATCCTTGAACTGGTGATTTATTACAAACAACAAAGAAAACATGACAGCGTCAAATAGTTTAAAAGTATGTCACTTTGTGTACTTGGTGGTTCATTTTTTAATTATTTTAATCCTTGTTTCTCACTTGTTAATTTGCTGGATATACTCATCATTTCCTTTTGTGCTTTTAACTATTTGGATTATATGGTTCTCTATGTGATTCAGACACATGCTATTTGCTTTAAAAAAATCAAAAGTGCTTGTCAAACACAATTACCCATGGTAGTTGTATGCTGAATGCTTTCTGCTTTTTGTGCAGTATACTGAACAAGCTTACCCCTGAGAAGTTTGATGTTCTCAAGGGTCAACTTATCAACTCTGGAATTACATCAGCTGATATCTTAAAGGTTAATTTTTAGGTTCATAGTTCTTTTATTCCTCTATATTTATAGCAGCTGCCAGTTGAGCTTAAGGTTGGCTCTTGGAATGCAGGGTGTGATATCACTTATATTCGATAAGGCTGTTCTGGAACCCACATTCTGTTTCATGTATGCACAGCTGTGCTCTGATCTTAATGAAAAGCTCCCCCCATTTCCATCAGATGAACCTGGTGGGAAAGATATCACATTTAAGCGGGTACTCTTAAATATCTGTCAGGAGGCATTTGAGGGTGCTGATAAACTGAGGGAGGAAGTAAGGCAGATGACAGGTCCAGAGCAAGAGCTTGAGCGTAGGGATAAGGAAAGACTGGTCAAGCTTGCACTCTTGGAAACATCCGTTTGATTGGAGAGCTTTTGAAGCAGAAAATGGTTCCTGAAAAGATTGTCCATCATATTGTTCAGGTTAGCAGTGAAGCCTCCAATTGTATAACACCTCAGATGATACTGGTGGGGGTCTTTAGGATTGTTTACAACTACTTTGCAATGTGAACAGGAGCTTCTAGGGCATGATAATAAAGTTTGTCCTGCTGAAGAAAATGTTGAGGCCACATGTCAGTTCTTTAACACCATTGGTAAGCAGCTTGATGAGAGCCCAAGGTCACGGCATATAAATGATGTGTACTTTGGTCAATTGAAGGAACTGTCATCAAATCCCCAGCTGGCTCCACGACTGAGGTTCATTGTTCAAGATGTTCTTGATCTGCGGATGAACAACTGGATTCCCAGGCGTGAAGAGGTAAGACTTCTATCCTGTCAATTTCTAATTTAGCAAATAGATGCTGTTTTTTATGGGAAAATTTCATTGGTTTGTCATTGCAGATCAAAGCTAAAACCATCACAGAGATACATGCTGAGGCAGAAAAGAATCTTGGGCTGCGTCCAGGTGCTGCCGCAAGCATTAGAAATAACCGAGGTGTTATTTCTGCTGCTTCAGGGACTGCTGGCCCTGGGGACTTCCCCATCAACCGACCTGGCACTGGGGGCATGATGCCTGGCATGCCAGGAGCTAGGAGAATGCCTGGGATGCCTGGAATTGATAATGACAATTGGGAGGCACCTAGAAACCATTCAATGCCAAGGGGTGATGGTCTAATGCAGCCTGCTGGACATCTCCAATCACTAAGTTTTAACAAGTCAAGGTCAGTAAACACGAAGCTGTTACCTCAGGGCAGTGGTGGTTTTATGAGTGGAAAGAGTAGTGCCCCCTTGCAGGGACGTGGTGGTCCTCCATCTAGGCCATCCAACTTTCGTTTTGGTGCAGAGCCTCCTGCTCAAGCCTCTATACCTGGTAAAACTCTTCCTGCCCCTTATGTGCCTCCAGTTGCAGATAGACCAGTTGTTCCAGCTTCCAGGGTGAATCCTGATGAACTTAGGAGAAAGACTCTCTCGCTCCTGAAAGAATATTTCAGTGTCTTGCTTCTGGATGAGGCATTGCAATGTGTGGAAGAGCTGAAGTCTCCAGCTTACCACCCTGAAGTTGTCAAGGAAGCTATCTCCATTGCATTAGAGGCGAATCCACCACGAGTTGAACCAGTTTCCAAACTTCTGGAATATTTGTTTGCCAAGAAGGTCATCACAGTGAAAGACATAGGAACTGGGTGCCTACTCTATGGCTCTATGTTGGAAGATATTGGCATTGATTTGCCAAAGGCACCATATAATTTTGGTGAAATTGCCGGGAAATTAGTTTTGGTGGGGGGATTGGACTTCAAAGTGGTAATAGAGGTCCTTAAGAAGATGGAGGATGATATGTACCAGAGAGCTGTATTTGATGCAGCAACAAGGATCATTAGTTCAAGTCCGGATGGGCAACTTGTATTAGATACTCAAGCATCCGATATTAAGGCTTGCCAGAGTTTGTTTTAGTTACAGTCTTGCCATTCTGTTATGCGAGTACTTCAGCACCTGTATTCAACTTTTTGTGCTTACGTTTAGATCATGATGCTCCGCCTACACCATTTTGAGGCGAGCAACTTGTAATATGTGATAAGGTGGAGCTGCCAAGAACAATTCATTGTTTGAGCTGTATATTTTTGCCTGAGGTCGTAGTGGGGTGTTATCGAAGAAAAGAAATCAAAGCATAATGCTGTTGATTTTGGTCTCGAGCATGGCTAAACAAGTGCCTTCAGCTCGAGAAGAATGGCCCTTCAAAAGATCCATTTGTTTTGTATTTGATTAGCTATCAATTTTTGTTCTCCGGACTGAGTAATTTAGTTTATTGTTTGAATTAATCAGCTCATAAATCCTACTTTCTCCATTCACTAATATCAACTTTTTTTCGTGGTGCTGTTGTGTTCCCTGCTGACCTTCAGTTTTGATGTTAGCCTGATTGCTGGTGCTGTATGCCTGGTTTTAGTTGGTTTTGAAGATTATTCATTTCCTTTTTCACTTGGTTGATTACGTTGAGTGCAAGCTGCCATGGATTTAAGAAAAACACGATTCCGGCAAAGTTTGTAACGAGTCATGCTATAGTTATGCTATACAAGTCTTTGCCAAATGATCTTTCTTGACTCTTTTTATCTGGGGTTGGCTATGAGAAGACAAATTCCCTTTCGCCAAACGAACCTCAAAAAGATGAACGAGTGGCCATGGCGTAAGTGGTGGGATTTGTTTAGCGAAAAGAGAAAACAACAGTGGTGTGGAAGGTGTCAAACTGGTCTTAGGACATCTTAAATCGGTGCTTGAACTTACAGGTTCCACTTCATTTGATTCTTTCGTTTGTACCTTTTGAAGCTAGCAGACTGTCAGGAGTTAACTGGGCAGAAGGAAGAACATCAGCTTCATCAATTGAGTTGATTGTTGCCCTGGTGACTGTTACTAAACGCACCGTTTTATTAATGTTACATACACGCAGCGTTTAAGCTAGTTAACGATTCTAGTTTTTATCTCCCGAGTTCTTGTACTTTCCTGAAGAAGAATCAATCTCTAGAAGAAAATTATGGCTATATAACATGTAGCTTACCTTGTCAGCTTATGCATATGAATACAATAATGAATTTATGAAAGCCTGGAATTAAGGAACCATATTGCTCTTCCCTCACTCTGCTCTACTACTAATCGTGTTTATCTTCCATTGTTGCTCAATCGAGAATAACCTCTTTTTTTCTTTCTAACAATATTATTCATTTAAGAACTTTTCCCTATTCTTTTTACTAGAGAACATCCAAATTGGTGCTTTGAATATCCAACTTGCTCCAAGTAGTATTAGAGCAGATCTTTGAACTCAAGAGATGGCACTTGATACTAGGTTCCAAGATCTGAAGAAGCTAGAAGACTCACTTGAATCAGCTAACAAGGAGCAATAATTAAAATACGAACAAATAATGAAGCTACAGGAAATGTATGGTTAGAAGCTGGAAAGCACCACATCCAGCCACACAGTGAAGATTGAAGAGTTAAAAAATCTTATCAGTGGGCTATCCTATCAACAAACATAGCTCCCTCTTGCAAAAGTTACATTTAACCGCTGAAGAATCTAGTACAGCTATGGAAACCCAAGGTGTTCAAAACCATGATTCTATGTCTAATGCTTGCTGTAACTGTATGGATAACCATCACTCTTATAAGGTTTATAGGCCTAAATGTGACTTTCCAAGCTTTGATGGTGATGATGTTTACAAATGGCTTTACAAGTACAACCAGTATTTTGAGATAAGATTCAAGATGTTAATAAACTTATGTTGTGAACCTATTATCTAGATTGAAGAGTATTATATTGGCACCAAAATTTTACGAGAAGAATTAGGAATCAAGGGGTTACTTGGAATTAGTATATTGAGACACTATACTACAAGTTTGATGCCAAAAGGATCCATTATAAGAGCTTAAGGATTTGAAACAAGAAGATAATTTGAAAGCTTACATTCAAGATTTTGACATGTGGAATCGAGATGAGATTAATAAAAAACAAGCTTTGGTTTTCTTCTTGGGAGGGTTAGAAGTAGAGATTAAAAACTTGGTGAAAATGTTTGCACTAAAAGCATTGTATCAAGCTTACAACTTAGCTGGTTTACAAGAAAATAGCCTTGCTCATCGACATTCCCACTAGAGTTCTACCAAACAACCCATCTTAACCTCTAGTTCAACCAACCAGCCTAAAATTAACATTTCCTAAACATTTCATAGAAATCCATCTTCCCTTACTACCACTACCCCAAATACACATCACGACCATCCAATGACCCCTCAATCCTAAAACTACCCAAACAAAACCAATACCAAACCTACTAAATCCACAAGAAACAAAGACTTAGATGAAAGATGAGCTAAGAGATCATGCTTTTGGTATGGTGAGGAGTTTGTGTCAGAATACAAGTGTAAAGCCAAAAGACTATATTACATGTGCATAATAGATTATGAATATGATATCGAAGAATATAAAGATAAGGAAGGAGAGTTCATTTTTAAGGTTATCACTCCCCATTTATATCTTAATGTATTGGAAGGAACTGCAAGGTTCCATACCCTCAGGGTAATAAGGAAGGTTGATAAGCATTCCTTATTCATCATGGTAGATTTTGGAAGCACATACGATTTCATCAGCACCCATATGGCCAAAACATTACAGCGCAACCTTAAGCCTATCAAGCCACTGACATAAAAAAACTACTAATAGGGGCACAATGACATGTACTGCTATGTGTAAAGATTTCAAGGGAAGGATATAAAGAGTAAGTTTTATGAAAGATGTGTTTGTGGTGGAGTTGAATAACTTTGATATGGTACTTGGTATCCATTGACTGGCTATTCTTGGCAAATAGTTTCTAACTATAAGGAACTATGGATGCCATTCTATTAACAAGGTTAATAAGTGCTACTCAAGGGTGATAATCTTGTCCACTTTCAAACTATCAGGTGGTATTTAAGGAAATTTATATTTTGTATTCTTTTATAATATTCTTATCTACAGTTAATCCTTAAGAGATTATCTAAAACATTTGCAAATTATCTTTGAATCATTTAAGGGTCACAACTTGTTTGTACAGTGAAGCAAATGTCTTTTTTTTGAAGTACTCGAGTTGAGTTCTTAGGCTATGTTATCTTTGGAGAAGGAGTTGCAACTGATCCTAAAAAAATCCAGGCTATTCTAGATTGGCTAGTACCCAAGAACATCAAGCATCTTAAAGGATTCCTAAGACTTATGAGGTACTATAAAAGATTTATGAAGGGCTTCGGGTCTATTTGTAGGCTATTGACTCAGTTATTAAGAAATGATGTTTTTGTGTGCAATGAAGAGGATACAAAGACTTTTATCAACCTTAAAAGAATCATGACTTATTCACCAATATTAGCTTTACCTGACCCTAACAAACTATTTATGGTGGAACCTGATGCATCAAGGGCTAGTATAAGAGTAATGCTGATGCAAGAAGGACATCCCATAACCTATATCAGTAAGTCATTAGAACATAAACAACATTCAATCTCTACTAATGAAAGAGAGATGATGCCCATTATACTAGTAGTAACTAAATGGAAGTATTACCTTTAGGGAAGTCACTTTAAAATTCACATTGATCATAACAGTCTCAAATCTCTACTTCTAACCCTCCTAAAAAGAAAACTAAAGCCTGCTTCACTTAATCTCCGCTCAATTCCACAACATATCAAAATCTTGAATGTAAACTTTCAAATCACCATCTTGTTTTAGATCATCAAGTTCTTATAGTAGATCCTTTTGGCCACCAAACCTGCAACATAATGCCTCAATATTCACTATTAGGTTGCCAAGTTAAGTTTATCACTATCTTGAATCTCTTCAATCTCAAAATTTTGGTGTCATACACGATGTTTGGTTAAGTTTTCATTTTCACTATTAGCTTATATACAATGTTTAAGTTAGTTAACGATTTCAGTTTTTATCTTTTAAGTTCTTGTACGTTCATGAAGAAGAATCAATCTTTAGAAAGAGATTATAGCTATATAACATGTAACTTTCCTTGTCAGGTTATAAATATGAATACAATGATGAATTTATAAAAGCCTGGAATTCAGGAACCATATTGTTCTTCCCTCACTCTGTCCTGCTTACCCTGTTTATCTTTCATTGTTGCTCATCTGAGAGTAACTTTTTTTTTTCTTTCCAATAATATTATTCATTCAAGAACTTTTCCCTATTCTTCCTACTTGAGAGCATCCAAATTGGTGTTGTGAATATCCAATGCGCTCCACAAACCGCGATGCCCTTTGCAATTTTAGGTTACACTTTAATGCCTCTAGTGGTTTCATTTTCCTCAACCACATTTGATTATTGGGAAAAGCAAGCCGATTGGAAATGATGATAGGGGTGAGTATTTGGGTAACTTGGATAAAAAAATTTTCCATTTTAAAGAATATTTTGAATTATCTAAATCTTTTTCACATTTCCAAATCTGAAATAATCTTTTATTCTTTGAATTATTTTTACCTAAATTATAGTTTGGGTAATTGAATTACCAAAATTTTTACCCATAATTCTATTAAATTTTAACCTAAAATTCCTTTGAGAATTTCAATTAACTAGATAAAATCAGGTTCAAGAAAGTTTGGACTATGCAAAACTAGATTTAAGAAAAATTACAAGCCCATTAGTTATAAAAATTATAAATAAACACTTAATGTTTTTCATTTACCTTAATTATTCAAAATAAATTTCAATGATTCTCAACTACTCATTCTCTATTTTTTTAAATTATTATTTGAATTTATTTATTGAAATAATCAAGTAATTTGAGTTTTTTTTTTGAAATAGTGCTTGTCTATAGATGACAGTAATGACTGTGTAATGAGGCCATTACCAGGTTATTATGTTCTAAATAATATTTTTTAAATTTTAAATGTTTTTGTTTTAATTTTTTTATATTTTTAAATTTTTTTAATACGTTAATGTTAAAAAGAATTTTTTTAAAATAAAAAAATAATTTTAATATATTTTTAAATAACAATTACTTTAAAAAATATTCGAGTTGGACACTTCATTCCACATTTACTTTTGATGGCTACAAACCGGTAATGGATAACGATTCTCTTGATAGGGACTAAAATCAATGATCAATAAAATCAATGATATGACATACAAGAGTATTTAGAAGAGAATGTCCTTCTAATTTCAAAGATATTGTAAGGATTAGACTGATAATGATTCCATGTGGATACTTGTCCTAAGAACTTGTTCAATAGATATCTTACAATTTTTATCATAATTTGTTGAATTATTTTTTATTTTAAACAACATTAAATTAATATTTTAAATTTTTTTAATGCGTTTATGTCTAAAATAAATAAATAAATAAATAAATATTATTTTAATATATTTTAAATTAAAATATATTTTTAAAAAATACTATGCACCATATTACAAAACACTAACTTACTCATAATGTCAACTTCTTTTAATATCTAATGTGTTTGACATTGCTGCCAAACCACATTTTCATGAAAAATTATTTTTTTGCTTTAAATTATTTTTTTGGTGTTTTTAAATTGTTTTGAAGTGTTGATGTTAAAAATAAAAAATTATCAAGATTTATTTCAAAGTGAAAAACACTTTAAACTGTAATCGCAATTACACTTTTAAACAAACCTCGGGATATTTTTTCTATATTGTGTGGTGTGTGGTGTTAATGAATAAAATTGATTAATTCACCAAATTTAGATTTTAACTAGTTCATTTCCCTGTGATCCACCATAAGCCAAACCATTTTTTTAAAAACATAAAAAAACATTAAGAGCACATGGATTTTTTTGCAATACTATTAAACCAGGATGAGAAGATAAATCTTTAAATTCTTTAACTTGAATATTTTCCTAGCACGAGCTTCCAATTAAACTATATAAGAGCTAACTCGAAGTGATTTGATTAATTTAATAGGTTTAAAGGAAACTTGAATGATCTTTTTTTTAAAAAAAAACTAAAATTAAACAATAAAATCAGGAAAAAAAACAATAATACAAAAATTAAAAGAGGACATCGAGTTAAGTAAACTTTTCAAACCCATGATCTAGGTTATTAGATAAAAAACACTATACATGAAAGCTATAAAACTCAATTCGCAATAAATCTGACATTGAATGATGAATCATCACTATTATTATTATAATTATTTTTATTCCCATCATCATTATTATTATTGCTACTACTATCACTATTATTATAGCTATCACCATTACTACTATTATCAATAAGTATTATCATCATCACCATTATTACTATCATAATAAAAAATTATTATTATTAACATTATCATCATTATCATTAGTATTATTAATAATATTGTTAGTATCATTATCATTATCATTATTACTATTATTATTATTGAAATAAAAAAAATCATAAATTTTAATTTGAAGGATAAAATTAAAAATCATAAATTTTTTAACAAAAGGGCAAAGGAAACAAATAAGAAATCAAAAGATAAAAAAACCAGACTAAAATAAATATTATTACTATTGAAAAAAGTCATAAATTTGTTTTTGAAGGATAAAATTAAAAACTATAAAAACTTTGACAAAAGAGTCAAGAAAAAAAAAATCAAAAGTAAAAGGACCGAATCAAAAAACATCATATACACAAATTAGAATTGAAGGACTAAATTAAAAATAATTAAACTTTAATAAAAGAGAAAATGATTGAAATAAAAAATAAAGACTAAAAGGAAGGATTCTGAAACATTAAAAAAAAAATTAAGGATGAATTTAGTTTTTTTTGGGGGTAGGAGAAATAAATAAAGGAAAAAAAAAGAGAAAAGAGTGTCAACAATAAACCAACCATTTTTAGATAACACGTGTCACCTATAAAAAAGAGGATACGACGAAAAACAAAATGACACAATAGAAGCATATTTTTTACCTATGGGAGACGCCACCCGTTCCACAAAAAATGTGCAGTGTCTCCCTCTCACTAGCTTGTGCACAACACGTGCCAACAATTTTTCCAACAAAAAACAATTAAATGGTAAATTGCATTATCACCCTTGACAAATCCAACAATCACAAAAAAAATTAATATGAAAATAAAAATATACCGCTATGACAATGGCTTAAATTTTTTAACTTTAAGGTTAAATTTGTAATTTTACTGTATATTAAAATGTGAAATGCCCAAAAAGACCCTTGACTAGAGTTAAATGATTTTTTTTTCCTTTTAAGGGTAGTAAAGTCATTAGACTGTTTATAAACATGATAAAAAAAACAATAAAACCCTTGAACGATTATCAAATGATAAATTGACTAAAGGAAAATACCATTTTACCTCTAAAAGGACAATATCTTAAGAGTTTTTTCAAGAAAAAAATCATCATTTCACTATTAAAATTTATAGTAAACAAAGGTATATCTACAGTAAAGACACCATGCATTTTAACTTTTTTTTTTAATGAGAATCCACATTAAATTTTAAGAAGTTATTAATTGATTTGATAAATCAAAATGTGAAGTACTCGAAAAGACCCTTGACCATAGTTAAATGATTTTTTGCTTTTGAAGGTAGTAAAGTCATTTTCCTGTATACAAACATGATAAAAAAACAATAAAACCCCTAAATGATTATCAAATGATAAATTGACCTAAAACAAATACCATTTTACCTCTAAAAAGATAACATTATAAGAGTTTTTTCAAGGATAAAATCATAATTTTACTATTAAAATTTACAACAAACAAAGGTATATCTATAGTAAAAACGCTACACATTTTAGCTTTTCTTTTAATGAGAGTCCACATTAAATTTTAAGAAATTATCTTGATTTGATACATTAAAATATGAAATGTTTGAAAAGGCTCTTGATCAAAGTTAAATAATTTTTTGCTTTTAAGGGTAGTAAAAATAAACACGAAAAAAAAAAGTAATAAAATCCCTGAACAATTATCAAATGATAAATTAACAAAAAAAAAATACATTTTTACTTCTAAAAAAACTATATTCCAAGAGTTTTTTCAAGGGTAAAATCATTATTTAATTATTAAAATTCAAAGTAAATAAATGCATATACACAATGAAAACGCTATGCATTTTAACTTTTCTTTTAACAAGATTTCACATTAAATTTTGAGAAGTTATTAATTGACTTGATATATTATTTATGACCATGGATTGTATTGCAAATAAAAAAAAAAATTTATTCCAGGATAATTAGATTTGTATCGCAAATATTTTATAGAATTTGATGCACATTATTAACAATGTAACCAAATAAAAAAAAGAGAAAAAGAAATGCAAAACAAATCATAAAAAAACGTTATATTTTATTTATTTTTTTCTTATGAAAAATAACACGAAACAAACCACTATATAAGCTTCCGCCTCCTATAAAACGGCGGAGATTCTCCCGCGTTAAGGAATTTTCAAAATACTTCAGAAAGAATGACCTCTAGCGAAACAGCAACGGACACGAAAACGGCATCATCACCAACAGATGACCAGTCACTGAAGCTCGCCGTTGCAATTTCACTTCTCCGATCAAAACTTCTCCAAAAACAGCCCCCTCCCCCTCCCCCTCCTCCCCCTCCTCCTAGCAATCCTCCTTCAGAATCCGACACTCTTCGCTGGAAACGAAAGGTTTTTTCATCATCTCTATTCTCTGTTTGGTTCACTATAAAATGCAGACGTTTAAGTCAAAATGAATGCGATTAGGTTTTGAGAAAACAAACAGAGTATAATTGCTCCACTGTTGATTTCTATGTTTTTCTTGAAAGGCTAAAGAGCGAAAACAAGAACTTCTTCGACTGAGAGAAGATCTCAGGGAAGCCGAAGGTTCTAGAATATATTTCTCTCTCTCTTTCAGTTTAGGTTCTTGAATTTTTTCATGTTTCTGATTTTTTTCTATTTTGTGTTCTAGATGCTTCACAGTGTGATTTGTTTCCTCAAACTGCGTTATGCAAATGCTATTTCTTTGATAATTTTGGGAAATTAAGCCCTAAGCCAGTCGGAGACGGCTCCGATCGCAGATTTAATGATATTCTCCGCCGTCGATTTCTCAGACAAGGTCTCATTATGATTGACATACGATTTCACTCTTAGGTTATTAATTAGTTTCATCAATCAATTAATTCAATAACTTGATTGGATTTTTGAATTTTGCAGTGCGGATAAAAGAAAGAAGGAAGAGAAAAAATAATTCAAATATAAAACTACGCTTTTCAGGTAATTGGGCTTTATTGACTATTTTCTTACCTCAAATTAGTGGCGTTTTAATTCAAATGTGCTTAATTGAGTTAAGTCCTGTTTATTGCTTTCCTTGTTGTTTATCCTTATGATTTCTTCTTCTTTTATTTGTTGCTTAATTTACTTAGATATTCGGAAATTTATAAAAAGAGAAAAATTCAAGTACTTTAGAGCAATGTGGGTGTACATTTAGACCTTTTCTTGTTACACTAATAATGGATGTTTTATTTATTATAAAATGGCAGATATATACAGCAAAAATGAAGCAGAGCAACTTAGGGCCGCCGTTGATTTTCTTGTGGAGCTTTGTGACACTACTTCGCCTGCAAGAGTGAATTACTTACTATTGTTTGGTGCTTTTATTTTTTTAATATTCTCACACTAACCAAGACAACCATGTTACTTGGTTGAGTTTATCTTTCAGGTTTTGATTTTACATCTGTTAAATTTTGCAGGTAGAGGAGGCTAATTTTGCTAACTGGTCACACCAAGCTGCAGACTTCATTTTAGGTAATCACAGAGTTCTTTTAGATCCCATTCCACAAGGAAGTATTAAAAATAATCACAATCAGCTTTAGCATCTATTTCGACATAGTAGTGTTTAATCTCCATGAAATAGCATTTTCTTGAATTTCTAAGCACCTTGAATGGCATATTTATGGCTTTAAAATGCTTTTGAATTAGTATATTTTATTTTCTTCACATGCGTATTTGTAATTTTTTGACACTGAGATCAATAGAGATTTCTTTTCTTTTCATCGTCCTGACCTTTGATACATGTGGAATAAGCTTAAAACATCTTCAGTTGATTTTTTTTTTTGTTGTCATTTTAGGAAGTCACAAAACCTACATATTAGTTCATTGATGATTACTCCATGGAAGTTATATGATTGATCTAGTAGAATATGATAAGTGCAAGGTTTTGGGAGGCAAGAACAATGAGAGGAATTTATAGACACCTTTCTGTTTATTTGGAACAAATATGTTGGTATATTAAGATGATGCAGTGTCCCAATCAGCGTTCTAATGAATTTGAACAGAATTCTACTCAGTTTGCCAGGGAGACCTCCAGATTTGTTATCATATTCAAGAGATTTATTTGGAATTTTGTTTTAGGTTTTGGTGTTTGCTCTTTTGCAAGTGAAGGAATTGTGATGGCAAATGAGTCTACCATCTGTTCCTTATTTCAGGAATGAGTTGGGTGCAATCCCATTGCTGCTGTTATATTGTGTAGATTGGTGATTTTGCTTTTAACTTTCACTAAGGAAAAAATGTGCAAACTGATTGGACATAATGCAGATGCAGATAGAAAGGGAAGCATTCTCGCTGTCTATGCTATATAACCTGAACTATTTAATGTTCTCAACCTAGTTAAACCTCATAAATTAAATTGAATGTGTCGATGCCATGAAACATGATGGTATTCTGGCTATATCCTGTATGAACTCATGCAAGCAGTTGGAAAAAGTAACATAGGATGAGGGGAGGAAGAGGTTGGATTTGTCCTAGGCAGTAGTAGCTGTCGATTAATTCAAGTGGAAGTTGCTACAGAGCAAAAGTGGGTTGCAGTGCTGTTAGAGGACATAATATCTCAAAATCTCAATGGGTTGATTATTGGTTCTAAATGGTGCTGGTACCTTGAAAATGTTTCAAGTAAGTGATTCAGAGTAGTTAGTGATGGAGAACTCGTAATAAAATAAATAAAAATATGCCTATTTATTTTACTAGCCGATCTCCATCAGTTAGGTGCTTGCATTTGTTCAATTAAGTACCAGAAACTATCTGGCATTTGTTCGATTCAGTACAAGAAAGTTTTAGGTTCAAACATTAAAGTTTGAATATTTTTCTGCTTTCTGTTTATTTATATGTCTAGTGATGGACCGCTTTGCGTTATCAGACTCTTTTCTTCGAACAGTTTCTCCTTATTGATAGATTGGTTAGGAGCCATCATATCTACCCGCAATCACCACTTCTGCTAATTTCTTTCCCCTGTTTCTTACCCTATTTTCAGTTTTAATCTTCTCCCTTTCTCTTGTAGCATCATTGAGGAACCTGTTATCAATAGGAAATAACATGGAGCTCATTGAAGGAATTGTCAGTCGCTTAATTGTGCGTTTAGTTAAAAGGATGTGTTCCCCTTCACATGGAGATGGTAAGCATTTGGCTGCTTTTGGAACTTAAGATGTATTAAATCCTAGTAAATACACATGATATTTAAACAGCAGGAACTTTGATCTTTTTTCAACCTCTCTCTTTTATTTGAACTAAACTCTTGATTTCTTTGCTAACAAAATTGTAAGAACACAATGTTTTGGTCTGTTCCAGTGAGTGATACTATAGGTTGTTTTATATTATTGTAGTTTTGGCTTGTTAATGAGTTCTTCCTGTTAATATCTTGATATGCTGTTACAGAGTCACGTCAAACTGACACTGACACCCAGTTCTATATTCAACAATTGATCCGCAAGCTTGGATGTGAACCTCACATTGGGCAGCGAGCAATACTTTCAGTTTCTCAGAGAATTTCCATGGTAGCAGAAAATTTGTTATTCTTGGATCCATTCGATGAGGCCTTTTCAAACATGCATGAGTGCTTGTTCATAATGTAAGTAATCTATGGTAAGATTCACAATCATGATCATCAATTCCATCCCTAAACCTAACCGTTTTTTCAAAACCAAGTCCATTGAAAGGCCAAAGCCTTTTAATTTGAGCTTGGAAACGGCATATTATAATGAGATTCTAATCCGTGCATAATTTCTACTGGCTCTACTTATCCATTATGTCTTATCATCAGACATGTCTTTGAGGATATGCGATCTCATTTTGAGTTGTACTTTCATTACTATGGAAATGCCACTTTGGTTCTTCCATATAGAACTCAGATGCAAGTATAAGTTGGTTTTATTTATCCTATGATTACCATTATTATTTTAACTTTTTGTGGATGACAGGATCCAGCTTATTGAGTTTTTGATATCAGACTACTTGTTAACTTGGTCGAGGGACGAGGGCTTTGACCATGGTATGTATCCTTACAGCACTGTTGTCTGTTGATTAAACTTTCCTGTTCATTTCGCACTCTGGTTTCATGCTAGGTTTTTTTACAATTAATATTTCTCTAAAGCTGGATCTGAATTTAATATATTCTCAGCATTGAACATTGTTAGTATACTCCTCTTTATTGGGTTCAAGATTAAACTTTATAAGCAGGCATCAGAAACCATACACATGACATCCGATAGTTTCATTGCAGTGCTGTTTGAAGAGTGGGTGACCTCAGTTCTCCATGCTCGTAAAGCATTAGAACTTCTTGAGAGCAGAAATGGGCTTTATGTTTTGTACATGGATCGAGTCACAGGTGAACTGGCTAAACATGTGGGCCAGGTTTCATCATTTCAGAAACTCAGCCAAGATATTCTTGACAATCTATTCTGCTGACGAAAGCGTGAGTTATTCAAGATATTCTTTAAGGAGTATGCTTAACAACAGACTAGGAAGCCCTTTGCCTAATCTAAGATCCAAATAAAGCCGACTTATGGAAGCATTGTATTTGAACAGATAGATGGAAAGATTTTATGCAATTAAGAATTATCTTCCACTTTCGGCGCTTTAGTAGTTTATTGACATTGCATCACTGCCTGGTAGTCAATATTTCGAGTCTAGTCTGCTGAGGTAATCAGGGCATTTCACCCTATGAATTTTATTAGTCGGGGGTATCCTGTAGAAACTTCGAAGCTAGGGCTTAGTATAAAGAGGGGTCTTAGCTTAATTTCTCCCCTGACATGTGATCTATGACTGTTCTGCCTTTTCTGATCATGAAATCAAACGTAGTAAAATCATGCTCTTCCATGTTCCCTCTTCTTCCCGGAAAGTGGCCCCTTATTTAGGGTGTGTTTCTGGTTGTTGAGAAATTATTTTTTAATTTATTTATTTATTTATCATTAAAAAAATTAATCAATAAAATATACTTTTCAGTTAAAAAAATATTTGACTTAGTTTTTAAAAAAATATTTTTTTTTATTTTGAGCGGAAAACACTTTCTGAAAATAGTAAAAAATTTAGAAATGTCATATTATTTGTTGATTATATCAAATTTAGTCCTCAAACTTTTAATTGTTATATATATATATATATAGTTTTGAATATTTATTTCTTAAATTCATCTCTTATAATTTAATTTTTATATTAATTTTGATTTTGATTTTTATAATTGTTATTTGTTTTTTCCTTATCATTTTTTAATTGAATTTTTTTATCTATCAAATTTGGTCCTTATTCTTTTGATTGTTACTTATTTTATTTGAAATAATTTATGAAATGTTAATTATTATTATTTTAATTTTTTCATCTTTCAATTTTTTTATTTATTAAATTTAATCTCTATTATTTTGATTATTATTTATTTTATTTGAGATAATTTATAAAATTATATATATTTTTTAATTTCATTCTCATTCAATTTTTTAATTTGTAAGATTTGTTTCTTATTATTTTAATAAATTTTAAAAAAATAAAACATTAAAAAGTTATTTTTCAATTTATTTTCTATAACATAACTAAATACTAAAAAATAGTTTCTAATTTATTTTATATTATCCTATTAAATATCATAAAATAATTTACTTTTCTAAAATTTATTTTTATTTTAAAAATTATTATCCAGCAAACACAAAACAAACGGCATCATCCTTGCTTCTCTTAGTAATGGTATCGACCTGCTGGGCTGTTGTCGGTATCTTTCCACCGGCATCCACGTGTAGTGGCGCTTTACAGGTCGGCAGAAGCTAATCCGATTGTCATAATAGTCACATTGGGCCCACCTCAACCACCAAAACTTGTTAATTACTGAAGGAGGAGATATTTTAAAGACCATCCTCCATAATATCTCCTCCTTAATTACATAGTTCGTGTTGGTCCCTCGAGCAACAGATATCATAGCTGCTTTTGCTCAGAAGACATGACTCAAATGAGACATGTATTCGCTCTCCTGCTCTTCAGCCTCCTCCTGCTATCTCAATCCCTTCCAGGTTCAGCTGTCGGCAGGCAATTGGATAAAGCTCTTACCAAGTCCCAGCTGCCTGAGGGAAGACAAAATGACGTGATCAGTTCATTGCAGGCTCGGAAGTTAGGAGTTTACATCAGAAAAAAGGCTCGTGTTTATCCACGCTCTGGTCGCAAATCATCTGCTATCCGAACCCAAGTTCCTTCCAGCCATGTGATTGGTTCTGTTTTTGCCTTCCTCAGTTTCTTCCTGCTCTAGGTCTTGGTATGGTTAATCGGTCCAATCTGTTGAAGTTATCCTAATATCGAGTGGCTTTACACCAAGTAGTGCTTTACCATATTTGAAAAAAGATGTCTATTATTTTTTTATGTTTGCGTGTGCCTTGCCTTGTGTTTTATTTAGCAGATCGTCTTAACACAACTCAAAGTATTTGCATAGACAGAGAAGTTGGTAGTAATAGGGAGTTGCTTTTAACTAATACCTGTGCTGCTATTTTTCTTCAACCATGCAGTGAATACATGTGTTTTCACATCTGATGTCCATGTGGTCTGGGTTCTAGTGTTAAACAACGTGACAATGTTGTTAAGAAAATAAAATATTAGCCTATGTTTTGCGTATCAGGTTTAGCGGATTGCCTTTCAGCTTTGGCTAGCCACCTTTTTTTTTATTTTTTTTTTATTATTAGCAGTATATGATATTAATGCTAGCATGGGGCCTGGTATTAATACTTATCTTCTTGTTTTGGACAAATATATTTGAAAGTCAAGCGGTCAGGAAATATATATATATTTCCTATCCTCAAAGAGGCAATTACTCTGACGTAGTGGGTAGCCATATTCTCAAGTTATTAAATAAAGGAGAATATATTAAAAACATCATTTTGATATAATATCCTCAAAAGGGAAATGGAGGCATCTAATTCAAAAGATAAATGCACTATCCACCAGCATATGCCCGCAATTGATACCCTAATTAATCTTTTAGGCATCTAAAAAGAAAAAAGGAAAAAGGAAAAAGGAAAAATCAAAATGAAAATGCTTTTAAAAAAAAAAAACATGTAGCACTTTCCGACACTGCCTTCAAATCCGTCGAACAGGTTCTTACACTTCTTTCATATTATGCATGTGAAATTACTTTCTCCTCAATTCAACAAGCCAAAATCAAAATAAAAGTAAGTGCTATCTATATACAGCACAAATAATGATCATATTGCAAAATACAATTTCATTATGCTTGCAGATAAATTGCATCAAGAAGTAAGTTTCCAAGGACATGCAAAAGGAGTTTATGGTGGTGGAGATCTCCTTCGTCCTCGTACAGGCCACCTAAATGGGGTAAGCTCTTTACTGTTGAGACCCTCTTCCATCTTCTCCACCGCGATCCGGACATGTTGCAGTTAGATTGATCATCTTTGTTTTCTTAATTTGAATGCTAACCGCCATGGCATTTGTGAGACATGAAGTGGTTCTTATTTGTGTGTGTGTAGCGTTATATATTAATTAAGATTCTAGTGCTAGTAGTAACCATTGATAAAAAATAAAAACTTTTGTTAGACTAATTAATTAGATTACTTAATAAATTAGTTAGTTAGAATCATAGTTATGAAACTCGGCTTAATGAGTTGACTTGGATCTTGGCCGGGTTTGAAATCATAAAAACTCGGGCTTGAAATTGACTCGGTCAAACAAGAGCAACCTGTCAAAGTTTACATTCACATGCATTGTTTAAAGACTTTTTCATGTTGGATATTAAAACCTTAAATATAATTTTTTTTTCTATTTTCCTGGATTGATCCAGGTCAACTTATGTGTCCCAAGACCTGACTCCTTGGCCGAGTCAACCCTTGAGTTAGGTTTAATAACTATGGTTATAATTCTTATTAGATTATGATAGTTAGAGCTTGTAATCTTCTTATAAATATAAAAAAACCAATGTATTCAGGATTTTAAGAGAGTTGAAAATAGTGTGTCGAATATCAATGAACAAGAACTTGGAAGGTTAAATATTTAGTGTTTTTAACTATTAATATAAGAGCTATGTGTTAATTGATATTAAAGTCCATCAATCCCAAATTATTGCTTGCTATGTGCTGCAATCCCAGGCTTTTTGTTTGTTGTGCTGTTAAATAACCATGGCTAGAAGATGTCACAAAACATAACGTGTTCAGGTAAGAGGGGATAAGGAGATTTCCTTTGGGAGAGAAACTTTTAGGAGATGATGATGAAAGACATGCAGAGATGGATTGTAGAATTGAAAAGAGATGTTCAATAACTTGTTATAGAAGACATATGGAGATCAATTTCAAAATTAACCCATCAATTAATGGAAGTGAGGAGCCTAAAATATTGTTAAAAGAGTGATCATGTATCCATAACTAGTTTTAAAAACCCGTTTCAGAAGCATTAGCAGAGAAAATAACTTATTAACGAGAATAAGTATCGTGGAGATTTTAAGGATCACATTTATGGTGAGATAGATATGGATTGATGTTCTACACCATTTTATAATGATTATTTTGTTGATGATGATATCATAAACAATAACAATAATAGTAATGATGATATCATTAATAGTATACTTGTTGATAAAATAAAGGTTGAATGTAAAGAAAACATGAAAGGTGCTCAGAAAAAAAATTTATTGATATAAACTATATTGATTTTTTTAATTACAAGAATAATATATGATAAAGGTAGATGTGCTCAAGGGTTATATGGATACAATACTTATTGGTGAAGAAAATTTAAGGTTTGGAATTCATTACTTTAAAAGTCAATAGAAGATAAATAATTCATCAATTATTGTTTCTTATATAAATTTTAAAATGAAAAGACTAAAATTGATGTCTAAAATTATTATACACTTGAAGCAAAGAAATAAAAGGGGATAAAAAGTCTCTATTGAACATCCACAAGATCAAAGTAAGACCGATTTGAAGTCGATGGTGAGTTTTTTCAATCTAAAGAGACCGATGCATGAGATTTTTTCTAATACATAGCTTTATATTATTAGGCATAATGCTTGATCCAACTATTGAATTATGATAAAATTTTGCTTAAAAATTTTAGAGGCTCTGTTTCCTATAAGGTTTAAAATTCTCAACAATCAAAGATTAGGAAGGCCTTTCGATAATGCTTAAAAGTTACTTTTCAAGATTTGTTATATTTTTCTAGCTAGTTAATGATTTTTTTTATATTATTATTATTATTTGGATTTGAACTCTTTTATTATTATTTTCAACTTTATTTAGGAATTTTTTCCCTAGTTTGTTTAGGAATTTTTTTATATATATTTAGGTTTTCTTGTTAGTTCAAGAAAGTTTTTAATTTTATTTAAGGACTTATAAACTTTTTAAAGTAATAAAATTCTAAATATAAAGGCCAATGTAGTCGTAATTTTTTTAAAAAGTGCTAAAAAAAAATGTGTTGAATATCAATGAATAAGACGATGAGAGATTAAATACTTGAACATTGTGTCTCTCTAGCCAAAATTTTAAGGGAAATTAAGGGTTTTGGATCCACCCATTTTTGTCAACTGAAAGATGCTTACTTGTTGAATTTTTTGTTCTTCAACGTCCAATTAATCAATCATATATTTTTATTTTCATATCGAGTAATTTGAATAAATACACTTGGACTTCTATCAATCATATATATATATATATATATATATATATATATATATATATATATATATATATATATATTTGATAGAGTTGTCTCTCTACAAGCTAACTGGTGACTGCTTATAAGAAAATTATTAAAAAAATAACAAGAAAAATAGTCAGAAAATAAAATTAAAGCCATCAACTTCGCCAACGCAATCCCTACTAGTCATTAGTCAGAGGCGAGGGGAGGAGAGGGTATTAAGTGATAAAATAGGTTGAAAGGATTTATTTGGTAAAAAGGATAGAATTTATTTTTTAGAAAAAATAAAGTTGGAATAATAAATTAAAATAAAAAAGAAATTATAAAGTTATTTAGCTCCCCCTCCATTGCCGGGGTGAGACTTGAAGGAGAATGAAGATTGAAAATATTTTCCTGAACAAGATGCTATTAATCCTCTCTTCTCCATTAAAAATAATCTTCCCCAACAAAATTAAAATACCATTAACCCTTCCCTTCCTCTCCAATCACTTATTTCCCAAACAAATTGTAAGGAAACAAGTAATCTGCTCAAGTCTAAACAACTTGTTGGGGATGGCCAACAATTTATCATATTATATCATGTTGTTGCTCTCTCTTTACTCTCAGCCATTTGTGTCAGCGAGAGTAGCAGCTGATCTTCTACCTGATCTATCTACCATATTGATTAATGTATTAGAGAGACCAAATTCCTACAGGGGAAGAAAAGATTCACCAGCTCTATCGATTATCAAATCCCTGTGCCTTTGTGAAAGACATCACATGGAATAGCTTACACGGGAACAGGAAAGGTAGAAATTAAAATTTAAAATAGAAGTTCCTGAGCTAGAAGGAATGGGGTCAGGGGTGGAGACTAACTGCCAAGGAGTGTAGCAGCTCAAAAAAATAAGTAAACAGCAAACCGCAAATCCCTGTTACAACCTACTCTGTTTGTCTGAAGATGGCTAAAATACTTGACAATCAAAAAGTCTGAAGAGAAGGCTATTTTGGGAGATTGAGAAAATTAAGATGCTAAGAGGTGAGAAGCCAGTAAAAAGTATAATCATGAACACTCAATAAACAAACTATCTCTGATGAAATCAATCGAAAACCCACAACACCAAATCACAAGGAAAAAACATTTGGAAAATTAAGAGCATTTCCATTAAATGAAACGTAGTTTAAACACAACATGCAAATTCCATTCAGGAAATGGCGTTCTACAAAACGAAAGGGACTATTTACTGTTCACTGCTACGCCGGGGCATAAAGTGGACGCCTGTACTCATCAAAATACTCATTGCGATCGACAAACACAATAGCATAGAGAGCATAAATTATTCCAGGAAGGTAGCCTAAAATAGTCAGTAACAAGCAAATGCAAAATTCCACCTGCAGAAGTAATAATGATAAAAAATAGTTATCAACAACATTAAATTTCTTGGATCTAAAAAGAATACAACAGAGAAGAGAAAGGGAGAGGCGTACACTGCAGCAGCCATGCCTGAAGCAAACACCGAGAGGAGGGAACAAGATGGCGATGAGGATTTCGCAGCAGATCTCACAACGACTTGGCATTTTCTCTCGCTACAAAGGCTGATGATACAACTGCAAAATTAAAATCCAAAAGTATTTATGGTTCTTAATGGAGAAGAAAACAAACATGGTACCTCGTATTATATTGGGAATTCAAGGATGGTTGGCTCACAAATTAATTAAAGGACAACTATTTCTAATAGTTGTCCTTTAATGTTGTCCAATTAATTTGTTGGACTATTTCTAATAGTTGTCCTTTAATTAATTTGTGAGTCAACTATTAGAAATAGTTGTCCCTACCAATTGTGAGTCAACTATTAGAAATAGTTGCCACATATATATATGTATGTATGTATGTATCTATTTATATATATATGTATGTATGTATGTATATGTTAGTCTTATAAATTATGTCTAACATGTTATTCATAAGAGATCCATATCTCAATGCATCATGTGTTCTTTTAATTTTATAAAGATTTTATGTGTTTTAAGATTTATGTTAAACATCAAATATTTTAATCTTGAGAATATATTTCATTTGGATTTAGTATTATAAGAAGTGTAAAAATTCCTTTTTTTTTAATCAAATATTAACCACCTTAATCTAATTAAAGTTTCTTAATACTTATTTCAATTTGTATTTCAATTTTATTGTAGTTTATATTGAACCTGAGTGCATTAAATTCAAGTATATATAAACCATTCATATAATTACTGGATTCATAAAAAATTATTATAAAAAAACAATATTTGTCCTCAATAATAAATATAAATCCATTTAATACTAAATAAAATGGAAACAATATCTTAAAATACTGAACAATTATAAAGTTATAGTATTAATCTATTAGGCAAAACAAAATAACCAGTTCATACAACTAATGCGACAACATTTGCTTCTTTACTGCGTTACAAGTCCACTTTGCCTTCAATTAATCTTCTATTTTTTTTTAGTTCATATATGCAATTACAAATGTTAAACAATATTTGATATCCAATACTCAAGAACTACAATACAAAGTAGTGAGATAGTTTTTCAATTATAAACATATCTAAAGTAAAAGTTTCATTAAACTTTTTTACATTTATGGTTATAAAGTATTCCTTGCAGTTCCTCCTCTAATATTCTTCCTTGCCACAATAATAACACATGTCTTTGTCTTTCTTGATGCCCTTAGTAGGTTTGTTTACTTTAGAGACAATACTCTTATTCTTCTTATCCTTCTTATTAGACATTTTAAAATAGTGAAGTAGAGGGACTGTGCTTTTTTTTTTAAGACCCCTTCAACAGTCTTAAGCATATTAAGCAATTTTGACAATGTACTATCCAACTTGTTCATGTGATGGTTCATAATGAATTGTGAAAAGCTTCGGGGTAATGACTGCAAAATCAAGTCAACATTTAACTCATGGTCCATGAAAAAAACCAATTGGCCCAATCAATATAGCCAATCATTTTCAAAACATGGATGTTCATTGAAGAACTCTTTGTCATCTTCCAACAGAACAATTCCTTAGAGGTCTCATACCTTTTAGTCCTACTGGCCTTATCAAACAATTATTTAAGATGCATAATCATAGTATGAGTATCAATATTCTCACGTTGTCTTTGTAGTTCATGTGACATACTGGCTAACATCACACATGCAGTTTGTTGATTGTCATTAATATGACGCTGATGTTCATTCCTAACTTTTTCTTCAGCATCCTAACAGGGGCATTTAGAATTGAATTTTCTAGAACATACCTTTTTTCTTGCTTTAAATCAATTCTCACATTTCGATGTCAATTCAAGAAATTTGGTCTGGTCAATTTATTAGCATCAAGTATGTTTTGTAGTAATGTGTTACTATTTATTTTGATCTACCAACCTATTTATATAAAGATAAAGAATATTAGTTCCATGCATATATTTAAATTTTAAATTTAGATAAGATTTTCAATTTAAATTTGGTATCTCACTATTTTTTTTTGCAAATTAATAGCTCTTCCTATTAATTTGGAAAATCTCACTTAGATATTTCTAGTGGGCAAGAATTCCATTTAATTTATCTAACCTTGAGTGACTCAACAAATCAAAATAAATTAAATTAGGTAGATAATATGATTTATCAATCACATCTTTATGTGATTCCTAAATCAGTTAGGTGACAACTCTTTATTTAAACATATCTTATATGTTTCACTTAACACATGCCTCTAATCTCATATAATCATGAGTGACTCATCCAAATCATATAGGTTAGTTAAGTAAAATCTAATTTTACAGCATTAAATATATTCGAGTAATAATAACATTGAGTGAGTCAATAAGTTATTTATGAATAAAACTCCGGTTTTATCCATGTTCTTCACATGTACTTAATATATTAATGAGAGATTATTATTAATTAATTAGGTCTCATACATAACATGACATAACAAACATACATTTCATACATAAAATTTATATATAAACATACACCCCTAGCATGTCATTTTAATTGGGTGATTATGGACATATCTAAGCTAATTCCCTCGATCCATTAAATGGAATTAGATGGTCAAATCTTAGGTAGTTGTAGAAAGTCTTCATAAGTCTATTACTTGCATAATTAACTCAATCAAGTCTTTGATTTTTTTAAGTTTAAAAATATAATTCTTATATTAGTTATATTCTAGTCCTTAATTTTTAAAATATATTTAATCAAGTAATATTTAATTAAATCATCCCAGATTAATTTCTAACTAAAGGTTCTTAATATGTGTGACTCATTTGGTTCCTAATATGTTAATCTAAATATAAATTCTAATTCTAATTAAATAGAATTAAATAAATTAAATAATTTAATTTATTATCAATTCAACAATTGATTATTTTTTATTTGGCGATCAGGTGTGTGAAACCCTAGAAAATTTATAATTTAAATATGCGAATGTGTAACCTGTCATGTAAACGTAAGACTGAAAGTGATATATAATGGAGGGGATGACCTTCCTAAAATGAATTTTGTTTTAGAATTTATAAAGACAGAGAAATTGGTAATGTGTTTTGATGGATAAAATAATGAGTGAAATGACAAAATGTTTCTAAGAAATAAGTGAGGTAATAAATGAATACATTCCAAAATAATAAAATGACCTTAAAGGTTTAGAAGGATAATTGATATTATTTTATGTGAAGATTGAACAAGAAAATTTGGATCGTTGACAAAAAGTCATGAGCTGACTAATTTTATATTAGAAAGCAGAACTCTCAATCCAATCATCGTATCAGGATGAAATTTTGCATGAATTCTATTAATATGTTTTTCTACCTTGGTGAAAGATCCCATCCCAATGGGAGGTTGGTAAAGACTAGCGATTTAAGCAGAAACAAACCAAATAGTTTACATAAACAAATAAAATAAAATACATAAATGAGGGACATAAATGTAATTAGGGGAAAATATGCCTTTAAAATAGCAAAAGGCCACCAGTTCAAAAAAAACAAAAAGAAAAAAAAGAAAAGGGGTGAGAGACAGTAGAGAATTCGGCTAGAGAGAGGTGCCGAATTTGGAGGAACCAATAATGCTCCGGTGGCTAAATATCTGGAATCCACCGTTGGATCATGTTGATTGTTGGATATATTGTTCTTATCACTCTCTTCTACAAACTGACTGGAGGGATTTGAAGGCACATAATCCTTTTGACAGAAATCATCACCGGAGGTTTCCTGGAAAACAAAAACAAATACACTTGCATGGCAGTTTTGGTCACTGGCTGATTTCTCTCTCTTCCACCGTTGGATAATGTCTATTTTTGGATATGTGGTGTGCCTAGACGTTGCCCTCATTATGGACAGTGAAGATCGAAAACGCACTCTCCGGCAGGGTGTCCTTCATGTTGAACAGTAGCTCGTCTATTTTCAGGTTAGTTTGGTTTTATTCAGATCTATGGAGATCTAACCGTTGGATCATTATGATTTTAAAATAAATTGTACACAACTCAATGATCTATACTCTGACTGTTGGGTTCAAGCAAATAATCAGAGGTGAATGACTTATTGCTTTTTTTAATCTATTGCTAGTCTTAGTAAAAATTTAGGAAGCTTGATTTAGTTACATGTTTTGATGAAATTAGAATTTGTGTGGGTGTAGGGTTTATGTAAGATGTAATGGTAAAATATGTTTTTGTTATTAATGATGTTATATATTAATTGTGTTGTAAAATGTGTTAAGGAAGTTTTGAAATTTGGACGAAGGGACATTGAGTTTGTTAATTTAATGGATATATGTTTTTAGGCATTAAAAAGGATTGGGTCTAGTGGTAATTGAAAGAAAACTTGAAGAAAATTGTATCCTCCATTTAATGCAAAGATTCGGCCTAGACATATAAATGAGAGGATGAGCTTCATTGTTTTAATTGCTACGAAATTCGAGTTGAATGAGGTTAGAATAGATATGAAATGAATGGGTAAAGGTTTATCTGGAATAATTAAAAAGGGAATCATCCCTCACCATGAATGAAAGCATTCGGCCAAATAAAAATAAGGAGATAAGACTTTGATTCATTTTCTATGTAAATTAGGTATGTATGCATTTATGTGTATAAAGAAAATTAGGTAGAGTATCAATTGGAAGAATTTTAAAATGATCCAAATTCTCATCATAATATGGAATTCAACTAAAAATGAAAATCTTGAACTCGAGTTTAATTCGGCCTAATGTTATAGGGATTTTTATGGGATTGTGGTTTGTTGAAAGCCAAATGAATTGTGTTATGTTTGAAATAATATATTAATGTGAGGAAAATTTCATTTTTTGTGGAATTTTAAGGTTGTTCAAATGGATAATAAAAGGGAAGGAAAATGTTAAATTAAGGCATATGGAATTATGATGAAAAATATGTTGTTAAATTTACTTAAGGTGAAATAAAGTGGGCTTATGAAAAAGAATTGAAAAACTCATCATGAAAATAAAAAAAATAAAAAAATAAGGTCATTCAGCCAAGAATTGATTTGATAAGGAAAATGAATTAGTTTCAATGGTATGAATAAATGTAAGGATGTGAAGTTACTAAGTCTGTGCATGATGGGTTGAGTAGACAAAAAATAAAATAAAATAAAATAAAATTGCTAGGCCATGTTTAAAGATATTCAGCCTGGAAAGACAAGTCATGAAAGGAAAGAAAATAAATGAATAAATATACGAATGCATGTGTCATGCGATTTGAAATTTACATGAATTTTAGAATGGAACTTTGATATGTATCTTTAATGATACAGGAGAGATTGCAGGATTTGTTCAATAGCATGAGACTTTTGCCCGAATGCAAGCATTAGGTGGGTGTTTTACACCTTGAACTTTTGTTTTTTTTACAGTACTTGTTAGAGTTAAATAAATTGTATTTTCTATAAATGTACTTGTGCTTCTGAAATTATAAATGTTTATGTTGAGGAAAATATAGTGGACTAGCTGGCTTGAATAAAGTTAATGACGCTACTGTACTGACAGCCGAGTTAGATGCGTAATAACAAAAATGAAGTGTACTGGTTTTAGGGTGATAAATTTATGGTATATTATGATTAAATTATTGATGCTCGATTTATATATGTATACTGATGATGTGTATGTGTTTAAATAATTTATATGAAGAAAGTAGATGTTCAACACCTTGGAGTAATTAATTAGTTTATATTTTTTTATTGTAGAAGGAATTTTATAGATTGTAAATTTTAGTGCTAGTTGTTGAAAATAATGTCATGTTGAATGGGCAAGCCTTGAAAATTATTTCCTGGTTAGTGGAAATAATGCCCTGGTGAATGGGCAAGCCTTGAAAATTATTTTTTAGTTATTGAAAATAATGCTATGGTGAATGAGCAAGCCTTGAAAAATTATTTTACGGTTACTTGAAATAATGCCTTGTTGAATTATTTCCTGGTTATTGGAAATAATGCCCTGATAAATGGGCAAGCCTTGAAAATTGTTTCCTAGTTATTGGAAATAATGTCATGTTAAATAGGCAAGCCTTGAAGATTATTTCATGATTACTGGAATTTATACCTGGTTGAATGATCATGTTATGAAAATAAATTTACGAATTTATGATATAATCACTTGATGTAAAATAGATTAATTGTAAAATTTTAAAGTTAAATATGCTGGTTTGTGAGAGACACTCTTGATATTTTTATTTTAGTATATTTATCTCTACGTCTAAAAGAGAATTTATGAAAATTAGAAATTTCAAAAAGAAAATAAGACAATTTATTTGATGATATGAATGTCACATTTAATGTATATGAATAGTTAGTCCTTAATCAATTGCTTATTGAAATGTGCAATTTTTTTTAATCATGTTTAATGTGATTATGTTTTTAGATACATTGCACCCTCGATCTAGAAAGTAGATGCTTGGATAAATGATTTTGTTATGCAATTAATGTAATTGGAAGAACTAATATTTTGTTGTAATATACTTCCATATCTAAAAATTATAATGTTTAACTTATTATCATGTGTATGATGTAATTTATAATGTTATTGTTATTAAGTTGAATTATGGTTGGTTGTATATATATTTTGAGCACAAATACTTTAAAAAGAGAAGAAAAGAAAAGAAAAGAAAGAGACGATGCATGTTATGAATTTTTTTGCTTTTATCATAGTGTTCTATAGAAAATAGAATTGAGATATTGAAATATGCTTGAGTTTTGAAAGTTAAAATGATGGGACGAATATTGTGATCGATGTAACAGGTTGAGAAATGATTAAGTCGATAACTTGGTATCTAAAGAATACAAAGGAAATTTTGTCGAAATTTCATGAAAATAATATATATATTTTGAGTTTACAAGTTGAGACTGTTACACGGCTGAAATTTTAGTAGAAATTTGGTGGAACCGGTATATCAAAAAAAAATACCTGAAAATTTCCAATGTATCGCGAAATAGGATGTTGGAATTCGGGGTTGTTACAAGGTGCATAATCTAGAAACGTATCATGATCTTTAAAATATTAGAAATGTTATTAGTGATTTGACTTAACCTTTCAGTGACCGGTTTCTCAGTGTAATTAATATCATTTCATCAATAATGTTTCAATTTAACATTCAAGCATGAAGTATGTTTGCCAAGTAAAATCATGTTTGTTATCTACATAATAGTCATTGATCACTTGAATGAGATTTGAAACTCTTTTTAAATCTCATTCCATCTTGACCAATGATTTCTCAGTAAATATTATTTGAGAAAAGATAAAACATTTTTTCTAATTCATCTAGGGTGGTGAATCCTCTCTTGATCACTCAAGTATTTTTATATAATTCATGTGATACCCAATATTTGTCCCTTCGTTACCTCAATTAAAATAACATGTAACATAATTAAAGCATAACATTCCATATATAAGATAACTTAATGATTTCAAGTCTAAGAATCACTTACACAACCGTTACGTGAAGCTTTTCATAGACATAGGTGATTTTTTCACATGAAATTCTTATGCGAGTCAGTTCAGTGTCCATGTCTTATGATAAGCAACTATATAATAGTTCTTGATATCTCTTATACCTTAGTTTATAAAAACAATTGTTTTTTTATAAAGAAAAGAACATAACATGTATTAGTCTCTACATATCTAATGAATATCCAATATCTAAGAGAGCACCAACGAAGGATATTTTAGTAACAATACTTTCCTGCATTGTGAATCTCATAATTATAACAACTTTATAATTATCTTAGCAAAATATTTTTGTTCCATGAACTTTATCTTTACTCTAAATCATAAATCAAATATTAAATTCATTAATATAATATTATATAAGTATTAAAGATAAATTAAACATTTATTAATAATAAATATATATTAACACAAATATAAAAATGCCACGTATAACTAATCAATTGACTACATAGTATATTAAATTAACAAATAGGGTTTAAAATTAAGATATTTTCACCTTCTTCTCTCATATATCTTTTCCTTCTTTTTTATTTTATTTTTATTGCTTTCATACATCTTTTCCCCTACTAACTTATTAATTACAAGAGTCCTGTACACAATCAAGATAACTCATTTTACATATATATCAACTACTTTTCTTACCTTTAATCAATTTTCATCTAGTAGTATAAAATCAGTCACTTCATCTTAAGGGTTGCATGACCTCATCAATATTAAAATTATCTTCACGTTATTCATCTCCCTCGTCATAAAATTACGTGATGAATGATTTATTATTGTATTAATTTATCTTTATTAATCAACTATTTCATTAACTAGAATCAACTAAATATTTAGTGAATAGATTTTTAATAGTAACAAGATCAAGCTTTCAATCTATCATTTTTAATTATATTACTTACCTATACTTTGTTATTGGTCAGATGAAAAGTTACTTTTTAACATTAAAAAAAGAAAATATAAGTGTTGTCATTTTTTATATAAAAAATATTTTAATTTTCAAATGAAAGTTTGATGTTTATATTTAATAAAATAAATTAATAATTATATGCACAAATAAATTTTAAAAGAGTTGTTAATGATAATAAAAAAAACTAAATCAAGAAACTAGAAGATATATACAAATTAAGATATCTGATCTCGAGCCGCAAGAAATTACACAATTTTTATCATTCAATCATGTTAATGGATTACTAAATTGACTCTATATAAACTATAGGTATATGGCCCATTTTATCGAGGGGTCGACTTGGTCCATGATTTTTTTAAGAGGAATAAAAACTTAAAACGAAGTTGTTTTGAAAAAAATAAGGACCAAAGCTCATGTTAATGGATTACCAAGTTGATTCTCTATAAATTATATGTATATGATCCATCTTGTCCCGAGATGGATCCAGTCTAGGTTTTGTTTTTTAAAATTAACAAAATTTTTACTGTTTTCAATAGAAAAAAACAGTGAGTGAATCTTAAGTGATGATATATGAATTCAAGCATGTATCTTTTTATTATTAGTCTGGTTTACAACCTAGTTAAAAGAATTAGCCTGACTTGATAAGTTAACTTAGTAATTCATTGACCTAAAGCTCGATCCAGTGTTTTTTTTTTCAAAACAACTTTGTTTAAAAGCTATTTTAAAAAAAAAGCTTGAACTGGATCAATACCAGGATGTGATGGATCATATATACATATGGTCCATAAAGAATCAACTTAGTAATCCATTAACATGAATTTTGGTCAATTGTTTTTCTAAACAACTCGTTTTAAGTTTTTTTTTCTTTTAAAAAAGCTTGGACCATGTCGACCCCAAGATAGGATGGGTGATATGGCTATAATTTATAGAGAGTCAATTTAGTAATCTATTGACATAATTGAATGATAAAAATTGCACATCTCCTCATGGCTTGAGATCAAATATCTTAATTTGCATATATCTTCCAGTTTCTTGATTTAGTTTTTTTTTTATTATTTTTGTTAACAACTCTTTTAAAAATATTGAAAAGATAATGTTTTTTGCTGACCCTGATTAGCCTGTCAAACCCAGAAACCTGGTCATAAGCTCAGTTGTCTAATAACTTTAATTTTTTAAAATATATTTTTATTTAATTATAGAATAATAAAATAGATATGCATAATAAACTAATCAAATAAAATTTAAGGAAAACAAAAAAAAAACCATGGAGGGTTATACAAAGTGAGTGGTTGCTAGTATTAGAAAAAAAATGCTTTAATCTCATTTAGAAATAAAATAAATACTAAATAATATTTGATAAAATAGACCCCAAATATATTTTATTATTTAATAAAATAATATTTAAAATATATTTTTATTCAATTTATCTTAATGAAAATCAATGAAGTCAACGACTCTTGCTTGGTTTAGGTTTCAAATCGAACCAGATTAAAGTTAACCTTATGTAACCCAGTCGGCCAAGTGAGTCTAGGCGTGACCTAGTCAACCCACAAATAACTTGATTTGACTAATTTGTTTTCAAGCTGTCGATATTTAACTTTTTTAAATATTGAGTTTTGGATCAACTCGAGTTAACCCAATCAATCTGACAAAACACCCAACCTAGGTCATGGGCTCAATTGGGTCAAAAAAATTTGTTTTTTTTTTAAATCTAATTCTTTATCCAATTATAAAATATTCAAAATAGGCATGCATAGGAAAGTGATCAAATATTTTTTTTAAAATGAAAATATATTATGAGGGGTTGTATAAAAAAATGTTTGCTAATATAATAAAAAAATTTTGACAGAAAAATATTTTTTAGATTTTTCTCTATTTGTTTCTGAAAAATATTTTAGTTTGTGTTTGTTTTTTGAAAATTATTTTACAGGAAAACCGATCAATGTAAAATATTTTACAATCAACTTTCAAATTAAGGTTATTTGCTAGAAATTATTTCCAGCCTTTGAAGTTTCATAAAATATTTTACGAATAATAATTTTCTTTTAATATCATCAAACTATTTCAACCATCAACATCATTTCACAACTACCACCACCTCCATCTCACCACCATTATCAACATTATCTCCTTCTCTTTCACCAACATCATCTTCTTTTTAACTGTTACCACTACCACCACTTTACTGCCACCATCTCCTCTACTACCATTACAACCACCCCCTCTTCTACCACTACTATGATCACCTCACCACAACCACTAACATGTAAAATATTTTATGCAAAATAAATGCATTTTTAGTGAAAAAGGTAAAAAAGTAACATAATTTAGCAAAAACAACCATAAATATTTGAGACCCAATTTGCTTTTCTTAGAAAGATGACAAGTAAAATACAAATCAATGAAATTCCTCGTCAAATAAAACACATTGAAACCAAAATTGATTGTTTTGGCGATCAAAATGTAGTTAATAAATAATTTTCTTTTTTTTTCTCACATGTTTTCTGGCAAGTTTCTTACTCATCTCTCAAACTTGGGGACCGTAATGTGAACAAAATAAAATTTTTGGATAAAGAACTAAAATTAAAAGGATCAAAATGTAATAAAAAAAATTTACAAACTGCAATGTGAACAAAATATATTTTATGGATAAAAAGCTAAAATTAAAGGGATCAAAATGTATGCCAACGAAGATTACAAGGGTAAAAGTGTATTTTGTCAAGTGAATTCAAGAAATGGCATGTTGAATTTGTTTAGTTTTCATTTTGATCTTGTTTCTTTTAATTTTATCTTTATATTATAAATTCAAGCTTAATATAACTAAATAAGTCTTAGCTTAATATAACTAAATAAGTCTTCAATCAAGTTCAGAAATCTTATTGAAACCTTTAATCCTCAATCAAATGTCCATGTAAGAGACTATCAATTAAAAAACATAATAAACATATGAAAGAATGCAATCAAGAAAAAAATATCTAAAACAAAAAAAAAATTCTACACAATGGAATCCATAATATTTGTGTGTGTGTATATATGTGTGTGTGTGTGTGTGTGTGGAATGCTTTCATTGTGTACATTTTCGGAAGTGTAAGCATAAGCGATGGGCATAGGGAAGCAGGTCCATTTTCAGTGGTGAATAAATGTTTATTGTTTACCCAATCCAAAATTGAAAAGTATATCTCATATCTGTTGATATGATTCTGCACAGAGATTCGTTGGAAGTGGAGCATTAAATATATACAAGTAGGATAATTTTAAATTATTTTGACGTATTAATATTATAAATAAAAAAATATTTTTATAAATAAAAAATTATTTTTAACGACTACCAAAATAAATACTTTTAAAGATAATTTTTCTTTGAAATATAACACGCGTTGACTTCTTGGTCGTGTCACATTCTAAGGTGAAAGATAGCACGTCTTTTCTCCTAGGAACGCTGTCCACCATCTCTGTACTCATTGACCATTCATATCACGCCACATCAATTCCAACACGTGTTTTTTTACTTCGGTCTACTACGCACTAATAACTCGTGTGTTCAGTAATTTTCTTTTTGTTATTGTGTTCCAGCTTGTATTTTAGAATTATTTAATTTTTTTAAAAAAATTAAATTAATTTTTTATTATTTTATTATTATTTTAATGAGTTGATATTAAAAATAAAAAAAATATTATTTTAATATATTAAAAATAAAAAATATTTAAAAAACAATTTCAATCTAACATTCACATTGTAAATCCCAAATTCTTAAAGCTACTCATTATTTTTTTATATAATAAATAGTTAATTTATATGTTATTTTAAAATTTCAAATACAAGAGAATTTTCTTAATAAAAGTCTTAAATTGTTTTTTTAAAGAGGATGTTTGGAAATGCACAATTAAAATACTATTTATCCAAAATTTAAAATTATTGTTTTATTTAAAATTATTTTTTTAGTGTTTTTGAATTTTTTTATGTGTTAATATCAAAAATAAATTTTAAAAATAAAAAAAATTATTATTTTAATAAATTTTAAATAAAAAATACTGTGAAATATAACTTCCAACTACTTAAAAAAAATCATAAAATAGTGGATTATTTATATACATCTTTTTAATAAAAAAAATATAGGTAAATGAAACAAAATTTAAAAGAAAAATTGTTGATCGAATTAATGTCAATCTCAATTTTTCTTCTTTAAAGAAAAAACGTCTTAAAGAAAACATTTTCACCTTTTTATTTTTTATTTTTTTATTATCACCAATCCCCTTGCAGCTCTCCTCCAGAACTGAGAACTGAGTAACAAAACTTTTTTTCTTTTCAGCGCTGTTTGGGGATTTTATGAAAATTTAATTTATTTTTTAAAATTATTTTTTTATATTTTAAAATTATTTTAATATATTAATAAAAAAATAATTTTTTAAAACTAAAAAATATTATTGTAATATATTAAAAAATTAAAAAACAATCACTGTACTTTTCAAAAAAAAAAAAAATCTCTGCTAAAGCATTATCTCTCTCCGTCTCACTATGACCCAACTTTTCATCTTTATCTTCTTCCTCCACCGTCTAAAAATCTCTAAAGCTCTCTTCTTCTGCTTCCATGGAGTTCAAGTTTCGAGCAGGAGACAACAGGCCACCGGTATGCTTCTCCCCGTCATCTAGTATCGGTTATTTTTACGAACAAGCATTGCGAGGTCCGTGCAATCTTCTTTTCTTACCTTCATTTTTTCTAAACCTCTGTTTGGTTCCTAAGAAACTGAAAGGAAAGAAAAGCATAATAATAAAAACAGCCTTGATCAATTCTTAAGTTTTACAGTACCGCTTGATTTTATTTTTTTTCTAATCAAGAATTTATTTTCTTGAAGAGTTTCTTGATTTCCAAGTTCATTGTGGCTCAAATGATGGAAGTTTGCTTCCCTTTCTTTGATTTTCTTGGGAACCAAACACCATCACACCTCAAAAAAACCCTATTCTCTTCTCCGATTGAAGCCCATAAATTTTTATGCTTTAATCTTCTCTTCCAGCTTCCTATCCAAACGCTGATCCGCGACAAATTCCCGAGCCAATGCGAAACGAATTAATCCTGCGCCGAATCGAGAAGGAGCGTATAAGAGAGGAAATAATTGCACAAGAAATGGCGTGGCGACGAGAGCTGGAAGCGGAGGTGAGGAGGGAGTTGATGGTGGAAAGAGAAATGGCAATGCGAGGAGGACGAGGGATGTCTTTTGAAGAAAGATTGACAATGCAGTTTGATTCGAGGAAGCCTCTGCTGCCGGGTCCTTTCGTGAACCAATTTGATTGTAGCTGGCCCGAAGATCGTTTAGCATTTCACGGTCATGGGGTGTCTTATATGTTGCCGCCGGTGCCAAGGTTACCAGAGTCAGAGATGAAACCTTCAACGGAAAATAACAAGGATAAAGTAATCGTGCTGGTCAGTCTTATAAAACTCTTGCTAATATTCGTAGTTTTTTTTTTTTTCCCTCACCCATAGTTTATTTATTTATCCTTAAATTCCTGCATTCTATTTTTAATAACTTGCCCGTCTAGCAATTTTTTTTTCTCTTCAAATTAGGAGCCTTTTTTTTTTGTTTTTGTTTAATGGTCACAAGGATAATTGAGTATCATGTGAATGCCTTGCTTGTGTGAATCTCTCTTTTTTTTTTAAAAAAAAAAGGCTTGTAAGAGTGTTCTTTTGTCTATTAAACATCCAAAGATGAAAATTTATTGGTGATGATATTAGCACTCCATCCCTTCATATTAGCATGCCTTTATCAGCTTAGCCAAATCTTGCGCTTTAACTATGAATCATATATTACACCAAACACATAAACTCTGACCCAAACCTGTAAAGAATAAAACAAGAATATTTTCTTTAACTAAACTTTATACAAAGGAGTTGCTACATTTACGCTATTCTATTATGGGTAGTCTAATTACAAAAGAAAACTAAATACAATCACAGTTAATGAAATATATTTAGCATTGAATGACCATATATTTCTCAACCCCCCCCCCCCCCACCACCCCCCCAAAGTTGGAGAGTGGATGTCAAGAATGCCCATCTTGTATATCATAGTTTAGCTTTGTAAATACATATGTGAGTTGATCTGCTGAAGAAATATATTTTGTTTTAACTGAACCATCTTTTATCTTGTCATGAATAAAATGACAGTCCATCTCTGTGTGTAAAGCTGATGTGTTATCACAATAGAACAATGCTGGCTTTGGATGCAATATTCTCAAATCCAACAACAATGAGCGTAGCCAAGATAATTCATTACATGTACCTGTCATGACTGTTTTCGGCTTCTTCTGAAGAGAGGGACACGATTTTCTACATCTTTGTCCGCTAAGAAATAAAGGAAAATCCCAAAAAAAATACAATAGCCTATAGTGGATCCACGTGATGTCAGATATCCACCCCAATTCGAATAAAAAAAGCTTGCAAAGATAAAAGTATCTTGAACCAAAAAAGTTGTAATTTTATAAGGGCCCCAAATATCAAAATGAATTAATTCAAAAGGTCTAATGGATGAAATTGAACTAACAGAGAATGAAAGTCGACTTTGCTTTGCAAGTGCACAAACATCACAAGCATTATTCATCTGAAAAAGAAAATTTAATAGGTGCTTTGCCATAAAACCTGATCTAGAGGAAGACAAATGCCCTAATTAGCAATGCCACAAAGCTGTGGAAGAGGGGACTTGAGGACTGGATGGACGACAAGAAGTGGTTGCGGATGATGGAGATCGTGGTTTGTCTGATGCCAATGCAACCAAGTGATAAGTCCATCTCGTTGTTTATCCAAATCAATCATCATCTTCATCACCAAGTCTTGCAAAATGTAAGGGAAAAAGGTTACCGAGCAATTCAAATCTTTGGTAACTTTGCTCACAGGCGTTAAACATTAAGTTCACCTTAAAAAATGGTGCACCAAGCACATTTTTTAAAGTAATTGCAGAATTTAAAGGTAAATTTCCAATGGAAGTAATAGAAGCCTGTTCTTCACTCGGTATAATGACTGATGGCAAAACAATATTTTTGTGACTCTTGACAAGTAGAGTAGAAGAGGAAGTAATGTGGTCTGTCGCACCACTATCAATAATCAATTGATAGAGGCTTAACAATGTTGGTAACAAACATGGGGAAGTGTCAACAATATTAGCTTTTGACTTGGTAGGGGAATTGGCAGGTTGTGCTGTTCGTTTTCCTTGCATGGTGAACAATATTTGCTGAATCTGCATTTGTGAAAGCCCATTTGTCACCGAAGATACCTCCTGTATTATTTGACCCTTCTTAACATTGTTGCCAGAAGACTGATGGCCATTATTGCGCTTGAAGTGAGCACTTCCTTGGGCAAACTTGTTTGATGTATGTTTAGGGTGTTCTGGTGGCTACCATTCAACTTCCAGCATGTTTCTTGCACATGATGGTCACGGTCACAATAAGAGCAGTGCAATGGCTTTCGGTTAGAAGAGATGGAACGAGAAGAAATACCTTGTCCATGTCTAGCAGCCAGGGCCACTGATTCAGTCCTTTGCTTATCCATAGTTGAATTCTCTGTTGTTTCACGGTTACTCCCTAGACTAAGACTACACTACTCTTCCTGTACAATAGAAGCATAGGATTTAGCAATGTCAGGTAATGGATTCATCAACACAATCTGACCTTGAATTGCACTGTAGGATTCATTGAGTCTCATAAGGAACCGCATCAGTCATTGTCTCTTATGGTCCGCTCCGCTCCATAATTTGCATCAGTTGATGTCTCAAGAACAAATGGTATTATTATAGGATCCTAATTCATTCCATAATTTTTTAAGTTTCGTGTATTAGGCTGTAACATTCATCTGATCTTGAGCAAGACAAGCAATATCTCTCTCAATCTGAAAAATATGAGGAGTGTTGTTTTGAGAAAAACAATCCCGGAGATCTTCGCATACCTCTTGTGCCGTGACCAAAAAAATAACACTATCTGGAATGTCCTGTGTGAGTGAATTAAGAATCCTAGATAGAATCATATCTTTGCACTTTTTCCATGAAGCATACTCGTTTGGCTTGTCTATGGTAGATGGCATTATGGTGGTTCCGTCTATAAAAACCTGTTTGGATTTGGCGTTCAAAGAAATCGTCATGGCCCTACACCATGTCAAGTAATTATCCCCATTAAAAGGCTTGGAAATGAGTACCATACCCATTAAAAGGCTTGAAAACGAGCATCATATCTTGATGATCTGAATGGTGCAGAAGATGTGGATTGGTTGAATCAAGTTTGTCTTCATTCAAAGGTTGTTGTTCCTCCATGATAATAGGAACCATTCAGAAAAAGGTAAGAATAGAAAAGCTTGTGTATCATTCCCTCCTCTGATATCATGTAAAGAATAAAACAAGAATATTTTCCTTCCAAATCATTGTTTTGCAGTAGGAGACTAAACTTTATACAGGGGAGTTGCTATATTTACACTATTCTATTCTGGGTAGACTAAGTACAAAAAAAAAAAAAAACTAAATACAATTACAGTTAATGAAATATATTTAGCTTTGAATGACCATATATTTCTCAACAAAACCCATTCATTCTTAGTTTGCACAATTTTTTTTTTCGTGCTCTAAAATTTCTGACAGCATGAACTTTGGAGTGCATTGATTTGTTGTTTCTTTTTCCTTATGAGCAGCAGGACTTGCTTTTATAATTTGAAGCAGCACAGATCCATTCATCTAAATGATAAGGGGTTTTCCCTTTCTTAAATGGTAAAAATACTTTCGTTTTTTAGCAAAGCATTAAATTATACTTTGCACAAAAAAGGAGGTAACTTTTATTATTTAAGTGACAGGAAACGTAACTTACACAAAGATACTCAAGTGTGTATTAAGGGAGCAGTGAGTAAAAAGGAGTTTTTAAGTGCAATTTCATCCAAATTGAAACCCTATTATATTTTCAATTCAGATGAAAAAACACTTAAAAAAGTTTTTTCTCCCCACCATCACCTTAATACCAAACACCATCCTTGTACCACCTTTATACCAAACACACATGAAAACATGAACAGGAGGAACATATTGAAGGCCATGTTTCTCTCAAACTGTGCTGCTCCTACAATCAATCTAGCCATGCATAGATTGAATTAAATCTCAATTGAGGAACATGTTTATTTTTAGAGAAATTAGATTGCAAATTTGATAATGGAATTGCATAAAAGCAGTGCATGACAACATTCTTACAACAACAACCCCATGAAGGAAAACAATTGAGAATCTCAACCAATTAAACTACACACAAATCTTAAAATTGATGTTTATTGTGAAGGCTACAAGTGGAATATTAATTCATGGTGTTAGGCCAATGTTCTCGCAGGAAACATTGTTGAAGGAAAATCGTGTCCTTTACTTGTTGTGGTAACGGAATGTGATAGGTTGATAAAGTAAACATGAAAATATATGCTTATGAAAATTCTCTCAAAGATTGAAAAAGAAAAAAACTTTATGTAAGCTAAACACATGATAAATATTTTAGGGAGGAATAAAAACTACCATTGTCGATTGAGCAATGCCATTATTGGCCCATGATTTACATCTAGGCTTGCTGCCAATACATGTGGTGGCTCTACATGTGATCCAGCAAATTTGAAGTCTGTTCTTAAGGGGCATTGCAGCCATTGAGTAAAGATATCTTCCTTGTTCACTGTAGCTCTATTGTCTGCTACAGCAATTGGTGATTGGTCTTTCATCATCTGGGAAGGGATGATCTACATTGATGGCTTCATTGATCCCTTGGGCTCTGATTTCTCATTTGCAGGTTTACTTGGAGAACGCTGTTTTGTGTATATGCAGCAAGTATTTGTACTTTCCTTTTACCTTTTTTGGCTTCATGCAGGCCAACACTAGTTTTGTGAAAGATGTTCATTTACAAGTGCACTAGTGTTAACGCAGATTGTCAATGAAAATAAAATAGTTTTGCATCAGGATATCTTATAAGCTGTGTAAGCCTTTGTAAGCATGCTTTAACTTGTATATGACCTGGAGCACTGCTCACTGTCTTCTTACAGAGTCATTGTTATTTTCCCTAGATTTTGTTTATTTTTGTTTCCTAGAAAATGATAGACTTTACTAATAAAATAATATGTGATTTATTTTACTTGATAGTAGAGTGTTCAAATACATTCCTAATTATTTTTTCTTGGAAGTGACATGACCTTGCGCCTCTATTCTTTGTTAAAGATTGAAAATAAAGGAAATTGATGTGTACTTGTCTAACTACCTCCACATTTTTTGGTCATCATTATCTGACAACCTAGTTTCTGGAACAGAAATACACTAATAATTTTGTGCTGTGAAACCTGCAGCAATAAAGAAATACGCTGATAATTTTGTGCTGTGAAACCTGCAGCAATAAAGAAATACACTGATAATAAAGAAATACGCTGATAATTTGGTGCTGTGAAACCTGCAGCAATAAAGAAATACACTGATAATTTTGTGCTGTGAAACCTGCAGCAATAATGATGAATATTGCATAAGAGAGAAAACAAGAAAAACACACAAATTTAACGTGATTCGACAATATACTTGCATTCACATGAGTGAGGAATTTTTATTTCATTACATGTCAAATTACGGTAAAGGGGTATTATTAGAAATTACTAATACCCTAGGGCAGCTAGGGTTTACTATAAATACCTCCGCTCCTCTTGGTTCGCTTCGCTACCCTCTCTCTGCTCTACTTCACTCTGGTATCTATCTATAAGCTATATGTTACAACAATTTCCACCTTGGCAAATATCTACCTCATAGGAGAAAACTAAAGTAACCATAACCTGGAACTCCACTTGGGACAATAGGTTGGGACATCTCTCATCTAGCACTAGGAAACATTAATCAAGTTCATGCAATGCTTGAACTTATCCTTTGTCAACATGTTTACTGCTTTCTCAAAAATGTGAACTTTCTCAAGCAATAGTTCACTAGATAAAACCAATTCCTTGATCCTATAAAACCTCACATCTATGTGCTCGGTCCTTGCATGATACATCTAGTTCTTTGCCAAGTATATGGTCATTTTGACTATCACAAAGTAATCGAACTCCACCTTGTTGAATACCTAGCTCCTTGACCAAAACTGTAAGCCACAAGGTTTCCTTGGCAGCCTCAGCCACTACCATATATTCTGACTTATTAATAGCTAGTGCAACTAGTTACTGAACCATAGACCTCTAACAAATAGGCCCCCTACCAAAGTAATTACATAACTTGTGGTAGACCTTTAATCATCCAAGTTCCCTGCATAGTTTGCATCCACATATCCCATAACTGAAAGATCACTCTGTTGTTTGCTAAACATTATGCCATAATCTGTAGTATCCTTTAAATATCTAAAGATCCACTTGAATACATCTCAATGATGTCGTTCTGGATTTGATTGAAACTTGCTCACCACACTGTCTGCTTTTGCCAAATCTGATCCTGCTCAAACCGTAGCATATATTAAACACCTCACTGCATTAACATATGGAACCTTTGACATGTACTTCATCATATGTCTTTGGGCACTGAGCGATAGATATTCTGAAATGATTCGCTAAAGGTGTACTCACTGGTTTTGTATTATCCATACTAAACTTTTCTAACACTTTCTCAACATAGCTACACTAGTGAATATGGTCCTTTCATTACTGTCATAGCATTTTCACTCACCTTTAGTACTCCCACCTTCAGATTTGAAACTGAACCCAATACGGTCTAAAGTGCCCAATGAAATCAGATTCTTTCTCAAATTTGGTATATGTCTAACATCATACAATGTTCTAATAGCATCATCAAACATTTTAATCTTGATATTTCCTATTCAAACAACTTTGCATGGATTATCGTTATCTATCAGAATAGAACAAGAATTAACTAACTTGTAGGTGTCTAATCAATCTTTATTGGGTGTCATGTGATAAGAGCATGCTGAATTCAATAACCATGAATCTGTGAGATGACCTGAACTAGATGAAACAGAAAGCATATCTCCAATACTGCTCTTTGAGTCTTGTTCCACTACATTCGCAGACTTTGATGTGCTCTTTTTGTTCTCTGTATCTCTCCTTTTTTTTTTCTTTGAATATTCTCATTTTATGTGTCTTGTTTTTCCACACTTATAAGATTGTATGTCCTTCCTCTTCCTGGATTTAGATTGAGCTTTGTTGTTCCTCGATTTGCTCCGGGACTTGTTTCTCTCACGCTTTTGATTACTCCTCACAACCAGCCCTTCAGCTTGTGAATTTTCATCATTAGCTTTCTTCCTTGTATTAAAGCTTAATGGGTTACTTCTGATCTCTTCCAATTGGATTGTTTCTTTCCCCCACATCAAAGTTGTAACTAAATTTTTGTATGTAGGAGAAATAGGTAGGGAATTTAGTAACATCAATGTTTTGTTTTCGTTGGCGAACTTTACATCAATTTGAACACATTGATATGCTGATTCAAATTTTTGCCCTTTGACATCTAAAGATAAAATAGTTTCTGCTTAAGATAAAGTTTGTTCGTCAATGACTTGGACATATACCGACTTTCTAGTTTTTTCCCAAACTGTTGTTGGTGATTCCTCATCCATGATGTGATACATCACGTCATCATCCAGACAAAGCCTAAAAATTGTCACAACCCTCGCTTCTAGTTCCTGCCAATTTGTGATGTTCATGCTTTCCGGTTGTTTTTCATATAATACCTTCACCAAGTTTTGCTGCACTAACAGATCTTTTACCCTTTGCCAGAATTTGAAATGACCAGATACATCGAACTTGACCATGTTGAATTTGCATAAGAAATCCTTGACATCATAGCCAGACTCTGATACCAATTGTTGTGAAACGTGCAACAACAATGATGAATATTGCATAAGAGAAAACAAGAAAAACATACAGATTTAAAGTGGGTCGGTAATGTGTCTACATCCATATGAGTGATGAACTTTTATTCACTAAATGTCAAATTACTGTAAAGGGGTATTATTGAAAATTACTAATATCCCTAGGACAGCTAGGGTCTTCTATAAATATCTCCGCTCTACTCAGTGTGCTTTGCTCCCCTCACTCCGCTATGCTGCACTTTGGCATCTATCTATGAGCTACATACTATATTATTTTGCACATTTAAGGGGGTCCTTTACACGTGGAGGAATTTTGTATTCCGGTAGTAAGACATGTGTAGAAATGCATGGCTTCAGTATTATTTCTCCTCTTTTCCTTTTTCTCTGAACCACTCCTTGGAATCTAACAGTTGTTGATAAAAAATTTTGGTTTTTATCCTTTCAAGAAAGAAAACATGTTCTTTTGAAAAATGTGCGTTGAGATGTCATGATTGCTGGTATTTGAAGGTTAGAACTTAAACGGCTATTCAAGTTAGTGTGTTTGTTAATTAACCTTTTTACATGGTGCAATTTTTTGTGAAATGTACTAAAACTGGTTGTTTCTTACTTGGCCTGAGCTATCAGTTTCATTGGTACACTTCTTGTTTGGTTTAAATGCACACACGAGTTAATTTTAATGTACACAATATACTATTCTTGTTCCCAAATGCTATAGCATTTGCTTATAATCTCAGGCCTAACTTTACTAGTAAAGATTGCTCTGCTCTATTGGATGAGAGAATCTGCAACTTTGAGCCGTGATGCTTTTGTAGTTGGTCATAAAATTTTGGTATTAAGGCAGTGTGATCTCTATGAGTTTTTGGACCAGAAAATTATGACATCATACTTTCTTTAGAATGGTGGTTAGATGAATCTTTAGAATGGATGTTAGATGTATCAGTTCTTAAAGAGAGGATGATTGAAAAAACAAAAATGCATAGCCAGTGCTTTTGTTGGATGCACAATATTTGAACATAAGTCAAGTTAGAAATATATAAAATCTAGAATCTAAGATTCATTCAAGTTATAGTTAATAAATTGAAGTGATGAAAAACTTTTCTGTCATGACAGATTTCAAACTATATTCTTATCAGTTTGGGTCAAGATTCATAGCATTATTTTTGGCAGTTGTAAAAATCTTGATGAATATGGTTTATATGTCAAATTTTTTGTTGAAATCGTACAATTTACACAATTTAAGCCATATATTCCCTTATATGGGGTGGGACCCCTCACAATTTGAATGAGTGGTGGTAATATATGAAATATCATACATGACTGAAAACTGGAAATGTAATATCGATAGATGAATGGTATGGACCGTGGACATCATAAAATAAAACAACCTAAAATCAGAAGCCATTTTCCAAAGAGTTTGCAATCTCCATTATTGGTCAGATTAGTGTACATGTGAGTCTCATGGGCGTCATTGGTTTGACCAAGGAAGATGATTAAAGCTTTTGAAATTGAGAAGAGAAGAAAGGACACAGTTATGGAAAAAAAACAATTTCTTTTTTTCTCTGTTTTAAAATTGCCAAAGGAATCATTATTCAACTTTTGTTCAACTAACAGCCTTAATTGGTAATTTGACTAAAATGAAGGTGACTTCAAGAAATTTTACTGATGCATGATTTGGAGAAATTTATTCTGATCACTTCAGAATTTACTTTTTGTTTTTTTGATCTCTGTTATCATTAAGTCCATGGTTTGAACCGTAAAGAGAAACGCTAACAATTCCACATGAACCAAAAATGCTTACCCTCATTGCGCACCATTAACTACTGTAATTCATCTGGCCTTATGTGTGAACTAGTGTGGTGGTTCTCTGAAATGGTTTCAAGATTTACAGATGCTAAGTGTGATAAGTGCATAATGGTTGCCTGCCTGGGCTCTTTAGAAATTTATCAAAGAAGTTTCAGTTTTTTCTTCATGATGAATTATGTCTGGTTGTGTGCCCTGCAATTGTTGCACTCTGCTATATATGTTTATGTTAATTGAATGTCGCACAGAGGAGAAGCAGAGGTCCCCTTTAACATAAGCAAGTTATGTTATGAAAAAAAAAAAAAGGAAAAATGAAGGTACGTTTTAGACTTTAGTTAGCTCAATAGCATTACTGTTCGTTGTACTAATTAAGAAACCAGTGACTTATTTGAGATGGACTAATTAAAGGAACCCTTATTCTGAGCAAGCATGTTTGTTGATCATAGAAAGAGGATGTCTGTTTCGGAAGTCTTTACCGGATCAGATGTTTGCATTTAAATTTCCCCTCTATAAATCAGTATGTTATGGCAGAAAATGATGAGGGATAGGTGGATATCCTTGTTAAAATTCTATCACCACAATTTTTTACTAGTGTCATTAAGTATTCAATCAATGTACGCTTTGATTTTGGACTTTTTTAAATACAATCTGATTTATTGTATTTTATAAAAAAAAATTTTTTGTAGTAATCAATGCTTGAGCATCGGAGCATGGATCTCTCTTATTTTGAGAAAAACACCAATGAAGTTTTCACCATTCATAAGGCAATTACTGTTTCACATGACTATGGTTATGTACTTACTATGTTTGAGTGTTGTGTTGCAGAAGAAACCGGATCCAAATCTTTGTGGAGCGAAGAGGAAGGCTGTAACACCAGCTGCAGAAGGTGTTGGTGAACTTCCTTTTGCTGGTATAAAGAAGAAACCCAAGGAAGAATGGAGTTGTGCCCTATGTCAGGTTAGTGCTACAAGTGAGAGAGGTTTGAATGAACACCTTCAAGGCAGAAGGCACAAGGCCAAGGAAGCAGGATTGAGAGCCCAGAAGATGGCGAGGAATCCCAATAAAGCATCATTGCCAAAGGAAACCACAAAGACAGCTAAGGTAACCATCCCCACTGCAGGCTTAGAAATGGAGGCAAAAATCGAAGATGAATCACTTCAACTTAACAAGAGTGATAACTTTTCAAACAAGAAAATTGAGAGTAAGGAAGAGAGAGGGAATAGAAACGATGTGCAATTAGAGCAGAAAAATCAGCAACTGGAGGACTTGAACAAAAGTATGGCAGAAGCAGTTCAGACAAAGGAGAGGACACCAGAGATTAAGATGAAAAAGAAATTTAAGTTCTGGTGCGAAATGTGCCAGATTGGAGCCTACTCTGAAATGGTGATGGAGGCTCATAAGAAAGGGAAGAAACACCTGGCTCGGCTTCAGAAATCTAGTCAAAAAGGTGAAGCTGTACAGGCTGATAAGAAGGCAAAAGATTCAGAAGTTGCGGTTAAAGAAACTGAAGATTCAGAATTTGTGGCTGAAAGAGCAACTGATTCAGGACTCGCCGCAAGGGGAGCAAACACAGAGAGAACAGAAACTGCTGTTGCAAATGCAGATGAACCACGTCCACCTTCTACAATAACAATGGAGAAAGAAGGGGTGCATCAGTCAGAAATAATAAGCAACCAAGAGAAGATGAGCAAGTGAAACAACCATCCTGGAATCTTCAAAAAGTTAAATGTATCGTAGACATAGGTTTGGGGCTGTAAAGGAGTGTTGTTCTGTAGCATATTCGAACCCCTGTTTTTTCATTCGGGTCGTAAAATTGTGAGACGATGCCTGCAGATCATTCAAATCTGGAAACTCGGTAGATTAGACAGTCTCCTTGACAAGGTCTTTGCAATGAAATGTTCTTCATGCTGACGTGACCATAGACTCTTAAAACTGTTGTGTTATCCATTGCTGAAAGCTGCATCTATTTATTTTTGCCGTAGGATTGTGTTTTTCTTTTTTTAATTTTAATTATTTTTTAATTTTATATTATTTTATTTTTTATATTTTTAAATTATTATGATGTGATATATTAAAATTAAATTTTAAAATAAAAAACTTTTTAATATATATTTTTTTTAAAAAAAAACCTTCGAAAAATAGATCTAAATCTCGGCATCGAGGTCCCCTTTCGGAATGGTAATGTTCTTCATGCCTCGTACCATGGCATCTGTGCGGTTGCGGTTGGTTGACTCTTTTTTCCTAATAAAACTTTTCTACGAAGTGAAAAGGCCCACCAATAAGTTCAACACTAGATATTACTCTGACATGTTTAGCGGCCACTAACCCGATAGCCAGCGATGTGCAATCAAGTTTTTATTTTTCTTACAAAAAAAAAAAATAGATGTTGGTATCTTGTTTTCTATTTTTTTTAAATATTTTCTGTAAATTTAAAATTAAATATATATCAAATAATTTGATCTAGAAAAAAAAAACATGTTAGATGAACATAGATTATTTTAGCTCAACATATAATCCAGGCGTGTAGGCCTTTAAGTCTAGGCCTCTGAGTTTTTTTTTCATTTAAAAGGATGGACAATAAGTTGTCCATCTTCCAACCTATATATGATCATCATCGTGGTAGCTAAAAAATCAGGACAATACGTTTTTAACTTAAAAAATATATTTTTCAACTATTGAAAACCAAATACACAAAAAAATTCAAGAACCCGTAGAAATCAATTTAGCAACCTCATAAACCCCAAAAGGCTCAATCATAAAATCAAACTAAATAGATTTTCTCATCCTCGATCTAGATTTTGTTTTTAGACAATATTGAGGCTTGAAACAACTACTATAAGATTCCCCATCGAATAAAATTTATTGACACAAATTTAAACTTTTTTGATGGTCAAAATAGGTGTAAATAGTGATTTTCTCTCTCTAAATCAAAATTCAGTAGTCCCCTCTCTGTCTCCTCTCGTAGATAAGGATTGAAAAATAAAAGAAATAATTTCGATACTAAAATTAAATTTCTTAAAACTAAAGAGATTAATAACCTATAAATCAAGAAATATGAGGACTAAAATAAATTTTTTGCATGAAACTTGAACATCTATGTTACATGTCATTTTCACTTTGAAACTTAAATTGAACCTTAAAAGAGCTTAATTGTATAAAAAATTTGAGAATCAAATTAATTTTTTTTTAATCTAACTATTCAAGTACACAGTTATTTGTGAGAGAAACCACAAAAATGCTTTAATGTTTAGTATTTGTTAGTGAATTGTTCTTCCACCGAAAGCAACAAATAATAAACTCCATTGATTGCACTCTCCATCTCCATCCATTCATTAAAGGAACACTCTAACCACTATCGTTATGCATGGCTTGATGAGTTGGTCTTTAGTCTAACCCCGGAGAACAGAGCAGGCCCCATCAACTCCATCTTTGAAGTTTGAAGGCATTTCCCTTCCTAACCAGCACAGGCCCGATAACGTACGAGAAAAGTAACTTCAATTCCAGCAGATCACAGACCTACCAATCTTGTCAAAATACAAACTGTTGGCTGTAGCAATTACAGCACCAAGATTCGAAGTCCACGTTTCTTTATGGAAATATGGGTGCTGCAGATAGGTTTTGAATATAGTAAACGCGATCAATATAATAAAATAAAATTATTTGAAAGTTATTATGTTAGATAAATTTAAAATTATTTAGAGATTTATTATTTGAAAATATAATGTTTTTTGGCTTTGAATAATTCTTTAAAGGCTGAGATGTTGTAAATTATAAGTTGTCCGATTGTCGATTTCCAACGGTAATCTACACGAACCATAATTAAAAAATCTTCTAAATTTCTATTTAGAAAAAAGAGATTGTTATACCTACAGTGCTAAATTTTTATTTTGTGATTTATGTAGTTTTTTTTATCTAAAAGACAATCTTCTCACAATAAAAGGCATAACCTACTTATTATAAGAAAATTTGAAAAACCCTATAAATTAGTAAAATATCAATTCCCCTCTAAATAATATACATACATTAAATCAAGATAATTTTAAAAAATAACTCAACCAATTCCTTACTTGATTTTTCTAAGTCTAAAAATATAATCTATATATTATTTATATTTTAGTCCTTAATTTCTAAAATATATTTAATCAAGTCATACTTAATTAAATCATCACACTTTAATTTATGACCAATCGTTCTTAATGTTTGTGACCCATTAGGTTTTTAATATATTATCCCAAATATAAATCATAATTCTAATTAAATAAAATTAAATAATTTAATTTATTATCAATTCAACAATTGATTAATTTTTTTTTTGAAGATCAGATGTATCATCAAGAAAAGTATCATGATCCTTAAAATATTAAAAAAGTAATTAGTGTTTGACTTAACCTTTCAGTAATTGGTTTCTTGGTGTAATTAATATTCTTTCATCAATTATGTTTTGATTTAACATTAAAATATGAAGTATCTTTGTCATATTGAATCATATTTGTTTTCTATATAATAATCATTGATTATTTAAATAAGATTTAAAACTCATTTCAAATCTCATTCCACCTTAACCAAGGATTTCTCAGTTAATACTATTTGAGAACATATAGAATAATTTTTCTAATTCACCTAAGATGATGAATTCTTTTTTGATCACTTAAATACCTTTTATATAATTCATGTTATACCTAATGTATGCCTTTTTGTTATCCCAATTAAGATAACATGTAATATAATCAAAGCATAATATTTTTTCTATAAGATAATTTAATGATTTCAAGTTTAAGAATCACTTACACAATCATCACACAAGCCTTTCCATAGACATAAATAATCTCTCCATATAAAATTTTCACACGAGTCAATTCACTATACATGTTTTATGATAAATACTTACATATTAGTTTGAGATATCATTTATATCTCAACTCATAAGAATAAATATTTTTTAATAAAAAAATAAATATTTTTTTAATAAAAAAACATAATATATATCGATCTCTACAACATTAATAAATATCCATTATTTAAAAAACATCGACCACAAATATTTTTGAATCAATATTTTGATTAAATAAAAATCCCATAATAATAACAATTTTATAATTTACAAGACATTTTTGCCCCCTAAACTTTATCTTTCCTCTAATTTTTTTAATCTAATATTATATAAATATTAAAAATAAATTAATTTTTTTATTAATAATAAATATATATTAATATGAATATAATAATATCATTTCTATCCGGCAAAATCCAACAGCCACTGCCGGTCAAGAAAGTCGAATGATACAATAGTATAAGCCTATTCAACAACCAAGAACACGAGGCAAAGAAACAAAATTGAGAGGAGCCCCACATCAATTAACCAAACCTAAAAGCAACTTCTTGAAATATTGCTGGCTCCTAGTTCTCCTTGTGACCAAACTGCAAGCATTATTTACAAAAACTAATAAAGAGATCTAATGAATTTAGCAACCACATTGATTTCTGAACAATGGGCATCAATTTGTTCATTTCATCTATGTTAACAATATATGGAACTATCTTTTTTTTTTTTTCCCTTTACAAATAGAAACAGGAAAACGAGAATTAACCATAACAAGTTGAGGCAAGGGTTACTTTTCCAGACTTGCCACAATACAATACAGTACCTACAACTGGAATAATAAGAATGGAGTCAAACCCTCAAAGCCACCTGATCTTGCCAAGTAATCTTCCTCTTCCCTGCCCTGCTGGATCCATTTCCAACATTCCTACAAGCTGATAACTTCCTTTCATTATGCATCTCATCACTAGCACCTCTCATCAAACTAATTTTTGGCTCCTCTGTTCTCAACATGTCACCGATAACATGTTCTTCCTCTTCAGTCTGCAATGGAGTTAAATTATCATGTTAGCCCAAAATAGAAAGCAAATGCACGTGTTCAAAGCTCGGAGTTAATAACAGTTAATAAATAATTACCGAAATTTCGTTCAAGTCAAAAATTGGAGTATTATTTTGAACAGTGGCTTCCTTGACACTGTAAGTCCTTTCCTTCTTGTTCAGGTCAGGAATTGTTGAGTTTAGCAATGCAACCTCCCTTCCAATGTGAGTCTTTTGCTTCTTGTTTAAGTCAAAAATTGGAGCAGGGTTTCGCAAAGTGGCTTCCCTTTCAATGTAAACCTTTCCTTTCTGGTTTAAATCAAAACGTGGAACTGGTGGTCTGAGAGAAGCATTATTTCCACTAGAGTTCTTCCCCTTTAGTTTTTTACTAGCAGTTACTGAGTTCTGTGGTTGCACAAAATTTTGCTCCATTGGGGATTTCTGAGACTTGTTTTGTGTCAAGTACTTGTATCGTCGTCTCAAAAACCTACAATTCACAAGGTAAACACCACCCAAATTTCAACTTTAATATCTGATTACGAGTCTATGCAAATATAAAAGCATATAAAGGCAGAATACTTTACCTGACTTCAGCCATTAGGGTCAATTTTTTCTGTCTCATCATCTGCAATTTCCTTTTCTTGGCTTCTGTTTCCTGAGGAATGCTTAGGATTATAAATCCATCTATAAACAGTTCTATTTGCAACCTAAGATGGAGAACTTAGAAGAACTACATATCAAGTAATTAAAAGAGAAACAAAAGGACCCAAAATGGTTTTTCTGTTGAACATCCAAAGGGAAAGGTAGGGAACCCATAATATTGGGAATAATTCAACCGGACAGATAGGAAATAGGGGTAAAAGCATTTTTTTTAATAAACCAAACAAATCATCTGTGTGAAAACCAAAAATGCATAAAAACATATGCCAGGGGATAAAATCAAAGAGATTAGACACTACGAATTCATGAATTAAACCCAGAAACAGTTGCCAGATAACAAGTCAACTGATCTGTATGGATGCTGATTCAGGGCAAGAAACGTGCGAGATCATGAAAAGATACCAAAATAGCACAAAATCCACCCTCAGACAAGCCTTATAAAGCATTTGGCTTACTAAGCTGCAGGCTCAACCCTTCCCAGTATCTAGCTTAGGAAAGGCAAGATTCACATAAATACGGAAACAAATCAAAGACAAGTTCATTTCTCTTGCTATTCTCAATAATATCAGCAACCAAAAGAGCATAACAAAACCCAACAAAGGAGATCTAACAAAACAGCAGATCTAACAGAAAACCCACAAAGAAATCAGAAAAGCTCGAAAACCCAGAAAAGCTACTACCTTGTATAACTCATCATAGTCCTGCATAAGACTCTGATGCTTGAGCATGATCCTTGGATCTTCATACATGGCAGCATATGAAGGAGGAGAAAAGTCCATAGCAGCAACAGCAGCTTTCATCTTCATCATGATGAGAAAAGATAAAAACTAGCACCCAGAAACTACAAGCAAAGAAGAGGCTTTGTATGTTTGATGGATAGGAGGAGAAAAATGAAAGGAGAAAGATGAGAAAGGTAGAAGAAATAAAAGGAAGGAAACAGGTTAGAGAGAGTTTTAATGAGAAAGGAGAAAGAGAAAGGGACGGGCAAGAAATAATAAAAGGAAAGATGAGATCGAGAAGGATGAGGGTAGTGAAGAGAGATGAGAGATAGAGAGAGGAATGGGAAGGTTCTTGCTTTCCTGTTTTCCCTGTGAAACTCTGACCAAGACAAAGAAAACCCAAAGCAGCCCACATAATTCGGTGAAAAAAATGTGTTCTTTTGAGACATGAGACAGTGATGAAGATGGGATTTTTTGGGGGGTTGCAGAAGGGTATTTCTGGCATACTGAATTATGGGTCTGTGAGGTGAGGTGGGATTGGTTGGAGGACAACATTTGAAGACATCCCATTCGAAGACATCTTATGATATCCTTCTTTCTTCTCTCTTTTCTTTTTTGTTTTTCTTCTTCTAAACATGAATTTTGGTCCAGCTGGGCCATTGAAGAAAGAGAAAGAGAGAGTTGGGTGGTGTGGACTCTTCTTTGTTTTTGAGAATGGGGTGCGTGGAGTTTCCATGTTTCTTCCTTCTTTCTTATTTGGGTGTCTTTGTGTTTTTTAGCTTCTGTATAGAGAGAGAAAGAGAGGGTCTTTTGCGGGTGTATTTTTACCCTCTTTTCCTTCCTCCTAGTGAGAGAAAGAGACAGAGAGAGAATGGGTTGGGCTGAAAAAGCAAAGCAAATAGATAAATGGGATGATGCTGTTTTCCTGCTGTGCTGCTGCTGCAGTTATTGCTTGTACCTTATTCTTAGGCTTCGGATTGCGGTCATCTCTCTCTCTCTCTCTCTCTCTCTCTGAGAGATGCTTTTCATTTCCCCATTATTAATTTCATACACGCACTCCATGCTTTTACTCACATGCCCCTTCAAAGTTCCTTTGTTGTCATTTGTCAAGGATTCCTTCCTTCTCCCCCCCTTCTTCCTGTTTTTCCTCCCACACGGCCTGCCAGGATCCTGCTGTCAAGAAGTAAAGAAAGAGTAAAACCCCAATTTTGGCTTCAAGCCAGAAACAAATTTCCCAGGGTCGATTTCATCAATTTTCAAGCCCGCTGATATAAACTGCGTTAAAAAATGAAGTTCCTGCAGGGACAAACTAATAGTAATTCTGAAAAATCTATTTCTTATGAACACCAGCCTTCCTAGATTTGTGATGCACACCATCCTACCGGCCTAGCCATTAGCCACCTTGCATTTGACAAAGAGCAGAACATGGCCTTTGATAATTGCAACTAGAGGCAGGCTCCATGGAAAAGAGGTTGAAATGATGCCATGCTAGATTTCCACTTGAACATAACATTTTCTTTCTCTATATTAAATCAACAATCATGTGATGGCCACTCCAAAAATAAATGATGACCACATCCTTTCCATGATAGTGTGCCCATTTCAAACTTGAACGCCACCCACCATTGAAGAACTCTAACAAACATGCACAGGTCACACGGCTGCTTTGGATGCTAGAGAAGCTAAATTTACCAGCAGTGCTAGAAAAGAAAGAAAGAGTAAAAACTGCATCTGGGCTTCGATTAGTTCCCTCCTGTTACAATTTTGTCGGTGGCCAGATTACGTTTTTTTACCTCTTAAAAAATCATGATCCATAGGGAGATTGACGTTGGAAGATGAGGGCTACTGTTGGCTGTATTATCTGTTTAGAGAATTGACAGGCGATGAGGTATCTCTCCGTTGCCCTTTTCTTCGTCTTTCCTATTGGCCCTCTTCATTTAACATTTGTAGCAACTAGCAAGGTTGTTGTTGAGTGAACCTCCAATCTATATTCTATATACCCCTAACCCCAGGCCATGGATTTGTTTAGTTTTAATGAACTTTTTTCAAATTTGTTTTTTATTTACTTGTATGGTATATTATATATGTATATATAAATAATTAAAAAAAAAATATTAAGGATTATACAAGAAAAATACTTGGTAATATTATTAAAAATATATTATAATCTTATTCAAAAACAATATGAAATTTAAATGGTATTTAATAAAGTAATACCCTAAAAAAATATTATAATCTTATTTAAAAACAAAATAAAAACTAAATTGTATTTAATAGGTAAGATTGTGAACCAGTAAGACCAAGTTCGCTTCTCTTTGTTTTTTTTTTATTTCTTTTGGCTTGGTTTAAAGGGTGGATGACATGTCACTAACTATCTTTTTTTTTTAAAAAAAGATGACGCTTTATCTATTTGTCTAGATTTTGAACACCAGAGAGATAACTAGAAAATCAAGGTGGAGTCTTTTTAATTAAAAAAAATATTTTCAATTTATTTTCACACAAAAAAAACTAATAAACATCATTGCAATGTTAATAAATTAATTTTTCAACTTCAAAACCCCTAAATTGGACCCAAAAATAAAATAAAATTGAAAAAATTCCCTCAATCTCAATCTCCTTTTTTCGATAAGATGAAGGGTAAGAAACACCTCAAATAAACTTCTCTCGTCAAATGAAACTTATTGACACCAAGAACAATTTTTTTCATGAAATATAGTCAACTGAGACTTTTTTTTCTATGCCTTTTTATTTTCTAATGATTTTATTTTTCTTTTCTCAAATTTAGCGACTGAAACGTGAATAAAATAAAATTTTGTATCAAACAATAACATTCCAAACTAAAGGGGCCTAAAACAAAGTCAATGAACAATATAGGAGCTAAAAATAATTTTTTTAATGCAAATTTGGAATAGGCCACCCTGTTTTTTCCTTTGTTTGGTCTTTATTCTTCTAATTACATCTTAATGCTACAAATTAAAACCATACCTCATGAAATTGACTCATAATCAAACTCTACAATCCCATCAAAACCTTTATATCTCAAAGAAATATAAAAAAACATAATTATTAATTGAAAAACACATAAAATAGAACATAAAAAAATAAAATTAAAAAAAATCAATCATCAAAATAAAAAGAGTTTCGCCATTGTAGTTTGGAGAGAGCTATCATGCACGTCTATTGTTGAAAATAACTACGCTTTTTAAGTTTTTTTTTTTAATTTACTATACTTGTAATATGATGTATTTTACTTGAATTAAGTCAAAGGGCTTGAAAATCAAAATACACAAGGTGGTCTTATCTTCGCCCAATACTTTATTGTTGACATTTTTTTTTTCAAAGTAGTATAACTTAAATTATATAGAGGTTTCGCCATGTATAAATTCAAAGAAAAAAGTAAAAAAAAAACTAATTTACTAGGGCCTTGTGATTCATAGACCTATTTGCGAAGCAACAAGGGGCCAACGATCTCAAATACATGTAGGGTTTAAGAACGCAAAAGATAGCTATTAGTTAACAAAGCAAGTTGCCAAATTAGCTAGAGCCATATGGCCAGCAAATGTCAATGAAATACATAATACTTCAATTTAAATTAATATTTGATATTTATTTATTTATTACATGGGCTCTCCAACATCCAATGAGCTTGTACAGGCTTCTTGTAAGAGATGTGCCCAGCAATGCAGCATCAGTTAACTGGTCTATGAACAGAAAGGCAAGGTAGCCACTTTTCCATGATCCAATGAGCTTGAAGTCTTCTCACGTGTTGAATACATCAAAGCGAGCCATAGACCACTCAAGTGGTTATGGCTGCTCCACCGAGCTGACCATCAGAGAATATCCATCCACCTTCCATGTATTCACGTCATAAAACATTAGCTTACCCGTTGGGGTTGGACTTTCTGTATGTATTTTGTTTATTTTTGTTTTTTAAAATTATTATTTTTTTATTTTTAAATTGATTTGATGTGTGGATATTAAAAATAATTTTTTTAAAAATAAAAATAATATTATTTTAATACTTCAAAAATAAATATTCCCTTACCCGGGCTTGGGTTTGGACCAAGTCAAGAACTTAGCCGCTACTGCGTGCTTATCACCATTATCTCAATGGGCTGGGTTGCTTCTGCTGGGCTCAAGCGGTGACCCAGTATTGTCGTCTTCTTCTTTATAATGCAAAGCAAAACGAACTGTTACAAACAACTGTAAACATCCCCAGCTGCCATTGCATCTGCAAATCAAACTGGGCCAACCAGTTCATCCTGAAGAAACTGATTGCCGAATTAATTCTTAGATGTTTTACAATATATTAATTGTTTTTTTTTAAATATTTTTTATTTAAAAATATATCAAATAATATTTTTTATTTTTAAAATATTATTTAATATTAGGATGATTTTAAAATATAAAAAAATATTAATTTAATGAAAAAATAATTTTAAATTTTTTCAAAAATATTTTTAAAACGAAAAAAATAAACGAGTGTGGAACCAAATAACCATGCATGTACATGGTGTAGCAATTATTTAAAAATCATGATTTTTATTGAGTTAAACTAAATGTTTGATATTCAAGACTTTACTAATTTTATATATATTTGGTAACTCATAATTAAAATAATTCTTTCTTTGAAAAAGTCATATAAAATAAAGCTGAGCTGGCATAAGGATAGTCCAAAGTGTGTTTATATACATGTATATATTAGAGGAACTTCTAAAATGGATAAAGTAAAAAATCATAAATTTTTTTATAAGCATATTTAGAAATTAAAAATATCTCTTGTTACAACAAAATTTTATATATTTCTTTTACAAATTGAGCGAGAGAGTTTTTTTTTTTAGCGTATTGCATGTTAATAGTTGTTTTGATAAAAATAAAATAAAATGAATTATGTATCATTGTTGTGTTAAAAATAAATTTAGTTTTATTATAAAATGAAAATAAATGTGATAATAAATAATATAATATATTTTTAATAAGTTAAAATAGTTTTGAATAGTTTGAACAACACGTAAAGATATCATAAAAAATTTTAGAAGCTACAGATACTAGTATGAAAAAGTTTATATTCGATAAATTCTAGATTTCAAGATGGTCGATTCAAGAAATGTAATTAGTCAAGTTTAAAAATTTTAATTTATCTTGTATGATATTCATGTTAAAGAAAAGTTTCGAGTAACTATAATTATTGAAAAATTACTATTAATTTAAAAAGATTTTAAAAACTATTTTATGCATAACCTCATGGAGATATGAGGTAAAGATTTGAGGTTAAGAATATAAAAAAACAATAAATTTTCTAAAAAAAGGAATCAATACTTTCAAGCATTATTTGAACATGCGACGAAGAACCACAATAAAAAACTAAAAGAATAAGCTTGCTATGAATATAACGACTATTATAACCAAGCTCGAGAATAATAATAAGAATAATGCCTCTTCTTCAATTTTGTTTAATACTTGGTTGTTAAACTGAATCAAGGAAGTCAGTCAAATTCTACATGCATTTGGTAATTTTGATCAGCCATGAGCGGCAGTAGTGTTCTTGATTGGCAATTTTGTCTCTCAGAAAAACCTTAAAACTCTTCTGCTTGCATTGGATATTTATAGATGGTATGGCATTTGATTCAGTGACCATCTGGAATGACAATTAGAATAGAACAAGTTGCCTTCAAAACATAGTTCTTACTTTGAATGAATGAGCCTACCCTAGCTAGCTGCCTCACCCATCATTTGCATGGGATTTCTACTTGTTCATGGATTGCTCCACAGATCAGGCACTTTCAATCTCTCGCCGCTGTCTCTCCAGCTTTTATCAAGATTTGGGTAATTCTTCTCCAGCTAAGAATGATCTGAAAAGAATGAAAGCTCTTCTAGGTTGAAATAAGGGAACTTCATGGCCTGCTCCTCTCACAGTTGCAAAGGTTAGCCCCTTGTAAACTTCTGTCCATCCTCCAACCTGTATCATAGGCTGAACTGTAAGTTGATTCTGCTATAAAATAGTAACTAAAATCAAACTTGAAGAGCAGTTAAAAACTACTCTCATGAGACACTTTGTGCGTTACCTGGTCTCCTGAATACCAAGGATACCACCTGGTTTTAACAGTGAGATTAAGGTGGCTGAGGGAAAACCTGGTGGCAGTCACCGGAACCACCGAATCTGTATCACCACTGCATCAAGAGAGAAACGAAGTCATCAAGTAACCTATGAAACTCCATCACTCTGCCATGGCTAGTGGATGTGAAAAACATATGTTGATGGCCCACAAGTTCAGTATCAACACCAGACAACCAATCAGAAACTCCCCCATGGACAGTCAAACACTTTACCTCTCGAGAGCCCTGTCTTTTACAGTAACAGAATTTGCAATCCAAAAAATAAGACGTTCAATCGATAGTTATTTATGTGATTTGACACCTTTCACTTTTGGAAAACTGTATCTTTCTGTTTAACAGATTACTATCAACAACATAATTAACCAGTGATATATTTGTCAACTGGAACACATCAAAAAATTACCTGAAAACCCAGATTCTTAAACCAGCTGCAATTAGATCCTTGTATACGGGTAACATAGAAGATTCAGAATCCTTCCAGTTTTTAATAAGAACATCGCTGCCAAATAACAAATTTTATCATGCAGATCAAAGAAGAAGCAGAGTATAATTTCCTTCGTGTTTTTTTTTTTTTTTTCAATTGCAAAAAGTATAAAGTTAGCAGAGGAACCGGGATATACCTGCAAGCAGTCCATTTGTAAGGAATTCCAGTAACATTAGCATGCATTGCCTTCTGCACTTCAGGTCGATTATAGTATTTTTCTGCATATTTCTCAGTACATGGATCATAACCAGAAACCCTTCTGCGCAGCAGAGTATTTTTCAGCCTTACAGTACTGTTTGGCAGTTGCATACAAGATGGTGTATAAATGCTGTATTGATCAATATCCCCAAATTCATGGTTCATTGCATAAGTCACAGCATCATCACATTTGTTAGAGGCTCTGTCTTCCGTGAAATTGCAATTGTCAAGAATTGCTCGATAAGTCCGATCCGATATCATTGAATGCGTCCACCAAAATGCAACAGTTCCTATGCTATCGTAGTAGTTATCCGTGACTGCATTTCCCACCTGTATAAATATTTGATCACTTGAAACTTAGTATTTTCTTGAACTTGCAGTCAACTTAGTCCTACAATATTTTTCAAATTTGCAAATATATTTCACTCACAATGAATCCTTTGAGATTGATGATGGGATGTGGATATGCTTTATTATAATCATGGATTTTCTTTGCCAACTGGGGAACATAATGCCCTAAGCACATGAAAATAAGATTAGAACACTAGTTACTTAGTCTAAACAAAGGTATCATCCCAAGATTCTTAAGAAACAAATACTCAGTTTCTTTATGTATTGCTGCTTAAATACCTGCATAACTTTCACCAGCAATATAGAATTCTCTATATTTGTATTGAGGGAATCTCGACATCCATCTTGTAAGAAAAACCAGAGCATCTTGAGCTGTGTCATGAAAGGGAAACTTACGATCACATGAGATGAGCATGACCAATTAAATCTGTGTCAGTAAATGTAACTATTATAGATGATATAATATATACCTGTCCTTTTGTCGCCAGAATCTTTAAGATTAGAGCTTGTGTTTGTGTATGAGAATCCCACACCAGCTGGTGACTCCAGGAAAAGAATATTTGCTTCTGTAAACATATAAAGCAAAATGATTTCACCATGAGAAAACTTTAACAAAGTTGATGAGTCATATTTTATTTTTTTTTGTTACATATTTTTATAAATAAAAAAGATTTTAAAAATAAAATGAATCTGGCAAACACGCTAAATCCAAAGAGCTTGGGTTCAGCAATCAGACAAGTACTGACTACAAGCTATCAACTACATTGATTAAAAATAATAAACATGATTGTGAGAAAGAAATAAAATAAAAATATTCTTTGGATCATAGGTTTTAATCACCTTTATTCCATGAGTATTTGTTCATGTAAAGAGATGAACCGGTTCTGTTTATCCGAAACGGTCCGATTTCTTCTGATGCTCCATATGCCACTGATGAACAACCTGGTCCTGCACACACATGATTAAATATCGAGACCCGCGTGATTAATTATTTTTCCCATACTTAAATATTGGAAGTTGAAGTTAGACATGAAAATATTGACCAGAAGCAATTTAAAATTACTTAGGCATATGTACGAATTATTCACAAAAATTGGGTAAAATTAAGAAAAAAAAGAGGAAAAAAATAAAATCGATTTTTTTTTTAATTTTTAATGTCAACATATCAAAATCATGAACAAATATTAATTCAATGTTTTTTTCAAAATAAATTTACTTTTAAAAAACATATGTAAAGGGAATTTTAACCTCCAAATTACAGAGCAAGAATTCCCAGTAGTACTCTTTAGTCTAAATGTCAATAATTGAACAGATTTCGGCAAGTTCAAATGTCACTTTATTAGTTGTTGAAATGCATTTTCCCAAGTGATATACGATTACATGATATCACTTCAATCTTTTCACAAACAACATCAGTAATTTATTATTTTATTTTTATTCGAGAAATTGTTGATAAAGTAAATTTCACTGTTATAGTTAATTAATTATACAATCGATAAAAAAAAATGTGCAAAGAATTATCACTTCATTTTGTTATAATGCATGTTTGAGTTATATTTTTAAAGTATTTTTTTGAGGATGTGGTTGATGTTGTTTTTTAAAATATTTTTTATGTTAAAATATATTAAAATAATATTTTTTAATTTTTTAAAAATTATTTTTAAAATTAATCCATTAAAACGTTTCAAAATATATAAAAATATATTAATTTTTTATAAAAAAATTTAATTTTTAAAGAACGATTTGCACTCTAATATTATTTAGTGTTGCTGTTCTTTCTTTCTGGTGCTTTGTCTTGATCTGGGAATTTTCAAATTCCTCCTCCATTTGTAGGTCCCCAGAAACCACCACCACCACCACCATCATCATCGTGACCATTTTCTTCTTCTGAATGCGCGTGCTTCGAAGAAAGAAGTTACACAGACTCATAGTTGCCATAAGTTTCTATCTTCCACTACTTTTTATTCCTTCTCTGACCGATCGAGGTCAACTCAAACAAGCAAGACAAAAACACCAGAGAAAAAGAGAGAGGGAAGCATCCTTTTTCTTGGATAACAATAATAATAATATGGAAACCATTGACGGCATAAAAAAGTTGGTTCACTTTATGGTGCCTCATTTTTTTTTTTTTTTTTGGGGGTGTTTTCTTTTGCTTACACTATGAATCACAAAAAAAAGAAGAGAAAAATCGAAAGAAAGTGACTGAAAAACTCACGGTGCTCGGCCCTTTTGAGATACTGGGGCTGTTCTAAAGGTGGGATAAAACCCTAAAAAGACACAGACAGAGAGATCACGAGAGCCCATTTGGCTAATTTTTTTGGATTTTTGTTGTACCTATACAGTCGTTTTTCCTTTCTGTACTGGCTAATAATGACATCAGTAAATTTCAGCATGCAAAAATACTGATAGAATGGGGGCGGGTATTAAGGCCCAGGGCAGAGTGTGTTATATGTTGTTGACTGATTACTGGGCATGTCGTCACGTACAAGAGGTTAGGCACGAGTGGGACTATACTTTGGCATGCACGTTTCCTTCATTTATTGAGAGGCACAAATATTTTGGCTCATCATTAAGGCATTATTATTCAAAATAACATCAACAAATAATTATTAAAGATCCTTGCTTAATTCACACCAAATCATAAATGGTGAGATAGGGCGACTAATTAATTAGCTTCATGGAATAGTTGAAAATGGTTTTGACTGCTACTTGCTTGCATCTTTTTTTTTTTTTTTGAACTCGTTTCCATAACAAAAAGGAAGACAATCGAATCCTTGAAGGATTCTGCTTAAAGTCAACCATATCAAGCAATGGAATTAATTTAAAAAATGTAGTAGAAATCACAATTGATTTGATCCCAATTAACACTGTTCTTTCTCGTTTCCTAGCAAGGATAGCTTAATTTATGCTGTGTACTTCAATTGAAACCGGTTCATGTCAAGATGATAGCCAAGAAAGCATACAAGGTACATTCAAGGAAGAGTATAATTTAGCTAGTTAAACTGACCTCCATTGAGCCAAAGAACGAGAGGTTTCTTGTCAGGAATTGCTGTAGCTTCTGTCAACCAGTAAAAGAGTGCACGCCCATGTTTCTCATTGACAGTAACATAGCCAGAAAACTGTGAAAACTTGACTGCTGGTTGACCAGGGAGAGCTGAGATTCGATCGAGTTCTTGCTGTCTATTCAAAGCAACAATGGTGGTGGTGAGTGAAGATACGAGAAGCAAGGACAAGATCAAGAGATGGGTGTTTGTTTGAACTGTCATTGCACCTTCTACAAAGAGAGAAGAGTCCCTTCTCTCTTTCAAGAAACTATGAAATAGTAGAAGACACTGTTGCTATAGATACTGTGAGATATTAATACATAGAACTGGCCGGTGAGGTGTTGATGCCTCAACTATGGGTTTCCAAGGCAATTACTTAAAGTTTAATGTTGCTGCATTGCTACACTAGTAGTAGTGGAGGTTGGGGAGCTAAGTGGACCTCGATCCCTTCTCTCTCTCTCTCTGAGATTTTTGAGAGGAAGAGACGCAGAAAGAGGTGAAGATGGAGCTAGATCAGAACTTGGCTAGGAGCCACCCAGAACAGGGATCATAAATGCATCACAAGTCCCTCTCTCAATCTGAGCTGTACACAGTACTTGCAACAAGCAACTAGAGCTGACCAGCTAATATCTTATTTGGTATCTTCCCTGTATTAAGAAAACAGGTATCAAATTGGGACCATCTAAATAAACAAATGCTCAAGAAATGGCGGGTATTAAGTGTTCTTTTCCGGGCCGGGGGGTTCTTTCATCATTAAAATATTGTTCCGGATAAGTTATTTTTTAACAAAATTTCATGCATATTAATTAGAACAACAAATTTACCTAACATCAACAAATTCTAAAACAGTTGATTAAGATATATTTTGTCTTATACAGATGATTATTAATATATTTAATTAGATATTTTCATAAACTTTTTAATTTATACTTTAAAATATATCAATATGATTTGAAACACGAATCAAATAGCTAGAATATATATATATATATATATATATATAAACACACACACGTATTGAGATTTTACCATAAAAAGTGTCTTTATAGTATTATTAATACGCCTTGCTGACAATATTTTTAACAGCTAACGCAAACATATTATGGTTAATTTCTTTTGATCTTAATTACAAGCCTGAAAATAAGCTCTTATAAAGTGCTACTGTGCAATTGCAGGCTCCCTCCCTTCCTCTGTCATCCTGTGGTCCTCATCTGAAGGGTATACGAAAGAAGAACTCATCAAGATTAATGGCTGTGGGGTTGTGATCTCTAACAGCCTGTTTATCTGGTTCCTCGAATTTGGCATGAAACAAAGGGTGGTAGCTTGCTAGCTAGCTACCAAGCCTGATCAATTAGGGTTCAACCATTAATATCCAAACAACATGTACGTCGTCTTGCTCTTGAGAGAGAAAAAACTTGCTAAATGGCGAAAGCTAAATTGTACAAGTCAAAAATAAAGGCAAAATTACCCACTACCAATTATTGTATAACTGAATTTTAACAAGTCAAAACCTAACAAGCACATCAACTTATCCATACAGGAGCATTGGCATGTGGGATTGAGTGATGAGTTGTTAAACTGGAGCTTGATTATATAATGACTGGTGGTCAGATCCGGAGAGTTTAAATGGTTGACCAACCGGCCCCTCTCTCTGTTAAATTAATATATATCGTTGCTATTCATAATGTATCGCATGACTTTAATTTATTAAAAAGTTTGACTAAACCATAGTTATTCAACGCTTGACTGGTAGACCTAATGATTCACGAATCCAAATCTTGATCTAATATAATTTAGGGTTCCTTTCAAACCATGAATGACATTGACATTTAAAAACACACCCTCTATAAATATCAGCTATTCTCATTAAATATTTACAATCCATTTTTTTTTTAAAACTCAACAACATTTTATCTCTAATTAACCAATATCACCGCATTTTTTTTTTATTATAGGCTGATTGAGTTAACACTTTCAAACGAATAAAAATGAAGCTATAGACCTCTAAATTGAGCAATGATGGATTCAAATGAAAGATATGCTTCTCCTCTACCAAGATCAGGTGGTCTTCGATGACGTTTATATCGAAGTTGCTCTGACGAAGCCTCAAAAGTGGGGTAATTCAGTCATTGATGGTCAGGATAACAATTTCACAAAACCACTATATAATTTTTTTTTTGTGTTTTCACACTTCAAGCCTTTTCAATGGGTTTTTATCAAAGGTTGTTCATGTTTCTCTCATGATCAAAAGGCCATAAACATGCTTCTTGGTCTCTAAGTTTGGAAAATCACAAAAACCTCTAAAAACCAAGTTTGTTGCAAAACCACCATTGTAAAACTAGTATAAGTACTGTCGCACCCGACATCGCGGCGGCCTTAAAAAATTAAAATTTGGAAAAGGATGGATTTCTAGCATCCAATTCTTTGATGGTGAATGATCTTTATTTAAGGAGTCGCCACCTAGTATTATGGTCACTAGGAACCCTAACTGGTCAACAGAGATTCTATGGTTCGGGACTGGTTACGTAAAAGGGAAGATATTATCACCCGTTAAACGTCCTGCCTGAGGCAGGCTGCATTGCTAGTTTCGTCTTTAATTGCTAAATGTTTATTAGTTTACGATATGATAATTTACTTATAATATTCCCGACTCTGGCGCCAGTGAATATTAAACTACGGATACTTCCAACTCTTACATCATTTACTCACTTCAAACTTCTTCAACCTAAATTAATATCTTTAATTATTATCAATTCCATACAAAATCATTTTTTCTTAAATTTCTAACTTAACCATAAAATTGACAAAAAAAAAATATTATTAGTACCCATTAAATTGCCCATCATTTCTTCAATTCTAACACTCCTAAGTTATAAAATCACACTCAATTTCATCAAGTGAAAAACTAAATACATTTTCTCAAATCCCAAACAAATTCTAAAATACAAACATTACATTAATACAACAAAATTATAAAATAAGTAAAACACTTAAATACATATGTAAACTACAAATCAACAAACAAATTTTGAATAAATTAACTTTAAACATAAATGGGTTTTAGAAAAAATAGATGGGTTTTCTTATTTATGGAGTGAAGCTTGAAAAAAAATAGAACCAATGGAGGGAGTTTCCGTCGATGCTGAAAGGTTAGGTGAATAAATTTTAGAGGGGGCTATTAGAAATTTAAGGAAATTAGGGTTAGGGTTTGAATTGGATTTAAGAAGAAGAATAAGAAATGGAGGGAAGAGAGAATGTTGGGTTTTAATTCCCTTTGAAATTGTTGATGAGAATTTTATTGGCAATTCAGTCAGCAATTTAACACGTCAGAAATACCGATAAAATTATTTTAAATTTTTTTTATTCCATCGTTGATTTCATTAAAAAAACATTAACATAAGTTTTTTATTATGATTTTTGTCGGTAAACAGTGACAAGATGATTTTTTTATTGTCACTTCCATTGATATTTTTAATTTTCTAGTAGTGTTAATTTGGGTGTTGGGAATGTGCCTTTTTGTAAAAGTGAGTGAATTCATGTTGGGTCGCTTTGATCCCCCATAGTCTTAATGAGTATGAATAAAGGCCTTAAGGTTCATTTTAATTATCGTACATAGCGTGCATCGCGTGGCGAGATGTCAAAGAATCATTACCTAGTTGTTTGGTTCAAGGTAACTGGGAGACCTAGGTGGACTGGTCTTATCTAAAATTCCAGGGTGGACTAGTTATGGCCAGGGAAGGTATTAGTGCTCCTAGTGCACCTTACCTAAGATAAGCTACATTATATGATCTGAATGTGGTTTAAAAGTATTGATGAGTTCCTAACTGGTGATCCGTTTATGGCTCGGAACAAAGATTTACGCTCATGAATAAATCTAGCATTTTGAAATTGTTATAGGCTTATATATGTTCAAGTAAATTCTTATAGGAAGAATCTATATAGGTGCCCTGACAGGGTTCACCTATCCTAAGAGGCGAAAGTGTTTTCCATAACTCATATATTGTGGTGAAAAATACTTTCAATTAAAATTGATTAACATCCAAAATAATTCTAAGAATTTTCTAGTCAACTCATGGTACTTAAATACCAATGTACTTGTAGGTCCAGCATTTATACCAAAATGTTAACCAATAATTTTCAGGAATTTAATTTTTTAGGGTTATCAAAATATTGGTCAAATCCTTAATGTAAAATTCAAAAATGCAAAAAACAAGAACAAAAATCTTCTCAAACAATGCTAAAAATATTTTTTTTCTCTCGTTTTTAAATGCAATTTTTGTAAGGATTGGTTCTTATACAACAAGTTAAAAAATCATTAAAAATTTTTTTTTTTACCCCACCAAGTTGATGTGAAACTTTTGGTTCAACCATAAACAGAATCAAAGTTCATGGTTTAACCCAAAAAACAAACCAAAACTTAAAACAAAATCTAAAACAAATCAAACTTAAAAAAAAACTCAAAAACTCTATCAGAACAAATCAAAACCCTAAAAAACAAAGAACATTGAGAACATTCAATATGAGCGCAGCAACGTGAATTTCAAATCAGACCAAATATGGATAAACTAAGGACACAAATATGTTAGAAATCATGCAAGGATCAATACTCTAGTATTCATGCACTTCGATTATCACTCAAAAACCATTATTTTATCAAAATAGGTTTCGGTTCATAATCAAAACTCTATGATTAAAACCTAATAAAAACATGTTATTGATGTAAATAAACTCTATATTATTGACTAATCAAGTTGCCTAAAGGTTTCTATGCAAAGAATTGAACCAAAATTGATCCAAATGATAGGGTTAAGGCAATGTTCTTCCCAAGAATCAGAAGAACACTGCCCAGCAAACCCAGAAATAAAGATCAAGCTACCAAACCCAGAAAATGGTCTTTTATGCCTTTAAAACATGCTTTCTTAGTTCCAACAAACCACATTACCATAATTATCATCTTAGAGTTCCTTTATCAATCATTTCTCCCATTTTCCTCCCTTTTGCTCTGATTTTTCAGGGGTGTTTATAGGGTTTTGCTAGGGTTTTTGATGGATTCAAATATAGTTTGATCAAAACTTAGCTTTTTGATCAAAATAAAATGGTTTTGGAGTACATTTTACAGATATGTGCTTTGTACTTGTCATAACCCAATTTTTGAACAAATAATAAAAATTGAATATAGTTGACAATGGGGTTCAGACAACACAAAATTTAAAGTTTGATGATGGAATTATTAAATTTGAGAGTCAATTAATCAATAATTGAAGAATTAATAAGTTGGAGACTTTAATTAAAAATTTAGATTAGTTTAATTAATGAAATCAGGATAATTAATAAGTTTGCGAACTTAATTAAATTTTGATTTAATTAATTAAATAAATTCAGGGATTTAATTGAAATTAATCCAAGGGGCAAAATTAAATTTATTGATTAAGGGACACCAATTGATACATTTCAAAACATCAGAAACCAAACTACAATTTGTCATTTTCATCCAAGATGACGCCGTTTTGATCCCACTGTTCACCACCCCTTTCGTTTCGTACGGACCAGACCGATTCAACAGGAAACAAATCTGGGAATTCAAGGCCACGACACCATGATTTCTTGCCCATGATCCCGCTCATGGATTGATGAATAGAGGAACGGGTTTTTTCTGCATGCTCGGGCTCTATAAAAGGCGAGCGAGCAGAGGCAAGGGGGGAATCAGAGGGGGAAGAGGACCGGAAAAAAACCAGAGAACCGAAAAATCAACCCAGAAAAACAGAGTTAAAAAAAGGGAGCAGAGAAAACAGAGCAAAAATCCAAATACACAGAGAAAGAGAGAACAAGAGAGCAGGACACAGTGAGGAGAATTATCCTTGAAATTATCTCCGGACCTGCAAACAAAGAAAAACCCGGATTCAGCCAAAGAACACTCACAACAAGCCGGAATCTTCTTTGTAGCTTTAAAAGTTACAGAGAAATCAAGAAGGAAAGCACAGACAAGTGGTCACAGAGGGAAAACCAGAGGAGCATTAGGCGAGAATCATCAAGCAGCGCTGCAAGCATCTTCGGTCTCCAGAAGCAGCATCTTCGGTCTCCAGAAGCAGGTATGACTCCGTCCCCTTTGCATTTTCATTTCAAAAAGTGATGTGCTGCAAGAACACTGTGTGAAGGTAATTTAATTACCTTCACCAGTGTTCGGGCACGCGTGCCTTTAGTTTTTACCCGTAGGTCACCGGCTTGGGCCGATGGTCGGCAAATTTGCAAATTTCAACCCCCAAAAATTAGTTAAAAAAATATAATAAAAAAATAAAAATAAAAGGCAAAAAAAAATATGTATGTATGGATAAAAATAATGTAAATTTATTGGTTTATTCACTGACGCCAGAGTCAGGAATAAAATATCGGTTTAAATTTATATTATTTTTATTCGTTGTATTTTATTTTATTTAGATGAATAAAAATAATGTAAATTTATTGGTTTATTCATCGCGCCGCTCGGGGAATAAAAATATCGGTTTAAATTTATATTATTTTTATTTGTTGTATTTTATTTTATTTAGCTAGAAAAAAATAAAAAATGTGCATGCGTAAAAAATAAATTTATTTTTGTTCATTTATTCACTGACACTAGAGTCGGGAAAATAAAAAATATTAAATCTAATTTATTTTATAGCTACGTGATATTTACCAACTCTAGAGTTGGAAGTATCCGTAGTTTAATATTCACTGGCGCCAGAGTCGGGAATATTATAAGTAAATTATCATATCGTAAACTAATAAACATTTAGCAATTAAAGACGAAACTAGCAATGCAGCCTGCCTCAGGCAGGACGTTTAAGGGGTGATAATATCTTTCCTTTTACGTAACCAGTCCCGAACCATAGAATCTCTGTTGACCAGTTAGGGTTCCTAGTGACCATAATACTAGGTGGCGACTCCTTAAACAAAGATCATTCACCATCAAAGAATTGGATGCTAGAAATCCATCCTTTTCTGAATTTTAATTTTTTAAGGCCGCCGCGATGTCGGGTGCGACAGAATGGCGACTCCACTGGGGACTAATGGACTAAGCTTTGCCTTTTGTTTGTCAATTGCTATAATGTTTGTTACGTTGTGTTTATTTGTTTATTTTTTCCTGCATTTTACTGCTTTAGCATGCATCCTTGTTTATATTGTCATGCATCACGTTAAAAGCACACACCTTACAATCTAGGATAAGTGGGGGAGTAACGGTACCCCAATGGCTTTAGCCTGGGTAAGACTCATGAAACCATCCAACTCTCGCTTGATTGTTTACTTGGAAGTGGTTGATATGCCAAACTGATATTACTCAGAGCCTCTATCTTCACACTACTTGTAAGCCTCATATCAACCTTTTCAAGGACGATCACTGAGCATGCGAGAGACCCATTTGAAACTAGATAATGACCAGCCCCTTGATGCACTCAACAATTAGGATCTTTCTATTAGGTTGTCATCCCGTGAAGGGCATGCCCGTATTTTTAATTGAATCAACATTTTTGCATAAATTACATGATTTACATTTACAGGTTGAAATATAGGTTCCCCATTGAAACCTACATATAATAATCATTTGAGAAAAAAAAACAAATCGAAAACGAAGAAAGAGCCTAGTTGGAAGCCCAACATCAAAAAGAGGTGGACAATCTTAAGGAAGAAGTCACAGGGATTACTAGTCTACTCGAGCAGGTCTTGAGAAATAAATCCGGAAAAGCAACACTTATAGCTCAGCTTGAAGATATGCATGTAACTCATTTCGATCCACAGAATCTGGGGGCAAATAGGGTGTCATCTGAATTTCAACAACCTATGCATTTCCAGCCAGCATACCCTGCGAGAGTTTCGTCCACCATTGATTCTATAGAGAAGGAATATCAAAAAGGCAATGTGGTAAAAGAAGATGATCTGAACAAATTCATTGCCCTAGAGCAAAAGATGAGGGCATTTGAGGGAATTCACCTATATGATTCTATAAAGGCTGTTGAGATGTGTTTGGTGCCCAACGTTGTCATTCCTAAAAATTTTAGAGTGCCCGAATTTGTTAAATATACGGGAACTCAATGTCCTATAACTCATCTCAAAGCATACTGCAACAAAATGGCTGAGGTGGTTGATAATGAGAAACTGTTGATTCATTTCTTTCAAGACAGTCTGAGAAATGTTGCCCTTACTTGGTATATGCAGTTGGACAATACCAAGGTTAAAAAATGGAAGGATTTAGTGGATGCCTTTATGAGGCAATATAAGTTCAATATAGACGTGGGCCCTGATCGGTTAAGCTTGCAAGCTATGGAGAAGGACAACAAGGAGTCCATAAGGGAATACGCCCGGAGATGGAGTAAGATAGCTGCACAAGTTAATCCTCCCATGTTGGAAAAATAGATGATCAGTTTATTTTCCAACACCTTTAAAGCTCCGTACTTTGAATACTTGGTTAGAAGCTCTGCACAACATTTCGCTGACCTGGTTGTTGTAGCTGAGAGGATTGAACAAGCCATTGGGTTAGGTAAAATTGCTGATCCAACTGAAAAGAATGATTTTACCGAAAAAGGAAAGGACACTAAAGGGGGTGACCAAGGCTCTTACCGTTCCTATAGCTAATTTCTTTACGCCGACTCCCAGAAATCAACTATCTTGAAGAGAAAGCTATGGTGATATTAGGTCGAGAATGATCACTAAATGTTTAGTTCCTTTATGTGTTATCATGCCAGTATTCAGGTTGGCATAAGATCTTTGTTGTTGAACTTCTTTTCCTAAACTTCAATGAAATAATGAGTTTGTCATTCAATCGTGTTCACGACCAGACATTATTCTGATTAAGAAAGTTTTTCTTATAAGAACTCACGAATACACCTTTGAAGCCTCGCGTGATCTCATAAACGCAATTCATCTCTTGTACCAAAATCCATTTCCCTATTGGAGTTTTGAAAATTTGATCTGGTATTTTGATTTCAAAAATAATTTGATGTTCATTCAAAAATGATATTTTTCACATTCTACTTGTAGAGTGACAAGTGAATCAAGCAGCTCCATCATTGAGGTGACTAAATTATAAACCATAAAAATTATGAAAAAGAAAAGAAAAAGAAAGAAATGAATAAACACACTTACCCTATGACTCTTGAATCATGTGTTTTTTTTTTAAATGTATGAATAATGGTATGTAGTGAACTCATTGCTCATGATTTATGAAATGCATCTTTGCAAAGACCAAACCATCACACTGGATGAGGTCAAAGTTTATTGATCTTAACTGCTTGCGCTTGAAATGAGGAAAGACCATCTTTGTTATTCCTTTCACTTTCTGAAATAAGTACATCCCTTGCGATCCCTTTTTGAGCCTGAATAATTTTTCTTTCATGAAAACAAATCCCGACTAGGATCACACCCCACACTGGGGGGCAAGAGAAAATTTCAATGAGAAATGAGAAAAAGCCGTGAGAAAGCCAAAAAGGCATAAAGATCCCAAGAAATTCAAATGCTAGGGGGCATACCCAAATCACAAGAAAAAGTGATAACCAAGATAAAGTGAATATGCTCTAGCAAAGCTATGAAAAAAAAAAGGCAAATCAAAGAAGAGCGACAAAAGAAAATATGAATGACGTCAATAGTCAAACTGTTGATAGTGATCCTTAGTCTTTGAGACCCTGAAACACTCTTTGAGCCTTATGAATCTTTTTCTTTCATAGCCAAGAACCACAGCCTACGTTACGTCCCGATAGAAGTCCTTTCTAATCAAGCAAGCAACCTAGAACAATAAACAATGCTCTCAAAATGCAAAGAATACTTTTTCATAAGATTCATGACATCAAGAATAAACTACTCATTATTATTCATGCTGATAAAAATAAATGCTAAAAAAAAAGACAAGTTTTTCTCATATAAAATCTCGAGCTTTTTCTCGAGCACTTCACTTCGAAACAAAAGGTCATCTCATGACATATTTTCACCGAAGACCTCATTACCAAACACAAGAGCAAATAATCTCTTTTCCAAGAAAGGAAATAACCAAGGAGTTGCAAGATTTCAAAAACAAATTACTTTAGACTCACATCGAAATAATTTTTGTTTTTAAAATGCAAGATCAAGATTTCAAGATTTATTCTAGACTCATATTCCTTCACCAAATGAGAGAATGGCCTCTTAAAATCATTATTCATCTAAGTCATTGACATAGCACACTTGGGGGGCAATGACCAGTACAAGGGGACAACATTGTGTTTAAGGAAAATCTATCATCCCTTACAACAAGACAAGGGGGCATTTTGGTTTACAAAAGACCGTTTGATCCTTTCAGCTAGTGACACCGAATGTTTTTAGCATTGAGACGAGGGGTAATGAATGATCCTCTCAAATTATTTGACGAGTCCGAAAATCTTTAGCAAGCATATGGGTCACGATGGGTACCATAAAGGCTGAGTTGTGCAAACAAATTTGGAAAAAGTCTTATATGGGCTAACTCGAGTGGGCTAGAAAGCCAAACGACAAAGATGACTCAAATCAGATAGCAAGATCTCACCAACCAAGCAACGAGAAGACTAAGAAGAAATGGGGGGCCTATATTTCAAATCAGGTAAAGATGTATGCATATCATTTAAACTTTGAGACATTGGACAATGAGTTTTGCAAATTTTATTAGAGAAAATTCTAATAGAATCCATCAAGCGGAAGGCCAACTTGAAATGGCGAACATTGAAATTGCTTTTGAAAAATTTTCACTTTTGAGAATTTTTCAACCTGAGTAGGCCGCCCATGAAAATTAGGCCACTTGAAAAATATCTGTATTTTCCCACCACCTTTCATTCTCTATTCGAGCGCGCCTTCGAGCCCTCGTCTTATCCCCATTTCGAGCGTGCCTTCCAGCCCTCGTCTTGTTTCTTTTCGAGCGCGCCTTCGAGCCCTCGACCATCAAAGGTAGTGCGTTTCCTATCCTATCTCCATTCGAGCGCGCCTTCGAGCCCTCGTCTTGTTTCTTTTCAAGCACGCCTTCGAGCCCTCGACCATCAAAGGTAGTGCATTTCCTATCCTACCTCCATTCGAGCGCGCCTTCGAGCCCTCGTCTTATCTCCATTTCGAGAGTGCCTTCGAGCCCTCGACCATCAAAGGTAGTGCATTTCCTATCCTACCTTCATTCGAGCGTGCCTTCGAGCCCTCGTCTTATCCCCATTCGAGCGCGCCTTTGAGCCCTTGTCTTATCTCCATTTCGAGAGCGCCTTCGAGCCCTCGACCATCAAAGGTAGTGCATTTCCTATCCTACCTCCTTTTGAGTGCGCCTTCGAGCCCTCATTTCCTTTGAGCTTCCATCTATTGAATAAATGCGCCTTCGAGCCCTATCATGTCTTAAAAAAAATCCTCGTATTTTTCCACTGGGCAGGTAACCCATTACAATGTGACCAACTGGGCTGGTAACCCATTACAATGTGACCATCTGGGTCGGTAACCCATTACAATATACCATCCACTAGGCAGGTAACCCATTACAATGTGACTAACTGGGCCGGTAACCCATTACAATGTGACCATCTGGGCAGGTAACCCATTACAATGTGACCATCTGGGTCGGTAACCCATTACAATATACCATCCTATACTGGGCAGGTAACCCATTACAATGTGACCAACTGGGCAGGTAACCCATTACAATGTGATCATCTGGGTCGGTAACCCATTACAATATACCATCCTATACTGGGCAGGTAACCCATTACAATGTGACCATCTGGGTCGGTAACCCATTACAATATACCATCCTATACTGGGCAGGTAACCCATTACAATGTGACCATTTGGGCCGGTAACCCATTACAATATACTATCACAAAAGGACAGGCGAGGTTTCAATATACTATCACAAAAAGGGGGACCCCAGTCAAAAAAAAAAAGGGTCGTCTTTTCGAAGTTTTCAAAACTCTAAAAAAATAAATTATTTCCGTATCTACTTTTCTTTATAAATTTACTACCCAAAACCAAAGGAAAATAAAATTTTCCAATGACTTTGTATCGTAAACATTATAAAGAGGGGGCAACTGTCATAACCCAATTTTTGAACAAATAATAAAAATTGAATATAGTTGACAATGGGGTTCGATAAACACAAAATTTAAAGTTTGATGATGGAATTATTAAATTTGAGAGTCAATTAATCAATAATTGAAGAATTAATAAGTTGGAGACTTTAATTAAAAATTTAGATTAGTTTAATTAATGAAATTAGGAGAATTAATAAGTTTGCGAACTTAATTAAATTTTGATTTAATTAATTAAATAAATTCAGGGATTTAATTGAAATTAATCCAAGGGGCAAAATTAAATTTATTGATTAAGGGACACAATTGATACATTTCAAAACATCAGAAACCAAACTACAATTTGTCATTTTCATCCAAGATGACGCCGTTTTGATCCCACTGTTCACCACCCCTTTCGTTTCGCACGGACCAGACCGATTCAACAGGAAACAAATCCGGGAATTCAAGGCCACGACACCATGATTTCTTGCCCATGATCCCGCTCATGGATTGATGAATAGAGGAACGGGTTTTTTCTGCATGCTCGGGCTCTATAAAAGGCGAGAAGCGAGCGAGGCAAGGGGGGAATCAGAGGGGGAAGAGGACCGGAAAAAAACCAGAGAACCGAAAAATCAACCCAGAAAAACAGAGTTAAAAAAAAAGGGAGCAGAGAAAACAGAGCAAAAATCCAAATACACAGAGAAAGAGAGAACAAGAGAGCAGGACACAGTGAGGAGAATTATCCTTGAAATTGTCTCCGGACCTGCAAACAAAGAAAAACCCGGATTCAGCCAAAGAACACTCACAACAAGCCAGAATCTTCTTTGTAGCTTTAAAAGTTACAGAGAAATCAAGAAGGAAAGCACAGACAAGTGGTCACAGAGGGAAAACCAGAGGAGCATTGGGCGAGAATCATCAAGCAGCGCTGCAAGCATCTTTGGTCTCTAGAAGCAGCATCTTCGGTCTCCAGAAGCAGCATCTTCGGTCTCCAGAAGCAGGTATGACTCCGTCCCCTTTGCATTTTCATTTCAAAAAGTGATGTGCTGCAAGAACACTGTGTGAAGGTAATTTAATTACCTTCACCAGTGTTCGGGCACGCGTGAACAAGTCACGCGTGCCTTTAGTTTTTACCCAGCCGGGTCACTGGCTTAGGCCAGTGACCGGCTGGTTTTGGTCTGGTCCAAAAATTTCATGGTTGTGGGCCGGCCCAAAATTTCAAAAATTATTTTGGCAATTTGGGCCAAAATATAATAAAAAAATAAAAATAAAAGGCAAAAAAAATAAAAAAATATGTATGTATGGATAAAAATAATGTAAATTTATTGGTTTATTCACTGACGCCAGAGTCAGGAATAAAATACCGGTTTAAATTTATATTATTTTTATTCGTTGTATTTTATTTTATTTAGATGAATAAAAATAATGTAAATTTATTGGTTTATTCACTGGCGCTAGAGTTAGGAATAAAAATATCGGTTTAAATTTATATTATTTTTATTTGTTGTATTTTATTTTATTTAGCTAGAAAAAAATAAAAAATGTGCATGCGTAAAAAATAAATTTATTTTTGTTTATTTATTCACTGACACTATTGGACATGAAGAGAAGGACTCCGATTAAAAAGTGTTGAATTGATTTAGATGTGATATTTTTTTATGTAACAAAATTGGAAATGTTTAAGACATTTGTTGGTGCTTTAATTCATTATATTTATATTTATTGGATAATTTTGTTATATATATTTTTTATAATTTGTGTTCATTGTTTCAATCATCGCACAAGTGTTTTTGTTGTGATTGTAGGTTTATTGTGAAATTATTAGCTTCAAGATTAGAACAACTAAACAAAAAAAAAAAATTAGTGAAAATGCTGACATAATTGTAGATGCAAAGGCAATTCCATTGGTATATCTATTGGTAACCCTACTAGGATCTTTGCTCCTTTCTGGAACTTTTGACAAAACTTATGAAATGTTGAGGACATGCAAACAAAATTAGTGATGGAATATGTTTTTCACAATTTTGGTGCTGACGAAGTTTTTAATGAAAAATAAAAGGTAAAATCAAACAAAACAGAACATGTTTAACATAACAAAGACTACACTAAGGCCATACCACTACATTTCATATAAATCAATCTCATTCCCATCCCCTCAACCCCATTAACCCCATCAAGGGGTATTGATTGATGACCTTATTCCTCCTCAAAATCTTTCATAGCAACATCGATCATACTTTGGGTGCTACACAACAATGTGCACCCCAACACTTTGAAGTATATGAATATGATTCAAAATAAATTAACAATAAATAATAATGTTATAAACTAAAGTGGAAAATCTAAAATACCGTACAAATATGTCAAAATTGGTTGGATATTGGTTTTATGTGTGACTCATATGTTGACATATTTAGTTGAGTTTCAAGTAAATGTGCATGTAATGTACATGCCAAAGCTGAAACCATATGAAGAGAAAAAAAATGGACTTCAAATCTTGTCCAAAAAAATAAAAGGTAGTGGTTATTGAGGTAGTGATTGTAGTGGTAGTATTGGTGGTAGTACTTTTATATTGGAGGATGATAGTTGTTATACATAACAAATATATATTTTTTATTCAATAATAAATATTTTGAGGCTAGTTTACGCATCAAGCAAAACTAAACCTTCTTCCCAAATGATCTTAAGGATGCAAGCTTATAAAATAATTTGAAACAAGTATGTAACAAAATACAACCAACTATTTATGTTAATTATTTTGCAAAGAAACAAAATAAATGAAAAAATAAATATATCGTATGAATATTTAAAATATAGTGGAATATTATGTAATAAAAATTAAAATATTATTTCACATATTAAAATATGAGTATTTATAGTTTAATAAAAAACAATGTTATTTTTATTAAAAAAATAAAACAATAACAATAAAAAGAAAAAAAGAGCTAGTCTTGAACCTTGAACCTTTTCAAGAAGGTGAACATGTATTTAACAAAAACAATAACAATAGCAATACTCACAATAATAAATATTGTTATATTATCATTATTATATTATAATAACCGGAGGTATATTGAAGTTTCGATGATAACACCACCAGTATAATTAGAAAGATTTTGACAAAATAAATCTAACAATACTAAAAAAAATCATAATCGGTGAATAAAGTGGCTCGATCTGATCATTGTTGGTGACCCTCATTGATATTATTTGATTGGTCTCATCAAATTTTTTTTAACCATGTTGATAATATTATTATTGAAGTATCTTCATCAATAATTAATCGTGTTATTCACCCAATAAAAAGAATGCTGCGAGAATATTTTTATTCCGACTTGCAGATTTGTTACACAAAATCTGTAAAGTTCGTGTGAAAATAAAAGAAGAGAAGGGAGAATTATGAGTTGACTGAGCGCTGGCGGAAGGCTCGGCTGGGCTCGCTGCCTAACAGCAGGTCTCGTTGCTAGACAGCAGGCGGACCTGCTGTCATTTTTATTTCTTTTTTTAATTTTATGTTCTATCACTTACAATCTTTAATTACACGTACTGTAATTATTGAAGGAGTAGTTAAAACATTTCACCAAGAAAATCACCAGCTTCCATATCTGCAAAAACGACGCTAATCAATATTCCTAACTTATTCGTGTATTTTCACAAGTTTCATTTGGTATGATCTGGCTGTTAATTACTGTAATCTGTTTTGATTGATTAACAAACGTTGCTAAAGGACAAATGTTCAGATTCTGACATTTTTAACGTTGATTTCAAGCTTTTTAATCAAGTTTCATGGGCACTGAACTTCAGATTAATTATTTGCCCTTCTTTGATCACCCATCTGTCGAACATACCTGTTCCTGTGTTTTACTATGATTAGACCTTGTTACCTACAGAAGTTTAGAGAAAATCCAATCTATACCTGTAAAACTCCAAATGAAAAGGATAAAAAAAAAAAAAACATTTTCTCTTGGATCCCATTTGAAATTTATTAGGGCATGAGCTAATGCATGATCTCAGCACTTCAATATTTGACCACACGCGAGCTAATTAATACACGCATTGGAACCCAATTATCCAAACTTGAGCTAACTTGATAAAATAAATGAATAAAAAGAAGTCTTTGATGGAATGCTTGAACCCCACATGCAATAATGGTGTTTTCTTCTATACTCAAACAGTGAATCACAACACGCCAGGCCTCAATGGTCAAGAGACCTAATTATATGATCTACTTCGTTGCTTGCACTGTACATAAACTCTTCATCCAGATGAGATCTGCCCATGATTTCCGAGATGTGTTTCCTCACTCTCTCTGGTCATATATTATATCGACGTGCACACTCGTGCCCTAGTTAATGTGAATGCAGGCGTGAAAACTCACTCCTGATCTGCAAGAAGAGAACAGACACACTGTGCTCTTTGATTAGCAACCATTGGACGTGCCATATATGATGTCAAATATGAGAATATGCAGAGATTAAGACAAGAAAATAGTAACAAATTCCAATCTGTATATGTTCTCCTTTCCTTTGTCCTATCCATTAATGCCATCCTCTGATGATCTTGACTTGCTTTTTTGGTTTTAGGTTGGAGTGGACAAGAACCATATCTGCTGGCTTGAGTTAAAAGTTCGAGGCTGTTTATGAGCGGTGGGCTGGGATGGGAAATAAGGGTCTTGGCAAGTGGGCACTGGATCGTTGAAAAAGATTGCTTTATTTCTTTAGGCATGACTTCAACCATCACCTCCCAACGGCTACGGCGCCGGTCTTTGACCAAAATATATAATCTTGCACTTGGAGAATGCCAGTTTTCAATTCGAGCAGTTGTGCTTGAAGAGACACTTTTTTTCGTACATTTTTATGCAGAGATCATTGGTTTAAATCCCCCGCGTTATCGCTGTGTGTTCAACCAAAATTTCTTGGATATATATATATATATATATGATACATATAATTTTAGTATTTTCATTTTGAAAATTCTCGATTGTATTTTTTGCCTGAATTTTATTAAATTGTGGAAAATTATATATATTATAACCAGCTCAAAAAAAAAAAAAAAAAAAAAAAAAAACATGTCATTTATTAGTAACCAACCAAAATCGTGACTCCGGTAATTGAATTAATTTTTTATATAATAATAAATAAATAAAGTAAATAAAATATATTTATTATCTATTCAATATTCAATAATAAAGGATAAAAATAAATAAAAACTCATACATTAAATAAAAAAAATAAAAAGAGAAGAAAACCCAAATGGGCCAGAATTGTTAGCTCTAATGTCTAACCCCCCATATATCACACAGCACAAAAATATTAATATTAAAAAATATTTTATTTTTTTGTTTTACTGTTTATATAAATAATTAAACCAGCTCCATATTTTTTAGTCGTGTGGTTGTGTAAAAAAAAAAAAAAGAAAAAAAAAAAAAGAACCCCCCCCCCAAAAACAAAGCAAGCCATTTGCGCCATTATTATAATTCTAATCTCTATCAGCCTCCTTCTAGACTTATACTATAATTTTTTTTTGGATTTTATTAGTTTTCTAACATCATAAACTGAATCAAACCAAATCAAAATTAGACGGTTTAAATTATTTTTAATTCGGTTTTGGTTTTGAATATAAAAAAATAATAATCTTGATTTAATTAGGTTTTTTTGAATCTTTTAAGAAATTGTTTTGCAATCATATAACAGTTTTCTTATCCGGGGTATGAAAAGTCTATACCAATCCAACTAAAGTACGTCAAACTAAGCAATATATCATATCAAAATACAAAAGAAGAAAATCAATTGACAGATTTTCGCAGTCAATGGAGCTCTTTGAAACAGCAATTGAAAAGAACAGGTCACCTTTCCATGTTGATTACTATATTTATTTATTCATTTATTTATTGACAGATTTCAAAAGGGACAAAATCTATACTGTGCTGTATTGTATACCAGCTTTTATATTTTGAATGAGGGTAGCCCATGCACCACCTGCTAGTCTAGAGAGAAAAACAATAATTTTTTTTGTGTTCAAAATAAATATATGAAAGTTGGATTTTTTTTTGATGTTGACATGTTATGAAAAACAAGACTATACTATAAAAAAATAACTTCTAAATATTTTTTTTTTAAAGTTTAGTAAACATATATATAACATTGAATGTAGCTATTTGAGTACTTATAATAAAAGAATGAGATATAAAAAATATAATTGTGGAAAAAAAATTATTATTATATATTTATATATAGCTTATTTTATAAAATATAAATATACATGTAATATAAATTTTTGAAATTTAAGTAAATTTCATTTTTAAAACCTCAAAATAAGTTTTTTAAATTCATGAAAAAAGACAAATTAGTTAATGATATTAACTCAGAGTTTATTTTGATATGAGGTTGTTGAAAGAGAGAGATATGTCGAATGTGTATTTGTATTTGGTTTATTTTATGTGTTAAAGAAAAGAAAAGAAAAGAAAAGTGTTTTATGAAATTAAGAAGATAAAAGCACTTTCCCAATAGGAAAACAATTTTTTTTGGTTGCAAACTACTTTTCTTGAAAAATAATTTTTTAGAGTTCACCAAACATTAAAAAGCTTGAAACTGCTTTTCAGGAAAGCATTTTCCTTAAAACAAACAAGGCTAAAGTCAACCATTATGAGCCAAGATATTTTGAAGCATAAAAGTTGGAAGATTGATTTTTCTTTAAGTCATTATGCTAGCCATAAACCAAATTATAAGTCTATAAAGTTCACTATCTAGGCTACCATGGGGTAAAATGGCTTTATTGGGCACTTTAAAAAGAACTTGATCTGAAAAAAATTGGTTGATCGAGAACCCGTAGATATTGCTTCGTTGTTATGGCCAAATAATATCTCATATTGCTTATTGGGTGGAAACATCATATCTATATACAGCCTACTTTTTTAAACACATCTTCCCTACGGAGAGGAAGCATTAGGTAGAGGGCAACATCTTTCAAAGTGATGGTTATGTGTCTCTTGTTCACCATGTTTGATACCTAAAAAAGCTTTCCATTTGTTTATAACTTAGACCCAAGATTAGCATAAAATTATTTCACCATGTCTATAAAGACTTCTTTACTTTTATTTCCCATAAATGAGTTCCATTGTGGATGGATCATCAACTCTTTAACAATTGAAAACATTCTCAACTCATTAAAATTAAATTAGCATCCATGAACAACCTTTATCTTATAAAATATTTAAGGAAAATATCTTTCATATGAGTTATGATTCATAAAAAAAAGATCTTAGATAATGAGGGCTATCCTTAAGAGGGATTTCATGAATATTATATGGAATATCATTTATAGGTGAGATAGAAAAGTGTGAGGATTCATCATGTGACAAAGAAGTAGTTTGAGAAAAGTAAATTACCTTACAATTTAAAGAGGTAAAATTATGTTTACTTCTATGAGGCATTTCTAGATTTGTAAAGATAAAGTGTTTGGTGAGAGAATGAGTGTTTTGTGAAAGGAAAGAGAGATAATGAAAATATTATTGCATAAAAAGGAATGACCAAAGGCTTTCTTGTATATTTAGGTGCAGAATTTTTGTATAATACCACATATTGGAAGAAGAAACTAATGTCATATGATGTGATAAATGAATATGGATTTTCTTGTTGGAATAGGCGAGGCAAGATGAAGATAATGACAAGATAATTCAATGCATCTCTACACTATAGAGAGGTAAGTCTATGTCATACACAAGCCACTTTAATTTAGTTGCAAGATCATTTAAAGTTTATATTTCAATACAGGCCATGTATTCTTTGCTAATTCCCCCCCCCACCAATTTTCTCTTATGTTTGGCCAAAAAGTAACAAGTCCAATAGTTTATCTCTTTTAATTAAACTCTCTTCAGTTAGTCAAATATTTGATGATCCAAATATATTTCTCTTTTATAAAGGATCAAAATGAGATTTTTATACATGTACATGTTAATTAATGCTTTTCATGAAAACATACAAGAAAATTCATGTAAAGCATATCAAATATTCATGTATACATGTTACATTATGCATCACACTTATATATGGCAACCAAAGCATGGAACATGAAATATTGAGATAGAATTTAAAAAGGATAGCCCATACCTAGTTCAAGCCGAAAAGCACACAATTGATCTTCACTTAATGACTTCGTGGAAGTATTCATGAATTGCTTTTTAATGATCACAAACTCAAGAGTAATATCACCTTTTTTAATATGATTATGAATAAAATGATGCTTAATTTCAATATGCTTTGTCCTAGAGTGTAGAATAGGATTTTTGGTTAAATTGATAGCACTGGTGTTATTAAAATAAATTGAAATATAGTTTAATTTAAGATTAAAATCCATAAGGGTTTGCTTCATCCATATTATTTGAGCACAAAATAATGTAATGATAATTTATTAAGCTTTTGCAGTGGGAGTTACCACTGAATTTTCTTTTTGTTGGACCATGAAACTACCAAGGCATATTCTAGGAATTGAAAAGTCCCCCTGGTGCTTTTCCTATCGTTTATGCAACTAGTAAAACCAAAATTCAAATAATTAGTTAAGTAAAAATTATCAATTAGATGGTGCTAAAGATCCAATTTAGTTATGCCTTTTAGAGATTTTAAAATATACTTAACAACATGAATGTGTGACTCTCTAGGATTAACTTGAAATTTAGCACCTAAACATACATCAAACATAATATCATGTCTACTAGGTATTAAGTAAACCACTTTACCGATCACATATACCTTGATATTTCTTTATGCCCACCATTTTACCTTGCTTATCTTTATCTAGTTTGGTGTTCGTGCTCATTGAGGTAGAATTTGAGCTTATAAACTCAAAATCAAATATTTTAAGTAACTTCTTATTTATTTTGTGTAATTTATGAATATACAATCTTTGCCTTGCTTGATTTGTAGTATAAGGAAAAAGGTCATCTCTCCTATCATGCTCATCTTAACTTATTTATGCATATAATTTTCCAATTCTTTGCATAAGGATTTATTTGTAACACCAAATAGAATATCACCAACAAAAATTTGCACAATAATTAAATCATCTTTTGTGTATTTCGTAAATAATATTGAATTTATTTTTCCAATGTTAAAGCCTTTAAAAAAATTGCTTAGTATCTTATACCAAGCTCTATGAGTTTTCTTAAGACTATATAAAGCCTTTTGAGTTTAAAAATGTGATTTAGAAAATCTTGGCTTTTGAAAATCAGGAGGTCGCTTAAAATCAACTTCTTATTGAATATAACAATTTAAAAAATGTATTTTTACATCCATTTGAAAAATTTTAAAATTATTAAAACATGCAAATGCAAGCAATATATGAATTGGGATTTAAAACCTAGTAAATTAATGATAATGTAAAATGTCAAACTTATAAATAATTTTCTAGTTTATATGTGCTGACATATAATTTTATTAGTTAACACTATTTAGTTAGATGAAATGTAATGTTTTTATATCTTCCTTTAATTTTATGGTTATAATTTCTTTAATCTTGAAAGATAAATAGCAATACAATGTAACTATTTTGTGCTGTGTAATAAGTACAAATAATATACGTTAATGAATATAGTTTAATTGAGATTGTGGTGATCATTTGAAAAACATCCATGATGATTGGAATATGTGATAGAAGATAGTTGATGCAGAAATTGATAATATTAATAACTTGGCAACATTATCGAATAAGGGGAATGCTACTAAAATTTTGTAAAGAAAATAAACATATGGAAAACTTTATATTTATGTGTATGTTAAATCTTAGAAATGAAAAATTGAGTTGGCTACAACAATATTGCAACATTTATATATCTCCTCTTCATACCAAGTATCCTAGCTTAAACATCTAAGGCTTTCAAAGTCCACTCATTTACACTCTAGGATTGGTGTTGGACCTAATGCAATCAAATGGAGGAGCTTGTTATTGAAGGCATGACAGCTTCTAATATTATGTCCAATTATGCTTTTTCTTTGACGACAAGGGTGGTTCAAAATGGAAAACATCAATGAAATCATTTATTGAATGCCTTTTATCCCTTCAATTTCTATTATAATCTTTTATGACCCATACTTTTATGAAATCATTTTCCCCATCAATGCAGGTTTTGACAAGTTTCCTTTCATATTCGAAAAGTCCAATGTCTTTGCTATTATTGCCTTTAAAAATTGGTGTAGGAAGAGGAAACAAGCTATAGCTCTCCATCTTCACATCAAATATAAATATGTTTCCTTCTAGGTAAGCCAATGAAGTGAACTATTCACAGATACATTTGTTGTACGACGAAGTGACTCCTCTTGTGGTAACTTTACTTTCTCCAATTGCTTCCATTTCCAAGCCTTTAAGTCAAACAATTCATATCTAATACAATGATAAAAGTAGAATTCTTTATCATGCAAGTGAAACTTGAGCTTATAGAACCTCACGATCTTATAATGCAAAAGGCTTTGATCTTTCCATCATCATTCCAATTTCTACAATATCATATGATGTTTTTGGATTTGAGATCTTTTATCATTGCTTGGTAGTAAGGTTGCATATATAATAACATGGTCCAATATAGGTATGACAAAGTAAAACACCTTGATTTGTCGATGCCACGACCTCCACACAGTCGGGTAGGAAATCAAGGGATATTTTAGGATGAAGCTTCAGAGTGTAAGAAGGCATGATATTCATTTTTCTTTATCACAGTTTATATGAAGAAACCATATATAATGCTGGTTCTCTAGCTATGTAGCTTAACAAAAGTGGATTTGTAGGTGAGCTTATTGCATTTCTTGGAAAGAAGCCTATATTTTCCCATAGTTTCTATTAAGAAATTTGTTAAAATTTCATAAATAATATTCGGGCATAGATCACGAGCTAGGCCCACGGTAAAGTAGAGGTTTTTTGCTGGCTAAAGAAAACCATAATGATGTTTTCTTGTAGTAGCTCTTCTTCTTATTTTCACTATTGGACGAGCTCTCGGCCTCAGTCACCCTAAAATATTTCTAATCTTCCTCTCATGGTAGCTCCCTAAAAGCAAGAGACTAGAAAAAGAAAAAAAGCCGAAATCAATTTGATATCTTCAATCTTTTTTTTCCTGCAGGTTTATTAAATAGGTGTATGATGAGCATGCATGCTTTAATCCATAACAATCAGTTGGTCAGCACGTCAAACACATACCCCCCACATGATTTAATAAGATTTTATCAGTAATTTTTGATGTTTTCCCATCTTGAAAGTCAATTTCAAACCCCTAAATAATGATTCTTGTTATTTGTTTAGTTTTGTGTAAATTAATATTTGTGTACTTGATTTACATTTTGTATAAGTCATGATTGTTTTTAGTAATAACTTTCTTATAAAAAAAATAATATAATAAAAAGAGGGGCCATATAAAAAAATAATACAAGAAAAATTGTTTTATTGTTTTTAGTACTATTTAAGCATTAGTTATAATAATTTGGGTTGGGTCAACATAATCCCATTAAGACCCATTAAGTGAGAATGACAGTCGCCAAGTTTGCTTTAAAAACCAATGATAATAAATGGGCCAAAGCCCAACCCATTTTATCATTCTTATGGGTCTAATGCCTATTTTATAAACCACTTAGGTGATAAGTCTCCTTTTTATAGGGATCTATATGGAAACCTTGCTTCAGACAAGTCTCCTTTTTAAGGGACTAATGATAGTTTTTGTAAGTAACCAAAATGATAGGTGTCCTTTTAAAAGGGACCGGTGTCAAGATTTTTGTGAATGACCAAAGCAACAAGTCTTCTATTTTTAGGGATTGACGTCGAGTTCACAAAATGATTGAAAATTAAAAAAACAAATAAAAAATAGTTAGGATAATTAATGGCAATAAAAAAGATAAATTTAGAAGAAAACACATAGCAAATGTAACTTTTCATAAGAAAGGATATAGTAAGAGAAACATCGTTCTTCCCTTAACATAATTAACTCTTTACCTAAATCTTTAGAATCAATGCATATTTTCCCAAATTTCCATGATACATTTTTCCCCTCAATTATAAGGAGTCCTCGTTCATGACATCCATCAAGGTGTGGCATTTGTTTTGTTCAGAATAATTTTTAAATTTGATTTTTTTTTACAATTTCATTCTCTTTATGTTTTTTCTATCAAATTTGATTATTATTCTTTTGATTGCTATTTTTTTCACTTTGATAATTTTTTAAATTGATTTTTTTCTTTTATCTTTGAACATTAAATTATTTTGGAATTGAGCTTCTTGATTAAGGTCGAGTTTAGGATTTCATGACTTTCGAGTTTTAGAGATTAACCTAGGTTTAGGAGGTTCGCTCGGGTTGAATTTTTTTTAAAATTCATATTTTTTCAGTTTCAAACTTTAATATTTATTCAATTGGAGATTAAGCTTTATTATTTTTGTTTATTTGTTTTTTATAGAATTTTTCACTAATATTTAAAATGACCTTGATTATCTTGATTTATTTTTTATTTTTTATTTTTCATTCTTTGTTGAATTTACTTTGGTAAATTTTTTAAATTGATATTTTTTTTATTTTATCCCTCAACATTAGATTTTTTTTCAATTTTGTCGTTAAACATTGAGTTGTTTTATAGTTGAACTTAATAGTTTTATTCAATTTACTTTCACTAAAAACTTGTTTTTACCTTTTACTAGCATAAATAATCATTTGATTAAGTAAAAAAATGTATCATAAGAAACAGAGTTATTAAACACAATTATGTACATGGCTTATGATGCAAGATCAAATATCAATTTAATTAATAAGATGCACGTATAAGGATTTTGATTTATGATTGAGAATTTTTTTATATTTAAAAATTTGTTAGAAAAACTGTATTTTCATTTTTATTACCGGAAAAAAAATATTCGGTTTGCAGCAAGTAGGAGTCAAACAACTAGCAATAACTATGTAATGTTTTCTGTCAAATGAATAAAAGGATTGAGCTTTGAGCCTAGAGATCGAGAAAGGGAATTAAAAGGCAAGGGGAACATGGATCTTCTAGTTCTAAAGTAAAGAGGTTTGAGTCGAGTGTCAATCCAATCACAATTTAGAAGTTATGGTCCAAGTCTAGATCTTGTTTGGAAGGCAAGAGAAAAGAAGATTATAATTGGAAAGATAATTTTTTATTTGAGGTGTTTTGAATATATTATTATATATAAAGGTAGTTTAGTTTTTTTATTCAAATTAAAAAATTATGTTAATCCATATTATCAACTGTAATTTATAAAAAAAAATTAAAGATAAATTGAAAAAAATGACTAAACTACGAGAGAGAATAAGAGTAACATTCCCTTTTATTATTAAAGGAAAAATACTGAGATCTAAGGTGCATTGTTATTAAACCCGGCTTGGTCCGGTGGGTGGACCGATTCGGGTTTAATAAAAGATCAGTTGGGGCAATAACCCGGTCAAACCAGAGAGACTTGGGTGAACCCGGACGAGACCCAATATTTTTTTTTCTTTTTAAATGTGGGATTTGAAACCCATTAGTATATACACTCTATATTCCCAAGAAAAAAGTCATGTTTTTTTAATATGGGATAAATTTTTTTTTTAATATTCTTTTAAACTTCATTGTTTACGATATGTATAACCTATATTTACATGGATTTTTTCATATGAAATATTAAAATTTTAATTATTATTTTTTATTTTTTCAGGTTGACCCATGAAACCCGGAACCCGATCTCTTAACCGCATCAACCCCGGACCGGGTTTAATAATTATGCTAAGGTGGAGAAACAAGAGAGAGCAGGCATCCTTTACTCTCATTATCTTTGGCATCTTCCATGCAAAGACACGTACATCACCACAAAGTTTTTTCCTTGCCTACACTAATTATAATTTAAATATCAGAGGGTCATCTAAATCTAGCAGGGAATTTGTTTGCAGGTGCTCCAACTACTCCATCTCTAAAGCTTGCTTCATTTAGTCAGAAACCATTTTCCATTTGTAATAACCAGGAATATTTCCCATGAAAAAATGCTCCATGTCTAGTTACACATTATCTTTAGTTATGTTTCCCTACGCGTGTCAAGTGGTTCTAGTACTATGCTCTTTCTGCTGCAGTTTTGTCTGGATGATGTTGTTATCTTAAAATCGAAGAAACTCTTATTCAACCGTTATGCCTATCATACATTGTTAAAAACCTCCAATATTATAATCAAGTACTCTCCATTTCAATTCATTTAATTCAATTTAGTCCAATTAATTCAATTATTTCATTAATCCGATTTGTCCAATTGAATGATTTAATTTAATTTAGTCCCCAATTAATTCCAAGCATTTAAATCAGAGATTGCAATCTCCTATTTATAGCCAGATTCTTCAGCAATTAAACAAAAAATTCCAGCATTAAGTCCATATTTTCCGCAATCAACAAAGTTTAGGACTTCGTAAAATATCTGCTATTGACACTAATGTTTATATATAGGTGTCAATCATCCCACTAAGGCTAAGAGTCTGACATAAAAATGGTGAGCCTTAGGATAAAAAAAAATTCAGATCAAGCCTTTAACATGCCATGAATGAAAGAATAAAGCTAGGATGGTTGGGTATTGCAAGAAACCAAGTCAGAAATAAAATCCAAGTTGCAATATAGTTTGAATGACAACAACATAGTTCATTTTTAACATAAATTTTGAGGGATTTAACCAACTTTAATGACCTGATAAAAAAAAAGGAATTAAGTAACATTAAAGACTTGTAATCAGCATTAGAGTCCTAACAAAAAATAGCAATTAAAGGAGAGAATAAAGGAAGCAAATCATGATAGGGGAGTGGGGGGTCAAAGAGCATTGTTTTCTTCTCTATTTTTCAATTTTTAAATAGCTATGAACTAAATTTTGGCTTTCAATTTAGAGGAGTTTTGTTCCATTATTTTTTTAGATTGTGAGAAGAGATATTTTCAACTTTATTTATGGACATTCAAGTACTTGTTTTACCTGAATTTGGTACGTGATCTATTGTTTTCATTCAAGTTTTTTGAATAGTTTTTGCGATAAACATGCTTTTTTTATGAATTTTTCAATCCGTAATTGTTGATTTGGATCAAGAAAGAAGCAAAATAAATGAATTTGATTGATTTAACTTTCAAGTAAAAAGAATAAGAAAAATAGGTTTCCAAGTCTTAAAACCTCACTTCATTCATGTCTTCCGTGTTCACTGATTCATCAACGAGTTCACTCGGCTCACCAAAGTGGCTAAAACTAACTGTTTTAGTTACTATATTAACTATCAAGTCACACATTCAGCTAAATCCATTTCTTGATTATGGAAAATTCTGTATTCTAACTAGCCTTCACAGGCAAAGTTAATGAAATGTTGCATTATCAATTCTTTATTTTAGTTTGCAGATTCCTGCAATGACTTGTTTTTCTAGGCAAAGCCTCTTAGTCCTTCTAACCTTTTTTCCCCCCTTCCCCAAGTGAAGCTGAACAGAGTTGTTTCTGATTGCTTTAGAGGAAAAAGAATCCAATATGCAGCGTTTCTGATTCTAGAAACTGATCAAAGGACTCCATCGGGTTATGATTTTTAATAATATACTAGATGGGGTGTGGCAATTATGCAGTATTCAATTATTTATATGAAGACATCAGTTCTTTTAGTTTTTTATTTTCTTTTCATGAGAAGTTCTTTCTTCTTGTTGATGTGGTGGCTAACCAGGTAACATTAATAGAAGCATCACCTTAGAATCATCTTTCTTGTTTTTATATGAATTAATATTTAACTAGTTGTTGGCTTGGTGCTTTTAGTTCTGTCAACTTGGTTCTTAATTTTTATTTGAAGTCCCATGTCTCTACAAATAGATACCAGTGATAATCAATTCTCTCTCAGCTTTAATCTTAGAAACAAAATGCAGAATCTCATGTTTCTCCTCTGAAAAGTGTAAACAGAGAAAATTTAACCAAAATTTGAGTTTTTGAGGGACTTTTTCTTGATCAGAATTGCTAAGACAACAAGACCAGTAAACTTCTTTCACTTTCTAGCTATCAACAATGCATAAGTATGAGAATGTGGCAAGTCATGTGATAGGCCACGAAGTTCAACTCGTGGCCTCAAACCAAATCTCAAATATCTATAAGTATGCATGTCCCATGCACTGCACTCAAACATGCAATCGTGCGGGCAGGTGGTTGCATGCAATCGTGCGGGCAGGTGGTTGCATGCACTCAAACGTGCATTCATGCTAACAGGGAGAAAGTGCATGCGGGCGGGCAGTTAGAAGACATGCATCGGACAATATAAGAGGGTCTCTTTCCATTATTATTTATTTGTATTTCTGTTAGTCGTGTGTTCTTTTATTCGGTTAACTTGTAAATACGTGGGTTGTTAATTGGTTTTGCTATTTAAGCAGCCAAGTCTTATTAATGAGACAACAAAGATTTTATACAAATTGCGGTTTGTTCTCACCCTAAAAGAAAACATCACTCACAGTAATTATTGGGGCCTAACATCATGTTCAAATCTTGATGCAACCATCATAACAAGCTAGTTCATTTGAAGCTCTTAGGATCAGGCTCCATGACTATTAGCTACCTAGTTTTGAGTTTTGCTTCTTTGTTTTTCTTCTATAATTTTCTTTTCATTGTTACCACGACTTACTCATGGTTCTATAATACGTTACAGATTATCAGATATTTGTCCAACCCTCAGTATTATTTTTGAGGTCAATGATCACTCTTTTGTTTTGATTCTCTGTTTCTTGTGTTTCCAGGGGCATGCATTGGACGAGAAGAACTGAGACAACAGGTGGTGAATTATCATATACGCCTCCAATATATGATATTCCAAATGGAATCCTTCGCTGGTTATTCCACGTACTCCTGCTTGAAGCTACACTCCACACATTGGGAGATGGAGACGTGCCATTGCTTGATATTGTTGCTTATGGTGGATACACTTCTGCTGCAGAGTCGGTCGTCCTGCTTGCAAGTATTGTGTCCACTTATTTCTTTTATGCAGTCACATTCTTTTATGCAGTCACATTGTGGGAATGCTTTTGTATGGGAATGCTCTTCATCGAGATCTTGCAGAGAATTTTGATCGCTGAGGTGACAAGTTCTGAGAAGCATTCAAGCAAGCGCCACTATCTCTTGCTATTTGTTTCTATTGCCCACCTCCCATTGCTCTGTTGGCTTGGAAATGTTGCTGTTTAGGAGATTATTTCTTGTACAATCATATGCTATTAGTGTTGCAGCATTAATTTAAGTTGCACTTTCTTTTATTGACTCAGATTTTGCTATTGTTTTTTACAAGATTCCTCTCAAAAAATAAAAGAAGCATGGCAAGCAATGTTCTTGTTGTTAGTTAAGTAGTGTCTTGGATTTTGTTTCAAAAAAGAAATAATAAGGAAAAATTACATTTAGCATCCTAAGATTTAATCCTAATTGCAATTACCCACTATAGCTTGCAAAATCACATTTTACATTAAGAACCAACAAAATCTTTGGAATATAATTAAATTACCAGATTACTTTAATATGTATTAAAATAAAAACCTACCATATGATATATCATTAGCTTTGTGATATTCTCTCTCTCTCAATTACATTTTGCTCTTGTTTTTTTAATGTATATTGACATTTTATTTGTATTCGTGAATGGACAAGTAAAAAATGGAATTCTTTTATGCTCTTGATAAAAGTTTTTATTTCTTGTTCTCTTCTCTTCAAGCTTTAAACCATAAATTCAATCAAATCCATCTTTTATATTTTTTAGTTTGATTATAAACACTTGAGCTTAATCCTTTATAATCTTCTCTTATGAAATGTGATAAACCTTGTGAGAGTTACAATTATTATAAAAGCTTAAGTGGCACTTAAACCACTTTGGTAATATTTGATTGAGAGCCATTAAACGATAGGTTTAATTTGAGCATTGAAAAAGATTATGATGAGTTATATATCTTGAGTATAGAAAAAAACTATGATAGGTTTTAATCTTAGTCATGTCAAAAGATTGTATAAGGTTTTCTACTCTTAATCGTGGAAAACGATTAGTGTAATCAGTAAGTTTTTACTGTTAAGAAAATTGATAATTAATTATAAATACCTGAATGATGGTTCAATAAGTGGAGTAAAAGGTTGTTTGAAATACTATAAAAATCATTGTATTTCTCTCTCGCTACATAACTCATTGTATTTATGCATTGATTAATTGTGTAATGTTGTTGATGAAAAATATGGTGGTGATTTTATTAAAGTTTGTCAAATTCAATTTAGCCTCAACTCACCCTTTTTTTAGGTATTATATTCTTTTAATTACATTGTGTAATTTTAATTTTTTTAGAAGTTAGTATCATTCATCTATAATTCTTTTATTTAGATTAAATGTAATAATTCATCTATAATTCATTCATCTTTTCGCAAGTCCGTGGAAGTTACTTTCAAAGCTTGAGTGTCGAATTGACTTTTGTAGCCTTCTTTTTTTGTGAGGATTTAGGCCATAATGAATATCATCCTAATTAGGAATGAATAAAAAAACACTTTGCCTTATTACAACGTCACATGTTTTTTCAAATACTCATGACACACGTTTTGATTTTTTTTTTAAGGTGTTTTTCCTAACAAAAACTTTGCAAGATTTACATTGTCTTTTCAAAACCTGAAATTTTTTAATGTTAAGTCAAATAAAAATGTTTATGTAACTCTTATGATTCGTATTAGTTTTTGAATAAAGGTATTTCATCATGATAATTGGTTTAGGAGATAGCTCAATTAGCATTGGGTTCAAGAAGGATCAAATACTCGTTTGAAGTTTTATATTTGGATTTTCTCAACGTGAACAAAGATGAATATCTATTCATTTCATCATGACTCTTGTAAATGGTTTTTTGAGAATGTCATTTATCAGTCTTTTCCACTTGCTTGATGGGAATGAACTTTTTAAGGCACATAATGAAGGATTGGTTTCATGGCTACCAAAAAAAAAAAAAGAAAAAATTTATAGGTTCAAATGATGCTTGAGGGTTTTTATAGGTCCAGGATCACTATCGCTCCCTTATTTCCCTTCATCCTTATATGCTACCAGAGATTTCTTCTCTTAGAAGTTGAAACAAGAAATCTTTTTAGGTTTTTATTTTTACTTTAAAACTTTGATTAAATATCTAATTGACTTTTCTTTCCTGAAATCTCTTTATCTGCTCATATCAAACTTTTTTATAAGAATCAAGACACCAATGTCCTTTTCTATTTCAATCTCTTGATCGAAAATCCAAACATGTTTCTTCCATTTACAGGTTTCTCAACTATTTTCTTTTTCAAGATTTGTCATTTAACAAAACTTATTTTTAGGGCTGTTGGGCTTTTTAATTTTGCAGCCTCAATCAAGATCTCATGGATGTCGTGTGTATATATTCTATATATTTGGGCTCTTTGACTACTTTTTATAGTCGGTGAATATTCTCAAATACTTGAATTCTCATTATCTTTCTATTCTTGCTTTTATTGTAGGGTGTGATCCAACTTAAAAAAAAAAAACTCGACTTCAACTCAAATTGGAACCGGAATGGATTACTTTTGTTGCCTTCAGCATGAAGACTTAACACTCTTATATTTATGACGTTTCATTCAAATTGGATCTTTGTCAATAAACAATTAGCAACCTAGCCATTATTGAGTCTCCTCACTGCCATTTTCTGGCGCACCATAAGTTATAATCCAATTAGATTTTACTGCTGCATTTCTACTCTTTGTTTTTCATTTTTGTAATGTTTCTGCAACAAATCATAATTCCATTTGCCCACTAACACCCCCAAATAAACACACGCTGTTATTTCCATTTTCTTTCAGTATATTGACAAATATATACATAACTCTGGTTCGGAAGGGCAGTAACAGCATGTGTGCTCCATTGCATGCTGTTTCTCAAGCAAATTCGGTTCTTACCTGTTAACATAAATAAATCCGAAGTCCAGACACGTTTTGTGTTCCACTCATCACTTTCATTTCTTTGATGCACATACTGGTGTTCCTTCCGTCCAGAATGTTTTTTCTCTAAGTATTCATCGTCATTCTCTTTAATCTTCCATTAATATCTCCCTTTATCTCGTGATTCAGGGGGGCAAACATGCAACCAATGTGGCAAGAGAAATGTGCAAGCCCGCAACCCATTCAATGGAAAGAAGAGAGTTCTTTGCTTTGTTGTTAAGGCTTGCAAGCATGCTTGCTCATGCCCGCTTCATCCACGTACTTTGTTATTAAGATATTTATGCTGAAGGGCTATTACTTTTGTTTGGAGATGAAGGACAATGGCATGCTCTGAAATCTCCTTTGCTGACTGTTTTGAATCAACTTTTTCATACGTTTAAGAATACTTTCTGATGCTTTTCCTTTTTTACTTTGTGTGGTTGTTATCTATTTATTGAAATTGCCATCTTTCTTTAGTTTCTGATACCATTTGCTGTTACAGGAAACAATTTTATTATCCGCCATGTTCATATCTTCCCAGGAAAACTAAACTTAAAAACCCTTAGAGTAGGTTAAAGAGATTGTTTTGTTGTTATTTTTGAAAGTGTTTTTTATTTTAAAATATATTAAAATAATATTTTTTTATTTTTTAAAAATATTTTTAATATTAATACATTAAAACGATTCAAAATATAAAAAAATAATTAATTTTTTTAAAATAAAAAATTAAAATTTTTAAAAGCATAAATTAATTGTATTTCCAAACAATCCTTGAAAAACAAATCAAAAAACCAAACAAGAACATAAAAATTGTTAAAATAAGCAGTAAATCATTCTCTATTTTAAAATATTATGCAAGGACCAAAAAGGAGCAAGAAAAAGGTGAGGAGGTCGGTAAGTGACCGGTGGTTGCTTATTATTTAGGAGTTTAATTACGTTTTTTTAAAATAATTTTTACTTAAAAAAATTTTAAAATAATATATTTTTTATTTTTTTAAATATTTTTAATATCAATACATTAAAATAATTTTAAAATATAAAAAAATTAATTTAAAATAAAAAATAAAATTTTTTTTTAAATAATTTTGAAACACAAAAACAAATTTTTTTTATTGGATAATATTTTTATAAAATTTTAATATTTTTATTTTAAATTAAAATTTTTTATGATTTTAAATCATTTTAGTATATAAAAATAAAAAATTATTATATATATTTTTAAATTAAAAACACTTAAAAAAAACCGCTTTTACTTCACCGTATAACCATCCCCCATTTAAATTAAATACAAATAAATAATAATAATAATAATAATAACCTCGTATAAATAACGGAACATTCAGAAATCCCCTGCCGGTCAGTTTTCTTTTATTCTTTTCTTTTTCAAATCTCGGTTTCTCAAATTGTGGAAACGGAAAAATCGAAGGTACGTTAACTCTGTTTTTTTTTTTTAACCCCTCTCTCAGTTCCTTCAAATTCTTGTTTCTATCGATCTTAGCTAAACCAATTTTCGAATTCAAGACAGAAATATGTAGCTGATTCTTATGTTTCCTGTTGTTGTTGTTGATTTGAGTTGCAGGTTGGTTAGTTTGTTAAAAAGAAAAAATCGAGGATGTTAGAGCAGTTGTTAATATTTACTAGAGGAGGTTTGATTTTATGGACATGTAAAGAGCTCGGAAATGCATTAAAAGGATCGCCCATTGATACTTTGATTCGATCTTGTCTGTTGGAAGAACGATCCGGTACAGCATCCTACAATTACGATGCCCCTAGCGCCTCTTACACCCTTAAATGGACTTTCCATAACGACCTAGGCCTCGTTTTTGTCGCTGTGTATCAGCGAATTCTCCATTTGTTGTATGTGGATGAGTTGTTGGCGATGGTCAAGCATGAGTTTTCCCAGATTTATGATCCCAAACGTGTGGAGTATTTTGATTTTGATGAGACGTTTAGGCAGCTTAGGAAGGAAGCGGAGGCAAGGGCAGAAGAGTTGAGGAAAGTGAAGCCTGTGGGGAAGGGCGTGAATGATGGGAGGAAGCTGGTGATGAAAAAGGGTAGTGGGTTTGGTGGAGGGAATAAAAAAAATAAGAGTGAGGCGAATGAGGGTGGTAATGGTGATGATGGGAAAGGGAGGAAATTGGAGAATGGACACTCCAACGGGAATCATAATGCTGTTGTTGTTGAAGGTAATAGAGGGATGGGTCTCGCGAATGGTAAAGAAAAGGCGAGTTCCAATAATGAGGCTTTTGATGTCACTAAACTTCAGAAGCTGAAAAGTAAAGGTGGGAAAAAAACTTCTGATACTAGTGTTGTTAGCAAGGGTTCCAACGTGGACCCAAAGAGAAAGGTAACAAAGAAGAATAGAGTTTGGGATGATTCACCTAAAGATGCGAAATTGGATTTTACGGATCATGTGGAGGAGAATGGGAATGAGAATATAGAAGTTGTGGCAGCTGATCAAGGTGAAAGCATGATGGACAAAGAAGAGATTGTCAGCAGTGACAGCGAAGATGAAGAAGATGAGGAAGTCAGTAAGGGCAGCAAGCCTGATGCTAAGAAGAAGGGATGGTTTTCATCCATGTTCCAGAGGTAAATCATTGCATCATAATTCTTATATTGTTATTTATTTCTTTGATTACTAGTTCATTACCTCGAGTATCATTAAGGTACTGGATATAGAGTATCTCTTCAAGGTCTAGGTTCTTAACAAACAGTATGCTGCATCTAATCACTTTCACTCGTGCTTCTGGGATTGGTGTTGAAACCATGTTTTTCCTTTTGAGTTTTAAAGCCACTATTTCCTTTCTTCGTGAATAGTGGGTTTCACATGGTGGCATCCGAGGCAATTGCGTATCAATGTGCTTTCTAATGTTAAAGACACTGGCAATAACTATTATCGTTTGTTTTTGGAATGTAAAGGTAGTTTTTGGGTAATTGAGAAGTTATAACCCATCACTATCAATTAAGCTTCAGTAGGTCCCTTAGAGTTCTCTGGCATATCCATGATGTAGAAAAGCTCATTCTTATTCTATCCTTTAATGAAGCAAGGAATTTATCGTGTCATATGACTCACAGCACATACCAAACTGTTCTATTTACTATAATTTATCATCTTGTTAGAAGTTTATTCCATGAGATTGATATGTACTGTGAGACTCGGTATACTGGAGTGATGGCTTGCCTAGTTGGCTTGTTGTTCCTTCACCATGACTGCATACTTCCACAGTTGTTTATGTTGTCTCTCCTGCATTATGAGATGCCCAACAAACTTGGTGCGTGAATCTTAAGACAGAATGTGGGAGGCTACCATTAGATATGCATGGTTTGACTTTGTCAACCTGTTTTAGGCATGTGTATTGTGCATAAAAGTCCTTTCTTAAGAGAATTTTTGGAAGTATTTCTCCTTCTCAAATATACCAAAGTTGAATCTGAGAGCTTGGACTAGGCTTTTCTTCCTTGTATGATCCTTACATTGCTTTTCTTATGCTTTCCTTGGCTCAGTATTGCTGGTAAGGCAAACCTGGAGAAGGCAGACCTGGAGCCAGCATTGAAAGCTCTCAAGGATAGGTTCATGACCAAGAATGTGGTACGTTATTGTATTTGCTAAATATTCTGTTTGTGAATCTGTTCTCTGCCAATCATACTTTTCTATCTTACCTCACATTCTTATGGAGTTACTGTCCTTTGGCAATTTCAGGCTGAGGAGATAGCAGAGAAGCTTTGTGAATCAGTTGCAGCTAGTCTTGAAGGTAAAAAGCTGTCATCTTTCACAAGGATATCTTCAACAGTGCAGGTTTGTTGCATCAAGACATTGAGTGTCTTCATTTTCCATCTTTTCTGTTTGACTTAGGAATAAGTAATAGTTCATCTGGTATTATGGCTACAGGCAGCTATGGAAGAAGCACTTGTTCGTATTTTAACTCCTAGGCGTTCTATCGACATATTAAGAGATGTACATGCTGCAAAGGAACAGAGGAAACCATATGTTGTTGTTTTTGTTGGTGTCAATGGGGTTGGAAAGTCCACAAATCTGGCTAAGGTGAAGCTGAAGCTCTTATGGTTGTAATTATTATTGAAGAATTATCATCGAGGCATGCTTCCTTATTGGGTAGGCTGTTTTTTCATGTCACTTCCTTATTGGGTAGGCTGTTTTTCATGTCACAACTGCAGGTTGCATACTGGCTTCTGCAACATAAGGTCAGTGTTATGATGGCTGCTTGTGATACATTTAGGTCAGGAGCTGTTGAGCAGCTGAGGACTCATGCACGCAGGCTTCAGGTACTGAATTGATATCACATATTAATATTGATGATGTTATCTGGCCTCTTTATCCAGTGTTTGTTTCTGGGATTCATACCTGTAAGGAAACTTGACTTGATACTTTTTTCCCTGGTTAGATCCCTATATTTGAAAAGGGCTATGAGAAAGATCCAGCGGTTGTTGCAAAGGAAGCAATTCAGGAGGCCACACGCAATGGTTCTGATGTTGTTCTTGTTGATACTGCTGGTCGAATGCAGGTGCTTTTATGAACTAATGCTTTATCACTGGATTGAGTTGTACCATCTGGTATAATATAAATTATGGTATTGTTTGATTTCCTTTTTTGTCATTTTTGCGAAGGAAGAATTGTGCTAACTTTTTTTTCTTGTAAAAGCTTTTATAACTATAAAATGCTAAATTCAATACATGATGAGTAAATGGAATAGAAGAACTCAATAGGATCCCTGTTTTAACAACAAATCTTAATAACCCAAAGCACTAGGCAATGTTTTTACCTCATGTGCTTATCTGTTTGCTTTCATTTTCTTTTTCTAATTCAATGTCATGTACTTCAGGACAATGAACCATTAATGAGAGCTCTCTCAAAGCTAATTTACCTCAACAATCCTGATCTGGTCTTGTTTGTTGGAGAGGCCTTGGTTGGAAATGATGCTGTTGATCAGCTATCAAAGTTCAATCAGGTTCAGTTCTTATATCCTGGTTTTTATTGTGTTATTTATTTTTCTTGCATCCAGATTCAGATTATCGAGCAACATTCCTTGCTCTTTTTCTTTGCAGAAATTAGGCGACCTATCTACTTCACCCAATCCTAGATTAATTGATGGGATTTTGCTCACCAAGTTTGACACCATTGATGATAAGGTAAGAGTTACAAAAAGCAGTCAGATTTTTTCTTCTTTCTAGCTATTTGTTTTATTTACCATCCAAATCTTGTGTGCAATTTTCTTTGATGGGTGCAGGTTGGCGCTGCATTGTCGATGGTTTACATCTCCGGCTCACCGGTCATGTTTGTTGGCTGTGGTCAATCTTACACAGATCTCAAGAAGTTGAATGTGAAAGCTATTGTCAAGACACTCCTTAAATGAGCTCGTTCCTCCTTTGATGAATGTTTGTGGAGCGAATGCTGTTCCCTCTCAGTTTGCTCTTGGTCCTGTTGTGAATGATTAACTTTCTGCCAAATTTCTGTATTTGTCGTGTTTTTCAGTTTGTTGTTGGGGTGAATCAGTCCCTTGAGGCTGTATTTTATGCTAATTATTACCATCTTGTTCCTTCGCTTTGCTGTTGTGTTCAATTTCTCTCTCAGACGCACGCCTACACATGCATGCACTCGCGATCACCGGTTTTTCTTCTGTCTCTACCTTTTTTTTTTCTTTTTTTTTTTCTATGAACTCCTCACGAAAGAATTTAATAAATATATAATTTCTATAAAGCCAGTGTCATTGAGAATTTGGAAATCTTAACAATGTAATATGCAGCATTTAGTATACCTGAGAGATTAAATGTATCAAATCTATTATTATGTTATCTAAATTAAAATTACTATTAAAAACGTACTTTAATTTACAATTCTTACAAGAAAGTAAATTAAATTCTTATAACAAATATTCAATTTCTTTTTTTTTTAATAAGAAATAACATTTATATGCAATCCTCAATTTTTATTATTGTAATCAATAAATTTTTTGATGATAAAAGATGGTACATCCCGCACTGCTGGGAATCAAACGAGTATATACTAGAACCAGTACAATTTATTAGCCCTCAAGTTCGTGATAAACCCAACCCGATTTCTAATACATCTAGAACCAGTAAAATTTATTAGTCCTCAAGTTCTTTTCCATTCTGGAACATTGAAAGCATGCATGCTGTTTCAAAATTTTATGGACAAGTAATTCCCAAAAATAAACAGTTTTCCAACTTTTCCATGTTCGAAGAAATTTTGAGAAGATGATCTAAGTCGTTTGCTTTCCACGTCTCAGTAAGGAAAAAAAAACACTCGGTCAATAACTCATAAAGCTTTAAGAACCCAAACACAGTGTATTAGTTTCTACAAGATTTGCTATCTACAGCAGGGTAATCCCATCAGTTGATCATGAGTTATTAGAATCCCCCTTGTTGCAAGTCAGAGACTAATACTATCTTGTATATTTTATTTTCTTAATTATCTCTTCAGATTCAGCTGTAATTCAGTTGCCTTTGCAGTGCAAACAGCAAGCGCTTCGACGGGATTCAGCCATCTCCGCAGCTTCAGGTTTCATTCCTCTATGCCAAGCATGATAGAATTTCAAGCGAACCAGAAAGTCTGCAGTAATAGAAGATTTCTCAGCCTTGATGTTGTAGTGCGTCTGCAATTGCATTTCTAGCTTCATTGCACAATACTGCAGCATCACTCCCTTCTATGGGTTTATGAATAATAACTTTTACAGACCCTGGATTCAATATACCCTCCAATCCTGTGGGCATGATTTTCCCCGTTCCAATCAGGGTAATAGGTACCACAGGCACTCCAACTTTTGCAGCAACACTGAAGGCACCTTTCTGCATATTATCAGCAACAGAAAACCATGAATAATAGAAAACAAATCAGTTCTTTTATTAATCCAGAACCGTTAAAACAATCATTCAGAGGAAAAAGGATATTAAAAACTTGAGGCGCTCAAGCACATATAGAAGGGAGGGGGGATGGAAGGGTAGTAGAAAGGTGTAACCTATCCTATTGGACCAAGCTATATTAACTCTTCAAGCGGTTTGAGAATATAGGAATTAAAGCTGCATTCGAGTATGGAATTATTGGCCTTCCCATGTTACTCTTGATAACCATAGTGTAATCCAGAAACAGAGAAAGTATACAACACTCCATCTCTGGGTATCAGTTTCTCAAACAGCAAAGATGATGACATCTAAGGAAATTAAGAAGCAGAAATGCAGCTAAAAAGCTTCTAATGTGGGTTAAAGTGCATTGGTAACCCATGCACATTAGATATACAAAAGCACAGATATACTTGTAATGCCGTATTAACATGTCAATACTCCACTAAAAGTTTCAAAGTCTATGATCCAACCAGCTGAGCCAAAGGTTAAAGAGCCAAGTTCATTTCTTCTTGATTCTCAACCAAAAACTGCTCTAATGGTTTCTCAATCTTTTGAAATGGAAGAAGTTAAATCAAATCAGCCAACAAGAATAATAAAAATTATAACATGATCTCACCTTGAAAGCACATAATTTTCCATCTTTACTCCGTGTTCCCTCTGGGAAGAAAAAGACAGAGGCCCCCTTCTTGAGTAGATCCATGCAACGCTTGAGACATTCCTGTATAAACATAGCCATCGGAACTTCAAATCTATGTTCAACAGTGACAACACTAATTCACCAAGAACAAAAGAAAGAAAATAAGATGACTGTAAGTTGTCACCTAGCCCTGAAAGAACACAGCAGCATAAATACTAAAAACAACAGAGAAAAGAAACTGCTACCATTTGGCTTCTACTGTCCATGCGCTTCAAGGGAATGACACCCAACATAAGCATAGCCCACCCAATAATGGGAAATAGAAATATCCCAGTCTTACTGATGAACTTGAAGCTTCTGCCAAGAGTAAGAAGAGTATATATGTCGAGAAAACTCTGGTGGTTCGAAACATATACAGCAGGAACATCTGGAGGGGGTAGATTTTCCAATCTCTCATACTCAATTTTAAAAAATGGAGCAACAGTCAGTGATGCCCAAATTTTGGCAATGGAAAATTGAGCTTTTCTTCGGTATTGATCAAATAAGAGCACGAAAGGATGTTGTGCTATCATCAGCACAATAAGGAAAATGGCAGCAATAGCAGTAACAACATAAAAGCCTATTCCTCTAACTTTTGACCCAAAGGTAATATCTGCACTTTAAACAAGTTAAAAAGAAAGATGATTAGCATAAGGTTAAATATAAAACCGAGCAACTGACAAAAGGAATTCTTGAGAAACCTGATAATGGATAGGCAGAATCTGGGATCCCAGTTCCAGCAAGTTCCGATCTTACAACTACAGGTCTGGAAGCTTTAGCTTGTTTATGGACCATTGTTTGATTGAACTCCTGTAAATAATTATACCATGGTACACAGACATGTTTCCTTGGAATGCAGGATGCACCATTTAGAGTAGCTGTCAAAAAAAGTATTGGATTCATAAGCCTGACAACACAGGAGCAATTAATTACAAGAAAAATATTGGATTCATTTTTTTTTTAGTTTTCATTTTGTTATTTCTTACTAGTTTAGATCTGGAAATAGTTTAGATCTGGAAAGGGTAAGATATGGCTATATTTTTCAGTATCCAGTAGCTTAATCTTTCTTACTAGCTAAATTCATCTTATTGCCAGCTTAAATGAGCTCAGAACTAAAATGATGTCTATGTGCTGCAATCTTTGGTTTTGGTTATTGTATTGTCTGCTATTTACCAAATTTGTCAAATTTTAAAAGCACATCAACCTGTAAAAGTGATTAATATAAAGATGCTGGTACCAGTTTCTAGGCATCTTTCTCTTGGATATTTAAAAAGACTTCCATGAGCAGAAACAATTTTTCTAAGAAAAAGGTCTTCCTACCAGCAATAGATGGTCAATCATCAGTCGACTGCAGTAAGCAAGGTGGTCTGGGTCATGCAAGGGGGGTTACATCCCCCCTGCTCCACTTTTAAGCAAGATGTTTAATCGAAAAGACAGGAGCAGGTGTATTCATGGATACAAGAATCTAAAATAAAGGATGCCAATAATTCTTTTTAAAATTTCCATAGATGCAGTGAATGTACAAACGGCTATAACCCCACTAAATCAATGTTTTAGGAAAGGGAATTCGGAGACAGCCCTATTCTTCAAGCCACGTTAAATGTTATAATGTTATCACTGAATTGTTGGAGTAGAGAGTTTCAATAGATATCCCAAGCATATTGAACAAGCAGTGAAAGAGCTAAAGAAGATGAAGTCATATGTAAGCATCCAAATGAGACTAATTGAAATAAATAGTCATTTGCTTGGAAAGGCACATGTATACAGTAAGTTTAGACAGCTAGGAGGCTACTTACAGTTATATGAATTCCACAGTACAGCTTGTTTATATGTAGAGCACCCAACAAATGGTTCTTTACAAGCACGGAACTGCATTAAGGAAAACATACTAAATAAAGTCCAGAAACAAAGTTTTTAACAGTGTGAAAGGGCAAAGGAACTTCTTCTAATACATAAACTCCATCTATGAAATTTAAATCAGCATACAGAAAGAAAGACAGGCTAAAGGCACAGATAGAGACAAGAGTGTGTAGAGTGAGAAGAAGCATGTGGGGTTGCAAAATCCCAGAAGAAGAAATCTAAAATCATAATCTGCAAAAAAAAAGATGAACTTTACTGATAAAACACCAAATCCCAAAATAGGGGAGCATACCAATATATCAAAAGTATGGAAAATAAGGAGTGTAGGTGTAAAAAATGATAGGAGAATAATGCTTCAAATCTCTAGTTGATTAAACCCCAATTTGTAAGCCGTGGATGCATATGTAGCATTCCATGAACACGACACTACTAAACATTGCCATAACACAATCCAAACCCCTTCAACTCACTGAACCATCTGGATCACTCTATAATCTAGCAGTCACAAAAAAACACAAGAAGCTACTAACGACAGTTCATACATGTTGAACTGAAGGCTAACAAATGACTGTGTCTTCGAAACAAAGCCAAGGCAAAATGTGAGGGGCGCAACCCCTTTGGTACAATTGAAAAGCTTAATCTATTTGACTGGCCCCAAAATCAAAGTAATCAAGAACATGTATGTAAAAAAGTAGAAACTCATCAGACAAAAGAGAAGCAACAGCCAAAGCGTGTGGTTAGACCCATTTCAGCACAAGTAAATAGGAGCAAAGACATCTTATCACCGCATGAAAAATTAACCCCTAATGATATATAAGGCAATTGATTAATTAAACAAACACATAAAAGAAGAAGTAAGTGGAGAGAAATACCTGCAACAGAGACGGTTGAGAAATATTGCTCGATCGCTTATACCCTGCAGAGATTTGACAAATTGAACCAAAATTATTATTATTTTAATAATAATAGTATAGATAGATAAATGCAAGTAAGAGAAATAAAGAGTGATGGATGCATACGGAGACGAAGGGGGCAATGGAAAGGGTGAGATAGAGAAGCAACCATTTCCATTGTATTATTATTGTTTAACATTGCTACCCAATCACTCTGATTTGATTCTTCACCTTCGCCCTCTCTCTTTTGGGTTCTGTAGGGTTTAGTGGATTCGGATTTGGAGGGAAGAGGCAAAACTAAGTGAAGGTCTTTTATTGCCAGTTCCGAGGTAGATAGGGACTGTTCTTTATCCTCGTCCTCCTTTCTTTTACAGCAGCAGATTAATCTCCCTCCAACCTATTTTTATTCCTCTACTGTTTTTTTTTGTCCAACAAATTTCTCACCGTCGGTTTATGCGATTGAATCTACAGAAATTCTTAATTTCAAAAGTAAATGATTAAGAAAAGCTATAAATATTATTTTGTATATAAACTAAATTACATCCAAAACTTTACTGCCAAGAAGATCACAATACCAATCACAAGCGACCACCTTGAGAAATCGAAAGCTTCTTTATCAACTCTTTGATATCACAAGCTGGTCATCAAGTGGGATCCAATTTTCGAGGGAGCAAATATGGTGATGGTGGTGTTGTTAAATATTGATTCATTTTAAAATCAGTTTTTTTAAAAATAAAATAACATAAGTAAATCATTACTTTTTTTATCTCAATCAACAAGACACTCATAAAATTACGTCCGGAATCAAGTAATTTATTTTGTTTCTCATCTAAAAAAGTTTAATCTTTAAAATATTTTAAAATTTACGTTGTCATAATTTCATTTTAATAATTAGACTTCAAAATATAATCCTCAAACTTCACAGTTTGATTTTACAAAAAAAAAATTTTTTAAAAATCATTGATTGAATATGTAAAGTTCTTAACAAAGATGATGTTGATACATTATGGTTATCGAAAAGCGAACAATCATGAAGCAATTATGAGAACTTTATGATTGTCGATGAAAACACACTGATCAACTAGAGGCAATTTAGCTTGAAGAAATACATTGCAACCAATAGTCAAATAATGATTTGGGGAACTCCATCAAAGCCATGAATAATATTTGACAAAGATATGGCCACATGAGCACCTTTTGATGGTTTCTAGAAGAATGAACATGATTATATCAATTGAGGGCAATGATGCTAAAAACAAATCCATAGTAGTTGATCATTTGGTGAATTCCCTCGATTATTAAGAGTAATACCACGCTTGAGGAGCATGGTCTAACTAGAAAGCATCTTTATGGCTAAAAAGGTGATTTACCATTTGAAAGATGATCATAATACATGAGGAATATATTGCCACATAAGTGCATTTTGATGAATATTAAAGGGTGTACATAGCCAAATCAATTGGAGGCAATTTGAAACAGTTCTTGGTAGTACAGGATTTGATGAACTCTTTTAAAAGGATCGCCACTTCTCCATTAATGTAGACAATGAGTGCAATGACACACAAATACCATACTCTGGGGCAATGTCATGAGTCTTTCAAATAATCAACAAAACAAAAAGTTTATAGTACTGAAAACAAGAGGCAACAAACACTATGAAAAGACAGAGTTATGCTTTTCTATTCAAGCAAGAGATTTGCATATGGTAGGCTCAATCGAGTCAATGAATCAAGAAACCATAAAGGGACATAATTGATAAGTCTTGTTATAATTGAAGAAGATAAATGTAATGTTTTTTTTTTTAAAGGAGACAGATAACAATTGCAAGTTAAGTTCTTTAATTTGGACATATTTAGCCAAATTTTGTTACCAGGTAAGTCAAGCTCAACTCTATAGTTATTGAACCAATTTCATTTTTATTTAGAAAAATCCCAAGTTGATTTTTTTCATTTCATCTGATGGATCCCAAGATGATCCCATTTATTTTTTAGTAGTGTGGATCTTAAGATGATCATGTTTATTTCATCAATATAAATCCTTAGATGATCCTTTCATTTGCATGGATCTAAAGTTGTTCTTGTTTGTTACATGGATCCTGAGTTAATCCTCTCATTTATTTGGATTCCAAGTTGATCCTTACATATAGTTCCTAGGTGGACCCTTTTATATAAATTCTAAGTTGATCTATTCACATGGATCTCAAGTTGATTTGGATCCCAAGTTGATCCTTTTTTGTATGGATCCCAAGTTGATCATTTTTTGTATAGATCTTAAGTTGATCCTTTCACAAGGATCCCAGGTTAATCCATTCTTTTTTATTTGTATGAATATCAAGTTGATCCTCTCATTCATGCTCATACATATGTGGCTTTATTTTGCAAGATGTTTAGTGTCTAAAAAAGAAAAAAAAATACCCTATTTCTGTTCTTTACAAACTTATTAGACAAAGTCAAGGGAAATTGAATTTTTCCTCATCCTTGTACAATAAATATTGTAAAGAGGGGGTAATTGTTGTAACTCCTTTTTAACCCCTTGTTTTCAATAAATTTTCAAAACAAAAATGAAAAAAAATATAGAAATGCAAAAACAAATCCTAAAAAATATATTTTCAATGTAATTTGGCCAATTTTCGATCATTTCATAGTTTTTGATCATTTTGGTATCATTTTCATGTTAACAAACTTTTCAAAAAATAAAAGAACAAAATTAATTAGAAGAAAATCAGTTAGATTTTAGTAGTGAGTATAAAATCAATACGGAAGGGATAGGATCAATTTGAATTTTAGAAACCCCACCTCCAAACAATTCAGAAATAAAAATAATAAAAATAAATGAATGGGTAAATACAAGAATAAAAAGGAAGGTTGTGAAAAGTTATAGAATAGAAAAGGTCAAGAGCTTTTAGTGTTAGTATAAATAATAGAGAGAATGAACAATATACGGAAAGAACAAAATTTAAAAAAAATGTGAAAGGAAAGTTCAAGAAGATAAAGGTGTGGAAAAAGAAGAAGAGAGAAAACACGTGAAGTGAGTAATGGACGATAACAACAACAACACAACCCTTATCACCATCGACCGTGACCTTCATTAACATCGACAAAGATTTCCTCTTTCACGATAACAACAAGCCCCTTCATTGTACACGAAAATAGCCTTTCTTTCAACCTCCACAACCACTAACAGTAGAAAGTAATGATGATAAACTAAGAAAGAGAAACGATCCCATAAAAAGGAGAGAGCAAAAGAGAGTATAAGCTTAAAATGGTCAGATCTCCCTCCTTAAACCTTTATTTGTCTTACCACTTGCCAAAAAAATAAAGAGGGGTTGATAGTTTACCTTATCTAGTGTGTCTCAATTTATTTAGGTCAACAGTGCGTGACTCCATGCACCACCAACCACAGACATACGAGAGTTGCACTCCCTGAAGCTATTCCACTCTTATTTAGTGATCTTCAGTCAATTTCAACTAATCCAAAAGGTCAATTTCAAACCCAAATATTTTTTAAAAACATGTTGATGAGATTTTGTGATAATGTATTGATTATTAGTGTTGATTTTCAATCTATTATGAATGATCGAGATTATTAAGAGTTATTATTGGATGTGTGCATTCTTGAATGATTAGGGTGGGTTTGATTTATGATATGGTGATGTAATTATAGATTTTTTTGTGACAGAATTAATTTGATTTATCAGGTCAATTTATTGTAGTAGTTGTTGTTATGATTGTGCAGTGTATTTTTGGTTTTATTAATATTAGTTGACATACGATAAAAAAAAATAATGATTTTATCCTAAGAAGTCGATCTAAAAATAATAATAAAATTCTCTTATAAAAAATGTATTTTCAATTCGTAAATACTTGTTTATGGTTTTATTATCATTTATTGACATAGGATAAAAATCCTCATCAGGTTTTATCCTTAGAAGTCAATCTAAAAAATGATAATAAAATCGCTTTAGGAAAAAAATATATTTTCAACTAGTAAATATTTGTTTGAGGTTTTCTTATCGTAGATTGATATAGGATAAAAAAAACCTCAACGGTTTCTATCCTTAAAAATCAATCTAAAAATGATAATAAGATCACTTTAGAAAAATATATTTTCAACTAGTAGATTTTCATTTGTGGTTTATTATTATAGATTGATATTAAATGAAAAACAAAATCTCAAAATGGTTTTTATTCTAGAAATAAAAAAAAATACTTTTAGCAGATTTTATCCTTATAATTCGATCAAATTACCTTGAAAAAAATATTTTTAAGTCATAAATATTTGGTTATGATTTTATTATCCATGCATCTAGTTAGGACAAATAAACTCTCAACGAGATTAATCCTTAAAAGATGACCAAAAGAATAGTAAAATTACCAGTAAAAATATTTTCTGCTCGCCTTTCAATTAAATAATTATTGAAGTTTTGGTTAAATATTTTATTATTTATGATCGACTAAGAATAAATAGATCAGCATTTGGCATTATCCTGAGAGGTTAACTGAAAAGATAATAATTTTTTTTAATATGTGACTTAATCATAAATATCCACCTAAAAAATATTTTAATAACATGTTAATTGTATTTATCTATAAAAGCAATACAAGATAAATGAATTATCATTGAACATTATTATATAAAATTTCTTAATGGGTAATAGAAGCAATTAATATATGATTTTGTATTTTATAATAAAAAAATACATATATATCAGTTTAGACAAACCTTAGCATGAAAGTACATATTTTATCATTAAAAACAAATAAAAATGCATCTTATTTTACGTAAGATGTATAAGGTGATGTTTATATTTTCTATTATATAACCAACTTCTTACCCAGAACCTCTGAAAAATAGTTAGGATTCCTAGTTACCATAAAACTAGGTGGCGGCTGATTTTTCATATTCTTACATGTTTCACCTGTATTTCACCTCGATGTCACCTACAACAAAATAGAGATTCCATTGGAAAAAAACCCTCAAGCACAACTTACTTCGATATGTATACCGTAAAAAGCCTCTTTTGGAGGAAAACATTAGGAGATTCTTAAAGAACATCTTGGATTAGCCTTTGTACTCCCATAGGCCTATTGAAACATCAAATACCCTACCTGACCTGGTATAAACATTATATAATCTACATATCATGTCTTTAAAACTATGTTTTAAATGTATACTTAATAGCATGTAATGGATTTTGTAGTTATAGACTCGCAAAACATGGTTCTTTGTAAGTCCAAACAAACTATATTGGATAAGGCCAAAGTTTATCAACTTCAACTGCTTACACTTGCAATGACAAAAGATCATCTTTGTTTTTCCTTTCATATTCAAAAAACAAATAAATCCCTTGCAGTTCATTTTTAAGCTTGTGTGAATTTTTCTTCATGAAAACATTGACTAGGATCATACCTCACACTAGAAGAAAGTAAAGAGATTAGAGTCTATTTGGGAGTGTGGTTGCGGTTGTTCTTTAAAGTACTTTTTACTTAGAAATGTATCAAAATAATATATTTTTTTATTTTTTAAAAATTATTTTTGATATGATCGCATCAAAATAATCTAAAAACACCAAAAAAATATTAATTTAAAGCAAAGAAAAAATAAAAAAATTTCAAATTTTTTAAAAAGCGTTTTGAAATTTAAAAACAAATAGGGTATAAAGGTTGAAAGGATACCAATGGGAATCTAAAAGGCAAATAGCCCAAGAAAATACTAAGAGGCAAGTGAAAGATAAAAACTCGAGAAAAGTCATGAGAAATCCAAAAGCCAATGAGCCCAAAAAAATCCAAATATTGAAGGCATGTCTAAATCAAAATTAAAAATGACAACATCAAGACTAGATAAGAGTGCTCCATTAAAACAATAAAAAAAAAATAAAAGTCAAAGAAATATGACAAGGAAAGACTGAAAGATATAACAAGTCAAACAAATGACAGTGATCCTAAGTTTTTAGTCGATTGCCCCTGCCTGCATTACATACATTTAAAAGTACTTTTTAATTAAACAAGCAACCTGGATCAATAAGTGGCGTTCTTAAAATACAAAGAAGTTTTTCATAAAAACCATGACATTGTGAACAAGCTACTTATTATTATTCATGCTGATAAAACAAGCACTTAAAAAAGAGACAATTTTTTTCCAATAAAATCTTGAGCTTTTACTCGAGCCTCTTAATTTGAAACCTACAAAATAAAGGTCACCTTATCACATTCCTTCACCAATAACAATTTAGCCTATATAAATGACCAAATCATCATTCCTTAAAAGTTAACAAAACAAACCCTTAGGGAATTACAAGAAATTAAAAAATATATATATATTTTAACTTACATAGGATTAATTTCTATTTTCAAAATGCAAGAAATTCATTTGAGCCAGAGAGACAAATTTAAGCTAATATTTCTTTCAAAACATATACTTTGTCAATCATCAACATAATACATTTTAGCGTTGAATGGTGTGTTTTAAGTCTTTGACCAAAGAAGTTTATTTTCCAAATGCATCATGGGTGTGTTTCATCTGAATTGATATTTAATTAATAAATAATCAATTAAAAACGCTATTTATAGCACAATAAAAATTCCTAGAAAAATGGGGTTTTTATTCCCTTAGAAATTCATATAGTAATAGAATTATAGCATGACATGAATCTCATACCTTATCTCACTCTACCAGAGACTATGAGATAAATATAACTCTTGGTGCATATAAAAAAAAAAACTCTTCTTGTAAAGCAAAACTAACCATTCTTTTTTATGATCTCATGGCATCTAAATTTGTTCCTTTGATTTTGTTTCTCTTCCTCCTCCTCCAAACACTAACTCCTACACTCCAATTATTTGTAATTCCAATGGGACAAGGGATGAATACCTTATCACTTTTCATCAAAGAGACACATGTAGAAGTTGATGTTAAAAATATTACAAAATCTCTCTGAGATGAGATGGAGAGGGCACAGAATCAGGTCACTAGTCCTTAAGAATCAACTTTTTAAAATTTTACCATTTGGTAATGGCCATTTATGATCCCAAAGATACTTTCATGATAGGGGTCCTTTTGTTTATTAACACCATTTAAAAAAAATATAATGTTCAAATAACACAAATAGAAAAAAAATTTGGTGAAATAATTGTTACATGTCACGATTAGAAAACTCTAATGGTGATATTTAAAGCTGTCATGATTATGAAATGTGACAAAGATAAATTACATTGAGCACAGAGGAGAGAAAAAAGAAAGAGATCCTAGAAGCACATTGAAGCTTCGATTATGACACCACTAGTATTATAAAAAAAGATCTCTTTTCAATGACCAATAAAAAGATTTCAACGAGACAAATCAAAATTCACCAAGGAAGGTTATAAACAATGACCCGAATAGGCCGCACACAGTGAGTGACTCACTTCCTTTTGGGTGGAATGTGAAATCCACTTTTTCTGATTATACCAATGATGTCGTTATTCGAGCATTGGTGAGTTTACGAGGTCTCTTTCTTTTTTCTCTCTCTAATTTCTCCTTTTTGTAATCTCTCACTTATATTTGAAAAAAAAGTGTGATCCACTTTGGTTACTGTGCATCATTGAATTCATTGTCTATCATGATGGAGAAGTGGTGCTCCATTGTTTTCACTTTTTAAAGAAGTTCATCAAATCCTCTACTACCAGGGACTGTTTCAAGTTGCCTTCAACTAATCTGGTTGTGTACACCCTTTCAGTATTCATCAAAATGCACTTATGAGGTGATATATTAATCAGGTATTTTGATCATTTTTCAAAGGGTAAATCGCCCTTCATCCATTAAGATGCCCCTTAGTCGAACCATGCTCCTCAAGTATGGTGTTACTTTTAATAACTGAGGGAATTCACCAAATCATCCATTGATATAGATTCTTTCAAACATTATTACCCCCAAATCGGTGACCGTGTTCATTGTTTTGGAAATCATCAAAAGATGTTCATGTGGCCACATCCTTATCTGATACCATTCATGACTTTGATGGAGTTCCTCAAATCATTATTTGACTATTGGTTGCAATGGATTTCTTCTAGCTAACCCTAGCTAATCTTTGTGTTTTCATCGGCCATTATAAGGTTATCAGAATGGCTTCATAATTGCTTGTTTTTTAGTAACCAATCATGAAAGGCACATGCATCAACATTATCTTAGTCAATAAATTTGCAAATTTAATAATTGATTCTTTGAAAAATCCTTTTTTTAATCAAACTTTAAATGTTGAGGATTGTATCCATTCAAGTCTAATTATTGAAATTAAATCATGGTGATGTAAATTTGAAAATATTTTGTGAAGATTAAAATTTTTTGCTTGAGAATCCAAAACAAGTCATTTGATGCCAAGATGTAATTTTACAGGTGTCTTGTTGAGCTGAATGAGATTGCGAGAAAGAATAATTGGATTTAAGAAAGGAAATGCAACCATTCAAGTCTAATATAGGTTTTTGGCTTCCGAAAAAGAGAGTAGCTGATTACTTATCTAATGGGAAGTCATTTTTGGGAAAGGAAAGGTTGCATTCCAAGGTAGGTTTTGGTTTTTAAAAAGAAGAGCAACTGATTACTTATATGATGAGAGGTCATCTTTAGAAATAGTTGGTTAAAAACTTAGAACAAGGTTTTGGCTCTTCAAAAAGAGGAAGGCTTGCTTAAGTGTGTTCGTTTATTGCTCTAATAATGAATATGAAGTATAAACATTTTTTTCTACACTATTCGCCATAAACAAGATGTTTTAATCAGAAATGACTTTCCAATACATGAAATGTAGGTTAAGGTTCATAGCTATGGAAAAAAAGATATGTAAAGCTCAAATAATGTTTGAGGTTCAAAGATATAAGATTACTTATTTAATGTAAAAATCTTTTTAGGCTTGCCACCTTGACTTTGTTATTTTAACGATTGATCTCATTTCAATCTCAATTCTTCCAATTATATTTGGTGCTATATTGTTCACATTTTGTCTTTGTACTTAGCATCATCACGAATGACACTTTAGAGAGTTATTTGGATTTCTTCATTCATTTCTTCTTTTTTTTTTTTAACTTTCACCTTCTTCTTCTTATTATTTGTTTAATGCAAAGTTAATTTTCTTATTGCAGGGCTTGACTTATTGATTGTAAGATTGCTTCTTTTGATGACAATGCTTGATCTTCTTGATTATAAGATTGATTCTCCTGATATCAGGGCTTGATCTCCTAATAAAAGGATTGAACTTCTTAATTACAAGGCTCAATTCCTGATGGCAGGACTGACTCTCCTGATTATAGGGCTTGATTTCTTAATTACAAGATTGTTTTTCTTGACGGCAGGGCTTAATCTTAATTGAAGCCTTGTTAGGCTCAGAACCTTATTGAGTTCTTATTTGCTAGAGTCTTGTTGGACTCTTTCTTGCTAAAGCCTTGTTGGGTTTGAAATCAACAACTGAAATCTCACTAGACTCTATATATGATTTTTACCTGTGTTTTTTTAGAAGATTTTTCTACAAAAATATTGCACAATGCCACATATTATGGGTTAAATAACATGCATGTATCTTTCCATGTTTAGGAATATAGGCCTCTCTTCTTGCAATTCATCTTCTTAGTTTAATAGTAGGAATTGCTATTTTTGATATGGCCTTTCATGAACGCTTGACTTGCCAGCTCGCTATAGATTTTCTAGTTTTTTATATATAATGTGATCTCAGCTTTTTGTAACAATTGTTGTCTTTCTTTTTTATTAACGTGGATGTTCGGGCCAGCTTGCACGCACCTTAACTAATCCCATGGGCTTTTACCTTCATTACAAGGAGTTCTAGCATGTTGGCTATTTTTCTGAAAGTGACAAACTGTCTTTCAGCTATGATGTTGCCTTTCTTCTAGATGATGCCCCTAAGTATGGTATTTTTTTTGCACCATTGCCCCTTTTTCATCTACTTTAATGAAGAAATGATGCTCTATTATTCTCAATATTAAAGAAGTTCATCAAGTCATTTATTATCTTGAGCTATTTCAAACACACTAGCCTCTAACTTTTTTAGTCGTGTACATCCTTTTTATATTCATTAAAAGGTACTTACTTGGCAAGATCTTCATTTGGTATTATAACCATTTTTTAAAGAGTAAACTGTCTCTTCAAGCATGATGTTACTCTCAACTACCAAGAGAGTACACCAATTCATCCACTATCATAGGTTGTTTTGAGCAACCATGCCCCTAATTGATCTGGTATTACTCATTCATCTGCATTTATCATTATTAAATGCCATTCATAACTTTGATGAGGTTTACCTAATCATCATTTGACTATTATTTACAGTGGATTTTTTCAAGCCAAATTGCCCCTAGCTCGACCCATTCATTCAGAGGCATATTTCCATTTTGAGTTTCTTATTTGCATAATGATCATTGCATTGTTCCTAGTTAGCTCAATTGGGCATGCATTGTCATGCATAAAAGACTCTCCTAGTTAATCTGATCATTCATTTTCTAGTAGGCTCACAAGTTTTATCAATTTGTGCATCCTCAACCAACTTAAATATGTTTAGCTGCCTGACACCCATGCCTAAACATCATCCCTATCAAGGATTTTATGAAATCAGTTGATAACTAGCTTTTTTTAAAAATCATATACATTCAATCTAATTATTGAAATGAAATGTAATCAAATAAACATAAATTTTAAAAGTATTTTTGACACATGATGCATTTGGAAAAGAAATTACTGCAATGAAGAAAAATTATCACCAAGCATAAAACTAATTAGCAGAGTGCATTCACAAACAATAAAACAAAACCAATTATTCCCTCTGAATTATATAAGTTCATGCAAGGATTGAAGAAAGAAAATCAAGTAGAAACATAGCCAACAGAAAGAAGGGAAAAAAAAACTTCGAATGAAAGAGAAAATTGAAGGGAGAAACAAAAAATCTAAATATTAAAAGTAATTAGAAGAGGGGGAATCTAGTTGCGGGGGTGGGTGTTAGCAGGGTTAGCGACACCAACTGTGACCTTGGCAACGTCTAATGCAGAGGCTTCAGGCTTCTTCTTGGTGTACAAAACGAAGTAGCCAATGGTGGCAACAACAGCAACACCACCAATGGCCGTTTTCAATGGACACAGAGACAACTTGCGACGCTGGTGAAGCACCTCTGTTGAATGCCGTGCTGCTTGATCTGACCCTGCCATGTCTCTCTTGGTTATCTTAATCTGTCGGTTTCTTTTCTTTTTCCTTGCTTTGGCTTGTGGAAGCTTCAACTTCAGGTTGGTGATTTGCTATGGATGTTGCAGGCTTTAGACAAGCAAAGAGGGAAAGGACACGAGGGCTGTTAAAACGAGATAGGAGGCGAAAGTAAAGGTTAAATGGACACGTTGAGAAGTTGAAATTTTCAATGTTGACACGCGGCATGACTGTCAATTCCTGTGTGAAAATCAGCTATAGAATAATTGACACACGGCATGACTGTCAATTATTTTTCTTAACATAAAAAATATTTAAATATTATTATTATTCTTTCTAATAAAAAAATTTTAAACTTTGTATAGATTCATTCGATTTAATCTGGTTAATTTAACGAGTATAAAATCAATTTAAATAATTAATAAAAATATATAATTAATTGGGGACACTTTGGTGAACACACTTTTTTTTAGCATAATGAAATTACTTTGTTACCTCAAAAAAGATATATAATATATATATATATATATATATATATATATATTCTCCAGGGTTTTTTTTTATTTTTTAATATTATTTGTATAATAAAATTATGTTGATTCCCTTGAAACAAAGAAAAAAAATCAAACTATAATCCAGGGGCTTTTCAGATGTTTTGTTTGTTTTGTCACATTAAACTAACTTTTCCTCTCGAAATCAAAAAATGAATAAGCTTGAGTTTAGAGGTGTTGTTGTTTTTTATTTTGGTTTGTTTTGTGGTTTTCATGTTCTAGAGTGTTAATTTGGTTATTTGATAAAGATAAAAATTATAAAAAAAAAAAAAACCAACATGTAAACAATGTAGATATGCTTCGAACAACGTGTGTGGTGTCATCTAATGACCAAGCACTACCTTCCAAGACAGTGTTGGCCTCATCTCGAGGATGCCTCCATGACAGAACGACATATGTGGTTATTGAATCTTTCATTTGGAGCCAACAACATTTTCTTTTCTTTTTTATTTTTTCTTTTTTCTTTAATTTTTGCCCTCATCCTTAAAAATTTCAAAGAATCTCTTTAACAACCTTGCATCTAACCCTCTATTTGTTGTGTGGGGCACCAAGCCGACACCCTCTTTGTATTTTTTTTTATTTTTTTACATTTAAATGTACTATAAAAAGATTAATATTATATTTCAATTATTAAATAATATTATAAGTTTTTAGGAGAATGTTAATATGTTTTTCACTTATCATGAAAAACAATTGCATGGATATTCAATGAAAATAAAATTGTGATTTTTTTAATTTTTAATATGTTTTTTATATAACTTTGTCACATTTATCATTTATTTTTTTCTTCAAATATATATAAAAATAATAAGACATTGTTTTAATTTTTTTATTATTTATTTTAAGACCATGATGAATTTTTGATTAGAAATCAATGCTTGTAATTTTAAAATATGTTTATGTTAAAATAATTGAAAGATGCATTAATAAAAAAAATAAAGTCTAGATTGAAAAACAATATTTTTTTCTTCTAATTTCAAATGGCTGAGATTTTGTTTCAATAGAGTATAAATTATTATTTAATTAAAAAAATATTAACATCTAATTTACTGAGAAAAATTAAAAACCTCCATAAAGAGCTGAATTAAATATGTTAATTTGCATATAATTATCAATTTATTTTATTTAATACATGTGTTGAATTTTTGTTTTACACTTCAAATATTTCATGATGTTAAAAACAAAATAATATTGCTTATATTTCTTTATGTTGCATACTATGAACAATCAATGAGTTTTTTTTTCTTCTTCTTTTCATTTAAATTTTCTTTCTAATGGTTTCGTTGCACATCATTTCTACTCTAATTACCATTTTAATCATTTGGAAGTTATAATATATAACTATATTTTTTTGCCCTTGCGATGTTACAGGGCATTTTCGAAACTAATTTTTTTTTATTAAAATAAATACTAAAAAAATCTATAATTTATTTATTTATTTATGAATTTCTTTTATTATTTGACATAAACCCTTGTTTTTTTCAACAACATAGTTTTTTCAATACAAACTTAAAAGAAATTAGAATAAAAATTTATAAAAATCCAAATGATCTAGATTTGAAAAAAATAAAAAAAATCCTCCGGACATTACTTCCTTTTTTTTATATTTCATTTTTTTACAATTTTTTTTAATTACAAACTTGATTCTTTAAATAAAATTTTATTATGATTTGTTATGCAATTTTCAACCTAGAAACAAAAACTAATGTCTAAGAATAAAAAACAAATAACTAAGGTTTCATATATAATTATTCAAAAACTAATTGTGAGTATTATCATAAAAGCTCTCATCATATTATTTTTTAAATATCATTTTAATAATTTTATTTGAAAATCTCTTTTTTTTTCCTAACAGCTTCTTCCTCTCTCATCTTCCATAACTCAAGGATTGAAATGTAATAAAAATAATGTTTGTGGACTAAAACATAAAAACATAAAACTGCATGGACAAAATACATGAAAATCTAAAACTTAAGGAACCAAATTGTACTTTTCGACATCAAGGAACAATAAAAAACGCGTTGTTCTCCGACAGTGCAGTCCACAATTGCTTTGAGTGTAGGGGAGAGCATTATTGGTCTTCGGTGAAAGTACAAGTTGTTTTAGTTTATTTTATAATTATAGTTAAAGTTATGATTATAATTATAATTATAACTATATTATAAATTATAATTATAACATTTCATTGATCTCTATCTAACTGCTTTCAGGGATCCATTGATCTCTTTGCTAGCCTGCTAGCCTAAAAGGGAACGTGAATGTTTGTAATGCTAGTTTAATATCAGTAATTTCGACCATTGAATAGAATCAGAGATGGTTTGAGAGAGTCAGGGGCCCAAAATGGAAGAAAACTGCTAGTATTTCCTGAAAGAATCTATGTTAAACTAGTTGTCTTCCCTTTCAGTACTTTACATGCACTTTACAACTTGCCTGAAAGAGGTGAGAAGAATACCTTAAACAACCATTTCAGCCTCTTTAACACTGGAAGGGATCCCAATATCCAACCTCATGGTTGATTTGTACTGGTCTGGTACAGCAGCACCAGCCTGAACGCAAATTTCTACAACAGCAGGGGCTTGTCCATAGAAGTTCCTCAGCTCCCTTCGCAATGGCGGCCCATCCACATCAGGAACATGCCACACATATCTGGGCGGTATCAAGTTATCAAGCACAGCAGACTGCCAACCATGCTGTCCGTTCCGTTGTTGGTGCTTGTGGGCCCCGCAGTTCTGTGCCTTGTGTCCGCTATGTCCCACATGCACCTCCGGGCAATATCCACAAACTCTGACGCGGTACATCTGCATTAACTTCTTGGCTCCTTTCCTCATCTTTTCCCATGCTTGTAGTGTTTCCTCGGCAAGCAAGGTTTTTTCTTCTTCATTTGTTGGGGCTACTGCTTCTGAGATGGGTAATTCGGTTAATAGTGGCTTTAGAGGAACTTCTGGGACAGGGTCTGGTAGGTCACTCTCATCTGCATCAACAAATTCCCTTTTTCCGATGCGAATAATTGGTTTTCTTCTCCTTTTTGTTGGATATTCAGAAACGTAAACACCAGCTTGGATACAGAGCTCCATTACTGCAGGAATTCGGGGAATTGAAAATCTCTCCTCATGTTTAATTCGTTTCCCAAGAGGATCATAAAGGTGGTAGGCTTCTATTGGCACAAGTACATCTTCGACAGCTGCATTTGTCCACTGATGAAGGCCCTTGCGGAGGGTGGCATGTTTGCCTTTACATGACTTGAATGGATGTCCTTCAGGTCCCACGTGGAGCTCGTTACACCACCTGCAAAAGGTAGACAGTAATCACTATAATATAGCAACCTTCAAACCATGAGGAGAGACCATATTCACCACGAAGGTTGAATTCCCCATGATAATTCTTTATCCAACTAACTCGATTGCACCTATTCACAGTAAAGATAAAGAGTGCTTTGTTTAACACTGTTAATTTACCAACCAATAGTATTCAGTAGCAAAAACATCTTATCAAAATTCACTATTACCATCTCCCTGCAAATCATAAAATTCAAGATGTTTCATAGGCGTGCCAAAACTCCAACCAAAAGTTCAATAATACAACTCCCTTGTATCTCTTTACACCATTTATTTCTATATTCCCACTGACAACAGGTGGCGATTATCGTAAGGCCAGGTCAACTTCTGCGCATGATGAACATTGGCAAGCAATAACATCTCATTCAGATGCAGTCATCTATAGAAGGGCCATCAGAGACAACATATGACACACGAACTATGCATTTTGCCTTAACAGTTTTAAGGAGGAACAGTATGACTAACCAATTTAGCCAAACACAACATTGCTCAACATGGCTAAAATAGTGCATGTGAGAGCAAGATAGAGTAATCCCTTAAGATACCCATGCTTCTTCAAATAAATTGGATTGCAAGATTGTAACCAAGAGCTATGGTTTTGAGATGAAGATTACCCACAAGCATGCACAGGAACCACTTTTAACAGTTTCTTGAGATTGTTAATTAACGTGATCCTTGCATTGAATACATCATAAGCAAGTGGCACAAGGCATTGAACGAGCAAGCCATTCTTTGGAGGTGGTGCACGTCCTTTAGGTTGGCCTTTGCTCTTCTTGAACCTCTCCCTTGCAGCTCGTCTCAACTCAACTATGGGTATTGGAAAGGGCTTCTTCTCCTTTCTTGAATAATTCCGAGGAAAATCAGCATTTTGAGGATATTCGTTTGTGATAACCAGTTCATGTGGCTGACGCAACATCCTTGGTGTAGTTCTAGACTTGAATGAATGCCTAAGTTTAAGATCACTATGCTGCAGAAGGGAAAAAATAAAATTCATTTTAAACAGAAAAGAGATAAATAAAAACCAAGAAATGGCATTATATTTCTACGGTGAGCATAAAGATGACTGATTATAGAGTCAAAGTGCACAACATACTCAAGAAACGATGTTTAAGTTCAAATACAAGACTTTCTAGCACAATCGTAGTAGTGTTATTGCCACAGCCTTCATACTGCTGCTGCCTACCAGATCTCAGAGGCAATGGCATACAAACTATGGCTGGATGACATATAATCTTTCATAGTATTGTTCCTGGACCTCAGGTACAACTGTGCTTGACCAAAAGCACCATTTGGGGCCTTTATTGATCAAGTTATCAAATCATCACTATGCAAGTTAATATCTATCAGTCCATTGGTTTCATCCACCAAAAAACATAAATGATGGAACGAATTTCACATTGAAGCTGCCAAGGCCCACAACTAATATGGTCACATTTTTCCATCAATGGAGATTAAAAATATTTTCCCCCAACATGTAACATTTGATCTATAGTAATTTCTGCAGAAGATGAAACCATTACTATTCTCAAGCAAGTGGCAATGCAAGTAAAAATGATACCTCAATCACTTTTATTTGCGGTGTTAAACACCAATGCAATCAATTGTGCTGATCCTCCACAAGAAACAATAAAAATAAACAAAGCCACGCCTCAAAACAACTGAATTGAAAGGAAAATTCAACCCAAACTACTCCTAGAATTGTGCAACTCATACGCAACCAGTCACACTACTAAGCTTAATAAAAAAAAAATCAATGCCACACAAAACTGTTATAACAATGACTCCCAAACATCAGAGACAATATATAATATACGACAAGAGAAGCCTTTTTCACATATATTTTAAGCAATTTAAACAAAGGTTCCTGAAGAGCAAGAAAAGCCAACGTTCTAGGACAAACATAATAGCCTAATGAAATTAAGATTTAACTAAACAATACAAAGAGTTAAAGACATCATCAATTCCCATTTCATTGGTGAGAAAGAACCCAATACAATAAAGTAGCCAGTGATTGCAGATTGTAACTAAAACCCAGATGAGCAAGAAAGCATGAATTGGTTATTACAGCTTCGGCATACCTGAAAAGAATGGAAGGAGCTAAGTTTGAGAAATTCTGAACTTGGGAGAAAAGAAACAGTGAAGGGTTCCATTCTGAGAAAGGAGGACCTTAATTTAGAATGAAAAAAAGCCATGGTGCACAAAGGGTAGTTAGAAGACGATCCACAGTCTGTCCCTGAAACCAACCAAGTTTACCAACAAAATTTATTCCAACCAAAAGAGGAAATCTTGAAAATTTGAAACCAGAGAAACAGATAAGTGAGCTTACATGTTGCAATTGAAGAGGAAACTAACATTTTTTATGGAGCGGAAGGACAAGGAATCATGAGAAAATCTAGGTGCTTTAACTATAAGTCATTGGCTACAAGGATGAGGAACTCCTGGCTACCTTTAAGCCAAAGCTATCTCAAGCACAAATATATATGGAGATGATGATTTTACAGGTGCTTTTTAATATCCAAAATAGCCCACTTCCATATACATTATCCACGGATTGATAACGTAGGTTTTGTATTTAAAAAATAATTTTAATTTTAATTTTAATTTTTTTTTAATTTTTTTAATTTTTTTTTAATTTTTTTTAATGTGTTAATATAAAAAAAATATTTTAATTTAATATATTTTTAAATAAAAAAACTTAAAAAAAATAATTATTATTATTCTTCCAAACTTCCCCGAAAAAAACTTAGCTTGAAATGGTTCGTATGGACTGGACAAGCCCAGGCCATGACAAGACTGAAATGATAACTGATTAATTATACATTCGCCAATTAATTAATACATAACTAATTGGAACACTTCATATTATAATTATTTAATTTACACGTTTAATGATTATACATTCACTCATCACAAAGTTTTATAGTTATGCGACCTGATATAGAGTTAACCCGGTTAAGCAATTAAGTTGAGTTATATTAGATAAGTCCCGTTAACTTGAATAAATTTTAAAAAATTAAAAATAAATATTTAACATTTTAATATTTTATATAAAAAAATTAAAAAATAATTCATATGAATATAAATTACATGTTATAAATAATGAAGTTTAAAAAATTATTTTAAAAGGTTTTATATCTCACGTTGAAAAAATACTATGTTAATATGTTATCTTTTAAATTGAAGTATTTAAATCAAAAAGATTTTTTTATTCTATATTGAAAAAATATAACTTTTTTCTTGTGAATATAAAATATATATATTAAAAAGTTTCAAATTCCACATTAAAAAAATATTTTTTTTCTTATGAACATAGAATAGATATATACTAAAGGGTTTGAAATTCTATATTAAAAAAATAAAACATTATTCTAGTATTTCTATAGTGAACTTTGAATAGAGTTAATAACCAATTAAAAATATATATATATAAATAGGGTTTCTAGCGAGGAGAAAAAACAAATTTGAAAAAAAAAAGGGTTTCAACCAGGTTTTGTCGAGTCGTCCTGGTCACGGGTCAGCCCGGAGGGTCAATTGCATTTTTCTAGATTTTTGCTCATCCCGGTCTTTTGCCTTACCCGGACTGGTCCAGCTTCTAAATCAATCGGATTTCTAATCGACCTGTCAGACCAGTTCGGATTTAATATTTATGCTAAGTTTAAGAAAATATGGGGAAATTCAATAAGAAATTATTATACAAACTTGGTTCACCCTCGAAATTATAGACTAAACCAATAAAATTAGTACATTTAACTTAATATGGAGACATTCACTGCACATTTTATTTGTTTGTTTGGTTTTTTTAAGAAAGTATAATTAATGTTTCTTTCCACCCACTTACCGTGAAAATATAGTTTTTTTTTTCTTAAAAAAAATAGTTAAAGGAAGAAATATTAATCTAGAACTTAGGGGTTGTTTCTACTTTTTTTTTTACAGCACAATAAAAACAATTAAATTACCATTAAATTCAAAATTCTTTGAATAGGAGTTTAGGTTTTTTTTTTTTTTTGGTTTTTTTCGCTATAAACAGCTAGGTTAAGGGAAATTTAGTACTTTATACATATAAAATATTTTAAAGATTAGAAAGTAGCTGGGGAGTGTTTATCACGCTCATAGTTACACTTGTGTTTTTGGAGTGGTGTATACAACGTCCAAACCAAGGCTTTCATGGTGATGTTTGAATTGTCATGTTAGCCTTTTTATTTATGGATGGCATGTATGATGAATAAACTTCTGAAATGTTGTTGTTGATTTTTTATTTTTTTTACTTTTTGATTTTTGTACATGCCCCTATAAATTTTCAAAACAACTCTTCAATGTATTTTTCCTTTAAATTTGATCCCTGTTTTTTTTATTATTATTTGTTTTGTTTTAAATAATTTATAAAATGAGATTTTTTTTAATTCCATCATTCTTTGATTTTCTCATTTGTTAGATTTTATCCTTATTTTTTAGATAACTATTTATTTGTTTTAATCTTTTTCTTGATTGATTTGTTTTTCAATTATATCCTTTTATATTTCATTTCATTTAGTTTTTAAATTTGATCCTTATTTTTTTAGATTGCTTCCCAAATTTTTTTAGATTGCTTCCCAAATTTTTCCAACATTGTTTCCTTGGTTGCAGAAGTCTCTCCAATTGATTTCTCATCCTTGGAAGGTTGATCTATAACTCAAATTATTTTGTTGACAAATTGCTAAGATTGTGAAATTTTAGGACCAATTGCTTATTATTTTGTATAATATTTGGACTGATTGAGCACTTAATTTGGTTTGATGTGTGTTGCAATTTGATATAATTTGTGCGAGATAGTTAATTTATTTTTTAGGTTAGAAAACACAACAATACCTTAATTTATATAAGACAGACAAACAAAGCAACTTACCTTAGGTAAGGTGTACTAGGGATGATACATCCTCCCTACACACAACTAGTCCCCTTATTCAAACTTTGAGACCGGTTAGAGTTTTTAGTAATCAAAATACTAGGTGGCCACTCCATTTTTTTTTACTGATAAGAAACAAGAATTCCTTGTTTTCCCCCCATCACCAGAGAGGTCCCGACTTGAGAGAAATATCATCACAATGTCGTGCATGTGCATCATCGACGAAGCAAATCCAAAAACCATCTCTAATTATTGTCCGTCTCTTCTTCTACAATAGTAAAACACAATAGATAAATTCCTTGATTCGCATTATAAGCAAATTCAAAAACCATCTCTAATTATTGTCCGTCTCTTCTTCCACAATAGTAAAACACAATAGATAAATTCCTTGATTCGCATTATAAGCAACTACAACCAACAACTTAGCCTTCTACTTACCATAAAGGTGAGTACTGTTAATACTAAATAGAGAATAACAATATTACAACCTATCAATTGAAGCACTAAATGCTCGAAATGCTCTCCTAAATATTGCATTATTGCCAACAACTATTTTATGATCCAGAGTGACAATTGTTCCCAGATTTGAATATCTAATGGCTAGTAGAATTCTAGATAAGTTTTGAAATGACTCTTCGTGTGTACCAAATAACTGCTCCAATATTTTCTGTTTAACTATCCATACCTTCCAATAAGAGACTTTATGCCTATAATCCCTCTCCACAGTACCTTGAATCGTTGCAACACTCGTACTTAACTCTCTCTCTTTGTAATTATCAACATCACCTCAGTAATTAAATCTAAGTCAATCTAACGGTGGCGTTGCAAAATAAAAGAGTTCTGACATGTGTGTAACCCTTTCAATTTTGAGATTTCTCATATATCAGACCTTTAGTGTACTCGTACACAAACACCATCTACAAACCGGTTCTTGAACACACTGCAACTGAACATAGGTTTTTGTTGGACGATGAACCTTGTACTGCAAAGAATTCTTTGTATGCCACCATTTTACTATATTAACACATTCAAACTTGTCTCAGGATCTTTTTCCAACCTCCAATTCATCAACTGATAAGCTCGAATGCCTACGAGTCTACGACTATAAGCTCAATCATAGCATCCATATTGATCATTCACACTCACAACCTCAGAGTCAGGATTAGGAGGTGTCATGTATTGATTAACAGGCTTAATTAACTCAATCATCCTCATCTTCCTCATCGTCCCCATCTCCCCCCTTAACCATAACTCTATCAATGTGACGCTCATTTTTGTCATTACTTGGTTTGAATTCTCTATAGAAATATGAAGAAAATGTCATACCTAATTGCGATTCCATATTAACAATTCCTTGCACTCATATTTGTCTACTAGCATTACCACCTAACCTAGATGGACCAGCTGCTCATGATGCCTATATGGTTCTTTGAGAGTTACTTGAAAACCATGTCAACTCCATAATATAAGAGTTTTCTCGTTTAGGTCTACTATTCATGTAGAGCCCTAGTATGTTAACCTCATTAATCCTCAGAAACCCAAACATTGAATTCACACCCTTGCAACTACAGATTGCTACACCGATATAGTGAGCTTGACTAACCCCAGCTTGTAACATCATCCAAGTAATCCCAACATCTATTTCAAATATATTCAAGCGAAGTCAATCACATAACATTTTTGATAACTCATTAAGGGACATGGCTAATGTAACAGTTAGGAATTCATGACTTCCTTCACTATAAATGATACCATTATTAGTATTGACAATGATACTACCATGTAAGCATAATATTTTTAAATTATCAAACATTCTGTAATTTATCGACAAAATCATGATGTTAATATAATAAGCTAAAACCTAAATTCATCAAATTAATTATCGAAAAACACCTACATTCATCAAATTTCACTACCATAAAAAAATTATCAATCAAATTTATGTATTTCATAGCCAGTATTATTATTTTATACGTAATTCAATATAATTCATAATTTAACCTAACTCTTCCATCATATAATTTTGTTAATTCACAATCAACAATAACAAAAAGAACATTGATTATTTAACAAAATAACCTAATTATCAACTTAAAATATATCTAATTAACCTAATCCATAACTTAACCTAAATCAACACTAACTAATCAAACATATAATTTTATTAATTCACAATCAACAACAACCTAAAATCATTGATTATTTAACAAAATAACCTAATCATATCAAATTAACAACTTAAATTACATCTAATCAACCTAATTTCTAATTCAAAACCCTAACATTCATTAAAATCAAATTAATACACATTAAACATTAATTACATAAAATTCATTGAGGAAAAGTGTCCAATATACCTTTAAACATTGGATATGGGTGGTGAGGGTGATCAATAATAGTTGTTTTAGCCAAAAAATTGAAGAGTTACTGCTAGTTGAGAGAAAGAGATGGGCGATGTAGTGTTGTTGTGGGTGTTTTTGGCGGTGGGGTGGGAGGAGAAAGGCGGTGGGTGTGGGGAGAGAGAAAGGAAGAAAGATCAAGAGAAAAAGAAAGAAAAAGGTCTCTAGAGGTTAAAATTTAAATGAAATTACAAATACTATCTACCATACATGAAAGTAAAAGTGTATTACATCCCTAATTATTTTGTCAACTATATCACCTTACTATTTTTTACTGTGCTAAAGTATTTTGAAATCAAAACCATCCATCCTTGGGAAGAGGAACAAATAGTAATTGGACCAAAAAAAACAAAAGTCTCTTGCATGACCGACAGACGGGGCAAAATGTAGCTGGTAGGCTCAGATGCTGCTTCGACAAATGCGAAGGCAGTGTCTAGACATGCCACGCAACGGACCCAACGGCTAGTTTTCTCTTCACTCTCATCTATAAAAAGAGCCATAGTTGATTCAAGGATACTTATCTTTTTTCTTGTAGCTCCACCATATCTATTTATCTCCTTTCTCGCCCTCGAAAAAAAAAACATTCACAATCTGTTAAATGGCTTCACATAAAGTTGCTTTATTATCCTCGATATTGATTGTTTCTCTCTTCGTTACCTTCACAGAAGCTAGAGACATCATGGTTGGAGGCAAAAATTATTCATGGAAAATCCCTTCCTCTGAGTCTGATTCTCTCAACAAATGGGCTGAGGCTTCACGTTTCCGAGTTGGAGACACACTAGGTACATATTCATAAACGACAATTCAATTTTAAGCCCCTTTTCCATCATGGGGTTTCTCTATTTCTTTCAAATTTTCGATTTTATTGTCCGAGTTTTAGTATAATTTCCAATTATTTTCAGTCTCTAACTTTGTTTTGTTTAACCCTTTTTCTTTGCACAGTTTGGACTTATGATCCCAAAAAGGACTCGGTACTTCAAGTCATTAAAAAGGATTATGAAACCTGTAATACATCAAGTCCTCTAGTTACATACAAGGATGGTAACACAAAGGTGAAGCTTGACAAGTCAGGGCCATACTACTTCATAAGTGGAGCTGATGGGCATTGTGAGCAGGGACAAAAGTTAATTACTGTGGTTATGTCAATGAGAAGCCATTTCATGGGTATTTCTCCAGCACCTTCTCCGGTAGAATTTGGAGGTCCTGCGGTGGCTCCAACTAGCACTGGTGGTGTGAATTTGAGGGGTAGTTTGGGGTTGATTTTTGGGGTCTTGACAGGGCTGATTCTGTTCTGAGGAAATGATAGTCAACATTTGGGTTACAAGGATTTAATTAATTTATTTATTTAGCTGGTCCGATTATCTTAGTTGTGCCAGAAAAATATTTCCGGTTTATATATATGTATGAGATGATGTTCTTTGATATTATCAGCAACAATCCAGGATTTTGCTCTCTCAAGATGGGGAAAAGCCAAAGACGCCTACTTGATTTTATCAGAATAAACCTTGCTGCATAGGCAATTAGGCATTGCATGAACACATTTCGGTTTATATATATATAAGTGTTTTTGTGTGTAGTAGAGAGTTAGGGAGATTTTACCTGTATCATTGAGTATTTAAATACCTTATCCATTATCTTACCAAGAAAGACGAAGTGCAGCTCATCATCACATGGTGACACCGTTAATGCAGCTCATTTTGAAGTCTTTAAAGTTTTTTTTTTAAAATATTCCTCTCTAACAACTTTATATGAAATTAACAGTAGATAATAAATTTAAATAAACAAGTATTGTCATCCACTTTTATATATATATATATATATATATATATATATATATAAATGATAATCACCACTCAACTATTTCATTTTTCATCCTTATGATATTGAACTGAAGCTCTTCATTCTTCATGTTCTTCATTTATTTATCTAACCTCATAGAAACATTATGACTATAAATATTTAAAATTCATAACTTTTATTTATTTTCCTTACTCATATTGAGTTCACTCTGATCAGTTTTATGTCAAACTCCACCATTTTGTTGTCTCATTAAATTCTTTTTCTTGTAGTAATCTTCCACACTTTTCAAACCCTGATGCAAACTTTGCAATTTCTAAAAGAGCTTTCTACAATAAAGGTTAGGAACAAGTTGTTTTTTCACTATGGCTTTCATGTCATCACATGACTTAATAGGCCTTTTATCATTCCTCCTCTTACTCAAAACAAATTGATCCCACCATATTTGTACATAGTCTGTAAAATCAATAACAATACCTTTTTATGTTTTGTGTAGTGATGATAGTCAAAGATCCAATCAACCTTCTTTCTCACTCTATATGCCTTCGTTTCATTCTTTCCTTAGGAAACGTGTATTAAAATGCCCAAAATCTGTGTTGACCTTTTGATCATATATATTTTGATGATAATAATTGAATTAAAATGCTAATAATATGCTTGATTGTGAATACATTTTAAACAAGTTTATATGAAAATCATCAATTAGCATAAAAAAATCAATCAACAAGTACAAGATACATAGCAATATCTATATATTTTGATGATAACAATTAAATTAAAATGGACTAATAATATGTTTAGTTGTGAATAAGTTTTAAACAAGTTTATATGAAGATCATCAACTAGTATAAAAAAGCAATCAACAAGTACAAGATGCATGTTGTAACCCATTTTTGGGTCCACACATAAAAATAATAAATAAATATAAATAAATATAAATATATAGCCGGAAGAAATTAGAAAAAAATAATAAGAGGATAGAGCGCTCAGAAAATTGTCAGAAAAATTGATTAAGGAGGTTAAAAATACAAAGATTGAAATTTTGAATAAGGAGGTTTATATACTTGAATGATGAGAGCCCTGTTGGAAAAGAAAATTCAATTTGAGGAGAAAAGTCCAAAATTGGATATTTATGGACTCAATTGGATTTTAATGAAGGATTGATTGAATTTATAGAGGGTTTGATTGCAAGAAAAATTGATTTTTAAGTCAATTTGGGCTTTAATTGGAAGAAATTAAAGTTTTGGGGTCAAATTATAATTTTTTAGAGTTGATTTGATCAAATCAGGAGCTTAATTGCATAAATATTGAAGTTTGATAACCAATTAGGGACCTAATTGAGGAAATCCGAAACCAAGGATCAAATTGGAAAAGACGCATAAATAGAGGGGCTGTAATTGATTGAATCAGGGACCAAATTGAAGCAATTTGAAGTTTATTAATCAATTGAGGGTTAAAATGCACAAATTCAAAACCAAGGACTAAAGTGAAAAAGGCGGCCAACTATAAGGGCGACGATTGAAATTGGCAGGGATGCAATTGAATTAATTCTTAAAATCAAAATTACATTTTGAGGACTTAAAAAAACAAAAGATAAATTAAGGACTGATTTGGAAATGAATATGTTGGCACCATATTTAAATGAAACGACACATTTTGTCTAAAACGACGCCGTTTCATATTAAAAAAAATATATATAATAGAACAGTGTCGTTTTGAGCGACATTGTTCCTCCTTCTTCTTCCCCTGGACGTGCAGCAGGGGAAGGTAGCAAGTTTTATTTTTTTTCTTCTTCTTTCTTCATTAACTCCTTCGTGTCACGTGCTCTGCCAAAACCCGAAGCCCCACGCACCCTCATGATGAGAGACCGGGGGAGCCGCGCCCTGCCAGCCACGCCCACTGGCCAGCCCACCCGACGCCATGGCAGGGCAGCAAAGCCCTGCTCCCCATGCGCAGCAATAAGGATGCCCTCGCTCCCTTTGCCTTATAAATACCACCCAACGCCAGCATGCACGGAGCAGGAGAGAGAGAATGGAGAGAAGAGAAAGAAAAGAACGAAAGGGAAAGGGACTGAAAGAAAAAAAGAAATAAAACGGGGAAGCTGGAAACAGGGGAGAGGGACTGTGAGAGATAAAGGAGAGGGATTGTAAGAGCTAAGGGAGAAAGACGATACCAAAACAAGAAGAGGAACAAGAGTTGAAAAAAAAACACACATAAATAGGAACAAAAATAAAAGGAAACGTAGCCGAAGAAGGGGAAAGAAAACGGAGGAGAAGGGAAGAGCAGGAATCTCTCTCTCCGCCGCTTGAAACAGCAGCTCCGCTGCTTGGAGTTGCCGTCCGTGAGCCACGACACCGCCAGCGAAGCAGCTGGACCAGCAAGGCACCGCCTCCTCCGCGCCAGGTACTTCTTCGTGCTCCTCCACTTTTACTTAGTTTTGTGGCATAGGTTTCTCCTGCATGCATAATCGTTCTGCATGCAGGAGGATGGGAGGGGGAAAATAATCCCCCCCCCATTTTGTTTTCTGGGCTAGGCCAGCCCTTACGTCTGGGCTGGGTCCAGCCCAGACCCGAAGAAGTAGAGTGACCCTTTTTGGGCTGAGTCTGGCCTAGTTAGCTGGGCTGGCCCAGCCCACATAATTATAATATTACATATTATAATAGTGTCATATTTTATATATATATATATATATATATATATATATATAAATTTAAAATTTCTGAAAAATCTTTAAAAAAATTTGTTTATTTTCCTGCATATTTTTTTATCAAAATTGCTTAATACTGGTTTGTATTTTTATACTGTAAGGATACAAATCCAGTATTAAAACATTCGGTTTTCGTCAAAATATTGCAAATTTTTTTATAAGAAAACAAAAAAGATTTTTTTTTCATGCATACGGCCAAGTATCTCAAAAATAAAAAAAATCATCACATCATATTTTCATACAACAAAAAAAAAATCATATTGTTTTTTTATACATAAAACGCAAAATATTCAAAAATATGTTTTAGCATGCACTTTGGCTTTAATAACAAATTTGTTAGAGTCATGAGAACTAGGCCAATATTTCAAAAATTCTAAAAAAATATTTTTGTCTTCTTTTAGTATTTGGGATTACGAATTTATACGTAAAACGTATTCCTGATATTAAAAATGTGGTTTTTTTTATATAGACGTTAGAACAGTTATATTTTTACCCGATAAGATAAGAACTTCCTTACCGAGGAGGACTTTTCTTAAACCATAGACGGACCTACAACTAGAAATACAATAACACCTTAGTTTTTTATCAGACAATCAAACAATGCAGCTTACCTTAGGTAAGGCGTATTTGGGGTGCTAATACATTCCCTTTACGCAATCAATTCTCGTGTGTTATCTCTGAGACCAGTTAGGGTTTCTAATAACCAAAATATTTGGTGGCGACTCTCATTTCATTTTCCACCGATAAAAGACAAGATTTTCTTGTCTCCCCATATTTGCTATATATATACATTTTAGATTGAAGTAGAATACTCGTCGCGACGCCGCACACGTGCGACAATGCATAACAAATGAAAACTTAGTTCTCAAGGATTCATCTTAATGCAAATTATATAAATCTTTATATCTTACGTGATAGCATAAATTAAAATGAGTTTATACACTTCACATTATATGTATTACAGGATTGATATGCATATAGTCGATTTAAGATTCATTAGGTTTAAAACTACTAAAACTAGATTTTAAGTTGAACTAGTTGACCACTTGGTTATATCAAGTGAACCGATCGATCGCTTGTTCATTAGGGATGAACACCTAGGAATCTGCAGGAATTGGTCGACTGTTTGGCTTGATCAATCTGAAGTAGTTGATAGTTTTATCTATTAGAGGAACAATAATGGTTATAAATCGGCTAGTTTTTGCTAAAAATATATATATGGCTTGTCTAATTGCAGAATAAAATATACAAATTGAATATATATCATATAAAAGCTATTTTAAGAGCAAAAACAACTTCAAACCATCAATCATAAATCATACTCCTATTTGTGCATTAGAACCTTCATATTTTTGCACAAGAGTATAAATTCTCACATTTACTACATTTAAACACTTTCATACATTCTAACTGCTATTGAATGAGCTATAAATATATAAGCTTCAATTTTATTATCTATTTTTGAGAGAGTGTAGTTACATTTTAAACAAATTGTAATTCTTTAAGAGTTTAAGTGAAAAACTCTTAATCATTGGTGAGGTATATCACCAAGATGAAAAATCTTGAAGATGATATTTCTTTAAGTGATGAAAAAGAGCTTGGTGAGGAGGACTCATCAAGGACATTGTAATCTTTGATTTGGATTAATAAAGAATACAATGCTCAAGACTAGTTAAGTGATTGAGGTATGGATGTAAGCTTGCCGAACTATGTTAAAAATCGAGTTTGCAATTTCTATCCCTGTACTCTTTACCACTTTAATTATATTGTTGGTTAATTGTATTTGATTGTATTTAATTGTGTTAGTTGCAATAATTGTTATTATTAATGAAACATCTAATTCACCTCCTTAGGTGTTATTATTGTCTTAATCCTAGAACAACAATATGTTTTCTTGGCCTATGAATGCAAACTATAAAGAATAAGTTGATAATCTTGGTTTTGTAAATGAGATTAGTTGTGCCTTTAGTTGTTTTTATAGCTGTGAATAAATTATGTCATTTAAATATAACTTTGTCTATCGTGTCTTTAGGTCCATCTTATACTTGTCAGGAGTGGTCTTATTAGAAATATTTCTACTTTTTATGTCGATTAGGTAGAAATATACATTATGGAATGCAATGAAATTATTGCTAAAGATGTAAAACTAATGCTTGACCTCTGCTTATTAAAAATTATGAACTTTCATGTTACATTAGTCTTATATATATATATATGAATTTATGCATGGTTAGATGTACTATAATTTTGTCTTCCTTATTTCTTTAAGTATTATATTACATGGTTACTTGATATTATAATGGAAGATCGAGATCTTTAGGATATGATAAGATGATTTGGGCATGGATGGTGATCCAGAATGATTGGATTAAGAGTTGAGAATTGTTTTAGAAGTTTAGAGGTGAATGTCGATAAGTTGAAATGTTTTAGATATAGAGGAAACTCTATCGAAATTTTAGAAGAAGTTTTGGTAGAGCACATGTTAGTTTTAAACAATTAAAATTCATGTTTTAAAAGGAACATGTTAAAAAAAGTTTCCTTGATTTTCTATGAGTTTATGGTTTTTAAAGTGTTAGTTATTCTTAATAATGTAAATTTTCAGGACTAACTTGAGCTAAAGATTGCTACTAGCTGCACCGCGCGTGAGAAAGGGGTTGATGTTGGTTGCGCCAAGCAAGAGAGAGGAAAGCAAGAGAGAGGAAGGAGGTTGGCGTTAGGCTATACAAGAGACAAGGAGGTGAGTTTTATTCGTGTTTCTATCTTTATTTCTTTTTTGTCAACAAATAGAGATGTAGGTAATTGTTTTTTTAGGAGGGGAGGTGGGAAGTAGAGGGGAGAAAATAGAAAATAGAATTTTTTTTTTTTTTTGACATTAATGAAGAGCATGTTTGGCAATGTGGTTGCGGGTGCTTTTCAAATAACTTTTCATGTCAAAATACATGCCAATGATATTTTTTTATTTTTTAAAATTTATTTTTGATATTAACACATCAAAACAATTTAAAACGTATAAATCATATTAAATTTTAATACTAAAATAAAAATTAATTTTTTTATAATACAGGTTCAAATACGTTTCCAAATGATCCCGAAAATATGGCATATTACCTAATGAAAACTGGTGTGTAACGAGGTCCTATACATGGCAAAAAGTTACGTCTTTCATAAAAAACATCACTTTGTATAAAATGTTTTGTTTGTGTAGCATTACTTATTTTCAAAAGTGGGTGATAATAACAATTTAATATATATATATCAATTATATATAAATTTAATATATATTAATTAAAGCTCCAGTAAGGTTTTTTTAATGATATTTAATATATATCAATTATAATAATGCTTCCAAGTAACATTTAAATCTATAATAAAATTAATGTAAAATAATAAAAAAAAAACTCTTGTGAAAGAGTTTTGTTGATTTTATCTTTTAAGTATATAAAAGTAGTTATATTTTTTTGAAAAAATTAAAAAGACCAAAACGCTCATATGTAATAGACATTATGTTTTTTTATATGGTTAAATTAGTAATTTTACTGCACAATAAAAACAAAATAACTAATATAACCCTGTATAATTTGTAAATAAAAACAAAATAACTAATATAATCCCGTATAATTTGTAAAAGATAATTATATCATGATAAAAAAATCACCTTGTTCCAAATGCCTAACTCATAAGCTTCATGGTCCAGAAGCAATTTCATCATCAAATTATTGTAATGAATATCGTTTTGAGTTTCGGTGAACAATAATTTTCTTAAAAGATTTAGTTTTTTTTATTTATTTTTGTAATGGAAAAACATGAAAATAATTTAATACAATTAAACAAGATTAAGAAAAACAACAACAAAGTCTCACAAAATTTTGACCAAATTCGTTTAATACAAAACTAAAAACATTGCTTTCCAGCCATAGATGCGATAAGAAATTGAATGAAAAGAATGCAAATGAAAGCTATATTCTCCATGTTTGATTGAAACGAATGGAGTGCTAATAGGAACGAAGAGTAGAAATTGATTATAAAATTAAATTTGGTTTCATTCATACGAGAGGAGATGGAAATAAAAACAAGGAATGGGAATGATAATTTTTTAAAAAAAGATTAATGATATAATATTTTTATTTCTTGTGTATCAACTATTTATACCATAATCACCACTCCATATCATTGCTGTCACCACCACCTCTACTGCTGGTGGTGATAAAAAAAAAAAAAAGAAAGAAAAAAAACATTATTATTATTTTCCTTGGTTATTTTTATTCATGTACATTATATTTGATAGTTTTATTTTTCCTATTAAGTTCATGAATATCTATAAGAACTCTAAATTATTTATTGAAATTCCTTTTCTCTTAGAATAGACATAAGATTAATATAAAAAAAGGTTTTTTTGTGTGCACCCTATTCAACATAATCCATGGTGCTTGCTCGTATTGTTTTCGTCGCAAGCAATAGCTGCTATATTTCTCATATTCAGTATCCTATCTTATGGAGACGATTTATTAACTTCTTGTTCTATTTTCAATACTAAATAAATACTAAATAAAGCGAATAGAACAAAAAAAATTAGCAATGCTTAACCTCGAAAAATAAAATCTGCCAATATTATGAAAATATATATTTCAAATATTCTGAAAAGATCTTTAAAAACTAAAATTGAAGGAAAAAAAACGATGAAGTCAGCCTACTAAATTTACGACCTGATCATACAATCGAAATAATCCCATAAAAAGCAAATTGAATAAAACTATGAGGCTCGACTCTCAAACCAATCAAATGTTTAAGGAAGAAACTGAAAAACAAATTTAGAAAAAAAAAAACTTGAATCAACCCGAACTAACCCGCAAAACTTGTGACCCACATCATGATATATAGAATATGAGATTTCTTGAAGACAGTAGATAGTTTACCAGGAAATAGTTTGTTGGTAGGCACCATCATGGATAGTATAAGGATTCATTCTCATTTCTAGAATAGAGAGAGCAGGTTGACAGTTTGGCAATCCCCCTAGATGTTTACCGGAAAGGGAAACACAAAAGACAAACCAGAAAAAAGTGTAAAAATAACTAGATCTACCGAACCTGGTTGCAAATGCTAATAACAATTTCTATGATTTAAGATTAAAAATTTAACCAAAACGGTAATTCTCAATGTACCTATTTCCTCCATTTCTGATCCCATGTCACAACCAAGGTATTTGCTCATCCTCGTGTAGAAACAAACAAGCCAAATCCTTTCAGGCCGCACCGAACAACTAATCAATCTTCACTGATGAGTAGATGAGCCTGGTAAACCAAAAGCAGGCAAAGAAGCCAATTGTTCCAGTCAGCACAAAGAAAGCATACGAGGCAATCAGCATGTAGCCAAAGTATAAGACCCCAGACACTGGCTTTGTTATATCAAGCTTCGTGAAGAAGTAGAAAGCAGTATAGAGGAAGAGGTAGAGCGCAGAGGACCCTGATGTCAGGTAAGACCTCCACCACCAAAGGTAGTCCTCGCTGCACAGCTGGAAGTAGCAAAGCACAATTGTGATCTCAGCACAAGTAACAACGAGGATGATAAAGACAATGAATAGGAAACCAAAAATGTAGTAGAACTGATGCAGCCATATTGATGTAAGGATGAAGAAGAGCTCAATAAAGACAGCTCCAAATGGAAGAACGCCTCCTGTTAGAATAGAGAAAACCGGGTTCATGTACCAGGCCTGTTCAGGAATCTGCCTTGGGATCTTATTGGTTTTCACTGGATCCTCAATTGCAGGCTTCTTGAAACCAATATAACTACCAGTAAAGACAAGTGGAACTGAAATGCCAAACCATAAGAATACCAGCGCAAAAATGGTTCCAAAAGGCACTGCCCCAGATGACTTCTCACCCCATATTAGAGCATTCAAGACAAAGAAAATGGCAAATACTATTGAAGGAAACATGAAAGCTGTTTTCAGAGTAATTTTCTCCCATTGTGTTCCCTTGAACATCTTATAAAGACGAGCTGAAGCATATCCAGCAAAAAGACCCATAAATACCCAAAGGAAGAGCATGGCTGTCATCAAACCACCACGATTTGATGGAGAGAGGAAACCAAGAGCAGCAAATATCATAGTAACAAGGATCATCCCAAAAAACTGAACCCCTGTCCCAACACAGACACACAGTAAATCTGAGTTTGTTGGAGGGCGGAAAACATCCCCGTGGACCAATTTCCATCCTGTCTCCTCTTGGGCTTCTTCTTGGGTCTCTAGTTGGTTGTACTTGGAGATATCCCGATAAAGTGTCCGCAACATGATCATAGCCACCATCCCCGAGAGGAAAAGAACAATCATTAAAGAATTGACAATGGAGAACCAATGAATTTGATCATCAGCCATCAAAAGATAGGTATCCCACCGAGAAGCCCACTTCACATCACTTTCCTGCAAGGTAAAACAATACAGAAGCCAACAGTAGAAAGTGACACTATAAGCCCGGGTCATAGCAGCAGTGATAAAAGATGTTTTTCTACAAGAAAGTATAGGACTTGACCTCAAATGCAACATCGTATGTAAATATTACATCCGTCTTATCCTCAATCACTTGAGGAGAATCAGAGCTAGTAACTGCACGCCTTGCATGGGGATCACAGGTTGTTAGGCGCATATTCTCATTCTTCCACTCACCATCATACTGATGCTTAACACTGGATTCATTAAAATAGCGAAGTCTTAGAATTAAAAAGCAGACTATAATTTCAGAGACAGTGAGAAGCATAGAATCATAACCTGAATGGTTTGACTTCAAACCCAACAATCCTGGCTAAATCTAACTGAGAATCTTTGTGATATTTGACAGTAAATGTTAAGTGATTGTGGATAAAATGTTTTAGATCTTCGCTCTACAGATAAATAAATTGCTTTAGTAAGTGCTAATCAGCAATCAATAATAATAATCAAAACAGATTTGATAAATCAAGAACTTACCCCAGCATACTGCCCTTTAAGACCAACATGAAAGCCATGCTGATACACTACTGCATTTTCCTGATCAGACCTTCGAATGGGTACAACAAGTGGTAGATTGTCCAAAATCCTGTTCCGTTAAGCATTTATGCCAGAAAGTCCGAAGAGGTGTTATTCACATTAAAATAAAAAGAAAAAGGAAAAAAGAGCATGAAATTAGCACTCACATGTTGACATGGTAATCATCGTCAATCTTTTCCTTGAATTCTTTTGCTGTTTTTGAATTAAGGGTTATACGACATAAAACTTTGCACTGCAGCGGTTCTCTCATTTGAAACTGCAACAAAATGTTTATGTCAACCACACAGTAGCCACAGAAGAGGACATGTGCTAAGAGAGCCAACTGGCAAGCTACAGCTTACCACATAAGGAGAGTTTTCAATGCGATCACCACGAAGAACTTCCCCAAGATTCTCTGCACTGTCAACTATATGTTCTGGAGGACAATATGGGAGTGAATAGTAAGAGTATGGAAGTTGTGTTTTTGTAGAAGTCAGTTTGTTTACTTTCACCTTTAACTCAGCCCCCTGTGATGGTAAATGCAACGTTAAGACTTGATAAAGAGATGAAAACCAAAATAGATTGAGCTTTACTTCATCAAATGGAAAACACATATAAAACATAAGATAGAAACTATTAAGGAGACGATGCTTGATGTATCCACAATAAGATGACTGAGTAAAAAATCCTATCAACATAATTCATTGAGGGTAACTAAATTCACAAGCACTAGGACATTCAACTTGGAAGCATCACCACAATCCATTTACAAAGCACATATTGAAAGGGTTAATGGATATAGGAATTCATAAAAATTAAAGCATTGAAATGACAATCAATATTTGGGAGCTTGGCTTTGATGGTAACAAGGAACATGCGACATTCACTCAGTTTCCTCCTACCGCCGCCACCAATCTCTTCTCCATACACCACAAACACTTAGACCAAACAACAGCATCATTATACATACATGCGGAAGCCTGATAAATTCGTGACCCCAAATTCAAAGTATAAATATTTGGAGCAAAACTGTTTGATCTCACTCAGTTCAGAGGGTTAAACCAAGTCATTGACAAAAAGATACACGCGTCGCTCACAAAAGTTTAACATAACTCAGCCAGTAAAGTCATGCGAGATCATTATGAAAAGTTAAGAGTTAGATATAGTTTAAGGGGGAAGAGAAGCACCACTTGTTATGTAGCTCAACCTCCTTCCTTCCCTTGCTAATTCCTTTTTATATTTTTCTGTCTTCATATTTTCCATCAGTCTCACCTCAAAATCACTTGAAATTTCTAAGTTAACTGATTTCCATTACAAAATCAGATTTTTATGCTTAAACCATTATTTTTCACTTCCATATTGCAAAATCCCAATCTTTTTTTTCACGAATAAAAGAGCAAGCAAAAATTTCCCAATCATGCATAAAAAAACAAATTTTAAAATTAATCCCATAAAATAAGAAAAGAAGAAGAATCAACAGTTCTCAAAAAATAAAATAATAAAGAAAGAAAGAACAAAACAACCCATGCAAAAACAGTCAATCAAGAAACGGAAAAGAAGAACAGAAGATCTAACCCAGAAAAAAAGAGTAGATGCATATGTATAAGTAAAAGTGAAGGGTAAATTACAGTAGAGAAATCCTGAGGGGCGACACCAGGGAGATAGAAGGAACAAGAGTGATAGGCTAATAAGAGCAAAAGCAACGAAGATGATGTAAAAGAGACCCCTAATTTCAGCGCGAGAGAACCTCTCGCCATGCCTGCTATTTTGCTAACTAAATCAGAGTTTCTTTCTTAGTTCAGCTTCTTTGTTTTCTCTGTGTTCTGCTTTGGCAGTAAGAAATGGGAATGGAGGAGGAGGAACTGCGTGCGCGCGTTGTTTTCTCGTTTTGTTTGTTCTTTTCTGTTTTTAATAAAGAACTAACTAATTACTAGTGTGTTCTTCATGCCAAATTGGACAGCGACCGATTAATGCTTCAACATCCTAGGCGATTATTTATTGACTGTTATTATTATTATTATTATTATTATTATTATTATGTTTTATAAAATGATGTTAGTTTTGTTTTTTTTTTTAATAAAACATTGTTGTTTGTATAAATTTTTTTAAAAAAAACTAGAATATTATCATTTTAGATAAATCTTAAAAAACAATATTATTTTAAATAAAAAATTTCAAGTTAATATAATTTAGAGTAGATCAATCAAGTTGTGAGTTAAATATTAAGTTATTAAATTTAACTAAGTTAATTTTTAAAACTAATTCATGTTATGTTTTGAGTCGATAAATTACTAAATTAGATCGTGTTTGATAACTATATTGTAAATTATGAGATTATTAATTATTTTTTGTTAATTTTTTATTGAAAAAAACAACAAATAATTAAGTTAGTCATTTCTTATATATAAAAAGTATTTCTTACATAAAAAAATAATTTAAATTTAAGTGAGACATTGTAATCTTGATAATGCTAATTGAAACGGATTTTGGTAACAACTAATTATTTTGATAGATAATTATCTTGAGAATAAAATAACTTCTGATTTATAGAGGATATATGTTATTTAAAATTTAAAATTAATTAAAAAATAAAAAAAATTATATTTCAATAGGTATATTGTTCCCAATAGCATAATATTTTGAATGTGTTGTTGGGAACAATTTATATGGTAATGTTTTTTTCATTAGCACAACTCATTAACTATATAATTTCTTGCATTACTTTTCGCACTATTTTATTAAATTTTCTTGATTTATGTAACTTTAAAAAAAAATCCTCCAAAATCAAAGTGTGGAGTTATCGATTTATCAATGAGTTTTATTTAATGAATTTTATCAACTAGATTAAAGGTCTGTTTATGTTACTTTTAGATCTGTTTGGGGGTGTAGTTGCGGTTATTTTTCAAAGTGCTTTAATTGTTTTTTTTTTCACACTAAAATAATATAATTATCCCTAAAATAAAATAAAATAAAAAATTGCATGGAGAAGTAAATAAGTCATTTTGTTTGTTGATGTACAATGAATTGACAAGTATGTCCTTGACGAAAAAAAAATAAACATAGGATCAGAGGCCTTCAGGTTTTTTTTCCTTGGTTTTTTGGTAATTGTCAAGGTAATAAAAGGAATGTATGTCTTTTATATTAATTAAATATTATTTAATTTTAAAAAGTTGTTAATATGTGCTTTACACGCATTGACACGTGGGAGGCGCCCGCGCGCTTTAGATGGTGCGTGTGGCACCTCCTAGTGGTAGAAAATGTCATTTCATCATGTTGTATGATGTGTTGTCTCGTCCTTTTTCTTCAAATGCGACGCATGTAGATAAATATCAAACGGTTTCTTGCTAGTTAATCTTTTTTTCTTCTTTTCTTTCTCTTACCTAGAAAATACAGCATGATCCTTTTTGCTTTTTGGGTATTTCAACTTCAGTTCTTATTCTTTTAATTTTTAGTTTTTGTCATTTGCCTTTTTGTTATTTTTGATCTTTTTGCTTTTATTTCTAGAAAATAATTTCTAATTATTTTTCTTGGTAATTTTGTCAAGGTTTTGGTGATTTTCAATTTCATCATTCAATCCATATTTGTAGTGTTTTGTTTTTTCTAATTTCATCATTATTCTTTTGATTTTCTTTTTGTCCTTTTGTTAGTCTTTTTTTGTTTTCAATTTAACCCACCAATCAAATAATTTTTCTTGCCCTCTAATTTATTTTTAATTTTGATTCACCCTCATTTTTTTAATTGCTATTTTTTTTTATTTCAGATCCTTTTATGTAATTGTTTTTCCCTCTAATTTTATCATTTAGGATTTGATTTGTTAAGGATTGGACTTCTTAGTTTTTTTTATGTATGGTGCTTCCAATCTAATGACATTTGTCATGGGTTTTAAAAGTTTTCTATTGCATGGTTTTCAAACCCGACTCAATGATCGACTCTAAGCAAGTCCCAAGTCATGGGTCAAGTGAGTTTCCCTGAGTTAACCTATGTCATCTATTTTTTTATATAAAAATAACATCATTTTAAAGAAAAAAAGAAAAGAAAAATGTCAGTAGGTTTTGATTGGGTTTTTTCAAGGCCAATTGGATTACGGGTCAACCTTGTTTTTTGATCAGATCATATCTGGTCAATTATCCCATTATTTTTATTGAAACTCGGCTCAACCTAGGGCCTAGATAATGGAACAAACCGCTGAGTCAAGTCGGGTTTTAAAATAGTAATATGTTAGATCATCCCAATCTAATTACCTGAGCCGTAAATTTTGCTGGTTAAACTGAATTGACTTACCTCTTATTACTCAAATTACATGTTTATCATACAACCTCGGCTTTACTCAAGCCAGCTTTTTGCTGCCTTTTTTTGTCCAATTACATACTTCTAGGGTTAAAATATAACTAACTTATTCAACCCTGTAAGGGCTATAACCCGAATCATTTTATGATTTTATTTAAAAAAAAATCCAAACGACACCTAGACATCACTTTTTACACACAAAAAAGGTGACCCTGTAGTGGACAGCGGTGGAGCACGGCCCGAAGCTAGTTCTTTACCTATAATAAAATTACAAATGGACATAGTCAATTACAATAATTTATGGCTACTTTTCATTTCTTTCATGTGTCAATAAAAAGATTTAGAGTTTTTTTTTTCAAATTAGTAAGGTCAACAAAATTGAAGGAGAAAAAATTGAACTGGCACAATAAATATTTTACATTTGGCTAATCTTTTTATTTTTCTCCTTCTCCCTCACCTGAACAACACTTTTAACTCCCTCTCTACCATGAGCTTTCCGCAACTCCTTATCTCTTTACCTCTTTCCACAACAAAAAATGGCGTCCCATTTATTTGCACTCACTATCACCACCATTATTATTTTCATCACTATCACTTCCACCACCTCTCTTTTAATAATCCTCTCTTTTAATAATTTCTAGTTTGCACTCAATCTCTCACCCTTAATTTTATGAATTTTGTTGTGATTTGATAATTATGTTAGGGTTTATTTTGTTATTTAAGGGTTTAAATGAATTTGGATAAATTAAGTATACATTATGTTAATTGGGTATAAATTAAATTAATTAGCGATAAATTTGATGAATTAGGGTTTTGGTGATTATGTTAGGGTTTAGTTGAATTTAAACCAATTAAGTATAAATTATATTAATTAGGTATAAATTACATCAAGTGAGTTGATAAATTACTTCAATTAGGTATAAATTTCATGAATTAGGATTTTATTGATTATGTTAGGGTTTATTTAATTAGTTACAATTTAGTTGAATTTATATCAATTTGGTATAAATCATGTAAATTAGGTATAAATTACATCAATTGAGTTGATAAATTACTTTAATTATGTATAAATTTTATGAATTAGTATTTTGTTGATTATGTTAGGGTTTATTTAAATAAGGTTAGAGTTTAGTTCAATTTAGATAAATTAGGTATATATTATGTTAATTATGTATAAATTACATTAATTATGAGTGTGGATTTTAGATACAGTTCCAATGATGCAGTCTTATCCAGAAGCATTATGTAGTCAACTAACTATATTGTTGGTTTTGATAAAAATGTTAACATAAAAAGAATTGTGTTTTGATCACCATCATCATAATTAAAAAGAAACAATGTTGGCTCCAATCACGCCTAAGAAAGGAATATACATTTCGAGTGTGAGAATGACCACCACCTAACTGAGTTTGCAAGATTGATTTTTAAATTAAAAAACTAAAATGGTAGGGTGGTAGTGAATCCCCCACGATCCCATCATTGCAACCACCATGCTAACATTCAATGAACCATATGATTGGGGTTGCATTAACAATTATATGTCTATTATTTTGGGTTCATTTTCTTATGCTAGAATAGTTTTAGGATAATTTATATTTTAGCCTTGAACATTTGATAATGCTCTCACATCAGTTCTTATATAGAAAACCTTTTTGATATTAATCATATAATTCTTCAAAAATTTTAATAAGACTCTTATCTAACATGATGCTTACTCATTTCTATGTTTGGTAGTGTTCTATAAATACCTTTAAAGTTTAAAAATACTCAACATTAAAATTGAAAAAAGATATCACTGTTGGTTCTCATTAGTTATTTAATGGTCACCTTGGGATTTTTTTATTAACACTAGATTTGACATTGAAAAATTTTACACTATAAAGATAGAACTAGATGTTGCAGAATTTATAAGGATTAGAATATAGTTTACATTTTATTTAACAAGAAATCATGAGATTTGCTTTGTCTAAGGTTCATTGCTAATTTAGTGCACACAAGATAACTAAACACAAGATAACTAACCTAGATCTTTCTTAAGTTACAAAAAACACATACATACACAATGTTCTTATAACTAACCATCAGGCTATCAAGCTTAAACCCACATTTCCTTTGTTGTTGATTGTTTATATTCTTTTTTAATCAAAATTTATATGTGAAATTATCTTGAAGTTGTACATCTAAATAACTTGTTTGGTTAGTCATTGTAGAAGAACACGTCACCATGAAATGTCCAAATCAAGATTCAAATGAATAAACAGTATATAACAATCATCTTATCTATTAATTAGACATATTTCCATTAGTTAGGCATGTAAATCTATTTTAAAAATCAAATCATTTATAATAGAATGAGTTCAAATAAAATCTATTTAAATTCCTTATAATTCACAAATCAATGATAAAAAGATATTCTATAACTTAACATCAACTCTTACATGGTATCAGAGCACTATTAAAAGACCAACATCTAATCCTCTTCCTTCTTTTTTTTTTTTCTAATAGCCTCATCTTCCTAATGGTTTTCTAATTTACCCCTAATGGGCCATTTGCTTAAAATTTTCCCTCGGAATGTACATCACATGAAAAACAAAGGAAAAATGATTTGCTTCTCCAATAATGGTAGAGAGTTCATTAATTTAACTAGATGGGAGGAAAATATTTAAAGTTAATTATTTGTTTTTTTAGATAATTCAAAAATTATTATAAGTAGCTTTAGGTTGTGTGGGAGATTCACCGTAGCCCAAAGCACTCTTCATATTCTCACATTTTATTATGGATTTACTGTGGTGATTTTTTTTTATTTTGATCCTCAAACTTTCTTTTTGACTGTTTGCATCTTTTGCCAAATTGAAGCCTAATAGTTTTAATTTTGTTGAGTAAGGGCAAGATCAAAAGAAAGGGAACTAAAGTGAAAACACAGAGAAAATGGGTGACATATTTAAAAAATGGCATGAAAAGATCACTTTGGTCCTTTTACTATTCAAATTATAAACTTTCAATCCCTAGATTTTTTAAAATTTTATTTTAGTCCAAAATTTTATTCTTTATTTTTCAGTCACTGGTTTGAGATGTGAGAGAGAAAGTGATTGAATTTCGTTAGTAGAAAAAGAAAGACTTGGTTAATACTAATTTAGGCCACAACAAATGTTGATTTTAATGTCAATGGATTTTTTCGATGAGAGAAGTTTTACTTAGGTGTTTTTTGCCTTTAACTTTGCCTGGGATGGTAGCTTTAAGCTTGAGAATGTTTTGGTTTCAGGTTGATTTTGGGTTTTTTGATGGATTTTTAAGTTGTTTGAAGCCATTTATGGGTTTATCGATGTGTTTTAGGATGTTTTATAAGTGTTTTGGGTTACAAATTGAATTATAAATAAAACAAAACCATCAACCTTGTTGTTTCGACAACTAATATAGCTAGAATATAGAGAAAAACAAGTGATGTGTTACCTACTTTTATTTTTTTTATAAAGAATCTTGAGACAAATGACATGTCAGTTACCCCATTACTAAATAAATAAAATAAAGGCCCGTGCTCTTGCCCTTTCAAAATGGGCAAGGCGAGCAGGCCTGGCTTATCAGGTTTAACAGTGTCTGATCTCTTTCTTTTTATTTTTTTTTCTAATTTTATTTTTTTAATGAATATATTTTTTTATATTATTTTTTAATAATTTTTTAGTTTATATTTAAATTAATACATCTTCTCTCTGATTATTTATACTATTTATTTAGCCTTCATTTAAGCCCAAACGCATAGACCACTTATGTCAGGCTCGCACACATTGTCTCTTGTTTTTTTTTCTTTTTTTTCTATTCTAATTTCATCATTTAGTGCTGGGTTTTTATTGAAATTTTATTAGCTTTTTTCTTCATGTTTTTTATAAATTTTTATGATATTGTTTTCTAATAAAACATGATTTATATTTTACTTAGTTTACATATATATGCTTCCAAAAAAAACTTTGATCTAGGCATTCTTTCTAGGCAACCTTAATTTTTTTTCTCTTTAATTTTATTAAATCACTTTCCTATACATGCTTTTTTATTAAATAAAACATTGGTTACAATAAACAATATTATTAAATACCATTGAGTCTATAGCTCGGGTTTTGAGATCAAATATCTACATCAACATTTATCTCTCAACTTTCTAATTTATTCTTTGGTTAAATATTGGTTTTCACATAAAATGATAGCATTTTTTCTAATATGTGTAACTTTGCATAATACTTTTTTTTTCCTTTTGATTTTATTGATTTGATTTCATGTGTGTGTCTATTTCTATTATCATTTGATTGAATAAAAAATAATTTTAATAAATAAAGTCATTAAACACAACCAAATAAATGACATGTATTGCGAGATCAAATATATTGATTTACATCCATCTCTCAATTTTTCTAGTTTCATATTTAGTTATCATTAACAGTTTTTTTATTTATTTATTAACATAAATAGTTCTTGATTTATTTTAATTAAATACATGTATAAGCTTTTCAATTTATATTTAAGATTTTTTTATGTCAACAAACACTTTGAAAAAACCAATGTATTTTTTTTGCTATAAAAAAAATTATTCCACCCATTGCGGACTGTTATTCAAATAGCTAATTAACTAAAATGTATGAGTTAAATATGGTTGAGTCAACACTATTCACATACTTATAAAACACTATGGACATACTGTGCTTTTTTCAATAATTCATTTTGGTCCTCAAAGTCTTATTTGGACGATTTAATCATAATTGAAGACCAATTGCTTTTGATTTCTTAGGCAATGGTGGAATTGAAATAAGAGGGACCAAAATGAAAAAAGCGTTAAGAATAGGTGGCATGCCATTAAGTTTTTTAAAAATACACCTAGATCCTTAAACTTTAAAAACATCACAAATTAGACAATTTAGGTCCCTTTAGATTTTAAAAAAACATCTTTGGTACAAAAGTTTATTTATAATATTTTTCAATCCATAATTAGAGAGAGGGTTTACTGGATTCCAATGTGAGAGAGAAGGTTGTTATTCAAGCCATTTCCGACTGCCAGAATGGATTGTTTTTGTGTTCATGGGTTCCATGAGATGAAATAGGCTTGATGGTGGTTGTTTAGAACTTTAATATTGCATAAAAAAATAGATTTAAGTCAAGGTAGATAAATCTAACCCGATTAAATTTTGAGTTTTTAGACCCTTTTTTTAGCATTTTAAGTTGATAGATTGATTTATTGGTGTTCCAAAGGTGTTTGTGAAGTGTTTTGGGGTTGAAATAACTATAAAATTAGATTGTTTTGGAAATAGAGGCACTATACTAATATTTTGACCACCATTAGATCGGAATTTGGACTTGCAAGCAACGTGACATCTGAATATTTTTTTTTAAAAAAAAAAGTAGGGGTAGACAATAGATCATCCTCCCTTTTAAAATATATAAGAAAATAAAACTAAGCTCAGATGTGTAGGGCTAGGCTTGAAGGCCCACCCATGTTCTTGGGCTTTTCTACAATGACACAGGCGTGCTGGGCCATAGGCCTAAGAGCCTAGGCTGTTTTTTTTGCCCTCTTTTGGTTTTTTTAAGGTTAAATATAAATTTTTTAAAAAACAATTATTAAACTCAGTTGAATTCATGACTCAAAACACAGGTTTAATGAGTTAAGCTACATGCATGTTTTTTTTTCTTCTAATATTGCTTTTTTTAATTGATATTTTTTTTAATAATTTTTAAATTTATATTTCAATTAATATCACTCCTTTGTAATTTTTTTTATTTAACCTTTTTTTTTATAAAGATCTTTTTTAATAGTGTTGTGTGTATTTAGTTTTTTTTTTTAAAATTATTTTTATTTATCTTAATTTTTGTTAATCTTCTATATAGATGGACTTTATTTTTTAAATTAAAAAATATTTATTTTTAGATAATATTTCTAATATGTATAATATTACATAATATTTTTCTTTTCTTTTCTTTTATTCAATCAATCTTTTCTTTTCTTTTATTCAATCAATTTTATATGTGTATCTATTTCTATTTTTATTTGATTGAATAAAAAATTAATTTTAATAAAAAATTCAGCAAGTATAATAGAATAAATATCTTATCTTGCGAGATTAAACATCTTAACGTATACATGTCTCTTGATTTTTCTAAATTTATTTTTAGTTATCATTAATAATTTTTTTCTCATTTATTAACATACATAATTATCAATTTATTTGAATATATATATATATATAATAGCCTTTTGATTTACATAATTATTTTATATATAAAAATACGTTGAATCAATATATATAATTTTTTTATAGAAAAAAAAAAACATTTAGCCCGCGTAGTACTTCTGATCAATTTGTGCTACAATAGCTGCCTAAGAAGTTGGCATAAACATGCATAGATCCCATACTGTCAACTCTATTTTTCCCGGTCTCCTTTTTTTAGAAGTGCACTTTTGCAGAGATTCAACGTAAAATACCTTATAACTCGAGATCTGAGAGCACGCCAGATCCAGATTCTGTTGAGGTGATGAACAAAATGACTTGAAGTTTCGCGCTAGCAATTACAGAAAAGAAAAATGTGACAGAAACTGATCATCTCAATATGTGCTAATTTGACAGTTCTTTTTTCCCCCTTTTGGAATGGCTAGTGTGGAGAAAGTAGCAGTCCCATGCAAAGGACTGATAATAAATTATCCTCACACGAAAAAACTACAGTGGCTTTTGGATACAATAAAAAGAAAATCACTAGAATGTCCGGGTATGGCGAGAAAAAAGAAATGTTGAGCTTGAAATAGGTAACTAAATTCTCACTGGAATCAATGAATGATAGTCGATACTCTTAGTGTTTAATTGGAAAGAACGAGGAAGAGGAGCGAAATGGTTAACTTCAAATCAGACAGCAACTGGATTTTCTTCTTGAGTAGGAGGTGGTTCAAGCAGTCTCACGGAACGAGGAAGCATAAACTCGGAGAATATAGGGTAGTGTGATGAAGGATAATTCCCGTCTATATTATCATTCACCACTTCGCACAGGACAGGAATCAAAGATCTACCCCTGAAAAGAATCCAATCTACATGCAGATCCTGTGTTTGACGGTCCCAGCAGAGGCAGAGTGCCCTCAAGATCAACTTGAAGAATTCAAGAGCTCCTTGCTTGTCACCTAACAATACCGAATAATTGAGTTGGGACAGGATTATACCATAGTGAATGATCATTAACAAAAAGTGGTAAGATGATACCTTTGAAACCGTGATAAGTGTGTATGAGGGAATGGTTTTTCCTCACTCGAGCATTGGGCCATGTATCCCTCATATCTCCCACGACACCATGCTCTCTGCAGAGGAAAACTGAATCAATCCCTAAACAGTCATTAAGAAGGTAAGTGAAATGCTCATAAATCCTTGAGCAACGTTTCACAAGATAAAGAGAAATGACTTTCCTCGCTTCCCGGAGCATTGCTTACTACATAACCTGTAATGGAAGCCTTAATTCTCAAATTAGGCATTTCATCAATTGCACTGTTATAGACCACTATGCAACAACTTCCGCCCAGCATTATCAAATATTTCCTTGTCAACTTCAATTTCATTGCAAATAAACAGAGTTGACTAGCAACAATAGCAACATTTCGTAATCATTAGTAATAGTGATGTACAAAAAATATGTGATCATCAACCTGACTAAGCTACAGATTACTGGACAGGGAGAAGAGTTTTAGAACTGAAGGGGGGGCTGAATTGAAATTACCATTCATATTATACATGAAATATACGAGCATTGGGTAATCTATTCCTGTCTCTGCATAAAAATCAAGGTTGTTCAGAAAGGAACTATCAAAAGGTCTTAATCCTTCATTTCTGAAAAGAAGCCAATGAGCAGTTTTGTAAGCACAAGCATCCGGGAAAACAAAAAAAAAAAACAAAACTATTTCTTTGGTTCAGCAAATTGATTATTACTAATGGTGTCTACAAGTAGGAAGTTTCAAACTTAAAACATGACCATGGATTCCTCATATTGATATAATGCAATAACCTAACATGGGCAAATTACAACTTGAAAATGCCAAATGTTTATGTAATGAAGATACCTTGATCTACCAAGAAGAAAACGTCCTGTAGTCGATTCCTTCTGTGTGTTAAATCCTCCACAGTACACAACTGGTAAGCTAGGAGGTAAGGATGCAATGTGTTGCCACGTGAGTAAAGCACTCCGTCTACGTGCACGAGGACTGAACTCATCCATGTTTGTATTCACTATTTGAAATGAAAATCCTGGGGGCTCGATCCCTTTCAATTGGAATGTGTGACATCATGTCAAAGAAACATGGCAAGACACTTTTAAAAGTCCAAATAAAAATAAAGGGACTTGGCAGATAAACAATGTAAAATTGACAAAACTAATATTGGGAAGGATATAGCCCATGTTGCAATGCATGGAGCTGCAGCACCCCATGACATGCTTCCTGGGACAGAAGGCGACTCTGATAGCCAAAAAGTTCCACCTTCTAGCAGCTCTACCTTCATTCAACAAGAAAAGGGCATGAAAAGTAGCCAAATTCCATCAATATCTCAGACAAAACAAAATTGGAAATCTCAACCAGATTGAAGAGCAAGTCATTTCATACTTTTTCCTTGTCATAGAAGATAGTGCAGTGCTCATCTGAAGCATCTTGAGAACCTTTTCTTGATATCCCAAATTGACCATAACCTAATAGATATAAACAACCAACCCAAAGATGTGAATGGTTTTCTGGTTAGCTGAAAACAAGAGAGTTCTGACCACTGCATACATTTGAATACCAAAACACAATACTGTGAAAAGCAGAAACATGTAAAAAGAGTAACACAGGCATGTTAGAACTTATCCCTTCCATATTTTATTGTTGGTGATGGTCCTACATAAACCCTCAAGACCATGGTTCTATTTAAGAAATAAAAAATATAAGATTTGTATTACTTTGGCAGCTCAACGTGTTATCTATCCTGCCAAATGCTAATGCATCAGGAATATAGACCAATTTAATCATATGGCCTTCATAAATGTCACAGAACCGAAGTGGCATAGCTAGGCAATTTGCTGCTACATGAAGATCGAATATCTCCACATTGTCTCGGGTATTTCCAATGAATATGATGACTACAATAGCAGCTATAAACGCATCAAATAACATAGCAGTATTGAGAAAAGCAATTCGCACTAACAACTTCTCAATTACTACTGCATAAGGTTAGAAGCCACGTGATTAAACCATCAGAGAAAAATTACCTGGCAAGCACTGCTGAAGATAATCCAACTGCGTTTTCACACCTAAATCCATACACAAAATAAAGGGCAGAAATGAACAGTAAGATATACCAATAGGTAACCATTCAAATTCCAATTGAAATACAATCAGATCGACAAGGTGAAGTAAACACAAGAAGCCCAAGTCAAAGAAACCACCACAATACAACCCGTATATATATATATATACACACATAACTCAACTAGAACTCAAAAGAACAAAAACCCATGTCCCCAAAAGAAATGAAAGATACCAGAACATCCTATCCACAGAAAACACAACCAGAAACAAGACCACACACAAGCAGACGTGTAAAGAGAGAAGCAGCAAACCTTGTTGAGTACAAAGAATCATAGGAGAGTAGTTAGTGATGACACTAATACACAAATCCTTCCGCTTCTCCCATGAATTTGGACTATCTTCAGCCTGATCTTCATGAAGATTAAAGGTCATCACAGTCAAAGAAACACTCATATTTTTTTCTCTCTTTTTTTCATTAAATATAAACTAGCTCTTCGTTCTTCGTTCTTGTTGTGTGTATCTTTTTTTGAAATTTCAAGAAGCATTACATGGGGTTATAAATCATAAGATTTGCCAAGAAAAAATATAAAAGAAGAGCGAAACAGCTAATAATAAGCAATGGTATATTCCATTCTTGTGAAGTGAGACCAGGCTTTGTAGGCTTTTATTGATTGGATTCAGGGCTGTTCGGTTTTCTTTTTCATTTTCTTTTTGGGGAGATGGTACTCTTTTTTTTTTTTTTCCTGTGCAAATGTGAAAGCAGAGGAAAGAGCGACTGCACTATGCCTCAAAAGTATTCGTTTTCCTGGTTACAGAAGGAAATGTGCTCATTCCCAGTTTTTCTTTTTTTTTTTTAATAATTAAAAAAAAAAAAACTTATATGCTTTAGCTGTTTTTCACTTTCCCTCCAAGATCTAGGAAATTACACTCTCTCCCCGTGATAAATGAAAAGTCTCAAATTAGATGAAAATATATTTTTGTTCTTGTATATAATATATTTAAATTTATATGATTTCAACATAAACTTTGTTTTTCTTCTCCTAAAATCAAATTTCTCTCTCTCAGAACACCATACATAAACATTAAATCTAAAGCAAAAACTTTGTTTTTTACACTTAATCTCTCCATACGGGTATCAAAAACTAAAAACCCCTTGTTGATTTTTTATTCAACTTTTTTTTAATCAGAAACAATGGATGATTATAGAGATAAGTTATTTAAGAAAATCTTAATTTTGAATGGCATGCGTGTGGGTTTATTTTATGTTAAATTAGTGGGTAATGGTTAAAATATTATGAATACATACTTGATTTAACAACACAATCGAATAGTTTTTAATTGATTCAAATATAATTTTGAAGCTCTAAAAAACCTAGAAAATTGGAGTGTGGCTTGATAATCAATAAATTGGATGGTTCTACATATATTTTAGGTATATTTATACTAATTATAGATGTTATCAAAATCATGAAAACCCTCAATTTGATCAAATAGTAACCCTGGTGTTTAAAATTAAAGGTTTGACATGTATAATTGCTAGATAGGTCTGTAAATTAGGGTTACTACTAAAAAAATTTATAATTAGGTTTGTATTGTTTGTAATGGAAAGATATAAGATCTCATTTATTATGCTCACCATGACAGGTTATTATTATGCCTATATGGTCTCTATGAACATCAAGTTTATATGTAAACAAGTTTTTGATGTAAAAATATGTGGTTTTAAATAAGGGATGACAAAGAGAATTGAATATTTGATGATGTATCAACATTAAAAATATTGAATATACATGAAGGAAAAGAAACAAATATATATTTATGTAGACACTGATGATGTTGTTGCTCCTTTAACAATAAGGATACCAAGATGTTTCACAAGCAAGGTTGAAAGCAGTTGAAGAAATGAAGTAAAATACTTCGATGATGTTGATGAAGTTGTTAACAGTAATAAAGTTATACTGGAATTTGATGCAAAGGATTTGTATCTTCTTGATGATGTTTTTGTTATTGTCAATAATGGAAATAATAATAGTGTTGGCAAGAATGTAAATGATGGATATCATATGAAGAGATATCTTAGTCAAGAAGAGAAGGTTGCAGCAACATGTACATATATTGGTTGTAAGTTGAGAATTTATGCTTCACTTGTTCCTAGGAGCAATACTTTCATGGTTAAGACTATGAAAAATAAGCATAATTATACTAGTCTTTCCATTATAAAAGCTATCAAATCTACTTGGATTACAAAAATGATACTACCAATTAATAGTGTTGATCCAAACATATCTAATGAAGAATTGAATACAATCTTAAAAGAAAAATATGGCATTAAACCACATCCAATATGGCTTTAAAAGGCTAGGACAAAGACAAATGAGTTTGTGGAAATGTTATAATAAGTAATTTCAAAGAAAAGTCTCTTTATGACTTTAATGACAATGAAAGGTCTACAGCCATTTATAAACTCTTCTTACAATCTTTCAAATATACATATTATTGAAGGAGTATAATTCATGTTTCTGATGTCTTTTTTGGGGTATGATCCTAACTTTAATTTAAAGGTCATTCACCAAGAAAGTTTTAGGAAGTGTATATATATTTGAAAGTTTATATGAAAGGGTTTATAAAAGGCTATAGACCTTTCATCGTTATTGAATTCATAAAGATATATATATATATATATATATATATATATATATATATATATATATATATATGTATATATATATAACCTATGTTTTGATATGTTTCTGATGTATAGCCCTAACTTCAATTCGAAAGGTCATTTATTAAGGAAATTTTAGAGAGTATGTATGTTTGATAACTTAGAATATAAGGCTTGTGAATAGTTGTAAACCTTTTATTAGCATTGTTATATTCCATCTAAAAGGTCTATATGAAGGTCTCTTGTTACCGGCAGTGGGGTTAGATGGTAATAATGAGCTTTTTCCTTTGCTTATATCATCATGGAGGTAGAAAACAACGACACTTGAATGTGATTCTTATATATCTTGTATTGTTTAATAACAAATAGAGTACATCAAAGATATTTTTGCATGATGTCTGATATAAAAAAAGGTATATTATTGTTTAAACATCTTACCATATTTGTAATGTTTTCCTTTTTTTATATAATGTTTGTTTTATTTTATTTTTTCTTGTAGAGTCTACCTAAAGCAATGGTTGAAATATTCTTTGAAGCTACTCATAGACACTATGCAAGGCATATCCATGTTAAATTAAAGAACAAAGAATTTCAAGGTTTGGAGAAGAAAATTAAATTTTAGAGTAACGGAAGCTTATATAAATCTTTAATATAAGTTATATTTGAAGGATATTGGTCATGTTGACAAAGTAGCTCTAGGTTGGTTGAATAACATTAATGCCAAACATGGTATAGACATTTATTCGATAGTGAAATTAAGATTGAAAATGTAACAAACAATTTGGCTAAGTCATTTAATAGTTAGGTTGGAAAATATAGAAGTACACTAATTGTTTTGTTACTAGAAAAGATTATACTGGAACTTATATCTAGGTTTCATAACAGATATGTCAAGACTACATGTTAGAAAATATATACCACACCCAATGGTAAAAAGTTACTAGATAGGTATATTGGAAAGTCTATACAAATATGAATTATGACAGCTAGTTCAATTGAATATCAAGTTTTTAATGACCAAACAAAAGTTTTTATTGATTTAGAGAAAAGAGATTATTCATGTGGTGAATGGAGGATGCAAGCATTCATTGTAGGTATGGGGTCCCTTGTGTGCATCACAAAAGACTTAACATAGAAGACTCGTGTCATAGATATTACAATGTTGAGATTTTTAGGAAAGCATATAATGAAGTTGCCCACCCATTACCTAAGGAAGATTTAGATCCATAAGAAGGAGATATCATTCTTCTACCTCCTAAACTGAAAAGAAATGTTGGTAGACCTATAAAGAATAGAAAGAGGGAATAAGGAAAAGATCAACCTATTACTATCAAGAAAAAAGAAATCTACTTTAAGGTGCAATATATACAAGCAATATTAGCATAATTTAAGGACTTGTCAAATATATAATGTTGAACAAATTGGAAGATTTAATGGTGCTGGAAGTTCAAAGTGTTTAAATGGGTTTGAGTGGTGTTAATAGTATAAGGGGTGCTAACAAGGATATGAGGGGTGCTGGTAGGGGTGTTATAGGTGTTGTAGTTCAAGTGGTGATAACAGTTATAATGGTGTTGGTTAGGGTATGAGTGAATTTAAAGGGGGTTTCATAGATGGGAAAGTTGACAAAGGTGGTGGGAGAGCTATTAGATTTTATGTATAAATATTGGTCCATCATGTCAACCATTACCTTACAATCATGTGAGATTTCTCTTAAATATGCATGATGTTTAATTTATTTTATTGATTGTTCTATTAGTCATCAATTTGATTTTAAATTACAAATTACTATTAGAACACCATTATCTTAACACTCAACCAAAACTGATTGTATTAATTAAAGTATGTATTATGAATCATCGTTGCTTTTATAATAGGTTTAAGATTTGGATTTTAAGTTATGTTTAATGCATGTTTTTACTATATTTATTACAAATATTAAACATATGTTGAATTCACTAGTGTTATTCATTTAATTTGAATATGATAAACAACATCGTAGTTAGGAATAGTAACATTAAACACATTAAATTAATAACCAATAACAACTTTGCATTTGCAAAGCTAGCTTTCATATTATTATTCTTGATCCAAACTTGACTAATTCATCTTTAATTCTCTTCACTTCATCTAGTATTTGATTGATATCATTAACATCTCTTCCCCCTCTAATGATTAATTCAATATCATTAATAAGTTTATACCAATTAATAAATGTGTTCTCATATGACCTATCATTACATTTGTAAAATGTCTTGTTTTTACTTACATTTGTTTCTAATGTCTTGACAACTACTTTTTTTTTTCATATTTCATGCACATGTTGTTTTTGAACTTTAATCCATTCAAGTTGTTGCAAGTTCGTAAGCTATTAGCATTTAATGAATATAATGACTTTATTCAAATGTACGTGCTGTGAATTTTAGGTTTTCTTTCGCCGTGTGTGTGTTGGGCTGGATTGGCTATTTTTTGCAGTGTGTGTTGGATTTATGTGTTGGGTTGGAGTGGCTATTTTCTGGCAGTGTATATTTGCAGGATTTATAGTGAAAAATTATTGCTAGAAGTTGAAGAATTGTTGTTGCAAAATTTTGAAAATTTTTGTGGATATTTGTGTAACTAATGTTATATAATTTGTTGTTTTTGTTGGTTGAAATGGTGAATAACCGTTGAGAAATATTTTGTAGAATTTGATGTTTTTGATTGGCTTGAAATGATCAAGAATTGTTAAGCAATATGTTATAAACATGATTTTAATGGCATTTTATAAATATAATGACATCTTACAATGACTACATCTTTTTAAAAAATCTCAATGATAAGATTGAGGTTTTTTTATGATTTTTAGTTACCATGGGTATTTTAGTCATTAAAAATATTATAATGGCTAACTTGTAAATAATAATATATTTTTTGTTGACTTTTATTTTAGCACCAAAATGGAGGATGTAAAGTGTAAAAAAGTTAGGAAATGGTATTTTCTTATACTTTAGAGGGAAAGTGAAAAACATACCAAAATATAAGAGGATTAATGTAATTATCTTTTTTTTATGTTTAAAAGGTCAGCATTTCAAGAAATATTTTTTAAATGTAAGACTTGTTCATTTAATATTATTAAAAAGATAATTTTTTATCTCAATTAATGTATAAACTGACAAAAAAATGCCTTTTAATTTTGCAAAACAAATTAAGGAAAAGAAAAGAGAGGTTGAGCATGTTGAAATTTGTGTGTTAAGAAGTTTTAACTCTAAAAAACTAATCTTTAAGTGATTACATATTTTTGTCTTAAAAGAAATAAATGCATATATTTTAAAACTTCAAACTATATGGAGTAAGAATGATTCCTTTTTTTTTTTCTTGCACTGTATTTTTTAGCTTTAACAATATTTCACTTTTTACCTTTGATAATTTAGGATTTTCTAATAAAAAAAAATATAACTACACATCATAGATAATACATTAACTATTAAGTAGTGTTTGGTGTATTGGACAAAGATAAACTGAATAAATGTTTTTTTAAAGTTGTTTGATGCATCTTTGGACAATACAAAAATCAATTTTTATCTTATCCAAGGTTGTTCTAGTGGAGAAATTTTTGTCTCACTAAAACGAATAGAACAAGCTTGTCTAATTCTCTGCACAAGAGTTAACCCTCCAAATAAATATAAGAATAAAAATGATTATTATTATAGTTTTAAAACCTGACTAGGGATCGACCCGGGGCAAACCCCAAGTTACGAATTGGATTGACTATTGACCTGTGTTAACATAAGGATAAAAGTAATTATTATCATAATTTTGAAATCCGACTCAAGGATTGACCCTGGGCAAGGCTTAGGTCACGGGTCGGGTTGACTGTTAACACGGGTCAACAAAAGAATAAAAATGATTATTATCATAGTTTTAAAAGCCGACTTAGGGGTTAACCCAAGGCCATGCTCAAGTCATAAGTTGGGTTGATCATTAACCCGAGTGAATTTAAGAATAAGAATGGTTATTATCATAGTTTTTAAACTCGACAAGGAGGTCAACCCGGGGCAAGGCCCAAATCACAATCGGGTTGACAATTGACCTGGGTTAACTTAAGATACAAGTGGTTATTATCATATTTTTAAAACTCAATTTAGAAGTCAATTCGGGGCAAAGTTTGAGTCACATATCGGGTTGGCCATTGACCCAAGTTAATGTAAGAATAAAAATAGTTATTATCATAGTTTTAAAACCCGACTCGGGGGTTGATCTAATATTAAGGTTGGATCACAGGTCGAGAGGATCAACCAAGGTTGACCAAAGTTAATGTGTGGATAAATATAGTTACTATTATAATATCATAATTTTAGAACGTAACTTGAGAGTTAACCTGGGGTAAGGCCCGGGTCAATGATAGGGAGAGTCAACTCAAGTTGACTCAAATTAAAAAAGTTTAAACTACCTTGTGTTGACCAAAAAATATCAATAAATTTTTTATTCGTGTTTTATCTTTAGTCGCTCGGGGTGCAGATCGACCTGAGTTTTTTACTGGGTTAGCCCAAATCAATTCTTCCTCTATTTCTTATTAAACCCGGACCGGTGCAGTACTCGGGTTGGTTGTGTCTTGTTTAGTGTCTTTCAAATATAAAATAAGACAAATTATTTAGTTTAATGCACACCCAACACAAGACATGATAATTATTTGTTTAGTCCAATCAATATTGTCTAGCATACCAATCACTATATATATATATATATATATATATATATATATATATATATATATATATATATATATATTTTTATACAAATGATAAAAGTATAATATATATATAATATATATTATATATATATATATATATATATTATTCTCCTTTTTCATTTGTATAAAGCATATATATATATATATATATATTTATTATTATTCTCACTTTTATCATTTGTATAAAAAGCTAATTGATATTTGTTGTTACTATATCCATTGATGTATCAAACTTTGTTGTATGCATTTGTATATCGTGGTGTAACGTGTTTTTTCAAAAGTGTTTTTCAATTGAAAATGTATTAAAATAATATTTTTTTAGATTTTTTTATTTTTAACATTAGCATATCAAAATCATCTAAAAACATATAATTTAATATTTTTCAAATGATAAGCAATTTCAAAAACATTTTAAAAAGTATCTTATAACACAAAACCAAATCCTAACTTCATTTCTAATATTAATCTCAAAAGAGTTGTCCATTTCTAATACTAATCCTATTGTTTCGAAACAGCACTTGTAAAATCCTTGGCTCATAAATGATACAACAAAATTAATCAAAGATTGGTTAATATTGCATTTGTGGTGATTTGGAAGGAAATATTGGAGAAAAATAAGAAAAGAGAAATATGTTTTTTTTTTATCATCATATTTATTTAGTTGTTTTTTACTAGGAGTAGATTTCTTAGAACTAGAAAAGTAATATTAATTAAAAAGGTTCAATTACAAAAGATGAAGGATAAAATTGAAAATTCAACATTTTATTTTATAAGAATTAAAATATATTTTATCCCATTAAATGATTAAAAAAAAATTGTAACTAAAGCAGGAAGTCAAATATTAAAAGTTCAGAAAAGAAATCGATAACTTTGAGGACATCAATGCACGATTGGGGGGATTTTGTCAACATTGTCGGATTGGATCTTTTAATTCTTTGTAAGATCGTGCGATCAAATTAGGTTTTTTTTTTCGATCAAGCGATCTATATCGAATACTCACCCAATTTAAAAAGGTATGGATACATGCTACTTACTCCCTACCCTCTATAATTTATTAATGAATCTTTCTAATTTATTAATGGATTTTTCTAATATGTACATTAAGGGTACTTCTTGTTGTTATTGTTGTGATTATAAATGAAAGTAACTTAATAAATGTAAATAGAATGTTTTAGTTTTTATAATTAATAATATTAAATTATGAATTATGCTTTTTAATAGATTATTATTTTAGGTTATTTTGTGTCTGTTTCAACTAAAAATACTTTGTTACTTATATTCCAGATTTAAAATTCTAAATTTTCATTATGATTCTAGATTTGTAATTTCAGACTTATAGCAATGTCAAAATATAATCCAATACTAAAAAGGTAATCAAATACTTTAATACATTGAATGTTAATAAGAACTTTAATAATTCAAGATCATAAGACTTACATTCATAGGATGATTTTTGTTTTGATTACAACTATGTACTAGAATGCCTTGAAAAAAGAATACAAACTGATATTTTTGATGTTTTTTATTTTTCTTTTGATAATGAAAATTGCAAACCTATTGAATTATAAGCTTATTGATTATCGCCAATAAGTTACTTGCTTAAGGTTATTGCCTACTAGCAAACAGGTTTTCAAGTTCCTGCAAACTTGATTGAATTATAGTGCAATTGTTATTGATTAATTTTGATGAGTTGTTGTAGTGTGCTTTCTTCTCCTTTTGACCTTCTTTAAATATAAAAAATTATAGAAAACTGTTTAGTAATCACCCATCTTCTTCATTCTTCTTGATTTTAAGGATGTGCGATTTCAACTACTTCTCTTCATTCCTCTACATACGATGTCAGTTTTCTTTAATAAATTTGAATTGTCTCTGCTTTGTATTCTAATATTTTTTCCACTTGATTCAAACTTTGTTCTCCCTTATATAATAGTAGTTGAACTAATAACCAAATCATGTTCTTTTTAATTTGGTTTAATTTTTGTTATACACTTATCAAGTCTACCCTTCCTTAAATCTATCTTTCTTGTTTTTTTTTTAATTTTATTGTATATCACTTATTCCCCCATTAAATATCCCATTAACGACCTATTTATATTTAAAAGAATAGGAATTAATGGGTAATGTGACCGTTGTTGTTGTTGTTATCTGTTTATTAATTTAAATTTCAAACTTACTCTTTTAAAAGCTTCTTGAAAATCAATTAAATGTTTTATAAATTTATTTGATATAATGATCACATCGTCAATATAGACTTCCAAATTATGACCAATTAAATTATAAAAGATTGTATTCATAGCTATTTGATATGTGTCTCTGTATTATTTAATCTAAAAGGCATAATTATCCATGAATAAGATACAACTGAGCCAAGGCATGTAAATACAATCTTATGAATATCTTCTTCTACAATAGAAGCTTGATTGTAATCAGAATACCCATTAATCATAGAAAATATTCTATACTTTTCTATTGCATTTATGAATACATAATAATTGGCATTAGATACTCATTTTGGGTGTAGCCTTATTCAAATCTCTAAAATCAATGTAGACTCTAGTCTTATTATTTTTCTTTAAAACATGAACTGTATTAAAAAGTCGTTCTACATAACTGACTATTCTGTTGAATTTAGCTTCCATTAACCTTTGGACTTCTTCTTTAACATTGGGTATGAACTCTAAAGCTATTCTTCTATGACTCTGAATCATAGGCTCAACCCCTCTATACATTAGAATCTTGAGTTCTACTAGTTCTCTAATCAGGCTATACATATCTTTGTAATCCTAAGCAAATCAATTTATATTCCTTTTTAGTACCTGTATTGGTGCTTGCTTTTCCTCTGGTTGTAGTCAACAACTAATACGAGTGATTTTCTCTTCTTCTTGTTCTTTAATATTCATTTATTCTAATTGATCAAGCTCTCCATATTCTCTTTTAAGTTCCTTTTCTGTTGACTTATGGCGTGTCTATAAACATTCCACCTCTCTTATTTTTTTCTTATCTTTGATCTGACTATTTTGTTTCTTTTGCATACTATTGATTTTTTTTTCTAAATCTTAAATAATTGTAACTCGCCCTTATGTATCCCTTCTCTTTTTTTCCTCTGATTTTGTTAATACTTGTTCTTTTGTCCAATATATTAACAATCTTTGGATAATAGTCTGGACCACTATCTTTCCAGAATTATCTTTTGCCTTTTGCTTATTCATCTAGTGAGATTTTTCTTTTCCTTACAAGCTCCTCATCTAATAAAAGCCTTGTTAGAAAATTATAGATCTCATATAAATGGCTTATTATCTGCAAGAACGACCTCAAATTTATCTCAATTTTGGAGTAAAAAATTTTGGTGTAAAGTTGATGGTATACAACTATTTGCATGAATTTAATCTCTCCCTAGCAAGATATTATAACACGAGATTGCATCCACAACAAATAACATTATTTTTATAATTGACAAACCAACTTTTAAGCTAACTTCAATCGTCCCTTGTAAAAATTCCCCAAAAAATCCACTAATTGCAAGAGTCCGGGAACTTAAAATTAATAGGATAAAGGTACATCCTATCAGTATAATTTGGATATAGTCTTTTATATGTCGGTCTATGTATTTGTTGAACTTTATATCAATGGTCTTGTTCTACTATCCCTAGAATATATTTTGGATCAACTCTATTTAGAGGTCCATTCATTTCTAAATTATTATTTCATCCATATCTTTTGATGATGGACTCTCATAATTGAAAAGTTATTTATTGAACTACTTCCGGCTTCATCTATTATTAAATGTTTTCTTTGGTTAACTCCTGGTTAAAATAGAGAATTAATCTTAATACTAAATATTTTTTTACCTACAAGGTTGTTTTCCATTTTGTTTGGGGTCATTCCTTCTATGATTAGACTATTTCTTTCATTTTATCATTTAAATAGTTTTTAACCTCAACTGCCATTTATTTGAAAATTTTATTCATTGTCTCTAACATAGTATAATTAAAATCAAAGATCACTTCATCATTTTCTTCTCTTATTTTAACATCTAATTTTGCATTGACATCTTCAATAGCTTTAATCATTCTTTTTTAAGAATTTTTGTTCAAGTTTTGCAATTTTTCTACTTCATGCTCTAGACTTCTTTCACCATTTTGTCTTTTTTTAATATTTAACTTTGGAATAGCATTAGTTGGTCTCTCATTCATTATTACAATTATATTATAATGATTTTTAATCATCTTCATCTTAATTTCATGCTTTTCCTTAATTTCTTCAAAAAGACATTTATATATAGTATTTTATTTGTCACTTCTACTCTTCGTTTAAGGAGTAAATATCTCTCTTCTATAGTCATAAACTTGATTCCTTCTTCATTTTCAATTTTCTTCTTTAGAAGGATTGTTTCTCTGTTTCCTTTTTCAACAAGGATATCTATTAATTTTTTCTTTTCCTCTAGGTTTCCTGGTAATTTTGATATTTTAATGTTATAGTTTCAAAGAAACAAATCTGACACTCCCACTATGGTTGCCACTTGTTTTGGGTTTTTTTATGATTGCCTTGACTAAGATGACTTTGTAACTTGCATTCCATATTTAAACTTTTAGACTTTCGCTATGATTCTTGATTTGTAACTTCAAACTTATAGCAATTCCATAATATAATTTAATACTCAATAAATAATCAAATCCTTTAATACATTGAATGTAAATAAGAACTTAATAATTCAAGATCATAGAACTTGCATTGATAGAATGATCTTTATTTTTATTACAACCACATACTAAAATGCCTTGATAAAAGAGCATGAACTAATCATTTTGGTTTGTTATGGTTTTCTTTTGGTAATGAAAATTGCAAGCCTACTTGTTATTGCCTACAAGTTACTTGCCTACTAGTTATTGTCTACTAATAAACAGGTTTTGAAGTTTATATAAACTTGATTGAAATGCAAGCCTAGTGATTATCGGCCTGTTTACCGATTATTGCTTGCATATTCTTGCCTACTAGCAAATAAGTTTTGAAGTTCTTGCAAAATTGATTGAAATACAGCAATGTAATTGATGTGATTTGTTTTGTTGAGTTGTTATGTGCTTTCTTCTCCCTTTGACCTTCTTTAAAGAGGAAAAACATTGTAAGGTAACCATCCATTTTCTTCATTCTTCCTAATTTTAAAGATAAATACTTCTTCATTCCTCTACATACCATGTCTGTTTTCCTTAACAGATCTAAATCAACTCTACTCCATGTTTATTTTCCTTGACAAATCTATATTAACTCTACTTCTTATTCTAATTTCCCTTCTCACTTGATTCAAACTTTGTTTTCCCTTGTATAATAATATTTCAGCTCATAACCAAATCCTAGTTCAGCTCATAACCAAAATACTGTTCTTCTTAATTTAGTTTGATTTTTGTGACACTCTTATCAAGTCTACCCTTCCTTAAATCTATCTTTCTTATCTTTCCTATCTTTCCTAGACTATATAACAATTAGATTATGAAAGTAAATCCATTCAATTATAAAAGTGAAAATATTTCATTTATTATCAATTAAGGAGAACATATTTTAGAAAGAAAAACCCTTTTATTAATGTGAACCTAATATGAAACTAGATAGTTTACTGTAGTGAGATAAAAACAAACTATGCCTCCTAAGACATCCATTTCCCAACATCTTTGATTAATATAACTGAGTCACAGCACCACCAAACAGCCTACAAAGCTTTCCCTTTCTCGACTTTCTTCACATTTGGCATCTAAGACGAGTGTTGCTGGACCCATTCTACTAGGGTTAGGATGCCAAATCCTGTTGCGGTGCGCTTCTTCTCACTGGATACAGGACCAGCCATGTCAATGTGCATCCATTGAACCTTCTCATCAACAAACTGCAAAATCAGAGATGTTTTTTCAGGATTTCCTGGGATGTGAGATGATATGATGCCAAGAACCAAGCACTTACGACTGAAAAATTATCAAAGTTTTCTTTCTTTTTTCAAAAAAAAAAAAAGATATATACAAGGAATAACTTGATTTTTGTCAAGCTTAAAGTGGAAACAACCACAGTGCTTTGTGGTGCATTAGAAGCCTCGCCGGTTCTTCATCCAAAGGTGGTAGGCGACATTCCCTACCAAAACCTGTTCACAGTGTCTGTCCCAACTTAGACAGAACTCCAAAGGTGGTAGGCGACATTCCCTACCAAAACCTGTTCACAGTGTCTGTCCCAACTTAGACAGAACTCCAAAGGTGGTAGGCGACATTCCCTACCAAAACCAGTTGACAGTGTCTATCCCAACTTAGACAGAGTACCTTCTGGATGACAACATGCATTCAAGAATATTTAGAGAAACCACTTATTGTTTGGTACATTACCCAGAGTTCCAGACAATTTCAGCTTGAATTGCAGATATCCCATATCCAACACTTCTACATTGATAGGATATTGTTACTATAGAAAATAATGGAAAATATCCCAAGTAGATGAGCTCTACACATGGTTGCATACCCAACTGGACACTGCTTTGCAAGTCCATGTAACATGGGTAAGGGCATTGTAAAGAACAAAAATAAAAATTGGACAGACAACTACAAGAATAGGCAGTGGATTATCATGATCACGTACCTGTTTCAAAAACAGAGCTGCCGTGATAGCACCACCCTGACGAGCACCAGTGTTTACCATATCTGCTACTCCTGACTTCATGGACTCCCAGTAACTTTCCTCTAATGGCATCCTCCAGAGTTTCTCTCCGCTGGCCTCTGCTGCTGTGAATACCTCATTTGCCAACTCATCACTGGGTGTAAAAACACCTGCATAAGAAAAGGTTTTCCATTATTTAAACAACAGGCAATTGAGTAATCTGGTCTTGAAAGGGTGTCAGTTCCATAAATGACCACAACTACCAAAGTTTACTAGCCACCATGTTAATGTCTTTGAGACACTAGCAGACTTGAGTTTAGAAGTTATAAACAGTTTTCTACAAACTGCATAGACAACTAATGCATGACCACATCTTTTTCTGGTGACAGACTGCATTTAAACCTCTAGGTACTTTTATCATAACAGCTGTGTATTTGTTCAGCAGTCAAAAACTTGCTGTTCAGCAAAACCCCCACCCCTCCCTTCTCCCAACTATAGAAAGAAAAAGAATTTCTTAAAATTCTATCCCCATTAGAATCGGACTTCCCAGCATGATTAATAAAAATGTGTTCAAAAACTTGCTTTTCAGCACAACCCTGCAGGATTATTGAAAACATGTGTGTACCTGCAATTGAGGGCCCGAGAGCAACTCTACAGGCTCCAGTTAGTGTTGCCAAGTCAATTATCTGCAAAATAATTAATAACATTCAGCAAAATTCCAAATCCAAACTAAACGATCATGACTATCAGCATGCTACATCCTTACTGTGTTAGCTTTAGCAATGATAATATGAGGTCATACAACTACAATTTTGATTGCTGATCAAATATCAAGGTACAGAAAGTTCAGCTTAGGTAGCATATGAAAATTAAACAACTCCTACCCAGTAAACATGTATTTTAGCACGACCATTCCAAAGCATACAAAAATTTTCATCTGATTGTCACAATATTATATTTAAATGGTACCTTCTCTACACCCTGGTTACAGGCATAAACTAAAGCATCTGCAAGTGTAAGTCTGCCTTCAGCATCAGTGTTGTTCACCTGCAACGAGATTATCCAGCAAGATATTACATAACTGGCCGAAGGACTTATAAGAATTTTATCCAACCTTCTAAAGATATGAAGACAAAAGGCTCTACATCCTTTTGGACTTTTTTGCCACGTATTTAAATGTACAAATAAACTACTTAGTGACAGCAATAGTAAAGGCTTATCTCTCTTTTGATGCTTTTATTTTATTTAATTCTTTTATTGTACCCTTTTGATGCATTGACAATAAGAAACTAAATGCATATATATAAAAAAAAAACCCCTTACAGACAACAAAAGGCATCACTAAAGGGGTCACTAACAAGAGGAGAAGAAAACCAAAACTGGAATGTTTGCAGTTAACAGAAAAACCATAGCTACCTGGCACAAACCCAACAAGTCACAGCTAAACTTTTCTATTGATACTAGAGAATGAATCAGAAAGTCCATATCATAAAACGGTGCGAGATAGCCGGCTTCTGGGATTTGTACTTGCCTAATTCAACCAACACTAACCTGAATTATTGCTGTCTCTACTTACAATGACTAACAGAAAACAAACAGGACATGCTTTTTAACAAAATGACTTGATTAAAATATTACAATATTGCAGGATGCACAAATTCCAATAGTGAGGTTACCATTGTTGGGTGGTGATGGTTGGGGGTTGGGGTGAGGTGATGACAACCAGAGACTCTTAAATGTATGTCTAATCCATGCAAAACACAATACTCAATCAAATAAAAAGAGCTTCTATTTTTGTCCAATTTTTTTCCCTGCAAGATGATGAAGCTATACCTCAATTGTCTTTCCATTAGAGGCTGTAACTATATCTCCTGGCCTCATACCAGTTCCACTGATCATATTCTCGCAAGCTGCAACAATGAAATGGACCTGCATAACAAAATTTCAGCTGAGTCACAAGGGCATTTAAATTTTTAAAAAAATATACATGTAATTGCAAACAAATGGTTAGAAAAAAAGGACGAAAAGAAACTAACATTTTAAATTGATAGGAACATGGTTTTAGCAATGATTATGAGAACAAGGACAAGACAAACAGCTTACCTCAACCCCACGAGGTTTAACTTGACCAATGGCTTTAGCTGCACCTAAAACTGCTGCTGAACCTCCCATATCAAATTTCATGAACTCAATGGAACAGCCAGGTCCTGTCTTGATGTTGTAGCCACCACTGAAAACATAAAAGACACAGCATTCAGGAACCCCTACTGGCATCCAAAACAGCAGAAAGAATAAAAGACAAGAAGCACCACTTCCTATAATAACAAGTGAAAAGCACATGCTGAGAAAGGATCAGAAGCATGGCCTCCTTCTTGACAGAGCATAACCAAGACCGCTTATCATGTGAATGATCACTATCTAAATGATGCTACATGACACCATCACACATTGAACTTCCAAAAGTCAGCACCATATCCCCACAGTTGGTTTTAGAACCAAAAACTAACATTTTGGAAAATATATAATCACCTGTCAAAAGTCAATCCTTTTCCAACTAATGCTAACTTGGCTTTAACAGGTCCACTTGAAGGCTTATAACACAAATGGATGAAATGGGGAGGATTTGCAGAAGCTGCAGCAACACCTAAATAGGATCCCATTTTCAACTCTATGCACTGCTCTGCACTCAAGATGGTAGCAGAAAGAACATCGCTGTATGTGGAAGCAATCTTTGAAGCTTCTTCTGCCAGTACCGCTGAAATATAGAAGTCATCGCACACAATTAAACATGTACACACATATACATATTATGGAGAGTTGTTAAATTCTCACTTCTAACTTTATTTCATAATTGTTGTAAATATAGTAAATCAATTATAGGATTGATTATTGTTCTAAATAGAGTAAGTCAACTATGGGGCTGTCAGTTATAGGGCTGATTGCAGGGCTGATTTATATGCATTCAATTATAGCTTGATTCTAGGGATTTAGATTAATCTTAGACTTGTATATATACATATTGTACTCATGCATCAAGAATAAGGAAAATATCATTTTCATACTCACAATTCTACATGGTATCAGAGCCATAAGATTCTCTTTTCTTTAGCGTGGCCCAATTGAGTCACAATTTTTTTTTCCTCTACTGTTTGTTGTCCTACTTTGAGTGCAGTAATGGCAGAGGGTAGAAACATAGAAGTGCAAACTGTGATTTCTGATGTTGTTCCTATGACAACAAAAATCACAGAGCACAAACTGAATAATACCAATTATTTGAATTGGAGCAAAACAGTGCGAGTGTATCTTTGTATTATTGATAAAGATGATCACCTTGTTGATGATCCACCATCTGATGCTGCAGCAAAGAAGGCATGGTTGAGAGATGATGCCAGAATTTTCTTGCAGATTCGAAATTCTATTGATACTGAAGTGATTGGTCTAGTTAATCACTGTGAATTTGTTAAAGATCTCCTAGATTATTTGGCTTTCTTATATTCTGGCAAAGGAAATATCTCTCGTATATATGATGTGTGTAAGGAGTTTTATCGCCCAGAGAAGCAAGACAGGTCTCTCACTGAATATTTTATGGGTTTTAAACGGGTATACGAGGAGCTGAATTCTCTTCTTCCTTTTAGTACTGATGTGAAAACTCAGCAGTCTCAACGTGAGCAGATGGCTGTTATGAGTTTCCTTGCAGGCCTGCCACCAGAATTTGATGCTGCTCGAACACAGATTATCTCTAGTCCGGAGATAACCACTCTTCGTGACACCTTTACAAGAATCTTGCGTTCAGAGGGATCTCGATCTACCCCTATTGTCACTAGTGCCCTTGTGAGTCGTGGAACTTCAAATGAAGCTGGTCGAGGAAGTCGAGATAGTAGAGGCAGTCGTAAGAATACTGGTTTTCAAGGCAGTTGGAGTGGTGGTGGCTTAGGTAGAAATGTTGGTCATAACAAACCAGTTTGTTATTACTGTGATGAACCTGGTCATACAAGACGTACTTGTTGGAAGCTTCATGGTAAACCTCAGCAGCAAGCCCAAGTTGCTAATATTGCAACTCAAGGAATCAGCCATGTATCTACAGTGTCTTCATCTAATGATAAGTCTGTGCTTGTCTCTGCTGATGAATTTGCTCGCTTCACTCAATACCAAGCCTTACTAAAGTCCAATCCTTCTACAATTGATGAGTCAGGTAAACCCACCACGTCTTGTGTCATCCTCTAGCAAATGGGTCATTGATTCAGTCTTCTGGACCATATGAGCGTGACAAAGGTATTCTTTCCCTTTTTAAACCTTACAAAAATCTTCAAAATCTTCCTAGTGTTACTTTGGCTGATGGGTCAACCACTTCTGTTATTGGTTCTGGAACAATCTCTCCTAAATCATCTCTTTCATTATCCTCTGTCTTGTGTTTGACCAACTTTTCCTTCAATTTACTCTCTGTTAGTCAAATCACTAAGTCTCTCAATTGTTGTGTCTTATTTTTCTTTGACCTTTGTTTATTTCAGGATCTTATGACGGGGAAGATTATTGGTAGAGGACGTGAATCTGGTGGTCTTTATGTGCTTGAAACTACTATCCTAAAAATGCCAAATCTGAAAGTGCGAAAACTTGTTGCTTGTTCCAGTACTATGACACCTCTTGAACTTCACTATCGGTTAGGGCATCCTTCGTTACCCATTTAAAAAAATTGTTTCTTCATTTCCAAAAGTTATCTCATTTAAATTGTGAGTCTTATCAATTTGCCAAACATCATCGCTCTTCATATGTACCAAGAGTTAATAAACGGGCTGCGTCCCCCTTTGAGTTAATACATTCTGATGTTTGGGGTCCTTGTCCAGTACTTTCTAAGTCTGGATTTTGATATTTTGTCACTTTTATTGATGACTATTCTCGTGTCACTTGGTTATATTTAATGAGAAACAGATCAGAATTACTCTCTATATTTAATGCCTTTTGTGCTGAAATAAAAACTCAATTTAATGTTTCTGTGCGCATTTTACGAAGTGATAATGCAAAAGAGTATTTTTCCAAGCCTTTTAATTCCTATATGTCACAAAATGAAATTCTTCATCAGTCTTCATGTGTTGACACCCCACCTCAAAATGGTGTTGCAGAACGTAAAAATAGACATTTACTAGAAGTTGCTAGAGCCCTCCTTTTTCAAATGAATGTCCCTAAACAATTTTGGGCAAATGCAGTTTCGACTGCCTGGTTTTTAATTAATCGTATGCCCTCATCTGTTTTGGCTGGTGCTACTCCTTATTCTATTTTGTTTCCTTCTCATTCTGTATTTCCAGTTGAACCACGCATTTTTGGTTGTACTTGTTTTATTCGTGATGTTCGGCCAGACATGTCTAAACTAGATCCTAAGTCTCTGAAGTGTGTCTTTTTAGGGTATTCTCGTCTACAGAAAGGGTATCGATGTTACTCTCCTGAGTTGGGTCGTTATTTGGTGTCATCTGATATTTCATTTTTTGAAACCACTCCATTCTCTCATGTCGAAAATTTTTAATTGTGAGGGGGAGAATGATGATATTCTAATGTACAATATTACCACTACTATTAACCATGCTTCCTCAAATGACCCAGTTCCCATAAAACCACCCAAATGTATTCTCGACGTCCTCCATCAGCTCCTACGTCTATAGATCCTAGTCTCGATCTTCCTATTGTTGTTCGTAAAGGTAAGAGATAATGTACTCATCATATCTCATCGTTTGCTTCTTATATACATTTGTCTCCTTCTTTGCGTTGCTTTATTACTTCTTTAGACTCTGTATCCGTTCCTAAAACTTTAGTTGAGTGAGGCTCTGTCTCATCCTGGTTGGCGAGCTGCTATGGAAGAAGAGATGAGAGCTTTAGACGATAATGGCATTTGGGAACTCGTAGACTTACCAGTAAGAAAACAAACTATTGGTTGTAAATGGGTGTATGTTGTCAAAGTCAATCCTGATGGGTCTGTGGCTCGTCTTAAATCCCATCTTGTTGCCAAAGGATATGCTCAAACATATAGAGTAGATTATTCTGATACCTTCTCTCCAGTGGCTAAACTTGCATCTATTCGTTTATTTATGTCTATTGCTGCTACTAATGATTGGCCTTTACACCAGTTAGATATCAAGAATGCATTTCTTCATGGTGATCTGAAGGAAAAAGTGTATATGGAGCAACCACCTGGGTTTGTTGCTCAGGGGGAGTCTAGTAAGGTTTGTCGACTTCGAAAGTCCTTGTATGGGTTAAAACAGAGTCCACGTGCTTGGTTTGGGCGATTCAGTGAGGTTATTCAAGAATTTGGTATGAAGAAGAGTAAGTGTGATCATTCGGTATTCTACCAACAATCTGAAGTTGGCTTTATCTTGTTGGTTGGGTATGTTGACGATATTGTTATCACTGGTAGTGACAGTAAAGGCATCTCAGCTCTTAAGTCTTTTCTTCAAGCAAATTTCCAAACTAAAGATTTGGGGATGCTAAGGTATTTTTTAGGTATTGAAGTTACAAAGTGTAAGAAGGGTATCTTTCTATCTCAAAGAAAGTATATTCTTGATCTTTTGACAGAAACTGGAAAGTTGGGTGCCAAACCTTGTAGTGCACCAATGGTCACCAACACACAACTTACAGCAGAAGATGGTGAGCCGTTTGCAGATCCTGAGATGTATCGTCGATTAGTTGGCAAGTTAAATTATCTAACGGTGACTCATCCTGACATTGCATGTCCTGTTAGCATTGTGAGCCAGTTCATGGCTTCCCCACGAACCACCCATTGGGCAGCCTTGGAACAGATTTTGTGTTATCTTAAAGGAGCTCCAGGGCGTGGTATATGGTATAGAAATCATGGTCATACTCATTAAATGTTTCTCAGATGCAGATTGGGTAGGTTCTAAAATTGATAGAAGATCTACTACATGTTATTGTGTTTTTGTTGGGGGAAACTTGGTGTCATGGAAAAGTAAGAAGCAAAATGTAGTCTCTCGTTCCAGTGCTGAATCACAATATAGAGTCATGGCACAATCCATGTGTGAACTTATATGGATACAGCAATTGCTCAATGAGATTGGTCTTGGTAGTTCACTACCTATGAAGTTATGGTGTGACAATCAAGCTGCTCTTCACATTGCATCAAATCTAGTTTTTCATGAAAGGACTAAGCATATTGAAATTGATTGTCACTTCATCTGTGAGAAAATTCAGCAAAATGTGATCTCTACTAGTCATGTCAAAACTACAGAGCAATTGGGTGATATCTTCACTAAAGCTTTGAGTGGTCCTAGGATTGAATATATTTGTAACAAGCTGGGTATGATTAACATATATGCTCCAGCTTGAGGGGGAGTGTTGTAAATATAGTAAATCAATTATAGGATTGATTATTGTTCTAAATAGAGTAAGTCAACTATAGAATTTGCGGTTATAGGGCTGATTGCAGGGCTGATTTATATGCATTCAATTATAGCTTGATTCTAGGGATTTAGATTAATCCTAGACTTGTATATATACATATTGTACTCATGTATCAAGAATAAGGAAAATATCATTTTCATACTCATAATTCTACAATAATGAATTGTTGAATATATACAGCATCAACATATCTATATTAGGACAGCTATTAACTACACCTAAATAGGTATTATTGCTAGGTTCTGATTTATAGGAAAGGATATCTGACTTTCTGTTTTTACTCCCAACAAATCAGCTTCAAATCTGCTTTAATTACTTCAGAATCTTCAATACTCCCCCTCAAGCTGGATGGAAGAGATCTTTCATTCCCAGCTTGTCCAAGGTGTTTTTGAACACAGGATTCTGAACACCTTTAGTAAGTATATCAGCAAGTTGTTCCCCGGTAGGCATATAAGGAGTGCATATCAATCCACTTTCTAACTTTTCTTTGATGAAATGTCTGTCTACCTCCACATGTTTAGTTCTATCATGTTGTACTGGATTGTGTGCTATTGCAATGGCAGACTTGTTGTCACAGTACAACTTCATTGGTTCATCCCACTTGATTCTTAAATCTTTTAGGATTATCTTCATCCATAGTAACTCACAAATTCCAAGGGCCATTGATCTAAATTCTGCTTTTGCGCTTGATCTTGACACAATACTCTGTTTTTTGCTTCTCCATATCACAAGATTTCCTCCCATTAGAGTACAATATCCTGATGTTGATCTTCTATCTGTTAATGCACCAGCATAGTTTGCATCTGTATAGCATTCAAGGTTCAAATTCCCATGATTTGTATACAAAATTCCTTTTCCAGGAGTAGACTTCAAGTATCTGAGGAGTCTATAGACTGCCTGGAGATGTGAATCTTTCGGGTTGTGCATAAATTGACTCACCACACTCACAGCATAAGCAATGTCTGGACGAGTGTGAGCTAAGTAGATCAACTTACCAACTAACCTTTGGTATTGACCCTTGTCAGTTGTAGCTCTTTCCTCATCATTCTCAAGTCTGTGCTTTAGATCAATAGGTGTTTCTCATGGTCTACAGTCAACCATTCTTGTTTCCTTTAGAAGGTCAAGAATATACTTCTGTTGGGAGATAAAAATCCCTTTTTCTGAATGTGCCACTTCTATGCCAAGAAAGTATTTCAACTTCCCCAATTCCTTGATTTCAAATTCTGCTGAAAGTCTCTTTCTCAACTTATCTCTTTCCACAAAGTCATCACCTGTTATTATAATGTCATCAACATAAACAATCAGAATAGTAACTCCCCCTGAAATGGAGTGTTTAATGAACAAAGTATGATCTCATTGGCTTTGCCGATATCCCATAAAAACCATGGCTTTGGTGAACCTTTCAAACCAGGCTCTAGGAGACTATTTTAAGCCATAGAGTGCCTTCTTTAGTCTGCAAACTTGGTTGGGAAGAAGGGAGTGACTGAATCCTGGTGATGGATCCATATAAACTTCTTCTTCCAACTCTCCATGTAAGAAGGCATTCTTAACATCATATTGCTGCATACACCATCCAAGATTAGCAGATAAAGAAAACAGAATTCAAATGGTGTTCATCTTAGCAACTGGAGCAAATGTCTCTTAATAGTCTATCCCAAATGTTTGTGTAAATCCTTTTGCAACTAGCCTGGTTTTGTACCTTTCTAAGCTGCCATCAGCTTTATATTTCAGGGCATAAACCCACTTACACCCTACTGTTTTCATCTCGTGTGGTAACTCAACTATTTCCCATGTTTGATTCCTCTCTAGTGCATTCGTCTCCTCTCTCATGGTAATTTTTCAATTCTCATTTCTTAGAGCCTCATATAAGGTTTTTGGGATAGGTATGGTGTTTATTTTTGAGAGAAAGGCTTTGTGTGATGGTGAGAACTTTTGAAATGACATAAAATTAGTTATAGGATATAAGGGACTCTTAGTGCATTCTTTTCTTCCTTTTCTAATAGCAATTGGCTGATAGAGGTCAGGAATAGGTAGAGATGAATGAGAAAGTTCATTACCTTGCTCTGGTTCGGTTTCTTGGGCTTGCAAGAGAGTCAAATCAGGTTGTATCCTTCTTCTATATACCTGAAGAGGTCTGTCAACAGTAGTTTCTCCCTGCAGAGTAATATTTGGAGACTCACAGGATGGTGAAATGATGGGAGATGATTGCTGCCTAGATGGGATTTGGAATGAAAAAATGTCAAAGTCATCAAAGTCATTGTTAGTCTTATCTTCTGTGTTGTTTTCCTCCCCCTGAAGAGAAGATTTGTTGAAGAAAGACTGATTTTCATTAAAACTTACATCCTTTGACACAAGAAATCTCTTTGAAGATGGATAATAACATTTGTAACCTTTTTGTGTGATAGAATATCTTATGAAAACACACTTAAGAGCTCTAGCATCAAGTTTGTCTCGTTGATGTTTATGAATGTGAACATAGGTGACACACCCAAAGATCCTTGGGGGAATTTTAAAATAAAAATTATTCTTTGAAAAGAATTCTGACAAATAGTTTAAAGGACTTTTGAAACCAATAACTCTTGAAGGTATTCGATTTATCAAATACGTAGAGGTTAAAACTGCTTCTCCCCAATAATTTTTTGGAACTTGATGCTGGAAAAGTAGAGCTCGAGTAGTCTCAAGGAGATGTCTATTTTTTCTTTCTGCCAACCCATTTTGTTGGGGAGTATTAACACAAGATGATTGATGAATAATCCCTTCTTTTTCAAAGTATGGTGATAAAATCTGATTAAAGTAGTCCCTAGCATTATCAGTTCTAAAACCTTTAATGCTAACCCTAAATTGATTCCTTATCATATTTGTAAAGTTTGGAAGGATACGACTCACATCAGATTTTCTTTTAACAAGGTAAACCCAAGTCATTCGGGTGCAATCATTAATAAATGTTACAAAACCTTTTGCTCCTGAAATATTAGGAATGTTATATGGACCCCATATATCCGAGTGAATTATAGTAAATGGAGACACGGACCTTGAATCACTTGTAGGAAAAGGCACTCTATGGTGCTTTGCAAATTCACAAATTTCACAATGAAATTGTTCAACATCAAGATTTTTAAATAAAGATGGAAACATGTTTCTAAGAGTCTTAAATGATAGATGTCCTAAACGACAATGATGATTCCAAACATCAGTTTTATTAGAATTAACTGAAATAAATGATAGAGAAGGGGAGTTACTACTGCTGCCTTGCACTTCAAGCATGTACAGCCCATCCTTGACTCTAGCTTGCCCAATCGTCCTCCCCGTAGCTAGGTCCTGAAATATACAGTGATCAAGGAAGAAAGTTACACTACAATTTATGTCTTTAATTAGTTTTCGGATAGACAACAGATTTGCAGTAAGATTAGAAACATGTAATACTCTTTTAAGAGTAAATACAGGATTAAGAGGGATTGTTCCCTGGCCTGCAACTGTGGTTAGAGATCCATCAGCCACTATGATTTTCTTACTGCTAGGACAGGGTTGATATGATGTGAAGGCACCTGTAGAATAAGTCATATGGTATGTTGCACCAAAGTCAATGACCCAGATGCTGGAATGGTTCTTGTTTGAGGCACTAAAGACATGACAAATTGGAATTTTACCATTTTGAGCAAGAGAGCATGATCCAGATGGTTTCTCCATTGTGTTGAGTAAGGTTTTTAGGCGTTCAATCTCCTCTTTGTTAAATCCTCTCACCTCTAGGGTGCTGGACTCATGTGCTGCCTCTTCTGAATTTGTTAAGTGTGCATGTCCTCTTGAATGGTTCCATTTGTATCCTTCATTACGCCCCATCCTTGGTGGTTTTCCATGGAGTTTCCAGCAGGTCTCCTTTGAATGACCTGTTTTCTTGCAATAGTTACAAAACTAATCATCCTTAAAGAATTTTCTCCCTTCAGTCTTCACCACTTTTGCACCATTCATGGCATCATTTTGGTTTCTGCTAGCATCACTTAGGTTTCTGCTATTAGTTATCATCATAGCAGAACCTTTAGTATTTGGGACCTCAAGCATCACAGTTCTCCTTCCTTCTTCAGCCCTTATTGCTGAAAATACCTCATTGAGTGAGGGCAGGGATTCCTTTCCAAGTATTTGGACTCGCATTTGATCAAATTCTATGTTGAGTCCTGCAAGAAATTCAAAGATCCTTTCTCTTTCTACATAATTCTTTAAAATCGCAGCATCATCACTACACTGCATCTTAAAATCCTGATAATAGTCCAATTCCAACCAGAAACTTTTCATAGTATTGTAATATTCAATAACCATCATATTACCTTGTTTGGTCATTGAAAGCTTCATCTTAATCTCATAGATTAACGCAGCATCCTTCACTTTAGAGTAGGTCTATCTCACTGCATCCCATATGTCTTTTGTTGTAACCAGAAACATATAAGGCCCACAAACTTCTGGCATAATAGAGTTTCATAGCCATGACATAATCATGGAGTCTTCTTCATCCCAGAGTGTAAACTTTGGGTCTTCTGGACTAGGAGGATTGTCCATCAAATGGTTAATCTTTCCCTTTCCTTTGAGAAAGGTTTTTACTATCTGTGACCACTTTAGATAGTTTTTTCCATTCAGTCTATAGGATGACTGTAAACTCTGGAATTCCCCTGATATTTGGGTTTCTTTTGTAGTGTTTTCAGATGTGTTTTTTCTGATCTGGACAGGTCTGCTAAAGCAAGTGACTAGAATTGTCAGGACAGATGGGAATGGGAGAGGAGGAATCCCAGATTTAGACTCTGATATAGAGAGAGATAGGCTAAAAAAAATATAGGCTCAGTTTAGGCTCTGATACCATATGGAGAGTTGTTAAATTCTGACTTCTCACTTTATTTCATAATGAATTGTTGAATATATACAGCATCTACATATCTATATTAGGACAGCTATTAACTACACATAAATAGGTATTATTGCTAGGTTCTGATTTATAGGAAATGATATCTGACTTTCTGTTTTTTACTCCCAACAAATCAGCTTCAAATCTACCATAATTACTTCAAAATCTTCAACACATATTATGGGTGCATACCTATGTCTTGGGATGGAAATATGAACTACGACCTATTAAAATATTAGTTCAGACACAGGAAGTAGGTCAGGTTGTAATTCTAATAATTGCATCATGCATGCAAGCCTTAAGGGGAAGCTGGTACAAACCAGGGGTGAGTACATTGGCAGGTGAATTGACAAGCTCTTTTCCAAAAATTACAGCAGAAGAAACATCTTCAGCATATTTGAGCTTCTTCACTAGCTCAGGTCCAGTTCCAAGACCAAGAATATCCACAGATTTAAGCACAGGTCTCTTTGAATCCGACTTATACCTATTATCTTCATATGTCCCCAGCACAGTCCCTGTCACAGTTTAAACCATTCAACATAAATTATTTCTAACAGTTGAAACAATCAATCCACACAATACCATCAACTCCTAATACAAGTACCAGATACTATCGCCGAAGCAGTATTAAGTTTTGATTCATTCGAGATGCTTCCAGTTGAAGCAAGCACAATACCAACATCACTGGCTTGAGCAGTCTTAGCAGCAGCCGCAATGGCCTCACCAAAATTGCGAAAATTATATGTGTTTGTTGCAGACTGTCCAAGGCTAATCAAGCCGATTCTTTTGGAACCAAGACCTGGAAGTCTAAGAACCAATGACTGGCCAGGTTTTCCTGTGAAATCCTCCTCAGAAGAGGCTTCACTTAATTGACCACCCAGCTTAGCATCTAGCTTTTTCAAAAGAGAGTTCTCGAACTTCTTGCTGTCATCCTTGGCCATATCTTTCTCTGTAACACCAACAGCAAGTATATCCCCTTTCCATTCTGCCACGTCAATTTCTTTTGCAGAAAAAGCAATCTGTCAAGGATTACACAAACACATGATCCATCTTTTTAGTACCCGGTAAACAACAATCAAAATGCAAATAATCACAAACTTCACCAATTATTATTTGATCAAAGCACATATCGGCAGGGGAAAACACCAATCAGGTCGCATATATTTATCACAGCTTTAAGGCATAAATCACACGTAGAGACGCGAAATCAAGGAGGTTTGAAAGCAAAGAAATGAAACCCCACCAACAAAAAACAGTATGATTAGAATTTTAACCCTTAATGATCAATCAAAACCATAACTTTATGCGAAACAAAAACAAAATCACAGATTGGTTTCAACCAATATTACTCATATAGATGTAAAAAGACATGCAAATCTATAGTTGGCTTTAAAAACAAAAACCATTGACAAAAGTAAATAAAACATTCCAACCGCAAAAAAAACACAAATCTATTATTGACTTTAAAACTTATAACCATCATCAAAAATCAATAATCTTGATAATCTAAACACAATATACAAAGAAACAAAATGTGGGGTTTATTCTTTTAGGGGAAATTACAAGAGATTGACCTTAGGGACGTCGATGTTAGCAGGCTGAGTAAGGCCAAGAGTGGCACGAGCTGAGTGAGCCATGAGTTTGACTCCTCGTCTTCTGTAAGAATCAAAGGGTGAAACTGAAAAGGTGAATCTAAGACAAGGAGCTGACTTCAACTTCGTGAGAAACAAGGACGGGGAAAAGGAGAAAGATGATCGGACAACAGTAGTAGTAAATGAGGTGGCCAAGGATACTACAATAACGGCCATTTTTCGGTGTGGGTTTCTCTATTTATTTATAATGAATCCATCCGTCAAAAAATTTGACAAGATATAAGTTAAACTAGTTAGCGAATGATGTCACGAGTTAATTTATATATATATATATTAAAAAAATAAAATTTAAAAATATTATATTTATTTATAAAACTATACCCAAGAGTTTTAGATTTGACTATAACACTTGACCCAAGATTAATATTTATAATATTAATAATAACATTAAACTTGCATGACCCAAGTTTAAGTGGGTCTGACTGCAATATCAGATCCAGTAGCCCTGGATGTGGGTTTAGCTGCAAGATCGTGTCATAAAAGTGTGATAATCAAATAGATTAATTAAAAAAAACAAAGAAAAAAATCAACAGAAAGGAAAAAAAACTAATGAAGAAAAAGAAATTTTTTTGAATTAACTGGGTTAACCCTTCAAACCAGGTTAACCTGTCAAACATTGGATTCGTGTCGTGAAAGTTTGATAACTAAATAGAAAAACAAATTGACGGGTTAACCCAAAATTAATTGGGGTAACTCGTGAAACCAGGTTAACCCATCAAACCCGGGATCCGTGACATGAAGTTTGATAACTAAATAGAAAAAATTTAACATTAACAAACTAAATTAAATGAAAAAAATAACTAAAAAGAAAAAAAAACAAAAGGCATCAACCTTTTCATTGTGGACTCCACAATCAAAGGTATAAAAATAGCAAAAAAGCAAAAATAAATAAATAAATAAAGGCATCAGCCAATAACTAAATAGAAAAAAAAAATTAATATTAATGAACTAAATTAAATAAAAAAATATTAATTAAAAAGAAAAAATACCTATAAGAAGAAAAAAAACTAATGAAGAAAGAGAAAAAATCTAAATGAACTCGAATCAACTCAGGTTAACTTCACAAATCAAAGTTAACCTACAAATCTGGGATCCATGTCATAAAAGTCTGATAATTAAATAAAAAAATAATATTAAGAAAGTAAATTAAAAACAATTAATTAAAAAAACAAAGAAAAATGCAAAAAAAAAAACTAAAGGCATCAACTTTTTCATTGTGGAATGCACTGAACAGTTCATAGTAAAAGGCTTAAAAAGAAAAAGAAAAGGAAAAAAAACAAAGGCATATGCCACGGGTTAATTTTTTTCTTGCATAAAAAATATCAAAAAAGGCTAAGATCTAAGAGTGTTAGGTTTTTCTGCAAAGATATATCCAAAAGTCTTGAGTCTAGCTGCAACGCTTGACCCAAGAGTAATATTTATAATTTTAATAATAATTTAAACTTATATGACTCAAGTTTAAGTGAGTATGACGGTAACACCAGATCTAATAGCCTTGGATGTGGGTCTGGCTGCAAGGTCGTGTCATAAAAGTGCGATAATTAAATAGATTAATTAAAAAGAAAAAAAACAACATAAAGAAAAAAAAACTAATGAAGAAAAAGAAAAAAAATCTGAATTAACTGGGTTAACCCTTCAAATCAGGTTAACCCGTCAAACCTGGGATTCACGCCATGAAAGTTTGATAACTACATAGAAAAAACAATTGACAGGTTAACCCAGAATTAATTGGGCTAACCCGTGAAACCACGTTAACCCATCAAACCCGAAATATTTTTCATGAAAGTCTAATAACTAAATAGAAAGAAATTTAAAATTAACAAACTAAACTAAACGAAAAAAATTAATTAAAAAAATTCCAGGTTAACTCGTCAACCAAGTTAACCCGTTAAACCCGGGATCCGTGTCATGAAATTTTGATAACTAAATTAAAAAAATTTAAAATTAACAAACCAAATTAAATAAAAAAATTACTAAAATAAAAAAACAAAAAAAATGACGGGTTAACCCATGAAACCAGGTTAACCCATGAAACCTGGGATATGTGTCATGAAAATCTAATAACTAACTAGAAAGAAATCTAACATTAACAAACTAAAGTAAACGAAAAAACTAATTAAAAAGAAAAAAAAAGCAAAAAAAAATTTTCGGATTAACTCGTCAGATCATGTTAACCTGTTAAACCCGAGATCAGTGTCATGAAAGTCTGATAATTAAATAAAAAATTTTAACATTAACAAACAAAAAAATTTTTATAAAAGGGAAAAAAAACAAAGAAAAAACCATAAAGACATAAAAACAGCTAAAAAACAAAAAAAAAACAGCTAAAAAAACAAAAAAAAAAGACAGTTCATCTTTTACTGTGAACTGCACTGAGCCACAGTAAAGGACTGAGCCGTTTTAGTTATAGTTTAATTATTTTTTATTTTAAAATAATATTTAAAAATTTATTTTTAATTTTAATACTTAAAAAAATTTATAAATTTTTTTTATAAAATGATAGTTCAATTACCATCTCAAGTACACATTGTTTAAAATAGACATGAATGATGCATTGACACCAGCTTAGTGTGCTGACCAAGGTTATTAAAAACGAGTTTTGACTCGTAAAATGGGATCCAAGGTTATTAAAAACGAGTTTTGACTCGTAAAATCATCCGATTTTACGAGTCAAAAAGTATAAAACGTGTAAAATCGAGTTTACCTAATTGAATTTGTAGACCTTATACTAGAAGAATTACCCTATATGTTGATAAGATAAAACTAGATAATCGATTAGTTATTAAATAATAAAATGGAGTAGGATAATTACAAATTGATACCACTTTGTTAAGCTATAAATAGTTATTTCACCTATGCTCAGCCGCAGGCTGGATATTATTTTTCTAATAAAAAAGTTGAACATGTAGGCTTTTTTTACACCTTTTTTACATAAAAATATTAAGTGTAAATTGAAAATTTTATATACACGTCTAATTAAATAAATCAAGAATCATCTATGTCAATAAATTAAAAAAAAAATCATTAACAATAACTAAATACATATATGGAAAAGTCAAGAGGCAGAAGTAGATAAAGATATTTAATCTCGCTACACCAGCCATTTACTCAATAGTGTTCAATGACTCTGTTAATTAAAATACCTCTTAATTTTATTAAATAATAGTAAAAATAGACACATATAAAATTGATTGATTAAAATCAAAGACAAAAAATATCTCGCAAGTTGCACCTAATACAAATTCTATCCAAAAATAAATATTTTTAATCTTTAAAAATAAATTTCAATTATACAAAACATACAAAAATATAGATAAATTAGAATAACCTCTTAAAAAATTAAATACACATAAAATAATTAAAAAATAACCACTATTTAAAAAGAGGTAAATAAAAAATCATAGAGTAGTGGTATTAATTTAAAAAATTATTTAAAAAATATATATAAAAAATAATTTTTTAAAAGACAAAAAAAAAAGAATAAGGCTAAGCATTGCTAGGCCTAGCCCATTTAGAAAAGGCTCGCGGGTGGCTCTATTTAAAAAAAAAAAACTCAATTAGGGCAGATGACATATCATCTAACCTAATGTTTTTTGAAAACAAAAATTTTAGATGATGCATCGCCTGATTTTCCCTAGATTTCGGCCGTTATATCAATCGAAAAAACAAGATTTATGTATTTTTACACAAAAACTTATTTTGACTCAAAACAACTAGAAAAGAACCTAAACACCTTAACAAACACGTAAATGACCTTAAAAAAAACACACACACACAGAACCCCGAAATAAAAAATATTCCCGAGTTTGAATTTGGTTTTTAAGCAATTTCGAGGTAAAAAAACACCTAAGCGAAATTCTCCTAACCAAATAGAACCCGTTGACACCAAGTCAACAATTTTGATGGTCAAAATCGATATCAAAATTAATTTTTTCTCTCTACCATCATAATCCAATGATTTTTCTTTCTTTTCTCATACCAGAGATTAAAAATATACAGGTTCATATATAAAATTATCCATAAAATAATTGCTAACATTACTCTAAAAACCTTTGATGTTATTTAAAAGATATAGTCTCATTGTATAATTTTAAAATATTATTATAATTTTTTTATTTAAAAATAATTTTATTTTAATATATATATATTAAAAAAAAAATCTAGGGAAGGGCCAAGATAGACAATCATAAGTGCACATTGACTTAAAAAGTTGTATTAGGTATATATCGGATTACAAGGCTAAACCAAGGAGCCTATCTTTTTAAAAAAAAATAAAAAGAATGATATTTTATTCAAGTACACTCAAACCATTAGTTATCAACTTTATATTTTTTAAAGGAAAGTAATTTAATTATTTTATTAATTTGAAAATTTAGAAAAGATTTAAAACCTCTAGACAATTTTTTAATAACCAACATGTCAATATGTCACGTGAAAATTTCAAATTACATGAACACCAAGACATTTCATTTTTTTTTTCTTCCAATGATAAAAAAAATAATTTTATTATAGGAATGAATAGTAAACTAATTGGAGTTGCATAATGTTTTTTTATTTATTAACATGGGTGTTCGGGCCAACTTGCATGTACCTCGACTAATCTCACGGACCTTAAAGTTAACGACCATGTAAATCTCTAGTGGCCATCATATTAGTAACCACAAGACTTGAACTTAAAATTATAAGAAAAATAAATGCTTTAATCCTAAATTCTTATCAAAACTACTTGTATAATTTTTTTTTATTATCGTGTTAGAGTTTTTTTTGATTAATTATTCCCTCAAAATTGTCACACACACACACACACACACACAAATCGTGATCTTTACAGTAATCACAAGAAAACACAACTCAACATTTTCCTAAATAGGCATGAGGCATGCCAAATTGCTAAATTTCGAAGGACATAAATAGAAATTAATCAGCCAACGACAGTGAACAAGAAGGTGGCAAGATGCAAGGACTGTAGGTTTATGAAGCAAATGACATGTCGTTATTGAAAAATCCCAAGCAGGCATGAGAAGCCATCCCATCCCATCCCAGTCCAGAACGAACAAATTCAAAGACTCATCACAAATTTTGAATTTCTTTCTTCTTCTTATCCTCCTCCAAAAAGGAGACTCAAAAAGAAAATAAAATGGTGGGAGCGAACTTGAAAGCACAAACAATGAAACTGATGGAGAAGAGAAGTGCTTTGGAAACTGAGATGAATGTCATCATCGACCGCCTCTGTCAGCCTGGCGGTCCTGGTCTCTCCGGCAACCTCGTCGATTCTGAGGCACATAAATTCTCTTCTTCGTCTTTTTTTTTTAGGGTTTTATGTATCCGTGGCTGTTAAGATTTGCCGAGTATTTTTGGTTTTAATTTATTTCTTAAAAAAAATTCTAGGGTTTTCCTCGGTCGGATATTGATATTCCAGTCGTTAGAGCTGAACGACACCGTCTTGCTGGTACTGCCCTTCCCTTTCCCTTTCCCTTACTTTTTTTTTACTTCAATCTCTGTAGTTTTTTTTTTGTGTTTTGTATCAATAGAGCTGCGGAATGATCATAAGGAGATTACAGAGAAAATAAATGAGAATATACAAGTTCTGCATTCAGCCAGGCTTGCAACCAAAGATTCAGGTACGTAGATATGTAATAATGTTATTAATTGAGCAATGTTATTTGCTCATAATTTCTCTCAATTATCATTGCATGTTGGGCATGGACTTGCAGTACAAATACTTGCCTCGTTTGTATTGAATGATGACAAGTAGTTAACTGTGCTTATGTTCTTCATTGGAGAGGAACAAAATACAAAACTAATCAAATGATTAAATGATGATCAATCTTTATTTTCATGTTTTTTTTTTTTTTTAGAAAAACACATTTTCTGTTGGCAGTCATCTTTGATCGCTTCCTGTTCATATCTATAATAGAGTTGATATGTTTCCCACGAGCCAATTATCTCTGCTTAACTTCTATACTTCAAGATAGAAATACTTATGCTATATCTCAATAAGAAATTGGCTTCTTCTCTGTGATAAGTTGACTGACTAGTTCTTCCTCACTTGCATGGAAATGATGGGGTGTCAAATAATCAAAACTCAGTGGTTGGCAATGCTGTTCCATCTGCAACTTCCCACAATGTTGTTCTTAGAGATTCCCCCAGTTCCATGGATGTGGACATGATGGGTAGCATACCCTTTGCTGTGGTTGATGAAATTGCTGATGCATCCCCAACAGCAGAGGATGGTCTGCAACTTGGAGATCAACTTGTTAAATTTGGTACTGTGGAATATCAAGTTGGTGAGAATCTTTTGCAAAAGCTTGCTTCTGAGGCTCAGGCAAATCAGGGTCATGCAGTACCAGTGATAGTTATGAGGCAAGGTGCTCCCATCAACTTATCAGTGACTCCTAGAGTCTGGCCTGGCAGGGGTCTACTGGGGTATGTCTTCCTTTTATTTTCTTCTTTTCGTACAATTCCATGCAATTCGTGATTGAGTCCTTGTTTTTAATGTGTTCTATCCAACAATGTTTTCCCTTTACTAAAACTATTGGTATGTGCTACTACTACCACCACCAAGATGAAAAATCTGACTAGCCTGAGTTGTTGTTTATAGTATTCTTAGCAGGCCTTTTTTTTTGTTATTTGTTATTTGTTGCTTGTAGTCTACATATGATTTAGATTAGTTTGTGGAAAAGGTGTCCTACAAAAGGTGATAATATTGCAAATTCTGGAACATGACATCCTTAAAAAATATGGATTTCAATGTGTGTATGAAAAGGGGGGTGGGGGTGATGGCATAAAATGATTCAGATGAGAATGAGGTGCTGAGGATGGTAATGCTGGGATATACTTAATCTGTAACCTTGTTAGATTGACCATAAAAAATTTCATGCATGCTTTTTGTTTTTTTTGTATGCTTCTTTTGAAATATCATTAGATGGCTTTAATAATTCTTGGGAACACTGGTTGTGTTTTTCTTATTTCGAAATATAAACTTCAATTATCTTTTGCATACTGGTTGTTTTTTCACTGGTGTTCTAGCAAGTAAAATCATACTCGTATGGAACTTCTTGGAATACCGCAAGCAGGTCTTCAAATTGGGTTACTGCATTCTTTGAATAGGCAAGTATTGTATAGCCTTCAAGGAAATCTACTATGAGACTATGGCATATATTGTCATAACCAATAAATCATCCTTTTATAATTCTGGTTGGGCTTGTCTAGGTTTAGATGGAAAGAGAAGCTTCTTTCAAGGCTCCCTTAAGAGTTCTTATGATGTTTTTAAACTAATTGCTAAGTCTGGCTGTTGTGACTATACTAGATTTCTTTTCCCTACTTTTTTAATTTTTTTTTTCCAGTATCAACTCAGCTCTCCATCTTATTGGTGCCAAATTTAGATACAGCAGGAGGGGATTGCCACTGCTTAAGTTGTGTGTTACTTCGAATCATGGTTGTTAAATTGAGATTCGACTCCTGAATCGGAAAGCCCATTTTTGGAATCGTGAATCATAAGATTCATTAACAAATGAAAACGGCACAATAAAAGATAACTAGCATTACTAAATAAAGTTAAAAATGATCATTTACTAAACAAAATGTGCATCAATTCATTTAATTTATTAGTTCCTGGTCATCAAATGACCCAGTCTCAAAATTCAACATATTATTCATCGGTTCTTGATCATTCTAACAACTCAATAACGTAAAAATACATCTAAATCTACCTTCTAACTGGCATACTGCTAAATTTCCTAGTTTAAATAATCTTTCCTAATGTTGATATCACCCTTGTCATTCTTGTGGTCTTTGAGACTCTTGCTTTCTTTCACCCTTTTCTTTCTTTGTGAAAAATTAATTTATAATCTGTTTCAGTTTCAAGTAGACATATTTGTTAAAGAAAATTGCTCATATGTTTTTGTCATCCATGACCTCTAGACTAAAGCTTCCTATTCTTACCATCTCTTTTAAAATTATGCATTTTACTTTCATTTTCTATTAGAGGGTTAGAATCGTAAAAAGCAATGAATAGTACTGAATTGAATCATGACTGATTCACAAGATTCATGTGCACCTGAGATTTAACCCATGTTTCACATTGTTTTGAATGTGAATCGAGATGAATTGTAAGATTCAAATTGTTAATCGTAAGATTCTAACAGCCATGCTTAGAACTGCTATAGCCATAGTTTTTAGACCCGGCCTGGGTTCTGGGTTTTAACCGGGTCGTCCGGGTTAATTCTTTTTTTTTATAAAAATCAAAATGACGTCGTTTTAGTTAAAAAAAAAACAAAAGTCAACGGGTTGAAGCCGAGTTTTTGACCGGGTCAGCCAAGTCACACCGGATTTTTCCTTTCCTTGTTTTTTCTTCAACCCGGCCCGGTTCCAGCCCCGGGTCGGCTTGCCGGGCCGGGTTTCAAAACTATGGCTATAGCTATAAGTTATTTTGGACATGCATGCCTATATATCGATCATCACACATATGCCTTGCTACTGCTAATTCATGAGCTTACTAATTCTTTTCTTCCTTTTTTTTTTTTTTTGATATGCTTGCAGATGCAGTTTCCGGATCTTATAACTGTTTCTGGGATAACGGGGAAGGTGGTTGGTTGGTTTTATTGCCAGTTGCAATACTCTGTTTCAGATAGGTATTTCAGCATTAAAAATTGTTTCTTCCGTTTTCAAGAATCAGATATTGGCCTAGCAAGTTTTACTATGCACTCAAAATTTGTCTGACTTGAGCTTGTTTCAAAGATGTCTAAAGAACTGCTTGATGCTAATTCGATTGTCTTTGTTTTGCCTGCCTTTCTCTCTTCTGGTTATGTGGTTGTCCGTGTTTGCCTTGGAATATGCTGGGGGGAGGGGGAAAGAGTGTGAGCTCCACTTTAGCATATGAATTTTGAAGGCAAAAATTCGTTCATGTTAGAAAACAGGAGCCCTCACAATCAAAGATCAGCCTTGCATTTCACGACACCTGCCCATTTCTATTCGCTGATTCACATGCAATGACTGTAATACCTCTCTTAATGCTAATTGCTCTGAGATATGGCCGGAAAGTGTATAATGCGAGCTGGTATAAAAATTTGTTGATTCCAGCCCAAACGGGATATGCCAATGATCAAGCTGCAGTCTGCAGATCCGAAGCATCTCCTGCATGTGAAGATGGAACCTGTCACTCTTCTCTTCACTTCCCTAACCTGGGAAGTGAAGACTGCGGCACTCACGATCTTCACTGATCTTCCCTTTCTTTTACTAACTTGCCTCGTCACTGAATTTAACGTTAATTTACTGGATGAGCATGGCAGAGTACACAGTACACAGGAGATTAATTGACCTTGCTGCCCTTGCTGCATTGCATGACCCGTGAAATCCACGCTGCCCTTGCTGCCCTTCTGCATCTGCCTGTCCCGTGACATCCACGGTGATTTTAGGGGTGATTTTAGGGTTCGAGATGTACGTAAGTTAATTGGATATTCACGTTAATAAAAATAAAATTAATATATATTTGACAGGCAGCCATGCAGCAGGCAGGTAGTGAGGGTAAAGTCTCAAGAGCGGTCACTTCCTATAGATTTGCCAAAAAATCTGAAGGCATGCAGATGTAAATTGGTTGCCAAAAAGCGACCCATTGCCAATTTATTCCTCTCTTGATTGCTAACCACTGCTGTATAGCTAATCCTTTTGAAATCTGGCATGAATACGAAATCATTGATCAACTTCAGTCTAAAAGTTCTTGCGGCACGCTTGACTCCCTTGACTCCCTTTTGGCTTTTACTATTTGGAGTTTGATGCTTAGCCTGCAACTTCAGCCTAAAAGCCTACTAGAAAGTTGCGGTGACAAGACATTTAGAGAAGATAGCTCACCTTAGTAATGCTTTTCTTGGATCAGCGAAAGGAATGTGAAGCTGTTTCCTTTTGGGAAGTTGCAATGGACAGAAATAGAAAGACCTCGCCAGCTACCTGATCGTGTACGCACCATCTCTATAAAAGTTTGACACGGCAAAAGAAAGGAATTGTTAGAGTTGTTGGATCCAAAATTTAATAAATATCTGCATCAAAGCCCTAGTAGAACCAAAGTGACTCACAAAGTAGATATATTTTAGTTTGCCATATGGGAAGGTGGGGCTTTCCTAAATTCCTAATTTCATATTGTATTTGAAGAGGATGCGATTTAAAAGATCAACTAAATCTTCAAATTTATTCCTAGAAATGAAAGAATCTCATTCATTATGATGAACACCGCATGGATACTTCACTAAAATAAGGTATAAATAATCTATGATAGAGTGTTAAATGACATACAATAATAACAAGTGCTATGTATATACATAAAATTTTCCCATATGGTAGACGCTATCAAGGTTGTCAAAAACGTATTTTTAACACGGCACAAAAAATACAAAATAAACTCGGATCATAAAAACGGATCGTAAAATCGTAAGGAATTTTTTTATATATATATAGTTCAAGCACCTTAAAATACATGGTTCAAATAAAAATTCATATATAGTTCAAATATCTTAAAATACACGGAATACATGGTTTAAATAAAAATTCATACATAGTTCAAGTATAAAATAGACAAAAAGCATAATGAAAAAGAAATTAATTGCAGTCGTAACAGAAAAATAAGGAAGAAAACACGTTTTATTTTGGGCCATTTTTTTTTTCTATATATGCCCTTGAAGATGTCAAGGAAGGAGTTCACTCTTTATGACAATTTGATCGAAGAGATAACCTGGAAATCAACTAAAATGAAAAATAACAATTGATAAGATTCATTTTTTGTTTGTTTATTTATCAACCAGTTAAAAGAAATTAATAGGAAGTGGAATATTAAAAGAAAAAAACAATAAACATGAAATTTTGGATTGCATTTTAATCACCTGCAGGTTAACCCTAATCAATATAGAGGGAGAGACTACTTTTTTTCATTATAATAACCCGAATGGACAACAGTATGTAATTATTGACATGTCAGCATATACGAGTACAATTTTCAACATTGAACTGTTATAAGCAGATCTCGATATCAAAAAAAAGTGGCCTAAAATTTCTTCCTACATTGAAATCGTAAAATCGGTATTAAAATCATGATTTTTAATGATTTTTTGCGATTTTACCGATTTTAACTGATTTCAACCCAATTTTATCAATTTTCAAGTTTTTAAAGCGATTCAACACGTTAAGCATATATTAACTCGTAAAATTGTACAAATTTACGAGTTAAATCTCGATTTTAACAACATTGGACGCTATACATCACTTCGATTTTTTTTTCAAAAAGTCTTAACAATCTTAAGACATAACAATATGATGATGTCCTAAAAAATCCAAGTAACTTAGAAACAAGATTTATGTGTTGGATGATCGGTCATTATCTTGGTTCTAGCAATCTGATCCATTCTCCTTAACCAATATAACTGGTAGCCAGTACCTGTAAAAGGTCTCATTTTGTAAATTTAGAGACTCCCAAATACTTAAGTAAATATCTTTCTAGAAAAAGAAAGTACAATAATATTCTAGAGAGATAGACTCTCTCTCTCTCTCTATATATATATATATATATATAATGAAGACTGTGAACTTGGAGCTTGAAGGATTCATAGGATATTTATAACCCATGAATATATTTTTTTTTGTGGAGAGGAGAAGATGGAGTGTAATCTTGCCTTGATAGAATTTAATTAGGGATAAAAACGTCTTATATAAACATTAATGCGATGTAAATATGGTAAGCCCTTGGAAGATTTTTCATACACCTAGGAGTGTAAGGAGAGTAGGATACAAAATATAATTAAGTCCATAAAGGCTGAACTCTTCTTCTAGGTTAGACCCAAGAGAGGCGGGTTCTTTCCTTGGTTGAGCCTAAGGGAGGTTGATCCTTTCTTTGGATGAGCCCAAGAAAGGTGGGTGGTGGGTCCTCAAGGTCTTTTAGGCCAATTAAATTTGGGTTTATTAGTAGTCCTTAAGTCTTTGTGATATTTATACATGAAGACTTGTAAAAATACCCTATATAACGAGTTTATCGATTTTCTTCATATGAGAATAAAGGTGGAAACCCAAGGTAATTTACCAAAGAACTCATATATAGAGGTGCGCACCATATTTAAAAAAAAACAAATTTCTAAGTATGTAGAGGGGAACCATGAAGGAACCTACATGTAGAACATTTTCTAGAAGCGTAAAGTGAAACAAAGGAATACATATTTAGAAAAAAATTTTAATAGGTAGAAAAACCTATAGAGAAAGAGTTTATACTTAGAAATATTTCTAAGTTGTTGAGGAAAACCCATTAGAGGAACCTATTGGAGGAACCCATTAGAGGAACTTATTTGAGGAACTCTCATCTCCAAACTCATTGGAGGAACTCCCTTTGAAGGAACTTTCATTTAAAACTCATTGGAAGATCTCCCTTTGAAGGAACTCTCATCTGTGAACTCATTGGAGAAAATCTCATCTTTGAACTCATTAGAGAAACTCCATTTGAAGGAACTCTGTTTGGAGAAACTCAACTCTCATTGAAGGAACTCTCTTCTCTGAACTCATTGGAGGAACTCTCATCTTTGAACTCATTAAAGAAACTCCATTTGAAGAAAGTCTCATCTCCGAACTTATTGAAGGAACTCTATTTGGAAAAACTCTCATCTCCGAACTCATTGCTATTTGGAGAAACTCAACTCCCTTTAAAGGAAATCTCATTAGAGAAACTCCTATTAGAGGAACTCTCATTGGAGGAACTTCCATTGAAGGAACTCAACTCTTTTTGGAGGAACACCTTTTGGAGTAATTCCTATTTGAGGAACTCTCATCTCTAAGCTTATTAAAGAAACTCCATTTAGAGGGACTCAACTCCCTTTAGAAAAATTTCTTTAAAAGAACTCTCATCTCCGAACTCGTTGTAGGGACTCTCATTAGAGAAACTCTTATTAGAGGAATTCAACTCCCTTTGGGGGAACTCTCTTTAGAGGAACTCAACCTCTATTAGAGAATGAAAAACATACTTAGTAAATTTATCAGAGGCTGATGGAAACCCATTGAGGGTGATATTATTATACCAGTGAGACTAAGTCAATTCCTTTCTTAAAAAGTTGTATTATTGCACTAGGGATATCTTTGATCAATCCATTCCTATTAGAGTTGCGCTACTGCACTAAGGAGACCAAGTCAATCCACTTTCAAGAAGAGATGTGGCATTAGAGTGTGGGAGATATGTGACCTCCCTAAGATGACATGAGGCGTGAGAGCCCCTCATTGAAGAGTGATCAATGGATTGTGAGAGGTATATAACCTCCCTAAGATGACATAGGGCATGAGAGCCCCCCGCTGAAGAGTGGTGCCAATTCGAGACTACATTGGAGAGGTGAGAGGTCCAAGATCAATCCTTTATGAATTGGTAAGAGGCTCTTTAACATCACCTAGAGACTGTACCAGTCCGAGACTAAAGAATAGGGTATCCGAAATCAACTCATAACAAATTGGTAAGGGGTTTTTAGGTATCACCAGGAAAATATGCTATTTCAAGACTGCACTAAAGAATGAGGGATCCGAGATCAACCCCCTGCGAATTGATGAGAGACCCTTTGGCATCACCTGAAGAATATATTAGTCCGAGACTGGAGAATAGAGGATTCGAGATTAACCATTGATAAATTGGTGAGAAACCTTTAGGCATCTCTTGAAGAATAATGTAACTATATTAGAGAGTTGTCGTGCTAATCTCATAATTAAAGAGTTGTGCAATCACGCCAATGAGGCTTTAGATTCATCCCTTCCAAGGTAAATTATACAATCATACTAGGGAGACTAAGTAAATCCCTTTCAAGTTAAATTGTGCAATAGTACTATGGAGACTATGTTCATCCCATCCTTTAAAGGTTGTGGGGTTGTTGCCCTAAAAAGCCTTCTTGTCAATCTCATCTTTAAAGAGTTATGCAATCACACTAGAGAGACCGAGTTGATCCATTCCAAGGTAAATTATGCAATCATATTAGGGAGACTAAGTCCATCCTATTTTTGAAAGGTTGTGGAGTTATGAAATGACCTGAAAATATCAAAAACAAGCTTTAAAAATTGATAAATTTTTTATCAGTTCTCATAGATGACGCTAATGATGATCTTCTAAAAAAAATCCAAGTAGTTTTAGAGTAAGACCTGTTGGATAATCAGTTAATATCTTGATTATAACAATTTGATCCATTCTTCCTAGTCAAGATGACTAGTAGGACAAGGTGGCTGATGGCTAATGTTTGCAAAAAGTCTTTTTTACATATAGATTTGGGGCTCTCAAATATTTAAGTATCTTTTTAGATAGAGAAAATGCAATAATATTATATAGGGATATGCTTAGAAAATATGTATGCAACATAGAATAAAAATTGTAAACCTAAAGCTTGAAGGATTCATAAGGTATTTACAATATATGAATCTTGTCATTTAATGAAAAGAATATGCTAAAGTGTATTCTTGCTTTAGTAAAATTTAATGAAAGATAAAAATATCTTACACAAACATTAATATGATGAAAATATGGTAGGTCATTGAGAGATTCTTCATACACTTAGAGGTATAAAGATAGTATGATATAAAATGTAGACGAGTCTATGAAGGCTGAGCTTTTCCCTAAGCTGGACGCAAGGGAGGCAGGCCATTCCCTTGTATGATGAGCCCAAGAGAGATGGATCCTCAAGAATTTTTAGATCTGTTAAATTTGAGTTTATCATAATCTAATCTAACTTTAGAATTTACCCATTAAAAAAAATGAAATAATGTAATGACTTCTTTGTCCATGTAAAGACATTATTACTTTTTTTTTTTCATGTATATTTTATATGCAATTACACTCATCATTTGTTGGTGAAATCATCCATCTCAACTTCAACTTATCTATCACCATAATACTCCAAATTGAAGGGATAAGAGTATCATAAAGGATCATGCATCTAGTAGGTAGATAGATAGATAAATTCTTTAAAACTTGATCAAAAATTTAATTTGCAATCTTGAGAAATCAAAATACATAGAAAAGCTAACATAAGGGGGTAGCACTTAGCATTTTAATTTTTTTAAGAGTTGTTTGAATTTTTTGAATTAAAATCAACTTAAAAGTTTTAATAAAATATCATATATTAAACCATTTGAGTATTAAAAAGTAAATTTCGAATAAATTCAATCTTTAAAAATTATATAATAATAAATTAGAGACTCATCCCTCTTAATTAATGTTAAAACTAACCTTTTAAAATACCCATTCATCTATTTATTTTTTAAGAAACATGAATAATATAAAAAATAAAATAAAATAAAATAAATTATATATATATTTTTAATAAATATCAATTGAATGAACAATTGTGATCTTTGACAACCTTTTCAATTTTTTTTTTTTTAATCTAGGGTGAGACACAAGAAAAGCATAAGATAAAAACCGGAGACAGCAAGTAAATTACAGCTCTAAACCGACTGTCCCAGTCAACATCACTCCCTCCCTCAACCAAGAACCCCAATCTTCTCTCTCTCTCTCACTCGCTCATTCGCTCTCACTTTCTATCTCTAGAAATAGAGAGACTTCAATTCTCTTCCATAATAGATCACATTTTCTCTGCAATTTTCCCTTCCATTTTTCTCAAGAAAAAACAAAACAAAAAAAAAGAAGAAAATTCCAAGTAGTGTAGAGAAATGTGTCAGCTTTATTTACCATGTGGTGGTGTTGGATTGACTGAAACGACACAGTTTAAAAACTTACCTTTTTTAAGGAGGTAACAGTACCTTTCTCTCTCTTTCCATCTCGTTTTTAACAATGCAGAATGGAATCATTGTGTTTCGAGGCGTATTTTGAATATACAGTGGAGGGCCTTTTGTAGTTTACCATGATTTTTTTTGTTCTTGTAGTGTATAAAAATCCTGTCTTTGATGAATAGTTGAAGTTATTTTGGTGTGTTTTGAAGTGGGTTGCTTTTAAAAGTGAGTTTTTGGGGCTGATTTGAGGGGAAAAGTTAAGGGATTTTTGTGTTTTTATTTGAGGTTCAGTGGAGTGAGCCCTAGTGGTGGTTGAAGTGTAAATTTGTTGAAAAGGTAAGATATTTTTTGGGAGCTTCAGGGTTTGGCTGGTGAATGTGGGTACTGGAGGTGGAGAACTGTAATGGGTTTGTGATATGTAATCGTTTTGTGCTGGTTGGAGCTTCGGTTATTTTGCAAAATGGGGTCTTAGTGAATTCTCTTGGTGGGTTTCTGGTGATTTTGTTTAATTTGAGGAGGATTTGAGGGAAGCTTGATAAATTTGGAAATCTTGGGTGGCTTTGAGGCAAACAAGTTGAAGATCTCTTGAAAAACAGTGTCAAATTGAAGTTGGTTTGGACAATGTCAGGAGCTCCAAGAGTGAGGTCAATGAATGTGGCTGACTCTGAGGCTAGGCCTGTGTTGGGACCTACTGGAAACACTAAGGCAGGGCCACTGACGGGTGCTCGGAAACCTGCCTCAAAGCAATTAAGAAAGGATGGGAAATCGTCTGAGGAGGTTAAATTAGGGGAAGAGAAGAAAGTCCTTACGGTGCCCACTGTCGGTAATTTATCCCCCAAATCACTTTCTGGCAATTTTTCTTCAGTGCTTCGCCGCCATGAACAGTTGTTGCATTCGAATTTGTCACTAAATGCTTCTTGTTCATCCGATGCCTCCACTGATTCATTTCATAGCCGAGCATCTACTGGGAGGTTGATTCGGTCAAATAATGTAGGGACTAGAAGGAAGCAGTATGTTTCAAAGCCAAGAAGTGTTGTTTCTGATGGGGGTTTAGAATCTCTACCTTCTTCTGATGGTTCACAGTCCAAGAAAAGTTGTGCCTGGGTGACACCAAATACTGGTATGTTCTCACTTCTTTGATTTAATTTTTTCCCTTTTTTTTATGAAAGATACAGTTGAATTGTGACACTGATAATATGTAGAGCCTTGCAAACTGTATATATTAACTGTTATCAGTTTGTCTTTCTGAACCATATAAAAAATTTACAAGAGATCTCGTTTGAGTTTAATGCTATGAATGTGGAATAGGTTTGGGTAGTTTATTTTGGAAGTTATGTTTTACATGCCTTTTAAGTTCCCAGCACCAAAATGAAACTTATTTTGGAAGTGCTATAGTTAGTGCTATTCGTAGTGCTTATATGGAGTTGCATTGCAAGGCGAGACATTTATATGATATGTGATGGTTTTGGTTGAATAGATGATGCCGCCCTGCTTTCTGCTGCTTCACTCAAATGCTGTTTCTGAAACTGGGTTCAGACATTCAGTTAACCGTGATTTCTAGTTGGAATCAAACCTCATAAAAGTTGGTTCAATTACCAAGTTGAACCTCATTTTATTAACTGGAGGTCAATTACAATTGCTAAAGAACTGAGTTAAACCAGCCGAAAACTGGGCTTGATTTATTTATGGATTGTTCTAAACAAGTGTTGTGTTAATATAACAAATATAATTTGATGCTACTCCTAATTTGTAAAGCTTGCCAAGTGCTCTTTGTAGTAGATTTTAAGAATTTGATGTAAACTATCAGGCTATAGCTCCATAGGTAGGCATTTTTACTTTCCATCATGCTGATTTATTGACTTGGACTGTCTGTTTTAGATTTACAAGCTTTTTTCCTTTCAACCATAACTATTTAATAGTAGATAAAGTGGAGCATATGCTTTTTCTGATTTTTGGAATTTTTTCCACAAACATGGATACTTGCTGTATGTTTGTGCTTTCTGTTTTGTGTCTTAAGAGTAAATATTTTGATTACATAATGAAATTATGCAGTTTTTCATTCTCTTTTCCTTGCTGTTGTATAATCTGCCTCATCCAATGTTTTTACTTACGTTGGTGTTAGAAAGGAATGCACAAGTCTGTTAAATTGAAATTGCTTTCTTGTATCATTTCTGCAAAAAAATGAAAGACATTGTGCACTTGGCTTTTGTAAATATTGACTGGATTCAATTTCATGTTTGATGGAGGTAATAATCAAAGCATATAAATGTCACTTAGGAATTGTTGTGTCATGTGTTACTTAAGCATGTCGATTTGCTATATAGGATTGTCCACATGCTTTAGCCATGCTTATTTTGGATTTAATTGCTGACTGGTTTTCATATTGAAACCAGATCCATGTTATACCGCTTTCCATGATGAAGAATGGGGACTCCCAGTACATGATGACAGGTATGTAATTGCAATATTGTTCGCATCTGTCTACTTGTTAAAAGATCTGTCGTTCCTGGTATGATGATCTGTTTTAACTGTTATTTGCTTGCTACTTTTGTCCGCATGCAGGAAGTTGTTTGAGCTTCTTGTCCTTTCAGGTGCTTTGGCTGAACTTACCTGGCCTGCTATTCTAAGTAAAAGGCACATGTTTAGGTACTTTGCCTATCCAAGTTCCTATATGTTTCAACAACCAACATGCTCATCGATGAACTCTGACTGTCCACATCATTTGTCCTTTTAGTTGCAGTCTCCTCCTTGTCTGAATTGTATTGCTAGATAGAGTTTATAAAAAACTTTTATTTGCAGGGAAGTTTTTGCAGATTTTGATCCAATTGCAGTCTCAAAATTTAATGAGAAGAAGATCATAGCACCTGGAAGCACTGCAGCTTCCCTGTTATCAGAGCTTAAGCTCCGTGCTATCATTGAGAATGCTCGCCAAATATCCAAGGTAGATTCTCATTTTTTAAGCATTGATTTATTCTGAATAGCAGAAAGATGTGTTTACATAGGACACTGTAAATTGTGCTTATATGTGGAAGATAGAAAGAGTAGCCTGGCCATCCAAATAAAGCCAAATTTAATCCTGGTTTTTGACGTTACCCTGAGTTTAGATGAGTGTTAAAAATCATAACTGGTAGAGCTCGTTTTGTGCTTCAATATCCTAGTGCTGATTACCTTAATTAGATCAGTGCAGTCGTAATGGGGACCGCTCATGATGTTCTCTTATTTGTGAAAGTATTAAATGGCACATAATGTGAGCTTAATGATTACTCGATCAGTTTGGTTTGGTGAAAAGTAGTTGAGTGGTGGTCCTGATTTCCCCTGCAATTTGCATGAACCATATAGGACAAACTATACTATTACAACCAAACAGCTTGACCTTGATAACTTTATCTTATCTCAGGAGTTGCTCATGCAACCTAATTATTCCTTTTCTTCAAGATGCCAGCTTGCTTGGTTGGTAACTTACAAATGATTTATCTGACTTGATGACTTCCAGTCTTTAACCCCTTTAACTTTGTTAATGAAGTCAGCCATGATTACTTACTCCATATATTTGCCATGATTATCATTTGCAATTAACTTTTTACAGGTTTTGTTGATGCCAGGTCATTGATGAGTTTGGGTCATTTGACAAGTATATTTGGAGCTTTGTGAACTACAAGCCTATAGTTAGCAGATTCCGGTATCCTCGACAGGTCCCTGCGAAAACTCCCAAAGCAGATGCGATAAGCAAGGACCTTGTAAGAAGAGGGTTCCGCTCTGTGGGGCCCACAGTCATCTACTCGTTCATGCAGGTAGCAGGGGTAACAAACGATCACCTCATTAGTTGCTTCAGATTCCAGGAGTGTATAGATGCAGCAGAAGGGAAAGAAGAAAATGGCATCAAGTCTGAAGATGTAAAAACCGATGACATCATGGAATCCAAAATATCCATATCTATTGATGAATTGAGTTTCTCCTCGGAATGATGGAGGTGGCACTTGGAACACCATGTTCAGTCATCAGTTTACCCTAGTAACTGATTCTCAGCTGTTCTTCGGGTAGCAATGAATATGGTTTTTTTTTTTTTTCTTTTGTATAAATTTTAATGAATTCTTATGCATATTACGGATTCCTAGATTGTAGATTACTAAAAACGAATTAAATCAACAGATGAATGGACTGTAGATGGGGCCTGTTCGAGCGAGCCTTGAAAAATTAATGTTGATTTTTTGTACAGTTGAAATAGCCGGTAATCAGAATCATCTTTTGAACCCAACTTGGACATTAGGAAGCAGAGTTTACCATTTATCATTTCTGTGAAAAAGAGAGGAAACGTAATTTGTAGGAGAATTGTATTGTTGCAATTGATTGCTTACATCCGAATCCGAATATCTATTTCTATTTATTGAAAAAAAAAATTACCAACACAAAATATAATGATTACTTGTATTTTTAATATGCAGTTTATGTTTATGTGGGTATTTAAATTCATAGTACACTTATAATTGCACACACTTATCATATCAAAATGTGTTTTGAAGAATGGAAACAGAGGTCTATTTATTTATTCATGACACTGTATAATTATATTAGAAAAAAATTATATAATAATATAGAATTTATATTTATAATAATATAGCATTTGTAGAATTTAATCGCATTTTTAATTTTATTCCTAATGAATTTTAGTTGATATTATTGCATGCTTAGAAAGCAATGGATACTAAAAACTTTTTCAGGTAAATTTTATACGTAATGAAATTGTAAATAGTTTAATAGGACAATAAAAAAAACTTTTTCATAAAGTATTATTTATTTCATGATATAATAATAATAATTAAATTTACAATATTTTAATAAAAAAACCATCAATATTAATATATATCTTTTTTAATTAAAAAATATTTTTAACTAAACACACTAAACAACTTTTTATTCAATTTTAATTTAAACCATAAATATAACTAAAAATATTTGATCAAATCAACCTCCATTCAAAATATTTTTTATAAATTTCTTTTTTAAAAAAACTACCCCGAATACTTACTGTGGACAGCCTCAGAAGTTGCATGACAGCTCAAATCTCTCAGCTGATCAGTGGAGAGTGGAGACAGTTTGATGTCCCCTTAGGGCAAGACATGCTTGTAGGGTATGCCTGTTTCAGGATTTGAATAAAATAAAATAAAATAATGACTGGTGGATACACTGACTTGGGAGATCTTCCTTGCCCCAGATCATTTTACATGATCCTAGCGATCTGGGGAGGAGGAGAACTGAGACAATAATTGATGGATGCCTGCTCTTGCAAATCCTTGAAGTTCTCCTCCACTCTTGTATGTGTATATTCTGGAGTCATCTTCTTTGCAAGCATCAGATATTAGCTGTCCAATTTTCTCTACAAATGCAGTTTTCTTTCAGACTATCTGCAGGCTAGTTTTTGTACATCAAAACGAAGTCTCTCCTCGATCAGATCTTAAACAAAATAAAAAATAAAAAATTCATTATATTGAATTTCTAGTAATTTCTACCTGTCTTGATTATCCAACGTCTACAGCAGAAAAAATGAGAAAGCTGCTCCAGATATGGAGATATTGAAATGGGTCTCAATCAAGACAAGGAAAAGTGGATGCCAACAAATTCTCCGTTTTCCACTACTATTAGGCTGTTTCAGAGTCGGGAGGGTGGACAACACCAAATATACAGCTGAATACTGAATAAGAAAGGAAAAGACATCCTCAAACCTGATAATTTACATTGAAAGAAAGCTACATGATTTTCATATAAATGAGGGCAGCCCACTGGTAATCTTTATACTGTAACCTAGACAGAAACGATCTTTTCAGCTTTTCAGCAAGGTTTGATTTCAAACCCAATGCTCAGAAGCGTCCGAGCTGATTCTATCGCGGCCTCCTTCTCACCCCTGAGATCAAGGGTTTCACCAGTTAATTCGCCTTCTTTGCCCACCGACCACTGGGTTGAAGCAACTTGGTTTTGCAATGTATCAGTTTTCTTAATTGGCAAGCTGCTCAAGGATGCAGGAGCAGCAGCAGCAGCAAGCAGAGCACTTGGTGGGCCATGTCGCTTCTTTGGTACAGGCATGTCATGGTCATGTACTCCCTTGTATGTTATAATGACAGCGTTCGTGTTATCTACTGCTGTTTCAATGTGCTTTCGGACAGGACATCCAGCAGAAGTGCATCGATAATAGTTCCTGTAAAATTCATTCAAGCAATAAATCAGAAGTATGATTCAATACAGGAGCCAGTTTATATTATGAAGTTACAACTCGGATTGCCAAAGGAAATGCATCATGTAAGGCTTTTGAGCTGGTTACTATTCTGGAAGTCACTCCCTCAATTTAATGAGGTCGAGATTCAATAAAAATCCTTGATCACAGAGTTTAAATCATCGGCTCTAAAGAGTCATTTAAATACAGAGGGACAGATATTGCATCCAAAAGCAATGCTGTAAAGCCCGTGCAGCAAGGTGGTTTTCAGGGATCTAGCTCAAAAGTATATCAATAGGCATAGACAAGTGGCGATCTAGAGGAAGTAAGCACAGGACCAGTTTCTATCTGGCAGTTTCCCTACTTTACAAGTCACTCACATGGCATGCTTTGCAAGACATGCAGTTGTGGGGTTAGGAGTTAAACTTCAATACCATCAAGTATACAAGTCCTGGTCTGGTTATTGATTGATAAACCAACTTGAGTCAACGTGCAAGATTAGTGCTTGAATTTTCTCATAGAAACAACCATGGCCCTGAAATGACATCAGTTGCCAGAATAGGTATTAGGTTTTTTTTATTCTTCCAAATATGAAATACCATCTATTTTATACTAAAAATAAGTACCTTCAGAGTTTTCTGAACTGAGACTCTTGGAACAGTTCAATACAAAGCGCCTCTAGCATTTACATAAAATAATAGCTCAGACCACATGCATTGACCAAAAACCCTAAGGTTGTTATAGAGTTGTTATCTGAGCAAGCTAAAGATGCTATCATCTTGTAAAGAAGGGATTGAGTGGGCTGAAATACATTCAAGTTTTTTTCTTCCAAGAATGAATGTGCTTACAAAGTATGAAAACAGTGACATGCCTGCACAAAATGGAACAATACACGGTGCAAACATAAGTGCATGAATATGAATAAGTCAACTCCACCCCTTTGAATCATCAAGCATTAATTACTCCTTTACCTCAACTATTGTTCTTTCTAAATAGTAACTAAGGGCATTTTGGGTATAATAGGGAGTTTCTGTCAAATCTTCAAACTTTTGGGTGGTTCGTGTAATTTCATGATACCTAGGTGGGTTATTGTAATTTACCCATATTAGAATACTGTTCCATCTGAAGCTTCCATGCCAGCTCTTGAATAGGTAAAGCACAAATCTTAGCAATCTCCACAAAAGGAAGCCGAGCTATCAGAACTCTGATGGCTTATCATTATGACAGTACCAAATGAACCAAGTCACCACCGCATTACACTAACAGCAGTGCCTCATGAGAGTCTGCCATACCTTAATCTGACTATCCACAATCAGAACTCAGAAAAACAGCTGTTCACACAAAGCACACCTTCAAAAACACATTTTAAGTTTTATCCCTCTCTTTTCAAGCAACCCCCCACCTTTCAAGCTCATGAAAATAATCAAGTTCACCTCAAAATTTAGCATTTGAAAGCGGCTCATAATACAGTTCCACTGCTCTTTACTCGGTAGATAATCAAGAGAGAGACCTCAAGCTACTTCCAATCCTCAAGTTCCAGCAAACTTCAGGCTCCCCTAGTGCTCGTTCCTCCTACCCCATTGAGAAAAGAAAAGGAAGAAAAAAGGAAGAAGCAAAAGAATCACCAAAACTTAAGAGGCAATTGCTGCACTGTCTCAACATGTCATTTGCACAAAGATATCCATCAGGGTGGCAGGGATGCAGAATATAACACAAATCCCAAATTCCTTATTTACAACTATATTGAAATAAATGTGGAAAACGCCCTACCAACTTCATTTGGTTGTTTGGTGTTATAAGTGCTCCAGTCATGTTACAAGGAGTAACTAGCTCGGATACAGATCTAGAGAACATGATTTTACAAGAAACACCCTGTAGGCCATAAGTGCTTCAGTCATTTATAGGTTGGAAAATAATTTCACTCCTGCCAAATCTAAAAGCACTTCAACATATATGCCATCTAGAATTTTCCACATGTTGTCCATGAAAATGTCTGATAGCTAAGAACAAAATGGTGGGGATATTATCAAGGTTCAACATGTAAACAAACCAACCAAGCAGCTAATAGTGTGAGCATTGCAAAAAACATGAACAGATAACAAACTAAAACTTTGCAAGTCAAAACCACACTGCATTTTATAAGAACAGATAACAAACTGAAACTTTGCAATTCAAAATCATACTGTATTTTATGTACCATTGTCATTTGATAACATCTTATTGATTTATTAAATCAAAATTGTTACAAATACACAGAAAAAACAAGAAATAAACATGAACCTGGGATGGGGATTTCCCTTCACCATCTTCTGTCCATACTTGCGCCATCTATATCCATCACCTGAGATCCCCACGTCACCTGCTGCATGCACGACAAATTTAGTTTTTTTTCCGGGTTTTAAAACAGCCTTTGAACACTCTAAGTTTCCCTTCTTCAATCTGGTCAGAAATGAGCAAAAAAAAAAATATTAAATCTCCAACAGTGCCTTTACAGAAGAACAGTGAAAAGTGCTCACATCACTAAGAATTAAAATTTGTGGAAACCAAATTGATGGGAAAACTTGCCTTCGTTTTGGCTCAGGTTCACCGACATCATCATCTTTGATTTGAGCTTCCTTGTTCTCATCCGAGCTGCTTGAACTCTGTCGTTTTCTTTCAGAAACTGTCAGTGTTTCTTGTGCAGGTTCTATTGACAATGTGACTGGTTCTGAATCCTTGAGCATTCTGACAGTACGCTCAGTTACAGTAGTCTGCAAAATAGGCCCAACAGATAATCCACTCCTACTTTCCCTAGTGCTGTTATTCTTCCGAGGTGGATGACTGTGCATTCCTTTATTAACAATCTCTATCACACGGCCTGAGTGATCAGAACATTCGATCTTTTTAGCACAGCAGTCAGAATAAGTACACTTGTAATAACTTCGAGAACCTTTAGGGCTCTTTACTTGCTTCTGACCATATTTCCGCCAGTTGTACCCATCTGGAATTGATGTCCTTGCTACAGGAACATGGAGAGCCTTAAGCTTGGCAGAACTTTGGTGCCCTGCTTCTGGTATACATGCATTCTTAACCTCTGGGGGAGACAATCTTTTTTCTGGTGGAGTTGGACTTGGAGCAGATGATATAGGTTGTGTAACAGAAGTTAGTGACAGTTCTGACGAGGAAGTTGGACATGCAGAAGGTGGAAGCTGATTTTGGGTCTGGGCTGTTATGCCTCCCAGAACTTCCTGGTGTGACAACCCTACTTGCTGCTATGAAAAAAAGAAAGAAAATGCACAACTAAAAAAATCGTAGATTTGACAGACTTAAATTGTACTAAGCAGGTAAAAGTTTGTGAATATGATCTAATGTTCATGCAAATGGGAAGTTCACTAGAGTGTACATCGAGAAATTTGAGGAAAGGCATAAAGTGCTCTCACTGACTTATTGTGATTTGTGAGGTTGGTCCATGCCTCAGAAACATTGTTTTATATATGATCCAACATATTTGAAATTTGTTCTAAACCTTGCCAGCAGGCAAAAACATAAAAAAGAAAACTACCAAGTAATGTGAAACGAAGAAATTTGTATATCACATTGAGAGTGTTGGTTCTGATCACTTGGGTCAGAAACCAAGTTGAAATTCATCACAGAATTTACTAACTGACAAAGTCTTCACCCCTTCTGATTTCAGAGACAACCACAAGACCCAGAAATCGAACTCTCTGTCAATGGCATATAAACTTTCAGGTTATACTCAAAATCAAAATCATTGAAATTTCCTTATTGATGCTTAAGTTGAGTCTCTCCTTCCGGTTTTAAAAGTTTTCATTGACAATCAATAACTTCTAGTGATAAAACCTAAACCCTCAGAACAAATTACTTCATCATCTCCTTAAATCCTAGAACTAAAACTTTCCATCAGTAACAACAAATTACACACCAGTTCTCAAAAAATTCTATTTATACAGACAAATTTTGAAGACTACGGTTAGTTACATGCATATAGAAATAATTAAAGTATCACAAATTGTTAAAAAATGATCACAAAAGAAAGGGGAATAAATAAATAAATTATCTTGCGCGCCTAACCTTGAATTCAGCTTCCACGTGCGTTTTCAAAGCTGAATTTCCTTTCAAACCTGCCAGATCATCTACAGAAATTCAAAAAAAAAAAAAAACACACACACAAACAAAAAAATTAATAAAGAAAAAACCTACCTACATGCTGATCATTCTCCTTCGATAGTATCGCCGTGGAAGAAGACGGCACCACCGTTAGGGTTTCCACTTGCCCCTCCCTCATCTCCTCCTCCACCCGCGAACTCGGCAACTCGACAGGTTGCTGCAACTCACTGAGTTGACTCTCCTCCTCCTCCTCCTCCTCCTCCTCAATATAATCGCCTTCTAATTCCTCTTCTTCTAAAAAATTACCGTTGTTTTGTTCATTTCCTTGTCGTTTCTGTTCATTATTTTGCACTTCGAGAGCTTCGAAGCTCTCACTCTCTGCCATGGCCACTTGAGTAAAGTTCGAAAACAGTTACAACTGCCCTTTACACACTGTACCGAAATGGAAAACCGAAACCGATTAATCGGCTTTTTAGATGCTATGCTTTGCTTTTCCAGTGAGGGTACCTGTGTCTTTGACTAGAATTGACTCGTGGTTTTTTGAGTACGTGACGTGGGTGTTGGGAACCAACGCCGTTCATTTCTCCGTTTGTTTAGGTGATCGTGACTCGCGGGTTCGCTTAACGGCGCAGGTGGCCGTTTTTTGCCTCGCATCTTTAATTCCTACATACACGCAGTCATAGCACACAGGAGTAAATTATAAATTAGAGGATATGGTGGACACTAGCAAGCATCTCAAGGATATGTATTTATTATTATTATTTGAATTGAATTTTTGACAAGAAGAAAAAAGAAGAAGAAGCTTAGGACATGGCGAATCAATAACATGGACGGACCAGATGAGAATGAAGCATGATTGCTTTTAAATAATCATAGGAACTTGGCATGCGGTGGTACATTCATTAATGGTGGAGGAAGAGAAGAAATATCACATGTGTTGGCTGACATGCAGGAAGCATGATGGTGCTCCAACAAGATGAGACATTCTAGTTTTTTGGAAAATATTTGCATCAAACATGTAAGATCTTATTACTTTTTAATTTCAATCCAATCACAGCATCACCATTGCACCGACTAGGGGCGTGTGGGCAGCGCTTGCAGCAGCTCCCACTAACCAAAAAATTTGATTACGGTTTTCCTGTTAATTTGGGTTGATTAAAGTTAATATTTTACCTTAATTTATTTTGTGGTATTTAATAGGTTGTGAATTGAATTATATTGTTTGTTCTCTTTTGAAAAAAATTATTTTTTTTTTAGATTATCGTGATTATTTTTTAAAAAAATTGAATCATCTATTATTATTGCTTTTTTAATTAAAATAAAATCAACTTATAAAATCCAATCAAGTATATAATTTGAGTTGCATATTTAATTTATTTTTCTTAAAAGATGCTTATGATACAGGAACGTCATTTTCTAAAAAAATAAAACAGTCCAGCTCCACCAGAGCTAGTAAAATATACAAGCCGGAACACAACACAACCACCATTTTAAGCTAACAAATTAGCAACACAAGATCCCCCCCCCTCCCATAAAACCTAACATTAAAGTAGATGGAGTTTTTTTTTTTTTTTATCAAAATGCTCTTATTTTCAAGTTAAATCTTTAGATACAACAAAATAATAATAATAAAAAACAAATAAAACTCAATTTCAATCCAATTTCAATATCGACATTACACCAACCAATAGGTTAAAAATAATCAAACTGATAAAACAAAATTTGCTTTCATTTCTCCTTTTATATATATATATATAGACACACACACACACACCATAAGAGACGTCATTTTTGTCGTTAAACATCACCATTAAAGTGAATAAAGATCTTCAGAATCTTGAGAGATTAGATATTTTGAAAAAAGAGAGAGACAGGCATCTTAAAAAGAAATACCATATGTATGCATTATGTTAATTACGGTCAACTATGATCAATGAGGTGTAAAGTAATTTTTTCATACAAGAGGGATTTATTTATTTATTTTGATAAAATATGATGATTCATTTTATTTTATTTTACATTGAAGCTGAGATTTTTATATGAACATTTTGAATTATAAAATATATATATATATATATATATTTATAACACAATTTTTTTTATTATAATTAAAAGTATTAATATTAAAAATCGTATTATTTGTGTTCTAAATATTATGATTTTTATTATAATTCAAAGTATTAATATCAACAATATTATTATTTGGGGTATAAATACTATCATTTGTATTACAATTGAACTAATAATATTTAGAATACAAATTATAATATGTTTGATATTAATACTTTCAACTATAATAAAAATAATAATATTTATAAGGGAAATAATTATATTTAGAAACCCAAAATCCAATAGCTCCATGTCCTGACAAAGAACCCAAGAAAATTGGATCCTAACGCAGGACCCATTAGCCCTGGACAAAGGGCAAGCCAGCTCCAGCGCCATGTCGGGTCTAATCCAGCGTATAGATAGGGCAGCCCAAGTGTCAGGTCTCACCACGTGATGCGTGGATCTGGTTATGCGCCCTGGGCAAGGCAGCTGTAGTGCCACGTGGCGTGTGTGTCTGACCCAACACAAGGATAAGCAGCCCAAGTGCCAGGTGTCCCCACGTGGGGGCATGGGCCTGGCTAACGCTGAGGGAAGCCCCACCAAAACTTGAATTGACCATTTTCCCACCAACCATTCATCCAATGTTAAATGCATCTCAGTAAAAAGACAACCCCACCCCTCCCTCGCTGCCTTTGCAACTTTTTATGGAAAGAGTTGGGCTGCTATTACACTGCTTCAATCCATAATGTTTTAAGTTTAGTTAAATAGTATGAGGGGCATAATTCTTTTTTATTAAGAATTATTTTTTAGTTTTTAATGTGCAAAACTTTGAACTATGTGTTTCCCGTGTGTGTATGTATTTGCACATTCATTTTAGGAAAAAAAAAAACAGAAGAAAAATAAATACATTAATCCATAACAAAAACTTTGTAACTGTACCCTTACTTTAAGAAAAAAAATTAAAATAGCTAAATGTTTTACAGAGTACCATTCTTATTGCATTGTAAATTTGGAACATATCAATTTACTATTCTCAATAAAAATCAATACGCTAATTGCTAATTATTAAGGATAATATAATTTTTTAAAAAAGTTATATTAGTTATTATCATATTAATCGAGAATAACTATGTCTTTTTATATTTTTAAAGTATAATAAAATAATTAAATTATTCTTAAAATAAAAATTTATTTAACTGATATTTGGGGTCATTTTTTACTTTTTAAATTTTTTAAGTAGGGTAGAATAATTGTATTATTTTTAAAAGCAAACTTTATTTAACAAGCATCAAGGGTATTTCTGGTCATGGAAAAGTGTCCAAAGCAAAATAATAACGAGTCTCTGATGAACTTTTTCTTCTTTTTTTTTCAGGGATGATATTGATAATTCAATTTTTATAGTTAATTATTGATAATTTTTTTATTCGATTTATCTATTGTTGTTATTTTTTATCATATTATTAAATTAACCAACTTTATTCAATACAGTCATGACTAAGTTTTGAATTTTTTTTCCTTGTTTACAAACATGGCTATCCTTTAAGAATTTTTTTTCATGTTAAAAAAAATTAAATCTTGCCATAGCATAGCACAACACTTGACACCGATATAGTACAAAACTAAATTAAGTAGCTTTACTTGGAATTAACCTAAGAAGGATGAATTGTAAATACGTGTTAAATTCATAGTTGTTGATGATGTCAAATTTGAACGGAACACGTTTAAGAAAATTCAGAGGATGGATTTGGAATGCACTGAGTAGGTGTGACTGAACTCTAGCGTAAAATTGTTGCTAATGGGACTCGGATTATTAAAAATAAATAAAATCCACGTCCATACCTGAATTTAGATGTGTTGTGAAGAAGAAGAAGAAGAAGAAGAAGAAGAAGAAGAAAAGTGAAAGCATTTGGAAATGCGGATTCAATCATGTTTTTAAAAAATTTAATTTATTTTGTTAAATTTTTTTGAATTATTTTGATGTGCTGATCTCAAAAATAATTTTTAAAAATATTATTTTAATACATTTTAATATGAAAAATACTTTAAAAAATAATCATAATAATATTTTTAAATAGACAATATAAAAGGATGAAGCAGCAGCAGCTAAAATGACATGTTCCCATTAACGATGACACCATCATCATTTACTTTTTAAATTTACATCGATTTTCAAAATGATACGTAACCTTAAATATAAAAATTCAGTAGAGCTGTGATGATAGTGATTTATCAAGATTTTTTAAATTATTTTTTAATGGTTTAATTTTTCTTTTTTTCTGATTTTGAATGGGATTTGAAAACTAGTTTTGTGCTTGGGCATAGCACCTAAACTTGGACACAAAGCCTGACGCTAGGCACTTCCTTGGTGCTCATGGACTCAGCATGTCTAGTATGTGTTTGGTGCCCCTGAGCTCAGGTATTATGCCTGAGCCCAATCATCAAATGTATGTTCGGGCCTTTTCTTATAGTCTGTGGAGGGTTTTTTTTAATCAAACCTATATATTTTTTTTTAATCCTTCAATCTGCACCTCCAAGTATACAGGAATTTTTTATGATTTATTATATTTTTATCTTATTATTACATATAAAAGAGATATTTATTTATTTTATTAATATTTGTGCAAGGAATATTTATCAATTTTTAATACATATGTAAAAGATATTTATTCATCTTTAATATTATTAAGGAGAAATGACTTTCCATCCCTTTCCCTCGAGCCAAAGAACAAAGTTCATAAGGTATAAATATCTCTTGAACTGTCTAGATAAGAGATTCATAATTTATCAATTCTCAACGTATACACATAACACAATTTTTTTTATAGAGTATTCATATCAAAACAAGAACAAACAATCTTATTTTTAGAATTTAATGCTTTTTTGTATATTTATTATGGTCTTTGCAAAGATATTGACTTAAATATATGAAAGTCCTCAAATTCATCGAAGATGATTGTTTTACATGTACTTGGCTTTTTCTATTAAGCTACTATTTATCTTAGTTAAGAAAAATGAATTATATTACTCTTGATAAAACTATTATCCAACCACAAAAATCTTATTTTTAAGCATCTTAAAGTTTAAAACATTATCAAATTGAGTCGAGTCAAATAACAAAATTGAAGGTTAGATTGTCTAAACTTGATCAAATTCATAGCGGTTCATCCTAAGCTTAAAAATAGGATGCAAAAGAGGTATGTTAATATATAGATTAAGTATAATGTTCACAAACATAGAAAATCAAATGAATATAATATGAACAATGTAAACATAGTTTTTTAATAGATAATGCGATTGGTTTATCTTCAAGTTGTATGCTAAAAGCATTTAATTTTACAAGTTGAAACTACCTTGCACGCAAAACATAGTATAACAAAATCATTTTTAAAATAACAAAAAAAATCAGGTTTTAAAATTGTTATCAAATTTGCCTTGTATGTTCAACTAGGGATCAAACTCAAACACGAGTAGTTATTGAGTTGAGCTCGAGTCTGACGGCCCTAGCCAGACACTGGGACAAAAAAATGTGGCCTTTAATTGTTCGTTCTTTTCCTCATGCAGATTGATGCCCGAGTAGGATAATTAATTGGGTTTTTTTTTAATTATTATTATTATTATTTCTTATGAACTTGCGTGGTTGATGAGGAATGAAATGGAAATGATGAAGAAGTCGTGCCGTTTACGAGGAAGAATTGAAGGAGGAGGTCAGAATTTGATGTGGTAACTGCATATGATTATTTGTTAAGGATATTAAAGCATTGTTTATCACATCTAGATATCCTAGTAGTTAGGAGTGATTATTTTCGATTCGATTCAATTTTTATATAAAAAAATAACCAAACTGATTAAAAAAATAAAACCGAACCAAAACCAGTTCAAACCGATTAGTTCAGTTTTTTTAGATAAAAACTGGTTCAAACCAGTTTGGTTCGGTTTTTTTGATTTTGCTTGGTTTTGGCTTAGTTTGGCTTGGTTTTTTTGGTTTGGCTCGGTTTTTTCAGGTTTTTTTTGGTTTGGGTTCAATTCGGTTTGGTTTTTTCGGTTTCAGGCTTATAAAACCGAACCAAACTGGTCGGTTTTTTCAAAAATTTTAATCAGTTTTTTTCATGGTTTGGTTTTTTCGGTAATATTTTTTCAGTTTTCTCGGTTTAATCGGTTTTTTCGCTCACCCCTACTAATAGTTAAGGTGGCGTTTAATAGTGTAGAAACTGTTGTTTTTGAAAATATTTTTCACTTGAAAATATATTAAAAAAATAATTTTTTATTTTTAAAATTTATTTTTAACATATTATATTAAAACAATCCGAAAATGTTTTTTAAAAAAATTAATTTAAAAAATATCAAATTTTTATCAAACAACATGTCAACATTTATGCACGCACCTAACCAGAAGACTTGCAATAAATTCTTTTGTCCCCACAACTCAAGAAAACGCAGTAGTGTTGTGGTAGAATGGTTGCAGCTGAAAAATTTAAAGGGCAACGACAAAGACGTGTCTCCTAAAATTGTTGTCCGGGAACACATGTTAGACCAAAGAATTCCGCATTTACTGTTTAGTAGCTCCCATGTTGTTTGAAGTTGCAGGCTCTAACCCATTCAACTAGGGTTCAAGTTTTGGCATCATCGAAAGCTAATAAAATTAGACTAAAATCAAGTGAAATTAAGTAAATTCACAATTTTAAAACTGTTTTTATAATTTCAACTGAAATATATATCCTACACCAGATTTGTACCTCCACGTCAGCATTAGCCACCCATCACATGCAACACGTCCCTCGCCTCTCTTAAAATATATTTGGCAATATAGTAGCGGTTGTTTTTTAAAAAAAAATTATGCTGAAATACATGCTAATAATATTTTTTTTATTTTTTTAAAATTATTTTTGACATCAGCACATCAAAACAATCCAAAACATACAAACCATATTAAATTTTAACAAAAAATTAAAAAAATTTGAATTTTTTTAGGAACGCGGTTTGCATCGCTAGTTTTTATTTTTTTATTTGCTTCAAATTAATATTTTTTGATTTTTTAAGATCATTTAAATGAACTGATGTTAAAAATAATTTTTAAAAAATAAAAAATATATTATTTTAATACATTTCTAAATGAAAAACACATTGAAAAGAAACCACTACCACACTCTCAAACACCCCCAGTCCTCAGCCTCTCTTAGTCTCTTTCTCTCAACCATTCAACAAGTAACCAGCTATTATGAGATCGACAACTTCTTCTTTACCAAGTTACCAACAGCCTTCTCTCTTTTTTTCCATCATCGACAACTTTCTCTTCACCGGCCACCGTGAGGTCCAGAGCCCAAAGTCCAGACAACAACAACAACGACATTTCTCCACCAGCCAGCCATTGCAAGCATGTTCACCACTCTGAAGTCAGGAAATAGAACTGAGCTAGAAAACTACCTTGTGTCTTGGAGTTTTGCAAGTTAATTAGTGCCTCACCAACCAGTCCAATCATTTCGTTGATTTGTCCCTCCCCCTCGTGCCCTCTGTTGAACCCATTATAACTAGTGGGTCTGGACGTCTTATACACATGCTTTCAGATATGATTCCTCAAGTTGTAAGATTTTGTTTATTTAAAAAATAAGACCTCCACTTCATTTTATTTTTTTATTGAATTAAATCCCTTATCTTGGTTTTTCAATACTTCAATCCCTCGGTCCACTTATTTGTGTATATTCCTGCAAATGACAATACTTTTAAGGCACATATTACATAAATGAAGGGACTCAAATTACTTTTAACTTGGAAATTGGAGGTTCAGCTTTATCAAAAATAAATAAATTAATAAAGCTATTGGTTGACTTAAAACTCAAGATAGAAAATTTTATTTTTACCCTAAATTTTTTTCACATGTGAGATTTTTTTTTTAAATGTCAGAACGTGTTTCCTCCTTCATGATTCTATTAAATGTCAGAACGTGTAAAGAATATAGAATTTTGGGCTCGGAAATTTTAAAAAATAAAAGTAGATTAGAAAAAAAAATTATTGAGAATTTCAGGACAAAATTATACTCTTGAATATTCCTAACAAATTCGAAAACAAAATATTCCTTTAAAAAAAAGTGATGAAATTTGGAGATTAAATGCGGTGGGCTTTATGCTGTCAAGTTCAAAATTCAAAGCCCAACAAAGATGCAAGGACTCCAATTTTTTATGTCTTTCACCGTAATGGACTCCTCGGTCACCGTAATGTATTATTGCATTCATACAAAAAAACCACCATCAAGATATTGCAAAATTTGTTACATCAACTGTTTTTACTCTTGTGAGTGCTAACATTTCTTTGATAATAATGAGCATTCAAGAAAAAAAATACATTATAAGTCACAAGAGAAGTCATTTGAAGTGTTACCTAAATTATTGTTGGCACTCCAAGAATCAAGTCTTGGTACTATTATTCAACAGGGTCACAATGAAGATTTTGATAGTGAAACAACTATTTTTAAAAGAGTTTTCTAGTCATTTCGGCATGTAATTGAAAGGTTTAAGTTTTGTAACCCATTTATCAATATTGACAGCACCCATCTATATGGAAGGTTTGATAGGAAGTTGTTGATTATAGTTACTTTTGATGTACATAATGGGATATTGCATCTAGATTTTGCTATGGTTGAAGAAGAAAATAATTACAACTGGAAATGGTTCTTACTTTACCTTCAACGATACAATATTGTGATCGTACCAATACACACACACACACATGCTAATATTAAGAATGGAATGGTATAAATATAGTCTGAGTTGACTGGATATCATTCACTTGAATATTAAGTTCAACATTCAACAATAACTTTTATACAATTATAATATATTCAAGCACTTAAATGTCAATAATACTTGCTTGGGTGTATCATAAAAGGTCGGATTTCATTAAGATAGCAAATTTAAAAGGTCCTCACACATGTACCATTATATTCATATAAAATGACCAGCATCAAGATGTTGTAAAATTTGTTGTATCAGCTTTTTCAACTCTTGTGAATGCTAACATTTCTATGATAGTAGTGAGTTTTCAAGGAAAAAAATAAAATTACATTATAAATATAAAATTTTATACAATAAGGAATGAGTTGCAAAACAAAAGGTGTTTGAGTTGTTTTTTAGTAACATAAGAAGTTATTTGAAGTGTTGCCTAAATTATTATTGGCACTCCAAGAATAAAATCCTGGTACTATTATTAAATGGGATCACAATGAAGATTTTGATAGTGAAACAACTATTTTTAAAAGAGCTTTTTGGTCATTTAAACCTATAATTAAAGGGTTCAAGTTCTGTAATCCATTTACAAGCATTGATAAAACCCATCTATATGGAAGGTTTGATGGGGAGTTGTGATTGAAGTTATTTTCGATGCAAATAATGAGATATTGCATCTAGATTTTGTTCTACTTGAGGAAGAAAATAATTACAAATGGAAATGATTTTTACTTTACTTGCAACGATACATTACTGTGATCGTACCAACACACACACACACACACACACACACATATAGACACGCACACACTTACATTAATAATGGAATGGCATAAATATAGTCTGAGCTAATTGGATATCATTGGTATTGTTCTGGACACTTTATAAGCGATTTTAATCACAAATTCAAAGATTTGACTGCAAGAAAAGAAAAAAAAAGATTTAATGTAAATATGTTATGAAGCCTTATAGAATAGGTAAGCCAATAGCTTCAACACATGTTTACAATAGCATTAAGAAATCCTTGTATTGATCGGAATCTATAATACACAACGAAACAATATTTTCCTAATTTTCATATATTTTTTGCAGACTTTAATCCTGATTTCAAACACATATTTTTTCTATCATCCAAATGAATTAGCAAGCCTAACACATATCTTAGAAAAGATATGGATGTCTACTATGAATGTCTACTTTCTAAGCTAATTGGAATATAAACATAATTACTTCCTTAACTATAGATATAGTCCAAGTAGTATACGAAGGTGCAGACAAACAAATTTGATAAAATTCATCTGGTAACTTTGACCATTTGAAATAATCCCCTCCTGAACCCTGAATGTCGATTTCAAGACCACAAATGAATATTTTGTTATTTATATATTTAGTTTCTTGTATGCTTATATTTTTGTGTATGAACTTGATTTATATATTTGTTTGAGTTCAAATATTTTTAATAACAGTATTCTAAAAAAGTTAAATAAAAAATAAATTTTAATTTTTTAAATAAATTTTATTGATGTGAACTTATTCATAAGAAAGATATAATAATTTGAGTTAGGTCAACGTAACCTTATTAAGCCCCATTAGTTAGAGTGGTGCCTTTTGAGTTTGTTTTAAAACTAGCCAAAGTAAATGGGCCAAAGCCCAATTTAATTCTCATCATCACTAAAGGTCTAATACCCATGATAGAAATGACTTATTTGACAAATCTATTTTTTTTAAAGGGATTTATGTCAAAATTTTGTGAATGGCCTATTTTACAAATCTTATTTTTTAGGGATCGATGTCAAAAAATTTATTCATGGTCAAAGTAATAGGTCTTTTTTTTTTAGGAACTGACATCAAATTCTTCACAAATAATTAGAAATAAATTAAAACATAAATTGTAAACAAGCTTAGAAAATAACTAAGATATTTAATGGTAATTAAAAGACAAATTTAAAAGAAAATATATAGTAAATATAACATTTTATTTGATAATATACGATCGGGGTGACATTGTTCTTCCATTAAACTTAACTAATCTCTTACATGAATCTCTAGAACTAGTGTTTATTTTAGAATCCCTAATTTTCTTTAATTATTAGATGGAGACTTTAAATTTCCATATATTTTTTCATTTTATTTCAGAAAGTCTCATTTGTATTCAAGTATGAAAGCATGACACTTTGATAATTTGTTTTTTCAATTATCATACTTAGATTGTTTAGAATTTCAAATCATACATTTACAAGTGAACAAAAACAACTTTATTGTGTTGCATATTGCTAACACCAATTACCATTATACTGGTTACATTGTGTTGCTATTATAATCAAATTAAAAAAACATAAAATGCTAATGTAAGTTTAATTTTGATGCTCGTTATACGTTGAAGTAGTGTTTTTTTTTCTAGTAAATTTCAACTCATTCTTCCCGGTAGAGACCTTGCATTGCTCCACTTTGAGCCTTTCCTACTTCCAAGCATCCATAATATAACAAAGGGAAAAAAAAATTCAAAATCCAATGGTAAAAAATCTAAACCCTTGCAAGTCACCACCATCCAGAACGAAAACTCTCTCTCTAAAACTTGTGATTTCTTGTTTGTATATAAGATTATTGATTGTATTAATAACCATGTATGATTTTTTGAACTTACTCACTTTTCAAAGTTGCTGTGGGAATCTTATGATATGTACCAATTTGTGCTATCTCATTAAAGAAATTTTTACCATATATTATTAAAAAAAAATCAAATTGTAGCAAAAATACACCATGATTCACATATACCTAGACCATGAACTGGAACTGATGCTTCTTATGTAGTTTAGCATAGGGAATGTCAAGAATGATGACAGCTAGGATGGGAACTAGACCAGGTAACGCAGCAAGACCAACAACCTTGAAAATAATGCCAATTGAAAGAAACAGCTGCAAAACAAGACTCCATGCCCTGTGGAATGCGATGCAGTTCATAATCTCACCTGTTGAGTGCCTTTTCCTTCCTAAACTAGAGAGTATCAGCTGGTTTTGGTAGATTGCTACCACAATGGCTGATCTCATTCTCAAACCTGACCTTGGGGGGACCAATTCACTCAATTACTCTCTTTATTAAAAAAGAAAAGAAAAAAGAATTCATTATCAATCAGTAGCAATATCAATTAAAATATCAACATGAATGGATATGGATGGATGCCAGGAAAGAAGAGGGAAGGAAAAAAATAAAAATATGGGGAAGGGTGGTTAACAAAACCTAAAAAAGTTCAAAAAGAAAATAAAAATAAATGGCACTGCCACCGTGGTTTTCATGGTCAAGGGAAATATAAGATTGGTTGGAGTTTAAGGTCTCTCCTAACTAGGCCAGTTCTCACACGTTGTAGCTCCTTCTCTCTTTCTATTTCATGATAGAAACACGACTTCTCCAGCCAGGTTTACTTCCTTACTTTCTATCTATATTTTAAAGTCATGATTACGTATTAGTAATCTGGATTTCTTGTTTCTTTTCTTGGCTGTTCTTTATATTTCTTAGTGTCATTTTCTTGCTTCTTGTATTGTTTATGTTAATTGGATTTGGCATGGAAGCAATTTTATGAAGTTTTGGATTGTGAATTGCTGTCCCTTTAACTGTAAAAACTTTGAGATTCTGTTTGGCCTCTAAGAAACAAAGGGAGAGTGTATAGAGAATCTTAAGGCTGTGTTTTGCAATGTTGTGAACTCTGAAGAATTCTCATGAACTTTTTTTCACTGGGTTATGGTAAAATTAGCCCTTGATGATACTTGATATATTAACAAAAAAATTGAATTTTGGTTAAAGCGAAGTGCTAAAAGAAAACTTCTGAAGCTAATCTTTGGCTAAAGAAGATTATGGCTGATCTTGAATATCTGTTTCTATTAAAGATCTCTGAATATGAATGGGCTACTCTTCAAATTACTAAGATTTTATCACTGTGAGCTGAGGCTTTTTATGTTATATGGTCTATTGTTATTCCGCAGAGTCTGATCTCTCAAGCAGTTTTGAGGTTTAACCTTGCATTTGTTTTTAGTATGAATAAAACACATGATGGCGTTGTTCATTTGTTTGAGTTATTTAGTCTTGGAAGGAAGGCAGGGCTGTAATGATTCTTAGGCATAAACTACCTAGCATGTAGTTTTATAACTACACAGTTTTATGCATATTAATCTTGCCTTGCTACTGCTGGTGATTGTGAGGCTCTAAGAACATCATACTTATTACCTGTTCTACTAGCTCACATTTTGGTGAATGTGGAGATCTCTTCCTCAATGTTTGCACAGTTCCTTTGACTATTTGTGATTTTATTTTTAAAACGGAGTGTCTTTCAATGGTAGATTCTCTTGTATCATTTATGAGATCAAGTATTGTCTTACTATCAAGAGGTCTTACTACTGCATTGTTGAGGATGGATTCTGTTAAGCTTATTCCTCTAGATTGATTTATTCATCGGTGCTGGCTTTTCTGAACTGGAATACTTTCTGCAACTGCTTCAATTGGCCTGCACCGGGAGAAAAAGATGGTGTTTAACCCCTAGAAGACTAGTACACACAAAGGCACGCACACATTTCACTGACTTCTAACAGAATTTTTGTACATAGGCACACACAAAGGCACGCACATATTTGATTCTAGTGCCATTGTTTTTTATTATGTTTCCCATGTTCCTTGATTATTATCAGAAACAACTATGGAGGAGGGATCATCAAAACCTTCAAATTCATTGTGGGACAAAATTCGCAACTTGAAGCACATTACTATGGAAGGATACAAAAGAAAGCCAATCTCGCACTGGATTCTTCTGGCTTTGAGCATCGTGGCCATGCTTGTGGCTTTTCCTGCATCAAGCCTTCTCACACGTGTCTATTATTCGAATGGGGGTGCAAGCAAGTGGATTATTTCATGGGTGGCAGTTGCTGGGTGGCCTTTAACTGCTCTAATTTTGTTTCCTTCTTACTTCTTTCTTGATAGTTCTCCCACTCCTCTGACCTTCAAACTCCTTGTTTCTTATATTGTGCTGGGTTTCTTAAGTGCTGCGGACAATCTCATGTATGCATATGCCTACGCATACCTCCCAGCATCAACTGCTGCTCTTCTGGCTTCATCATCCCTAGTGTTTTCTGCTCTATGTGGATATTTTATTGTGCACAACAAACTGAATGCTTCCATGGTAAATGCTATTGTCATAATTACTGCTGCCATGGCAATGATTGCATTAGATTCGGATTCAGACAGGTACGATTATGTTACTGATCAACAATATACCATGGGTTTTATATGGGATATTTTGGGATCCGCTCTTCATGGCCTCATCTTTGCTCTCTCGGAGCTAGTTTTCGTTAAGTTGATGGGAAGAAGATCCTTCCATGTTGTGCTGGAGCAGCAGGTCATGGTTTCTTTCTTTGCTTTTGTATTTACCACCATTGGGGTTATTTTAAACAACGATTTTGAAGGGATGGCATCCGAGGCTAGATCATTCAAGGGAGGTAAATCTTCATATATCCTGGTTCTTGTATGGGGTGCCATTACTTTTCAGCTGGGGGTTTTGGGAGGAACTGCTGTGCTTTATTTGGCTTCCACTGTGATGGCCGGTGTTCTCAATGCAATAAGGGTACCAATCACAGCTATTGCTGCTGTTATTTTGCTACATGATCCCATGAGTGGTTTCAAGATTCTTTCCTTATTAATCACATTTTGGGGATTTACTTCTTACATATATGGAAATTCCTCAGCTAGTAGTGAAGACTCCCCGTCATAATTTCTTGGTAAGCTCCCACTGTATCTTTTTGTTCTTGCTATATAGCCTAGATTACGTCTCTGCACTACATGTTGCAACACTACGTTAATTTTTTTTTATTATTATTAACGTGGGTGTTCGAGCCAGTTTACGCGTATCTTGATTAATCTTACAGGCCTTAGAGTTAACGACCATGTAAGTCTCCAATAACCCTGAAAGGACTCGAACTTGTGAGCATTAAGAAGCAACCTAAAGCCTGACCAATTTAACTATCTCTTAGGGGTTTGTAACAGTATGCTATTGCTTTGCTTGTAAGTTGTATGGCACATTCAGAAATGTGTAAAATAACTACATAAAATTTCTACAGAATGATTTACAGAAATTGACGCTTCTAAAGTGGTATTTTCCTCCTTCACAGATTCTATTATATTGGAGCAGCCAACCTCTTCGTAAACTTTACATCTATCTGATAACATTACTGCCAATGATAAAAGAAAAGCTTTACTTGTCTGTTTTAGAAGACTTATTAGGGTGGTTTGTCACATAAATAACTAAGGCTGGAATCAAACATTTGTAGGGAACAAGAATGGTTGAAAAATAAACATGGTGCTGTGAATAAATCGTTAGCCTGAAAAACGGATACTTATTCTTAGCACCCAAGGGAAAACAATTTAAAAAGATGGATTGGACGTTTAACACATGAAGGTGGTAAATTGCTCTATCCAAAATCCTGGAAATAAGAACAGAATCATGGTAATGAAGCATTGTACAATAAACATCATGTTAGGGATTCACCATAACTTAGGCAACCATCCTTTTCAACCCTCAGTGCCACAGGCCATGGCCATCCACTGTCATCCAGAAGGTATATCATGGCCATAATTGAAACTTGCAGGGCATTTTACATCGTTTGCATAATGATATTCTGTAAACTCAAGGGGGAATCTTGACATCCTCCATCCTTTGGCCTACACTGCAAATCCATTTTGAGCGCTTATCATTTGCATGCGCTTCGCCACACGATAACGCAACCACGCACTAGGATTATATGACCAAATAAAAATGCACAAGGTGGTAAATGGTCCTGGAAGAAATAAAAACCTGACCAGACCAAACTTGTTATGTCAGGTGACAAATGTGAAAATTTGGTCTGCCCTAACCGATCCAAGTAAAAAATCAACTCAACTAGTCGAATTGAGATTTTTCTGACGACAAGACATTATCATATGCCTCAGGCATAACTTGGAGTCATGGATTTAACTTGGAAACACTTTGTGGCTGCGGTGTTTGTTTTCGGTGTTTGTTTTTGAGATGGAGATGGAGTTTTATATATACTAAAAAAGCTAAGAAAAGCAATAAAAAGTAACTTTCATTGTTGAGTTTTGTGCATAAATGGATTATACCCAACCTCAAACTCAACCACAAAAGCTAAAACAAACACGCTACCCAAACTACTCATAATCTTGTATTGTCCTGATAATTGACCATGAATAGAAATTGGGGTATCCCAGATTGGCATGCTTAAACTGGAAAGAAGCACCATAACCGGAGGAATTTTTCCAACCCTTGAAAGGATGCAGCAAAGCCACAGGATTTCTCGTGTAACCAAGCTTAAAATAATCACTAAAGCAAACAGCCTCCACCTAATCCAGTTGCTACTATAACTTGTGTTGTGATTAGAGGATGGATCCAGACACATCACGGCACAAGATTCCTCGTTACATTCAGAATAATCACAAAGGAGAGCACCACTCACCTAACCAGTAGCTACTGTAATTAATGTTGTGATTAGTAGACGTTGGTCCAGACACAACACGCCTTAGCGACAGTGACAGTGACAGTGACTGTAGACATGGCTTGGCTTTTAGATCTATCATTATAAGCTAAAAGGAAAAAGGATTGGCCTCATACCTTTATCGATCTGTACGTGACACAGATGAAAGCGAAATAGAAATATATATAAATTCCAACCTGCTGATAACACAAGTTCCCTTCATCAGGGAATCAGCATTTCCGGGGTCCTTCCCACCTCCTCCATTACATGCCTTGCGAGTTTCAATTCCATAGCTAAAATACCGTCTTATAAGTTTGTTGTACACATGCATAGTGGATAAAAATCCTTGTTAGCAACATAAAAGAAATCGTTTTGCCATCAGCTACAGCTACAGCTATAGCATCATATTCAATTTTTTGGGCCAATGTCCTTAAGGGCACAGATCTGCTCCTCTCCCATGGCAGACATGACAGACACCACAAGGTCCTTCCCTTCGCCAAATCCATCTTTAATCTATATACACGAAATAACAAACACAAAATTTCAGTTTTTGGGAAGAAAACCAACTAGAGCCTATGGGAACAGAGAAAGCTCAATAAATAATAATGTACAACCAAGCCAAGCACTAAACATGCTTCAGAAAAGAGAACGCATGTAAAATACCTGGGTAAGTAGACTGTCATCAGTGGGAAGCCTCAGATCATCCTTGGTATTTCCATTTTCAGTCAAAAGACTCACCTACATGATGTTAAACATCAATTAGTTAAGTAGCTATGTTTAAAAGAACAAAACTGAAAAGAGACAACTGGCTCAATTGGAAACATTTGCTTTTGCCATTTTCTCTTCTGTCTAGGGCTCTACAGTCTTCCTTGAAGGATGGTATTATTCAATATGCATCCAAACAATGGTTGATATTAATACTTCCAACTTTTGAATTCTGCGGTTTATGCTCCCATTTTAGTTGAATATACACCAGAGCGCCTTAGGGACTCATGTAATTTAACACTACACATCAGATTTTAAATTCCAAGTCTTTTATACATGTAGATGACAACATCAATTTAAAATTATTCATAGCAAAGATGCATGCAAGAGATTATAAGGTTCCCAACTTGCCCCAAGCAAGTCTAGTAATCAGGCACAAAACAGAATTCACCCAGACAAACATTGGAAGGTAAACAAACTTACAAAACCATCTTCAGAGATATCAATCAATTGATAATCAACACGATTAACATGGGGAACCTGTCAAAGCAGAAATTTATCAAAATGAGACCAAGAGGACTTGTGTAAGAAGAAAAAAACAAGTATAAAATGTAAGATTAGCAAGAGTATTACATCACAGTTGTGAGATGAGGGAACAATATCTTCAAGCTTTTTCCCATTAAATATATCAATTCCCACAAAGTGGCACTTAGCATGTCCGTGCTTGCCTGTCTTTGAGGTGGAAACCTCAACAACCTGTTTTTTTTTAGAAAGCAAAATGTAAATGTTAAGAGATGAAAAGGAAACATGAACTGTGAAGATTGAAACATTGACACCATTAAGGAATCACAATATACCAAATACAAAAACTTCCAATACATCACCTCTTTCAAGAAAGTTTCTCATAATATGATACAAAAGCCATATTATAAACTGAGCCCACCATAACCCTACCGTTTTTGGGTTGTTCTATTCTAGCTAAGGTGTGATGGTTTCAGTTATGATGGGGTTTTAGTAAGTAAAATATTCTATGAAAATCAAGACTAAGCAGAGTACTATACTTGCATGCCTCAAAGTTTCAGTCGATGTTGAGGTACAAAAGCTCCTATACTATTTTTTTCCGTGAGGGAATTGGATTACTTGCATCAATAATTTTTTAGATACTAGTATCATTACTTTTATGAAAAAGTCTATGATTCCAGCTAATCTGTAGTACATAAACACAAAAAAGACACTCAAATGGCTGCACCCTATCAAATTCATTAGAAGGCATGGCAAGATGGAGCAAAATTACTTCCTGCCATCTTTGGGACAACTCGTGTATTTTCTTTTGGTTGTTACATTGCGAGGAGTCTCAGGTACTAAAGTCACAAAAGCAAGGGAGACTTGAGGGCATCACACACGTGCACCCTGTGAAAGCTCAAAACTTTCTAAACTTTTGATACGATAATTCCCACTGTCTGAAATCTTGACACGCAAAGATTTCTAAGCTTTAAATACGATAGTTCCCAATCTGAAATCTTGACACAAATAGCACATAAAGACATCAACCTTTAAATCTACCATTAAAATGCACAAACACACATAACAAAGCCAAACAGACATGCTTGAAAAATTGAAAGGTTTTAGATACATAAAACCCCAACTAGAAAATAACAAATCTCAGGGTACACCATCAACACCAAAATCAAAGTCAACTTTTTTGTAACATACCCACACAGATTTAATTAATTCTCAATACATCCAAACATTAAATTTGCTAGAAATAACTTCTTTAAAATTGAACTTTATAAAAAACGATAATCAAATTAAAAAGAACACGCAAGAGATCTGGTAAAAACAACAAAAAACCAGATAGAAATCCGTAACAAGAAACAAAAATAAAAACAGAGATAGACCTTGCAAGGGCGGTTCTTGATGACTATGTAACCATTCTTGCGGATGGTACCAGCTTGCTGAGGGTAAGTCTTGGAGGCTCCTGCATCAGCCTTGGATTCAAAGTGGTGCTCCTCGTCCGACATGATGGTTTAGTTAGGCTTGGATCGATTCTCTCTCAAGCAGAAAAAAGAAGAACAAGTGAAAGAGGACGATGACTCTGAAGACACAAGAGGACACCAACACTTCTATTTTATGCCTGCCTTGATATAGAGAGAGAAAGACATTGAGTCTGAGACACCCACTTCTTCTTAAACCCAATCTTGGCCGTTGGATTTTTCCTTGGGTTTAGATTAAGCTCAAGCATTTATTTTCTTTTCTAATTTTGTCTTTTTTTTTAAAAGAAGAAGAAGAAGAAGAAGATAAGTGTCCTTACTGTGGAGTCCCGCTTTTGTTGTTATTCCCTTGTTACTGTCTCTTATTTAAATTTTAAGGATAATAATAAAAAATCTAAAATAGCTTATTTTGAATTTGAATACTTGAAAACTGAGTCATATTTTAAGAGATTTAATTATGATTGCATTTTGAGCATAATGATTTTTTAAAGTATTTTTTTATTATAAAATGTATTAAAATAATATTTGTTTTATTTTTAAAAAATTTATTTTTGATTTTAGGACATCAAAATAATTTTAAAATATATAAAAAAAATTCAAACAAAAAAATTCAAAATTTATTAAAACTCTAGCCAAACATAGTCTCATGTTGTGATTGATTGCTTCTTGAAAAATTTCAATTTTATTGATTTACTTATAAGTATTATGCCTTTTAAAACTTTCATTTACAAGGTGAAAAAACAATTAACTATTTCTAATTTAATCAATCACAACATTTACAAAGGTAAAAAAACCTTTCATGAGGTAAAAAAACAATCACAACATTTTGTTTCTAATTTAATCACAGATTAAATATTTCTATTTTTAGTTATTATTATGAATTTTTATTCTTATTAATGACGGATGAACTATACACTTAATGAAGAACTTGCAAAATTAATTTTTTTTTCATTGATAGACATATTTTGTTATTTATAGTTTAATTTAACAATCTAATAACCATTGAGAATAACAGTTTTTCAAATAACATTAAAAGAATCTCAACAAAAAGATTCTAACATCATCTTGAGATATCACCAAATATGGTCGTAATTTATTAGTAATTTTGTTTAGAGTTAATTTAGAGTTAATTATGACCTTATTTGATGTTCTTTTAAAGTGTAGTTAGAATCATGTTGTCGAAATCTTTATAACAGTACTAGGTATGTAAAAAACGAACTCTCGGTATGTCTTGAGTGAGACTTTCTTACTTTCTTTCTTTTATTCTCTCATTTTTCTCTCCAGCCACATCATCTTATTTCCTCTTTCTTTTTTGGCCAAAGGATTTTCAACCTTATTTTTTAGCCATTAGATCTTCATAAGCTTTTTGGTTGATTTTTGTTGAGGTTAATTCGTTTGCAAAAGAAAAATGTTTTGAAATATTCACTAAACAACCTCTATTTCAAATAGCGGTTGTATAGAAACATATATTTTAAGACGCGACTGCTATTACAAATAACAGTTGTGTATAAAAATGATATTTTAAAATACGATATATTCAAACTGTACTATTTTCTAAATACTTTATTAAGTCATGTTATTATCCCGAAATTTTTAACAAACCATGCTATTTTTTTAATAAAAAAAAATCCAAGCCGAGGCCCTTCTATTTTCTTGACTTTTTCAGTGTTTGACTTATCAATTACTGATTTTTTTTTTTCCTTCATGTTATAACTTTCATTTTCCTTTTCTTTTCTCTTATGTTTTTGCTATTTTTCTTTTCAAACTTTTCTCTTAACTTGGATGGGATGCTTTGCCAACTTATGTTTTACCTCTTTCAATCGCATCATTGGACTATTTTTTCTAGCAAGATTATCTTCTTTTGGATATTCAAATCCTAGTGGAGCATATTTTCTTTTCTTAATTTTATTTTCCTCATGTGTTTTATGAAGCAACATTTGGTACTCAAGGGGAAGATGCTTGGGGTCCTACATGGAATATATTCTTGAAATACTCATCCTTGATCCTTGTCAAGAGATGCTATTTAGAAAAGTCATATTTTGATAATATGAATTTTTAAATAGTGTAAATATAATTTTTTTATTTATATATATATCTTAATAATGAAAAGTTATTTAGAAGAGTCAGTTATATTTTAATATATTTGATACAAAACTATTTTAACAATTCAATATGATCCGGTTGACTTGGTGGATCTAAAAACAATTCAGATGATTTTCAAGTAAATATTAAATGATGAAATTGAAAGAAAAAAAACTCGAATCAACTCGGGTAAACCCACCAAACTCATGACATGGGTCATGAGATCAAGATAATCTCATAGAATTTAAACCAAAAAACATAGATTTTAAAAAAAATAAAAGGAAAAAAAACTAGTAAAAAAACACTAATGCAATGAATATTATTTTGATATTTTTATAAGACATGTAGAAATAATATTTTTATAAAAAAAAATGCTAAATTAACATTTTGTTTAGCTTTCCTGCATGAAAAACAAGTAAAAAAAAAGCTAAAATATCATTATTTTATTATTATTATTATTATTATTATTATTTTTAACTATCCATTGATCGTTGAAGTTGCTCTTACTTTCTCTTGCATTGAAAATATTTCCCTTCTCTTGATATATATATATATATATATATATATATAAAAAAAAAAAAAAAGCATTGGTCCCTGGTGACCCACCCAGACTCGTGGAAAAATCAACCCAGAGAATGATTGTTTTTATGAAATTGAAAAAAGGAAGGATGCTTATATCATTCTAATAGTTTATAAAAAATACGACTTCAGCCTATCATTCTTTGTTGACTTTAGTGTAAACAAGGCATGATTAGATAAGAAACAAAAATAATTTCTTGGTAGATAGCAGTATTTTTTGTGATATGCAAGTGAAGGAGGTGATCTCCTCAGGAATTTAGAATATTAGATTTTTACAAAAAAAAAAAAGAAAAAGAAAGAAAGAAAGAAAGGTCGGGCAAGCTTTTCAAGTTGACTAGCGGACTAGACTCGCTTATTAATCATCGCAGAAAAAAACAAAGAGCATCTTCAAAACCAAAGGCTCATACACACAAAGGAAAGCCGGGCCTGCCCTGGATCTTTGAAACGAGGCAACTTGGTTGGCTTCCTCTCATCACGATTTGGAGGGAAGTAGATTGAGCGTGGATGTGTGCATTCTCTGGAAATCCGATTCAAATTTCAAGCTCAGATTTGAGAGGGAAGGTGAACCTGTTGGGTGGGATACCACCATTACCCATCATTTTATAGTAGAAAAGGAAAGGTGACCAGAAGGGACCATTCTAGTTCTTCATTTTCTTTGGAGAGTTTTCAAGATAAAAATATTGGAAATTGGATTTTATGAGGTTTTGGGTAATGAAATTATAGTAGGAATTATGGGTTTTTGATGGTGTTAAAAGTGACTGTGCAAGAAAAGATCGAGGGAGAGGAGAGGCTTCAGTTTTGATATTGAATCGGGGAATTTAGGGTTGGGATTTAGAAATTAATAATGGTATATACAAGGGTAATTTAGCCATTTCATTTGACATAAAAATATTGGTTGATCAAGAATATAAAATATGACTTATAAAAGAAAAGAAGCAAAGAAAAATAAAACTATATAAAACTTTTTTGTAATTTTCCCAAAATATGATATTATAGTATTAAAAATTCATAACATTGAGTTTGTTAAATTCAATTTTTATGTTATGAAATGAAAAGAAACTTTATAGTGCTAATTAATGATATTAAATTAATTATTTCTTGAACTCATTTTAAAAAAATAAAGAGATACAAGTAGGAAAAAGGAATTATAGGTGAAGATATTGTTATAATTTTTGGTTAGTTATCAATTTTGTTTTCTCTCTTCTCTTTGTGTTTTTTCTTTTTTTAAAGTCGGTTTAATAGGTAATTAATAGAATATCACTAGCTACTCCTTAAATACTATAAAAATTTCCTGGAATAAAGTAGAAAATAAAATTGTTAGACCAAAAAAGTATAAAGAGAAATTAGCAAGGTCTGGGAACATGGTTATCAAGCCCGACGGGTTAACCCGTGACCTAGGACACTAACCGGGTCTGAAATAGGTAAAAAGCAGGCCTGCAATTGGTCTGATGATTTTTGATTGACCCATCAGGTCAACCTGTGACCCAACAAAACTCGGCAAAGATCTATTTTCATTTTTTTTTCCATGTTAGCATCTTTGCAACAAAATGAAAAAGTTGATCTTTTATTTAACTGACATCTTTAAAGTTTTTTTAGATATAATCTTATAACATATCCATGAAAAAAATTACATAATCATTAAATAACTAGGTTTATAACATGTTTATGAACATCTTTATGTTGAATAAAAGGAGGGACAAAAATAAGTGGTTTTAGTTAAATAAGGGATAACAACAAAATACTAATGAAGATAAAAGGTCAGGTTCAGAAAACATATGCGTTGTTTTGCATGCATAGATGGTAATAAGAGGTTTTCCTCTTGCTCTGCACAACTTTATATGCATGAGTCTACCTACTATCTTTTTTTTTAATGGTTATTAACTCATATCAAAGTTCACTATATAAATATTAGAAGAAGTTTTTATTTTTCTAAAGTGAGATTCAAAACTCATTAATATATTTACTTTATGTTCACAATAAAAGAAGAAGAAGAAGAAGAAGAAGAAGAAGAAGAAGAAGAAGAAGAAGAAGAAGAAGTGTTTTTTCAATGTGAGATAAGAAACTTTTTTGGTTTAAATACTTTAACTACAACAGTGAAGATAATATCTTTTTAATATGATCTTTTTAATATGGGATAAAAAAACTTTTGAAATAATCTTTTAAACTTCATTATTTACAACATGTATAGTCTACATCCACATGGATTGTTTCTTAACATTTTCATGTGGGATATTAAAACCTCAAAATATTTCTTTAGAATTTTCCCGGTTTAACCTTAGACCTGACCCAGGTTTGAAACTATGTTTGGGGATGATATGTAGTTATGTCAAAAAATAAATAAATAAAACTTTACAGTAGAGAGTTGAGTCAGTGTCATAGAGAATAAGCTTAGACAAAGGATTTTTTTTATAAAAAAATTAGCATACTTTTTTTAAATTTTTTTTTGACAAAATAACATATTTTAAAAAAGAATGAATGAAATAACATGGTTTGTATATGTCGTGATTAGAAAAAGTGACATTCAAGCTTGTCGCTAATTAGAAACATGATATTTCAAAAAACATTATAAAACGGGTTGCACAAATTACAAATTCAACGATGTAATGAAAGGTTATCAATGATGACTAGAATGGTTTACATTTTCCCTCCAAAGATGGTGGGTGATTCACTTGCTTTGGCATTTAGAGTGATATATTTTAGTCATCATTGGTGACATTTTTGGTATCACTTGATTTGTTTTATCAGGATCTTTTTAATGGTATCAGTGATGTTATAATCAGAGTTTCAGTGTGTCATGATTTTTTTAATGGTACCAGTGATGTCATAATCAGAGCGTTAGCGTGTCTTTGATTTTTTTTTCCTCATTGTAATTTACGAGGAGAGAGGAGAGAGAGAAAAAAAAGAAAAAAAATGTGGAGGCACACCAAGGTTTCGATTAGAACATCGTATGTACCACTTAAATGAGAAAAATTCAACAACATTAAGTAAGGTTATAGACAATAATCGGAGTGAGCCACACTTATTGTCAAAGACAAGTGAGTCACTTGCCATATTTTGACGGCAAGGGTGGCCCTCTTTATCACTATTAATAATTTTTTTTAGTATTGTTAGATTTATTTTATTAAAATATTGTTCGATTTATCTTATTAAAATTTTTTAATAGTATTGATGATATTATAATCAAAAGTTCAATGCGTCTCCAGAATGTATCAATAACAACATTTAAAACTTGAACTTTTGTAATTGTATTATTTTATCAAATTATTTTATATGAAACAATGCTAATAAGCAAAAAAAATAGGAAAAGGATACAATCAAAGTTGGACACGTGCTTACGGATAAGATCAGAAACTTGACATGTACAAACTGCAAGATAAAAGGCACATTTAAGTCTGAAATATCTAAAAGAAGACAAAGAACTTTGTCTAAGATAGTTAGAGGCTGAGCTACGGTGGCCCCCTAGAACAATGAAAAGGTTGCCATTTTATAGCACAGAGAATATTAACTTAATTGAAAATTGAGAATTAATAATGATACGAACAAATCTCTCAAAATAGAAAAAGGGGGCAGGCCACTGTAATTCTATTTCTAAATACATGATTTCGAAATTGAAGAATTGATAATCTTTACACCTGTGATTCAAATTAATACCCTTTTTATTTTTATTTTTTATGTTTTAAAAATATTTTTAAAAATATTTAATTTTTTTATTTCAAATTAATATTTTTATGATATTTTTATATCATTTTGATGCACTGATATCAAAAATAATTTTTAAAAAATAAAAAAAATATTATTTTAATTCTTTTCTAAACAAAAAAACATTTTAAAACATAATTTGTGATAGGACACACCAGCGGTTTATTTTGGTGCATTCATTATGCATTCAATGACAATTTTTAGTAAATTGTTATTTTAATATTAATAATTTTAATTTATTTTATTGTCATATGAAACTATAAAGGATCCGCTCAAGTTTTAAGAAATGAATTGATTAGCCCCGCTTGTTTTAAAAACTAATTTCTTAGTCCTTTTTATCCATTTTTTTATTTTTCAATTTATTTCATCTTTTTTTCTTAAAATAGATAAATAAAAAATAAATAGATGTCGTGAAAATACGGATGAGAAAAGTAGACATTTTTTTAGAATAAAATTGGAATTCCTCCTACAACGATCGGGTTATTACGTAAAGGTATAAATATAATTCAACACTTTAAAGTATTTAACTTATATATTTGTTGACAAAATATGAACTTTAAATTTTAGATTAAAGTAAGGATGAGTTATCTTATCTTAAAATAATTTATTGGTAGTTCTTCGATGCTTATGATTAATTTTAATATTCTTCAAGTATACTCAATCTTTTAATTTCAATAATCTACTCAAATTCTATACATTATTCTCGTAGAAAGAAGTAAAACAAAAAAAAAGGTAAGATATAAGGGTTTTTGAAAGAATGGTAGCGCTTGCTTTTTAAAGTACTTTTCATTTCAAAATATATTAAAATAATATATATATTTCTTAAAAAAATTATTTTTGATATTAGCACATCAAAATAATATGAAAACATCAAAAACATATTAATTTAAAATAAAATTTAATTTTTTTTCAAAAACACTTTCCGACATCAATGCCAAACATTGTCGAATTCATCTATTTGAAACCTTTTTGAAATTGTTTTTATATATCGAAAATTTTAACAATTAATTTTAACTTTAATGTTACTATACAGAATACATAACTCTAGTTAAAAAGAGAGAGATAGAAATAGGCACAATATCAAAATAGTTTGCAATATAATTCTAGTATCTAAGTTATTATTTGTTTTTGCATTTTAAAAATATTTTTTAAAAAATTTAAATTTAATATTTTTTTGGTGTTTTTAGATCATTTTAATATGCTAATTTTAAAAATAAAATTTTAAAAATAAAAAATATTATTTTAATATCTTTCTAAATAAAAAACAAATATAAATAAATCTCCATACTCCCTGAGAAAGAGAGAAGAGAATGTGAGCAGCTGAATAATATTACAAAAAGCATCTTCAACTTTCTTTCAAGAGCAACCAGAGAAAGCAACACGGAAATGTCAAACGATTCTCCATTGGACAAACCGACCACCATAAAGTACCCACCCCCTTCAATCAATCAACCGAGCAACTCCAGCTCTCCTTTTTTTCTCCTCCTCTTTTTTCTCTTCCTTTGTCGATTGAGATCTTCCTTTTTGCTAATTCTATAGGCAAACCTTAGCAAAACATTCAAGAAAAAAAGAAAAACCTGGGTGCTTTTGTACCTTAGAGCTTGGTCTAGCCTATATCAGTTAGGGCTTGATGGTTTCCTCCTCCCAGGTTTTAAGTTTGCTAACCAAAAAGAACTGGGTGCTTGTACCTGAGAGCTTGGGCTAGCATGATTGAGAATATAGTCATGGTTGTTTCAGAAATATATTAAAATAATATTTTTTTAAAAAAAATTATTTTTGATATTAATACATTAAAATGATTTAAAAACATATTAATTTAAAATAAAAAAAAATAAAAAAAATAAATTTTTTTAAAAATATTTTTGAAACAGAAAATCAAACAAGGCTGCATGAAAGCTATCTCAAGATACCCAATGAAAAAAAAAAAAAAACTTTTAGGGAAGGAAATTTAGCAGAGTGGGGACAGTTTGGAGTAGGGAAGTGAAGGCTAGCTGATGAAACCTCCATAGCAGCCAAGCAAGCTCAAGCCCAAAACTATTGCTGCTTTTGAGAATTGCTTGGTATCAAAACTGTAAAAAAACCGTTTTACATAAAAAGAATCAATCCGATGATTTTGTAAACTACGTACAAAAGGGTAGCACTCGACAGCGTGGGTGGTCTTGTCGTGCTTCCAACGATATGACTTGTAGATTAGGACACGCATTATATTGGGTAATGTACCAATGATGTGTGGTCGTGTGTGTGTGTGTGTGTGTGTGTGTGTGTGTTGTTAAATTAGACAAAAGTAGTAGGAAAAATGAAAACTGAAGGTCTTGTACCCATTTCAAGGCAAACACCGAAAAGAAGTTTTGGATTAAAAGGTTTTGAGGTTATATTTTAAAGTGTTTTTTTTGTTTGGAAATGTTTCTGATATCTGGATTTTAAAATGATTTAAAAATATAAAAAAATTAATTTTAAATAAAAAATCAAATTTTTTAATAAACACCATTCCATATATGTTCTCAGATAAAGTGTCCAAGCAAATTAGCTTCTCGGATCACTTTGACGGCCCTTCTTTCCATGAGGCCCATGTAAGTGAGACCCATAAAATCTCTTGCAGTACATAGAAAACCTGGCTTCTTTAGCCTGACCGACAATCTCAAAAGGGCTGGCATGGCTTGCTAAGGGAAAACTGCCTCACAAAGTTTGATGATTTTCTGCCCTTTAAAATTTGCAAGTGTGGTTTTGATAATGGCTGTGGGCCAATCCCTGGCATGGTCACGGACTATCAACTGTGGTCCAGTGCAAAAAAATTGTATATTTGATGTGGATCTTGAGAGTATTTTTTCCTTTTTTTACAAGGAGAATAAAAACAGGGCGAATTGGAAAAGAAAAGCAGGGAGAGGGCGAGGATGTTTAAAACCAAATTGACAAATGCAAGGGGTGAAGGAGGCGTTAGGAAGAAGAAAAGGGATCTGCGACGGAGAAGAGAAAACTGAAGAGGAAGGAGAGATGATGGGCAGAAAACATACAGTTAAAAGAGAAGAAAAGGAAGGGGAATCGGATATCGGATAGGAGACAGGATAACCAGACTACTATCTTCTCCCTTGACAACTCCTAGGTCTCCAAAAAAGAGGAAGATAACAATTCTCTCTTTCTCGTTCTCTTTTGTTTTCAAAACCTTAATCTTTACGATCTCAATTTCGGAAGGAGACGAATTCAAAGGATGAAAATTGATGATAACAGTTTTGATGATATGGATCATATTCTTTGAACCTGACCTGGAGCAAGTTTGGTCCAAGGTTACAGGTTAGGTGAGTTTACTAGGGTTAATTTTTTTTATTTATAAAAAAATAAAAATTATATCATTTAAAAAAAAATCAATAAATTTTGATTGAGTTTGACTGGGTTTTTTCCATGCTGACAAGGTTATGGGCTAACCCAAATTTTTGACTAGGTCAATTCTCATTATACTTTTATTGAAACTCATCCCGACCTAGGTCCCATGTCACCCAGGTCATGGGTCAACCCACAAAGTCGGGTCGGGTTCTTACAGTGATCTAGAAATGCAACAACTAGGGGTGTTTTTGGTTCACTTTGGTTTGGGTCTAAAAATCCAACCAAACCGAGATATGTTATTTATTAAGAATATGACCTAGATTAAACCGAAAACCAGTTCAAACCGAACTAGTTTGGTTTGATCAAGGTTGGTGTTTTGGCATTAAAAATTAGAAAACCTAATACCTATTAAATGAGCTTTTTTTTTTGGTTTTTCTAAACGGGCATATATTAAATTAAGCTTTAACAATTTCTTATTAAGTTTATTTTTTTGTAGGTTTTTTTAACAAAACTAGCCCTAACTCCATTACTAAATTGGAAATTGAATTTAATAGGAACCTAATTAGACATTTGTATTTTTTTTCCTGTTAGGCCAAATCATTGCACTATGTAATATATATGATCAAATTTATTTTATTATGACTCTGCTGGGCCTTCTATTTTCTCCATTAATGCACATAAAAATAAAATTTCGGTCCAATAAAAAAGACCAAATCGTGGAAATTGGGAAATCATGGGCACCTCAAATTAATAGAAGTGTTCATACTAGCAGTAAGTATATACATTAATAAAAAAAATTAGCAAATCAAATACAAACAAATCTATATTAGAGAAAATTAAACAATAACATACTATATAGTTTAGAGAAAAAGATCCAGCAACAACAACATCTAAAAGATCCAACAACAACAAAAGCCAAAAGATCTCGCAAGGTTAATGCTATAAAGAAAAACTAGCAAATTAGAAAAAAAATTAGAGTTTGATTAGTAAAAGATAACAATGAAAAATTAAAAGGGAATTAACAAGGTAAAGTAATTCAATTACCCAAAACAATTTCATTCCAACATTTCATCAAGATCACCAATACGACTTACAAATCCTTACAATTTGTAGAGATTTTAAAACTTGCACCAAATTCTATAAAATAATAAATTAAACATGTTAGATTAAACATATGTGAAGATACGATAATATAAAATAACTAATTTTAAATTTATAAATTATTTGAATCACTCATATTAGAATTTTCAATATAATCCATAAAGCTCTAATATCAATTGTAAATGGTGCTAAACGTAACCAATTTTAACAACAAACAAGTTCTTACACTATTGAAGGAGATAAAGAGCTTCAAAATAACCTTAATATACGACCACCGGTTTTGAAGGCTGCTTTAAAAACAATAGTAGATATCGGGACAGTTAACACATGTTGTGCTACTTTAGAAGTAATCTTTATCTTTTATAACACTACGTTTCCACTAACCTAAAATATCTAATTTATAATTAATAAGATTCTCTTAACCATCACCCAAATACTTCTCAATCTTATTTTTTCTCTCCATACCATCTTACTTCTCTAATTTTTTTTTTTTGAATTAAGAAGCCAAGTCATCTGACATATCATTAACACCATCGAATCAACATCAACATCATATTTATTTCTACTAGTTGCAACATCTTGCATAAACTTAACACCCTCATCAACCATTATAAAATAGTCATACAACCTTCCCTTAACTTGCCTTTTCAACACATATCCAAATCTCACATATTTTAATTTAAAAAATAAATCTAACACAACAACCACATACAATAAAAAGTCTTGTTTATCTTGATCTCTCCAATATTTTTTATACTTTTTCATCATATTCTTTTCCATGTCACCTAAAAATCTTTAATTTTACAAGTGGATATCTTGACAGCATAGAAATCAATTCATCAACATCAACAACATGCCCATATTTATTTCTAATAGTTGCAAAATACTTGCATAAACTTAACACCCTCATAATTACTTCAAACCACCTTCGATTTAATTGATGGAAGTTGACCAAGACAAAAATACAGTGACATGATAGTGTAAATTGGCCCCTGATAACAACAATGTTGAACCCTAAGAAAAAATTACTATATAGGGGCCTTTATGTTTCTTTTGTCTTGTTGGATGAACATGTGTTACTTGGATTAAAAGTAAGGCTATTGGTGCTTATTCAACTTGAATGGATTGAAATAAATTAATTAAAATCTGCAAAGACCTTTTTGTTTTGCTATATCTTTTTCAATTATATATTATACACTTTTTCTTAGTCAACTTAACATTCAACCAATTTTGAAAATCATAGCTTGAACCATTTTCAAGGGGCGGGGACCAAATAATGCATTCATAAAGAGGAGATCATAATATAAAAGCATGTGCCTAATGTATGTTATGAACTGCATAAGACTTGATATGCTTACTCAGTTAATAAACATATTAGATTTACAAGTAATCTAAATATAGGTCATTGAAAGGCAATAAAAAGGGTATTCAAGTATTTCAGGTGCACCTGAGTGCTACATATATTGGTTCATACAAAAGGATATAATGAGCACTTAAAGCCTTTAAAAATCTACAAGTAGATATGTATTCACATTTTATGGAGCACTTGTGTTATGGAAGTCCTTCAAACAAACATGTATAATTAGATTCACGATGAAATCAAAGTTTATTACTTTTGATAAAGCTAGAGATGAAGACAAATAAAAAATTTCTTAGTCATAATTAACATCGCTAAAACTAGGTAGTATTTGGCATAAAAAAGAGAAGTCCGGACATGACTAATCGTTAAACACTTGCTCTCGAGATTATTCCATTGAAGTAAAGTCAAAGGAAGATATAGATACCCAGGGGGGGGGGGTTGTGTATAATTCATCAAGAGGAATGGACTTAAAACCTTTACAAAATGAAAGGATGTAATGATGATAATCATACCTAGTTGATTAAAGATCTCAAGATCTAGGTTCAAATGAAAAACTAAGTCATATAATATCCTTGGTAGTACAAGAAAATTATTTTTTTTATTTCTATGATAAAATATGTGTTGATTGTAGTGTGATAAAAGGTGAGCTGAGCTCTTAATGATTTTTGTATCTTGGTACACGAAGTAGAGTATAACAAAATACTCTCAATAAAATATCACTTATATGAGTAAAAAATATGGTTGTTTCTTTTATAATTTTAATAAAAACTGAATTATTTAAAGTACTCATGAATCCAAGAGTTGTCAAGGCCAAAATAAACACAATAGTGAGAACAAAAAAAAAAATTATCTAGGTAGAGAACTATATGAGAAAGATTGTCTTGGTTTACTCAAAAGACTAAAGAGTCTAGGACATCACGTTCACTTTTTAGCCAAGTAAATCCGATAACATTTTACTAAGAAAGGTTTACAACCAAAACTAGCTATCCTCATGTAGTATCTCTCGATAAATTTTTGAGTCATTTTCAAACTGGTGAGACAATTTCTATTCATGTGAGGGGTTGTTGGGAATTTATTTTAATTAACATAATTTAAACAAATTTTAGGTGAATGAGAAATTAATCTCAAAGAACCCTTGGTTTTTCTACTCAAAGAACCCTTGGTTTTTCTAGATTTAATTCTTGATTTATAGTAGCTAATCAAAGATTGATAACGATGAGAATTAATTCTTATTAATTCTTCAAACTTCTATCTTTTAAAATTTACTATAAAAGATGGGATGAAGGAAGAGTTTCTAACTTGAATTTTTTTTAAAAAAATTCCTCACCTCATAGTTTAGTGTTTTTTTTTTATTTTAAGTTTTGATTTTCCTCTCAAATCTAGAGTTTAGATTCATCTTGTTGAAATATATTTGAGCTTTATATCCTTTGGTTCAAATATCAATGTGGTGTTGTTAGAATCTTGGAATGCATATTATAAACTTCCTAGTTGCACAAATGATGAGTAATAAAACTTTAAAGATAAATGATTCATTCTTAACAACAACAAAAGATTCATTATTTTAAAGTATCTCAACAAGTAAATATCTTTTTTATTTTGATTTAAGTATAATTAATTTTATTATTAGTAGGTATGCTGGGATTTTAATTTTATATTAATTACAAGTTTGGATATATCCGTGCTTTTATTTTTTAATTATATATGTATTAAAAAGATATTTTTCATGAATTATTAATTTACATGTTTATTGTTTAACTTTTCTTCAAAATGTTTTTACTGGGGTGACGGCCATTGTCCCCACAAATTGGTGCACAAAGTATGGGCGAAAAACACATCATTTTCGACGATTTTTATTCATTTTAATATCCTGGACTTCCAACGATGCTGGTAGTGGTGGGGTTCGTAGTTGGGTGTGGAAAGTTCAGCATATGCAAAGTATGGGTCAGCTTTTTCTGTAACAACTAAGACGTGCAAGAAAGAAATATTGACTTGCACTGCGTAATTCATTAATTCTGATAGATTGCAAAAGAGAGGAGATCAATGTTTTCACATGGCATGAGGGGCATTGACACAGCCTTCCCAATTGGAATTATAGATAATGACAGGATCCTCTGTGGTTCTGGACACACTTGCTTACATGATGAGAATATAGAACAATGCAACTTGTGATTTCTTTTTTATTATTGTCCTTTGTTCTATTAACATAGATGTATGAGCTAATTTGCGTATATTTTGATTAATTCCACAAGCTCTGAAGTTAACGATCGTATAAATCTCTAATTGTCTGAGAGAATTTTTTATTACTGTCAGAAGGAAAGTGAGTTCTTTCTTGAGCCTGTAATTGATTTGGAATAACCCATGGCTAAGGACATCATGGAAGATGGTCTCTTCTTTTTGTGGGTGTCATTCTTCACGCAGTTGAGGGTCAAGGGAATCGAGCATGTGACAACCGAACCAGTTATGCCAGTCATGTTCAAAGCAATCAGGAATGTGTCCTTACACATTATTAGTATATAGCTCCATACCGTATAATGATGAGGTAAAGCATTCTTGTGGCAGGAAAAAATTAGTACCCATATATAAAATCAAAATGAACATGCTGCTCGTGCTATTAGTTAAAGCAAAAATGGATTTTGCTCTATGCTACAGAGAACTTGCCACATGGTTCTATCTACCTCTCCCCTTGGTTTTATTAAAGATTAATCTCTCTGATCTGTGTCCCCTGTAAATCTATGGCGCTGGTCTCTACTCTCAAGATGGCCCGTAGAATAGTCAAGCGTGAGACCAGTTACAGTACTGTACTGTTACTTGCAAAGCACGTCTAACGTTGTCTTTTCCTATATGCATAACCACGGAGAACCCATGAGCCGTTAAGGTTGCAACAGTGGTCCATGGTTTCATCAATCCATTTTACAGTATGGATCGCTCTTCTTGTGCACCCAGCTAACTGCCGAGGGCCATCAAATCTGCATCAGCAGAAGCCAGAAACAAGTGCCTCAGGGTGAGGCATGAAAAGGCCAACACAACAAGTGCTAACAAAGCTAGTTCAACAGAGTTTTGCTTCAATAATTAAAAGGCAGTGATTAATCTCCTTTCTCGACTTGAACTACAGGATAGAAAACTCTTTGTTCCATTATCTCACTGATGTAGCAAGTTAAAAGCCTTTGCGTGTGTTCGGCTGTTTACTCACCAGAAAAGGAATCAAATAAATGCTAAGGTCGGACATCTGAAAACTTGGAAGAAGAATTAACTTTCTGGGAACAAGCTCTCTTGTATAAATTAAATTTTATGCCATCAACAAAGGGGAAGGCAAAGAGAAAACATCAAAAGCTCTGAACAGATTTTTGAGGACTACTATACAATCCTTCCGATTTCCGTATGGCTGCTAAAAAAAAAAAAACTCAATACAAATAAAAGTAGTAGACAAGTTGAAAAAACACAAGGAACCAACTTCCACTTCTTCATTGATGAGTTGTTGGTTCAATATCTTTGAGAAGTCCAACTATCTGTTGCATGCTTGGTCGCTTTGAGGGGAGGTCAGCTGTGCACAGATATCCAATCTTGAGGGCCTCCTCCATTTCGCGTTCTGGTCCCGTATTGCGAATTTTCGGATCAATTGCTCTGGACCCTTGGCTCTTCCTTACCAATCCTCTAACCCAACTAACTAAAGTTGAATTTTTCTCTCCAGGATAATCATCTCCAATTGGCTTTTTTCTAGTAATTAGCTCAAATAAAACAACCCCGAAGCAATATACATCAGATTTTGGAGTAGGGCTGTCGTTGTCTGGATCAGTAAACTCTGGGGGAACATAACCAGGTGAGCCACGAGCAATCTCCTCATCTAAACCGTCGCCCAAGACCCTGGCCAGGCCAAAATCAGATAATCTTGGTTCCAGGTTATAATCTAGATAAACACTACTAGCTTTGACATCTCTATGAATAATTGGAGGTGAGCAACCATGATGAAGAAATGACAATGCACGAGCAGTGCCAAGTGCAATTTTGTGTCGGAATCTCCAGGTTGTTAATAACCCTTCAGAACCAACGTTTTGAATTCCATTATTGTCATCTTCTTCCCATGTCTCTCTGCTCCAATCTTCGGTTATCTGAATCCCAAGTGGCAAATCATGGAGCAAATTTTGCAAGTTCCCATTCTCCATGTAATCATAAATGGCAATTCTTTGATCCCCAGCTAAGCAGTAGCCAGTCAATGGAACAAGATTGGGGTGCTTAATTCCACCAAGGTACTCAAGTTCTCTGGCAGCTTCTTGGTCTGTCAATGTGGATCCATGGACCAACACTTTCACGGCTACATGAATTCCTCCAGGTAGAAATCCCCTGTAAACAGGCCCAAATTTCCCTTCAGCCAAAAGGGTTCCTCTATCAAAATTTGAAGTAGCAGACAAGAGGTCTGCAAATGTGATATTCAACAATGGCTTCTCAAAAATCACCACTGGGACTGAATTTGCCTGCTTAACATCAGCAACCCATGTTGTGGAATCAGTCTGGAAGGAAAAGGGGCCTGAAATATTTTGTTCTTCCTTGTACGAGGTTTGCTTCACTTCCCACATTTTGGGTTTCCTTCTACAACCAAAGGCGATAAAAAGCAGTCCGGCAAGCAAGAAGACCAAGGAAAGGGCTAAACCCAGAGCAAGCTTTAGTCCCTTGTGGTTGGTGACTTTTCTTTTAAAAAGGCCTGGGTTCGCAGCAATTGGGCAGCTGTCTAATGATCCATGGAAGTGTGTTTGGAAGGTTTCACGGGAAAATTCTGTGCCACAAAGGGTTAAATTGTTGTAAGAGAAATTGTAGCTCTCCATCCGTGGGAGTTTTTGCAAGAGGGACACTGGGATCTCTCCACTCAAATTGTTATGTGACACATCAAGAACTTGAAGGTTTTTGATGGTTAACAGAGGAATTTGGCCACTGAGATGATTTTGAGAAAGATCAAGTGCGTGCAGACTACTCAATTGTGCGATTTCACTTGGAATGTGACCTGTGACACTAGTTTTAGACAAATTGAGATATTCTAATTCCGAAAGCATATCAATTCGCGGGAACTCCTCTTTAGTAAATCTATTGAATGCAAGATTAAGGTATTTGAGATTCGGGGCCTGACTGAAATCTTGAAAAATCTCTCCACTAAGCTGATTCTCTGACAAGTCCAAATAAACCAGACGAGACCAATTGTAGGTAGAATTGAAATGTACCTGAGAAATGTGACCTTGAAACTGGTTTTTGCTCAGGTCCATCACCTCCACCAGCTCCTGAAACACACCCATAACTGAACCCTGAAACGAATTCCCCGAAATGTTAAGACTAGTGATGGATTTCATTAATGAGAAATCCGAGTCCCGGCCTTGAATCCCATTTCCTGCAAGGTTTAAGGTTTTGAGCTTCGGGAAAGCGGCACCAAAACCATCTGGTAAGGACCCATCCAGCTTATTCATTGAAAGATCAATAAAGTACAGTGACTGGCAACTCAGAATTCCCGATGGAATGCTTCCTTCAAACCCATTTCTGTCAAGTTTAAGAACCCTCAAACCACCGAGGGAGCTTATTGCTGCAGGGATTTCACCAGAAAAATTGTTGCTTGATAGATCAATCGTTTCAAGCGCACCAAAATTGCCAATGTTGTTGGGCAGGGGCCCAGAAATCTGATTTGAAGATAGATTGAGGACCTTGAGAGAGCCTAAACTCCACAAGTCCGAAGGCAAAGATGTGATTTTGTTGTTGCTAAGATCCAAAGTCTGAAGCTTGCTTAGTTTACCAATGGTGGTATCAGGAATAGAGCCAGAAAGGCCTAAACCAGAAGCCAGAAACTCAACAACGTGTTCTTTTTTGGCATCACAGAACACACCTTGCCATGAACAAACGGAGGCAGAAGAGTTGTATAGTGGAGAAGAAGTTAGGCCCGTGTTCTTCAAAAACTCAGAGATAAAGAACCCATCAGTATTGGGTTGTTGACAAGCCAAAGGCTTGAAGAACAGTGAGAGAATCAATATAGAGCGAAGGAAACTAAATCCCATTTGGAATCAAAGGCTAAAACTTCCAAACTTGAACCAAAACCCCGAAAACAACTCGGCCTCTCTGGTGCTTCAAAACAAAACCACCACAATAACATTCATGCTTCTCACTCCATCTTAATCCATCCTATCAGGCTCATTCAACTCCACTAAACACCACTAAACAGAGTGTTAAGGGGCGTTCTAAGATAAAAACCTGGGCTAAAAACTCTCCAAAACCACAGAACTAAAAGCTTGTGGTGATTGTGTAATAGCGCACAGAAAGGGCCAAAAAAAGGACTCAGAAAGACCAAAACAGTGTAAAGCTACTACAGAGATAACAAAAGGTATCTGAGAATTGTAAAGGTTTATGGAGTTTAAAAGGAGAATGTGAGCATGCCTTGTCTGGTTTTGCAGGAGAAAGGCAAAGCCAGCAAAACAAACAAAGAACCCAAGTGAAGAAGCACTTTTGTCTCTGCTGTGTGTAGAGGAGCAAGAAAAAGCTCGAGACTTTTTGCTGGATGTTTTTTACTTTTTTATAATCAGAGGAGTAGTGGTATTTATTTATTTATTTATTTATTTTAGTTTAATGGGAAATATTAGGGTAGTTTATACATCTAAATTTTTATTATTGTAATGGTTGGAGTAGTGGTATTTATTTTTATTTCTTATGGTGTAACCCAGAAACACAGTGACAGGAGTTATCTTGGGAACAGAAATGACAGTAAAAGCGGACAGGAGTTGGGGTTCATAAATGTGGAGGAAATCGATAAGAAATAAACATAAATTATCGACATGGTTTGGTGAATTTATGATCCATGGTGTTGGGTCGGTGTATTCAATGATTCTTCTTCAATGCCGGTTCTTCTTTATACTTATTACTGATTACTTAGGGCTCCTTTTTCTTAATTGTGGTTTAAAGGGGGGCAAAAAAGTAAAACTTTTTCTTCCTCTCTTTTTTTACTCTAATGCAATTTGTCTAGTGAGATGAATATAGAATTTAATAAGAACAAAGTAGAGTTTATTTCCATATTTTCTTATAAGAATTTAATAACACATCCACTTACCAAAAAAAATAGAGTTTGTTTTTTCACTTTAAAATAAAAAATTTGTAAAATATAATTTGCTATCAAGAAAAAAAAATCCAAAAATTAATATAGTTTGATTGTCTGAATCATTCCTAGCAGCGTAGCCTATCAAACTTCAATGAATTATACTACTATGAATAACGTAATTTATAAAAAACAATTAAAAAGTTGTTTTAGTCATTATAATAAAACTCTTAAAAATAAATAAATAAATAAAGGTTGCTCCTAGAAGCAATGTGACCTTTGTGATTTCTTTAGTACTACTTTATGCCACAATTTAGCTAAAGGTTGCACTACTTCTAGTAGTGGAAACTTTGAATTTTCTTTTTCTTTTTTTTTTCCTTGCATTTTCAACTTTTTATTAATTTTTTTTATAAGTTGGAAAGTAGGGTTTAGGGTGAAAAAATAAAATAAAGGAAGAATGATATTTCATAGGACTTTTTAGCTCACAAAAGAAAGTGGAGAAAAATAAATGAAGGAGACAGATCTTCTTGGCAGGGAGGAGAGTTTGGCACCTAACTTCCTGGTGGTTGGTTGGATATATTTCATTATAGATTTTATGAATTAAACCATGCTTTTATATATATATATATATATATATATATATATATAGATAGATAGCGCGTCATTTAAAATATTATTTGGAAACACATTTAAAATATTATTTGGAAGAAATTTAAAATTAATTTGTTTATATTTTTGAATTGTTTTAATATGCTAATATTAAAAATAAAATTTTTAAAAATATTATTTTAATAAAAAATAGGTAATTAAGTAGAGGTGTTGATTTTTAGTATAAACTCTACACAGCATAAGATCCTTAATGCCCACTGTAGCGATCATATAACACTAACAGTTAGCAAACTCCTCTTGTCTTTTGGTAACACCTAATTCCTCCTTTCCCCCCCCTTACAAACCTCATTTGGCACCATGATTGGAAAAGTAAGTAGTATTTTATGTTTTTAATTTAAAAATAAATTAAAATAATATATTAGTTTATTTAAACAATTTAAAAATATAAAAAATAATCAACATTTCTAAAAACATCGTTTAAAACGACTGCTCATGCACATGTTTTGACAAACTGCTGAATCCAACCGGTCATTTCCTTCACAGGATTTTGTCGGCCAAGATTAAAGATTTGGGACCAAAAACAAAATTGTAATGTAAAGTTGAATGTCATTAATTAATGACTTGATTATCTTCTTCTTTATACTATATAGTATAAAGAAGGGAATGATTGGACTGCCCAATTGGAGAACGAGAACATTAAATTAAAAAAACAACAGTTTGGACAGTGAAGTTGGCGGGCCATCTCCAGACATTAATATTAACAAAATCCAATTGTACACCACGGGTACAAGTTCAAGTCGGTTTCATCTGGGGCCCGTATGAACGTAGAGATGGTTGAGGCCCCCACAGTCCTTCTGTGCTCTTGGAGTGATTGTGGGATTGTGGATGAATAATATATTAATTATGGCTTCTTGATTAATCATTACCATGTAAACTAATTATAACACATAAGTAGGGTTAATCACATGTCTGAACTGCCCTCCCTTGTAACAAAGGTAATGTACATTTTGGAAGGGTAGTACAGTCTCTTCACATGGATAACAAAGTTCATAAACCAGCATCATCGCTGCAAGCACTCTACTAAAATAACTTCTTATCATTATTAACAACATGGGTTGGGTTGGGTTGGGTTGTATGCAGAGAGAGTAATACTTTGATTTCGAAAAGATAGTTAAAATAAATAAAAATGGAATTTCCTGCTCAAATATAACATATTTTTTAATCAATAAAAATAGATTTATACTGAGATTGAAAAACATATTTTAGAGGTTATTCACGGTTTCTCTTTACTCATTTTTCTTTCAAATAAAGGGAGGATATTTTTTTTTAGTTCTCAATAAATAAACATACTTTTTAATTTTCTATTGAAAGGGAAAAACTAGAAAAGAAAAAGGAAACAACAAATGAAAAAAAATCCCAAATCCTATAGGGTTGTCAGAAATAGAGTAGTACTTTAATTTAAAAAAAAAACTAAAATCAAACGAAAAAAAATGATACTTCATGCTCAATTTTATAATATTTTTTATTTTTTAAAATTTATTTTTAATACCAGTATATCAAAATAATCTTAAAAATATAAATTTTAATTTTAATAATTTTATCCGTATGCAACATTTTCCGTAACATGAATAGAAAGCCATGCAACAACTCGATAAGAATAACCCTCACCGATACAAGCAGATCCATTGTAATAAGTGAGTTCCTTGGCCATGATTGCACGCCTTCTTTTTGTCAAAAATCAGCAAGGCCGTCACTGTCTTGTATAGTTGCACCATCTTCATTGACTCATCAGAGTTTATACGCCACAAACAATGTTCTCTTATTAACAGAACGATTCTAACACATTTTTAAGTTTTTTTCAGATCAGTCATCCAAGGTTTTGTGGATAACTATAGTCACTCCCTCAGTAAACATCAAAAAGTAGGAAAGAGAACAAAATTGGTAAACATCATAGATTTAACAGCATGTCGACAAATCATGATCCCACAAGCGAAAGTCATGTAGCTTCATATCCTGAAGGGCTGGTCTGCAGACCTAGATCGGTCTATCTTGGCCTTCTTAACTTGGGTTTTCTTCGTGGCGAATGCTTGGAAAAGGTTTGGCCCGTCAAAGTTGTGCATAGATTGCCTTGGCTTCTTTCTCTTACCTCGGTCATAATCTTCGTCCCTGAGTAAAATAGAAGTTGCACCATGCAGAACAAGATTAAAATTACAGAAAGCAGGTCCAATAAGCAAAACTAATTGGCTTGGCAACTACCCCTTCTGTAAGGGTTATATTATTTTTCTTTTCATTCTAAAAAGGGAGAGTCAGGAATCCAAACTCACCACTCATCTGCTACATAACCAGTGCTGAGATTTTCTACCCCATTGGATTCCACAATCTGAGGTGGCATTGCTATTCCATCCCAAGGTGCAACTGTGATAAACAAAACAAGGCAAAAAAAAAAAAAAAAAACTTTCAGCAAGTCAAACTGTGAGTTAAATTTCCAAATCAAGAATTTAGTCATGACTGCATCCAAATAGATCTCATGCTCTTCTGCTTAGTTTGATGTGTCTTTACTTTGTAAGGAGTTAGTCAGCGAAGAAAAGATGACTGTCTGTGTTTAAGCTAAGAGGTGGAAATATGTCTAAGCAAGAGCTACAGTCTAGCTTTCTGGACCCTGCCACGAAAGCAAACTTTCAAGTCTCCATCGCATGAATTTCCATTCAAGGGATTATAATCATAAACCTATGAACATGAGTCCTTCACAAGTTTCTTCAGAATTAAGCATTTTGTTCTATAGCCTCAGCACTAAAGCGAAAAAAATGCCCCACCCCACCGAAGGCACGAACCTGGGCAGATTACTTTTATGCATGGAGGCACCTGCCAATGGCTTCATGAGACATCAGCCCTCCTTAAACAGACCAGGCACCCAAGAGTGGGAAAAGCTAAAGGCGGGATTGAATCCAATAATTGATAGGCCTATTATAGAGATCTCCACTATGAAGAAAGAATAAGAATCTATCTAGATTTCCAGATTTGTTCCACCATGATAAAGGGTGCCGTGCAAAAAAAGAAAAGAAAACAATCCAAAAAGCAATGACTAGGTGCATAAAGCAAACTACTGGATAACAAGTGTGCATGCTCAATTGCTGAAAATGATATGCCATAGATGGTCAGATTAGAGTTTCAGAACAGTGCTCACCAGTCTCCTCCACACCCCCAGTAATTATCCCCATCATCCTGTTCTGTGATGCATATCTTTTGCTATTTTCAGAGCAGTCAGGTTCTCTTGGATCTCCTTGGTTTACTTCAGAAATTGAGATAGAGATCTTTCGTCTTTGCTCATCCATTGCAAGCACTGCACTGCTTGGACTAATTCTCTCCACAGATTCTACATCTACCACACCCGTATCACTGCAGTTTCTTACATTATCTCCCTTTCTTGAACCAGATTTAGCCATCTTCCTCCGAGAATTCATTGACGCCAATAAAATTGTAGATGAGATTTTGGATGTAGATGGCCCCAATTCTGATGAAAAACCATCATTCTCTGGCTGCTCCTGCAAGTTTTCTTTAATGAGATTATTGGTCTTCGAAGCGTGGCAATTGCTCTTTTTGTGCTTTTCCCTCTTTTGAAGGCCCAAGGACACCTTGAATAAGTTTGTGCCAAGATGCATCCTACGCTTGAGAAGCTTATTCTTTAATTTCTTTTTAGGTAAGCGATCAGGAGCTTTGCTCTGCAAACATTCATTTTGAATGACAGATGGGACAGATGCTGTTGGGATTAAACCCTCAACCAACTGATGTACAATATATTGCCCACCTTCACCAGCCTTATCACTAGGTGTTTTCCAAGCAGCACTCTCAATGGGGATATCCCCACCCTGAGAATAGAGAAATAAATCAAAACCTGGCCAAACAATGATGTAAGCTGTAAGCATCCAGAGGAATGCATATACGTAATCACCTGATCACTTTCACAGCCTGGCTTATTAGGTGATTTCACAGTGTTTGATTTATCAAATGCCTTGCCAGTAGATCCCTCGGAAGGAGCCAATCTTGGAACCTCACTCACTGTTTTACCACAAGAATCCTCACATGGAGCTTGGCTTGAAACCCCCACATTTTGGTCAACATTAATCTGGATTGATCAATGAATTCACAGTTAGAAACAAAGTGAAAATGCCACCCAAGTGAGGGAACAAGGGAACAGGCTCATGATGGGCATGAAACATCTATTTACCTTTTGTGAGGTCTCCCTTGTGACAAGTTTGTCAATAGCAGAACTTTGGGGGCCGCTGCTGCTGCTACATGGCTCCTTACAGTCACTGGTTTTGGCCTCAGTAATAATAGAAGCATTTTCAAGTTTAGGAGCAACATTATTGCTGTTCAGAGATGCAGTTGAAGGTGGCAAGCATTCTCTTAGCTGAGAATTTGCCAATTTTGATGTGTCTGTTGACAATGGTGCACTTGAAGTTTCTAAAGAAGAATCCACTTTCAGCAATGTTTGCCTATTGCTTTGCTGAAATGATGTGTCTTTTGGATGGATCTCTGATGATGTAACAACACTTGATGCATCTTTTTTATTCATAGCAGCAGGAGAGTTAGTAGCCTCCAATCTATTCCCAATCAAACCACCACCCACACATTCCTTCGAGAATTGCTTGGCGACCAGATCCGCAAAGTTATTGCCAAAGGTTGCTTTCATACTTTCTTTTTGAACAACATCAACAGGTTTTCTTGAAACAATAGTTTTTCTATCACGAACGTAGAACAGCATATAAGCCTTCTGCTCTAAAACAGCCTTCTCGCTAACTTGACGAACCTGTTAGATCAAGATAGCCAAAACTCATAAAAGATCGGATCACAGAAACCAGTAATACGAATAAAATTGCACCTAGCTTGCAGCTCTACATGCAGCAGATTTTCTAATACTGACTTCTTATGTCCACCATACCTGATTGTCATTGAGGAGGTGCCACGTACCACTTGATGTCCGAACAAAACAGACATAATGACCAGAGTGGGTATTGTGACCATAATGTACCAGAACACCATAAAGACTGTACTTTAAATCCCCCTCCTGCCAAGAATAAAGAACTCAATAAATAATGTAAAAAAAAAAAGAGCACGTGACTAAAGATAACAAAAAAAACAATCATTTACTAGCATACAATGCTAAGAAAAATACAAAGTGCCAAGTATCTTCCATTTGAACCAGTATTAACCTTTTGGCGCTGGTATTCTATTGCTTACCTATTTAAACTCATTTACACCAAACTAAGGGTGTACTAATGAGAAATATTAACACAGAAAAGAGATCCGGAAAACGTTTAGCAAGTCCACGCAACACATAGGATAAAGAAAATAGATAAACAGCACTATTCTTTTTTGCCCTAAAAACCAGCTTTGTCTAATATTTTCCACCTACACTAGTGAGCATTAATCATTGAATATTTGAACTCCACACTCTCATTAGTTTTTTGAACAACTTTCTTGCCTATTATTTTACAAACAAAAAACATCTTTCGGAGAAGCATATACCATCTCGGTCATAACATCATACACAACAAAAAAAAAAAAACACACACACACACACCGTAACAAAGTTCACCTTGCCAAAAACATAGAACAGGCTACACCAGTTAAAAATGAGCCAGAAGATTTGGAATGCTATTAAATGAAACTCCTCTAAGTTTAAGAATTCTAGAACAGATATTTGATCAAGTCTAGAAGAATAAATCATAATTTGGAATGTTATCAAATGCCACAAATTTTGAAGTTGGATTCTAAAATTGGTTTAAGAACCTGAAAGCTTAAATATGCTAGAAAAGATATTTCATCAAGTCTAGAATAATGATAGTTTACAACAAGAATGTGCATACTCACATAGGAACCACTGACAAATGGTTTCATGTCCAATGAACGATCAAATATAACTTTCCTGTCAACCTTCCGTCCAGGATCATGTGCATGAAACCGTTTTAGATGTATTGTAAGCACATGCGGTGCCTTGTGAACTGTAAGCCATTTCTTAGCCCTAACTTTCTGCTTACATCGCTGGCATTGATAATGCTTCTCTCCTCCATCTAACATCTCTGCAGCAGTGAAATTCCGAAGTAAAGCTGGCAAGGTATCTGCTTTGGCTATTTCAAGGCTTAAATCTAAAAATGGATCAAATTTGTTGGAGCTGTAGGAACATTGTTGGCATTCCACCTGAAAACATACTGAGAGAAACATTTAGTGTTTTGAGAAATTCAAGAGAACTTCGAACAAAGCAATATTCTGAAAGAACATTTATTGAGAATGGGAAAAGATTGCAAATAACAATGGAACATTCAAATCACAAAATACAAAAAATTCCATGCAAAACCATTTCTAAATGGCTGTATTTATTACTATCTAATCACTTCCCTGGAACTAATTCAACATCGTGACCACCCACCCATGAACACATATTTATTCACAGAGGAGCTTCCACAAGAGGACTTCATTCCTCAGAAAATTGTCAATGAATCCACCATAAAACAGTAAAAGTTTACCTGACTACAAAGGCTGCCACCAAAGATTTTGTGTACCAAACTTGTCTCATAAGCAGCAGGGGATTCACTTGGCACTCCTGAAGGTAAGCAGCATTTATGCATTGATTCCAGCAAATTAACCATATATTCATGTGCATCCTCCTGTCTTGCATTTCGGAAGTTCCTAGATATGCCTTATATGTGGTCAAGAAATACAAATACCGAATCATGTGAACAGCAAGCAAAACCCTTGCCTGGTATAAACATTGGAGGACTCCATCAGTCACTATATTGATGACACAAGCCCTCTAAAGCAGTACAACTATCTAAAAAACAAAAAAAATAACTTGTACATCTATTTTTAGATCCATAATTTATAAATGAAGAAAATCTAGCTCCAGTGGCATAGCTGCCCCCCCCCCGTCTCAAGTTGGAACTTCTCCTTAGTACCAAAGAAAAAAAACACTAGTTGTCGGAAAAATTACTAAAAGATCATAAATGTGTAATATAAGGTGTAGCGACCATAATAGTTTTTCTCCTCCTTAGGTCACCAAGATAATAAATAATCATCAAGGATAAAATAATCATATTTGGCCAACAAAACAAAAAATTACCATAGACCAAAAATCAAGAAATTAAAGGACATAAAGCATCAGAAGGATACGGCGCAAATTTGAGACAAGATCCTTGGGCACTAGTGACCTCCCACTTGATTGTAGAGCACGGCTCACATGTTTTTGGATGGCACACAAGGCACAAAATCCAGCAACATGACCTTCATAAATAAATCCAACATAAAAATAGGAAAAAACAAAGCACCACTTCATTTAGAGCAGTTACAAAGTACGAGAATTGGTGAAAGGACATCAGAAACTGATTACAACCATCAAGTCAATTAACCAGTCCCTTGAGAAACGTGCCAAAATTAGAGTTAAAAACTGGTAAAACCATGACAACAATCCACACCAGCCATGAAGAAATGTTGTTGACAGTTTCGAAAAACTGAGTAAAATCAAAGTAACAAATCCCCATTTATGCAAAGATTGTTCAAAAAGACAAATTAATCAATGAACTATTAGCTTGCGGTAATTGACCCTCAGCAGCACCAGATACATTCAACAGTCCAGTCCGAGATTATGCAAGAAAACTATGATAAAACCATTTTTTACCCAGAGTTAACTAATCAGTATATAGATTATTGAGAAACACTAAGAGCCAGTGATGGACAGCATGCCTGTAGAGAGAAAGTGTAGGAGAGTCACTCACATGAATTTTGATTCTTGCCACTATTTAAGTATGCTGTGAAAGTCTCAGTATATGTCCGACCACTACTGAATAGAGAAAACAACCATTCCCCAAATTTTGCAGACTCAAGCAATTAGTTTTTTTCAAATGGTAAGTCCAATAGGAGGATAGTTCATGGCCGTACAGAACAGAAGAATGTAAGAAACTAGTCACTTCCACCAAGTCAAAAGCAGGTACTTGTGAAGTAATATATGAAAATACAACTATTAAAAACTGGTGAAACCAGTTTCACGAAATCAATGCACACCAGCACGGAGCAAAGGTGTCGACCGGTTAAAAAAGTAATTTATTACCCCATTGTACAGAAAAATTGTTAAGAAGATGAATTAGTTGATGAAATAGTATGACGGGGGTAATTAACCTTCAACACCACTAAGAACAGTCCAGTCCAGATATGGAAAATAAAGCAGGAAATCTAGGGTGGCAACCATAATTAAGTAAAAAATTATCAAGCACATAGAGGACCAGACATCCAGTAATATAGATCATGCTTTCTCATAAGAAAGTGTAGAAGAATCACTCACACGAATTTTGATGCTTTCCACTTTGCAAATATGCTGCTAAAGGCTCAGTGTATGTCAGACATTGCACCACCGAATTGAGAAAACAAGTGTTCCCAAGATTTTCAAGGCCAGCACCCTAAAAATAATCCATGTGATCCACCAAGTTAAGCTGCTGGCCAAGTTTGAGTACAAACTAAAGTTCCTCAAAGTGGTAACCAGTGGCTAAATTAGAGTAAAATTGTTGGGGGACAAGTTAGATATAATGGGACCTTAAATAAATAAATAAATAAAAACAATAATTTTATGGAGAGGCTAAATTAGAGTTTCCGAAGGCAATATGAAAAATACCAAATTACAGGGATAATAATGAATTTTGGAAAATTTTGTGCCCCACTTGGCCATGGCTTACATGCCACCCCTGATGGTAACCACAAAGCAATCATAAATTGGAAAATGGAAAGAAAACAGTTTTTTTTCAGATTATATCGTTTCTACATTTTACCCCCTAAAATGATGTGAAGTAAATGAAATCACACTCAATAGAAAGGCCAAAATGAAATCTTTTAGCTAAAATCAAAATCGCATTTTACCCACTAGTAGAAACAAAATTCACCAAGTAGAAAGCACACTGAAACTAGATAAAACAGAACTACTATAACAAATAAAAAAAATAAATAGAATATCATTTAGAAGTTTCAAAAATAATAAAATGTATTTTTAACAAGAATCAGTTTGCAGCAGATCCCATATCTTAAGTTCCATCTTCCCAGCCAAACCGAAATTATAATCAAGCCAATTAGCAAAATTAAAACAAAAAGCTTGAGAAATCATGAGCAAAAACAAAACAAAAAACAAAAAAAGTTGAAAAGCATCCATAAAGCATGGGGAATGCCAAAATTGTGCCACGAAGAAAAGTCAATAAACATAGATAAATGAAAAAAATTAAAAATAAAACCAAAATATAATATATATATATATAGTTTAATTTTCAGTAGTTCAAAAGTTAAGGATGTTATTTGATTGAAGTTATTTTATTTATTTTTAATTTCAATTTAGTATTTAGAATTCAACAATACACAGCAGCAGATTCCACGGACAGTAAATTCCTTCATAATTGAAACCATAATTTCAAATTAAGAACTAAAAATGAAAAAAGAAAGAAATAACTTCAACAAAACAACATCCTCAACATTTAAAATATACTAAAAAATCAAGCTATTAAGTCCATAGTCAGAGCTAAATATAAAGATCAAAGAGTTTTTTTATTGGCTTTACAGTTGAAAGCAAACTAAACAAAATAAAAGCCTAAAAACACATGGAAAAATCCTCTAAATTAAACCCTAAAACAAGCAAAAAAAATAATTAACTTTACGTAAATAAAAACTCACAATTCTCCTGAAAGTGATCCCAAAACAAAGCTCCGGATCAAGCCCATTTTCGACAAAATCGGACCCGTCAACTCTCTTCCCGGAATGACCCGGATGGTGATGGTCAAACCCGAAGGGTCTCTTTCTCGAATTATTATCAGGATTTAAAGTCTCAATCTTAAAATCAGCAGTGCTGTTATTGAAACCACTGTAATGTTTAGTCGCCAGCTGAAACTTTGCACTTCGTTTCAAAGTAGAATCGACCTTGGATCCGTTTTCAATGTCCACACCCGATTCGATTTTCATCTCCGTTTCACTACTACTTATCAATATATCTTCCATGCTGCCGCTAAAAATTAATAATAGAAATTATAAAAATCGAATCGATGATTAAACAATAGTGATTCTCTAGAGAGAGAGAGAGAGAGAGAGAGAGAGAGGTCGGTTCTTGTTGATCGGTGGATTTTCTTTGTTTGGTGATTTGGAGTGGAAAGAAGCTGTTAGTTACGGCTTCTGCTCTGCTAGGAAGCGAAAGACACTAAACCCTACATAAGAGTTAAGACTTAAGAGTTAAGACCCCTCTTTTTTTTTCTTTTCTTTTTTTAATCATTTATGATAATGTCTTATTGGAATATGATGATTTTGATATTTATGTGCATTTTTTACATGAAAACATAATTGAATTAAATTATATAGTTAAGGGACTGGATTGTAATTTTAGCCTCTCGTTTATGCCAAGTGGAGGCGGCGAGATGGCGGGGTTTAAGAGCTAATGGTATACTGACATGTAAATCCCAATACAGTTGTGTGCTTTTTATTGGTTTGGGTGGAGGGATATTTTCGGTGTTTGCCCTTTACGCGGTGGGACTTGGGCCCTTTACGAAGTGAGCTACACTGGTATTAGTGGGCCCAGCATGGAAAGTTGGATGGCCAGGAGTTATTTTGGTCAATTTTATAATTAGCTTAGCTTTATTTTATTTTCCCATATATATATATATATGAACTCTAAAAAATGCTAGTATGTACATAATAAAATTACAAAATAATAGAACATGATTTAATAAATGATGCTCTGTATATTACAATACACATGAACAATTAACTACTGCTAAGGACAATGACATAGTAATTGATAATTTCGATAACTAATTTTGTTGTAAATGGTTGGTAAACGAGCTTATCAATCACAAAGGTAAATTAGAGTGACTTTCAGCTTTAGGATTTTTTTTTTTTAAAGAAATGGAGTTTTTGTTTTTAGATGTTTTTTAAAAGTATGTTTGTTTTAAAAAGATATCAAATTGATGTGTTTTTTTTTTCCGATGATTTTAATATGTTGATGTTAAAAATAAAAGAAAATCTAGGAAAAAATTATTTTAATGTATTTTCAAGTAAAAAATACTTTTAAAAAACACATTGCATCACAATACCAAATATATACTAAGATTCTCGAGCTATAAATAATAGCTTGAAGACAATTGAAATGATAATTATGATAATAATAGAGTTTCATTATTTTCTGATTAGCAATGCACTTTTTGCTATTTCACAACAACACAAGCTATATCAATGTTCTAATTTATAATGTTTTCCTACTCAATAATTTAGTTTTTGAATTGGAGTTTCCAGCAAGTTTTTGTTATTCCACTCCTTTTCTTTTTTAATTTACTCATGGTTTAAACATTGCAAAATGTACTAAGAATATAATTAATGGCATGTGGAGTACTTAGTAAGTTAATGTTGAGGCGCAAGCTATATAAAAAAAAAACTGAAAAAAAATCTGAAAAATCCTTATGTTTTGGAAACATTGAAACGTGTTTTATATCCAATATGACACCAAATTCTTTAATTATCCAACATCTACCCACAAACTATGTGTATAGTTCCAAATGATCCTAAATGAATGCATGTGTCCCTTGCTAGATAATGATTTTGCATAATAATAGGTTAAAAATCAAACATAATCCAAAACACAAAACTAAAATGGCATTTAAATGAAATGGAATCTCAAGTTGAAAAAATAATTCTTGAGTTTTTAGGTAAATAATTAAAAATAAGACCATAGAAAAACAAACAACATGAGTAGACAATAGAAAAAGAATAGAGGTGAGAATATGCTTGCAGACATATACATGTGGTGTCATCTTCATCAGCAATGTTATACGAATAATACTTTCTATATGATTTCAATATAAACAAAGAAATCAAGTAATACAAAATTTAAAAACATAGGTAGTAGAGATTGTGTATGTCCATTTGAGTAGAAATAAATTATCATGTTCTTGTTTATATTTGTGCAAGCATTCTAACAATACAAATTAAACCGTTCCTTTAGTCAAATTAAACCATTCCTATAGCAATTTTGGTGGCTATATTTATTTTTTCAAGGAGAATCAATCCCTGTACAAATTAAACCATTCCTTTAGTCAAAAACTAAAAAAAGCAAGACGAGTTAGCGATTCATAACTAACGATATCCCAAAACCTAGAATACTTATGTAACAGGTTATTTAGTTTGTAAGTAATGGTTAATTAAGATGTGGTAAACAATTGTCTGCTCATTGGCTCAGGAAACACCAAATTAATGGTCAATGCTTAATTACCTGCAAAAACAATACCAATCGGGGGAACTTAAAGACTCTCTAATGATAAAGTCAATAACTTTATGAAAAAGACAATAATGACTTAAAGGAGCCTTAAATTCCAAGAACAAGTAATGTTTGTTCTTGTATTTTAGGGTAATTAATACTCTAAAATATATGTAAGTTTTTAAAAAATAAAAAAGTTATGAACCCTTACCTAGATGGTTGAAGGGGTATTTTTATCCCCTGAACCTTATCATTTTCAGAGAAGGGAAGGATTAAAAAGTCCTTTGCTTTCGGTGATATTATTGAGAGACAAATATCCTTTACATATTATTAATGAAATGCTAAGTGTGGTTGGTCCCTTAAAAGACCTTTTATACATATATTAGTGTAAGGAAATTATTATCTCTGACATAAATAATTCATATAATTTTTCTAGAGGTAAGATTTCTTAATCCTAGATACTCAAGACCTGATATGTAACCCAACCTAGGTTAAAGGGCATGATGGTTTATCCAACCCATAACATTTTAGTTTAGATGCTCATCTAGGACTTGACATATTGCATTAGGTTTAGCTGATTGCTGAACCTCAGTATATTAGATTTGATATCTCATTAGACTTATGTTATCTTAGGTTCAATTAATAGCTGAACCCAAATATGTTGAATCTGACATCTTGCTAGACTCTTATTGCTTTGGGTTTAGCTAATGGTTGAACTCAACTATATTGAGTCTGACATCTCACTATGCCCATGTTACCTTAGGTTCAACTGATGGCTGAACATAAGTATATTGTGTCTGCATCTCACCAGACCCATGTTTTATTAGGCTCAGCTGATGGCTGAACCCAAGTAAATTGGGTTTAGCATCTCGCGAGACTCATTTTTTTTAGGTTTGACTGATCATTGAACCTAAAAATAATTACATTATCAATAACGAAATCTATGTCAATGACTTGAAGTCCTAACAATTCCCTTTTTTTAGGGGGACTTTAACTAAAATAAGCATATTAGATAAGAAATTAAATGTCATGAACATAATTTTAAGACTTTAAAAATCACGCCAAGACAAGACCTATTAATTTTGCTCTTAAATTGGTAATCAGAGTTTGATAGTGTAAAAAATAAAATAAAATGGGTCCATTAAAAAAAAAGAATGCTTACCAGACCTGGCGTCCCTAGTTTAAGCTACACGCTAAGCCCAACTACATATGGGCCTAGCAAGCTGCCACATCCAACATCCTTGAGTAGCTACGTACTAAGTCTAAATAGACATGGGTCTAATAAGCTACCAGATCCAATGTTCTTAGTTCAGCTACACACTAAGCCCATATGGACTTGGGTTGAGCAAGCTGTGAGACCCAATATCCTTAGGTTCAACTTGTAAGACCCAACATCCTTGAGTTTAGCTATACATTAAGCTCAAGTGCACATGATTATGGCAAACTACCAGATCCAACATCCTTGGATCAATTACATGCTGAGCTCAAGTGGACATGAGTTTAGCAAGCTGACAGACTTATCATTCGTGGGCTTGGCATCGTGCCAAGTAAAAGTAGGTATAGGCTTGACGATCATTATGTGCCTCATATTGGGCCACAAAGCTTTGTTTGTTTATTTCTTATGACTTTTAACATAAAATATTAGTGCTAAGAATACTTGTATCTCTATATCCCTAAGTGTATAAAAGTCTTATATGGGTCCACCTGTAACATTCTCAAATTATAATGTCATGAAATCTCAAACATTTCATTACGAATGTCAAGTATTGAATAATATGTCTAAGATTATGGAGTTATTTTTTAAAAAACAATCGGCAGAGTTTCCTCTATTTTTGGTGGTATCAAGTTAACGACAACACTTATATTATATGTCATTACAACTTCCATCTTGATCCAATCATCCTGGATCACATCTCATTCATCAATCAATCTCTCAATACGTATACTTATCAATATATTCAAGTCTTATAATGTCAATTAATAACAATCAATCTCTCAATACGTATACTTATCAATATATTCAAGTCTTATAATGTCAATTAATAAATCAACACAAAAGAATTATTAAAACAAATTGAAAAATAAATATTTTCATCACTAAAGAGTAAGAAATGCTAACTAACTACGTATATGCATTTAGACTAAATAAATACAATATTAAGATTAAGAGTCATATTGTCTTAAAACATCTAATGTATTCTACTTATAATTTTGAAAATGATTTAGTCATACTAACATCTATATATATATATATATATATATATATATATATATATATATATATATTACATCAATTACATACTACAAATCTTCTATTTGATTTTTACAGCACAAAGGTTTCGAAAGAAAATAAAGACATATAAATCTTACATTCCAAAATGATAATTCATAAATAGAAAAATCTTACATCTAATGATCTGCATCACCTCGCGGTGTATCTATTTCAACAATAACCATATTAATTAATTTACTCAATATCTTAGTCATATATTAATTATTTTACTCTTAACTTTTGAAATTTAATACTTCTAACTTCAATAAATTAATTCACATAATCTTTTCAAAACTTAAATATCCAGTTAACTCATTTTGATTGCCAATAATTCTAGTTCTTTTATATAATTACCCATAAATTCAGTTAACTTTTCTTGGTTACCAATAAATCCGGTAATTTCATATGAATTACCCCATATCCGGTTAATCTCTTTTTTAACCAATAAACCTGGTAATTCTTTTAATTACCAAAGAAATCTGGCTAACCCATTTTGGTTGCCCAAAATCAATCCAATAATTCCATATGAATTACTCAGCATCCGGCTAACATCTTTTGTTAACCAAATAATAATTCTGGTAATTTCACATAAATTACTAATAATTTTCATTTGTAATAATCATTCAATTTATTTATTTGCTTCATTCTTTTAAAATCAATTAAATAAACAACATAGATATTAAGGAAAACTAATTATTACAAAATAAGGTGACAAATCACTTACCTTTTGCTCGTGATGACCCAGTTTCTCCTGTCTGATAACCAGCTATAGACACAACTCCTGAATCAATTAAATATCATTATATCATTAGTCCATCAATATTTTTCTTATGTGCCGAAACGCAAAGCACTTAATTTTTTTTAATTCGTTTTGATAAAAATTCATTCTCAAATATAACATTATCATTTCACATACAACTACATATTTAAATCAAGTTACTTCTTTTCATGCTTTATGTTCATAATTCCTCCATCAAATAATCCTTTTATTCTTTATGCCTTCACATCATATTATTTATTTTATCTAAACATATGTAAGAACTATATTCAAACACAATCTAAACATCTTGTCTTCATGCTTTCTTTTTAACTAGTTCAATTCACTTTTAAATTGAATTTACTTATTTTTCTCAACTTTAATGGTATTTCTTCATTTAGTCTTTCTTACATATTTCAAATATCATGATTAAACATAGTTTTGAACCATGTTCTAGTATCTATCAAACACCCAACCACCTTAGAATGCTAATTTTGAACCATGAGTTAACGTTTTGAACAAAATTTTATTATGGTTGAATTTTTGTGTTTGTTGATTTTGTTTGGATGTTGGTTTATTATTTTCTATATGTTTATGTGAATTATTTGTGCATTATATTGAATTTTATGTGTGTATGAATAAATTTATACAAATATAATTTGGGTACGTATGATTTTAGTTGTGTGATTGTTGATTTGTGTGCAAATATAATATGCTGTGTGTGGCAATAATTTTGTGAGAAGATGATTTTGTGTGGTAATTAGATTGTTTAGGTATGAATATTTAATTTTTGAGCAATTACATTTTATTCCTTGTCGTGATGAGTGAATCGGGTAGGGTCAACGTGACCTCGTGTAGGCCTAAATAGTATGAGTGGTGCCTTTTTTATCGTTTTAAATGTATGCAAAGAATTGGGTTGAAAGCCCCATACAGGTTTAATGCTCGTTTTAAAATCCAAATCGATGAAATCTCATTTTTAGAGACTAACATCAATATTTTTAAAATTAATGGACAAGTATCCTTCTTTTTAAGGGATTGATATCAAAATTTTCCAACTTTTATGAATTTTTTATTTTCAGGGATCGACGCCATTTTTTGACAAGTCTTCTCTTTTTAGGATTGATGTCATTTTGGGTGTGTTAGGGACTATTATTAGAGACTAATGTCAAGTTTAAAGTAAATCATAAATAAGCTAAGAAAATTGAATAATTTGGGAAAAACACATACAACAGTAACCTTTCATCTGAAACGATATAGTAAGGGTATTTTGTTTACATTCCTTTAAGCATAACTAACTATGTATCCAATCTCTGAATGAACTAGTGTCTATTTTAGGATTTCTAGTTTTCTTAATTACTAGGTAGCAACTCCAAAACAATCAATTTCTTCATTGCTGATATGTCACGGTGTAACAATGGTGGCAATGCTATCGTAGCTCACCTTGCAAGGGTGGTTAGGCTAATCATTGTGTGGTTAGGCTAATCATTGTTAAAGATTCTTCATTTGTGAAAACAAAAAGGTGAACTTCATTGGATATAAAGAAGGTCGTTTGGTAGGCCTTTTTGTTATCCAATAAAGAGTGTGGGTTTTGGAATATTTTTATTTGACTTTATGAGTATTTTAATAAAAATTATAGGTATTTGTGTAAAAAAATAGAGGGGAGAGAAAAATCATAAAGAGAAAAAAGATCAGGTTAGGCCTAGACAAACCTGGGCTAGCCTGCCTTGGCCTGGCATAGACGAGTAGAATCATTTGTTCAATGTTTTTTTTTAGTTGGTATATAAATTGCTCCTCAATTGATTTTTAACATTTACACATGTTATAAATTGACTTAAAAAATTCGAAGTGTCCTAGAAATAATAATAATATAACTTTTCAATACAATTCACTTTTAATAAGACAATATCCAATCATACACCTTGTCATCATAATCATTTTGTGTTTGGTATTGTGGTAGCTTTTGTGGTTTGAAAAAAAATTATTTTATAAAAAATATTTTTGATTGAGGTTGGTTTGGTATTTATATATGTTTGATTAAAATTGTGGTTAAAATTGAGATTGAATAAAAAGTAGTTTAATGTGTTTAGTTAAGCATGCTTTTCAAATTGAGGTTATAAAATAACTAAAAAAGATATATATTAATATTGATGATTTTTAATTTAAATATTATAGATTTAACTACCATTATTACATCATTAAATAAATAATATTTTATATCAAATATTTTTTGTTGTTCACATAAACAGTGACCCGTTAATTAATTCACCTGGCACTGTTCACGCGAACAGTGCCAAGTGAATTAATCCACTTGGCAATGTTCACTTCTTGAAGTGAACACTATACGGAGTGAATTAATTCACTCTGCACATATGGCAATAGACGGTCAATGAAAAGTGAAAAGCAACAATTTTTTGCTTCACCAAAACTGGCGGTACAAACTAAATTTTTAACGGGACTCATCTCCAAAATCTGTGTTCAAAATGTTTACCAAACAGGTATAAATTATGGTTGAAACAAAACAATGTTCCAACCACAATACCAAACGGACATTACTCTATTTGGTGGTAGCTCTCTTGTGAGGAGATGTTTTATGAATGAAGTCCTCCACACCATTATAGAATACTCTAAAAGACGTGGGGATAGCACTGTAGCTTTCCTCACGCCTTTTAATTGCACTTATATAATAATAATAATAATAATAATAATAATAATAATAATAATTTATTATTATTATTATTATTATAACTTTTTTTTAATTTTTTTTGTTTTTATTTATTTATTTTTTTGTTTTTTATGCCTTTATGGGTTTTTTTTCTTTTTTCTTTATATGTTTTTCTTTTAATGATTTTTTAAATTTATTTTATTAATGTTAAATTTGTTTTTATTTAGTTATCGGACTTTCATGACACGGATCCCGAGTTTGACGGATTAACCTGAAAGCGTGAGGAAAATACTATAGCTTTCCCCACGCCTTTTAATTGTACTTATATATTATTATTATTATTATTATTATAACATATATTTTTTTTTAATTTTTTTTGTTTTTATTTATTTATTTTTTATGCCTCTATGGTTTTTTTTTTGCTTTTTTCTTTGTGTTTTTTTCTTTTAATGAATTTTTTTGTTTAATTTAGTTTGTTAATGTTAAATTTTTTTATTTAGTTATCAGACTTTCATGACACGAATTCCGAATTTGACTAGTTAACCTGGTTTGACGAGTCAACTCGAAATTTTATCCTTTAGTTTTTTTTTTCCTTTTTTTTTCTTTTTATGCCTTTCACTATGGACTGCACAATGCAGTCCACGGTGAAAAGATTGATGCATTTTTTTTCTTTTTAATTAACTTTTTTTATTTAGTTTGTTGATATTAAATTTTTTTCTATTTAGTTATTAGACTTTCATGACACAGATCTCAGATTTGACGGGTTAACCCAGTTAATTCAAATTTTTTTTTATTTTTCTTCATTAGTTTTTTTTCTTCATGTTAGTTTTTTTTTCTTTGTTTTTTTAATTAATCTATTTAATTATCACACTTTTATGACACGACCTTACAGCCAAACCCACATCCAAGACTATTAAGTTTAGTATTGCAGCCAGACCCACTTAAACTTGGGTCATTCAAGTTTAATGTTATTATTAATATTATAAATATTACTCTTGGGTCAGGCGTTGCAGTCAAACCCAAGACTCTTGGGTGTAGCTTTGTAAAAAAACCTAACATTTTTAGATCTTAATTTTTTTAAATATTTTTTATGCAAAAAAATTGACCCGCAGCATCGCGCGGGTTATAGAACTAGTCCTTCACTAATATATGTATGATCACCACTATATATATATATATTTATTGAGATTTTAGTACTCCAATCCACATATCATGAGGTTGGTCAACTAGATTATTACTATTGCTAGTTTTGAAATGAAGTGAGCCTTGCCATGTTTTTTTTTTTTAAGAACTTGAAGATGAAGATTAACTTTTCCTTATATTTATTTCTTTGAGTAGATATGCCCTAGCATCTTCTTTTGGTATTTGATCGTGGAAGGTTTCTTAGCTTCAAATTTTTCATGGCATTGTCCCACCAACAAGCTAACTGTCATTGTACACATGATTAAAGGAAATACACATCAAGGCTTTATGCTAGCCAAGAAGACAGACATCTGAGCACTTACATGATGCGTATTGACAGGCTATGGAACACTAACTCAAAGGAGAACAGAACAAACCAGAACACTTTAGATCCATCGAGTAATCTGTCTTAGGTTTTAAGATAACTTCTAATAATGAGATCTGCACAGCAGGTTTTGAGTTCGAGTCAGGGCATGTATTTTTTGTAAGAGCCTGGGACAGCCGGGATTTTACTCCCTCACCTGGGCCCACAAAATGCGCTTTCTAGGGATGAGGTTTCCTCAAATTCAAAAAAAAATAGCTTCTAAGAATGACGTCACAAAGCAGAATTAACAACTTGATTATTTTTTGACAGAAACCAGGAAGTTCCTTTATTGGGTATCAATCATAATCCATAACCCTCTTTCTAAGCATTTTAATTTGGATGCTCTTTGATTATATTAATACTCTGGTAAACTTAGATTAGCAGTAAATTCACTCTGATTTTTCTTCTCAACATAGCCAGCTTTCAAGTGGATAGGGTCATGAATCATCATATTAATAATTTACGAGTCCTGTTCTTAATGTGTTAGGCGCTTAAGCACTGAAGGCATTCAAAACCATCATTAATGATCACTGATTTATGTCCACTAAACTCATAAATTGAAATGAAGATAGATTAGCGACTCATCTACTCAAACCGTTGTTTAGAGGGATTAAAGGTGGGAGAAATAGGCATAAAACATTTGGAAACGCGGTGCAAACCACGTTTTTAAAAAAATTCAAAGTTTTTTTGATTAAAATTTAATATGTTTTGTATGTTTTAGATCGTTTTGATATTAAAAATAATTTTTTTAAATAAAAAAATATTATTAACATATATTTTAACACAAAAAATTATTTAATAAACAATTTTAAATATGAAGATGACACTTTCAGCAGATGAACAGAGAAGAGCAGTAAGTTTGACAATTCGGCTTCTTATTGTTTTTTAGTGTCATAATGTGCCGCCCACGATCTGTGAAGCAATCACATACAGGGTTTTGAGCTCAAAAAATGGAGTCGTAAAGTCCAGCAGCAAAGACAGTTAGCAAAGCTACGTTTTAATGCGAATAATGTGTGAACGACTGTCCTTACAACTTTTAGTTCAATAACTAGCAATTTTAACCGTGATTTTGCAACGACTCAGATATTTTTTTAAAAAATTATATATGTAAGTTTTTCTAATAAATTTTTATATATAAAAAATAAAATAAAAAAAAAAAAACACCTTATATATATAATTAAATAAATTGAAAATTATATATGTTAATAAACAGAAAAAAAACTATAAACAATAACTAAAGATTAAATTGAAAAAATTGAGGGATAATTATAGATTAAGATATATTTTTTTTAGTTTAACGTGAGTGTCCGGACCAGCTTGCGCGTATCTCGATTAATCCCACGGACCCTGAAGTTAACGATCATATAAACCTCTAATGGTCATCATATGAGCAACCACATGGCTTGAACCTGAGACCATAGAGGGAGCAAATCTCTTGATCCCAAACTCTTATCACTATGTCACCACCTAGATGGTTTATAGATTAAGATATTTAATCTTACAAGATGTGACATTTTTCCAATTGTATTTGTTAAATTTATTTTTTATTTAGTCAAACGATAATAGAAATAGACATATATATTAAATTGATTGAATAACATAAAAGGAAAATTAATATTATGCAAGAATACATATATTATAAATATTATCTGAAAATAAATATTTTTTATTTTAAAAAATAAATTTCATCTATACAAAAGATGAAAAAAATAATATTCTCAAAAATTAAATACATGCAACACTATTAAAAAAAATTATCCAAAAAATGTTAAATATGCAAAAAATTAATTCAAGGGATATTAATTGAAACATATATTTAAAAATTATTAAAAAAAGCATATTAAAAATATAAATTTCTAAAACAAGTAATATTAGAAGAAAAAAAAATTATAGCTTACATGTTGTAGCTTAACTCATCAAACTAGTGAGCTGAGCCATTGACTCAGCCAGATTTAATAATTTTTCTCTTAGATTTATACTTAACCTTTCTCTCATATATAGGCCTATGAGCCTTAAGCATGGTTTTATTTTTTAAGGGGTGGATGACCTTTTTTCTTGAAATAAAAAGTAAGTGACAGACTAGTGATGTGTCGTTGACAAGTTTAGATTTTAACTATCATAGTGGTGACCGAAAAATTAAGATAGTGCTTATTTAAAAAAAAAACAACTAATTACTAAGTCAACCAAAAAACACTTCACTAAGACCCTTAGAACAACTATAAACAAATCTATCAACTCAAAATATATCAAGTTAAAAAACTTGAACTTTCTCGACTTTAATCTATTTTTTCACGCAATATTGAGAATTTAAACAAGTTTTTAATTGATTATTCTTATCCAAATTGATATGTTTATTAAAAAAAATTGCAATCTTCGATTTAAATTTAAACCTAAAATGGGGGATCATTTTCCCACTTAAACCAACACAACTCCCAATAATTTTCCTATTTTGACTTTGAAGGCAGGGAAAAAACCTCTCTTTTGAATGATTCTTCAATTCCTAGATTGAGAAGGGATTTTTCACATTATTAATTTCATGGCAACAGACAAGAACCTTCATTAATGCATTAGTGGAAGAACTAACCAAAAAAATAATTAGCCTCTTCAGAAAAGTCTTATTTTTCGTGTCATATTACCAATATATGAGACATTAACATACCCCACAACACACGCTTTCTCTTCGTAGGTCAAGAGAAGAGCTGATTTTGCCCTAGTGGTGAACAATTCAGCAAACAATATTCCTCTTCATTATTCAAAGGCAAGATTAAATGTACATTCATCATGAGATCAGATCGGACGATCACCGTTCATCCATTTTGATACAAAACACAAGGAGGGAACAGAACTGAGACGGAGCCCACCATTATTTATATTTATATAAAGCTCAGCAATGTCTGCTCCTTCTACAGGAAGACCAAAGGAAAGGCAGATAGACGTGGAAAAACAAAGAGAGAGAGACATGGAGAAAGCAATGTAAGAGAGAGAGAATGAGATATATATTAAAATGAACCGATATGTCTTGAAATCCAACAGCTTCAAGTCTCCAATTCCTCTCCACCAAATCCCTCGAAATTGAGAACCCACCTCTAAAAACCATACCTCTTCAAAACCCAGTTCTTATTTTCTCTTAATTTCATCAATTTTCCGTCTTTTTTTTTTTATAATCACTGCATATCCCCTGTTTCAAGCTCTGTTTTTATTCAAGTTCTGGTTTTCTGAGCTTCTCTCAGTTCCAAAGTTCCAAAATCAGACCTTTTCATTCATGTGAATATAGCTTTCTATGTCTGCTGTCTTTATGATCTTGTCTGTTTTGGTTTCTTCTTGAATGGGTTAATTTTTTCCTATTTTTAGCTCAACCAAAACAAATTCAAATTGATAGAACACGATCCCCCAATTCCCTTTAACTTTCTTGGAGATTTTTTGTATCCATCTCTATTTTTCAAATTCTATACACACTCTTACTTCTCCAGTTTTCCTTTCTTTCCACTGATATCAAATTTTAAACCTTCTCTCTTTCAAAGTTCTGCCTCACAAAACTTATTTTCACTATGAAAATCCCCAAAGACAGAGTTAGATTCAATGTGGGAGGCAGAGTCTTTGAAACTACCTCAACAACGTTAGCCAATGCAGGCAGAAACTCCTTTTTTGGTGCATTATTCAATGAAAACTGGACCTTAAAACAACCAAATAATGACTCGTTTTCCCATTGTGAATTCTTCATTGATAGAAACCCTGATTGTTTCTCTGTTCTCCTTGATCTCCTTCGCACCGGCGACCTCAATATCCCTCCAAACATCCCTGAAAGACAACTCTACAGAGAGGCCTCCTTTTATGGTTTATTAGACCATGTAAGATCAGCTAAATGGGGCCAATTTGATGGCAACAGGCTTCGCCATTCGCGGTCCGTTACAGGACAGGCACCGGGGGATGGGACCGCGATTCGTGCTGGTCCTGATGGTGGCTGCTGTGTGGCTCATGGTAGTGTTGTTCATGTTTATGATTGGATTATGGAGGAGTACCCTCCATTGAATCTTGATTATCAAAGAGTCAATGATGTTGGCTGGGTAGATGGCGAGAGCATAATTATTAGTGCTTGTGAGAAATTAGGCCGCGGGGACGGAGGGATGGGGTTGTTTAGTAAGAGTACAGGAGAATTGAGGTATAAGTTTCAGGTTTGCCATGAGAATCAAGTGAAGAGTTTCACAGCTGGGGCTTTAAGTACTAGTTCTGATTATAAGATATTTAGTAGTTGTAAAGGGAGGAGTAATGAGTATGGGATTGGGGTTTGGGATCAAGTTACTGGAAAACAGATTGATTTCTTTTACGAGAGTCCAGGATGGTCATTAGGTGATGCTGATAAGTTGCAATGGTTGAATGGGAGCAATTGTTTGTTGGTGGCTACTTTGTTTCCTAGGAAAGATAACTGCTACATTAGTATGTTGGACTTCAGGGATAAGAGGATGGTATGGTCTTGGTCTGATTTTGGCGCTCCTATAACTGTGGACGAGAAGCGAGTGCGAGATGCTATAGCTATGGAGGATAATAATGCTATTTGTGTGGTGAATGAATATGAGGATTTGGGGTTTATGGATTTGAGAATGAATGGAGGGAGTGTGAGGTGGAGCTCAAGAAGTCGGATGATGAAAGGGAAACTGTCTGATGAGCCTTGCTATCCCAAACTGGCTTTACACGAGGGGCAGTTGTTTTCATCTATGGATGACTGCATTTCTGTGTTCTGTGGTCCTGATTGGGTTTTGACATCTAGGCTTCGCCAGAGTAATGGAGGTTCCATCTGTGACTTTTCAATTGGTGGGGATCGGCTCTTTGCACTTCACAGTGAGGAAAATGTATTTGATGTATGGGAGACTCCACCTCCACCAATTTCATGATCCAGGATATGGTATGCATGGTTTCATATCTATGCTATTATATCCTCTTATAAATGGTTTTACTCTCCTTTTCCCTTTAGATTATAGAAAGAGATAGAAGATGAATCTTCTTAGAAATTACAGCTTAGAGAACCTTGAAATAGAGAGCTCTAATAGTTGTGTGTGTGTACAGATTATAACTACCATATAATTTAGAGTGCTGAATTTGTAAGGGTTATGTCCATTGTCACAGAAATGAAACAGATTGCTTATTATTACAGAAAAGAAAGTGATTGTTCAGATGCTGTAGTGGCACATCTTGGAGGATCATGTGATCATTGAACGGTGTTTCCAGAAATGAATATGTTGAACTTTCCTTAGATATCCTAATGGCACATCTGTTTGCTTGGTAGGAATGTGCATTTTATCATTTAGGCGATCGACTTCCACAGCTAATTGTTCTTTTCTTTCATTTTTGAACTGCCCCAAGGAGGCCCTTTTATTTTCTTCTTTTCTTGTTGACCCTCTTCCTCTTCTGCTCTTTTGACTCCTTCACAAAGTTCACAACTGCTTGTTTCCTTCCTCTTTAGTTGTAGTGTTTCTCATTGGTCTCTTGAGATCTCATGGATTGCAGATCATGCAGTGTCTGTGTATGTGCATAGAGGGACAGGCATAGATGCTCTTTGCATGTGAGCAGTTGCAACAACTGAATGTCTCAGTAGATTTGCCATCACTTTGCAAAAGTTCAGCTATTGCCTATTGCTTTATATCAGGTGGAGCATGATCAGTTGCTCTTTGGTTATTATCATATAATAACATCATGTAATACTAATCCAGGAATAATTTGTTCTCTCTTTCTGCTCGAATAAGTTTCTGACTTCTATGGAAGGAACAAATCCCTAGCATATAAGCCCACCCACGAATGGAAATTGGATCCTCATTCAGTTTTATATGCATTTGTCAGAGATTTTTCCATGTGAGCAGGTCAAACTGCACAGTGCACACTGCTGCTTCCATGCTTTTTATGTATAAAGTTGATGAACCTTGGCTTTGGTGCAGTGTCATTGTGATGTTCTGCATTATGGTCTTCAGCACCACCGATCTTTTTCTGGTGTGCTAAACATGCAAATTAAGGGAGTATTTTAACTCTAAAAAGGATTTGAGGAAAGTAACACATGTATATAAAAAAATATTAAGAAAATAGCAAATTTTAAACACAATACTGTTAACAAACATAACCCCAATTGAAAATAATAATTGTTTTAAAAATTATATTTCTTTCAATTTAACTAACTTCAATTTAACTAACATGTATAAAAAAATCAACTCAAGATTTTAAAAAGATTCAATAACAAAAAGATTTTAAAAAGATTCAATAACAAAAAAAAATAAGATTTAAAATTTAATGAACAAGAAAAAATGAGACATTGAGAACACACATAACTGTGCTTTTGATATACTTAGTACAGTTATAAAAACCTCGACAAGATATCTTGATTCTAATGGTATCGTAAAAGACCACCAAATATATTATAAATTGTTAAAGATTTTATTAGGGTTTAGTTTTTTTATTTTGTTGAAACCTTTTTAATGATATCAAATGTATTGAAATCGAAATCTCAATGACCCTTTTTTTTCTTTCTAATTTATCTCTCATACCATATTTTTTTATTTTTTTTTTCTTGATCATTATCTTAAATCTTATATTTTAATATTGAATCTTCATAAAATTTTAATTTTTATTTAGATTAATTAATTTACAAAAAAACAAAAAACCATCTTCAAACATGACTAAATAACAAAATTTCAGGTTAATTTTTTTTAGATTAATTAATTTATAAAAAAAATCTTCAAACATGACTAAACAACCCTTATTTCAAGAAATAATAGCAATTGTGTATACAAATATATATTTAAAACACAATTATTAACCGTTGTATACAAAAATGATATTTTTAAACATGTTGGCATTCAAACTATACTATTTTTCAAATACAAAAATATATTTTCAATTGTCCCAAAACTTTTAGCAAACAACATTATTTAAAAAAATAATCCAAATTAAGGATCATCACCCAAATCCTGCCTCCAATACCATTCATAAACTAGAATTTCCCTTGAATTATTTATGAACTGTTCAATAGTATATGTTACTATATCAACAGACTTTTTTTGGCTTCATGGTAGCCAATGTCTTAAATTAGATTCCACAAAATGGAATAAAAAAGGCGGTTTGACCCTCTCCCTCAATTGTCGTCATACAGAACACAACCTAATTTATATGTTGCAACTTGTCAAAATTAAATCCAATGTCAGCTACACATATTTACTTGTAGAAGAAAGATACCCTTCAGAATGAGATAATTGTCTGTTATTTTATTATTAGAGCCAACCATTTTTCAACATGAGCTTGTCCTATAGGACCGTCTTTCACCACAGGAAGTAGGGAATGGTTGGCATAACCAAAACTAACAATCAAATGGCACTCCTCTTTATAATATTTTTTTTTCTTATACAAAAAAGCAAAAGTGAACTTCCAGGGAGCTTCTTCATTGAGATTATTACCCTCTAGTTTTCATTAGAAATGTAAAAAAGAACGGTTCAAAATCAGCAAGATCGTGTAAAAAACTGGGATGGCACACCTAATTTGACCCAGTATAGAAAGGTAACAGATAAGAAAGAGCCAAAGACAACAGACATGACGAGTCACAAAAAATCAAGCATAATCAGGCATCACTCTTTTAAGGAATGCGACTGGTTGAGATTCTTCAGGAGCAAGCTGGTCAAAAGCAACATAGTTTTCCTCCTTATCATAAACATGGCACAATGTCATTATTGTCTTCATCAAACGCCAATTCCATTTAGCCTCATTCAAATACTGTTAACGAGGTGGATAGAAACTAGGTTAAGGTTCATACATGTACAAATGCTCATAATTAATAGAAAGTCCACTCTAACAAACAAAATGCAAGGCATATTGATTGCTCATACCTTTCCCCAGTTTTCTTGAAGAGATTCATGAGCCATCCGTAGATTATAGTGTGGTATCCTCGATGAAACATGATGGGGTATGTGTACATTGATATCATGACAGAGGATCTCAATCCTGTAGAGTGGGAAAACAGCACTTCAGTAATCTATCCATGGCAACTGTTTTATCATAAGCTGCAGCTCCAGTAAGTAAAACAAAGGAACATTTTAAACCATGCCAAACTGCATTGATCTGAGGCAAGTTCAGGCTTGTAATAGACTTTTAGCCCACATCTACTTATTTTATACATCACCTCTATCAACTTTCTAAGGATCTTGTTTGAAGATAAAAGATAACATCAGAACTTTCCTAACATGTAGTCATTATGTGAAGTAGTACTGAAAAAGAGCACTTTATTAAATGACAGTCAATGAAAAATCTCTGACCTCCCACAGTTAAAAAATTACTAGGCCAGGCAAGCAAGAATTTGAGATGCTTTTAGAAGGAGAATCAAACAACTCAAAACTATGTAGGCTTATGGAATTAAATCAAACCAAATCTACCATCTGACGGCTTCGGTTTATAAAATATATCAGAAGTATGTCCCATCAAAGAGCAAATAACTACCATGAATAGAAATAATCTGAGCAGAGAAGATATATACCAACTGGGGTAATCACAATGAACTGTTCCATTAAGCTGGGCCTGAGCTGCATTCCACTCATCTGAAGATTTGAAAGGGATGTGAGGAGCTGTATGATGCACCATTGTGAAAGTACTCATCTACAAGAGTCAAGAAAACAGACCAATAAGACACTGGGATAGATAAAATGCAATTCAGTAATCAAGTTGATCGTTTTCTGGAAGTAATAAAAAAATACAACAGCATATCACCAGGTCAAAGCATTGATTGACCCATAGGAAAACATATAAAACCCTGCAGTTATGTACGATGCAATAATATTTTTTCTCAATTGTGAAATGGGCCAACAAATTAAAGGTATTAATAAACTTATTGTTTAAGTTCCAGACACAGGAGCATAAACTGCAGTGGACAAAGGAAATGCACTGGGAGTGAATAGTTATCGCACAGTTTGATTGAATCTTTACATCACAATTCCATGAACAAAGCATGTGTTTTACGAGGAAAACAATTCTTATTAACTTCTAAGAAAGACCTATTTGAAGTAATATGCTTAGGCATTGAACATTTCAACGTTTGATTCATAATATGCATTCCAGCTAATGATTTCATGGCATAAAAGAACTGCTGTGGATGGTGGCAATCTGAAGCATAGTGCGACATCATACAACCAACGAAGACCAGCTAGTAGCATACCCAGAAGTGATAGCCTAACCATGGCATTAACCAGAACTTGATCCATCCCATGATCCCTGCTTTATAGATAATCAAAGGCCAACCGACTGCCATAAACCCAAAAACACATGCTAAACTTATCTTCACCCTTTGGGTTTCATTTGATCTGAACTTTTTTAAATCGAAGTGCCATATCAACCTGTTTGGATGCTTTATGATGTTAGGACAATTGTATATCAAATTAAAGTGCATAAAGCTCACAAAGTTACAAGCTCTGATTCCCAAATAATTCTTCTATAATTGGTACCATACCAGTGACCTATAGACATCCAAGGCCGAAATGGGCCATATCCGAATATAATGGCCTTGCGTAAAATAGGCGAGGAATCAAACTCTGCTTTCCAAACAGGATGCCAAGCTGTATCTTCCTCTAACCTGTAAATATAAGATGAAGCAGAGGAAGTGACAATTTAGAAGCTAAGATGAAAAACCAATGGTAATTGATCAATTTTAATAAAAGCAAGAACCAGCAGATTACCAAGCGATGAAATAATCATAAGCTACTGTGCAAATACATGCATGCAATAACACAGTTCTAACAGGGGGGAAGGGATAGGCATTCTTTAAATAGAAATCTAACATATAAATAATGAAGTTACTACACATATCATTGCGTAATTATGTTCCCACAAGCACTGGATGCAGCATTTTCCACTGCTTAATTCTTCAAAGAATGTAAGAAGAGACAGTAAAAATAAGCAAGTATGGTGCATTTTCTGTTCATTTATGCTGCTCAATTTTTCAGTAGAAAAGCTTCAAAATAAAGCATTCCTCCCCAGCATGAGAGAGGATGGTCTAACTACTGGAATAATTGGGACAAAACAAATGGAGTTTACTTCCACAGAAATAATGAAACACTAAAGAATATCATTAATACATGTTTGTTTTCGCATGATGCCTGTCGTGCTTAAACCTCCATGGCTCATATGGGTAAATTAACGGCAGAAATGCCAGAGTTCCCACAATGTCTTCCACTAATTTGTTCCTTGAAAATGATTTGTGAGCACAATCATGGCCTATAACAAAAAACTTCATTGAGAGAGAAACAAAAATAAGAAACTGATGAAACTTGTAACATTGAAGCAAAAGAAACAAGATTATGGATAAGTAAAGACAAGATGTGAACAGAACTAACCCCAGTAACTGCAGTCCCTGTCCATGCCCAAGCAAAGGGAAGTAGATACCATGGGGCCTTTGAAATCATAAAGAGCCCAAATGCATATGAAGTGACTGATACTAAAACTGACTTCCATGCTTTCATATCATCAATCTCAAACACCTAAGAGAAAAATAAGGAAATTAGTACTAGAGTTGTCATTTTTTGGGGGTCAAAGCTCATGTCCATTAAAGAATCGACAATAGCTCTTTGCTTAAAGGCATTCGAGGCCACTTCCTAACTGAAAAGAAAAAAGGTCATCACCCAGTTATGATAGTGCACCTCACAGAAACAGAATCGAGATAAGGAAAATGTAGATACAGTCCCCTAATCCTTTAACTTTTTGAATGCACTGGCAGCTCTTAAACCTTGAACTTGTAAGAAGCAGTGTGGACAGGGCAATCCAGATTATCCCCATCAGAAAAACTTCTATGGTTTCTGGCTTCATTAAGGTACTCAGTAATCTTATTAGTTCATTTGAAATTAGCATTAGAAAGGTTGCCATAAAAAAGTGAAGCATCATTCAACATTCCATGGCATAATCCCTTCAAACCAGATGACGTGTGAAGGGCAATTATTCAAGCAGATAATTGACACAAAGAGCTGAACTTATTGCAGGTCTGCAACTATTCATATTAGCTCAGAAACTCCCCTAGTTGCTCAAAGTGGAAAAAATCTAAAATAGCGGACCATCTTCATGGAAAATAACACAGGCAAGTTGGATGCATGATGTAGCTGATTCTTAGAGAAGTTTACCTTTTTAGGGAGTGTATCCATGACATCCTTTAATGTAATGTTGTCAGGGAGCGGTTCTCCAATTTTCCTGAAGCCATAGCTTTCTGCCAGCTGTTTTCTATACCCTGCACTGTCTGCGGAAGATGGTGCCACTGGAGCAGCCACAGCTTGTACAGTTCTAGTTCTTCTCATGGGAATCACCCATTTCTTATTATTCTCTCCCTTCACAAGAAGCCTGTCCCATGTTAAATGCCAGTTGCCTGTCTATCAAAAGAAGCAAGGATTATAAGTTGGTGATATCAAAAACAGGAAAAATATTGCATTCATTGATAGTCTAGTCTACAGGAAAAAAGTTAAGCATTGTCTATGGTGCTGTATGCACAGCAGAAGCCAACAGAGATGCTCAAAAGAATTGTTCATAAATACTACCTGGATAGACATTCTAAAATCAGAACAAACGAGCCAAATATAAACCTATCTGAAACAAGCTATCCAACCGAAAATCAGGTTTGCCATGTTGAAAAAAATGGATAAATTAACTTCTCATAAAATTATGAAATTTAAATATAATTGCAGAATAAGTTTGAGCTGTTTACAGAAGGCAAATATGCGGGAATCACATGATGATGACTTCAGTAAAGCAACCAAATTGAAGAAACGTGTATGTATGGAGCATTTGCACAATTCACAACACCAACTCCAAAGCTGAATGAAATTGGAAAAGCACATTATGTGTGAAAGTCTCAAAACTTCAAGTCTAAATAACAATGTGATTAGCGTGTTACCCTCTTATATTCATTACTTTTCAAGCTTTCTTTCAAGTTTCCTGTGCTGAACCGATTTCCTTTCCACTCTTTTCATCAGCTGAGTGCGAAAGAGATACTGATTCAAGTGAGCTCAAATCAAGGAACATGGGAGCTCAACTAGAGGTCAGTGATGAAATGACTAAACCAGTAGGAGGGGAGTTATAAGATGAGGTTTTTGTATGAATGAACACAAAGGTTCTTTGATGCCGAAGGGAGGCCACCGATAAATTGTCAAGTATAAGAAAAATTTTAGTATTTCCAGTAATTAACATTAATTTTATATATGGAAACTAAAAATACAGTTGAGAACTCAAATTGTAAACTAAAGAGATGCACCAGATAAATAAAACCTAAATCCCACTTAGCACAACGACAGCTAAATTATCAACAAAACAACCAAATTGGAATAGAGAGACATAAAAAGAGAGATTACCATACATGGAGCTGAATGGGTTGCAATCTTTTGGCTCCTTGTTCTTTGACGAGGACCCTGACAATCAAACCAAGAAACACCAATCACAAAAAAGAGCCAAAACAACAAAAACAAAGAGCCATTTTTAACACCAGAAAAGCATACCGTGAAGAGGAAAACAGAAGGGTCTGCAATTCTGCAAGCCATGTTTTAGCAGAAATGCAGGAATTCCAGCACAAAAGAAACCCTCTTTCCCTCTTAACAGGCACTAACTGGCCTTTCCCTTTGTTGGTTTGAGCCTGAATGTAACTGTGAGAGAAGAAAGAAAGGATGGGCTTTCCTTTCCTGTCCCCTCTTCTTCTCTCTGGTTTTAAGACAAAAGAAACCGACCAAGAAATAGGGTTTCGGAAGTCGGTTCGTGGCCTTGATTTATAGTGCTAACAGCTAATAAAGAGAAGTCCGTCACTGTGTCTGTCTGTGGTCGCCCCTCGCCAAATGTTGTGGATAGAATTCCAGTAGCCCTGCTAGCCTTTTGTTCCTTCCTACCTACTTGTTACATTTTTTCCTTCCTTTTTTGTACTATCCATGACACCCGCGTGGTTGTGGTTCATACAACGCAAAGGGAGTGTTAGGGAGACTAGTGTGGATGAATATGAACATGTTAGTTTATTTTTCTATTCATGTAAAAAAACTAATGAAACGCATATAAAACTTTTTTTTTTTTATAATAACTGTTTTTTAGTAAACAGATTGTATATTAAAAAAAAACTATAACAATTAAATATATTATACTTTTAAACACATTTAAAGTATGTTTAATAATGTGATAGTTTTTTAAAATATTTTTTTATTTAAAAATATATTTAAAAAAAATTATTTTTCATATTAGCACATTAATATAATCTAAAAAACACAAAAAATAATTTGAAGTAAAATAAATATAAAAAAATAATTTTTCTTAAAATATTTTTGAAATATAAAAACAAACACACTATTAAAATCTTGTATATGTAAAAATCTTTTTATGATCTCTTTTCTAGCATCAATTAAACCTGATATCCAGCATCAATTAAACCTAATATGATATAAAAATAATGTCATATTATCAAAATAATTTTATCTTTATTTTATCTTCTTTTTTTATTTGTTTTTATTAACATATTGTTTTATATCTAATAACATTAACCATATACATATTGCAATTTGTGCGAACCAGTCGATGTATATACGATATTTACAACTTAATTAATAATCAAAATAACATATGGATCGATCCTAATTTATATTCCTATGCTTTACCTTTTTTTTATTGATACACAGTACATGAATATATATATATATATATTCGGTATAAGACTTGAAAAATTTTTTTTAGAGAATTAAGATGAAAATTAATGAAGTGACATAAGAACTTTATAGGATTTCGTAAGTTTTTCATAGCTGATAATGGACTCGGTTATTCTAGATGGATTGTAACTTGTTAAACAAAGTTCTTTGTTTTAAAAAACTCTCTGATAAATAAATAAATTTAGCAAACGAGTTTAACAAGAATTATAAACAATGAAAAAAATAAACAATCAAATAATGCAGAAACTATAAGCAAAATTAAGTGTTTATGTATATTAGGGAGATGGGTGATTTGACATGTCTAGCCGAAAAGTAGTAATATTTAGACACTTTATATTATGACTTACTTAGGACGGTGTATATTGGAAATATGAAGATGAAGCATGGATTGCCATAATAAGGTGGCAACGCTAGAGTAACTCATCCAGTAAAGGTGAATAATCTAGTGTCTATAAGTAGTGGTGAAGACAATGGGGCTATTAGGTCCCCCGACTCTTGCAAAAAATTGTTTTTCCACCCTCCCTCTTAATAATATTTATAGTTTTAACCCAAAAAGTGAAAAAAAAAGAAGAAATCTTACCCCCTAGAATAATTTTCCTAATTCGCCTTTAATTTCATTTTTGGCTTCGCCTCTATATGCAAGGAAGGTGAGAGTCTAAGCCTATTAAGATGCTCAACTTGTGAATCTAAAGGAAATATTATTTATTATTAGCTGTATAAAACAATTGTTTGATTGGTTATGTTAGTGACTAATTAAAAAGGGATAGCATGATAATATTTTTATGAATGACCGAGAATTGTATATTTTCATGTAATATTATTTTGCATGTCAAACCAATAAAGATATGAGATAAAATAAGCTAGTCCACATGATGTGCCAATTGTTTGGGCTTGGCCCAAATGGTTAGAAAACCTTTTTTTTATGTATTATCAGTTGCTCTTAGTCAATTTTGTTCTTAAACATTTCTATGTTGAAATTTGACTTAATAAAAATCTATGGGTATCGTACTTAAACATTTCTATTTTGAAATTTGACTTAATAAAAATCTATGGGTATCGTACGTAGAGTTAGAATTGTGTACATGTTTTCTTGTGAGATGGGAGCTAGAATTTTCTAGAAATGTCATTGTGGTAAGACCATGATGGACTTCATTAGAATTGTGCTTGTATGTAAGCCATGCACCCACATTGGTCTATCCATGTAATGTCTTGGAAGGGGCTGTTTGGAACTACATTTTGATTTTATGATAAGATATATTGGAGTTACATTTAGAAATACTTAGATGGAAAAGAGAATGACATTTAGGTGATTTACATTTAGATGACATCCTCATAATCTATTATCAAAAATATTTTAAGGCGCATTGGAGTTCATACTTAGATGAAAAGGAGAATGAATTATGATAAGATATATTGAAGAGATTATATTGTTAGATGAACAAGCCTTATAAGGATATTTTGTTTGCAACACATTACATTTTTTAACCAACATAGAAAGATTTTTATGTAACCAATTATAAAACAATCAAAACTTATACAATGCCAAGCTATTGGCTGGGGGGCATCCTTTGGAGAAATATGTTAGGGTATAAATATTTTATCTCATGTATTCTTTCACAACCTTTTTATAATATGATATTTTGTTTTCTATGTTTATAGATGGTTCTAGTTTTATCATGCAAGAGTATAAGGAGAAATAGTTTGAAAAAAAAAAACTAAAACACTATTATCATCCTGAAAAGAGATGGAATCACAAAGAAGTTTTAGTCATGCACTTGCAAGGATGGCCACATGCAGTACAAAATAGGATCCATATTTTTTTAGAGATGCAAGGATCTAGGCTCTCCTCGAGAGGCAGGTTCATCCTCTTTTATGACCATAATTCATTTCTTAATTAAGCTCATACTTATTTATTCTTCTTTATAGCTTACTCCTTCATTTCCTTTTTCTCAATATGTATTTTTTCTTAATTTGAGCTTGTGAGTAGTTTGTATTCACCTAAAAACATGTATATAATAGGTTATACATCTCCTTCTGACTTTGCATGGTCAAAAGAGCAAGCTGGGGCTCTGAATATATTATTAGAAGAATCCTTACTTTTTAAAAAAGAAAACAACATAAAGTTTATGGGTATCATGAAGGAAATATCATAACTTCCAGAAAATTTGATTGTTGACTATGCTTAAAACTTGATTGAGCACTTCAACACCATAAAAAAATAACTTTCTAGGTTAGGATATCTAGTATTTTCTTTTTTCTTTTCTTTATCAGATGTTATTTTGATATGCTTTTATTTGCAGGCATTCAAGTTCAATTTATAGGAAACAAAAAGGTAGAACATATTCATGATATTAAAGATAACATATAGGTATCAATGAGATTTGGAGGATATGAGATCTGCCTATAGATGATTGAAGGGTAAGATTGATGAACTAGAGTCATTACACCATATTAAAGAATGAGATTTTTATCTTGTAAACCTCCCTGATCTTTATGAAAAGATCAGCAACTCTAAACAATAGTTGGTCTTTTACCAATGAATTATCATAGAGGTATATTCTAAGCTTGAAACTGCTCAGACAGAGATATCTGGACTACACGATCTTGGGAACATGCTTAAGGAATTTTAAATTATGTTTGGAAACACTCATACTTACAAGAATTTTCTTGATAATAAGTTAGTGAGATTAATGAGTGACCTTCATTTTAGGTGATCGTGTATGCTTATAAAATTTCATCAACTAGTTTAACTCATTTGTTTTTGCTCCTTCAATCTTTTTTTCCAATCCATTCAATAATAGTTTATTGGTGAGTTTTACATGCCTATTTGTATTGGTGTAAAACTAAAAAGAACTTATATTTAATATGGAGTTCTTGGCATTGTTCTTTAATTTTTTATGTCAAATTGCGTGTTATTTCTATGATCAACACTCAAGGAAAACCCAAACCTGTAAATAATATTCTTTTACAATAATAAAATAACCTTACTGATGATTATCTCTTTTAGGGCTTCTATTTTCACCCATTTGGTGAAATGTTCAACAACTACTAGGATGAATTGTGTTTTTTCTAATGCTTTAGAGAATATTCTTAGTATATTTATTTCCTATTAAGAGAAAGGCTATAAAGATACAAAGGTGGTTGATTGAATTAAAGGATGACGAAGAAATAATGAAAATATTTAATACTTATCGTATATCTTTACTAAAATTTTGATATCTTTTAATATGATAGGCCGATAGAATTATACTCATATAGTTTAGACATCCAAAGCTTTAACTCCTACGTGGATGCCATTGATCCCCTCATGTATTCCTCTCAAAATATATTTGTTTTCATCTAGAGACAAATATTTTAATAGAGGTGCATTGGTTGACCTTTTGTATAACTCCCAACCTAAAAGACAATATTCAAATGCACATCATATTAGCCTAACAACATTTACTTTATCTTGTGGTAGCTTTCATATGAGAAGATATTGTTTGAGTTTATTCCTCCAATCCTCCTTTAATGTTATTTATATGGTGACCACCATATATATTTTTCTCTATGCTGTGTATATCCAACACCTTAATCTATATGTCATAGGGAAAATCTTTTAGATTGTTACTGGCTAGCTTTGAGAGGAGGTCAATTTGTTATTTTCTTTCCATGTAATTTGAAGATGGAGATTGCCTTTTCCTTTTCATTCTTTAAGTGGATATACACAAGCACTTTATATTGGTACTTGATCATGAGGGGTTATTTAGGTTCAAATTATTTTTGGAATTACCTCACAATAAGTTAAGAGTCACTGAACATATAAAAAAGGTATGCATGAAAACTCTCTTTCAAGTTAAGATAAGTTAAAAAGGCCTTATATTCTACCACTTTATTAGAGAAGTAGAACTCAAAATAAAGGTCATAATAATAAAATCACCCACAAGGTTAGTTAACACAATTCATGTTTTACTCCTATTGGTATTTAGAAATCCATCAATATATAACACCTATGGATTGAAAGGGAAATAGGAATTTAATATCATGTATTGCTCTGGCATGGAATATTCTATTAATGAACACTCAGTAATGAAATATATCGTAATTTGCTCATTAATGGCTAGCTAGGCTTATATCTAATTCTAAACTTTCCTAATTTTGTTGTATACTTTACCATTCATCATGATAAGTTAGGCTTGTGGAGAATCTACCTTACAGGTTGATTAGTAAGCACAATTACTTAATATACATAGAATTTGACTTTGATTTTCTTACTATATTGACTAATGTTAGAGCCACATTTTCCATCTTAATACCTCATCTTAACATCATAAAGGACTCTGCTAGTATAGTAGGCTGGTTTTTAAACTTTTTCCTTTTATTATACTAGTACTAAATTCATTGTTAGGTTTGTAACTCCCAAGTAAAGAAAAAAAATCCTCTCATTCTCATGGTTGTTAGAGGACTTTTAGAGAAGACAAATAAGACTATAGCTCTTCAACAACTTTTTAGTATTTTAAAGTCCATTCAAAATTAGAGATATTCTTTAAAGTCTTGAAAAAAGGCAGACAATGATCTCCAACATATAAAATAAAGTCTTTAAAGTCCGCTACTATTCTTGTAAATCTTTGTATATCTTTGATGCACTAAGGTGGGGTCATGATCAATATGACCTGAATCTTCAAGATTATTAGGCTCAATTCATCTATTATTGACTAGAAAACTCAATATTTTCCCCCTTTTTTTTATTGCAAAAGCATATTTAACAGGGTTTAACTTTGTTTGGTGGATATATAGGATAAAAAATACCTCTTGCAACTCCTAAAGGAGTTGCTTAAATGTAATGTTCTTAACCAACATGTCATTAACATCTACTTCCATACATTGATAAGTAGGTCCAACATTCTTCATGTTAAAAGACATAGCTCGATAGTAAAAAATCTATTTATCTGTTATAAATATTATCTTATCTTCATCATTAGATGCATATATATATGGTGATACCCTGAGTTAGCATCAAGGGAACTCATGTACTCAAATCTAGTTGTAGAGTTCATTAACCTATCAATTTTTAGCTGTGTGAAGTTATTCTTAAAACATGTCTTGTTAAGGTTAATGAATTTTATGCACATTCATCACTTTTCATTTGACTTTTTGACCATTACTATGTTCATCAACTATTCTAGATACATCACTTCACAAATAAAACCAACCTTCAACAATTTATCTATTTTTTAAAATAGCTTTCTGTTTTTCTCCATTAAATTTCCTTTTCTTTTATTATACTAGGGAGAAAGATAAACACACATTCAAAAAATAACAAGACACCTCTAGATTAATACCTTATATCTTTGTTGGATCGAATATAAAGTTATGTTTTTTTTTTTTATATTGAAAAGCTTTGTTATGGCTTTTTCTTGTCCAATGTCAAAAGTGGACCTAATTTTGGTGATTGTATTTATATCAGAACATGAATAGAGATTGATCTCTTTCAGGTCTTTTATAGTTTTTATTCTTATCTCATTCTTCTATTTGACATGTACTATCTAGTCTACCCATAAAATGGTTTTCCCTTTTAAGCATAAGGTAGTGCACCTTTTAGAGACCAATTAATTTCTTCTCATAATTATAACTCCCTTATTTGTAGGGAATTTTATAGTTAGATACTTAGTACTTATCATTGAATTAATCTCATGAAGAATAGGTTTTCCTAATATAATGTTATATGTCATATTCATTGTTGTTACTCATTTTTGAGCCCCACTTGCTAGAGACAATATGTATCCCTCTTAAACTAAATGTAGGAGTTTAGTTTATGATTATTGGAAGATTGAAAAAAAAGAGAATAAAGAAATGTTTTTCGAACCCTGTTTCAGTTGTCTTCTGCTCTTCTTATCCTCTTTCTTTGCTGCCAAAATCTTCAGTATTCTTAGATTAATTAGGAGTTTTCATGATGTTAAACTCATTCCTTCTTTATCTGGTCTTTAAGGTTAGATAAATCCCTCAGAATTTGTATTGAAAACTGATTCTGCTTACTGTCAAAATTCTGTTTGTAAATCCACTCTGTTTCAACTTCGACTTTGATTCTGACTTGGTTTCATGCAATATCCGACCATCCCACCTATATTCTGTCATTTATGACATGTTAAAGAATTGATATGCACTTTTATTGGGTCCTAGGGCCCACTGTTATTATGCCAGACTCTCAGTCATATTGGGATGCTCGGCATTATCAGTTTCTGAATCAAATCAGGAGATCCTTTTTGACCAACCAGATTGCGGCTGGATTTTGTTATTCAAAACAATTTTATATGACTTTGAACCCTTCATGAAAGTTTTAGCCTTGTACGTGTAAATGAATTTGGGTTTTTGAATCGCCTGATTTCGATATCAGAAGCTCAAGATATTCCCATTTGAATATCTAGTGTGAAAGTAGATAATCTTGCCGCGAGAAGGATTCTGACCTGAGTTTGCAGTGCAATGGGGACTGGTTGAGGTCTAGATCATGCCAGAATTTAATCATGAAGAAGAAATGTATATTGGGACCCAATTTAATGTTTTTAGGATTTATCGGGTCAAAGACCAATTTTAAAAGTTAATCGGTTTCGTTGAAGGAATTAAAAAAACAGGGACTGAATCAGAAAACATCATAATAGTTTCTGTTACTGGGCTGCCACACTAGATTATATTTTTCTTCTCTTCACAAAAACCAACAACATCGTTTCCTTACCTTCATATATCCCATTTGGAAAAAAAAACACCACCGTTTGGAACTTGGCAGCATGAAACAACCCTATAGGAATTAATTAGCATGGTACTGTTTATTTGTGTTGAGAACAGTACCCCTCCCTGTCTGTAATTCTTTTCTTTTCTCTGCACAACTATTCCTGCTCTTTTTCATTATTCTCTCGCTCAATTTTTGAGCTGCAAATCACGGTTTTTATGTTTCAGTCCAAATGAAACAATTTTGTGGCACATGGTGCCAGCTATGGAAGGACACAGAGAAGAGCCGCACCATCATTTAATGGCTGGGATTCTATACGTGAAGAATAATTACTGAGATCACAGAATAGGAATCAGAATATTTTGGTTTCCGAATTTGCTTTATTTGATTATAAGTCACTCGAGATTATATCCTAGATTAGTGTAATGAGTTGTTTCCTAAATAGAGCTATGTATAGGTTATATATAAGCCTCTTCTACTGACCTAAAGAGGGGAGAAAAAAAAAGAGGTAAAGGGAGACAGAGAGGAGAAAAAGAAAGAAAGAGAAAAGGGGAGCGATAGAGGAGAAAAGGAAAAAAGAGAGAAAAATAATCACAGAGAACAAGAGAGAATATGGGAGCTAAAAAACCAGTAGAGAGAGAGGGACGAAGACACAGAGATAAACTCAGGAGACGAACGCTAACAAAGAATAGAGGAGAAGAGCTAAAACAGACGAAAACGTTGACAAACCAACCAGCACGCCTTCAACATCGCCTTTGTTTCCGCCTTCAAGTTTGTTCTCCTCATCTCTGTGCATCTAGTTTCATTCACGTTTTACTGTTCAAGTGAATTATAATTCACTTGAACAGTAACTAAGCATGCACGCGTGAGGGAAACTCACGCGTGCCTCTTGTTTGTCCAGTCAGGTCACTAATTTGGACAAGTGACCCGATTAGGCCTGCTGAGTCCAGCCCAGCCACATGAGCCGAGTAGAGAGAGATAGATTTGTGTTTTTTTCCGAATTTATTTTAAAGTTTGTATTTTGATATTGTAAAAAATACAAATATTGTAATATATATATATATATATATATATATTAAACATTCCTCTTTAAAAAAACAAATATTCAAAGTTTTAAAAAATATATGTTTTAACATGGATTTCTTAAATACAAAAATTATTTTCTTGCATTTTGGATTTTACAACATGTTTGTAAATTCCAAAGGGTGTTAACTAATATTCCAAAAATATAAAAATCTTATTTTTGGGGAATTCATCCATTATTCACTGTTAATATTTGGATAAAGAAACCCCAAGTGGTTAATATCCAAAATATTTTTCTAGGAATAATAAGTCATTATCCCTTAATAATATAAGGGCAAAGAAACCTATGAAAGGTAAATGTCCGAAATATTGTTAAGAGTAATCCAACTTGTTCATTTTTAACATAATAGTAGGTTTATACCCAAAATATTATATAGAACAATTTAATTGTCCATCCTTGATAGAAGCTTAATTATAATTGGAGACATTTCAAATTTTGATTCCACGATTTATGAGTCGTGAAAGTATGAAATACTAAGGCAAAAAGTGAGTCTTTAAAGCACTTTGAATTTTTTTAGATTTCTAACTTAGTTGTTTTGTTTCTCTTCCTTGTGATTTATGAGTTGCGAACACTTGAAATACTAAAAGAAAAATAAACTTTTAAGCACATTGAATCTCTTTAGATTTCTATCTTAGCTGTCTCTTAATTCATAGTTAAATTTAGTTCAAATCAAACACAGATTTCAAAAGATTTGCATCGGTTCTTCCTAGCACTCTATAGACATATCTAAAGGTATGATCCATATTGGCTAAGGGTTCTTTCTTTTATACTTTGAACCTAAGTTCATTCATCGTAGCAAACTCGTCCTAGAAAAATTGATTAGAGAACACCAACACCATAGCAATTATAAGGCAAACTAAACACCAAGCAGCTTACTTTAGGTAGGGCGTACTAGGGGTGTTAAAATCTTCCATTTACGCAACCAGTCCCTTGCCATGGAATCTCTAAAGACCAGTTAGGGTTTCTAATGACCATAATACTAGGTGGTGACTTTATTTTCACAAAACAAAGACCCCGATATCATTTCCCCGCTCCGGGAAGAGCCGTCGTAACATCGTGCTAGCGCGAGGGTGCGACATCCATCTTAATGACCATGAAAGTTCGTTGGAGTATATAACATTTAAAGTATGTACCAATAGTGACGGGGAGGTTTATTGCACCTTCCACTAACACACCTCTCTGTTCAATCCTAATTAGAAAGGTTTTTTTTATTGTAGTTAGTTTAGATGGATCTATATCCATCTGTATCATGGCATCCTTTGAGAGAATATTATAACATTTCCATCATTTATTAATACTATATGTATCTTGTGTTAGATTGGATTGCAGAGATGAAAGTGACATCTTTATAGAGAAAAGTCACTTATTCTTCATCTTATAAAATAAACATGATAGGCACACCCAAGGATTATGAATTCTTAACAAAAGTACTTATTTCTCATAAGCTTTCCTACACCTACTAAGATTCCTCTCAAGATCATGTTGATCTCTGGCAATGATTTATGTTAACTGTCATATTCGTTTTCTTGTTTCTCATGTTCTACTCCTTTCTTCATACATTGTTAAAGATATCCCTTAGCTACAAGTCTTTCTATCTTCTTCTTTAGAGCATATTATTCTTTTATATCATGCAACGGTGCTTGTGGAATAAACAATACTTCTTCTGGTTATGCTTACCATGTCTATTTTTATCGGTGATAAGTACTGCATAAAATCCTTTTTCTTGATTGTTGTCAATACTTCTATTCTAGTTGTGTTTAGTGAAGTTGTCATCCTTTCTGGATACACTATTTCATTTTATTTAGGACCTCTTAGATTACCTTTAAGTGCTTAGGAGTCATGAAAAGGGATGCTTGTGTTTTAGAGCTCTTCCATATGCCTTTAAAAATATGAATGCTCTTGTCTCGCTACATTACTTCCTTAACACACACACACACACACACACACACACACACACATATATATTATGGCTTGTTTAACAGTAAAGAGATTTTTGTATAAGAGTGCATAAAATCATTCTCGCAAGGAGTAATTATGTAGTTCATTAATTAAGGCTTCTATTATTGGTAGTTCCAGCAAGCCTTATACTTTTACCATTTCTTCATTGAATCTCTTCAGATATGATGTGATATTCTCTCCCTCTCTTCGAGTAATGGTGAAAAGTTTAGTTGAATTGTTTTTAGGAGGAATGCTTATACTAAAATGAGCAATTAGCTTGCTATATAAATTAGAGAAAATGAGTATGGAACTAGACTCGAACTATGGTATTAAGCTTGCAAAAATCCATGAAACATGGTTGGAAAAAAATTACACATTGGATTGCTATCCTGCATCATCAACTCAAGGTTGATTTTCATATTTCACACATGTTTTTTAGGGTTAGAGAGACCATCATAGTTTCTATGTTGAACTGATTATATGTTATGTGAAGGTAGGCAGAGAGCCTCGAGTTATTGCTGGCTCATCAAAACAACCTCTATGAGTACTCTCATCTGCTGAGCAAGCTAGTGGAGATTTACTAGAGCTAACGAGGATAGTGAGTCAGAAGTTTCTATGTTGTTAGTCATGAAGGAAATTTAAGATTAAATACAAGAGAATAGAATGATTTAGGTCAGGTAAAAAATAAACAAGCTTTTGTTTAGTTTTTTACAGATGACATCACTGATAAAGTCATAGAAAAACTTAAGGCTTTCCATGACTAACAATGGTCTGAGTTGTTTTGGATGGATTGTAGCTTGTAAAACAAAATCTCTTATGAGTTTAATCATCTTTTCTTTCATTTTTTTATCATTCCTACTAACTAATTATAAGGAGATAGTATGAGAATATTTTTATGAATGTTTGAAAATTGTATATTCCAGTGTAACATTGTTTTGCATGCCAAACTAGTAAGGATAGAGAATAAAATAAACTAGCTTACATGATATGTTAGTCGTTTGGATTAGGTCAAATGATTGATTTTTTTTAATGTATTATCATAAATATATATTGCATTTAAAATTTAAATTATGCAAGGAAATTTTATTATTCATATAAATAAGATATAGAAAATATTAAAAATGCTTGATTGAAGTTGTATTAGTAGAAAATTTTAAAAGTTCTAATATAATTAGTTCGGCATTATATTATGTGATTGTATTTATAATTTCATTAAAGCATTGTTTTTTTTTAAAAAAAAGATATTATAGTTTTCCATCCATATAGATATAATTTTTTATTTTATTTTTATTTCTATAAAAGTAAGGTGTAATGGTTTTTTTTTGCTAGAAGTATGACTATTTGTTACCCATTTAAAATTATTATTTTCTTAAGAAGTTTATGTGTTTTATATATATATATATATATATATATATATATATATATATATATATATATATATAATCCTAGTACCTAAGACTACTTCCACCAAAGTGGATTGAAACATTTATCCAAAGAATGCCCGTGCATCACATGTCATAAAAAGGACTGTTCTTTTTTTCTAATATCTGGGGACTCCACCCGCCGCAATTGACATACCCTTTTTAGGTTTCCACTACAAAGGAATTTGTGTTGCAAATTAATTCATTGCATGAATTGTGTGAGGAAAATTCACCGTGGTGGGTTTTCCACTCGACAAAAGAAGAAAAGGAAAGCAAGAGAAAACTGACTAGGCTGTCGAGTGCAGATTTTTATCGGTACAGGCTGGCCGGTTGTGGTCGTGACTAGTTTGCCTACAAAAAAAAATCGAAAATTTCCATATATTATTAAGGGCACGTTTGTTTACTTTTAATTTTAAAAAAACACCGTAGCATATTTAGTAATATATCAAACTGTATTTTATACTACAGAGCCACTAAAAGGTTAAGTTTGAAATGTAGTTTTTGTGAAGCAGTTTTAACATGTTTTTTTAACTGAGTTTCATGAAACACTATTTATTTTTGCATTTCAAAAACACTTTTGATTTTTTTTATTTTTTTCTTTACTTCAAATTTATATTTTTTTTTGTTTTCATATCAATTTAATACGTTGATATCAAAAATTATTTTGATGTATTTTGAAGTAAAAAACACTTTGGAAAGCAACCGCAACCACACTTCCAAACACAACTAACCAAATATTTTATACATGTTTTTTGCTACACATAAACTTCAACCACAATTTTTATCAGATACGTATATAAATCCAACTAACCACACTTTTTAAAACTTATTTTTTAAATCAAAACCATAAAAACTATCTAAAAAAACAACCACACTCACATGCATGCAAGAACCTCGTAGTTAGTACAATGGCACAAAATAGCACTACAAGAAGCCATGTGGAAATGTCTGGTTTAATGCCGTCTCAGTTTTCCAATTTCTTGATCTTACTCCATTTCTAATGTAAAATTCTAAGCCCGTTGCTAATCTCCCTCTCATTTCTTTATTTGCTTTGAATTATGGCTATAACTTTTAAAAAATCCCTTTAATCACTATATTATGGCTGGCTTTGTAGATTTTATTTTATTTTATTTCATTTCTCAAATAATTAATTACATAAAAGGATTACTGCTAATGAGTTATACCTCAATTGACACTAATATTTTTTTTCTTCTTCTAAACGGTCTTGAGTTTAAGCTTCTTCTTTAGTGCTAAAATAAAATCAACAACGATATATAGAGGTTTTATGCATCTCTAATATAAACACTAAGAAATTTATACTTGAAATTGTCTTCTTATTTTGGCCTCCACTCTTGAAAGGGCAGCTCCATGTAATGATTATCGGTACATTTAGCATATGGATACAAACTATTATTTTTATTATTAAAGTTTCATTTGTTTTTAATTAATTCTACAATTATAATAAGTAAATATAATTTTTTCAATTCAGTTTTTCTATTTTTTCTATTTAATTTTTTTTCTTTTTTCTTTTATTAAAATCTTTATAGCTTTCAATTTTATCCTTCATATCAAATTCATGATTGTTTTTCAATAATAATAATAATAATTTTAGTTTGGGTCTTTTTCTTTTGATTTTTTTTATCTTTTAGTCAAAGTTTTTGTGCTTTTTAATTTTATTTTTCAAATAAAATTATTTTTTTTTTCAATAATAATAGTAATAGTAACATTGATGCCGTAAATTACATCCTAATTAATGCTTGGAATCGAATGAGCAACACAAGAATCATTACTAAAAGATTACTAGTAAACCCTATTTTGCAACCTACCCAGTCCAACGAGCCCCCTTGTTTTGAGGTCCTGAAAGACATAAAAATCAGCAAAGAAAAGGACCCCACAATTTAAATCTTTGGTCATCTTCCCAACAGAACACAGGTTATAAGAGAAACCAAAGACATAAAAAAACATCTTGAAGTCTTAAATTAGGAGTTATGACAATATCTCCTACATGAGTGACATGTAATTTATCACCATTAAGTATTCCAATCTAAGCATGATCTGAAATGACAAGCTTTTTATCAAAAAGTTCATTGGATTCGACCATATGGCTAGAGGCACCGTTGTCAATAATCCACATGTTGTCAGACTTCCTACCATGCATAATTAGCACGAGTTAGTGACCAGAGATGGGTGAAATGTTTGAGCCATCACTCAGTCCTATTGTTCCTCTAAGCTAAATAGAATTAGTTGAGTTCACAGCATATGCATGATTCGTTGGCTTTCAAGTTGCAAGCTTGCTTGGTTTCTCCTGATTATTTCAATGGTGTTTCCAACCTGGTTGATACCCTGTCAGCTGCTATCATTCAGTTTATGCATGGCTTGAATAATTATAGTGTTCACACCGCTTCTAAAAACTGTTATATCTCTTATTGATTTTTGAATTTGCAGCAAGTGCACCAGCTTCTATGATAGGAAGTTATGACCCAGTTATCACTTACTATCTTTCTTCATGAATAATGATGCCATAAACTTTACTCAGGGATGGTAAGGGCTCACTCTTTAGGATTTATGAACATACCGTCTTGAAACAATCATTCAGACGAAAGAGAAACTGATGCTCCTTCTCTCTCTCTACCTGCTGCAGATATATTTCTTTCTTGAGTTCATGTATGCGTGCGATGTTCGTCTAGCCATAACTGTCTTGCAGTGTTGGTGTAAGCCATACTATCATGCGAATCTCGTGACAAGGCATTGAAAATCCATGGAATTACACTTTCTCCATAGTGCATATCGTTCTAGAATCGGTTTCATGTGGGGTAATTTGTCTCCATTGAGAACACAAGTCACAAAAGTTATACAAGTGGTGAAAAAAATATGGTGAATTAGGATCATTAGAGGGTTGCAATTGGTTATCTTCCCCTCTCGATTGGCTAGGGGTTGTATTTGTATTGGTTGCACTTTTACTTTGGCGTGATCAACCAGCAGGCTGATTCTGCAGCATTGGAAGCCACAACCTCAAGGTTTTGATTATGTAGCATTTTGACAAGGCACCTACCTGCCGCTCACAATGCTCTAACTCCTCCTGGTTGGTGTCTTACTCCCACATGCTCCTCTAATTCAATAAAATTTCATCATGTCATTATCCATCAATGATTCATTTGCACCTGATGGGGGACAAATAAATCTTTAATTTAATTACACTTCTCATTTAATTACTAACTATTATGAAAATTTCCTTACATCTCTCTTATTTTTAATTTTTATTAAATTCTTAAATCATCAAACTCAAATACATAAATTCTCATTTCACTTCAAATCAATTTTTATCACAACTACAAATGTTAATTCTACACAATTTCACAATATTCAAACATATCACAACAATCCCAATTTTTTTCTCTCTATGGTCGTCCATGTACCCTAGGAATTCACCACGATTTCCACTTCATTTTAACAAAAATTCTTCCTTTCTCTCATCATTTCTTCATCCCCTGCAATAATTAATAACTAATGCTAAGTTATTGATTGGAGAGGAGGTGGATTTACTGTTGTTGGTGGAAGAAAGACGGGTCTTGGTTGCAAATGAAAACGAAGGAGAGACGTGTGAAGATAAAAGGGGAGATGATTTGGTTAAAGTGTGTGTTCGTGGTTTCACGGTGGTGGCTCCTGACGGAGAAGAATGGAGGGGACGTCAGACAAGGGAGGGGGCTTCAATTTATCAAATTACAAATCAAAGGAGAAAACTGGACAGGAGAAGATAAAAAATTACCTTATCATTTATCATACCTGTTATGATCGATTTACAAAGTTGATATATATATGCTTGGAAGATTAGTGTGGAAAAAAATTAATTATTTATTTAACAAAAACTTCTATTAAGAACAGAAGATCGTGGCATTCTGTGTCTTGAGAATGCACTTATCTTGCCAAGGCCTAATTTTTCTGTAGATGATTCATTAATCTATTCCATTCATTCTCCAGAAATTATCATATATTTCTAATATTTTGCTCTCTTACTCACATTTAGAAGATATTCACTATAATTAATTATTTATGAATCCCCTTTTTAATGCAAGTGTAGAAACAATAAATCAACAGTACCACTAGTTCTGAAGCAGCAATGTCTGAAGAGCCCACTTTCATATATATGATGCTTGATGATTTTGAACTCCAGCTGGAGCGTCTGCTGCCTGTTTAACAACAGACGCATTTGTCTGGGGATATGTAAAGCAATCAGAAACGAAATCCAGCTTCTCTGTTAAAGAAAATTCTGAGTCATGACTCATATCCAGGAACTTGGTATGAACTTCAAAGATGTTTACGAATTATGTTTCTGTTTCTGTTCTTGTTCTTGTTTTGCTGGGTGGATCTGATATTGTATTCCTTGAATGAATGAATTGTGTTATTTATTTATTTACAATAATATTATAAATTCTTTGTTCATAATATTGTTGTAATTATAAATTATAAATATTAACTTTGTTATTTTAATGCTCCAATGATTTTTTTTATAATTAAAATGAATATAATGATAAACATGCAAGTAATTAAATATTTTTTATTGACTATTTTTTAAGAAAGATGTTCATTGTTATCACATAAATAAAGTTCAAGAGATAAATTATAATTTCTTAAATTTTAGACTGGAAACAAAAAATTGACCAAATTATATGAGGTTTTTTGTAATTTTTTTTTAATATTAAGATGACAAAGTATTAAATCAACCCGAATTTCATGGCTTAACCCGTCAAGCTCATGACATAGATCATTGATTTCACTAGGCTTAACAACTTTGTTTTTTATAACTATTTTTTACTTAATGATATGATACCAAAAATAAATGCTTATAAAATTGAGCATCAATCAAATGTCGGAATATTTGTTTGAGACTGTGATAATTTTATAAAAAACTAATCGAAATAAATTATAAATATTAATTAAAAAAAACCCTGTATTAAAGAATAAAATTAATAAAAAAAATATTCAATTGAAAGATGAAATAAAATATAATATTTGGCATTGTTATTAAACAACATTTAAACATTTCAAATCAACTCCTTACTTAGCTTGAATTTAAAATAAAATGAATAAGAGTTGATTTTAGGTGACCCGATTGACTTAGCAGATTCAAAAACAATCTGAATGACCAATAAAAATATGGTTGGACTTTGAAAAAAAATGTCAAGATAACATTTTTTTTTAATATTAAGATGACAACATATTATATCAACCTAAGCTTTATAACTTAACTCGCAAGACTTGTGAGCTGAATCATGGAGTCCATTAGATTTAAAAACTATATTTTTTAAAACTCTTTTTTTTATTTATTAATATGATAATAAAAATAGATTATTGTAAAAATTGAGTATCAACTAAATACTAAGATGTTTATTTAAAACTATGATAACTTTATAGAAAATAAACTAAAATAAATTATGACAACCAATTCAAAATTAATAAAATATTAAATAATAAATTTTTATTCAAAATCAATAAAAATATTAAAAAATAAAATAAAAAATAAAAAAAATTTAAATGGTGAAGATTTTAAAAAAAAACTACAATAAAACTAAGATACTTCATTTTTTTACGAGCAATGAAGCATTATAAATCTTTTCAATTCTTTTAACAAAGTAGTAGTATTAATAATAATTTTGGGAGAGTACCTCTAAATGAGATATTATGATTTCATAGCATCATCTAAAATTGGAAACTTTGATCAAAACTCAATTCATATTAGTGAAAATAGTCCATAAACTCTCTTTTTTTTATATGTAAAATACCTCAAATATTTGTCAATTTACTTTCATACACAAAAACACATGTTTCAATAGATATTAGGCTATTAGCCCACTACTTTAAAGACAATTCCTTGTATCATTTATTTTTTTTTAGTGGTGATTATTATTTTGAGATAAAAAATTAAAAATGATGAGATTAAAATGATATATATTTTTAATATTTATTATTTTAAAAATATATAAACTCATTTTAAAAGTGTTAAGAAATAGATTTATTTTATGTATATATCATTGTCTCTTAAATCAAATACCTTTTGTTGCATTTCCTTTCTATCCTAACATATTAGCTAGCCGAATATAATTTTATTGATAATCCAATCACAATCATTAAAAAAAGGAGAAAAAACAAAAGAAAACTTTATTCTATCGAACCTTTGTGACAATAATAATAATAAAAAAAAGAACTACTAAAAGACATAGCAAAAGCGTTGTGGATTCCCTCGTAAAGCACTATCATTTGAACAATTTCCCCTTTTTTCTTAGTCCTTTATGGCCCTTTCGATTGTAGTCACCAAACTATTTTTATTTTTATTTTTATTTTTATTTTTATTTTATTATCTAGCAGAATACATCACCTAATTACAAGTTTTATAAGTGAAGTTGCGAAGCCTAAATTAATCTAATATATTATTACTTTAATATTTAAAAAAAAATACTATTTTCAATTTCTTTTAAAATTAAATCATGATTTTATTGACTGACATAATTGTTTTTAAATTCGTAAAATTAACTTAGTCATGTAGAGTCAACTTTCTTGCGGGTTAATTTTAAACTCGGGTTACGCAAAAAATCAGGTTGAGAGGTTTCAAGGTTGACCCGTTGGGTCCAATTTAATAACAATATCAAATACTTTCTATTTTTTTTTAAATTTTGTCTTTTATTTTTTTCCTTTCGATTGAATTCTTTTTGGCCTTTTCTTAATCAATTTTATCCTTTAATATTTGATTTATTTTAATTGGTCTTCATAATTTGTTTTACTTTGCTTTTATTAGGTTATCGTAGTCTCAAATAAACATCATAATATTTAGTTAGTGTTCAATTTTGCGAGCGTTTACTTTTGTTACCATATCATTAAGTAAAAAATAGTTATAAAAAGTAAAGTTGTTAAATATAGTGGAATCTATAATTGAAATCACGAGTTTGATATGTTAAGCCCCAAAATCGAGGTCGATATAATATGTTTTCATCTCAATATTAAAAATAATATTATTATTTAGGTTGTTTTTGACCCGTCAAATCTAATAGGTCAAGCCAAAACAACTTTGATGGAGATAAATTTTAAACTACAACTAAGTGGTTGGGTTAGAAAAATTCAAAATTAACCCCCTTAATTAAATTTAATAATATTACTAAATAATGTGTTAAACCTAAATATTTTTTTTAATGTTCAGAAAATTTTCATCCAACCCGCACAAACATGTTCCATCAATTCACCGAATTAATTACCATCCAACTTTGTGAAAATGGTGCTGCTAATTATGCCGTTTCTGCAAGCTGGTTGGGTTTTTACTCATAAATGAAAAATGGAAGCTTGTCAAACTAGTGCGGGCTAGGAAACCAGTAAATAAACTAAATCACTAACAAAGCTAGAGCCTCTTATAAGATTACATGCATGATGAGTTCAACAATTTCTTAGATGTCGGTTGTAAATGGCATCCACGTAAGACAAAACAACCCGCCATGCCATCCCCATCGAGCAGTTCGGTAATAATTAGTGAAAATGAAATTTAGGTAGGGGCAGGGCAGCAGCTGCCTGATTCAATTAAGCTTTTATATGGTAACGAACAAAACTAACAATCCCATCTACCAAATCAAAAATCCACAACCGAAAAACTCCCACTTTTATTTCCCTTGAAGCCAACTTTAATTAAGGAAAATTATATTTCTTTGTTACTACCAAACCAAACTCCTCTTTGTTGCGTTCAAGGGTTTTTTTTTTGGTGCTTGTTGTAAGAAAGCTTGAGATTTGAAGGAGAGACAGAGAGTAATTGAAAGATGTCACTGTTTCGCAAATTGTTTTATAGGAAACCCCCTGATGGCCTTCTTGAGGTCTCCGAGCGTGTTTATGGTCAGTTTTTATTTTATTTTATTTTATTTTGTTACATTGTTTTTAAGAAAGATTGCATTTTTGTTTTTGTTTTGAAGTTCATTTTCTTTTCAGGGAGAAAATTGGTTGATTGTGTTTGAATCATTGAGTTATGTTTTGAAGTGGATTTGATTCAAATTTTGTTCTGTTCTGTTAGGTTGCTAAGAAAATGGAATTTGGGTTTTGTGAATTTTGATCATTACTTTCTTAAGTTGTCCTCATTTTTAGGGCGCCTATTAGAAACTGATTAGCTTCATTACAATGCTAGTTTAGAAAGTATTGAATTCTTTTGTATATTGTAGGGATTTTGACATTGTGAATTTTTGGGGCTTGATGCCTCGAGTCAAGAGGGTTATGATAAGGTTCCTTTAGGAAAGATAAAACTTTTGGTGGCATGTTGAAGTTATCACTTAAAATAGCAACTGGGGTAAGCTTTGATTTGATGTCTGACATTTGCACATTCTGTGTAAACGCAGTGTTTGATTGCTGCTTTAATACTGATGCTTGGCAAGAAGAAGATTATAAAGGTTACATTGGCGGAATTGTCAGTCAACTTAAAGAACATTTCCCTGATGCTTCATTCTTGGTGTTTAATTTCCGCGAGGGAGAGAAACAAACCCAGATTGCAGATGCTTTGTCCAAGAATGATATGACCTTAATGGAGTACCCTTGGCAATACGAGGGTTCCCCATTGCTCACGATGGAGATGATCCACCATTTTCTAAGATCAGGTGAAAGTTGGCTCTCCCTTGGACAGCAGAATATTCTGTTAATGCACTGTGAACGTGGTGGTTGGCCGGTTCTCGCTTTCATGCTGGCTGGACTGTTAATTTACAGGAAACAGTACAGTGGAGAGCAGAAGACCTTGGACATGATTCACAGGCAGGCCCCTCGTGAGCTGTTGCAGCTGCTCTCACCATTTAATCATGTACCTTCTCAACTGAGGTATCTACAGTATGTCACAAGGAGGAATGCGGCCACAGAATGGCCTCCATTGGATAGAGCTCTGACCTTGGATTGTGTCATCCTAAGATCTCTTCCTAATTCTGATGGAGAGGGGGGTTGCTGTCCCCTATTTCGGGTATATGGGCAGGACCCTTTTCTTGTTTCTGATCAAACTTCCAAACTTCTTTACTCAACTCCAAAGAAAGGAAATATTCTCGGGGCTTATAAGCAGGTAACTTCATAATTCTATGTTTTATGTGCTTGCGTTTTTTTGTACAATCTTCATTGTTCTTGCTGATCTTTACAAAGTTTTATTCTCTGTGTAAGTCGGACTGTTGAAACATCATGTGACAACATTTATATTGCAATAATTGCTTACTTTGCACTCTTAGATGGTGATGATGTCTTTGGATTGTGGAATTTTATAGAGCAAGAATAGTTTTTTCCATCAACTAAGAATCTCAAAGAAACAAGCTTGAACCAAAATGGCCTCATAATTGCTCAATTGAACAAGAAGTGTTCAGCTCTACTGCAACAAGGTAGTTAACCCATATGAAAACTGTCAGAATGGACGGAGGAATCCAAAATATCACAAGACACTAGTATTACTGCTGGACACGATTCTTAGGAAACATTAATCCACTAAGATAAGACCTTTCTTTAGTAGATATTTAAAGCCAGGCATTCTTATTGTCCAATAGTTTACTGGTGAACAAATATTTCTTGAATCTTTTTGGAGCTGTTTTTTAGAGGCTTATCCATGGAAAAATTAATGTCATGGATGCACTGATTCCTGGGATCTATGTTCAGTGACACCTACCCAACTAGTGGAATGTATTTTTATCTACAGGCCCAAGATGATTGCAGACACCATGATTACCAGTATGATTATTTTAGGTGTAGGAACCTAATACTGTGTGACAGTAATAATAATGACAAAATACGATTCATGCTAACCTAAACAATATGTTTTCTTTGTTAGTCACTGTGAAACTGAAGACTGATCAGTTGGGGAGAACGGATGATATTGAATTCATGATGTACTAGTTATCGAGCTCATTTTCCAGAGGCTCATCTGCAGTGAGCTTGAGTCTGCTACATAGTTTTGGTTCTTGGGATGTTAAAGTTGCCTGAGAGTTTTTGGTTTTACTTGAATGCTTTTCTTATTCTTTGTGTTGGAAGATTCACTTTTCTTCATTTATTCTATCTGCTATTTATTTTGGCATATGTTTTCCATAAAAAACAAAGTGGTCCTGCCTTTAAATATATTTATGATTTTCTGAAACCCCTTCTAATTTATTGCAGATAGAATGTGAACTCGTTAAAATTGACATTAATTGCCATATACAAGGTGATGTTGTGCTTGAGTGTATCAGCTTAAATGATGACATGGAACTTGAAGAGATGATGTTTCGAGCCGTGTTTAACACAGCATTTATCAGGTCTAACATCTTGATGCTTAACCGTGATGAAATTGACATGTTATGGGATGCAAAAGATCGATTTCCGAAGAACTTCAGGGCAGAGGTTTAATTCTCAACCATATTTCATTTGGCATTTCTCGTTGAATTCTTTTCTTCTCCATCTTTTAACATGGACTCTATTCTTTGGGTGAAGATTCTTTTCTCTGAAATGGATGCTGCTGCATCAATAGTTGCAGAAAATTCATCTGGCTTTGAGGAGAAGGAAGGCCTTCCTGTGGAAGCATTTGCTAATGTTAAAGAGATATTTAGCTCTGTTGAATGGTCAGACCCCAAGTCGGATTTTGCGCTTGATGTGCTCCAACAAATTAGTGCATCAAATATTGCTCAGGAAACCTCAAGTGCAGAGTTGCAGCACGGAGTAGAGATTAGCACTCAAAAGCAGGAAACGAGTCCTAGAAAGGAACTTGCCGGCCAATCTACAGTCACTAATGCCACAGTATCGACAGCTTCCTCAGAACAAGCTTTGACAGTTTCAGCTGGAATTGAACTCATGGAACCCAAAGGTGGTTCTATCTCACCATCAACACCTGCACAGCCTCTACCATTGGGACTTGCTGTGACATCTAGTGTCGTAAAAGTTCATCCTCATCCACCACCAACTCTTCATCTTTCAGCTTCAGAACCACCAGATCCTTCATCAGTCAAAGAGACTGAAACCCATTTAGAAGGCAGAGGTAAGTCATTATCAGTCAACCTCCAACCAACTGCTCTACCAACAACACCAACTCTACTTTTTAAGGAGGATAATTCCACTGTCAAAACTGAATGTCCAACCCCTCTTTCTCCTGCAATGCTACCTTTGAAGGAGATTTGCACCATTAGAGCTGTACATCCTCCAACACCACCTTTGAAGGAGAATAGCACTGTTGGAGTTGGATCTCCTCCACCTCCAACACCTCCTGTGACGGAGAATAGCATTGTTAGAGCTGGACCTCCTCCACCTCCTCTAATGCCACCTTTGAAGGAGAATAACACTGTTGGAGTTGAACCTTCACCATCTCCTGTGAAGGAGAATAGCACTGTTGGAGCCGGACCTCCTCCACCACCTCCAATGCCACCTTTGAAAGAGAATAAAACCACTGGAACTTGTCCACCTCCACCACCTCTGCCACCTTTGAAGGAGAATAGCACCATTGGAGCTGGAGCTTTTCCTCCACCTCCACCTCCACCTCCACCTTTGAAGGAGAAAATCACTGTTGGAGCTGGACCTCCTCCACCTCCTCCAATGCCACCATTGAAGGAGAATAAAACCATTGGAGCTGGAACTCTTCCACCTCCACCACCTCTTCCGCCTTTGAAGGAGAATAGCACCATTGGAGCTGGAGCTTTTCCTCATCCTCCAACTCCACCTCCACATTTGAAGGAGAAACATGCTATTGGAGCTGGACCTTGTCCACCTCCACCTCCTCCCCCTCCTCTTCATTTAGGACCAACTACTGGGCCAATAGTTTCATCTCGGATGCCACTAGCGCCGCCGCTGCCTCCTACTATGTCAACCAAATCCTCCCGTGTTCCTTCTGCACCTCCTTCTGTTCCTTATGGTAAGGGAACTTTAAATACAAGCACCAATGGAGATAATAAATTGCCCGGGCCTCCATCTCCTGCACCACCCTTAGGTTCCCCCTCCTTGCCCAAGGGACGTTTATCTCGTACTATAAGTTCACGGACCAGTCAAACAAAAAAGTTAAAGCCATTGCATTGGTTGAAGTTGACAAGAGCTGTACAAGGAAGCTTATGGGCTGAGGCACAAAAGTCTGGTGAAGCCTCCAAGTATGTGCTGCTTTCCAAACAATTTATGTTATACCATGCTCTCATATTCTTTAAGTATTACACCTTTCCTTTTGTGATCTCTTCACATAGGGCCCCAGAGATCGACATGTCAGAACTCGAGAATCTTTTTTCTGCAGCAGTTTCAAATACAGATCATGGCGGGAAATCAAGTGTGCGGGGCTCACGGGGACCTAAAGTTGAAAAAGTGCAACTGGTAATTTAAGATGTTATCTTAAGTGATGCAATGCATGATCGCCACCTTATTTCTCTTAGTTGAAAAAGTGTAGATCAATCCTTTTCTTTCAATCCACAGACTGCTGTTTTTATTTATTAATTTTTGACAGTCCTAAGACCAAAATTAATACTTCACCCATAACTGGTGTAATGCATGACTACTACAATTTCTTTTTGTTACCTGAAATTATCTACATTTACCCTTTTCTTTTATCATCCAGACTTCTTGGCAATTTTGTTGTAAGAGTCTATTAGTCATTCTAGTGTTTGAAGCATCTTGGTTTAAAGGTTACATAAGCAACCTCCTGTTATGGGTCATAATACAAGATAAGTAATATATTCTTTTGCTAACCGATAACATATTATTTTATGAAAAGTTTCAGCTTTTCAGTTTTTATATCATGGAAATGGAACTGAGGGGGTGTATCGTATGTGTGTATCTAAGTATTTGTGTGTTCTCCTTTTTATTCTTTTCTTGCAGGTTGACCATAGACGAGCATACAATTGTGAAATCATGCTTTCAAAGGTGAAAGTGCCACCACATGAGTTAATGGTAAGCTGAATGTAAGAGTAAGGCTACTAGTATAGCACTTTTGACATAAATGAATCCAGAAGTCAACTTTATTATCTCTTTCTCTACCCATATATGCTCAGCAACACAAATGATCTGTTATATCTAGGATAATGTTTGTGAATTATGCCATTCTCTGAACGTGTGTTTGGCATGCTCCAAGACCATGAATGCATTTTAGGTGTTTTGGAAAAGCACTGCCATTGATGCTTTGGGAAACTACCCAGATTGGCTTTTGTGGACCAAGACCACAACACCAAACACATTGTAACTACTGTAGCTACAATTATTTACTCATGCAGCCATAAAAGAACCTTAAATAAAATATATAGAGAACACAAATGCATGTTCTCCTAAGAAATCATGATACTCCTGATGCCAATACTAGCATTTCTATAGCTTTCATTACTGTCATCCTGCTTAATATCTTCTCAATAGTTATGCCAGCGCATTTATTTGGAATCTCTTTTACAATTTTGAAAAAGAAATTCTATCCCTTGCAATGACAGTCAGATTGCATTATTGAGATCTAGGAATCGTAAATCACACAATAAGCATTATTGAAATTTCCATTCGTGTCATTGCCTGTTCTCTCCTTCTTGTTCTTGCTCTTTCTATAAAATGTTTCTGTGTCTGCAATGGTTTTCTTTATTTTCTGCTAGTTATCGCTTTCAGTCACAACCATACAACATAATATTTCACCATCCTCATTCCATTGCATGATACATTGACAGAGTTTAGTACTTGTCCTCGAGGATTCAGCATTAGACGTTGATCAGGTTGATAACCTCATAAAGTTCTGTCCAACAAAAGAGGAGATGGAACTTCTTAAGGTGAGTGTTTTTATTTTATTTTAAAAAGTTTAGTATTATGCTCTATCATTTATCATTTAGGGCTATTGCTAGGTCTAATGGTTTGCACTTGCTACCACAAGGGTGCATATTCAAATCTTGGGCCAGCCATCCATTAAAAAATGTTCACAAGTAGGATTGTCTCCACTTCTTCTTTCTATGACTCCATTTTGGCGGGTTCATAACTGGGAGAGCACTTTTTTTTGCTCTGTATTTTATAATCATAGTTTTCAACTCAATAATTTTGTGTAACTGTCCCTTGGGCTCTAATTGATTACAAACAGTCAGGAGCTTCAAGATGAAAATTTCATGTGTTTTGGGCTATAATTGCCTTCTCATTTCTATGTCCAGGGATACACTGGAGAAAAGGAAAAGTTAGGAAAATGTGAACAGGTCAGTAGTAAAGTTGTTTTTGTCTTTACAATTGTCAGTTATTATCTCTCGTTGAAAGGTTGAAAAAGAATTTCTCAGAACTACGTTACACATGGATATTTATGATACTTCAAAATTGCTACTTCTTTCAGTTGAACTTTGGATGGACTCAATGTTTTTTTGTTGTGTATTGATGTCATGCCTTTTGTTGACAGTGTTTAGATTTGTAAGAGGGTAACCTGGGTATGTTTTAAATGTATATTTTTTCTTCATTACGTCAAAACCAACATTCATAGGAGTTTAAGGTTGCATTGTTGATACAATTCCTATGATTCAAATCTATCTCCATGTTCTCAATTAGCATGGCTACATTATTTTGTTAAATATGCCTGGGCACCCACTGTTTTCCATGAGAAAGAGTTAACCAGAGAATGAGAGAATTTGTGTTTAATTGAAATAATTGTTTTTGGCATGTATTTATTTTTTAGTAAGTTTATGGATCTTTTTGGCAGTTCTTCTTAGAGTTGATGAAGGTGCCAAGAGTAGAATCTAAACTCAGAGTTTTCTCACTCAAGATGCAGTTTCATTCCCAGGTTTAAAAGTGCATTCATGTGCTCGCTACCTTATTATGCTTGGTTTCATGTTTGATTTGAGCCTATCCTTTTCTGTTTGCACTATTAGGTTTCTGACCTAAGAAGAAGCCTGAATGTTGTGAACTCTGCAGCAGAAGAGGCAAGTTATACTATAGTACTCTTTCTCCTTTATTTATGTTATTTTTTGGGTACTATTTCACATGTTCTAAATGTTGGAACCACTCTTGTTAACGGTTCTTTATCAGATAAAGAATTCTGCCAAATTGAAGAGAATCATGCAGACTATTCTTTCCCTAGGAAATGCTTTGAATCAGGGAACTGCAAGGGGTAAGCAGAAACTTTTATTGGTCTACCATCTTGCTATGGAGTAGTTCTCATATACTTGGAGCTATAAAGATTTTCTGGTCCAATGATTGCATGTGGTCGCATATGTTAACGGGAAATAGTAGACTTATTAAGGGTCCTGTGAGGGCTTCCCTCTGCATGTGGAAATTTTTAAAGTACATTTCATTTGCTAATTTTAGATGGTGAGTTATGCAGTTGGTGTTTTTGGAACATGTGGAATAGTCTTTCTGCTGATGACAGATAGGAAAAGCACAATAAAGAGAGAGAGATGATGAGAGATAAAAAAAACAAGGGATAGAGAAAATGAGAAAGCTTAATTTCAATAACATCCAAAACAGCCTCAAAACATAACAGTAGGTGCTCAAAAAAAATATATAATAGATTTTTCTTTCTAGCATAAAAACAATGAGATCTGTAGTTGATGAATGGTGGGTTTTTGCACAAACTCTAGAAGATTTTGTTATTAGGTCATTAATAGGTTTTGAAATGGAGAAAGTTTGTAAATTTCTGGGAAACATGCACCGATTTTGGTTATTTGGTGTATTTGGACAAAAAGGAGTTCTTGATTTTGTTTCCTATAGGATCGTTTTAGCTGTGTGTTAAATTGGATTTGAAAAACTCTATTTTTGCATTTGTTTTTATATAGAAGGATTCCTGATAAAAACTCTGTATTGTCATGCTTCTGCATTTCTCTTTTATTGATAAATATTTCTTCGTTGATCAGAGAAAACCCTTTCATACTTGTGGACTAATTCATTTCCATAAAATAGGAAGGTTTGCTAATTGGTATTCTTCTAACATTATTCTTGAAAGCTCGTTACTTCATCCCACGCCTCTAGCACCTTGAGGCAGTTATCTATTTCTTTAAAATAGTTAATGAAGGCAAGTTTTTTTATTATTATTATTATTGTAATAATTAGTCATTTCTTCTAACCTTTGCTTATTAATCATTATTTACTGGATGAAATGCAAAAAATGCATGGGTGACCAACAATGGACCACTCCTTTGTACTAAGATTATCTAAGCCCTATTCAATGAGCAGTTACTCATAGCCATTGAGATAAATCATGCTTATCAATGAGGTTTTGGATTACTTTTGTGGAGTTCATGGATTATGATGATTAGAAATAAGACATTTTGGTGCTTTTCATTTACTCACAAGAATAGGATTCCTTATTTGAAGATGCTAGAGTCTTATTGACGTAGAATAATTATCCCAAGAGTTTATGGACAAGATTAACAAGGTCAAGCCTGAAAAGAAGTTCGCAACAAAATCTAGAAGCATCTTATATGAAGCCTGGAGTTATTGTTTTACTATTTTAATTGTTTTCCTATTTGATTTTGGATTTAATTATTTGTTTTCTACTTAGCTTAGGACTTTTAATTTAATTAGTATTTTACTATATAAATATCCTAATGCTAGATAGATTCTATTAATTAGCTAGATTGTCATTCAAAAATGATAACAGCTTTAAAGGGGCAAATGCAAACTGGGTTTGGCGACATCAATACCAGATTTGATGATCTTACATTCATGCTTGAGATGACAGGGTTGCGCGGAGACATGAACTGGGGAAGAAGAGAGGCACGTGTCGGGGATGAAGCCCGCAACTAACCTTTCTTTGAACTAGTTCATGCAAATCCCCTTGGTCAGTATGACTATAGGTACTCATATGATGGTCTATTTTGACTGATGGGAGGCATATACATGAATCACAAAGAAAGGAATGTGCTTGGAGACTTAACTTGGGGTTGATCATACTTTAGACCTATTTCTAAAATTCTACCAAGACAACCATTTGTCTACGTGAAGGGTGTTGGTGAAGATAAAATTTATTATCATAAGTGGAGTACTTTTGTTTAGCCTCATTAAGCCTCTCACTAAAATAGGCTGCTGGGTGACATTCTTGATTAAGTACACCATTAGAGCCTGTTTGGAAGTATGGTTGCGGTTGCTTTTCACGTAGAAATATATCAAAATAATTTTTTTTTTATTTTTTAAAAATCATTTTTGGTATCAGCACATCAAAATGATTTAAAAACATCAAAAAAATATTAATTTGAATCCAAGAAAAAAATTTCAAATTTTTTTGAAAGTGCTTTTGAAACGCAAAAACAAACAGATTCTAATTTCTGACACATCACACTCTACTTCAAACACATTAATAAAGTTAGGAAGCTGCATAACTAGGGCCTCTATCATCCTCCTTTTAATCACTTTAAATGCCTTGCTAGCTATCTTGTTTCAAACAATCTGTGATAAGAGATATAATAGTACTAAATCCTTTGATAAATTGACGATAAAAGATAGCAAGCCCATTAAAACTACGAACCTTATAAATGTTCACGAGCTTAGGCCAATCTATAATTGCTTGGATTTTTTTAGGATCAATTGAGATTTTCTCATACAATGCTATGAATCCTAAGAAAATCACTTTGTTAATGAAGAAGGAACAATTTTGAACATTAGCAAACAAACTTTCCTTTCTTATGATGGTGCAGACTTGAATGAGGTGATCCACCAAATGCCCCTCTTTGATTTTGCTATAAATGAGGACATCATCAAAATGTACCACCAAAGACTTTTTCATGAAAGGTTTAAGCACCTGTGTCATCTCTCTCATAAAAGTACAGGGTGCATTAGAAATGTCAAAAGACACGGCTAATCACTCATACAATTTATCTTTGGTTTTAAATGCAGTTTTTCATTTATCCTTGGGACAGATTCTAATATGATGATACTTGCTCTTTAAGTCAATTTTAGAGAAAATTTGAGCTGCCACAATCATATCCAACATGCCATTTAATCTAGGAATAGGGAAATGATATTTAACAGTTACTCTATTGATAGATCGACTATCTACACATATCCTTCAAGAACCATTTTTCTTAGATTTCAGGAGGGTAAGTACTACTCAAGGACTTAACCTTTCTCTTATAAAGCCTTTTTGTAATAACTCATTATCTTGTCTTTTCAATTTATCATGTTCACTAGAATTCATTTTATAGTGGGGCAAGTTTAGGAAAGTAGCACCAGGGACAATTTATGACATGTTGAATGTCACGCATAGAAGGTATTGCATCAGGAAGCTCAGAGGAAAATATATCTTGAAATTCTTTCAACACTACACTTAACTCTTTAGGTGGCTCATCTGAAGAGTTTTCTATAACCTCCTTGTCAACTAGAACAAACACAACATACTCCTCGTGAACTTCTTTTTCAAACTCCTTAGAACTTATTATGTTAAGTTCATTTTCTCACATTTTCTTGCTTCTTGCTATTGTTGTTAGGTTTTGATGGTAATTTAATAAGTTTAATCTTTTTTATCTTGAAAAGTGAATGAACAAGAATTTGACTGATTAAAGATAGTAACATTTAAATTATATAACCAAGTCCTGTTTAAAATGACATGTCCTACATTAATGGGAATCACTTCACACCAACTTTCATCTAGGGAAAAAACATCTATCTTTGATTGCTATTAATGTGTTGTTAACCTATGATACATTGTATGATTTAGGGTGAGGAATAAACTTTAAGCCTAAGCAGATTACGTTACCAAACTCTTCAATATGATTAGATAACTTTGAAATTTTGCTTTCCCCAATCTCTTCCATGTTTTTTCTCCTTGCTTTTCGAGAAGGTTAAACATAAGACAAATAATAATAATAACAATAATCATCTATTTGTTTATCTACCCAATATAAAATCTCTTCATAATCATCTTTGTATGAACTCCAAAATCAATGATCATCTAAAATCTTGCCAAGATGAAATTAAAGGTATACCGATACGAGTTCTAAAGTCTAGAAATTCAAACCACCATTCTCAAGCACTATAAGAAATTTTGTGCACAAGAAGTCCTACTTTTTTATGAAAAGGAACCTTGTTGAAATAAAAGTAAACTTCCAACTGTATCAACCACTTAATAAACCTTTTTCTTTAAAAATCTCTCATCATATAATGAAATCTTATCAAATTCAGGAATAGGTTTGGGGTTGGCCTGTCTCGGGGTAAGTCTCTAGGAAAGCTCCTCTTCTGTTCACGATCCATGTTTGTGTTAACCATTAACAAAGCTAGATCTGCTATGGTTTGCTCCAAACGATCTAGTGTATGCTTCTAAGCCCGCATAATGCCCCGGAGGGCCTCCACTCCTGCATTGCGGAGTGAGTTGTTGTCGTCTTCGTCCATCAAAGAGGCTAAACTACTGTGATATCAATTGATGTGGTGTATATAGCGTGGTTAAAAAATTAAGATTCTCAAGCTTTAAGATTATAGACCTAAGTTGTAGAGAGATTTAGAGAAAACTTTCTGGTGTTTTATTAAATATGTATGAATGAGCCCAGTCTCCCAATCAAAGAGTGACGGGCCGAGCCATCCTTTGTCATCTTCGTCCATATACTCGTGTAATTAGTTGTGTAGGTTTGGTATCCCCACCACTTATTCTATATTTTTGTGTTCTGATTTCCTCAACCTCATACCCTGTGATCACTCGAGAGTTCTTTTTATTTTTTTACCTTTTTATAAATCTTGGGTTACCAAACCCGATTTATCCAGTTGTTTCGCATCTTGATGCTGGCTTTATGTGTACTCACATTTGATATCAGTTAAGAGGGTTTTGTTTTCATGGTATTGTGCACATCTTGTTGTAAACCTTTGCAGTTTCTTGTCCTGTGACCTGTTATTCATTTTGCAACACTGTTTTCCCTTGCAGCTGGTAACTGCTTTTTATTCCTATAGTTGAATAGAAAATTCTTTCCCCTTTCTTTTAGGTTCAGCTATTGGTTTTAGATTGGATAGCCTTCTTAAACTAACTGATACGCGGGCAAGGAACAACAAGATGACTCTCATGCATTATCTTTGCAAGGTACAAATTGATACTTTATTGTTTTTTCTATGAAACTAACTTTTAATTTAATGATTTGAGAATTCTTTGGAGACCTGCTGTCATTTTCACATCTCATTCTTGTGTGCATGCTTCTTCATAGCATATGTTTTTGTAATCTTGTGTGCATGCTTCTTCATAGCGTATGTTTTTGTACTAGTAAGTGTATTTCTTCAATCAATAAATTAGGGGAAATTCATTCAAGAGAATGGGAGCAAGATAGGTATTACACTTGGTTGCCACCTTATTCTATTTTCCTGGAAAGGCTTTTCAACTCAATTTCTTTCCTGGAAAGTGCATTCTCTCATTTTTCTGTAACGAGTGGAAACCACAATTGAAGTTTGTACTTTATTTAGGAAAAGAAAGATGTATTTTACACTGGCTTTTGACCTAGAATTAACAGATGGATTGGCCTTGCCTACTTTAATGACACTGCCTGGTAAACATGTATAAAAGATGAAATATTTAACATAACAAGTCAGATCTAAAACATGAAATATTTGTATATTTGTTTTATATGATTGTATACAGTATACACATGTATGCTCTTATATATGTTATAAAGTCAATGCATGGTTTTGAACCATGCCAACTATGCCCATGGAACTTAACTGACCCATTAATTTGTTTCTGTTATCTTTGTTTTTCTGGTCCAGTTTTGATTCCTGTTTTTCCAGAACCAAGAGATCTGTTCTTTTGTTATTATTTTGTTTGAACTTGCAGTAGACATGACTTCTATTATTTTATAGATGTTATGCTTACTTATAGATGTTATGCTTACTGCCATACTGAGGATTGAACTTTCTATTGTTTATTTCACAGAGAATTTTATGCAAATCATATACATTCTGCTTGACATGTTGTAGGTACTTGCTGACAAGCTACCAGAACTTCTAGATTTTTCAAAAGATCTTGCTAGTTTGGAACCTGCAACAAAGGTACAACTGTTGGTTTTGTTGATCATTTCAAGGCATTCGGAAAAGCCACTATCTTGTGACTAAAATTTGGGTTTTCCATCTAGATACAATTGAAATTTTTGGCAGAGGAAATGCAAGCCATAAGCAAAGGACTGGAAAAAGTTGTACAGGAACTGTCTGCCTCAGAAAGTGATGGTCCTATATCAGACAATTTCTGTAAGGTACTGCAGATCAGCTGATGTTTTTCGTCATGCATATGTGAGAAAACAATTTTGTCCATTGTTACTTATTTATCAAATGCAATTCTTTGCTTCCTAAGTAGATTAATTTGTACTCAGTATTCAAGCTTAAATATTGTTTCTATGATCACATGTTTTTCTTAAAGCAAGCTTTAATACATTATCGATTCAGGTAAGGGCTTAGATTAACATATGGGTCTCGATGCAAGTAAATCTTTGCCTTAGATATAATAATAGGACTCTGGGAAATATAGAAATGTTATGTATGAAGAAGAGGAACAGTAATAAAGAGTTTGGTAAATACATATATTTAGCACGCCCACACATATTGTTTACATGCTGCTTTGAATCCGCAATACCAATCACAATTTTCTGACCTTTGGAGGGAAAGATCCTCCTCTTTTGGCTAGTTGACGGTGAGGAGGGATATATTTTTTAGTTATATTGGACATGCATGAGATTAGATTCAAGATGAGCACATTGAGATGGGTTATTATATGACTGCCAGACGTGATTTATCGTTACTAGATCAGGTAATGAATCTCTGGGCAAAGATTTACCCTTATTGATAAGATAAGATAAGATGGTGATTTTGGATTGGACTCCAATTTCAGTAGCTAGTTGTAGAATAAATATGTTCTACTGTGATGTTAGAATGAACTCTAAATTAGAACTGATTCATGTACTAGTAATGGGAAATTAATGAAACCTTGATGCATAAAGGACAGATGTATTCGGATTCTCTAAAGAGAGAATGTGGCTTGGTTTTGAGTGATTAAATGTCAGAATTTCTAAGCTTGGTTTTTCAAAGACTCCTTTCTACATGTGTTTGTTAGCACAGGCATGCCTCCACATGTTTGTTCGAGCATGTTTATAAATTTTTGTCATGTAGCTTATCTTCCATTGTTCAGGTTTTAAAGGAGTTCCTTCGTTTTGCTGAAGCTGAAGTGAGATCCTTGGCTTCTTTGTACTCTGGAGTGGTAGGTTTTAAAACTTTGCTTGGACACTTGTGCTAATTTAGTGTTTATTACTCTACATTTTTTTTATCTGGAGTTTGATGTTATTTCAGGGTAGAAATGTGGATACATTGATTCTTTATTTTGGAGAAGATCCAGCACGCTGTCCCTTTGAACAAGGTATTTGTTATCTATAGCAGTTTGTTGTGCTATAGACCTTTTTATTGTTGATCAAACAACAGTGAAATCTTTGCCTAATATATCTTCATAATATGGCAGTGCTTGTTCTTTATCATATGAATCATTTTGAGCGCATTAGATTGTTGTTAGTTAATTCTATTTAATGATGCATCTCGTACCGCACACACACTTGCTGGTTTCTAGATTGCAAAAGTCTGTCCTGTCTAATTGGGTTTTGGTACTTGAATGGAGGTCTTTATCAACTGGATTAAGGTCATGTTTGATTTGGGGCCAAAGGGCGTTAACTGTGAACTCCTTCAACCCTGTTTGGAAAATTTTAGGAGTGGGGAATTTTAAGGGTGTTAACACTTTGAAGTTTTAACCTAGTAGGGATATGAGAAACTCTGGGATTTGTGCCTTGTGTTTCTTCAAACTCATCAATCAGTTTCCCTCTCCTTTTCTTACACCTAACTATTGGGTCCCATTAATGTACGCTATTTAGTAGTATTTTTTAATTATACTGAATTTAAAGTTTATTGGACCCCACCATTACACATTTTTTATGCACCTACCAAACATCCTTAACACTGCACCCGTCAACCACTTTTTCTACACCCTTAATACTTAACCTCTAATTTTAACCTTGAACGAAGCACAACCTAAATGGATGTCATATCTGGTGCTAAATTTAGCAGTCCGGGAATCCAGCAAAGACCTCCTTGTCTGTGTTTCTAACCAATCCACTCATCATGGTTGCAAAGTGATAGGAAGCTCAAATACTGACGCTTTATGTTATACAATCATAATTGTACTATGTCACATTGATTTATCTGAATGATACTTCCTAGGAAACCCAGTCTCGTTACCTTTGTAGTTTGTATTGATCCTGATTGTTACCACCTTTGGATCTAGAGGTTTTATGCACTGTTTCATGTGCTGAAGATGTACAAAATCTTTGTTTTTGTGACAAAGCTTCATCTTGAAGTTCATCAGTTTTCTTCCAATTATCTACATAAATGGTCATTAGTGCCTAATTTGAGGAGCTGACAGTGCAGTCGTTTTCAGAGTCCATCTTATAACTCTTTAAAATACTTCTGCAGTTGTATCAACTCTGTTCAATTTTGTGCGACTGTTCCACAAAGCCAATGAGGAGAACTGCAAGCAGCTAGAAATAGAAATGAAGAAATCAACAGAAAATGACAACTCAAAACTGGGTGCTCATAAGGAGTCCAAAAGCTTCTTTCAAACTCGAATCGAGAGTGGCATTGTCAAATGAGATACTGTTCAAAGATGAACTAATTTTTTCTTCTCTAGGGAGAACTCTGGCATAGTAGAGGCATCTGATACAGTTAATTGAGCTGACAGATAGGGATCTTGTTGATGTCAATATCATGTAAAGTGACAATGTGCTACAAACTCCGAGATCGAGTTGTCTTTTTAAAGGTGAGCTTCTACCCCATTCTCCCTACAATGCATCTTGCCTTTTTCACTCTTGCTGAAACAACTATTATTATCTTCGGTACAGATACAGAGGAGTCTGCAGAACCCTTTTCTTCTGGAAGGCAACTTGTAAAGTATCCATTAGCCAAATTTGTTGTAGATATTCAAGTAAGGAGCTTGGAGACTTTCTCCCCTTACAATTTTGGTCTTTACAGTCGGTTGAGGTTATAACTTATTTCCTGAATTTGTTTTTGTCAATATCCACCTGTACATGTACAGATATTCAGTTCGACTGTATATATTTCTGTCAGTAAGATGCTAAGCTTCGAACAGTCTTTTGCCAGGAACCTGACATCCTTTGCATTCGAAAATACTGGTGGCCGCACACTTGAATAAATATGGTTCAAGTATATAACAATATCAATGGGATGGCTAATGATGTTGAAGAATTTGCGAGTAAATAAACTATGATACCTGTAAACCAATGATGGTGACAAACATTTGACTCCACTAGTTTTCTTCTCCATTGTTAACCTGTTAGGTCTTATTGTATTACAGAATATTTGACAGTGGATGTCCCAATTTCTTTTTTATTTTAACAGTGGCATATGACAAGATAGAATTTAATTCTGAGCTCTGTTCTTAGTTTCTAAGTTTACGTGTTATTGGATAGCACCTATTAACTTGGCTCTTGGCTTTGGCTCTTACAAGAGAATAAACCTTACCCCTTATCTACAGCATGTATTCAACCACTTTTGATAACTTGTCATTCCTAAACAAAATCTTTATGATTTCATTAAATTGCCATGCTTGCTTTGACAATGATCCCTTTGCTGGTGACTTACGTAATGATCTTACCAAAAGAATCATAATTGTATTGATACGTGTTTTCCACGATAGAGAAGTCATTGAAGCCTGAAGGTTTCAGGTCATTGGCTTCTTGGAGAGGTGGTAAACCACTCATGAGGCGTCCGAAACTTTGATCTCAAAATACAAGAATGGTGGGGTACTGGGAATCTTTTCAAGAATGCAATATTCTATATTGAGTATATGATCAACTTATCTATCTATAAATTCATTTTTAACGACAAAAAAATAAAAATAAAATTGTTATCCTTTCTGTAAGTTGTAATTCCCTTGCAATCCCTGTTGTTATGTTCTTCAATGAAATCCAGTTCCTGTTACAGATTCGATTAGTTACCCCTACTCTACGGCCTTCTAGCCACATGTATCCAAGCAAATGTTTTATTAGATGGATTTGTTGCCAGTTTGGTCTCCAATTTCTGAAGAATCTTGGAGTTAGTAAAGAACTTGTTGTGAATAATTAAATGTAGCTCTTCGAAGCTTAGATTGTCCTGTCTTTTAGTATTTATTTATCTTTGGAGTTGAGCTTATATGAGATGCTATGCTCGAACGTTTGGTCACATGCCCGTTTTCCAAGTTCCAGAGTTACTGAGAATGAACGTATTTTATTCTGAACTCATGTTCCTTGCTTTAATTTTCTAGGTGTGATTTTGTGAGATACAGAGAACTGAAGGAATGCAAGTTTCTATCCGATCATTCGCCACCTTTAATGTCAAATCTATTAAGACAGAGAGACATTTTATGGGAGAGAATAATACCGGATCGTGGTTGGCATAATTTTGCGGGTATCGGTCTCGGAAATGCAGTAGGAACGAAGATCACGTGCCTTGAACGGCATATAAGGTTGAGACTTGAGACCGCCCATAAATGATCCCATATATATTAAACTAAGCTAGCTATAGCATTTTTCACCCCTATTATAACAAATCCCAATAAAATGGGCTAAATCTTACAATTATCACCTAAATTATAATTAAATACTGAAATAGCAGATGGTTTTTTTTTTAATAAAATCACATCATTTGAAACTATTCAGAATCACGGTATTTTAATAATGTCGCTATGTAAAAATATAATATTTAATAAATATTTATCTTGTTTTAGAATCGCGACAATTAATGTTACGGTTCACAATCACAACATGAATAAAATATTACTTTTCTGAACCGTGATATTCTCAAGAAGATCATTTTAAGAAACAACTGGATATTTGATAAAACGATAGGACTGTAATCAAAAGAGTCAGACCGTTTTGGCTACTACGAGGTTTTGAGTGATTATTTGTGTTTTAATTCTAAAAAAAATTATAAAATTATAGCTTTTATTTATCTAAAATTTTATTTACTTTATTATTTTATAGAGTTAAAATATTTATAATTTTATCAAAATTTGAACAGAGTTTTTTCTATATAAGAACTACAGCCAAAATTTTGTCCCGCTTAAAAAAATACAATAATTGCAATTAACAAATTCTAACTAAACTCAATATATTCTCATATTCTATAATCACAAGTAGCCCCATGAATGCAAAAAAAAAAAAAAAACATATATATATATGCAAAATAAATATAAAATAATTCAATAATATTATATTCAAGAAATCCTAAAATATATAAATATAACACATCTATCTATCTACGTCTACGTCTACGTTGTCTACTGGATAATTCAGGTTCATCTGTAGCATAATTGGATCCAGCTCTTGCTCCCGCCTGAGTGGCCTCATCCTCTACCATGGCATCATCAAGAGTTAGCCTCTCTCCAAAAATTTCAAGTCTAGTGCGCCAAACATTTAACCACCTGGACGCTATAGTGTGAACTTCGTTTTCTTTGTTAGTACTACTAAGATAAGATGCAACATTTTGACCCTTCCATAGCAAGAATCAACCTAATATTAATAAAATATTAATGTTAAATTAAAAGATAAATACATAAAAATTAATGTTGTAACATATATTAATTATAAAAAGAGTTTATTACTTACATGATATTGAATCTGCTGGACATATTGCTCATGTTGCATATATCTAGGTAGAGGAACCTACTCGAGATCCGGAGTAATAATTTATCGTGTTATACTCATGTATCAAATTATATACTTCTAATCAATATTCACATGATGTATATTTGTAAATATCTTATTTCTTATTGCATCCCACCATGATACATAAAATACTATGTCAGCTTAATCAGTCATAATCATTATTTTTACCCTTACGAGTAATGATGTACAAAACATCACTTGTATTAATATCAACTAAAATATGTTATTTGTAGTCAAACTAACACATTACACGATTTGGGCTATTCGACCATCTCAAAGCATATTTGTGGGATCATTGCTGTCCATATATTCATGCTATTATGTGTTCGATCTGTTTAAGTTTTTATTAACATCATGCTTGTAAAGCGTGATATTTTAAGTTGTCACGCTTCAAAAGTATGACATTTAGCTAATATGATGCTTAAAAAATATGACATGTAATTATCATGTTTTAAAAACATAATATTTAATAGATGTCATGTTTTAAAAATTGGACAAGAGTAAACTATATTATTTCTTTAAAAAAATTTAAAATTGTATTATTTTTTTGAATTTTTACCGTTTTCTATACTTTTTATATATAAAAAAAAACAAATAATATTCAAAGCTAAGTCCCAAAAAAGATCCCGATGTAGATTTCTCAAATAAAAATAATGACACGACGACTTTTCTTATTCTTATGTAGACTAGTCATGTCATCTCAGGTAAAAAATAAATAATTCACGAGTGGTTTTATATCTGATTTGATAGAGGATATTAGCATATTGTACTCCGAAGAATCTTTTTTCCCCCCTTCTTTTTTACCCCCATGATAAAATAACATTAAAGTCTACTATGCGAAACATGAAATTTGTGTCGGTGAGGAACAAGCTTGACAGATGGATGGTCTGGACTCGCCTGCTCAGATCAAAATGAAAGGAAATGGGGGCGGCGGACTCGTCGGATTCATCAGCTCCTGTTTGCCCATTTGGATTCTTGCACTCAATCTCAATCCAAACATTCTCGACTCCCAATGCGGTGTCGTCTTCATGAGATGCAAATAATTGTTTTTCTCGCCAAGTTTACGAGTTCTTCATCGGTGTAGGTCCTCTGGTAAGAAGAAATAGAGATCTTGTATAAGTTTGCCCTTTTCTACCCATCCCTATATGTGTCGAAATGATTCAAAAAAGCATTGATGTTGTGCAAGAAAAAATTAATGGGTAAAAAAAATCTATTAATCATTGCCAAATTTATCATGGATAAACCAAAAAATACTGTTGTGGAGGTTTGTTTTAGAACTAAATCCATAATAAAAATGAATTCAAATATAAAAATAAGGTTAGTTTCATTTGAGTTTAATTCAATTTATTGGAACCAATCTCAATATTAATAAAAGCTAAAATTTCTTGAAATAATATTGTTCATTAAGAATCCTCAGGAGTGTAGCTCACTAGTCAAACTCTATGTTTACTCTTTAGAGGTCACTGGTTTCAATTTCAGGACCATTGAAAACTTACATGGTCGTTAACTTTAGAATTCGTGAGATTAGTTTAGGTGCGTTATAAAGCTCAAACATCTACCTTAATAAAAAATATATATTGTTAATACAAACTTAGATTATTATTGTTATTTTTTTATACCATATAATTAAAATAAAATCAATTTATTTAATCCAATACTATATAAAATAAAATCAATTTTAATCCAATAGGAGCTTATACAAAACCTTTTTCTTCTAGGTGTAAAATGTATTTGCAATGTATAGCTACTTCAATTCAGTCTCACTTTTTTTTTTGTTTGATATAAGATAATAATAATAATAAAAAAAAGCAATGTTATAAATTTACCATGTTGCTCTTAAATTAAAAATTAATTTACTAAACACACATAAAATTAACTCGCCTTGATAAAAGTAAAACCAATCAAAATATCACTTTTTATTTATTTATTGAAAGTTCCATTAGATTTTGGACAGTTGATTGAAAAAACTAAATCGAAATTTGACTTTTCTCCTTTTTTTTTCTTTTTTTGGCAAGAACAAGTATCACTAAAACAAGCTCATGTTCATAAAGTATTCATATGTAATTAGCCATGGATCCTCATCAGCTGTTTGAACCATCCAATTATTCCATTTGCTCCAATTAGAAACATCAATCCACCTCTATCATCGATAAAGTGTTTAAAGGACATAATCTTTGACAAATGCTCGATGACTTTTAAGCCTTTTTTTTTTTAAAAAAAAAACAATGATATGCCATATAGCACCGTAGTATATAGTATTGAAGAAAGAGACACATTATTATTATTATTATTATATTAATTATTTGACCCATGGCCTGTTAGATGTTTTTTATTTATAAAAAAATTATATACAAATTTCTTTTGACGTGTTTTTGTAATTAAAAAAATCTCAGTAAAAATAAAAAAATTATACATATATGTAATCAAATGGGAACTATATATGTTAATAAATAAATAAATAAATCATAAATAATAACTAAAAATAAAACTAGAAAAATCAAGAAACATGTGTAGACCAAGATATTTAATCTTGCAATGTGAAATATTTATATGGTTGTGTTTACTAAATTTATTTATGAAAATAATATTTTTATTCAATAAAACAATAATAGAAATAAATACATACATTAAATTGATTGAATAAAATAAAAAAAATATTATGCAAGGTTGTACATATTAGAAATATTATCTGAAAATAAATATTTTTTTTAAAAAAATAAATTTCATCTATCCAAAAGATAAAAAAAAATTATAGATAATAAGAAAATCTCTTCAAAAATTAAATATATACAAAATAACTAAAAAATAATCGTCATTTAAAAGATGTTATATAAACAAAAAAAGAATGGATATTAATTTAAATATAAATAAAAAATTAATTTTGAAAAAAAACATATAAAAAAGCATTAATTTTAAATAAATTAGAAAAAAAAGGTAGACGTTGCTAGGCCTGACCCATTTTGTTAGGGCCTACGTTCTTGGGCTTTTTTTTTTAATTGCAATATGAGGTAGACAATATATCGTTCGTTGTAATTGTTTTTTATTTTAAAAAAATCAAAGTTGTGGCAAATGAGGCATCGTTTAATTTTACCTAAATTCCGGCCATTATAGTGGCCGAAAAATCAAGGCGTTTTTTTGACCCAAAACACTTTAAAAATCATGATAAACATATATATGGCTTTATAAAACCTAAAAAACCATTCCAAAATCTGAAATCAACCCGTAACAAAAAATGAGACCATTATACCCAGATATATTTTTTAGACACTTTCAAGGCAAAAAAAGCTTCTAATATGAGTTCCCTTCATTAAATGAGACTATTTGACTAAATGATTGACCGTTTTGGTAGCTAAAATCATCGCCAACAATGTTTTTCTTTCTTTAGCACTGGAATCCAGCGATTTCTCTATCCTCTTTCTCGAACCAAAGACTACAAAATAACAAAATTGAACTTTTGTACCAACATTTAATTGAAAGAATATCGAGGAACCAAATATGTATAATTTTTAAAATATAAGGACTAAATTAAAATTTTGTGTGAATTTTGAAACCATCAACCATTTGTGGTGTCTTTTCTAATTTGGTCTTCTGACTTTTAATTTTATCCTTAATTAATAAATTTAATTCAATTGCAAACTTGGCCTAAAATGAATACAATCGCACAAAAAAAAATTTAAGAACCAAATTGAAAAAAAAAATCTTAAACAATAGGTCCAAAGTAAAATGCAAGAAGGTAAATAATGTTGTATGCACACTAAAAAGGGCACACCCTTTAATGTTTTACGCAATTATTATAAAAACAAAAGGGCTTAGTTTTTCTCACTATAACCTTACTCATAATGCACACAATGCATTGTGTTTTTTTTTCTTTTGGTTTTTTGGTAGCTTAACTTTTTTTTTTTAATTTTATCTTTATATAATATATTGATTTAGGCTTAGACTTGATAATTTTTTTAGTGACTTAGTATTGGGTCCTTACAGTGTCGAGAAACAAATTCAACACTCAGTTGATGCTTGATTTGAAAAAATTAAATTCATTTTTGTTGATTCAAAACAATTTAGACTTTAAAGATCAAATTTAAAACAAATCAAATTTCCAACCCTCTTGCTAGCCATGTCAAGAACCAAAGGGTAACAATAGATAACATGTGTGTTACACATGTCAGCATATGGGGGAATGACACCACGCTTTGGTGGCTCGTGAGTCTTTTCTGGCCTCTAAAGAGGGTCTTCACCAGTGCAATTAGAATTGTCTTAACGGTGGCTATATTATGGGGTGGTGTGTGTCAATGGTGTAACTTTGACGATCCATTCATTTTTGTTTTATTTTTCTCTCTCTTCTCAACAATTTTTATGCCTTACATTCTGTAAATTAGAAAAGAGGGCTGCCATTTATTTTGATGTTAAATTTGATCCTTATTATTTTAATTATTATTTTTAGCATTAATTTTTTTTTCAATTTCATCATTCAATATTGGGTTGGTTAGGAATTAAATTTCATGATTTTTTTTATTTTCCATAAAGATTTCCCGATCTCATGGCCCGAGTAATAGGTTTGGCAAGTTTATCCGGGTTTACCTTGATCTTTTTTTTTGTCTTTTTTATTAACTAATTTTTTTCCAACTTCATCCTTCTATATTGAGTTGTTTGTGACTTGGGCTTCATTTTTTTTTTGTGATTTTTCTTTTATTGGGTTATGCTGATCCCATAACTTGGATCGAGGGTTTGCCAGACTAACATGGGTTGACATGGGATGCATTTTTTGTTTTTTTTTCAATTTTTCCTTAAACATTGGGTTGGTTAGGAATTGAACATTATAATTTTTTTTATTTGATTTTTATAGGAATGTCCTAGTCTCATGACCTAAGTCTAGTGTTTAGCAAGTTAACTCGGGTTGACTAAGTTTTTTTATTTTAATATTGAATATTTTTCTAGTTTTGTCCTTCCATATTTTGTTAATTAATATATTTTTAATATTATTAGATTAATTAAATATGTATTTCTATATGTTATTTTATTGAATTCCATTTAGGCCTCGATTGTTTGTTGGAAAGTAGTTTTTTTTTTAAAAGTGGATTCCTGAAAAAAGAGTTATTTTCTGATGTTTGGTCATGTCATGAAAAATTAGTTGGAAAATACTTTTCTAGTATTTGGTTATGTCATGGAAAATGAGCTGAAAAATAACTTATTAATGTTTCAATTTTTTTTTCAAGTTTATTAAAAGAATGATGACCAAATTTTACAGATAAAAAAGTTGAAGGATGATGAAATAAAAAAATATAATTTCATAAATTATTTCAAATAAAATAAATAACAATCAAAATAATAAAAACCAAATTTGACAGATAAAAAAGTTAAAAGATGATTAAATTAAAAAAATATAATTTTATAAATTATTTCAAATAAAATAAATAGCAATCAAAAGAACGAGGATCAAATGTGATAGATAAAAAATTTCAATTAAAAAAAATGATAAAACAAAAGCAAATAACAATCAAAATAATTCGGATTAAAGTTGATATAAAAATCAAATTCTAAGGGATGAAATTAAAAAAAAGATTCAAAACAAAATATATAGCAATCAAAAGATTAAGGATCAAATTTGATATAATAAACAAATAATAAGATATTTCTGAATTTCTCACAACTTTTAAAAAATATTTTTCATTCAAAATAAAAAGAAAAAACCTTTTTAAAAACCAAATTAAATTTTTTTTACTGAAAAATATTTTTTATTAATCAACTTTTTTAAAAGTAAATAGACACATAAAAATAATTTCTATAAAATCACTTTTTATGAAACAAATAGACCTTTCTTTTGACTTTGAACTATAAAAATTGTATTACAATATTTACAACTGTTTTTGTTGTTTATGTCATCATGATCAGAATTTTTTTAGTTAGGTTTATTTACCATGGTTGCTTTTTTTTTTATTACTATATAATTGAATGAAATGAATTTATTGAAATCAGTTGTGTCTAAGCTCAAGTCACAATTTTTTTTTTGTTATGGAAAACATGATAGTAATACCTGAATTTTTTTAGAAGATTTTTTGGCCTGGTATACCATGTAGATGGAATTAATTTAAAAACTTATTTGTTTTCACGTTTCAAAAATATTTTTTTAAAAAATAATTTTTTTTATTTTTTATTTTTAATTTATTTTTATGTGTTAATGTAAAAATAAATTTTAAAAATTAAAAAATATATTATTTTAATATATTTCTAAAACGGTAGTATGAAAAACAACTAAACGTATCTAATTATATCTTATACAAAGACCAATTTCACATACTACATTAATGGGTTTGAAGAATTTCACCTAATGAATTGCAGTTTTCAGCACCGTACATATCTTTCTTTTGCCTGGCTCCCACACAAATTAGCCAAAATGCAGCAAAGAGCACAGCTTTGACACTCCTTTAAGGGCAGCGTCTGTGTTTGCATGTGAGACTAATGAATTTGAGGATTTGATCCTCGGTTGCAGTGCTATCCACATAGATCCTGAGGCGAGGCACAAGAGTGAAGGAATAAATACCCCTCAAAAGAAAGAGAGAGAAGAAAAGCAGCGAAAAGAGAGAGAGAGGGGGGTCTTCATCCTTAACACCCAGATCATTTGACGCCACCAGATTCTTCTCTTTTTTCTCTTCTTTTTTTCCCATCAATATATAGATAGATCCAGCGATCATACACTAGTGAAAAAAGAAAGCTTAGTAACAACCAACCCCCGCATCTCTTACTACACAACCTTCAATTCTCTCCCTGTCCTGTCTCTCTCTTTGCACAAGTTAAAAGGGATCCAAAATGTATCTAACATCACCAACAAGTGCTATATATTGAGCTTAAAGACTCATGCCCAAGATTATCACTCATGACCGAGGAGCACATGATTACAATTGAGAAGAATAGATAGGATAAGAAGGGTCCAAAATGGATGTGAGTAGGAGAAGAGCTGGGGTTAAAACTAGTGTTGTAGCAGGTTCTGTGTGGGAGAGCAGAATGAAACTTGATGAAGTTAAAGGTGGAATTAAGGTATTTAACGGAGAAGAGAATGTTGAAGAGAGTAGAAGTAGTCATGGAGATACTGCAAAAAAGATTGTAAAGAGAGGAGGACAAGCTGGTATAAGTACTGGTGTAGCTGTGAGTGGCAAGAGAAAGACTTGGAAATCTGAGATCTTTGAAGGTCCAATTCAGATTGCAAAGGGAAAAACTAGTGAAGTGCAGTGTAAAGAGTTGAGTGTTTCGGTAGATGGAATCAGGAAAAGTCCAGTTCAGGCAAGAAAGGGGAGATCTGAAGGGAGTAATAAAGAGCTTAGGTTGTCTGTTGATGGTATTGATAAAAGCTTTATTCAGGTCGAGAAAGTAAGTAAAGAGCTTGATGGAATTCCAATTCAGGTCAAGAAAGGAAGTTCTGAAGCAAATAGAGAGGTTGGTGTTTCTGTTGATGAAAATGAGAATAGCCCAAGTCAGACAAGGAAACAAAGATCTGACTCAAGAGAGGTTTTTGAATATGATGTAGAATTAAGGAAAGTAAAATCTGATTCTGTTAAGGTTTCAAAGCAATCTGGTATCGGTAAAGATCCTGTACCTGATGGTGGGGATGAAAGTAATTCAGTTCAGTTAAGGAAGGCAAAGTCAGAACCTGACAAGGTACTGAATGAATCGGTTAATCGAATTGAGAAGAGCCCACCTGAAATCGAGGAGACTGGATCTGAGGAAACTTGTGAAGAGTTTGGTATGTGCCAAGAAAAGGTAATTTCTAGTAGCGAAACCAATGAGTTAATAAAGAAACCAGCTCCTGATCTTTTGGTATATAATCCTCCTCCTGGTGATGATGAATTTGAGGGAGACGAAGAAGAGGAAGAAATTGAGATCGAGATTGAAAAGAAAACCTTAGATATTAAGGAGATTAAGATACCAGAAGAGAGGCCTAAGAAGGTTGAAACAAATGTAGCAGAACAAAAGCCTAAGAAGATGGAGATTTGTATAGCAGAACAGAAGCCTAGGAGAGTGGAAGTCGGCACGCCTCAACATAAACCTAAGAAGGTGGAGGTCAGCACACCTGGGCAGAAACCTAAGAAAGTGGAGTTTAGCACACCTGAAGAGAAACCTAAGAAGGTAGTGAGTGAAGTGAAAAAAGTTGAGCGATTTAACAACAGAACAGCACCAACTTCTTCAGATGGTAATAAACAACCTCCTCCTGTGTTAAGAAGAGCAACACTTTATCAAAATCTTGCAAAGGCTGCTGCTTCTCCTTGTAAGTATGCTTTACTAATCTATTTATTCATTGAATTGTTGTCTTTGTTGGGATTGCTTCATTTATTTTTGTCTCAATGTTTTTGCCATACTTTCTGCTAGCAATTCCAGTTGCTAATGAATACCAGAGTTTCAAAAAAACTCGTAGGCATAGCAACCTTCAAAACCTGGGTGAGTTAATCATTTCTTGGAAAGCTAAATTCCTTTTACTCTGTACTATTTTTGATCAACTAGTTTGACACGAAATTCTCTGAATTTGGGTGTTCTTTGAGGGGTTTTCAGTGGATTTAGTAATGTGGAGAGACCTATCGAGATCTGCATTAGCCTTTGGATTGGGCACATTTATCATAATCTCATCCTCCTACTCTAAAGATCTCAATGTCAGGTTAGATACTGCAAATAAAACAAGAACACTGAATTCTAAGTTGATTTGCCTGCCTACTGCATTTACTCTGTTTTAAGGCACATATCTATACTAAACTCTGCTTGATCATTTCTTTTGCAGTTTCATTTCTGTGATTTCCTACCTGGGTCTTGTTTATCTTGCTACCATTTTTCTGTATAGATCACTTATTTGCAGGTAAACCCCTAGTACAATAGTCAACAAAACAAGATTAAAAAAAAAAACCACCTGATTAGTTAGTGCCATTGGTTTTTAATTATACCTTTTTCTTGTTGAAATTCAGGGGAGTTATTGATATAGATGATGATAGAAGCTATGTGGTGGGTGAAGGTGAGGCAATTTGGTTATTAAAATTGGTTCTGCCTTACTTAAACGAGTGCCTGTTGAAAATTAGAGCCCTTTTTTCTGGTGATCCTTCCACTACAATGAAGGCAAGTTCCCTTGTTTGAGTTTGATTACTTTTATGTCCATTTGAGAGAGGCTCAAAAAGCTGATGAATTACGAGTCTGTGACAATGGCAGATGGCAGTGCTACTCTTTGTTCTTGCCAGGTGTGGCAGCTCCATAACCATCTGGAAGATGGCAAAATTGGGTAGGTTTCCTTTTCATTTGTCTAATTTCAGAAATTTAGAAATTATAAACGAGAAGAAGCAACAACTCATCTTAAGCAAAAGGGTTCCCTTTAGCACATGGTAAACGAAATTTACATTAATTTCCACAGCCTGCAGTAATTCTTGAAATGTTTCCTTGGCTTCAAAACCGAAGGGGAACCTCTTAAATTCCCTGCATGTTCTTTCACCCTTTCCCCCCCACTGAAACTATGGTTGTGCAGGCTTTTTCGGCGTTTTCATTGTACCAAAAGTCTGCTCTTCCTACTCCACACAGTTAACTGCATATGGTAAATCCTCGAATTATAATCTCTTTCGTTTCTCTGTCATATTTCTTTCATTGAGTTATGATTTTATACCGTTAGATCACACAAACGACAGCCCACTTGCACCAGTCACACAAACGTAGACTGACATAGTTTACCAAACCTGACAGATCTTGGTTTTCATCATGTAACGGTTCTATTGACAAAGATGATGTCTCCTCCGTAGGAGGATCTGGGTCCAAAAGAAATAAAGAGCGTATTAGAATCCAAATCTAACCATGATATTATTATCTCTAGTATTGGATGCTAATTTTGTCAACCATAAGAAAGAAATGGAGATTAAAGGGTGGGACCATCCTGATAATAATATGGGCTCAAGATTGCACTTCAACTGGAGGGTTCTCACTAATTTTTATAATAAAACCCAATGTGAAGGTAAATTTTGGATTCAACGATTTCGAGATGCTTGGGACTCATGCTCGCACAAAAAGGCCGTGGCTTTAGGTATCTTCTCCCTCGTGTGGAACCTGTCTTCAATGGTTGCTCGCATTTGGGCTGGTAAGGGCACCCCTTGTATACTTTTTGAATAATATTCGTTGTGTCTGGCCAGATGTGAAAGTTAAACGAGCCGTCGTTACCATGTAACGTTAATATACCGTTTTTGCAGTGTTTATGATGTTTGTGGCCGTCCGATATTATCAACAGACTATGGAGAGAGATGACTGGGTGGAGGAGGAGGATGCAGAAGCTGATGAGACGTGGCATGGAGATAGTGGAGGACAGGGACAAGTGAGGGGTCCCGCTTCGATAGACGTAAATGAAGTGAGAAAGGGATCCTAAGAAGATTGATACAGTGTATTAATTGATGTGGTGTGATAGGAAATGATTTTTATTTTCTTTTTCTCATTCTTGTATCTCTTTTTTTTTTCTTGGATATTTTACTGTAAATATTTTTTTTTTGGACATGACTAACAAGCTACGATGGTAAGTTGGCAAATAATTGTCTTTCTTACTTCATATCTAATTTGTTATAAATTACAGAACAAAAACCAGTGAATAAATTAAAAAAAAACTAATATAGGTCATTTATTCGTTCATGATACGGTGTGATTGCTTTTAATGTATAGATTTTAATATTGCACCCTTGGTTATTGAGTGTTGATAAATTAATATTTTATTAAAAGAATTAAAATAATGAAAACGGTAAATATACCGGGTTCAATAAAGATAGTTGGACTTTGTAATCAGTCAAATTAAGGTAACGTTGATCTGATAAACATGTCAGATTCAAGATATCTTTGTCAAGTCTTAGATAATATGGTTCTAGCGAATATGCTAGACTTAAGACATTTAAGCTTGATAGTTAGCCATGTTCAAGGTAACATGGGTCTGATGAATATATCAGATCCAAGGTTGTTGGACTTGACAATCAGCCAAGTACAGGTAAAGTGAGTTTGACGAACATGTCAAACCCTAGGTAGTTGGACTCGGCAGTTACCAAGTTCAAGGTAATGTAAATCTGACGAACATGTTAGACCTAAAGTAGTTGGACTTGATAGTCAGTCAAGCTCAAGATAACATGGGTCTAGCAAACATGCTGGACCTAAAAAATTTAGACATTATCAAATTCTAAGGCTTTATGATTGATCGTAGATTATCCTCTACAATATAAGTGTTAAAAACATGGTAAACCGTCATATCTCTCAATCTAGAATAATTGTTCATATTAAGGTGATGATTTCTCTATATTTATATGCATACATAAAGTCTTTTAGGGGACCTATCATACTTACTGTCTCATTAATGATATGTAAGAGATATTTTCCTCCCATTCATGTCATTGAAAGCAAAGGACTTTCCGGATTTTTCTTTTTATAAAAACAATAAGATTCATCAGGTATAAATATCTTCTAAACCATCCATGTAAGGGGTTTACAAAAAAAACTCTCCTCTTCTTAAGATAAAAATATATAAAAACTTCAGAGCATTAATCAATTTAGAACTTAAGAACAAACATTTTTGCCCTTGGAGTTTAAGGTTTTTTGAAGTCATTTATTGCAAGTCATTTAATACCCTTTTCATAAAGATACCGACTTTATCATTAGAGGGTCTTTAAGCCCCATCCAATTGAGACTGTTTTTGCATGTATTCAAGACTTTCATAATCAACTTAGAGTTCCTTGGATGAAGAAGTTCAAGTATTTTAACATATTGATTAACCACTATCCCAAATACCAAATAACCTTTTATTTATGTATTTTGGATTTGACAACTTCATCAATGACATTGTCTTTGAGAAAACTTTACAAAATGTCATATACAACTCTATTGTGTAACTGGTTTTCCCTTCATATCTTTATTAATGGCAGATAATCAGGACACTCCTAGAATATGACAAGTTAATGATCTCCTTACCACAATATATATTCCAACCACCGAACAACCGATTCTTCAACAATTAATGGAACAAATAAAACTCCTCACCCAAGTAGTGTTGGTGAATCAACAAGCGAGAGAAAATCCACCACCATGGATTGCAGCTCCTCCTTAGCAAGTTGCTGCATTTCTACACTCCACGACAACAGGCCCAACCTAGTGTCCATAGATAACTATATTATCCAAAAGAGTGCGGGCAAAATGATCCCCTAGAGGATGCTCAACCTCAGAGGCTATCAAACCAATCTAAGGAGCATTCACACCCTCGTGATGCTCGGGCATGAAGTGGCTATTCTAGGCACCTATTTGGGCAACATGAGAAAGAGGTAGTTCGTCCATCATGCTATCTTTGACCACACACATCAAGTTCCCCTAAGTCTGATAGGCGTAGGAGTGGCAAACATCTGGAAGAAAAATTCATCCAGGAGGACATCTACACTCCTTATCAGATCAGAGATTCCCCTCTATCAAGATGTGTGTTGAACACACGCATACCCATATATTACAACGCCACCAAAATGACCTTAGAAAATTACGATGGGCTCACAGACCCCATGGAAAATGTATAAAATATATGTAAAAGTCTAGAACTGGTCATTCAAGATAGTCATGCCATATGCAAGATCCTCCTTATGACTTTCAGAGTTTCTGTAAGGGCATGGTACAATAACCTGTAACCACGTTCAGTCACCAGCTTTAATGATCTTTGCGCCAAGCTAGTGACACACTTCAATACAAGTATTCCAGCCAAAAAAAGTTTCATTGAATTCTTTGGAATCACCCAAGTGAAGGATAGGCCTACCAGAACATACATGAAGAGGTTCAATGAGGAAATGCTTAGGTTGAAAACTTGATCAAATCGGTAGTTTTTAAAGCCCTTATTAGTAGGGTAAAGGAAAAAGCCTTGTGGAAGAAGTTGTACGCTCTACCAGATAGAAGATTACTAAAGGTGAAACAAGCCATGTAAAGTCACATCCAAGTAGAGGAGGTGAGTACACTAAGCCTTGGTCCTCCCTATTTTACCAGGGACAAACAATCAGAGAGGTTCCCTAGACGAGGTCGCTTGCCCAAACAAGACCGCTCTCCTAGAAGAGATAGCAATCCCAAAAGGAATTAAAAGAAACCAACCAGCGAACGTCTGGGTTATCCTGAAGTACATGCTTCGCCTTTAAACATCTCAAGAGGAATTAGAATTTAAACTTTATTCTATTAATTTGTTTTTGCTTTTGTTAAATGTATTTTTCAATTCAATTTAGACCCCGTTTGTTTGCCGGAAAGTAGTTTTTTTTTGGAAAGTGAATTTCAGGAAAGTGAATTTCAAGAAAGTGAATTATTTTCTGATATTTGGTAGTGTAATGGAAAATAAGTTAAAAAACATTTTCCAGTGTTTGGTTATGCCATGGAAAATGAGCTGGAAAATAACTTATTAATGTTTTATTTTTCTCAAGTTTATTAAAATAATGAGGAACAAATCTTACAAATTAAAAAGTTGAATGAGAATGAAATTAAAAAAAAATAATTTCATAAATTATCTCAAATAAAATAAATAATAATCAAAATAATAGAGATCAAATCTAAAAAAAAAAAAAATGAAAGATGAAGAAATTAAAATAATAATAATTAACATTTCATAAATTATTTCAAATAAAATAAGTAACAATAAAAAGAATGAGAATCAAATTTGATAGATAAAAAATTTCAATAAAAAAATGATAAGGGAAAAGCAAATAACAATTATAAAAATGAGGACCAAAGTTAATATAAAAATTAAATTTTAAAAGATGAAATTGAAAAATAAATATTCAAAACAAAATATATATCAATCAAAAGTTTAAGGACCAAATTTGATATAATCAGCAAATAATATGACATTTTTAAATTTTTCACAACTTACAAAAAGTGTTTTCTACCTAAATTTTTCAGGAAAACACTTTCCTGAAAACTAAGCTAAATTTTTCTTTGACTGAAAAGTGTTTTCCGTTGACCAACTTTTTTAATAGCAAACAAACACAAGAAAGTTTGGAAAGTGATTTCCCGGAAACCACTTTCCGGGAAACAAACATGGCCTTAACTCTCCAATTAAATTTTTTATTTGCCTTCTAATTATTTTTATTTATTTTTACTCTTATTCTTTTAATTAATTTTTTTTAGATTTTTTTGTGCAATTAGTTTTTTTTTCCAAACTTTATCTTTTGACATTTGATACGTTAAAAATTCATCTTTATATTTTTTTTTATTTATAACACTTCTGATGTAATAACTCGGGTAGCCTTGTATTTATTATCTCAATTGACAGCTGCATATTTTTTTTCTCTGATAATCTGCCAGACGGCAATCATTAAAGTGGATTTCATTAAACCATTGCTCTGTTTTGAGTTGTTTTGTATTTGTCCCTGCTCTCAATCATCGTGCCTCTGCTTCTCCTTATATGAAACAAATAGGTCTATTACCATGTTAAGATTGTATCTAGCACAAGTTCTTTATTGCTATACACACACTTGCCTATTGTAGACACATTTGTAGTGCGCACCTGAATCAGCGCCAAAAGAACTAATTCATGTTGAATAGTAAAAACTATGATTTTAAGGATTGCGGAGTGTCTTTCCATTCAAGCTCACCAGATTAATCCAGATCTTATTTTTATTTTTATGAGCAGAAAATGTCGTGATGGAGATTGCTATTCTCTTTACTTTACCATGTTCATTTTCATCATGCTTATACAGTCAGGGAAAAGCTTGAATTCTCTTTGGATTATGTTGTAGGAATAAGGGGAGAAACAATTAAATACCTGTTATATCAGGATGTCTGCTGGGATAAAAAAAAAGAAGAAGAAGTTTTGGTAACTGTAAGTTATCTCTTTGTTCAGGAAAGAGCAGAGGATGTTGAGGTTATTTCTGTGCCTGAGAGATCAAGCCATGAAGGTCTGCAAGTGTTAGAATTTGAGTACAGGATTGACAGTACTAGGACAGGGATGCAAAGGATCCTCTCAACTGCATTTGTTTCCTCTAAGAAGCTCTATCTCTTCAATATCACCCACTCATACAAGCTAGAGAGCACTCTTGACGCTTCTACGGGAACAATTTTTAGAAGAAATCCTTAATTCATTTGATGCAGCTCCAGTTACATGACTATAAAGCCCATTCTCTTAAAGCATGTGCTTGATGAAGTAGACTTCTTGAAACTTCAAAGTTTAAGGTAAGTCTTGCATTTTCTTCACACATGTTATATCAAAACTGAAGCAACCAAGGCTTGTTGATTAGTTGGCATTGCATGGACCACTCAGAAGCCAACTACTTCTATTTTATTTCACATAATGAAAGTTTTGCCAAAACCTTTTGAGGGTATAGCAGAGCTGCTTATTTTACTTAGTCTTCTGCATTCATCTGCTTCCAACTTTATGTATAATGGTGCTACAACCAAAGGTTTTGTAGTGTTGGCTTTGTAACTGCTGTGAATGACAATATCCTTTTTTTTTTTTTTTATTTTTTATCTTGAGATAAATATTACTACTTCACCCACTACTCTAAAACTTGCAGAAGACAGGCTGTGTTCATGGCTCATATCAGTTGTGCAGCTCCAATTGGCTAGCTGGGGTGCTCTTTTTTTTTTTCATGGACTAGGTTTTCGTTCCTTTATCTGATAATAAAATGCAAGCATTACAAATTGGCTTGCTCTTTCATTCTAGTGCTTGGGAGATATTGAAAAACATTGCAGTTCACTGCAAAAATGCTGAATCTGAGCTTCAAGAAAAGAGGTAATTAACGAAGCTTGATGATTTCTTGCCCATTTTGCATTTTTTTAGTGTCTAGAAAGGATAAACAGTTTCTTCTCTGCTTCGTTCTGCAGTTTGCTTGCTTGCGTTGTTTTTTTAGGTGTTGGGGTTCATTCCCAAATAAACTATTTCTTTTATTGATTGATATGAAGGGCAGAAAGGTGTAATATGGTGGAGACTGTGGAGGTCGTGGATGATGACAGAGGGGCTGCTTCTATCGCGTCTATAGAGCACAGCTTGGTGTCTGTATAAACAGCATGTCCTTTGTAGTTATATTTATTTAGGATTTTTATTTTCTATTTAGTTTAGAACACTAGGGTTTCTTGGTGTCTGTATAAACATCATGTCCTTTGTAAAACGTTGATTATGCCTTAAAATTTCAGAATTAAGTATGTTTTTTCTTTTTATTTGAACCCTCTTCTACATGGTCGGTCTTCTTTCATTTCTTCAGCCCTCTTGTATAGGGATTTATTATATTATACTTTAAAAACGCACGCATGGGACTTTCACCATGTATTTGTCATTGTATATTATTTTTTAATTTGTTTTCCAAACTTTGTTTTTGGACGATTTAGTCTTATTTAAAAAGCAATTGATTTTAAATTCTTATGAAAAGATGAGATTGAAATAGAAAAAACCAAAATGAAAAACGTGACAAACATGGGTGGCATATCATAGGTTTTGAAAAAATACACTTTGGTCCTCCAACTTAAACACAAATTATACAATTTTAGTCCCTTGTAATTGTTTGAATTCCATTTTGGTAGAGGTTTTTTTTCGTTTTTTTTGGTCCCTGGTTGAGAGAAGAGAGAGAGAGGGGTCACCGAATTCTGGCGATAAAGAGAGAAACTTGTCATTGGCACTGATTTAGGTCACCAAAATGAAGGATATTTATGTCAAATTATTTCATTTGATAAGGGGAGTTCATATTAGGTGTTTTTGTACCTTAAAAGTTTATAAAAATACATATTTGAACTTGAGTTGATTTTTGATTTTGGGTTGACTTCAGTTTTTAGGGTGGGTTTTTGAGGCCATGAATATGTTTGTCATGGTTTTTGGATAAAAAAACATAGGCCTCGATTTCTAGCTACCACAATGGCCGTAATTTGGGCAAAACAGGTGACACATCGTTTGTTTTTTTAAAAAAGAGGTGGATGAGATGGTGCATATTAAAAAAAAGGAGCTTGATTGCGCGGACCTAAGTGAAATGGGTCAGGCAGGCTGGCCTGGCATGTGAGGCCTAGCGACACTTGACCCCTTTCCCCCCCTGATTTTTTTTATTTCAATTGATGCCTTTTTTTTAAATCTTAATTATATTTACATTAATACCCATTTTCTCTTTTATTTTGCTTAGAGAGTTTCTTTTAAATAATAATGATTTTTTGGTTATGCATTTAATTTTCGGAAAGTTTTTTTTGATTTATCTATGATTTTGTTTTTATCTTTTGTATAGATAAACTATGTTTTTGAAAATAACAAATATTTATTTTCGGATGATATTTTTAATATATGTAACTTTACATGCTATTTTTTTTCTTTTTTATTTTATCCAATCAATTTAATAAGTATATCTATTTTTATTATCGTTTGATTAATTAGCGAATATGATCAAATGAGTGTCCTATCTTTCAAGATTAAATAACTTGATCTATATTTATCTCTTGATTTTTCAAGTTTTGTTTTTAGATATCATTAATATTTATTTATTTATTAGAGCATATAATCTCCAATTTATTTGATTACATGTATACATAAACTTTTTGATTTATTAAATTTTTTGAACTACAAAGACACATTAAAAAAACATGTATATTTTTTTTTATGAAAAATAAAATTAAATATTATTTCTTTTCTAAAAAAAAAACAAAAGAAAACACAGCAAACTGCCGTTAGAAAAAAACTAAAATAAATAAATAAATCATGTGAAAACAAATCCCTTCCTCCAAGATTGAAAATTACGTAACATATCCCCCCCTCCACGAATGGTTCCTTCATGCATGAAAATTATATTTGTTGGAATCCATCATTCTTGTATGAGATTTTTGAACCCTATGGCCTTGTGGAAGAGATTATTATGTATGATAAGACAGCCCTAGTTTCTTTCAATTCTCCAGTCCTCTTCTATAGGGTTTCTTTCTTCTTCTCTATTTTCCCTCTTCTGTAGGGAATTCTACTCCTTTATATCTTTCTATTATCATGCCAAGGAGCAAAGCTGCAGATGTTTTTAGTGGAGTTTCTCTAACAAATGCTTCATGTCATTAGCGGACTCATGATGCCGTGTCCTATTTATCATGTTTGTCTATTGATCTCTTGATAAGATTTTTCTCTTGTCAAATAAGAAAAAAGAGGAGAGAATTGGGTAGAAGAAGTTGTTGTTTGGGTATATAGAAGATGATTTGATATGAAGATCCTTCAGACGACGAAGCCATGCTAATGCAAGTCAAGGAGATGAAAGGTCTTGAAGACAGTAATCTATGCAGTTCATCATTCCTTCTTAATTTGAGGTCCTATCAGGATACTAAAAGGTTAATTTAACCTTTTCACATGTCCAAAAAAAACAAAAAGGGCACAAGATGCTTAAACCTCCATCATTCCTTTACTTTTTATTGAATTGAAAGGTAACATATATGTTGTCATTGGCTACTTACTTTGTGCTATCCAAAAGCTCCATCCTATTTTTGGACAGTTTGGTTGAATATGCATCTCTCTTTTGACAGACAATGCATTTTGCTGAACATGTATTCATGGAAAATGAATAGATGTTTCAAAAGGCAGTCTATTCATGTTGAGGTTCATGCACATGATGATTAAGTCAAGGCCTTTCGCACGTATGTTTCTCAAAGAAGCAAGTCAGATGTTTGGGCTGTACATGTACACCTTGGGTGATCAGGCCTATATGCATTGGAAATGGCTAAACTGCTTGACCCTGGAGGAGAATTCTTCAATGCTAAAGTTACTTCACGTGATGATGGAACTCAAAGGCATCAAAAGGGTCATGATGTGGTCGCGGGGAAGGAAAGTGCCGTTCTAATCTTTGATGATGCAGAAAATGGGAGTGCATATGGTTAATTTTTATTGAAGAGTTGCCTTTTAATTTTTGCAGTGTGCTTCTAAACATAGTTTTAATTGGGTTAGGCCTCGATGAGGCATAGAGAAAATTTGATATTGATGTTATCAATTTGGATTAAATTGTAAATCTCTTTTGGAGCTGAAGAGTGACGAGAGTGAGTCTGCAGGAGCACTTGCATCTGTTCTCAAGGCTCTACGGAAAGTTCACCATATCTTCATTGAGGTGTATCCTCTTGTCCCTAGTTTGGTTGATAAAATTCTTCTTTTTTCGTTTGTTTTCAAGGTGTTATTGATAGGGAACCTTGTTGCAGGAATTAGAAGAGAATCCGGATGGCAGAGATGTGAGATAGGTAAAAAGGGCTAGTGAAAATTGGTCCTTTTGAGCGCATATCTTCTATCTTGCATGCAGGTGCTCAAAACAGTTCGCATTAATTACTACTCTGTGGCCAAAGCTAAACATGGCATCAAAACTCTACACGTTATGACCCCTTGTTCACTATTAGAGGTTTTTGGCCTGAAGATCTTAATCATTCTGCTTAGTAACACTCCTATATATATTGATTACAAACGAGGAGATAAACAATAATTCTTTTGTATTAGGATTGAAATTGGGACTCTCAGATTGTTCAATAATTCCACAATATCGAGCTGGTAAGATGGGATTGTATCATCACTTTGTTTGCATTATTGAGCATTGTTAATGGATACAAGACCGGATTGAACTGCCAATTGATAGCTAATCTTTACCAACTACGCATTCAGTACTGCGATATCCCATATTTTGCATTGATGTTCTTTCATATACTATTTTAAAATACAATATTAACAAGTCTGAAATTATTTATGAGTGAATAGCATGTCTGATCAATTACCTTCCACTACATGAACATTTAATTTTTAAGGAGAAAATCATTTAGTTTTAAAGCAAAATTATCGTATTTTATTTTATTTTATGACAGGTAATTAAAAATTAAAAATGATGAGGATTAATTACAATAATTAACACAATCAATTCTACATCAGTTTTTGGCACAAATAGGAGATGGAAGGAGTTGTTGAGGAGTACGAGATTAGAGTGATTAAAGATTGAGTTTGTTTTCAAATCGTTCATATAGTACTTGATCGATAATGCAATCTTTCAAAGTGGTGATGCTGAAATCGTGAGAGGTTGCTTGCATTGAAATCAATTTCACTAGAAAATCCAACCATGATCATAATTCTTGACAGCAACACAATATGTTTCCTTCATTAGAACATAATTCTTCAATAAGTAAGTATATTTATTTTATTTCTATTATTTAATGTTTAATTGATGTGGGAGGAGTTAGCATAATCAACCATGATCCATCGATTATAATAAACTAAGATTGGCAATAATTAACCAAAATTGATCTACTATAATAGACCAAGATTGAAAATAATCAATCATGATTGATTGCCCTTAACAAATGATGAAGGATCGACTATGTTTTCATATGTATGCTAAGTTTAAATACAATCTCTTATATACTTTCATGATTTTATTAATTATGCTAGTGAATTCACATTTGCAAGTTGTTAATTTAACTAAAAAATTTGACACAATAATTTATTACCAACAATATCATTGTTACATATAGATTATACTAGTTATGGATCTGCGTTATGCTGTGGGGCTAGATTTTTTTTGTGTATAAGAAATAATGTTCAAGTGCTACAAACATATTTTAAAATAAAAAGAAAAATCTGCGACATAGGTCATAGATCCAACTAAATCAAATAAGTTTATTTTATTTTAATTAGATGAGAAAAAAATAGACAACAACAACAGATGATTTAATTTTTTTTTAGAAAAATGATCATGATAACCTAAGAATTTTTTTATTTCAAAAAAGAATAAACTATGTAGCTTAATTCTCAACCCATTAGATATAAAAGGAAGAAATTGGGTAAGAAAAAGATAAAAAAATAAAAAATAAAATCACAAAGCTTGTTTTTCTTAAGGAAAAAAAAGCCAATGTCGAATGATGAAAGTTGAAAAGAGAATGACTTTCAACTATCATAAGTAAAAAAAAAAAAATGTTAACCTGCTTTAACTTTTCAAACTCATGATTTGAGTCATTATATGGGAATCACTTTATCTGCAAAAAACACAAAACTCAATTCCCAACCAATCAAATGTTAAAGGCTAAAATTGGAAATTAAAAAGAATTTTTGTTATATAAAAAGATCCAAAAAATAGCAATTAAAAGAATAAGGATCAAAATTTAGACTAAAAAAAAAATCTAATTTTTTTATTGAAGGGTTAAATCAGAACGAAAAATTAATTTAACAAAAGGAAAAAAAAAACAATCTAAAAAATAAGGATCAAAATTGAAATGAAAAACAAAAATAAATTTTTGTTTGAAAGGTGAAATTGACAAGAGAAATCAATTTAAAAAAAGGATTAAGAAATTAATAAAACAAATGAGGACAAAATTAGAAAAAACAACATAACAAATTAAGATTGAATCATGAAATTGAAAATAATTCGAAATCTTACAAAAAGGCCATGAATAAAAATAAAAAATAAAAAAAATAAGAATTTCTCAATAAAAAAGTGGATAACTCTGAAACTTTGCATGACCAACATGATTTTCAATGAGATGAGAGAAAAAGGTAGGAGGAGAAAAAAAAAATAGCCTCAAGAAAAAGCACATCTTAAAAGGAAGAGCTTGTTGCGGTGCTTCCAAAGACCTTGTTGCCCCCAATAACTGTTATATGATTTTTTATGATAAAAGCAAAATCATTAATTCCACGGTTCCAGTGAAGATTGTTTTCACTCATAGTGAACAATGTTTTTCCAAAATGTTTTAGATTTTGTTAATAGTTTATATATCTAAGATATTGGGTTCTTTAAAAACAAAGCTCCTTTAATTGGGTTTTTCTTTTTTATCTTAATACAAGTAATACTTCATTTGAGTTAACAAAATAATATAATTATCTTATCATTTTTTAGCCTAAAAAACAATAAAAGGGTTATATATTGGGTTAAATTGAAAATATAAGTGTATGCTAAAAGTTTTGAGAAATACATGTAATGAGAAAATATTATATTATACATGTGAAATGGTATTATGAAAAACTTGGGAAGAGGAATAAGTTTACAAGATTAGAATAAAAAAAAGAACCTAAAATAGAGAGATTCACTATACTTATAGATATAGATCTTTATTCACCATAGTAGTGTAATTAACATTTTGTCATAAAAAAATCATTAATCTTATTATTAGAGGTAACCCACCTTTGTATCTTTTTTTAATATATAATATATCTCTAGATGCATTAAGATATTGAAAGATCGTGTTCTTATTTTTCTCTTGTAACAGCCTCACCTATATAAAGTATAACAGTGCATACATCTCTAATAAGTTAAACTAGAGTGCTTTCAATTCTTTTATGGTATCAGAGCATACTCTAGCTCACGCTTCTATTGATCCAATGTCTCTCACTACAGAGTCTTCCTTCTCTTCTGCTGTATTTTATCTTCCAGCTCAAGTTATCTCTATTAAACTTGATGGTAAAAATTTTCTTGCATAGAGTGCTCAGTTACTTCCTTTATTTCGCAGCTATGGCTTCATAGGCATAGTTGATGGTTTTGAACCTAGTCTTCCCCAATTTATTAGCATTGAACATAAAAACCAAGGCATTCTTAATTCTGGTTATGTAGTTTGGCAATATAAAGACCAAACGATTCTTGGTTGGATTATATCTTCATTATCTCCTACGGTGGTTTCCACCATTTATGGTTTTAAGACCTCTCGGCTTGCTTGGCAAGCCCTTGGTGCATGTTTTGCTGCACCCTCTACATCTCGTATTTCTCTTATCAAGAGAAAGTTATAATCTTTATAGCAAGGCTCCATGCAGTGCCAACAATTTTTAGATGCAGTCAAGTCCCTTGCTGATGAAATATCTGCTATTGGGAAACCAATTGAAGAATCAGATTTAATTCTCTTTGTTCTTAATGGTCTCAATTCTTTTTTTCATTCCTTTGTGACAACATATATGCTTCTTGCTAAAGAGAAATCTATGTCATTCTCAGACTTCCATGTAGAGTTGTTGAATTTTGATCTCATGCAAAAATTCCATAGTTAAACTATTCAACAAGAGATGGGGTCTTATGCTTTCTATTCGCATAAACCTGGTTAAAAATCAGGCTCTCATAACAGCAACAAGATTCGGTTTTCTGGGACATCAAAAGGCTCCAGTCCTGCTCTTTCTCAATTTCAGCAACCATTACCTCACCTGCCATCCTCATCATCAACTGCTAAATCCACTGCCTCTCGTTCTCGTTCTCCCTGTCATATCTGCAAACGAGATGGACATCAAGCACTGGACTGTTTTAATCGGATGAACTATTCTTTTCAGGGACGTCATCCTCCAACAGAGTTAGCTGCTATGGTTGTTGAGGCTAATACCACTTACCTCAATTAACACCAATCGTATATTGATAGTGGTGCCAACATTCATGTAACCTCAGATCTTGCCAATCTTGCAACGTCTCAACCTTATGACGGTGATGATTCTGTGGGTGTAGGTAACGGGATAGGTTTGAATATATCACACACTAGCACTTCTGCCATTCAAACTCATTCTTCTATTCTCACTTTAAAAGATGTTGCTTATTGTAATAGCTTTGGCTCAGCTCCTTTCCATTAATAAATTGTGCAAAGATAATAATGTTCTCTTTGAACTCACTGGCACTAACTTTTCTGTGAAGGACATCCTGATGGATACACGCTTCTGATGAGGCCAAGTGAAAATGGATTGTACCCCATCAACCTTCGTCAACTCCCTTCATCCAAATTCCATGCTCTTACTATGACTGTTGGCGTCAAGGCTTCTACTTCCACTTGGCATCGTCATTTGAGACATCCTTCGGCAAACATTTTACATCGTGTTATTTCTAAATTTTCTTTTCCAATTACTGATTCCATAAATAAACAGGGTGTTTGTGTGTCTTGTCAACTGGGCAAATCTAAACAATTGCCATTTTCAGATTCTTCAAGAGAATCAACAACTCCTCTCGAATTAATTCATTCTATGTTTGGTCTACTTTCACTCCATCTTTAAGTGGTTGTTAGTATTATGTAAATTTTATTAATGACTACACTCGTTTTGTTGGCTTTTTCCTATTTCTCATAAATCTGATGTTTACTCTATGTTTGTTAGTTTTAAGCTCTGAGTGGAAAAACAATTAATTACACCATTAAACAATTTCAAAGTGATAATGGAGGTGACTATTGTTCTACCGTTTTTAAGCAATTTTTAACTACCAGTGGAATTTTTCATCATTTTTCATGTCCACACACATCCCAACAAAATGGCATCGCTGAAAAAAAACATTGTCATATTATGGAAATGAGACTTACTCTCCTTGCCCAATCTGGCTTACCTAAGGTTTTTTAGATCGATGCTTTTCTAACTTTTTTTTCATCATTAATAGCTTACCTACCAAGGTTATTGATTACTTTTCACCCTAGGAACGCCTTTTTCAACGTTCACCTGATTTTTTCTATTTTCGTACTTTTGGCTGTCAATGTTTTCCCTGTCTTCGTCCTTACTCACTTGATAAATTATCTTACCGTAGTAAGCCTTGTATTTTCATTGGTTACTACTCTAATCACAAAGGTTTTCGGTGCTTTAATCCATCCTTCAGGCAGATATACATATCTCGAAATGTGATCTTTGACGAAGGTATTTTTCCTGCACGTGAACAATCCATTTTCACTGACTCTGCTAATTGCTTGGACTCCTCAGGTACTTCGAATACTCTATTTTTACCTCCCTCTTCTCCTCCATTTAATTTTTCCCCTGTGTCTTCCTTTAACACAGTTTCAACCTATCAGACCTCCCTTGATAGCACCTTACCCGATAACCCAATTTCCCTCCTTCCTTTCATTCATCCTGATAACTCCTCCCCTGCATCTTTACTCCACACACCAGTCCTCCCTGCTGGCCACCCTGAGACCTCCCCCAACCACCTTTCTTCAAATACATCTTTGGTTACTCTTTCTAATGTTTCTCACGAAACTGCATCTTCTAATCATTCTGCCAGTGAACTCCCTCTTCCTAATTCTTCTTCTTGTATGCTTACTAGATCCCAAACTGGACACTTTAAACCCCGTACTTTTCCTGACTTTTAACTACACTACACTATCGGTCACCCTCTTCAAGCTTTGCATGCAAGTGTGGTAATCTTTGAGCCTCGTGCTTATGTTCAAGCAGCTGCTATACCTGAATGGCATGCAACAATGGCTAGTGAATTTTAGGCGTTGCTGAAGAATGAAACATGGTCATTGTCCCTCTGGTAAAAATATGGTCCCATGCAAATGGGTATTTAAGCTCAAACGTAGACTCGATGGTAGCATTGATCTTTACAAGACAAGATTAGTGGCTGTTGGTTATTTATAGAGAAGTGGTATTGATTTTCATGACACTTTCAGCCCTGTTATCAAACCATCCACTGTTCATATGGTTTTTGAGACTGCAATTTCTTTCAACTGGGATATTCGGCAACTAGATGTTTCCAACGCCTTTCTTTATGGCATTTTAGAAGAAGAGGTTTATATGGCCCAATCGAAAGGTTTTGAGGACCCTATGCACCCCCAGTTTGTCTGAAAGCTTCATAAGTCACTCTATGGCTTGAAGCAAGCCCCTCGGGCTTGGTTTAATCGCTTATCTACTGCTATCTTATCTCTTGGTTTTCTCAGCTCATAAGTTGATTCGTCTCTGTTCACATATCACCAAGACTCAGTTTATGCCTTTTTATTAGTATATGTGGATGATATCCTTGTCACCTCCAATGATCAACGCTTTATTACATCTCTTATTTCTATCTTACAACTTGAGTTTGCTATGAAGGATAGTTTGCTATGAAGGATCTTGGACAGCTGACATATTTTCTGGGTATTGAAGCCATACACAATTCTTCTGGTTTACATCTTAGCCAAACAAGATATATCATTAATTTATTAAATCGTGTCAGACATCTTGGCATTCGTCCATATCGAGCTCCATGTGTTTCGGGTTTTAAATTGTCTAAATTTGATGGAGAACTTCTCCCAGATCCATCTGAATATAGGCAAATGGTTGGTGCCCTGCAGTATGTCACTCTCACCCGGCCTGACATTGCATACTCAATGAACCAGCTATGTCAACATATACAGGCTCCCACTTCTACTCATTAGATAACATCTAAACGAGTGCTTCGCTATTTAAAGCATACCCTTGATTATGGCCTCTTTTACAAACTAAGATCATTTTCTATGAATGCTTACTATGATTCTGATTGGGCCGGCGATCTTGATGATTGGCGATTAACGTGTGGTTATGGTGTGTATGTAGGTCCTAACCTCATCTCTTGGTCAGCCAAGAAACAACTTACAGTGTCCAAATTCAGTACAGAGACAGAATATTGGTGCTTGGCCTTGGTCACAGCCAAAGTATATTGGCTACGCATGCTCTTGTGTGAACTGCAAATTTCACTTGAATTTGCTCCCATTGTCTGGTGTGACAATGTCAGTGCTCTAGCTTTTGCTTTCAATCCCATTTTTCATGCACGATCTAAGCATATTGAAGTGGATTATCACTATGTTCAAGAGAAAGTGACAAACCGAGACATAATCTTACAACACCTTCCCTCTTCCTTGCAACTTACAGATATATTTACAAAGGGGCATACAACTGATCGATTCTGTTTTCTTAGGGACAAACTCTCAGTGTTAGATCTCCTTGCTAATTTGCGGGGGAATGATAAGGATAAAGATCAACATCATCACACATAATCTCCACTCCGAATATACTGCAGCAGAGTCTTTGTTATTGACATTGAAGATGCTACTATTACACTCTGCATGGTAAAGACGCTGCTGTTGCACTTTGCACATGTGATCCTTACAGCTTGGCACAGTCCTAGTATTGTTGGTTACGTTTAAATATTATGTAATTCTTATCTTTTGTAACAAACACATAGACATCTATCATATCTCTTGTAACAGCCTCACTTATATAAAGTATAACAGTGCATACATCTCTGGTAAGTTAAACCAGAGTGCTTTCAATTCTTTTAATTTTATGTGTAGAACTTTAGAATAGAAAAAAATGCATTTTTTTTTGATAATTTGATATATATTTTACATACAATTATATTCATGCAGAGATTATATAATTATATAACAAGACATATAAAAAAAATAAAACAAGAAAAGAATATGAAGTTAAAATTTAGTATTATATAATGATTTTGCAACAAGAAAATATCGTACAGAAAAGAATATTATTCTAGCAAAATAAATGAAGAGAAGTATAAAAAAATGTATTTCCATTCTAGTTTGGCCAATGGAGAAATAGCTATCTTTGGCTATGTTCGAAAAAGAAAGAAGGAAAGAAAGAAAAAGGAAAGAAGAAGGAGAAGATGCTATTCTATCGTAATGCTACATATATATCAAGTGGTTGTGAGGTAACCAGCAAACTTAAAATAGAGGGAATTATGCGAAGAGCTCTCTTAATCCCAAGTATTTTAAGCCTCTCTTACTAGTGATCAGCCTATAAATTCCAATCTTATTCCACGAAAATATTTCACCAGAAAAAAAAGATGGGTACTTGCATTGCAGCTATTCAGTGTGTCATCACAGCAATTCTTCTTGTGTCCACCACCGTTAGTTCCGATGATAAAAGTCCGATACCTGCCGATCCATCGAGCCTAAACAAATGGTTTCAAGACAATGTCAAGCCCCTGGCAGACCGTAAGGGCACCATAGACCCTGCCCTCATGGCGGCCGAAGCCAAACCAAGAACCATCAAGGTTCGCAAAGATGGAAGTGGAGAATTCAAAACCTTGAAGGATGCCATTAACAGCATTCCAACAGGGAATAAAGAACGAGTGATTGTGCATATTGGACCTGGAGAGTACATTGAAAAACTCAAAATTGAACGTGGAAAACCTTTTGTTACATTCTTGGGATCACCGAGTAACATGCCAACCTTGTCATTTGATGGCACGGCAAGAAAATATGGAACTGTTTACAGTGCTACCTTGGAAGCTGAGGCTGATTACTTTGTAGCTGCTAATATCATTATCAAGGTGTGTTCATGTTTCATAAAATATTATCAATTTCCATTTCTTTTCACTACTTCACATAGCCCGCCTGAAGTTTGAATGTTAATGAAGAAGTGAGCTTAAGGCCATCGTAACCATCATAGATCAGGCAAATTCCCACGTCTGAAAATTAAAATGTATTTTCGCATCTCACTAATTCTTTTCTCTCTTGAGGTTATTATATGTTGCCTTTTCTTTTTTATGGAATTGTTGGAACAGAATTCTGCGCCGAGGCCAAAGGGGCAATTGAAAGGAGAACAAGCTGTTGCTCTGAGGATTTCTGGCGACAAGTCTGCTTTCTATAACTGCAGATTTATTGGATTTCAAGACACATTGTGTGATGACAAGGGACGGCATCTCTTCAAGGATTGTTATATTGAAGGCACCGTTGATTACATTTTTGGAAGTGGAAAGTCCTTGTATTTGGTAACCCTTAAAAAATTAACTCTACTGATTAAATTCTATTTAAAAGTTAATTGTCTTACCTAATATGTATGGATAATAGTTATTAAAACACGAACCGCCGGCCGGGGAGTTCTCGGTTTCCTTTTAAATAATTTAGAGAGTTAATCCGGTTAAACTTGAGTGACTCGATAAGCCAACTAATGACCCGATCAATATTGTTTTATTCAAAAAGATATTGTTTTGATTTATTTTTCAAAATAAAATTGTCAAAACCATATTTTTTATATAGATCATATAAACTCGTTGATCCTTTAAATGGTCTTTCAAACTAGTGACCCGGATGATTAAGAAGGAAAGTATGGATAGCAATTGATGTACATAAATGTGGTGTAATACAGTGAATATCTAATTAAATGCAGGGAACAGAGTTACATGTGATTGGTGATGAAAAAGGGAATTTCATCACTGCCCATGCAAGAAACAACGAGGCAGAAAATACTGGATTTTCGTTCGTGCATTGTAAAGTAGATGGCACTGGCACCAAGAGGGCGTATTTGGGACGAGCATGGCAGCAAAGGCCCCGAGTAGTGTTCTCATACACTACCATGAGTAGTGTTGTCAATCCTGAGGGATGGTCCAATAATTTCCACCCTGAACGAGACCAGTATGTATTTAATCCATCTTCTATTTATAATTATTTTAGATTGTGCTTATTCAGTAGTGTTTTAAGAAGATCTAAAAAAAATAATCATATTTAATTGGAAAAACAAAGATAAAAACATAAAATAAAATTTTTAAAAAATAAATCAAAAGGGTTTTTATGTATTATTTTTAATGAACGAAAGATATGGACCCCTAATTATTTAGATGAAATTAAGTTTACATTTTTGGTGAGTGGAATCATTAAATTTTAGGGATTGAATGTTTTATTAATATATACGAGCCATTGCTTTCAGGACTGTTTTATTTGGAGAATACAAGTGCAAGGGGGAAGGAGCTAACCTCGCAGCCCGTGCTAAAGCGAGCAAGCAGCTAACCCCTGGTCAAGTAGCACCCTTCATTTCTCTTGGCTTCATTGAAGGTTCCAAATGGCTGCTACATCCTCCAAATTAATTTTGGATATAAATGCAAAATCATTATCCTTAGGCATATAGAGTGGTAATTACATCTGTCTTGTGAAAAAATAAATCAATATGCAGAGAAACCAAATGAAGGAAATTGGATTCTCTCCTTGACATGTATCTAGATCTCCATATATTCATCGACAAATTTCTTTTCTTCTTCTTCTTCTTCTTGTTTTTACACACACACACACACACCGAAAAGGAAGGCCAGGCTTAAAGACTAAATTGACTACAGCAGCAACGTTGAGAAAATTGTTTCGAAAAATCAATAAACTCATTAAACAACATGCTTTGTTCTTTAAAACATATATAGAGGCTACTTTTAGACCAAAATTACATCAAGAAACAAAAGCCCTTGACCAAGTATTTTGCATGTCCGGTTGAGGTTACAAAGCAAAGCAAAGAAAGGCATAAAACAACCTACCTTGGATAGAGGACATAGGCGAGAGAAGAAAAGAAAAGAAAAAAACTACAAGCAGAAGGAATATTTTGCACAGTAGCATGGCAGTGAAACTATTGCGCAAAATCAAAAGATAAATGGTGGGAAGGAATGAAAAAAGTTGGGGATATATTTAGTAAGCTATTCAGCAACTGAGAAAACCGAAGAAAAATTAACCGAAAAAACCGAACCAAGATGAAAAACTGGTTAAACCAATTTTTAAAATTGGAAAAACTGGTTATCCCATCTTTTGGTTAAACTGGAAAAACTGGTTAAACCAAAAGATAAATGGAGGTTTTGGCGGGTTTTTTTTTCCTACGGAATCACTGACGGATTCAAAACGACTACCCGTATAGTGACGTGACCGGTTCGCTGTTTAAATTGCCGATGGACTCACCGAGGGATTTGAAATGACAGATCCGTACGGTGACGTGTCGATGTTTCTGTCAGAATCACCGACGGAGTTTCCGTCGGTGAAACTGTTGGAAAAAGTTAATATATGATAGCTCTGCCGACCCTCTCCTCCCTTATTTCTCCTTCTTCTTCCTAATCCCAACTCTCCCCATCTGCAAACAACCAGGCCCCCCCCAAAAAAAAAACTCTCCCTCATATCAACATAACAAGTTAATTATATTTCTTGAAGTTTTGTGGTCACAGCATCCGTGTTCTGATTTACCGACGGATTTTATCAATTTTTGTAAATATTTCTATCTTTTTAAATTTGAACATTTAATTAAATGTCAATTTTATTGTTTTTTTTAGTATATGTATTTTGTTAGTAGATGTACATGTTTTATTGTTATTTCTCAAACAAACTTGTAGTATATGAATGTATAATTCTATACTTGTTATGGTTTGTTTTAGATTTTGTAAGATTGTATTTGTTTGTAAATTGTTAAAACTTTATGGAACTACCGAAGTACATGTGCTGTTTTGAAATAATTACTAGCTTGCTTAATGGGTCCGTTTAAAGTTTTATCAATGGTGTTGCGGAGTGGTAATTTCTGTAAATTTATATATTTTAATTTGTATGGACGTTGATAAATGATAATGAATATTTAATATTTATGAGAAGTTGTGATTGGTTTGTTGGATAATCTCGAGGTAAAGTAATATTTTTGCAAGTTTATTTACCTAACTTAGTTAATTAATACATGATGTCATCATAATTTTATAGAGGTTCGATATAAGTCATGGATGATCGTTCATGGATGTATCGAGATTCACCCTAAGGATTGCAGAGGATGGATTATTGTAACGGGGTTCAGGGTTTTATTAATTTCGCAACATCTATTCCCAGAAATTTTACTGGAGGCGGTATTAGGTGTCCATGCAGGAAGTGAAAATAAAAAGTATCTGCATCCAGATGTTGTAATGATGCATATTCTACACAAAGGTTTATGGAGAATTACCAGTGTTGGTATGCACATGGAGAAGTATTTGGTAGTAAGAGGAGAATGGAAGAAACGGTGGTTGGGTCTACTTCTAGTGCTAGCAACGTGCATGAAGCGGCAAATGACAACATTAATCCTTACAGAAATATGGTTATGGATGCAATGAGAATGAATCAAGGTAATGTCAATCAATGTCCAATCGTAGAAGAAGAACCTAATGTAGATGCAACTAGGTTTTTTGATTTGTTGAAAGATTCAGACGAACCATTATGGGATAGCTGCACGAACCACAGTAAATTATCAGCCATAGCACAAGTGTTCACCATCAAGTCAGATCACGGGTTGAGTGAGGCCGGGCATGACAAGATTATTGAATTGGCAAGAAGCATTTTACCTGAAGGGAACAGGCTGAAAGAGAACTTTTATGCTGCGAAGTCCATGATGAAACCCTTCGGTTTAGGATACCAGAAAATTAACATGTGCCCTAACTTCTGCATGTTATACTACCTTGAAAATGCCGAGATGACTGAGTGCATGACATGCGGGCATTCCCATTACAAACCTAGAACTAGCAGGGGAGAGACTTTAGTGGCATATAAAAAACTTAGATACTTCCCGATCACACCTAGACTGCAGATGTTATTGATGTCACCAAGGATTGCTGAACACATGACATGACACCAAGCACATGATGCGGTTGATGGAGTGATGGTGCATCCTTCTGACGGCAAAGCGTGGAAACTCTTTAACAATGTGCATCCTTAATTTTCAGCTGAATCAATGAATGTGCGTCTTGGGTTGTGTACAGACGGATTCAACCCATTTTGGTCATTTGTTGCTCCTTATTCTTGTTGGCCGGTCATACTCACAGTTTATAACTTGCCACCGGGAATGTGTATGAGGCTGGAGTTTATGTTTTTATCTACTTTCATACCCGGTCTAAGCAGCCCGGGGCGAAATATAGATGTTTGTCTTCGACCGTTGATTTATGAATTGGCGCAGTTGTGGTCCTCCGGAGCTCTAACTTATGATATATCGAGGAAATAAAATTTCCTTATGAGGGCAGCTTTGATGTGGATTATCAATGATTTTCCAGCTTATGGAATGCTTTCTGGTTGGAGCACGTATGGGAAACTCACATGTCCATACTGTATGGAAAACAACAAGGCATTCACGCTAACAAACATAGGTAAAGCTTCTTTTTTTACTGTCACTGTCGCTTCTTGCCACTTAATCACAGGTACAGAAAGAATAAAAAAGATTTTTTTGTTGGCAGAGTTGAAAAAGATGTTGCATCCCTGTGTCTTTCTGGTGAAGAACTGCATGATGTTGTCTCAGAGTACGGTGACATTGTGTTTGGCCTTCAATCAGGTAAGCAAAAGTTTCCTGGATTTGGTTTGACCCATAATTGAGTAAAACGAAGTATATTTTGGGAGCTTCCTTATTGGAAGACTAATCTGCTCCGCCATAACCTTGACGTCATGCAAATGGAAAAGAACATGTTTGAGAACGTTTTCAACACCGTCATGGATGTGAAGGGAAAAACAAAGGACAACATCAAGGCTAGATTGGATATAGCTTTATACTATAACCATAAAAATATGGAGTTGGTTTATGATGAGTCACGGGTCGCAAAATCAAAAGCAAGCTTCGTGTTAGAGAAAAACACACAACTGCCAGTCTATAAATGGCTTGAGAGTTTATGTTTTCCGGATGGACATGCATCGAACATATCAAGGCTGGTTAATATAGAGGACTGCATATTGTATGGAATGAAAGTCATGATTGCCATATGTTTATGCAAACACTCATACCATTAGCTTTTCGTGATTTGTTGCCAAATGGAATATGGGATGCACTCACGGAGATCAGTCATTTCTTCAGAGATATATGCTCCAGCAAGTTGAATGTTGATCACATTGAGAGGCTTTAAATGAATATCGTCGAGACACTATGCAAACTTGAGATGATATTCCCTCCATCATTTTTTTAACTCAATGGAGCATCTCCCTATACATCTACTATTCGAGGCAAAAGCTGGAGGACCGGTCCAATATAGATGGATGTACCCATTCGAACGGTTAGATATTACAGTTGCAATGTAATTCACATATAAAAGTATTTTATATGTTTTTCTTAATTGAAAATACTTGATTAATATTTCAATGCAGGTACTTGTTTAATCTCAAGAAAAAGGTTAAGAACAAGGCGCATGTTGAGGCTTCGATATGTGAGTCCTATATTGTTGAGGAGATCTTAATATTTATCTCGTACTATTTTGAATCTCATTTGAGAACGAGAATCGATCGCGTTCCACGGTATGATGATGGCGGTGAAGTGCCTTCTAGTGGGAACTTGTCAATATTCTCCAATACTGGACGACCCATACCTAAAAATGCCATAAGAGGAAGATATTTGTCGGAAATAGAGTTCAAACAAGCACACAACTACATTCTATTTAACTGTGATGAGCTGAGACCTTTTATTTAGTAAGTTTATACTAATTAAACTTTGTTAGTAATATACTGTTAATTATATATTGTAATATCATACACTCATTATCACTTGCAGGCAACATCGACAATATTTGCTCTCCAATAACTCACAGCTGACCGAATCCCAGATCTTTCAATTACATGATGAGCAGTTTGCCACGTGGTACAGAACACATGTAAACACTATCACAAACTCATTCTAACTTGCAAAATTACTGTACGTATGCATATCATTACGAGATTCTCGTTCATTTACTGTTTATTGATGTACATTGCATATAAGGTTTATCAAATGGGAAGGAGTGCGCCTAAGTCATTGTCTTCACTAAGGCTGGGGCTTGAAAGAAAATGTAAGTGCTACAACAGGTATTTGTCAATGGATATGTTTTCCATACTGAAGAATACAGGCAGGGAAGAAAGACATACAACAGAGGTGTTTGTGTTAAGGGATCCATTAGTAGTGAGTTAGAAGTTGACTACTATGGTAGATTAGAAGAGGTCATCGAACTGCAATATCATAATGAGCAGAATAGAGTGTTTTTATTCAAATGCTATTGGTATGACACGACTGACAGAGGAATCAGAGTTGTTCCGCACTATGGTCTGGTCAAAATGAACTCAAAAGCTAGACTCCGCAACATAAACGATGTCTTTGTTTTCGCAAAGCAATGTCAACAAGTTTATTACACATACACCCCTTCATTTAGAAAGGATCGATCAAGAGTGAATTGGTTGTTCGTTTTAAAAACGAAACCCTGGGGTCGTGTCGAGGTTGTTCACGATGAGAACGAAGACACAAGTGTGCGAGATGAAGTCTTTCAAGTTAGTGAGTTGGTTGAACCACATTGAGTTGCTCCTTCGATTGAATTGGAAGAAAATTCAAAATTTCATGTTTTTGATGATAGTCTTGTTGATATGGATGCAGAGGAGTTGAATTTTATTTTGAGCTCTAGCGGACAAGCAAATATCAATGAAGAAAATGATATCCATATTGAAGATTGCGATGAAGGTGATGACAATTCAATTGATGACGAAGAAGAAGAAAATTCTGACTAACTACCAAAATGAAGCCCTTTGTAAACCCATTTTTTCATGTAATTTAGATTATGGATGATATATTTTGAAACACAAAATATTTATTACTTGAAATAGTTACTTGAAATGCCACATTCACCGACGTCCATACCAACGGACTACGTCTGTCAGCTTTTCACAAAATAATTACTTGAAATGCCACATTAACCGATGCCCATACCGACGGATTTATATCCGTCGGGATTTCACAGAGAGTTAGAAAATAATTACTTGAAATGCCATATTCTCCAACCCTAATATCGACGGATATAAATTCGTCGGCATTTCACAGAGAGTTCAAAAATAATTTCTTGAAATGCCATAATCACCGACGTCCATACCGACAGATATGAGTTCGTCGGTACGTTGTCGGCGGGTTAAGTTTATTTTTTCAAAGGGTTGTGCATTAAATGCATCTCTGACCTCGTCAGTTTGCCGACGGAATTACCGACGGACCGCGAAAAATATGGAGGGTCATTAAAAATTTTGATGTGAAATTCAAAATTTATCGACGGATTTTTAACACCTCACCGACGAAATAAATTAAAATAATAATTAATTTTATATCCATCGGTGAAGTCGTCGGTAAAACCGGCATATAAGTTCCCCCGACCGCCACTTCAGTTCTTTTTTTCTTCTTCTCAGTTTTTCACCGATTCTTTTCCTCTCCGTTCTTCATTTCGTTCTTCAAAAGTTTCACTAGCAATCTTTAGCAACTTTTCTCGTGAATCTCCATCAGTTAAGGTATGTATTTCTTCTATTTCATTTTACTTTAAGATGTTTTTTTTGCTATATTTTTTTTGTTATATTTTTTTGTTTTGGTGTATTTTTTGTAATGTAGATAAAGTCTATAGTTTTTTTTTAATTTATTGAATATTTTTTTTTTGTTGTATTGGCATAATTATTATTAGTTAATTTGTTGAATATTTATTGTTAATGTTGAATTTACCATAGAATTAGTAATTGAATATGTTGGAATAATTATTAATTTTACTCTATTATTGCATGATTTGTGTTTAATTTTTTCCATTTATTTTGATTGTTATTCTAGAGTTTTTTTTTAATTTATTGTTTTGTTGTATTGACATAATTATTGAATAATTTGTTGAATTGTAATTGTTAATGTTGAATTTACCTTAGGTTTAGTAATTGAATATGTTGGAATAATTAGTATAGATTGGGTCAATTGGTTGTGGCTTTTGTTAATATGTGAAGGTTTGTGGATTTGGGTAGTATCTAGTATAGGAGAGTTGCTGTCGAATTTTTTTTAACATTTGAATTTAATTATATAATTATTTGTATAAAATTATGTAGAAGCGTAGAACAAAAACCAGAGTTGGTCGCTCACGTATGGTCGCAGCTAGTTCATCTAGCAGCGATGGTGATATTTCCTTAGGTGCCTCTCAAGAAAAGGCACCTACACCACCTGCGCCGTCAACTGATGCTGCCTCTTTCAGCGCTACTTCACAGCGTAGAGGCGGGGTGCTTTCGCAGCGGAATCAATTTTCCTGCAAGAACGAGCCACAGTGGAAGGACGACCTTTCAATGTAAGTTTGTTAAGGTTTTAATTTTTTTTTAAAATTACAACATAATTTATGAAGTAATCACTATTTAATTTATTTCATTTCTTTTCAGGTTCACAAACATTGAGGCCGCCCGAGTAATATCATCGGCGTTTAAATCATCGATGAAGATTCCATTGTTTCAATGGAGTCAGATATCCAAGCATCCTGAATGGATACCTCAAATCAATGCATGGTTTGACAGATTTCAGGTTGGTGTTAATTTGTAATTTTCATCTTATATCTAATAAATTATTAATATAATTGTAAATAAATTATTATTTTTATTTAAACTTGTTTATTTATACACAACACAAATTCTGCTGGGACAGTGTGTATAGCATTGTTGTGAGGAGGGTGTGGGAAAATCACGCGGCAACTAGGTAATATCGAAAATAATACAAGATTTTTTTAGACAAAAATTTATGTTTCGAAATGTAATTTTTGGTTGCGTGAAGTAGGTTGCGTGATTTTTGGAAAGAAGCACAAAAACAGGCAAAAAAAACCACGAGGGATAGGGGTTTCCAAGGCTGGAATGATGTTGCGGTTTGGAGGGATTTCAAACCGATATACATCCCGGAAGATATATGGCCGCACTATCTTGAGCACGTGACGTCTGAGCGGTTCACACGACGCGCACAGTCTGGTGCTGGCAACCAGAAATGACCAATTCATGGCTCGGTGACAACGCACACTGGCGGCTCCGTTCCGTTTGCTGCACATGCGAAATGGATGGTAAGATTAATTTAAATGAAATATATCGTTAAATTAAGTTGTTGTTAATATATCGTTTTTCATTATAGGCTGCGTCTCTTGAACGTGAGCCGAGCCCGATGGAGCTGTTTGTGGAGACGCATGTGCGGAGTCAAGACCGCCAAAAGGGGGAGCAACAGTTCGTTGATAACCGTGCTCAACATTTCATGGTATGTTTGTTCAACCATTATATTTTGTAAGTTATTATGTTTATTGAATTGAATATGATGATTACTTTTTATTTTTTATTTTCAGGAGACCTATAATAATCGGTTGAAGTAGAGATACGGGGACGATATTTTGACCCATCCGAAATTCAATCCGGATTTGTGGATGGAGGTTGGATCGTCAGGTGGACCCGATAAAAATTAGGTTTACGGGCTCTCCAACACTACGGCCGACAACTTGCGGTCGACCCGTAGTGTTTCAACCATTGGGAGCTCCCAATCAATATCGAGCTCCCAATCTAAGGAGTTCGTGGCCTTACAGCAACACACGGCCCAGCTCACCGATAAATACGACCACCTATCAGCGGAGTACGCACAACTCAAAGCGTCTCATGACAACAAAGAGCGGAATCTGAGCAAATCAAAGCGTCTCAAGCACAACAAAAAGCGGAGTATGAACAACAAAAGGCGGCTTATGAACAACTTCGTGAAATGGTCATGAACATGGCAACATATAGTGGAACATGTGCGCCTAATTCTTTTTGGCCGTATAACCACCAGCCTCCTCCTCCAGGATCTCCTCCTCCTCCTCCAGCTCCACCTTTATATTAATTTGTAATAAACATTATTTACCTTTAAAACTTCATTTAATATTTTTTTGTAACATATTCAATTTGTAATGAATATTATTTAACTTTGATTTTTTTTAATGTTTAATTTAAATTTTATTTGCATAATTGGTTTTTATTACAATTAATTTATATAGTTTTATATTATATATTCTAAATAATTTTTTAAAAACAAATTTAGAAAAAATTATTACCAAGGGTTTTACCGACAGAATTATTCCGTTGGTATCTGACAGTAGCATTCACCGAAAACCTTACCGACAGAATTAATCCATCGGCATTTGACAGTAGCTACCATATTTACCAATGAATTTACAGATGGATATATTCGGTGGGTATTTCATACACTCACTAACAGATTTACCAACGGGACGTAGCCGTTGGTAAATCAGAATATCACCGACGGAATAAAAAACTCTCGGCATATTTCAAGTTGAATCTTTTTTTTTGGAGCGCAAATTTCATCTATAAAACCATCGGCAAATGTTTTTTTTATTTTGCCGACCGATATGGGACGGAATGGGGAATCACCGAAGAAAGTAAAGCCGACGGATGTAATCCGTCGGTAAATAAATCATCGACAAACTTTTAATCACACAACAATGGAATATGTCCGTCGAGAAAACTGTGAAATTTTGTAGTGGAAAACATCGGGGGATGTATTTAGTAAGCTATTTAGCATTAAGTCAAAAACTGGGAAAAAGAGCATTCCAAAGACCAAAAACCACCGCAACAAGAAAGATATATTTTGTGATCAATTCAAGTACCAATAAATAAATCTTAAAAGGACTAATCTTTCTATAAATATAAAGGCCAAAATATTTAGAATTATGAGTGTCTTGATAAGAGTGTGAATTAATCAATAAAGATTGGGATGTTCCAAATACTTGTGCGTTTAGTTTTCAACAATTGGTATTAGAGCTCAGGTTAATTAAGAGAGAAAAACGTTGTAGCCTTTTATCCCTTTTACAGTAAAAAACACAACTTTATTTTTGGCAACAATAAAACAAACTAGTAGCAAACACGCAACAGTAACAATAACAATATTGATCAACCCTCTAGCAACAATAGATTTTCAAAGTAGAAAAACCAGGAAAAAAAGCAGCATGTATCCTTTTTTTTTCCAGAGCAACAACCAGATGTAATAGAAGACAACAAAATAATAATCAAGCCTCTCCCAACATAAGGAGAAAAGTCCAACAGCTCCTTCTAGTTGTATTTGTCCAAATCAACAACAAATAACAAATATAAATGATGATGTCCTAAAATTCAAGTAGCCTTGAAATAGGACTTTCGGGTTAGATAATCAGTTAATCAATTTCTTATAACAATCTCATTCAATCTCCATAGCCAAGGTGTTTGATAAGTTGTGTTAGGTTCTTTGTAAGCAAAGATGGTTTGCAGCTAGAACCTCTAAAAGGTCTCCTTTAGTGGAGGTGGGACTCTTCGATTCTTAAATAATTATCTTTTAAGAGAGAGAAAATATAATAATATTCTAGGGAGAGATGCTTTGAAAATGTATATGCATTAGAGAATGAAGATTGTGAACCTTTGTTATGAAGGTCTAACGGCGTATTTATAACCCATGAATTTTGCGCTTTGTGGAGAAAATGGACTCGAGGGTAACTTTCTTTTTTATGATATTTTGAATTGCATTGTGAGCTGTATTCCACTCATTTTATTCAGTTAAAAGATTATGAGTCATGAGAGATTTAAGCCCCCGAGTGGCTGGGCTTGACATACTACCAAGCCCCTTTCTAGGCATGGTTATTCCTTTGGGCATTCCTAAGAAATGATGGTCATTCACTTTGGCATGCCTAAGGGAGGAGGATCTTAAAGGTTTTTTAAGCCCGTTAAATTGGGTTTATCAGTAGCCCCCTAAGTCTTTATGATATTGATATACAAAGACTTGTAAAAATACTGAGTTACCATGATGAATTCGTTGAATCTTCATCGTGTGATAAAAGAGGTGGAAACCTTGGGTAATATGCCGAAGAGCCTATGTGGAGGGGCATGCACCATGGTTAGAGAAAGAATTTCTAAGTATATAGAGGGCATGAAGGAAATTATACTTCAAAAAATTCCCTAAATGGTAAGAGAAAAGCATAAGGAAAGAGCCCGTACTTAGAAATATTTCTAAATGCTTGTGTGAAACCTTAAGAGGGCAAACCTATACTTAAAAAATTCTAAGTGATTGTAGATTCTTTGGAGATTGTAGCTTTTCCAGCATTGTCATGAGGCTGAAAAGCCCTCCACTTAAGAGTCGTAATCATCATTGTTTTTTAATTATTTTTGATGGGGCATGAGAGCCCCTCACTGAAGAGTGGTGATTTGATGATGTTGCTATATGTTCTAGGGAGACTAAGTCCATCCCTTCGAGTGTGGTACGTATAGCACTGGAGGAGACTATGTCTATTCCTTGCAGATTGGCGCATATAACACTAGAAAGATCACATCCATCCATTTGAAATCAATGCATATAGCACTAGGGATACAACGTACATCACTTGAAGAGTGGTGCATATAGCACCGGAGAAACAAGTCCTTTGATGAAGAGTGGTGCACATAGCACTGGGGAGACTACGTCCATCCTTTGAAGAGCGGTACATATAGCACTGAGGAGACCAAGTCCATCACATGGAGAGTGGGGTATATAACACTGGGGAGACTAATTCCATCTTTTGAAGACCCAGTTCATCCCATGGAGATTGATGCATATAGCATTGTCGAGACCAAGTTCAATCCATAAAGAGTAATGCATATAGCACTGGGAAGACTAAATTCAAGAATTGGAGATTGGTGCATATAGCACTTGGGAGACCATGTCCATCCCTTAGAGATTTCCCATGAGGAGAACACATGCCATCCCCCGGGACTTTGCTAGGGCTACAACCTTTAGGAATCACCTGGAGAAAATGAAAATTCATCTTGAATAAGTCATTCATATATAAGAAACTTACATTCTTATCAAGGATTATACATCCTGAGGTGATCTAAGTGATAGGTATGGGAGAGTTTGGGAGAAAACATGTCATGAATGTGACACTAAGATGGTGGCCTATTCCCTTGCTCCTCTTATTAAGGCTTCTAAGGTTACTGGCTCAATTAATTCTTCTACCTTGAACATCTCTGCATTGAATCTCCTCAAATATGCCCATGTAGACTCACCCTGTTCTTGGGCAACATTGAAAAGCTGTGTGAAGGTTCTTTTCCGGGTATGCTAGTGCCAAAACGTACCTCTAGCTTGGCACATAGGTCAATGAAACCAGCAATAGAGTTTGGTTCCAGGTTGTTATACCAAGCATGTGCAGATCCTCTGAATGTTGTAGGGAATATATCGCACATTGAGTCATAGTCTTGGATGATCAACTCTAAGCTATTGTGCACATTTTACACATGCTCCCTTGATTGCTGCTACGACTAGGAATGAGCGCTATATGCATGGTGGTAATGTTGGGTTTTATGATGGTGAGTAACAATGTGGAGACTAGAGAAAAGGAGGGTTATGATATGGAAAAAAGACTATAGAGACAGTTACACATTGGCATTTATAGATATGCAGGCGCGGTGGCTAAAGGTTGCGGTGGAGAAGAGAGGGATGTTGTTTTAGTCAATATGATTGGGGTCTTATGTTGTTTAGTGGGGAGAGAAAGCTGCAACATGATGTAGATGGAGAATGATTAGGGGAAGGATGCGAGAATCTGGAGTAGGTGAAGAAAAGAAAGGAAGAAAAAACCAAAAGGGAAAACGTAATGTGCTGACGCCTAACTTTTTCAATAAGAAATGTTGTTTTTTCTCTCTTTTTCTTTCTTATTCTCTTTGATCTTTTCCTCTCTTTTTGGTTTCTCTATGAATTTTTCTTACTTTTCTTTTCTTGGTTTTCTTCATGAATGTTTTGGTGGAAGTTTTTTTATTATTTTTAGTTCTTCTCTCGTGAATCTTTTCGTGTTTTATATCATTTTTATTTTTTTCTTTGTTTATTTGATCTAGCCTCTTCTTTGTTTATTTTCTACTTTCTTTTTATTCCTATATCCTCATCTCATTATCTTTTTATCTCACAGTTGTTAATTTTATAAAGAGCCTCAAACTACTATATTTATTTTATTTCTATTATTTAATGTTTAGTTGATGTCGGAGGAGTTAGCATAATCAACCATGATAGATCGATTATAATAAACTAATATTGGCATAACCAACCAAAATTGATCTAATAGACCAAGATTGAAAATAATCGATCATGGTTGATTTCCCATAACAAATGATGATTGATCGACTATGTTTTTATATGTATGCTAGGTTTGAACAGAATCTCGTATATACATTCATGATTTTATTAGTTATGCTAGTGAATTCACATTTGCATGTTGTTAATTTAACTAAAAAATTTGACACAATAATTTATTACCAACAAGATCATTGTTACATATAGATTATACTAGTTATGGTCTGCGTTATATTGCGGGGCCAGATTTCTTTTTGCGTAAGATATAATGTTCAAGTGCCACAAACACATTTTAAAACGGGAAGAAAAATCTGTGACACAGGTCATAGATCCAACTAAGTCAAATAAGTTTATTTTATTTTAATTAGATGAGAAAAAATAGGCAACAACAACAGATGTCCTAATTTTTTTTAAAAAAAAGATCATGATAACCTGTGAAAAAAATATTTTTTTCAAAAAAAGATAAACTATGTAGCTTAATTCTCAACCCATTAGATATAAAAGGAAAAAATTGGGTAAGAAAAAGACAAAAAAAAAAACCGAGCCTGAATCAACTCGAGTTAGGTTATGAGATCAAGATAACCTGATTGAAAACAAAACAAAAAAAATCACAAAGCTTATTTAAAAAAAAACCAATGTCGAATGACAAAAGTTGAAAAGAGAATGACTTTACCTCTCATAAGTAAAAAAAAAATGTTAACCTGCTTTAACTTTTCAAACTCATGATTTGGGTCATTACATGAGAATCACCTTATCTGCAAAAAACACAAAACTCAATTCCTAACCAATCAAACGTTAAAGCCTAAAATTGAAAAAAAGAATTTTATTTATACAAAGAGATCCAAAACAAAAACAAATAACAATTAAAAGAACGAGAACAAAATTTAGATTAAAAAAAATCTAATTTTTTATTGAAGGGTTAAATCAGAACAAAAAATTAATTTAACAAAAGGAAAAAAAAAAATAATCTAAAGAATGAGGATCAAAATTGAAATGAAAAACAAATATAAATTTTTGTTTGCATGGTGAAATTGACAAGAGAAATCAATTTAAAAAAAAGGACTAAGAAATTAAAAAAGCTAGAAAAAATAGCATAACAAATTAAGATTGAATGATGAATTTGAAAACAAATCGAAATCTTATAAAAAGGCCATGAAACAAACATAAAAAAAAATAAGGCTTTCTCAATAATAATAAAAAAAGAACAACTGTGAAACTTTGCATGACCAACGTGATTTTCAATGAGATGAGAGAAAAAAGTAAGAGGAGAAGAAAAAAATAGCTGCAAGAAAAAGCACAGCTTAAAAGGAAGAGCTCGTTGCGGTTCTTCCAAAGACCTTGTTCCTCCAATAACTAGTTGTATGATTTTTTATGATAAAAGAAAAATAATTAATTCCACTGTTATAGTGAAAATTGTTTTCACTCGTAGTAATCAATGTTTTCCCAAAATGTTTTAGAATTTGTTAATAGTTTATATATCTAAGATACAAAGCTTCTTTCATTGGATTTTTCTTTTTTATCTTAATACAAGTAATACTTTATTTGAGTTAACAAAATAGTATAATTAGCTTATTATATTGGGTTAAATTGAAAATATAAGTGTATGCTAAAAGTTTTGGAAAATACATGGAATGTGAAAATATTATATTATACATGTGAAAAGGTATTATGAAAAACTTGGGAAGAGGAATAAGTTTACAAGGATTAGAATAAAAAAAAGAAGCTAAAATAGAGAGATTCACTATAGACATAGATCCTTATTCACCATAGTAGTGTAATTAGCATTTACGAAAAAGGAAAGAAGAAGGAGAAGATGCTATTCTATCGTAATGCTACATATATATCAAGTGGTTGTGAGGTAACCAGCAAACTTAAAATAGAGGGAATTATGCGAAGAGCTCTCTTAATCCCAAGTATTTTAAGCCTCTCTTACTAGTGATCAGCCTATAAATTCCAATCTTATTCCACGAAAATATTTCACCAGAAAAAAAAGATGGGTACTTGCATTGCAGCTATTCAGTGTGTCATCACAGCAATTCTTCTTGTGTCCACCACCGTTAGTTCCGATGATAAAAGTCCGATACCTGCCGATCCATCGAGCCTAAACAAATGGTTTCAAGACAATGTCAAGCCCCTGGCAGACCGTAAGGGCACCATAGACCCTGCCCTCATGGCGGCCGAAGCCAAACCAAGAACCATCAAGGTTCGCAAAGATGGAAGTGGAGAATTCAAAACCTTGAAGGATGCCATTAACAGCATTCCAACAGGGAATAAAGAACGAGTGATTGTGCATATTGGACCTGGAGAGTACATTGAAAAACTCAAAATTGAACGTGGAAAACCTTTTGTTACATTCTTGGGATCACCGAGTAACATGCCAACCTTGTCATTTGATGGCACGGCAAGAAAATATGGAACTGTTTACAGTGCTACCTTGGAAGCTGAGGCTGATTACTTTGTAGCTGCTAATATCATTATCAAGGTGTGTTCATGTTTCATAAAATATTATCAATTTCCGTTTCTTTTCACTACTTCACATAGCCCGCCTGAAGTTTGAATGTTAATGAAGAAGTGAGCTTAAGGCCATCGTAACCATCATAGATCAGGCAAATTCCCACGTCTGAAAATTAAAATGTATTTTCGCATCTCACTAATTCTTTTCTCTCTTGAGGTTATTATATGTTGCCTTTTCTTTTTTTATGGAATTGTTGGAACAGAATTCTGCGCCGAGGCCAAAGGGGCAATTGAAAGGAGAACAAGCTGTTGCTCTGAGGATTTCTGGCGACAAGTCTGCTTTCTATAACTGCAGATTTATTGGATTTCAAGACACATTGTGTGATGACAAGGGACGGCATCTCTTCAAGGATTGTTATATTGAAGGCACCGTTGATTACATTTTTGGAAGTGGAAAGTCCTTGTATTTGGTAACCCTTAAAAAATTAACTCTCCTAATCAAATTCTATTTAAAAGTTAATTGTCTTACCTAATATGTATGGATAATAGTTATTAAAACACGAACCGCCGGCCAGGGAGGTCTCGGTTTCCTTTTAAATAATTTAGAGAGTTAATCCGGTTAAACTTGAGTGACTCGATAAGCCAACTAATGACCCGATCAATATTGTTTTATTCAAAAAGATATTGTTTTGATTTATTTTTCAAAATAAAATTGTCAAAACTATATTTTTTATATAGATCATATAAACTCGTTGATTCTTTAAATGGTCTTTCAAACTAGTGACCCGGATCATTAAGGAGGAAAGTATGGATAGCAATTGATGTACATAAATGTGGTGTAATACAGTGAATATCTAATTAAATGCAGGGAACAGAGTTACATGTGATTGGTGATGAAAAAGGGAATTTCATCACTGCCCATGCAAGAAACAACGAGGCAGAAAATACTGGATTTTCGTTCGTGCATTGTAAAGTAGATGGCACTGGCACCAAGAAGGCGTATTTGGGACGAGCATGGCAGCAAAGGCCCCGAGTAGTGTTCTCATACACTACCATGAGTAGTGTTGTCAATCCTGAGGGATGGTCCAATAATTTCCACCCTGAACGAGACCAGTATGTATTTAATCCATCTTCTATTTATAATTATTTTAGATTGTGCTTATTCAGTAGTGTTTTAAGAAGATCTAAAAAAAAATAATCATATTTAATTAGAAAAACAAAGATAAAAACATAAAATAAATTTTTAAAAAATAAATCAAAAGGGTTTTTATGTATTATTTTTAATGAACGAAAGATATGGACCCCCAATTATTTAGATGAAATTAAGTTTACATTTTTGGTGAGTGGAATCATTAAATTTTAGGGATTGAATGTTTTATTAATAAATACGAGCCATTGCTTTCAGGACTGCTTTATTTGGAGAATACAAGTGCAAGGGGGAAGGAGCTAACCTCGCAGCCCGTGCTAAAGCGAGCAAGCAGCTAACCCCTGGTCAAGTAGCACCCTTCATTTCTCTTGGCTTCATTGAAGGTTCCAAATGGCTGCTACATCCTCCAAATTAATTTTGGATATAAATGAAAAATCATTATCCTTAGGCATATAGAGTGGTAATTACATCTGTCTTGTGAAAAAATAAATCAATATGCAGAGAAACCAAATGAAGGAAATTGGATTCTCTCCTTGACATGTATCTAGATCTCCATATATTCATCGACAAATTTCTTTTCTTCTTCTTCTTCTTGTTTTTACACACACACACACACACACCGAAAAGGAAGGCCAGGCTTAAAGACTAAATTGACTACAGCAGCAACGTTGAGAAAATTGTTTCGAAAAATCAATAAACTCATTAAACAACATGCCTTGTTCTTTAAAACATAAATAGATGCTGCTTTTAGACCAAAATTGTATCAAGAAACAAAAGCCCTTGACCAAGTATTTTGCATGTCCGGTTGAGGTTACAAAGCAAAGCAAAGAAAGGCATAAAACAACCTACCTTGGACAGAGGACATGGGCGAGAGAAGAAAAGAAAAGAAAAAAACTACAAGCAGAAGGAGTATTTTGCACAGTAGCATGGCAATGAAACTATTGCGCAAAATCAAAAGAGAAATGGTGGGAGGGAATGAAAACAGTTGGGGATATATTTAGTAAGCTATTCAGCAACTGAGAAAACCGAAGAAAAATTAACTGAAAAAACCGAACCGAGATGAAAAATTGGTTAAACAAATTTTTAAAATCATAAATTTTAACAGGTCCGGTTCGGTTTCAGTTTTAGTTATAAAACCGACAAACCGAACCGGATCAACTAAAAAATCATAAAAAACCCGCTGGTAGCCAAGGAGTATAAATAGTTAATTAAGCTAACCCTACCTGACATAACCCCCCCTCTCCCCTGCCTTCACAAACTCTCATTCCCTCACAAAAAGCCACCGTCTATGGCAAAAACTGCAATGCAAACTATGCAAACAAACTCTCCACCTCAAAAATCTTTCTTCTTTTCCCTTTCAAGTTTTCAACTACAGGTAGCGGTTGTATTCGGGGCTCTTACATTTGGGTGGCAAGCTATTGAGATAGCTTTTAAACCCTTCCTCGACAAGGCTCTTTCTACCATGGACAAGTCTGATCTTGCTCGAGATCTCGATGGTGATGATGATTTTGCTAATCACCAGGAGAAGGGCTCCCTCTCTGAATCTGATGCTTTTTTCTCTGATGAGAACCCAGTAGTTGCTTGATGATGATGGCTATGATTTTTGAATACTAGTTGTTTGGTTAAATTTATATATAAAAAAGGGCTGGGGTAGAAATCGGAGATCAGTACTCAATGGTGTTAGTTATAGTCTTATGGGGGTTTAGGAGCCAGGGATTTGAATGGGTTTTTGGTTTTACCATGTTAAAGTTCTTAACCTCCTTTTGAAATCAATCGATGACAAGATTTAGGGGTTTACTTTACTTTTTTTTTTTCTCTACAGTTTGTTAATTTACAAGCTGATTTAGGAGAGGTCTCCTTCATTGATGGAATGATTAGATTTTCCAATTTTTTGCTATAAAACCAAATTTAATCGAACCGAACCGGTTCAGTTTGAACCAAAATTTGGTTTGGTTCAGTTTGAATTTTAAAAAATGTGAGTTACTCGGTTCGGTTGGTTTTTGTGGTTCAAACCGAACCGAACCGAACCATGAACAGGCCTACTAGAGAGACCATGTCCATCACTTAGAGATTTCCCATGAGAAGAACACATGCCATCCCTCAGGACTTTGCTAGGGCTACAACCTTTAGGAATCACCTAGAGAAAATGAAAATTCATCTTGAATAAGTCATTCATATATAAGAAACTTATATTCTTATCAAAGATTATACATCTTGAGGTGATCTGAGTGATAGGTATGGGAGAGTTTAGAAGAAAACATGTCATGAAGGTGGCAGAAAGATGTTGGCTTTGAATACCTTGATTACTTCACTTGGAAGATCATTAACATTGGTTGTCCTTGTGAAAACAAGGACGTCCATTTCAAAGTAAACTGGTCGCTTCAACTTGTATATGATTTTCCATGAATTGCTTTACTTTGGAGAAGCTTCTATTTTGTAAAACATAAAGTTTTCTCCAGAGAGCATGTTTATTTGCTCCTTTTATTAAGGCTTCTAAGATTACTGGCTCAATCAATTCTTCCACCTTGAGCATCTCTGCGTTGAATTTCCTGAAATATGCCCATGTAAACTTACCCTTTTCTTGGGCAACACTGAAAAGCTTAGTGAAGGTTTTTTTTGCAAGTATGATATTGCTAAAATGTGTCATTAGCTTGACACATAAATTAATGAAACCTACAATAGAGTTTGGTTCCAAGTTGTTATACCAAGTACGTGTAGATCCTCTGAAAGTTGTAGGGAATATATTGCACATTGAGTCATAGTCTCGGATGATCAACTTCAAGCTATTGTGCACATGCTCCCTCGATTGCTGCTACGACTAGGAATGAGCACTATAGACATGGTGGTAATGTTGGGTTTTATGATGGTGAGTAACAATATAGAGACTAGAGAAAATAAGGGTTACGATATGGAAGAAAGACTATAGAGACAGTTACAAGTTGGCATTTATAGATACGGAGGCGTGGTGGCAAAAGGTTGCGGTGGAGAAGAGAGGGATGTTGTTTTGGTCAATATGATTGGGGTCTTATGTTGTTTAGTGGGGAGAGAAAGCTGCAACATGATGAAGATGGAGTATGATTAGGGGAAGAATGTGAGAATCTGGAGTAGGTGAAGAAAAGAAAGGAAAAAAAAAAACTAAAAGGGAAAACGTAATGTGTTAAAGCCTAACTTTTTCAATAAGAAATGTTGTTTTTTTCTCTTTTTTTTTTCTCACTCTCTTTAATCTTTTCCTCTCTTTTTGGTTTCTCTACGAATTTTTCTCTCTACTTTTCTTTTCTTGGTTTTCTTCATGAATGTTTTGGTGGAAGTGTTTTTTATCTCTAGTTTCTTTATATGATGTTTTTTTTTTATCTCTAGTTTCTTTATATGATTTTTTTTTTTAATCTCTAGTTCTTCTCTCGTTAATTTTTTGTGTTTTATATCTTTTCTAATTTTTTTCTTTGTTTATTTTCTACTTTCTTTTTATTCATAAATCCTCATTTCATTATCTTTTTATCTCACAATTGTTTTATAAAGAGCCTCAAACTATTATATTTATTATATTTCTATTATTTAATGTTTAGTTGATGTGGGAGGAGTTAGCATAATCAACCAAATTTGATCTACTATAAGAGACCAAGATTGAAAATAATCGATCATGATTGATTTCCATAACAAATGATGATCGATCGACTATGTTTTCATATCTATGCTAAGTTTAAATATAATCTCTTATATGCATTCATGATTTTATTAATTATGCTAGTGAATTCACATTTGCAAGTTGTTAATTTAACTAACAAATTTGACACAATAATTTATTACCAACAAGATCATTGTTACATACAGATTATACTAGTTATGGTCTGCGTTATGCTGTGGGGAGGAAGAAAAATCTGCGACACAAGTCATAGATCCAACTAAGTCAAATAAGTTTATTTTATTTTAATTAAATGAGAAAAAATAGGCAACAACAACAGATTGTCTAATTTTTTTTAAAAGATCATAATAACCTGAGAAAAAAATATTTTTTTCAAAAAAAGATAAACTATGTAGCTTAATTCTCAACCCATTAGATATAAAAGGAAGAAATTGGGTAAGAAAAAGACCAAAAAAAAACCTGCCTGAATCAACTCGAGTTAGATTATGAGATCAAGATAACCTGATGGAAAAAAAATAACAATCACAAAGCTTATTTAAAAAAAAAAACACCAATGTCAAATGATGAAAATTGAAAACGGAATGACTTTTACCTATCATAAGTAAAAAAAAAGAAAGAAATGTCAACCTATTTTAACTTTTCAAACTCATAATTTAGGTTATTACATGGGAATCACCTTATCTAAAGAAAAAAAATATAAAATTTAATTCCTAACCAATCAAATGTTAAAGGCTAAAATTGGAAAAAAGAATTTTAGTTATATAAAGAGATAAAAAAAAAAGCAATTAAAAGAACGAGAACAAAATTTATATTAAAAAAAATCTAATTTTTTATTAAAGGGTTAAATTAGAATGAAAAATTAATTTAAACAAAGAAAAAAAAACAATCTAAATGATGAGGATCAAAATTGAAATGAAAAACAAAAATAAATTTTTGTTTGAATGGTGAAATTGACAAGAGGAATCAATTTAAAAAAAGGACTTAGAAATTAATAAAACAAATAAGGACAAAATTAGAATAAACAACATAACAAATTAAGACTGAATCATGAAATTGAAAACAAATCGAAATCTTACAAAAAGGCCATGAACAAAAATTAAAAATAAAAAAAATAAGGATTTCTTAATAAAAAAAGGACAACTCTGAAACTTTGCATGACGAACGTGATTTTCAATGAGATGAGAGAAAAAGGTAGGAGAAAAAGAAAAAAATAGCCACAAGAAAAAGGACATCTTAAAAGGAAGAGCTCGTTGTGGTGCTTCCAAAGGCCTTGTTGGCCCCAATAACTAGTTCTATGATTTTTTATGATAAAAGAAAAATCATTAATTCCACTATTCTAGTGAACATTGTTTTCACTCGTAGTGAACAATGTTTTTCCAAAATATTTTAAATTTTGTTAATAGTTTATATATCTAAGATATTGGGTTCTTTAAAAATGAAGCTGCTTTTATTGGTTTTTTCTTTTTTATCTTAATACAAGTAATACTTTATCTGAGTTAACAAAATAATATAATTAGCTTATCATTTTTTTAGCCTAAAACACAATAAAAGGGTCATGTATTGGGTTAAATTGAAAATATAAATGTATGCTAAAAGTTTTGGAAAATACATGCAATGAGAAAATATTCTATTATACATGTGAAATGGTATTATGAAAAACTTGGGAAGAGGAAAAAGTTTACAAGGATTAGAATAAAAAAAGAAGAAGCTAAAATAGAGAGATTCACTATACTCATAGATATAGATCCTTATTCACCATAGTTGTGTAATTAACATTTTGTTCATTAAAAAAAAAATTATATAATCTTACTATCAGAGGTGACCCACCTTTGTATCTTTTTTTTATATAATATATCTTTAGATGCATTGAGATATTGAAATAGCGTGTTCTTATTTTATGTGTAGAACTTTAGAATAGAAAAAATTGCATTTTTTTTTATAATTTGATATATATTTTACATACAATTATATTCATGCAGAGATTATATGATAGGCCACTACGTTCTCAACGTAATTGGAGGCCAAATCCCAAATATTTGGGATAAATTGAAGAAGTCGTTGCATGGTAAAAGAAGGAAAATGCAACGAGGAAACGTAAAACGTGACGAAGCAGTTGCTTGTTACATGCAACGTGGGATAGGGTCGTGGCAGGTAAGCAATATATGACAGAAGTGGAATAAGTCTTCTACAGCGGAGAGTTAACGTATTATTTTCTTATGTTAAGATGTATTTTGAATTTCAGTTATTGCTATTTGTTTTCCCATTATTTCAATATTTTGTTATGGCTGGACTTATATATTCAAGCCAAGAACCTATCAGAAGGATAAGAAATATATATTTAAATATTGGTACATTCTCACCAGAAGAGAATTATTTATCATTCATAAATCTATCTTGGGACCTACCATTGGTATCAGAGCTTCGTTATGGGAACAAATAAAGATCGCATTGAACAACTTGAAGCTGGGCTTGAGGGAGTGCAGGATAGGTTAGACAGTATGGAGCAAGGCATGGTCGACAGGCTTTATCACTTAGAAGAAACTATCAACCGCCTCACTAATGTAATGCTCGTCAACCAGGAACCTTCCAACCATAACAACCAACAACGTGAAGGTCATGAAGGTGGATGAATGGTGGTTTCTTCCAAAATAGCAAGGCTTGAATTTTCTCGATTCTCAGGCGATGATTCAACAGAGTGGTTCAATCGTGTGAACCAATTTTTTGAATTTTAAAAGACTCCTGAAGCTCATAAAGTTTCATTGGCTTCATACCACTTAGAAGAAGAGGCAAACCAGTGGTGGCAGTGGCTCCATAAGACATTTCAGGATGAAGGAAGAGTCATATCATGGGCAGAATTTAAGGATGAACTTTGGCTCGCTTTGGACCTTCTGAATGCGAAGATTTTGATGAAGCCATTTCAAGGATAAGACAACATGGATCTCTGCGTGATTACCAGAAGGAATTCGAACAATTGGGAAATCGAGTAAGAGGATGGACGTAGAGAGCACTGGTGGGAACGTATATGGGTGGATTAAAAATGGACATCTTCGATGGTATACGAATGTTTAAGCCTAGGACTTTGAAAGAAGTCATCAGCTTAGCACGCATGAAGGATGATCAACTCGCAAGACAAAGAAGAGGTGTAAGACCTGCTAATATGATGCGAGCTCCATTAACTTTTGCCCTTGCTAATCAAACAGCACCATCAGCCCTTACTGTTCCTGTGCGATGACTTACCTGGGATGAAATGCAATGGAGGCGAGCTCAAAACTTATATTTTAATTGTAATGATCATTTTACTGCAGGACACAAATGCCAGGGGCCATGGGTACTTATGTTGGAAGGTTACGATGGCAGCAATAATGTTTTAGCTGACAATGGCAATGAAGAAATGACAATTGAGGAGAACCAGGAAGACATAGTTACACCAGAGATTACACTGCATGCACTAATAGGGTGGACGATTGCCAAAACCATGAGGGTATCTGCAAAAATTGGTTCCCATCACGTCATTGTATTAATCGACAGTGAGTCCACTCATAATTTTATTTGTGAGCGAATGGCTAATCTGTTGAGGCTACTGGTAGTGCCAACAAGCACTTTTTCAGATCGGGTTGCTAATGGAAAGAGCTTCAGATGCAAAGGGCAGTTCGAGGATGTACACATAGACCTATATGACACTCTTTTTTCCTTGACTTTTTATTCTTTACCACTCACAGGATTGGATGTCGTCATGGGAATTCAGTGGCTTGAGCTATTGGGTTCTGTGGTTTGTGTCTGGAAACGGTTAACTATGGAATTTGAGTGGGAAGGCCAAACAAAGAGGTTGGTAGGCATCGATGGGTAAGATATTCAAGCAGCATCCTTCAAGGAAATCTCTAAGGAAATTCATCCTAGCAATGCGCTGTTTGCTTTATGCCATCAAGTCACTGATGTGGAATCATCACAATCCATTCATCCAAGTGTGCAAGCAATGTTGCAAAATTTATCTAATCTGTTTACAGCACCTTCAAGTTTACCTCCAATGAGGGAGATTGATCATGGTATTCCACTTAAAGAAGGTATTGAACCAGTGAATGGTAGGCCTTATCGATATGCACATTATCAGAAGAACGAAATTGAAAAGCAGGTCCAAGAGATGCTGAGAGTCGGTCTGGTTCCCACAGCATCGGTCCTTTTTCTTCATGACCTGTCCTGCTAGTAAAGAAGAAAGATGGGAATTGACGCTTGATTAGTACTTAAAAGTGCATTTTTATCAAGGTTCTATATCATTATTTTGCACTTGAAGTATCAATAACTCCTTAACTAAAACATGTTTTATACTAACATATCTAATAATATAAGATACCTTTAATTTATGGTAAATGTTCATCTTAAATGCAGGCCTATCACATAAATGAAAGAATTGATTGATGAGTTGAAGTACTAAAATTGAAAGGACAGAAAGATGGCCAAACTTAGAAAAGAGATATTGGTGCAGTCCAAACTGGAACACTGTTTGGTAATCGGGTCATATCTGGAGCTGTAGATCTTGGATTTAGGTCTACCTTATATGGATGGAAAGCTAAGATATAGGCTACAACTTTCATGAGGAGTCCAAGATTTAAGAAGGCCGTTTTCAAGTCCAAATTGTAGCAACAACGAAGAAGTCCGAATCTGTCCTACAGCCCAGACACTGTCCAGTGTTCAGCCCATATCTCGAGTTCTAGAAGTCCAAATGATCTCAAATTTTTACCCTGGAAAGATGAGACAATTCCCTAGAACTTTCATGATTGAAGTCTGTTCAAATTATGACGTTATCAATGACGTTTTTGGCAGACAAGAAGATAAGAATTGTCACCAAGTCAAGATGTGGCCACCCATTCATCAATTAGTCAACAAATCAATAGTTTTGAATTTTGGCCTATAAAAGGAGGCATTTGCCATGTATTTAGGCATCTTGGTGTTCAGATCAAGATCATGCTCTTGCTCTTTCTTTATATTTTGTAATGCTTAAGTTTTGCTTATATTAATTTCTTGCTTATGCTTTTCATTTCCTTTCCTTGTTTATTTATGTTTCTTTCTTTCATTATGTGTTGCTAAGTTAATTATGTCAAGGTGAAAAGGGTACACTAATGGTGTAAGAATAAGTATAATATAAACTTAACATGGACCTTAATGTTGGATACTAACATGCTTTATATTTGTTATCTTGTTCACTTTTAATACTTTGCTTGTTAAATGGTTAATCTAGATTTATGTTGTATAACACTTGGTACAACAAATACTTGGCACTTTCATAGCCCATACTGTATGGTATAACCGACACCTGAGCTATGAAAGGAACTTGATTTGTTGTTAACATAAGTTATAATCATGAATGCCTGACAACATTTACATGTATTAGCATTATTCGAATAAGATAACTAATGTAATCATGTTAACAATTTATAATCTGATTGGAACCTCCTTTGTGTGTGGTTTCCAATTGAATAATAAAAGTTTATACTATACTTGTTTGAAATACCATTAGTGGATCCTCTAACATTGACATGTGTTGTTATCATTATTGAATCTTTACGTTAATCTTCCATCTCAAAGTTCTCATCAACTTCTTCTTCTTCTTTATTATTATTTTTATTATTACTATTACTATTATTATTGTTGTTATTGTGTTGCTGTTAACTATAATTTATACAATTAACCTCCTTGTGGTTCGACCCCGGTCTTGCCGGGTTATTTATTACTTCGACACTTCTGCACTTGTGAGAAGACATCAATCTTTTGGTCGTGTCAAGTTTTTGGCGCCGTTGCCGGGGAGGTAAATTCTCGTACAAATTATAGTATTTATTTTATTTTCTCTTTTCTCTTTTCTTGTATCTAACTTTGTTTCTTTTGTTTAGAGTCTTTTTCTATTGTTTTTCTTTTCTTTCTTTTATTCTCTTCCTGCACGTGCATGAGAGTGTGGTCACGTACATTAAGTGGTAGACTTTGTAGGGTATCCTCATTATTTTCAGAAAATATGGCCGAAGAAGATAACCAATCGCTTCATAATGAGAATAATGAGAATATTCGGGTTAGAACACTTAGAGACCACATGAATCCCACAAGAACAAGTGCATCCTCATGCATAGTTTTTCCCCCTGATACATCTCATTTTAATTTTAAGCCAGGCATTATTCAACTTTTACCTTCTTTTCATGGTTTAGATTTAGAAAATCCATACTTGCATTTAAGGGAATTTGAGGAGGTCTGTAACACCTATAATGACTCAAATTGTAGCATGAACACCATTAGGTTAAAGCTTTTTTCTTTTTCATTAAAAGATAAAGCTAAAACATGGCTATAAAATTTGAGACCTGGATCCATTCGTGCGTGGGATGATATGCAACAATAATTTTAAAGAAGTTTTTTCCATCCCACAGAACAAACTCTTTCAAAAGACAAATCATCACTTTCACTCAAAAACCAGGAGAAACATTTTACCAATGTTGGGACAGATATCGAGACTTGCTTAATACTTGCCCCCATCATGGTTTTGAAACATGGAGATTAGTTTCACATTTTTATGAAGGATTAACACCTAGAGATAGGCAAATGGTTGAATTGATGTGCAATGGAACTTTTGAGGATAAAGACCCTAATGAAGCCATGGAATACCTAGACTTGCTAGCTGAAAATGCGCAAAATTGGGACACTACGAGGAACTTATGAGGCACCAAGTAAAACCCAACCTCATACATCTAGTGGAGGTATGTACAACCTTAGGGAAGATCATGACCTCCAAGCCAAGTTTGCATCTTTAGCTAAAAAAGTCGAGGCATTAGGAATTAAAAAAGAGTGGTCAACTAAAATCTGCTTCAAGACATTGTGTGTCAAATCTGTGAAACCAATGAACATTCAACCCATGACTGCGTCCAACTTTGCCCTCTTTTTAGGGAATGTCTCCATGAACAAGCCCATGCATTAAACGGTTTCCAAAGGCCCAATCATAACCCATACTACGTAAACATACAACCCTGGTTGGAGAAATCACCCAAATTTCAATTGGAAGAGTGATAACAATAATGCACAAACTTCACAACCACCGTTTCAAGCAAACCATAATTTCCAAAATTCTCATGGATATGCACCTCCTTATGCTCCCCCTCCTAGAAGAAATCTTGAGGAAACATTGCATGCATTCATGGAAAAGCAAGAGGCAATTAACACTCAACTTGCTCAAAGCATGACAGATTTTAAAGATACTCTTGCAAAATTGACATCTGCTCTCAGTTTCCAAGAGAAAGGTAAGTTTCCATCTCAACCTCAACAAAATCCAAAGGGGCAATACAATGCGAATACAAGTAGTTCTGGAAGCCAACACATGGATCAAGCCAAATCAGTCATCACTCTTCGTAGTGGTAAGGTTATTGAAAAACCCATTCTTGAACCTTGTGAGAATGATGATGAGTCAATCTTTGAGGGTAAGGAAGGGGTTGAATCTGATCATTACAAAGAAAAGACTGATTCCCCGCCAGCACTTCCATTTCCTCATGCCATGACCAAACAAAGGAAAGTTAATCACAACTCTGAAATCTTTGAAACTTTCAAACATGTAAGGATCAATATACCGTTGTTGGATGCTATTAAACAGGTTCCTTCTTATGCTAAATTTTTGAAAGATCTGTGCACTGTGAAGAGAAAATTGAATGTGAAAAAGAAAGCCTTTTTAGCCGAACAAGTAAGTGCCATTCTTCAGAACAATACTGCATTGAAATATAAAGACCCTGGTTGTCCTACAATTTCTTGCTTTATTGGAGAACATAAAATTGAAAGAGCCTTACTTGATCTTGGAGCTAGTGTGAATTTACTTCCATATTCAGTTTTTCAATGTCACAATCTAGGTGAGTTAAAACCAACTTCTGTGACTCTTTTACTTGCCGATAGATCTGTAAAAGTGCCTAGAGGAATAGTTGAAGATGTGTTAGTACAAGTCGATAAGTTCATTTATCCTGTGGATTTTATTGTCTTGGACACACAACCTGTTGAAGCATGTAATTCATTTCCTGTTATTTTAGAACGTCCGTTTCTTGCAACGTCTAATGCATTGATTAATTGTAGGAATGGACTGATGAAGCTATCATTTGGGAACATGACATTAGAGATGAATATTTTCAACATTTGTAAGCAACCTGGAGATGATAATGATTTACAAGAAGTAGATATTATTGAAGAATTAGTTCATGATCAACTTGAATCTACTTTGAGCAAAATTGAGTTTGATGAATCTGCAGATTTGCAAATGATTTATTCTCAGGAAGAAATCACGGATGAAAAAGACACCGAAAATGTTGATGCGGATCTTTTATCAAAAGTGACAACAGATTCGACATCCGACATCACACCAATCGATGATTACTTTCCTGATGAATCCTTACTTTCTCTTAGTTCAATGCCTTGGTTTGCTAAAAATATCAATTTTCTTGCTACAGGAGATTTGCCAACTCATTGGAGTACCGAAGATAAAGGTAAGTTTTTGAACGAAGTGAAGAAATTTTATTGGGATGACCCTTACTTAGTCGAATATTGTCCTGATCAAACATTTCGAAGATGCATTCCTGACAATGAGGTAAGTAATGTCATTAAACTTTGTCATTCTGAAGCATGTGGGAGTCATTTCTCGTCAAAAAAGACAGCTGCGAAAATTTTACAAAATGGATTTTATTGGCCCACCATGTTCAAGGACACACATGCATTCTGCAAAACTTGTGAAAATTGTCAAAAGGTTGATACTGGTAAAAAAGTTTTGCTTTATAATTCTCGACTCCATTTATGTCCTAGAAAGCTAAGATCAAGATGGAGCGGTCCATTTATTAAGAAACATGTGTGTCGCGGGTGCGCGGCGTCGCGGCGAATATTCCACTTTAAAAATCTAGGAAGTGTGTATGGTATCTATCTGGCAAATGTGGGGAGACAAGAAAATATTGTCTTTTGTTGGTAGAAAATGGAATGGGAGTCGCCACCTAGTATTTTGGTCACTAGGAACCCTAACTGGTCTCAGAGATTGGGTACGGGGACTGGTTGCGTAAAGGGAAGGTATTAGCACCCCAAATACGCCCTACCTAAGGTAAGCTGCATTGTTTATTTGTCTGATAAAATTCAAGGTCTCGTTGTGTTTCCTAGTTGTTGGTCCGTCTATGGTTCAAGAAAAGTCCTCCTCAATAAGGAGGTCCTTATCTTATCGGGTAAAACCTAACCGTTCTAATGTCTATGTAAAAAAGCTATATTTTTAATATCAGGAATACATTTTATGTTTAAATTTGTAATCCCATATACTAAAAGAGGACAAAAAGATTTTTTTAGAATTTTTGAAATATTGGCCTAGTTCTCATGGCTTGAATAAACCGGTTATTAAAGCCAAAATGCATGCTAATACATATATTGTTTTTGAAATTTCTTTTGTTGTGTGAAAATATGATGTTATAATATATATATATATATATGTTAGAGAGACTAGGCCGTATGCATGAAAATAAAACATTTTAAAAATATTTTATTTATTTTTTTATGTCTTGACGAAAACAGTATTTGAATACCGGATTTGTATCTTTACAAGATATAAAAATACAAACCGATATTGATCAAAATACAAGAATAAACTTGCAGAAAATCACATATTTTTTGGAATAATTTTCGAAGAAATTAATTAATTTTTCTATGTATATATCTAGATATAAATAATACAAAACACAATACAATATACATAGTATATAATATATAATTGGGTGGTCGGGCCGCCCAACGAACTGGTCGGACTCACCCCAAAATGTGTTGGGCCGACCTCGGGCAAGAGGTATTGGGTCGATCTCGGCCCAAACAAAATCTATTTTATCATGGGGTCGGATCCATTGACCCGGCAGGTCGGGCTAGGATCGTCCGCCCACGTAAGGAAACCCATATTGCTGGGCCGAACCAATCGCCCGACCCTAATTAAAACCAACGGGGAATTATTCCCCCTTCCTTGCATGCTTGAACGCCGCTCGTTCTGCATGCGGGAGAAGAACCAAACCGATGCACAAAGAGGGAGGGAGAAGAGCACCGGCGTGGAGGAGGCGGTGCCGCGGTGGAGGCCGGTGGCTTCACCGGCGTGCACGGTCCCTACTGGAAGAAGAAGGAGCAGATTCCCGCAGAGGAGAAGGAAAGCTCGGTCCGGAGCCGTTGGTGTGATCGAGGAAGGAGCTGCTACTCCGGTTCTTCTTGAGTAGGCCGCGGGGCGTTCTTTGGCCGTTGAAGCCTGCGGTGAAGATCTGTTCTTTGGCGTTGTGTTGATGGGAGGGAGAGGGGGCGTGTTTCTTTGGGACCGCTGGAAGAGAATGAGAGGAAAGGGAGGGGTCCCGGTTTGGCTTTTGCAGGGAGAGGGGTTGTCCCTTGTTCTTTGGGCACGGGAAGGGAAATGGGGCACTTGTGGTGGAAAATGAGAGAGTGAGGGGATCCTGCTCACAAAGAGAGGGGCAGTAAAAGGGAGATGGGGGAATGCAGAGAGGCGCTCTGGTTTGGGAAAAGAAGCTGGAAATGAGGGCTGGTTGCAGGAAACCGGGCGGGAAAAGCTTATTTTGTGCCAACTTTGAGCTCCCCTTTGCCAACCGTTTGAGCATGAAAATTTCTCCTATTTATAGGGCTGGAAAGAGGGTAATCTTATCTTCAATGGGAAAAACGTCTCAGCCCTTTGATTCGACTCGAGGAATCCAAGCCATTGATCCAAAGTGTGCACCTCGAACCGCTAAATTTGCAGACGCCCGAGGTGCCTATTTTAGGCCACTAAACGGAGTCGTTTAAAAGCCTTTTGACCCGACCGACCACTCCCGGGATAAAGGGGTTCCAAATTTGAACATGTTGGTGCACGCGTTGTTGGATTTGGGGGCCAAACGAGGCGGAAAATGCGCTGGAAGTCGGCCACTCGGGCAGCTCGGTGGGGAAGAAAATGAACAGATCCAGTTGGTGATAAAAATAGGGATTTCTTTGCCAATTTTCAATTTAGTCCTCCGACTTTCAGTTTGTTCAATATTATTCCCTAATTGACCCTAAAACTTCCGATTTGATGCAATTTAATCCCAGGCATAACTTCATCTTGCCCCGAGTTACGCGCCTTTTGCAATATGGTCCTTGGTCTCGGATTTATGCAATTTCATCCTTAATTGACCATTAAACTTTCAATTTCTTCAATTTGGCCCCCGGATTTTGTTAATTGCAGCCCCTATACTTACGTGCCTTTTCCAATTTGGTCCTTGGTTTGGATTTCTTCAATTAAGTCCCTAATTGGCCCTTAAACTTCAATATATGCAATTAAGCCCTTGATTTAACCAAATCAACTCTCAAAAATTATAATTTGACCCCAGAACTTTAATTTCTTCCAATTAAAGCCTAAATTGACTTAAAACTCAATTTTCCTTGCAATCAAAACCTCTATAAATTCCAATAAACCTTCAATAAAATCCAATTGAGTCCATAAACATCCAATTTTGTCCCTTTTCTCTTTAAAATTAATTTTTCTTTTCTAACAGGGCTCTCATCATTCAAGTATATCCTGTAAAAAATTTCACTCCTTGTATTTCTGAACCTCCTTCATCAATTTTTCTGATTCTTTTCTGAGCGCTCCCACCTCTTATTATTTTTCTAATTTCTTCCGGCTATATATTTATATTTTTGTGGGGGGACCCAAAAATGGGTTACAACAGATGCCCCCTCTTTATAATGCTTACGGAGCAGGGTTTTTGCGTAGTAAGTTTTATAAAGATAAACCCCAAACGGAACTCCCAAAACTGATCTGGTCGAAGCATTGATTGATCTGAAACTTGTTTTTTTTTACAGCAATCCTCCTCAGCCCCGAAAAAACTATGATCAAAATTTAATCATCTTGAGATCCCTTCTGGCGATCTCTTTAAACCAAAATCTATAATTGTTGCTTACTCAACTTGGAATCCCATCTGGCGATTCCCTTTCAACAAAAATGAAATATGAGGTCCCTTCTAGCGACCTCCTTTGACCAATATCGAAATACAAGATTCCTTCTGGCGATCTCCTTTAATCAACTTGGAATCCCATCTGGCGATTCCCTTTTTTTTTTTTTAACCAACATGAAATACGAGGTCCCATCTGGCGACCTCCAAATAGTGAAACACGAGATCCCTTCTGGCGATCTCCTTCAACTTGGAATCCCATCTAGCGATTCCTTTTAACCAACATGTAATACGAGGTCCCATCTGGCGACCTCCAAATAGCGAAATACGAGATCCCTTCTAGCGATCTCCTTCAACTTGGAATCCCATCTAGCGATTCCTTTTATTCAAACGAAATATGAGGTCTCATCTGGCGATTCCTTTTATTCAAACGAAATATGAGGTCCCATCTGGCGACCTCCAAATAGCGAAATACGAGATCCCTTCTGGCGATCTCCTTTATTCAACTTGGAATCCCATCTGGCGATTCCTTTTAACCAACATGTAATACGAGGTCCCATCTGGCGACCTCCAAATAACGAAATACGAGATCCCTTCTGGCGATCTCCTTCAACTTGGAATCCCATCTGGCGATTCCTTTTAACCAACATGTAATACGAGGTCCCATCTGGCGACCTCCAAATAACGAAATACGAGATCCCTTCTGGCGATCTCCTTCAACTTGGAACCCCATCTGGCGATTCCTTTTATTCAAACAAAATATGAGGTCCTATCTGGCGACCTCCAAATAGCGAAATACGAGATCCCTTCTGTTGATCTCCTTTATTCAACTTGGAATCCCATCTGGCGATTCCTTTTAACCAACATGTAATACGAGGTCCCATCTGGCGACCTCCAAATAGCGAAACACAAGATCCCTTCTGGCGATCTCCTTTAATCAACTTGGAATCCCATCTGGCGATTCCTTTTAACCAACATGAAATATGAGGTCCCATCTGGCGACCTCCATCAACTTGGAATCCCATCTGGCGATTCCTTTTATTCAAAGCTGAAATACGAGGTCCCTTCTGGCGACCTCCTTTGACCAATATCGAAATACGAGATCCCTTCTGGCGATCTCAAACAACTTGGAATCCCATCTGGCGATTCCTTTTATTCAATATGAAATATGAGGTCCCTTCTGGCGACCTCCTTTAACCAATATCGAAATACGAGATCCCTTCTGGCGATCTCAAACAACTTGGAATCCCATCTGGCGATTCCTTTTATTCGAAGCTGAAATAATGAGATCCCTTCTGGCGATCTCCTTTAATCAAAAACCAAAAAATCTATTTTGTAAATCGGTCAACCTGGAATCCCATCTGGCGATTCCCTTTAACCGATTGCTCGATGTCGTTCTTCCTGATGGCAGGGTTTGAAAATTATTATCTTCTCTTCTCGTTGTTCTAGAATCAACTCAATGATTCTTTCTTCGTCCACAATCTTGTTTGGAATGCACTAAGGTCTCCTCCTGTAACAATCCAAAAAACATATATGCAATGATTTATGATTAGATGCCATGCATGCATTCGTACCTGGTTTTGAAACATAGGCCCCATCCTCTTCTTCTAGTTCATGAGACTCCCTCTTAACATGAGCTTGCTTTTGAAGTCGTATGCTGGATTCATCTTTCGTGTCGCCTATCATATCTTTGAGGAGAAGTCTTCGACTTTTTACAAGTAGCTTTTTCAAAATGTATGACTTGTCATTGCCTTCTTTATCATGCTTTTGTCAAATGCTTTAGCTTAATTTTCAAATCTATGGGCTTTTGTCCCATTTCAAATACGTAAAACTTTTCATGAAACATCTCTTATTGCCCCCAGCGTAGGGGTGTGATCTTAGTCCGAGTTTTTGATAAAGAAGAAATTCATTCCGGCTCAAACAGGACCACCAACGATAAACTCTTTAGAGAGTGAAAGGATAATGATCCTTTTTCTCATTTCAAAATGCACATTGTTAGGATTGATAAACTCTATTTTTATCTTGAAAGAAATTTACAGGTGTTTTATCAATTCATTATGCTATCCAGAGGTAAGGTTGTACTTCAAGGGTAGCTTTTTTTTTTTTTTTAATTTCATCTTTGAACGATTTATGATATTTTCTTTGTAACCTCTCAACCTTGTTTAAAAATTGCATAATCTCATCATTTATTTAAAGAAAAGGTGGGCTCAAAGACAAACACAAAATCTAGCTGACATCATGAGCCTTGATTGTCAACTAAAGAAAATAAAAGCAAATAAAAGTAATGACAAAAGCATGCTAAGGCAAATAAAGTTGGTTTACATTTTGAAACACTACGGGAGCTTCTTGGGTCACCCTGTTCTGAAACTTCTCACCCTGAGCCAACTTGCGCACAAAGGTCTTGGCGGAGACTTTTTCTAGTGTGTGGAAAGTCAACCGTGGCAGAGCTTCATCTTCCTTCCCCACTTGTGTTTCCTTGTCATCTCCTTCAATCTCACCTTCTTCATTATTGATAACTTTTTTACCAAGGTTTTCCAACCCTTTATCCACTTGTGTCATGACTAGGCAATGGTTTTGAATTGATGTTGGGTGTGTCTTCCAATGACACCCATCCTATCTTGATGAGCTCCAACAACCTTTTCTTGAAAGCGTAGCACGTTTCAAGACCATGCCCGGGGATACCAGCATGGTACTCGCAAGTCAACTCGGGCTTGTACCAGATGGGGAATGGTGGTTGTAGTGGTAATGTGGGGATAGGAGCTATTTGTCCAATGCTCAATAGTTTGGCATACATGTCCTTCAAAGGCATGGGTAATGGTGGTAGTTGTTCTGAAATGTATCTTGTGTTTGGTCTGTGGTGGTTGTTTTGGTTGTTTGGTTGGTTATTTGCTCGATTAGGGGAAAAAGGTTTGTTAAAGTTTATGTGGGCAACATGAGAGGTAGGTATTTGCGGGTTATATGAATCCACTATCTTGCCATTGGACTCGCCTTCGAAGTTGTTAACGTGACTTTCCATTTTTCTTCCAATAAAACCCTTCGTTTGCAATGGCTCAGCTAAACGCCCAGCCTTAATCCCTTGCTCTATCCTTTTAGCTATGCGCACCGCATCGTAGAAATGCTGAGACGAGCTACCCATTAAATGCTCATAATAAGGTGCCTTGAAGGTATTGGCAAACAAGGTCACCATTTCTGTTTCTATAAGAGGTGGCTGGACATGCATTGCCTCATCCCTCCACCTTTGTGCATAGGCCCTTACCGACTCTTGACTCCTCTTCTCCATTGACATTAGACTTGTTCTGTCAGGAGCTATTTCTATGTTAAACTTGTACTGCTTAAGAAAAGCCTCCACCAAGTCTCTCCAGCTCTTGATCCTAACACTATCTAACCTCATGTACCAGCTCAAAGCGGATCCTGCGAGGCTATCTTGAAAGAAATAGATTAACAATTTATCATCGCGGATTACTTCAGCCATTTTATTGCAGTAGGATCGAAGGTGAGTGTTTAGGCATTCCAAACCTGTGTACTTAATGAAATCTGGTATCCTAAAATCCTTTGGCACCACAATGTTTGGTACCAGACATACTTCGGCTGCTCGTATAGGGTCGAACCAGTCATTACCCTCAACTGCCCTTAATCTTTCTTCTAAAACAAACAGTTTGTCCTGGTCCATCAAACTGGAAGATCTATTATCCGGGGTTCCCTCCGCTGTTAAGTCCACATTGATCGGAGCGTGAGTTGGCTGGATAGGGGTGATATGCACAAAATGTTGTTCATTGGCCGAGTTTGCCCCCTGGTTTTGAGATGTTTGAGGGATGTGAGCTGCTGGCGCTCCTTCAGGCGGTTGTGCAGATGTTCCTTCCCCATTCTTAGCTCTCAAAAGTTGCTCGAGTAGGTCGGTCAGCCGAGCAACTTCATTTTTTACGGATTCTAACTCGGTTTGATAATGTGATTCTAAGTGAGCTCTTTCTTCGTTCTCCATTCTCGATCTGGACCGGGTGTTGTGGACTTTGGATGTGGGACCTATGTTTCACGATCTGGACGTGCATATGATAAATTATAAACAAATGCGTGATGAAAATATGATGCATTTAGTCATGATTTCAGCTCAAAAAAAAATTAGTTTGATGAATTTAACATTATTAATCTTGATGCAAAAGAAAGTAAGATACATATCCTAAGGATAAGCTCTATTTATTAAGTGAGAATGGGTAGGTTTGCTATCTGGTCTTGAAAGGGTCTCATATCTGCCCAGTGACGTTCTTCGTAAAGACAGTATGAGGGCGTTGCAAGAAACAGTTAAGGCACGTATGCCCACCATTACCAAGCAGGCACTCAGATATGAGTTGGGTGTTTCACGCATCTCAACCCTGACCAATAGTCATAGGGCAAATCGCTAATCCCCCACCTAACTTAAAGCTTGTGTGTGCTTCTCGAAATCAAAATATGTAATGCATGTGACAATTCTATAAGATATATGAGACAATTCTATACAATGCATGAATAATATGTGTAAAATATTTAAAGCACATAAGCAAATAACAAAAGGAAAGTCATATTAACAATAAACACACGAAAAAAAAAACAAATCAGACAAAAACAAAGCTTAGTCCACAAGGTCCCCAGTGGAGTCGCCATTCTGTCGCGAGTGCGCGGCGTCGCGGCGAATATTCCACTTTAAAAATCTAGGAAGTGTGTATGGTATCTATCTGGCAAATGTGGGGAGACAAGAAAATATTGTCTTTTGTTGGTAGAAAATGGAATGGGAGTCGCCACCTAGTATTTTGGTCACTAGGAACCCTAACTGGTCTAAGAGATTGGGTACGGGGACTGGTTGCGTAAAGGGAAGGTATTAGCACCCCAAATACGCCCTACCTAAGGTAAGCTGCATTGTTTATTTGTCTGATAAAATTCAAGGTCTCGTTGTGTTTCCTAGTTGTTGGTCCGTCTATGGTTCAAGAAAAGTCCTCCTCAATAAGGAGGTCCTTATCTTATCGGGTAAAACCTAACCGTTCTAATGTCTATGTAAAAAAGCTATATTTTTAATATCAGGAATACATTTTATGTTTAAATTTGTAATCCCATATACTAAAAGAGGACAAAAAGATTTTTTTAGAATTTTTGAAATATTGGCCTAGTTCTCATGGCTTGAATAAACTGGTTATTAAAGCCAAAATGCATGCTAATACATATATTGTTTTTTGAAATTTCTTTTGTTGTGTGAAAATATGATGTTATAATATATATATATATATATGTTAGAGAGACTAGGCCGTATGCATGAAAATAAAACATTTTAAAAATATTTTATTTATTTTTTTATGTCTTGACGAAAACCGAGTATTTGAATACCGGATTTGTATCTTTACAGTATAAAAATACAAACCGATATTGATCAAAATACAGTAATAAACTTGCAGAAAATCACATATTTTTTGGAATAATTTTCGAAGAAATTAATTAATTTTTCTATGTATATATCTAGATATAAATAATACAAAACACAATACAATATACATAGTATATAATATATAATTGGGCTGGCTGGGCCGGCCCAACGAACTGGGTCGGACTCAGCCCCAAAATGTGTTGGGCCGACCTCGGGCCAAGAGGTATTGGGTCGATCTCGGCCCAAACAAAATCTATTTTATCATGGGCCGGATCCAGCCCAGCCAGTAGGGCTGGGCTAGGATCAGTCCGGCCCACAGAAGGAAACCCATATTGCTGGGCCAGAACCAATCTGGCCCAGCCTAATTAAAAACCAACGGGGGGAATTATTCCCCCCCCTTCCTGCATGCAGAACGCTGCTCGTTCTGCATGCAGGAGAAGAACCAAACCGATGCACAAAGAGGAGGGAGAAGAGCACCTGGCGTGGAGGAGGCGGTGCCGCGGTGGAGGCTGGTGGCTTCACTGGCGTGCACTGGTCCCGGCTGGAAGAAGAAGGAGCAGATTCCTGCAGAGGAGAAGGAAAGCTCTCGGCTGGAGCTGTTGGTGTGACTGAGGAAGGAGCTGCTACTCCGGTTGCTGCTGAGTAGGCCGCGGGGGCGTTGCTGGGGCTGTTGAAGCTGCGGTGAAGATCTGTTGCTGGCGTTGTGTTGATGGGAGGGAGAGGGGGCAGTGTTTCTTTGGGACTGCTGGAAGAGAATGAGAGGAAAGGGAGGGGGCTGCCCCGGTTTGGCTTTGCAGGAGAGGGGGTTGTCCCTTGTTGCTGGCTGCCGGAAGGGAAATGGGGCTGCTGTGGTGGAAAATGAGAGAGTGAGGGGATCCTGTTCTGTCAAAGAGAGGGGCGAGTAAAAGGGAGATGGGGGAATGCAGAGGAGGCTGCTCTGGTTTGGGAAAAGAAGCTGGAAATGAGGGCTGGTTGCAGGAAACCGGGCAGGAAAAGCTTATTTTGTGCCAACTTTGAGCTCCCCTTTGCCAACCGTTTGAGCATGAAAATTTCTCCTATTTATAGGGCTGGAAAGAGGGTAATCTTATCTTCAATGGGAAAAACGTCTCAGCCCTTGATTCGACTCGAGGAATCCAAGCCATTGATCCAAAGTGTGCACCTCGAACTGCTAAATTTGCAGACTGCCCGAGGTGCCTATTTTAGGCCACTAAACGGAGCTGTTTAAAAGCCTTTTGACCCGACTGGACCACTCCCCGGGATAAAGGGGTTCCAGCTGAACATGTTGGTGCACGCGTTGTTGGATTTGGGGGCCAAACGAGGCAGAAAATGCGCCTGGAAGTCGGCCACTCGGGCAGCTCGGTGGGGAAGAAAATGAACAGTACCGTTGGTGATAAAAATAGGGATTTCTTTGCCAATTTTCAATTTAGTCCTCCGACTTTCAGTTTCGTTCAATATTATTCCCTAATTGACCCTAAAACTTCTGATTTGATGCAATTTAATCCCGGCATAACTTCATCTTCGGCCCCAGAGTTACGCGCCTTTTGCAATATGGTCCTTGGTCTCGGATTTATGCAATTTCATCCTTAATTGACCATTAAACTTTCAATTTCTTCAATTTGGCCCCCGGATTTTGTTAATTGCAGCCCCTATACTTACGTGCCTTTTCCAATTTGGTCCTTGGTTTCGGATTTCTTCAATTAAGTCCCTAATTGGCCCTTAAACTTCAATATATGCAATTAAGCCCTTGATTTAACCAAATCAACTCTCAAAAATTATAATTTGACCCCAGAACTTTAATTTCTTCCAATTAAAGCCTAAATTGACTTAAAACTCAATTTTCCTTGCAATCAAAACCTCTATAAATTCCAATAAACCTTCAATAAAATCCAATTGAGTCCATAAACATCCAATTTTGTCCCTTTTCTCTTTAAAATTAATTTTTCTTTTCTAACAGGGCTCTCATCATTCAAGTATATCCTGTAAAAAATTTCACTCCTTGTATTTCTGAACCTCCTTCATCAATTTTTCTGATTCTTTTCTGAGCGCTCCCACCTCTTATTATTTTTCTAATTTCTTCCGGCTATATATTTATATTTTTGTGGGGGGACCCAAAAATGGGTTACAACAATGTGTATCCTTATGGGGCCTTTGATATTGAGAATCCAAAGAATGACAATGTTTCTAAGGGAAATGGACATCGTTTGAAACCTTACTTTGATAATTTTCCTAGTGAAAATGAATCCATTGGTTTGAATGATCCTATAGATAAAGGTTGATTATTTTGTTTTTCTCACATTGTTTTGTGTTTCTTTTTGGTGTGAATTTTGTTTTGTTAGTCTCTCTCACCCCGGTCAAATGGCGGATAACAGTACTCCGTGACTTCACTCGGTTCTTTCAGTTTTCCATAATAACTGATATCTGTATATATTTGTGCAATTCTTTGCTCTTTCTCCCTTCTTTGACTCTCTTCTCCAATTCTCATTTGAAGATGGACACCACTCTTGAAAAATTAAAAAAGTACTTTCCTACTCTACCTCAGAATGCGATTACAAAAATTTACCGTGCTAGGTGTGCAAGATTGAAGTTGTTAATGAATCATGGAATTCCTGAAGATATCCGTTGGTTGATTGAAGCAAAGGTCCGATTATCAGGTGAGTCCTCCAATTCTTTCATCTCACACATGCCTGGAACAGGTAAAAGCACTTTTGCAAAGAAATGTCGTGCAAAATGACTGAAAGTCTGTCACAGATATGCCAGATGGACTTGTAATGCAACATGTCGTTCTTTAGGAATGGTATCTATAAACCGTGAAGATAAAATACAATTCATTAAGGATGGCCTGAGTAAGGGGTCTTTAGATAATCTTCTATTGACCCTTGAGACGCATCCTAGTGGAGATGTGCATCGTGCAATCCATGATTTATGGCCCCATTTTCATAAAGAACATGATCGACTTAGTCTTGGGAATCTGACTAAAAAAAGACCTGCTTTGCCAGTTTTTAAGAAAACTGGATGGGAAGCCTATCCCCGACCCATAGAGGGCGTTTAAGCCGTTCTTGGATGTAAAACAAAGGGAAGATGTGAGCCACAATCACAACTACCTGTATATACACATCCTTTTTCAAAATAAATAATTAAATAGAGAGAGAGAGAAAGAGTGTGTGAGACTCCAGCTGGTCTACATATAGGGGTATGATTGCATCTTCAATTTTTCATCTATAAAATCTTCTCTTCCTTCCCCTTATTTCTACTCAACCCTTACATTAGACAGATATTGAAGTGTTTAGAAATGGCAGGTCCCTCAAGTTATCACATAAAAAATATTTGTGTTTTCGGTGGATCCAGTTCTGGGAAGGAAATAGCATTTTTAGAAGCAGCAAATCATCTTGGTCAGGTCCTAGCTGAGAGAAAGATTCATTTAGTGTATGGGGGAGGCAGCCTTGGGTTAATGGGGGGTGTGGCAATAGCTGCATTTTTAGGAGGTAGTCAAGTTTTGGGGGTCGTCCCCGAAGCTTTAACAAAAGGGGACATCATTGGAAGAACAATTGGAGAGGAACTACAGGTCTCCACAATGTTTGATCGAATGAATACAATGTTTAAACATGTTGATGCCTTCATTGCCTTACCAGGTGGTCTGGGCACATTGGAAGAGATCTTTTATATTTCCTCTTGGGCCCAACTTCACATTCACCATAAACCTATAGATCTGTTAAATGTTAATGGTTTTTATGATAATTTGTTGTCTTTTCTTGATCAAGCTGTGGAACGGGAATTCCTAACATCTTCGGCATGACAAATCATAATCTCTGCTGCTACTGTTGAAAAATTGATCGACCAACTACAATCTTTCACCCCTGTAATTGATCCTTCCATGAGTCGCATAAATTGGTCAACTAAGGAAAGCCGTAAAAAGCTTAGATTGGATTTGAGCCTTCGTTTGTGAATCCCTGTGTCTTTTGGTTTTATTAATATCATATTATTTTGTGTTGTTATTTCTTATATTTGTTTAAGTGTGTTTCAGGTTTGTCAGTGTTCGTTGTTTCAGGTGATGTCTTCTATACTCTATCTTTCTACCTTATGACATTGAGGACAATGTCTCATTTTGGTTGGGGGGAGAGGGTAGTAGTAGTTGATATTTTGCAAAAAAAAAAAAAAAAACCTAACCAACTAACTGCTTTTGTTTTTAAAACCATTTGACAAAACTGTTATTATTAGGATGGCAGAGTAAGGAGGAATTTTAGTGACTCTTGAGACGCATCTTAATAAACCTTTTCCGATGGTTATTTGCAATATTCATAACAAGGCCTATTATAATACTTCTTGAAATATTCAGGTTTACAAACTCTCACATTATTATCACTTGATTCTGCTCATATACTCATTTAACAAGTATTCTTAAACCTTCATTTTCACACACACACTGTAACATATGATTATGGGTTGCATATTGGATTATTACATTATTTATGTTCTTTTGTTAAAGGTAACAACTAAGGGATAAGGATAGTATATAATTTTCAAAAAAAAAATAGAAAAAAAAAGAAATAAAAAAAATGATGATAATAAAAATGTAGATAAGTTTGGTTTCGTAGCCTCCCTAACTTAAGCAATTAAGCCCGAAGGGGTGTTTTAACACCTAATACCCTAAAGTCAACTGACTTGGGAGCTATTGGCCCAAAGCTTGTTACATGGGTTAAGGAGAAAAGCTTAAGGGAATCAAACATTGCACTATCTACGTATCGATGATCTGCAACCCGAGTTACTAAGCTCGTAGGGGTGTCTCAACACCTAATGCCCTAAGACCAACTGGTCTGGGAGTCATTAGCTGAAAGCTCGTTACATGGGTTAAAGATGCATTCTGTTTTAAGTATATGTATATATATATTGAAAAAAAAAGAAAAAAGAAAGAAAGAAAAAAAGAATATAATAATCCCAACCCAAGGAAGTTAACCTTAAGCATTAGAACATAATATTGTTTTCTTCCAACAAAAGCCCCATCATCTATGTTTTTATACATTGAGCACATAAAAAGGAAGGTTTAATAATATTTTGTTTAAGAGGTATTGAGCAGATATATAAATTTAATGAGAGTTTGTTTATCTGGATAGATTAATGGAAGTTGAATGATGAATGCCTTGCTTTGTGAAATTTGCAAATTGTTTCTCTATTTTAACATTTTCATTACTAGGGACTAGTAATAAGCTGGTTGGGGGGTGTGATTAGTACTTAAAAGTGCATTTTTATCAAGGTTTTATATCATTATTTTGCACTTGAAGTATCAATAACTCCTTAACTAAAACATGTTTTATACTAACATATCTAATAATATAAGATACCTTTAATTTATGGTAAATGTTCATCTTAAATGCAGGCCTATCACATAAATGAAAGAATTGATTGATGAGTTGAAGTACTGAAATTGAAAGGACAGAAAGATGGCCAAACTTAGAAAAGAGATATTGGTGCAGTCCAAACTGGAACACTGTTTGGTAATCGGGTCATATCTGGAGCTGTAGATCTTGGATTTAGGTCTACCTTATATGGATGGAAAGCTAAGACATATAGGCTACAACTTTCATGGGAGTCCAAGATTTAAGAAGGCCGTTTTCAAGTCCAAATTGTAGCAACAACGAAGAAGTCCGAATCTGTCCTACAGCCCAGACACTGTTCAGTGTTCAGCCCATATCTCGAGTTCTAGAAGTCCAAATGATCTCAAATTTTTACCCTGGAAAGATGAGACAATTCCCTAGAACTTTCATGATTGAAGTCTGTTCAAATTATGACGTTATCAATGACCTTTTTGGCAGACAAGAAGATAAGAATTGTCACCAAGTCAAGATGTGGCCACCCATTCATCAATTAGTCAACAAATCAATAGTTTTGAATTTTGGCCTATAAAAGGAGGCATTTGCCATGTATTTAGGCATCTTGGTGTTCAGATCAAGATCATGCTCTTGCTCTTTCTTTATATTTTGTAATGCTTAAGTTTTGCTTATATTAATTTCTTGCTTATGCTTTTCATTTCCTTTCCTTGTTTATTTATGTTTCTTTCTTTCATTATGTGTTGCTAAGTTAATTATGTCAAGGTGAAAAGGGTACACTAATGGTGTAAGAATAAGTATAATATAAACTTAACATGGACCTTAATGTTGGATACTAACATGCTTTATATTTGTTATCTTGTTCACTTTTAATACTTTGCTTGTTAAATGGTTAATCTAGATTTATGTTGTATAACACTTGGTACAACAAATACTTGGCACTTTCATAGCCCATACTATGGTATAACCGACACCGAGCTATGAAAGGAACTTGATTTGTTGTTAACATAAGTTATAATCATGAATGCCTGACAACATTTACAAGTATTAGCATTATTCGAATAAGATAACTAATGTAATCATGTTAACAATTTATAATCTGATTGGAACCTCCTTTGTGTGTGGTTTCCAATTGAATACTAAAAGTTTATACTATACTTGTTTGAAATACCATTAGTGGATCCCCTAACCTTGACATGTGTTGTTATCATTGTTGAATCTTTACGTTAATCTTCCATCTCAAAGTTCTCATCAACTTCTTCTTCTTTATTATTATTATTATTATTATTATTACTATTATTATTGTTGTTATTGTGTTGCTGTTAACTATAATTTATACAATTAACCTCCTTGTGGTTCGACCCTGGTCTTGCCGGGTTATTTATTACTTCGATACTCTTGCACTTGGGAGAAGACATCAACCTTTTGGTCGTGTCAACACTTTTGCACAAATTATCACGCGCTCAATGCGGTAACCATTAAGGATATTGGATTCTTTAAAACAAAGCTTCTTTTATTGGATTTTTCTTTTTTATCTTAATACAAGTAATACTTTATCTGAGTTAACAAAATAGTATAATTAGCTTATTATTTTTTAGCCTAAAAAGCAATAAAAGGGTTATATATTGGGTTAAATTGAAAATATAAGTGTATGCTAAAAGTTTTGGAAAATACATGGAATGTGAAAATATTATATTATACATGTGAAAAGGTATTATGAAAAACTTGGGAAGAGGAATATGTTTACAAGGATTAGAATAAAAAAAAGAAGCTAAAATAGAGAGATTCACTATAGACATAGATCCTTATTCACCATAGTAGTGTAATTAGCATTTACGAAAAAGGAAAGAAGAAGGAGAAGATGCTATTCTATCGTAATGCTACATATATATCAAGTGGTTGTGAGGTAACCAGCAAACTTAAAATAGAGGGAATTATGCGAAGAGCTCTCTTAATCCCAAGTATTTTAAGCCTCTCTTACTAGTGATCAGCCTATAAATTCCAATCTTATTCCACGAAAATATTTCACCAGAAAAAAAAGATGGGTACTTGCATTGCAGCTATTCAGTGTGTCATCACAGCAATTCTTCTTGTGTCCACCACCGTTAGTTCCGATGATAAAAGTCCGATACCTGCCGATCCATCGAGCCTAAACAAATGGTTTCAAGACAATGTCAAGCCCCTGGCAGACCGTAAGGGCACCATAGACCCTGCCCTCATGGCGGCCGAAGCCAAACCAAGAACCATCAAGGTTCGCAAAGATGGAAGTGGAGAATTCAAAACCTTGAAGGATGCCATTAACAGCATTCCAACAGGGAATAAAGAACGAGTGATTGTGCATATTGGACCTGGAGAGTACATTTAAAAACTCAAAATTGAACGTGGAAAACCTTTTGTTACATTCTTGGGATCACCGAGTAACATGCCAACCTTGTCATTTGATGGCACGGCAAGAAAATATGGAACTGTTTACAGTGCTACCTTGGAAGCTGAGGCTGATTACTTCGTAGCTGCTAATATCATTATCAAGGTGTGTTCATGTTTCATAAAATATTATCAATTTCCATTTCTTTTCACTACTTCACATAGCCCGCCTGAAGTTTGAATGTTAATGAAGAAGTGAGCTTAAGGCCATCGTAACCATCATAGATCAGGCAAATTCCCACGTCTGAAAATTAAAATGTATTTTCGCATCTCACTAATTCTTTTCTCTCTTGAGGTTATTATATGTTGCCTTTTCTTTTGTATGGAATTGTTGGAACAGAATTCTGCGCCGAGGCCAAAGGGGCAATTGAAAGGAGAACAAGCTGTTGCTCTGAGGATTTCTGGCGACAAGTCTGCTTTCTATAACTGCAGATTTATTGGATTTCAAGACACATTGTGTGATGACAAGGGACGGCATCTCTTCAAGGATTGTTATATTGAAGGCACCGTTGATTACATTTTTGGAAGTGGAAAGTCCTTGTATTTGGTAACCCTTAAAAAATTAACTCTACTAATCAAATTCTATTTAAAAGTTAATTGTCTTACCTAATATATATAGATAATAGTTATTAAAACACGAACCGCCGGCCGGGGAGGTCTCGGTTTCCTTTTAAATAATTTAGAGAGTTAATCTGGTTAAACCTGAGTGACTCGATAAGCCAACTAATGACCCAATCAATATTGTTTTATTCAAAAAGATATTGTTTTGATTTATTTTTTAAAATAAAATTGTTAAAATTATATTTTTTATATAGATCATATAAACTCGTCGATCCTTTAAATGATCTTTTAAACTAGTGACCAGGATAATTAAGGAGGAAAGCATGGATAGCAATTGATGTACATAAATGTGGTGTAATATAGTGAATATCTAATTAAATGCAGGGAACAGAGTTACATGTGATTGGTGATGAAAAAGGGAATTTCATCACTGCCCATGCAAGAAACAACGAGGCAGAAAATACTGGATTTTCGTTCGTGCATTGTAAAGTAGATGGTACTGGCACCAAGAGGGCGTATTTGGGACGAGCATGGCAGCAAAGGCCCCGGGTAGTGTTCTCATACACTACCATGAGTAGTGTTGTCAATCCTGAGGGATGGTCCAATAATTTCCACCCTGAACGAGACCAGTATGTATTTAATCCATCTTCTATTTATAATTATTTTAGATTGTGCTTATTCAGTAGTGTTTTAAGAAGATCTAAAAAAAAATAATCATATTTAATTGGAAAAACAAAGATAAAAACATAAAATAAATTTTTAAAAAATAAATCAAAAGGGTTTTTATGTATTATTTTTAATGAACGAAAGATATGGACCCCTAATTATTTAGATGAAATTAAGTTTACTTTTTTGGTGAGTGGAATCATTAAATTTTAGGGATTGAATGTTTTATTAATATATACGAGCCATTGCTTTCAGGACTGTTTTATTTGGAGAATACAAGTGCAAGGGGGAAGGAGCTAACCTCGCAGCCCGTGCTAAAGCGAGCAAGCAGCTAACCCCTGGTCAAGTAGCACCCTTCATTTCTCTTGGCTTCATTGAAGGTTCCAAATGGCTGCTACATCCTCCAAATTAATTTTGGATATAAATGAAAAATCATTATCCTTAGGCATATAGAGTGGTAATTACATCTGTCTTGTGAAAAAATAATTCAATATGCAGAGAAACCAAATGAAGGAAATTGGATTCTCTCCTTGACATGTATCTAGATCTCCATATATTCATCGACAAATTTCTTTTCTTCTTCTTCTTCTTGTTTTTACACACACACACACACACACCGAAAAGGAAGGCCAGGCTTAAAGACTAAATTGACTACAGCAGCAACGTTGAGAAAATTGTTTCGAAAAATCAATAAACTCATTAAACAACATGCTTTGTTCTTTAGAACATATATAGAGGCTACTTTTAGACCAAAATTACATCAAGAAACAAAAGCCCTTGACCAAGTATTTTGCATGTCCGGTTGAGGTTACAAAGCAAAGCAAACAAAGGCATAAAACAACCTACCTTGGATAGAGGACATAGGCGAGAGAAGAAAAGAAAAGAAAAAAACTACAAGCAGAAGGAATATTTTGCACAGTAGCATGGCAATGAAACTATTGCGCAAAATCAAAAGATAAATGGTGGGAAGGAATGAAAAAAGTTGGGGATATATTTAGTAAGCTATTCGGCCACTGAGAAAACCAAAGAAAAATTAACCGAAAAAACCGAACCGAGATAAAAAACTGGTTAAACCAAAAGATAAATGGAGGTTTTGGCGGGTTTTTTTTTCTACGGAATCACTGACGGATTCAAAATGACAGCCCGTACAGTGACGTGACCGGTTCGCCGTTTAAATTGCCGACGGACTCACCGAAGGATTTGAAATGGCAGATCCGTACGGTGACGTGTTGATGTTTCCGTCAGAATCACCGACAGAGTTTCCGTCGGTGAAACTGTCGGAAAAAGTTAATATATGACATTTCTGCCGACCCTCTCCTCCCTTATTTCTCCTTCTTCTTCCTAATCCCAACTCTCCCCATCTGCAAACAACCACCCCCCCAAAAAAAAAAATCTCCCTCATATCAATATAACAAGTTAATTATATTTCTTGAAGTTTTGTGGTCACAGTATCCGTGTTCTGATGTACCGACGGATTTTATCAATTTTTGTAAGTAATTCTATCTTTTTAAATTTGAACATTTAATTAAATGTCAATTTTATTGTTTTTTTAGTATATGTATTTTGTTAGTAGATGTACATGTTTTATTATTATTTCTCAAACAAACTTGTAGTATATGAATGTATAATTCTATACTTGTTATGGTTTGTTTTAGATTTTGTAAGATTGTATTTGTTTGTAAATTGTTAAAACTTTGTGGAACTACCGAAGTACATGTGATGTTTTGAAATAATTAATAGTTTGCTTAATGGGTCCGTTTAAAGTTTTATCAATGGTATTGCGGAGTGGTAATTTCCGTAAATTTATATATTTTAATTTGTATGGACGTTGATAAATGATAATGAATATTTAATATTTATGAGAAGTTGTGATTGGTTTGTTGGATAATCTCGAGGTAAAGTAATATTTTTGGAAGTTTATTTACCTAACTTAGTTAATTAATACATGATGTCAACATAATTTTATAGAGGTTCGATATAAGTCATGGATGATCGTTCATGGATGTATCGAGATTCACCCCAAGAATTGCGGAGGATGGATTATTGTAACAGAGTTCAGGGTTTTATTAATTTCGCAACATCTATTCCCAGAAATTTTACTGGAGGCGGTATTAGGTGTCCATATAGGAAGTGTGAAAATAAAAGGTATCTACATCCAGATGTTGTAATGATGCATATTCTACACAAAGGGTTTATGAAGAATTACCAGTATTGGTATGCACATGGAGAAGTATTTGGTAGTAAGAGGAGAATGGAAGAAACGGTGGTTGGGTCTACTTCTAGTGCTAGCAACGTGCATTAAATGGCAAATGACAACACTAATCCTTACAGAAATATGGTTATGGATGCAATGAGAATGAATCAAGATAATGTCAGTCAATGTCCAATCGTAGAAGAAGAACCTAATGTAGATGCAGCTAGGTTTTTTGATTTGTTGAAAGATTCAGACGAACCATTATGGGATAGCTGCATGAACCAAAGTAAATTATCGGGCGTAGCACAGGTGTTCACCATAAAGTCAGATCTTTGGTTGAGTGAGGCCGGGTATGACAAGATTATTGAATGGGCAAGAAGCATTTTACCTGAAGGGAACAGGCTGAAAGAAAACTTTTATGCTGCGAAGTCCATGATGAAACCCTTCGGTTTAGGATACCAGAAAATTGACATGTGCCCTAACTTCTGCATGTTATACTACCTTGAAAATGCTGAGATGACTGATTGCATGACATGTGGACATTCCCGTTACAAACCTAGAACTGGCAGGGGAAAGAATCTAGTGGCATATAAAAAACTTAGATACTTCCCGATCACACCTAGACTGCAGATGTTATTGATGTCACCAAGGACTGCTGAACATATGACATGGCACCAAGCACATGATACGGTTGATGGAGTGATGGTGCATCCTTCTGACGGCGAAGCGTGGATACTCTTTAACATTGTGCATCCTTAATTTTCAGCTGAATCAATGAATGTGCATCTTGGGTTGTGTACAGACGGATTCAACCCATTTGGGTCATTTGTTGCTCCTTATTCTTGTTGGCCGGTCATACTCACAGTTTATAACCTGCCACCGGGAATGTGTATGAGGCCGGAGTTTATATTTTTATCTACTGTCATACCCGTTCTAAGCAGCCCGGGGTGAAATATAGATGTTCGTCTTCGACTGTTGATTTATGAATTGGCGCAGTTATGATCCTCCGGAGCTCTGACTTATGATATATCGAGGAAATAAAATTTCCTTATGAAGGCGGCTTTTATGTGGACTATCAATGATTTTCCAGCTTATGGAATGCTTTCTGGTTAGAGCACGTATGGGAAACTCACAAGTCCATACTGCATGGAAAACAACAAGGCATTCATGCTAGCAAACATAGGTAAAGCTTCTTTTTTTACTGTCACTGTCGCTTATTGCCACTTAATCACAGGTACAGAAAGAACAAAAAAGATTTTTTTGTTGGCAGAGTTGAAAAAGATGTTGCATCCCCACGTCTTTCTGGTGAAGAATTGCATGATGTTGTCTCAGAGTACGGTGACATTGTGTTTGGCCTTCAATTAGGTAAGCAAAAGTTTCCTGGTTTTGGTTTGACCCATAATTGGGTAAAGCGAAATATCTTTTGGGAGCTTCCTTATTGGAAGACCAATCTGCTCCGCCATAACCTTGACATCATGCAAATGGAAAAGAACATGTTTGAGAACATTTTCAACACCGTCATGGATGTGAAGGGGAAGACAAAGGATAACATCAAGGCTAGATTGGATATAGCTTTATACTGTAACCGTAAAAATATGGAGTTGGTTTATGATGAGTCACGGGTCGCAAAACCAAAAGCAAGCTTCGTGTTAGAGAAAAATACACAACTGCTAGTCTATAAATGGCTTAAGAGTTTATGTTTTTTGGATGGACATGCATCGAACATATCAAGGCTGGTTAATATAGAGGATTGCATATTGTATGGAATGAAAGTCATGATTGCCATGTGTTTATGCAAACACTCATACCATTAGCTTTTCGTGATTTGTTGCCAAAGGGAATATGGGATGCACTCACGGAGATCAGTCATTTCTTCAGAGATATATGCTCCAGCAAGTTGAATGTTGATCACATTAAGAGGCTTTAAAATAGATGGATGTACCCATTCGAACGGTTAGATATTACAGTTGCAATGTAATTCACATATAAAAGTATTTTATATGTTTTTCTTAATTGAAAATACTTGATTAATATTTCAATGCAGGTACTTGTTTAATCTCAAGAAAAAGGTTAAGAACAAGGCGCATGTTGAGGCTTCGATATGTGAGGCCTATATTGTTGAGGAGATCTCAACATTTATCTCGTACTATTTCGAATCTCATCTGAGAACGAGAATCGATCGCGTTCCACGGTATGATGATGGCGGTGAAGTGCCTTCTAGTGGGAACTTGTCAATATTCTCCAATACTGGACAACCCACACCTAAAAATGCAGTAAGAGGAAGATATTTATCGGAAATAGAGTTCAAACAAGCACACAACTATGTTCTATTTAACTGTGATGAGCTGAGACCTTTTATTTAGTAAGTTTATACTAATTAAACTTTGTTAGTAATATACTGTTAATTATATATTGTAATATCATACACTCATTATCACTTGCAGGCAACATCGACAATATTTGCTCTCCAATAACACACAGCTGACCGAATCCCAGATCTTTCAATTACAAGATTAGCACTTTGCCACGTGGTTCAGAACACATGTAAACACTATCACAAACTCATTCTAACTTGCAAAATTACTGTACGTATGCATATCATTACAAGATTCTCGTTCATTTACTGTTTATTGATGTACATTACATATAAGGTGTATCAAATGGGAAGGAGTGCGCCTAAGTCATTGTCTTCACTAAACCTGGGGCTTGAAAGAAAATGAAAGTGCTACAACGGGTATTTGTCAATGGATATGTTTTCCATACTAAAGAATACGGGCAAGGAAGAAAGACATAAAAGGGAGGTGTTTGGTTTAAGGGATCCACTAGTAATGAGTTAAAAGTTGACTACTATGGTAGATTAGAAGAGGTCATCGAACTGCAATATCATAACGAGCAGAATAGAGTGTTTTTATTCAAATGCTATTGGTATGACACGACTGACAAAGGAATCAGAGTTGATCTGCATATGGTCTGGTCGAAATGAACTCAAAAGCTAGACTTCGCAACATAAACGATGTCTTTGTTTTCACAAAGCAATGTCAACAAGTTTATTACACACACACCCCTTCATTTAGAAAGGATCGATCAAGAGTGGATTGGTTGTCCGTTTTAAAAACGAAACCCCGGGGTCGTGTCGAGGTTGTTCAAGATGAGAACGAAGACACAAGTGTGCGAGATGAAGTCTTTCAAGTTAGTGAGTTGGTTGAACCACATCAAGTTGCTCCTTCGATTGAATTGGAAGAAAATTCAAATTTTCATGTTTTCGATGATAGTCTTGTTGATGTGGACGCAGAGGAATTGAATTTTGTTTTGAGCTCTAGCAGACAAGCAAATGTCAATGAAGAAAATGATATCTATATTGAAGATTGCGATGAAGGTGATGGCAATTCAATTGATGACGAAGAAGAAGAAAATTATGACTAACTACCAAAATGAAGCCCTTTGTAAAACCCATTTTTTCATGTAATTTAGATTATGGATGATATATTTTGAAACACAAAATATTAATTACTTGAAATGCCACATTCACCGACGTCCATACTGACGGACTACATTTGTCAGCATTTCACAAAATAATTCCTTGAAATGCCACATTAACCGACGCCCATACCGACGGATTTATATCCGTCGGCATTTCACAGAGAGTTAGAAAATAATTACTTGAAATGCCATATTCTCTGACCCTAATATCGACGGATATAAATTCGTCGGCATTTCACAGAGAGTTCAAAAATAATTACTTGAAATGCCATAATCACCGACGTCCATATCGACAGATATGAGTTCGTCGGTATGTTGTTGGCGGGTTAAGTTTTCCGATAAAATTACTGATGGACCGCACGAATTTCAAAGGGTTGTGCATTAAATGCATCTCTGACCGCGTCAGTTTGCCGACGGAATTACCGACGGACCGCGAAAAATATGAAGGGTCATTAAAAATTTTGGTGCGAAATTCAAAATTTATCGACGGATTTTTAACACCTCACTGACGGAATAAATAAAATAATAATTAATTTTATATCCATCGGTGAAGCCGTCGGTAAAACTGGCATATAAGTTCCCTCGACCGCCACTTCAGTTCATTTTTTCTTCTTCTTAGTTTTTCACCGATTCTTTTCCTCTCCGTTCTTTTTTCCGTTCTTCAAAAGTTTCACCAACAATCTCTAGAAACTTTTCTCGTGAATCTCCATCAATTAAGGTATGTATTTCTTCTATTTCATTTTACTTTAAGAGTTTTTTTTTGCTATATTTTTTTTGTTATGTTTTTTGTTTTGGTGTATTTTTTTGTAATGTAGATAAAGTCTATAGTTTTTTTTGCATAATTCATTGCTAAAGTCTATAGTTTTTTTTTAATTTATTGAATATTTTTTATTGTTGTATTGGCATAATTATTATTAGTTAATTTGTTGAATATTTATTGTTAATGTTGAATTTACCATAGAATTAGTAATTGAATATGTTGGAATAATTATTAATTTTACTCTATTATTGCATGATTTGTGTTTAATTTTTTTCCATTTATTTTGATTGTTATTTTAGAGTTTTTTTATTTATTGTTTTGTTGTATTGACATAATTATTAAATAATTTGTTGAATTGTAATTGTAAATGTTGAATTTACCTTAGGTTTAGTAATTGAATATGTTGGAATAATTAGTATAGATTGGGTCAATTGGTTATGGCTTTTGTTAATATGTGCTGGTTTGTGGATTTGGGTAGTATCTAGTATAGGGGAGGTGCTGTCGAATTTTTTTTTAACATTTGAATTTAATTATATAATTATTTGTATAAAATTGTGTAGAAGCGTAGAACAAAAACCAGTATTGGTCGCTCACGTGTGGTCGCAGCTGGTTCGTCTAGCAGCGATGGTGATATTTCCTTAGGTGCCTCTCAAGAAAAGGCACCAACACCACCTGCGCCGTCAACCGATGTTGCCTTTTTCAGCGCTACTTCACAGCGCAGAGGCGGGGTGCCTTCGCAGCGAAATCAATTTTCCTGCAACAACGAGCCACAGTGGAAGGACGACCTTTCAATGTAAGTTTGTTAAGGTTTTAATTTTTTAAAAAAAAATTACAACATAATTTATGAAGTAATCACTATTTAATTTATTTCATTTCTTTTCAGGTTCACAAACATTGAGGCCGCCTGAGTAATATCATCGGTGTTTAAATCATCGATGAAGATTCCATTGTTTCAATGGAGTCAGATATCTAAGCATCCTCAATGGATACCTCAAAGCAAAGCATGGTTTGACAGATTTCAGGTTGGTGTTAATTTATAATTTTCAGCTTATTTCTAATAAATTATTAATATAATTGTAAATAAATTATTATTTTTATTTAAACTTGTTTATTTATACACAAAGACAAATTCCTTGGGGCAGTGTGCATAACACTGTTGTGAGGAGGGTGTGGGAAAATCACGCGGCAACTAGGTAATATCGAAAATAATACAAGATTTTTTTAGACAAAAGTTTATGTTTCGAAATGTAATTTTTGGTTGCGTGAAGTAAGTTGCGTGATTTTTGATATGAAGCACAAAAACGAGCAAAAAAAACCGCGAGGGATAGGGGTTTCCAAGGCTGGAATGATGTTGCGGTTTGGAGGGATTTCAAACCGATATACATCCCGGAAGATATGTGGCCACACTATCTTGAGCACGTGACGTCTGAGCGGTTCACACGACGCTCACAGTCTGGTGCTGGCAACCGGAAATGGCCAATTCATGGCTCGGTGACAACGCACACTAGCGGTTCCGTTCCGTTTGCTGCACATGTGAAATGGATGGTAAGATAAATTTAAATGAAATATATCGTTAAATTAAGTTGTTGTTAATATATCGTTTTTCATTATAGGCTGTGTCTCTTGGATGTGAGCCGAGCCCGATGGAGCTGTTTGTGGAGACGCATGTGCGGAGTCAAGACCGCCAAAATGGGGAGCAACAGTTCGTTGAAAACCGTGCTCAACATTTCGTGGTATGTTTGTTCAACCATTTTATTTTGTAAGTTATTATGTTTATTGAATTGAATATGATGATTACCTTTTTTTTTTCAGGAGACCTATAATAATCGGTTGAAGTAGAGATACGAGGACGATATTTTGACCCATCCGAAATTCAATCCGGATTTATGGATGGAGGTTGGATCGTCAGGTGGACCCAATAAAAATCAGGTTTATGGGCTCTCCAACACTACGGCCGACAACTTGCGGTCGACCCGTAGTGTTTCAACCATTGGGAGCTCCCAATCAATATCGAGCTCCCAATCTAAGGAGTTCGTGGCCTTACAGCAACACATGGCCCAGCTCACCGATAAATACGACCACCTATCAGCGGAGTACGCACAATTCAAAGCGTCTCATGCACAACAAAGAGCGGAGTCTGAGCAAATCAAAGCGTCTCAAGCACAACAAAAAGCGGAGTATAAACAACAAAAGGCGGCTTATGAACAACTTCACGAAATGGTCATAAACATGGCAACATATAGTGGAACATGTGCGCCTAATCCTTTTTGGCCGTATAACCACCAGCCTCCTCCTCCAGGATCTCCTCCTCCTCCTCCAGCTCCACCTTTATATTAATTTATAATCAACATTATTTACCTTTAAAACTTCATTTAATATTTTTTTGTGACATATTCAGTTTGTAATGAATATTATTTAACTTTGATTTTTTTTATGTTTAATATAAATTTTATTTGCATAATTGGTTTTTATTACAATTAATTTATATAGTTTTATATTATATATTCTAAATAATTTTTTAAAAACAAATTTAGAAAAAATTATTACCAACGGTTTTACCGGCAGAATTAATCTGTCGGTATCTGACAATAGCATTCACCGACAACCTTACCGACGGAATTAATCCGTCAGCATTTAACAATAGCTGCCAAATTTACCGACGAATTTACAGACGAATATATTAGGTGGGTATTTCATACACTCACTGACAGATTTACCAACGGGACGTAGTCGTCGGTAAATCAGGATATCACCAACGGAATAAAAATCTTTTGGGATATTTCAAGTTGAATCCTTTTTTTTTAGCACAAATTCCGTCTGTAAAACCATTGGCAAATGTTTTTTTATTTTGCCGACCGATATGGGGACGAAATGGGGAATCACCGAAGAAAGTAAAGCCGACGGATGTAATCTGTCGGTAAATAAATCATCGACAAACTTTTAATCACACAACAATGGAATATGTCCGTTAGGAAAACTGTGAAATTTTGTAGTGGAAAACAGCAGGGGATGTATTTAGTAAGCTATTTAGCATTAAGTCAAAAACTGGGAAAAAGAGCATTCCAATGACCAAAAACCACTGCAACAAGAAAGATATATTTTGTGATCAATTCAAGTACCAATAAATAAATCTTAAGAGGACTAATCTTTCTATAAATATAAAGGCCAAAATATTTAGAATTATGAGTGTCTTGATAAGAGTGTGAATTAATCAATAAAGATTTGTGCGTTTAGTTTTCAACAATTGGTATTAGAGCTCAGGTTAATTAAGAGAGAAAAACGTTGTAGCCTTTTATCCCTTTTACAGTAAAAAACACAACATTATTTTTGGCAACAATAAAACAAACTATTAGCAAACACGCAACAGTAACAGCAGCAATATTGATCAACCCTCTAGCAACAATAGATTTTCAAAGTAGAAAAACCAGGAAAAAAAGCAACATGTATCCTTTTTTTTTCCAAAGCAACAACCAGATGTAATAGAAGACAACAAAATAATAATCAAGCCTCTCCCAACATAAGCAGCAAAGTCCAACAGCTCCTTCTAGTTGTATTTGTCCAAATTAACAACAAATAACAAATATAAATGATGATGTCCTAAAATTCAAGTAGCCTTGAAATAGGACTTCCGGGTTAGATAATCAGTTAATCAATTTCTCATAACAATCTCATTCAATCTCCATAGCCAAGGTGTTTGATAAGTTGTGTTAGGTTCTTTGTAAGCAAAGGTGGTTTGCAGCTAGAACCTTTAAAAGGTCTCCTTTAGTGGAGGTAGGACTCTTCGATTCTTAAATAATTATCTTTTAAGAGAGAGAAAATATAATAATATTCTAGGGAGAGATGCTTTGAAAATGTATATGCATTAGAGAATGAAGATTGTGAACCTTTGTTATGAAGGTCTAACAGCGTATTTATAACCCATGAATTTTGCGCTTTGTGGAGAAAATGGACTCGAGGGTAACTTTTTTTTTTATGATATTTTGAATTGCATTGTGAGCTGTATTCCACTCATTTTATTCAGTTAAAAGATTATGAGTCATGAGAGATTTAAGCCCCCGAGTGGCTGGGCTTGACATACTACCAAGCCCCTTTCTAGGCATGGTTATTCCTTTGGGCATGCCTAAGAAATGATGGTCATTCACTTTGGTGTGCCTAAGTCTTTATGATATTGATATACAAAGACTTGTAAAAATACTGACTTACCATGATGAATTCGTTGAATCTTCATCGTGTGATAAAAGAGGTGGAAACCTTAGGTAATATACCGGAGAGCCCATGTGCAGGGGCATGCACCATGGTTAGAGAAAGAATTTCTAAGTATATAGAGCGCATGAAGGAAATTATACTTCAAAAAATTCCCTAAATGGTAAGAGAAAAGCATAAGGAAAGAGCCCGTACTTAGAAATATTTCTAAATGCTTGTGTGAAACCTTAAGAGGGCAAACCTATACTTAAAAAATTCTAAGTGATTGTAGATTCTTTGGAGATTGTAGCTTTTCCAGCATTGTCATGAGGCTTAAAAGCCCTCCACTTAAGAGTTGTAATCATCATTGTTTTTTAATTATTTTTGACGGGGCATGAGAGCCCCCCACTGAAAAGTCGTAATCATGATTGTTTTTTTATTATTTTTTATGGGGCATGAGAGCCCTGCACTAAAGAGTGGTGATTTGATGATGTTGCTATATGTTCTAGGGAGACTAAGTCCATCCCTTTGAGTGTGGTATGTATAGCACTGGAGGAGACTATGTCTATTCCTTGCAGATAGAAAGATCACATCCATCCATTTGAAATCAATGCATATAGCACTAGGGATACAACGTACATCACATGAAGAGTGGTGCATATAGCACCGGAGAAACAAGTCCTTTGATGAAGAGTGGTGCACATAACACTGGGGAGACTACGTCCATCCTTTAAAGAGCGGTACATATAGCACTGAGGAGACCAAGTCCATCACATGGAGAGTGGGGTATATAACACTGGGGAGACTAATTCCATCTTTTGAAGACCCAGTTCATCCCATAGAGATTGATGCATATAGCATTGTCGAGACCAAGTTCAATCCATAAAGAGTAATGCATATAGCACTGGGAAGACTAAATTCAAGAATTGGAGATTGGTGCAAATAGCACTTGGGAGACCATGTCCATCCCTTAGAGATTTCCCATGAGGAGAACACATGCCATCCCCCGGGACTTTGCTAGGGCTACAACCTTTAGGAATCACCTGGAGAAAATGAAAATTCATCTTGAATAAGTCATTCATATATAAGAAACTTACATTCTTATCAAGGATTATACATCCTGAGGTGATCTGAGTGATAGGTATGGGAGAGTTTAGGAGAAAACATGTCATGAATGTGACACTAAGATGGTGGCATATTCCCTTGCTCCTCTTATTAAGGCTTCTAAGGTTACTGGCTCAATTAATTCTTCCACCTTGAACATCTCTGCGTTGAATCTCCTCAAATATGCCCATGTAGACTCACCTTTGTTCTTGGGTAACATTGAAAAGCTGTGTGAAGGTTTTTTTCCGGGTATGCTAGTGCCAAAATGTACCTCTAGCTTGGCACATAGGTCAATGAAACCAGCAATAGAGTTTGGTTCCAGGTTGTTATACCAAGCATGTGCAGATCCTCTGAATGTTGTAGGGAATATATCGCACATTAAGTCATAGTCTTGGATGATCAACTCCAAGCTATTGTGCACATTTTACACATGCTCCCTTGATTGCTGCTACGACTAGGAATGAGCGCTATATGCATGGTGGTAATGTTGGGTTTTATGATGGTGAGTAACAATGTGGAGACTAGAGAAAAGGAAGGTTACGATATGGAAAAAAGACTATAGAAACAGTTACACATTGGCATTTATAGATATGCAGGCGCGGTGGCTAAAGGTTGCGGTGGAGAAGAGAGGGATGTTGTTTTAGTCAATATGATTGGGGTCTTATGTTGTTTAGTGGGGAGAGAAAGCTGCAACATGATGTAGATGGAGAATGATTAGGGGAAGGATGCGAGAATCTGGAGTAGGTGAAGAAAAGAAAGGAAGAAAAAACCAAAAGGGAAAACGTAATTTGCTGACGCCTAACTTTTTCAATAAGAAATGTTGTTTTTTCTCTCTTTTTCTTTCTTATTCTCTTTGATCTTTTCCTCTCTTTTTGGTTTCTCTATGAATTTTTCTTACTTTTCTTTTCTTGGTTTTCTTCATGAATGTTTTGGTGGAAGTTTTTTTTTTTTTTTAGTTCTTCTCTCGTGAATCTTTTCGTGTTTTATATCATTTTTATTTTTTTTCTTTGTTTATTTGATCTAGCCTCTTCTTTGTTTATTTTCTACTTTCTTTTTATCCCTATATCCTCATCTCATTATCTTTTTATCTCATAGTTGTTAATTTTATAAAGAGCCTCAAACTATTATATTTATTTTATTTCTATTATTTAATGTTTAGTTGATGTGGGAGGAGTTAGCATAATCAACCATGATCGATCGATTATAATAAACTAATATTGGCATAACCAACCAAAATTGATCTAATAGACCAAGATTGAAAATAATCGATCATGGTTGATTTCCCATAACAAATGATGATTGATCGACTATGTTTTTATATGTATGCTAGGTTTGAACAGAATCTCGTACATACATTCATGATTTTATTAGTTATGCTAGTGAATTCACATTTGCATGTTGTTAATTTAACTAAAAAATTTGACACAATAATTTATTACCAACAAGATCATTGTTACATATAGATTATGCTAGTTATGGTCTGTGTTATGCTGCGGGGCCAGATTTGTTTTTGCGTAAGATATAATGTTCAAGTGCCACAAACACGTTTTAAAACAGGAAGAAAAATCTGTGACACAGGTCATAGATCCAACTAAGTCAAATAAGTTTATTTTATTTTAATTATATGAGAAAAAATAGGCAACAACAACAAATGGCCTAATGTTTTTTTAAAAAAAGATCATATAACCTGTGAAAAAAATATTTTTTTCAAAAAAAGATAAACTATGTAGCTTAATTCTCAACCCATTAGATATAAAAGGAAAAAATTGGGTAAGAAAAAGACAAAAAAAACCGAGCCTGAATCAACTCGAGTTAGGTTATGAGATCAAGATAACCTGATTGAAAACAAAACAAAAAAAAATCACAAAGCTTATTTAAAAAAAAAAAACCAATGTCGAATGACAAAAGTTGAAAAGAGAATGACTTTTACCTCTCATAAGTAAAAAAAAAATGTTAACCTGCTCTAACTTTTTAAACTCATGATTTGGGTCATTACATGGAAATCACCTTATCTGCAAAAAACACAAAACTCAATTCCTAACCAATCAAACGTTAAAGGCTAAAATTGAAAAAAAGAATTTTATTTATACAAAGAGATCCAAAACAAAAACAAATAACAATTAAAAGAACGAAAACAAAATTTAGATTAAAAAAAATCTAATTTTTTATTGAAGGGTTAAATCAGAACGAAAAATCAATTTAACAAAAGAAAAAAAAAAGATAATCTAAAGAATGAGGATCAAAATTGAAATGAAAAACAAAAATAAATTTTTGTTTGCATGGTGAAATTGACAAGAGAAATCAATTTAAAAAAAGGACTAAGAAATTAAAAAAGCTAGAAAAAATAGCATAACAAATTAAGATTGAATGATGAATTTGAAAACAAATCGAAATCTTATAAAAAGGCCATGAAACAAACATAAAAAAAAAATAAGGCTTTCTCAATAATAAAAAAAAAAAGGACAACTGTAAAACTTTGCATGACCAACGTGATTTTCAATTAGATGAGAGAAAAAAGTAAGAGGAGAAGAAAAAAATAGCTGCAAGAAAGAGCACAGCTTAAAAGGAAGAGCTCGTTGCGGTTCTTCCAAAGACCTTGTTCCCCCAATAACTAGTTGTATAATTTTTTATGATAAAAGAAAAATCATTAATTCCACTGTTATAGTGAAAATTGTTTTCACTCGTAGTAATCAATGTTTTCCCAAAATGTTTTAGAATTTGTTAATAGTTTATATATCTAAGATATTGGGTTCTTTAAAACAAAGCTTCTTTTATTGGATTTTTCTTTTTTATCTTAATACAAGTAATACTTTATTTGAGTTAACAAAATAGTATAATTAGCTTATTATATTGGGTTAAATTGAAAATATAAGTGTATGCTAAAAGTTTTGGAAAATACATGGAATGTGAAAATATTATATTATACATGTGAAAAGGTATTATGAAAAACTTGGGAAGAGGAATAAGTTTACAAGGATTAGAATAAAAAAAAGAAGCTAAAATAGAGAGATTCACTATAGACATAGATCCTTATTCACCATAGTAGTGTAATTAGCATTTACGAAAAAGGAAAGAAGAAGGAGAAGATGCTATTCTATCGTAATGCTACATATATATCAAGTGGTTGTGAGGTAACCAGCAAACTTAAAATAGAGGGAATTATGCGAAGAGCTCTCTTAATCCCAAGTATTTTAAGCCTCTCTTACTAGTGATCAGCCTATAAATTCCAATCTTATTCCACGAAAATATTTCACCAGAAAAAAAAGATGGGTACTTGCATTGCAGCTATTCAGTGTGTCATCACAGCAATTCTTCTTGTGTCCACCACCGTTAGTTCCGATGATAAAAGTCCGATACCTGCCGATCCATCGAGCCTAAACAAATGGTTTCAAGACAATGTCAAGCCCCTGGCAGACCGTAAGGGCACCATAGACCCTGCCCTCATGGCGGCCGAAGCCAAACCAAGAACCATCAAGGTTCGCAAAGATGGAAGTGGAGAATTCAAAACCTTGAAGGATGCCATTAACAGCATTCCAACAGGGAATAAAGAACGAGTGATTGTGCATATTGGACCTGGAGAGTACATTGAAAAACTCAAAATTGAACGTGGAAAACCTTTTGTTACATTCTTGGGATCACCGAGTAACATGCCAACCTTGTCATTTGATGGCACGGCAAGAAAATATGGAACTGTTTACAGTGCTACCTTGGAAGCTGAGGCTGATTACTTTGTAGCTGCTAATATCATTATCAAGGTGTGTTCATGTTTCATAAAATATTATCAATTTCCGTTTCTTTTCACTACTTCACATAGCCCGCCTGAAGTTTGAATGTTAATGAAGAAGTGAGCTTAAGGCCATCGTAACCATCATAGATCAGGCAAATTCCCACGTCTGAAAATTAAAATGTATTTTCGCATCTCACTAATTCTTTTCTCTCTTGAGGTTATTATATGTTGCCTTTTCTTTTTTATGGAATTGTTGGAACAGAATTCTGCGCCGAGGCCAAAGGGGCAATTGAAAGGAGAACAAGCTGTTGCTCTGAGGATTTCTGGCGACAAGTCTGCTTTCTATAACTGCAGATTTATTGGATTTCAAGACACATTGTGTGATGACAAGGGACGGCATCTCTTCAAGGATTGTTATATTGAAGGCACCGTTGATTACATTTTTGGAAGTGGAAAGTCCTTGTATTTGGTAACCCTTAAAAAATTAACTCTCCTAATCAAATTCTATTTAAAAGTTAATTGTCTTACCTAATATGTATGGATAATAGTTATTAAAACACGAACCGCCCGGCCGGGGAGGTCTCGGTTTCCTTTTAAATAATTTAGAGAGTTAATCCGGTTAAACTTGGAGTGACTCGATAAGCCAACTAATGACCCGATCAATATTGTTTTATTCAAAAAGATATTGTTTTGATTTATTTTTCAAAATAAAATTGTCAAAACTATATTTTTTATATAGATCATATAAACTCGTTGATTCTTTAAATGGTCTTTCAAACTAGTGACCCGAATCATTAAGGAGGAAAGTATGGATAGCAATTGATGTACATAAATGTGGTGTAATACAGTGAATATCTAATTAAATGCAGGGAACAGAGTTACATGTGATTGGTGATGAAAAAGGGAATTTCATCACTGCCCATGCAAGAAACAACGAGGCAGAAAATACTGGATTTTCGTTCGTGCATTGTAAAGTAGATGGCACTGGCACCAAGAAGGCGTATTTGGGACGAGCATGGCAGCAAAGGCCCCGAGTAGTGTTCTCATACACTACCATGAGTAGTGTTGTCAATCCTGAGGGATGGTCCAATAATTTCCACCCTGAACGAGACCAGTATGTATCTAATCCATCTTCTATTTATAATTATTTTAGATTGTGCTTATTCAGTAGTGTTTTAAGAAGATCTAAAAAAAAATAATCATATTTAATTAGAAAAACAAAGATAAAAACATAAAATAAATTTTTAAAAAATAAATCAAAAGGGTTTTTATGTATTATTTTTAATGAACGAAAGATATGGACCCCCAATTATTTAGATGAAATTAAGTTTACATTTTTGGTGAGTGGAATCATTAAATTTTAGGGATTGAATGTTTTATTAATAAATACGAGCCATTGCTTTCAGGACTGCTTTATTTGGAGAATACAAGTGCAAGGGGGAAGGAGCTAACCTCGCAGCCCGTGCTAAAGCGAGCAAGCAGCTAACCCCTGGTCAAGTAGCACCCTTCATTTCTCTTGGCTTCATTGAAGGTTCCAAATGGCTGCTACATCCTCCAAATTAATTTTGGATATAAATGAAAAATCATTATCCTTAGGCATATAGAGTGGTAATTACATCTGTCTTGTGAAAAAATAAATCAATATGCAGAGAAACCAAATGAAGGAAATTGGATTCTCTCCTTGACATGTATCTAGATCTCCATATATTCATCGACAAATTTCTTTTCTTCTTCTTCTTCTTGTTTTTACACACACACACACACACACACCGAAAAGGAAGGCCAGGCTTAAAGACTAAATTGACTACAGCAGCAACGTTGAGAAAATTGTTTCGAAAAATCAATAAACTCATTAAACAACATGCCTTGTTCTTTAAAACATAAATAGATGCTGCTTTTAGACCAAAATTGTATCAAGAAACAAAAGCCCTTGACCAAGTATTTTGCATGTCCGGTTGAGGTTACAAAGCAAAGCAAAGAAAGGCATAAAACAACCTACCTTGGACAGAGGACATGGGCGAGAGAAGAAAAGAAAAGAAAAAAACTACAAGCAGAAGGAGTATTTTGCACAGTAGCATGGCAATGAAACTATTGCGCAAAATCAAAAGAGAAATGGTGGGAGGGAATGAAAACAGTTGGGGATATATTTAGCAAGCTATTCAGCAATAAGTCAAAAATGGGAAAAAGAGCATCCCAAAGACCAAAAACCTCCGCTACAAGAAAGATACATTTTGTGATCAATTCAAGTACCAATGAATAAATCTTAAGAGAACTAATCTTTCTATAAATATAAAGGCCAAAATATTTAGAATTATGAGTGTCTTGATAAGAGTGTGAATTAATTAATAAAGACTGGGATGTTGCTAATACTTGTGTGTTTTGTTTTCAACAATTGGTATTAGAGCTCAGGTTAATTAAGAGAAAAAAAAAACGTTGCATCCTTTTATCTCTTTTATAGTAGAAAACATAAAATTATTTTTGGCAACAATAAAACAAACTAGCAGCAAACACGCAACACTGACAGCAGCAATATTAATCAACCCTCCAGCAACAACAGATTTTCAAAGTAGAAAAACCAGGAAAAAAAAGCAGCATGTATCCTTTTTTTTTCAGAGCAACAACTAGATGTAATAGAAGACAATAAAACAATAATTATTAGCAACATATATTCACCTTCCATCCATAGATTATTGTATAGTTATTAGCATATATATTTCAGCTTGATCCTTGGAATCATTAGCAGATATTCAACATTCATTAGCTGATATATAGGATCGTGTTTCCTTCCTCATGTAATATATACCTATGGTAACCATGCAGAAATAATAAGAAAGAACAAAACAATCCCCTTCTCTTTACATGGTATCACAGCACGTTCTGTACATATTTCTATAAGCATATTTCTTTAACGTTTTTTTGCAACCATGTCAAATACCACATCCCAAGCAGCCTTCTCTTTAACATCTCCATCTATTCAAGACATATCCTCACCATATTTCCTTCATTCCATTGATTATCCAGGTGCCATTCTAGTCTCCACTCTTCTTAATGGTGACAATTATCCTATCCTACATGGAAGAGGGCAATGAAAATAGCCTTGAATGCCAAAAACAAATTGGTTTTTGTTAATGGTACTCTCTCCAAGCCAAAATCTTCTGTAGCAAAAACTCAACTGTGGGAACATTGTAGTGACATGGTCTTATCATGGATTCTCAATTCCATTGATAAATCCATTGTTAAGAGATTAATCTATCATGCTTACCCCCATGATTTATGGCTCAATCTTGAGGATCATTTCTCTCAAAGCAACAATCCAAGAATCTTCAAACTAAAACGCGACATTGGTACTCTCACTCAAGGCTCCATGACCATCTCTGCATACTTTACAACACTTAAAGGTCATTGGGATGAACTAGCCATGCTCACTCCCACACCACAATGCACTTATGGCATCTTAAAAGAATTGAATCACATGCAAGATGCTGAACGTGTTTTTCAGTTTTTAATGGGGTTGCATGACTCATATGCTTCGATTTGTAGCCAAGTTTTGGCCATGAATCCTTTACCTCCTATTAACAAGGTATATTCAATCTTGCATCAAGAGGAGAAACAACACCTTCTTCATATTCCCAGTATTCCAACTGAGTCTGCTGCTATGATGGTTCCTTGTCACCTTTCTCATTGTTTTGACAGTAAGGGGCGAGGGCGTGGTCGTCCCAAATGTGATTATTGTGACCGTGATGGTCACTGGAGAGCCCACTGTTATAAGCTCAATGGGTATTCCAACAATAGAACTCAACCTCGTGGAACACTTGATAGAATATCTGGTTCGTCAAAGGCAGCAAATAATGTCATTGGTTCTTCCACTCCAGTTGGTGCATCAAAGACTGAAAATATTGTTACTGGTTCTTCAACCTCTCCTAAGATCATTATCCCTAGCCTCACAAATGATCAATACAATCGACTCTTGGAATTCTTATCGCCCGCAAACACCAACTCTGCCAACTTTATGGTAACCTTGTCTCCTGTCACTCTACTTTCTTTTTCTAATCGTGAATGGATTATTGATTCAGGAGCCTCAGATCATATGACTTCTTGTTTCTCAACTCTTGATAATTCAACCATGTCCTATTACACTTCTAAATGGTGACATCGTCTCTATCACTCATACTGGCACATTGCGTATTTCTCCAGAAATTTCTCTTCCTAATGTTTTATACGTACCATCATTTAAATTCAATCTATTGTCCATCAGCAAACTCACCAATACTCTCAACTGTGTTGCTATTTTTTTCTGACTTTTGTGTTTTTCAGGACCTATCCACGACGAAGCTGATTGGAACGGGTGAAGTACGAGATGGACTTTACCACTACAAACCTTTCTCTACCTCAGTTTTACATTCTCAACGCATTCCTGACCCTACTCTTTGGCATCAACAACTTGGTCACCCTTTTATTTCAACTATTTCAACAACCTTCAATATTTCAAAATCACATTTGCCTTGTGATGTTTGTGCTAGAGCAAAATACACTCGTTTACCTTTCTTTTTGAATACAAATAAGAGCACATTTTGTTTTAATCGAATTTATTGTGATATATGGGGTGGTTATCCAATAGCTTCACATTCAGGTGCCCACTATTTTTTCACAATCGTGGATGATTACTCATATACTACATGGGTCTATCTCATGCGTTTGAAATCAGAAACTTACTTGCCTTATAATTTTTTATGCAATGGTTAAAAATCAACTTGATTGCTTTATTAAGCATATGCGCACCGATAATGGACAAGAGTTTCTATCTAATAAAATCCAAACTTTTTTTCACGACCATGGTATTCTTCACGAGCGCACATGTGTGGTACATCTCAACAAAATGGCGTTGCTGAACGTAAACATCGCCACCTTCTTAATGTGGCCCGATGTTTACGTTTTCAAGCCAATCTTCCCATTTCCTTTTGGGGTGAATGCATTCTCACAACCACTTATTTGATTAACCGCACTCTTTCATCCCACCTTAATTATTAGTCACCTTATGAACTTCTTTTTCTAAAACAACCATCATATACATATTTACGAGTGTTTGAGTGTTTATGCTATGCCTAAACCACTTGCCAAAATCACGATAAATTCTCTCCTCGTGCTTTACGATGTGTTTTTTTAGGCTACCCTATCCATCATAAGGCTTATCGTGTCTACGATCTTGAACACAAAAAAATTTTCATTTCTCGTGATGTTACATTAGAAGAAAATATTTTCCTTTATCATCTCATGGCCCCTGATCCAACACCTTCCCTGGTTCTTCCTCTTCCTGTCCCTGAAATTCCCTCCTATAATGTTTCTGCACTGCCCACTCCATCCCCTTCCCTTCACTCCTCACACGAACCCTCTTCCACATCGTCCATTCCACTCCTTCCCACACGACCAAAATCAGCTGTAACCCGTCCTACCTACTTAGATGACTATATCTGCACTTCTTTACGAAAGTCTTCCATGGCTTCACAGGTTTCACGCTCTTCCTCAGGTACAATTCACTATATCTCATCCTTTTTATCTTATCAATGTTTCACTAATAAGCATCTAGCCTTCCTTTCTGCTCTATCTCATCACCTTGATCCCACCTACTATTCTGAAATTGCACGTCACCCTCACTGGCGTGATGTCATGGCAGCTGAAATACAAGCTTTAAAAGCAAACCATACTTGGACCCTTCAACCCCTTCCATCTAGCAAAACACTAATTGGCTGCAAGTTGGAGTTCAAAACAAAATTTTGGGTTGATGGATCCATAGAGCGACACAAAGCTCGCTTAGTGGCTAAGGGATATACTCAGGTAGAAGGTTTGGATTATCATGACACTTTTGCTCCTGTTGCTAAACTCGTTACTGTTAGATGTGTTGTTGCAACGGCTGCAGCTCGCCATTGGCATCTTTTTCAGTTGGATGTCCACAATGCTTTCCTCCATGGCGACCTTGATGAGGATGTTTATATGACTCCTTCACCAGGCTATTACAAACAGATAGATATTCGTGTATGTCATCTTCAGAAATCACTCTATGGCCTCAAGCAAGCCTCTGCAGATTGGTTCTCTAAATTATCCTCTGTTTTACTTGTTGCAGGTTTCACCCAATCACAGGTGGATCACTCTCTCATCACTCGCCATCGGGGACAGTCCTTCACTCTCATAGTTATTTATGTTGATGACATCCTCTTGGCAGGAAATGATCTAACTGACATCAATAATTTCAAAGCCATGCTTGTTCAACGCTTTAAGCTCAAGGACCTCGGCCAACTCAAATATTTCCTTGGCTTAGAAATTGCTCGCTCTCCCACTGGCATCTTCCTTAGTCAACGCAAATATGCTCTTGACATACTTGCTGATAGCGATCACCTTGGTGCTTGTCCCTCTTCCTTTCTAATAGAACAACATCTGAAGCTCAATATAACTGATAGTGATCTACTTCCTAATCCCAGTTCTTTCTGCTGACTTGTTGGACGTTTGATATATCTCACAATCTCTCGTCCTAACATTGTGTTCCCCGTCAACCTTTTGAGCTAGTTTATGCACCAACCTTGACAATCTCATTATAATGCTGTTGTCCGTGTTCTTCGTTACATCAAGGCTTCTCCAAGCCAAGATTTATATTTTCCTTCTATTAACACTCTTCAAGTCTTAGCCTATTCAGATTCGAACTGGGCTAGTTGCCCACTCACTCGTCGCTCCACCACTAGTTTTTTCATTTAGCTTTGCACCAGTTCTATTTCTTGGCGCACTAAAAAGCAATATACGATCTCTCGTTCGTCTACTAAAGTTGAATATCGAGACCTTGCTTCCACTATTTGTGAACTTACATGGCTCAAAACACTTTTACATGATCTTGGTGTCCACCATTCCCAACCTATGCTTTTACATTGTGACAACTAAACAGCTCTTCACATTGCTTAGAATCCTGTTTTCCACGAACGTACAAACATATAGAAATTGATTGTCATGTTGTTCATGAAAATCTAAAAGTCGGCCTTATCTCCACAAAGCACATTCCTAGTCACAGTCAGCTGCCAGATATCTTCACAAAAACCTTAGGTCATGAAGCTTTCCAAGCATTATCATGCAAGTTGGGCATTACAGATCTCTATGCTCCAACTTGAGGGGGAGTATTAGCAACATATATTCACCTTCCATCTATAGATTATTGTACAATTATTAGCATATATATTTCGGCTTGATCCTTGGAATCTATATATTTTTGTACATTTATTAGCATATATATTTAAGCTTGATCCTTGGAATCATTAACAGATATTTAGCATTTATTAGCTAATATATAGGATCGTGTTCCCTTCCTAATGTAATATATACCTACTATAACCAGGTAGAAATAATAAGAGAGAACAGAACAATCCCTTTCTCTTTACAATAATCAAGCCTCTCCCAACATAAGCAACAACAGTCTAACAGCTCATTCTAGCTGTACTTATCCAAATCAACAACAAATAACAAATATAAATGATGATGTCCTAAAAATCAAAGTAGCCTTGAAATAGGACTCTCGGGTTAGATAATTAGTTAATCAATTTGTCATAACAATTTCATTCATTCTCCATAGCCAAGGTGTTTGTTAACTTGTGTTAGGTGCTTTGTAAGCAAAGGTGGTTTACAGCTAGTACCTCTAAAAGGTCTCCTTTAGTGGAGATGGGACTCTTCAATTCTTAAATAATTATCTTTTTAGAGAGGAAAAATATAATAATATTCTAGGGAGAGATGCTTTGAAAATATATATGCAATAGAGAATGAAGAGTGTGAAACTTTATTATAAAGGTCTAACGGCGTATTTATAACTCATGAGTTTTGTGCTTTGTGGAGAAAATGGACTCAAGGGTAACTTCTTTTTTATGATATTTTGAATTTCATTGTGAGTTGTATTCCACTCATTTTATTTAGTTAAAAGATTATAAGTCATGAGAGATTTAAGCCCCTGAGTGGCTGGGCTTGGCACACTACCAAGCCCCCTCTCTAGGCATGGTTATTCCCCTTGGCATGCCTAAGAAATTATAGTCATTCATTTTGGTGTGCCTAAGGGAGGAGGATCTTAAATGTTTTTTAAGCCCATTAAATTGGGTTTATCAGTAGCTCCCCAAGTCTTTATGATATTGATACGCAAAGACTTGTAAAAATACTGAGTTACCATAATGAATTCGTTGAATCTTCATTGTGTGATAAAAAGGATGGAAACCTTGGGTAATATACCGGAGAGCCCATGTGGAGGGGCATACACCATGGTTAGAGAAAGAATTTCTAAGTATATAGAGGGCATAAAGGAAATCATACTTCAAAAATTTCCCTCAATGGTAAGAGAAAAGTATAGGGAAGGAGCCCGTACTTAGAAATATTCTATGTGGTTGTGTGAAACCTTTAGAGGGCAAACCTATGCTTCAAAAATTCTAAGTGATTATAGATTCTTTGGAGAGTGGGAGCTTGTAGCTTTCCAAACATTGTTATGAGGCTTAAAAGCCCTCCACTAAAAAGTCGTAATCATGATTGTTTTTTTATTATTTTTTATGGGGCATGAAAGCCCCGCACTAAAGAGTGGTGATTTGATGATGTTGCTATATGTTCTAGGGAGACTAAATCCATCCCTTGGAGTGTGGTACGTATAGCACTAGAGGAGACTATGTCTATCCCATGAAGATTGGCGCATATAGCACTAGAAAGATCACATCCATCCATTGGAAATCAATGCATATAGCACTAGGGATACAACGTACATCTCTTGAAAAGTGGTGCATATACCACTAGGGAAACAAAGTCCTTTTATGAAGAGTGGTGCATATAGCACTGGGGAGACTACATCCACCTTTTAAAGAGCTGTATATATAACACTGAGGAGACCAAATCCATCCCATGGAGAGTAGGGTATATAACACTTGGGAGACTAAGTTCATCCCGTGGAGACTAAGTTCATCCCATGGAGATTGGTGCATATAGCATTGTAGAGACCAAGTTCAATCCATAAAGAGTGGTGCATATAGCACTGGGAATACTAAATTCAAGAATTGGAGATTGGTGCTTATAGCACTAAGGAGACCATGTCCATCACTTAGCAATTTCCTATTAGGAGAACACATGTTATCCCCCGAGACTTTGCTAAGGCTATAGCCTTTAGGAATCTCCTAGAGAAAATGAAAATTCATCTTGAATAAGTCATTCATATATAAGAAACTTACATTCTTATCAAGGATTATACATCCTGAGATGATCTAAGTGATAAGTATGCGAGAGGCTTTTAGGAGAAAACATGTCATGAAGGTGGCACTAAGATGTTGGCTTCGAATACCTTGATTACTTCACTTGGAAGATCATTAAAATTGGTTGTCCTTGTGAAAACAAGGACATCTATTCCAAAGTAAACTTGTCGTTTCAACTTGTATATGATTTTCCATGAATTGCTTTACTTTGGAGAAGCTTCTATTTGGTAATACATAAATTTTTCTCCAGATGGCATGTTCCCTTGCTCCTCTTATTAAGGCTTCTAAGGTTACTGGTTCAATCAATTCTTTCACCTTGAGTATATCTGCGTTGAATCTCCTCAAATATGCTCGTGTAGACTCACCCTTTTCTTGGGCAACACTGAAAAGCTCTGTGGAGGTTTTTCTTTGGGTATGTTAGTGCTAAAACGTCACTAGCTTGAAACATAGGTCAATGAAACCTACAATAGAGTTTGGTTCCAGGTTGTTATACCAAGCACATGCACATCCTCTGAAGGTTGTAGGGAATATATTGCACATTGAGTCATAGTCTTGGATGATCAACTCCAAGCTATTGTGCACATTTTGCACATGCTCCCTTGATTGCTGCTACGACTAGGAATGAGCACTATAGACATGGTGGTAATGTTTGGTTTTATGATGGTGAGTAACAATGTGGAGACTAGAGAAAATGAGGGTTACAATATGGAAGAAAGATTATAGAGACATTTACAAGTTGACATTTATAGATATGGAGGTGCGGTGACTAAAGGTTGCGGTGGAGAAGAGAGGGTTGTTGTTTTGGTCAATACGATTGGGGTCTTATGTTGTTTAGTGGGGAGAGAAAGCTGCAACATGATGAAGATGGATTATGATTAAGGGAAGGATGCAAGAATCAGGTGTAGGTGAAGAAAAGAAAGAAAAAAACTAAAGGGGAAAAAGTAATGTGTTGACACCTAACTTTTTCAATAAGAAATGTTTTTTCTCTCTCTCTTTTTTTCTTTCTTACTCTCTTTGATACTTTTCTCTCTTTTTGGTATCTATATGAATTTTTTTCTCTACTTTTCTTTTCCTAGTTTTCTTCATGAATGTTTTGGTGAAAGTGTTTTTTATCTCTAGTTTCTCTATATGATGTTTTTTAATCTCTAGTTCTTCTCTGGTGAATCTTTTTGTGTTTTATATCTTTCTTTTTTTTATTTGATCTAAGCCTCTTCTTTGTTCATTTTTTACTTTCTTTTTATTCCTATATCCTCATCTTATTATTTTTTTATCTCATAATTGTTTTATAAAGGGCCTCAAACTATTATATTTATTTTGGTCCATATTTCTCTCTTGGATGTTGTTTCACTCTCTTTAATTTCATGTTTTGTTTTTCATTAATTTTTTATTTATATGTTGGAAAAAAGGGATAAAAAGTCAATTATAACATTATATAAATGCAATTTTAACAAAATCCAAAATAGCAAGAATTTTTTTGTTGTTATCTCTAAAAATTAAAACCATTAAAAGGTTCAATACGATAGGTATCATCTAGTATTTTAGTTGCTACAAATACTTGATTATCCACTCGAAATAATTTGGAAAATATTTTTGGATAACCAATAAAACAAGCACACAGCAAACGATATTACAGTGGAATTCAAAAGGGAAAATCATACAGTAATGTGACACTTTTTATTAGCAGAATGACCGACAAAGTTACCGACGGAATAATTTTGTTGGTAATGTCATCGGTAATTTTTAATTTATAACATGGAGATTGACCATGCTCTCCCCCATCCCTTTAATCTCAACTTAACACTACTAGAAAATTGATAAATACAAACGAAAATACCGAGAGAATATTTCCCTCGGTAAATTTTTGAGAAATTTTACCGACGAAAATATTCTCTCGGTATATACCGAGGGAATTACTGTGGGGAAAAAATTAAAACAAAGCAAAAAAAATGATGACATGTCATTTTTACCGACGAAATTTATTCCACCGGTTCAGAATTTGTTGGTAAGCTGTGAACACTGTTCATCATATCAATTACAAAGGAATCACCGATGGAATTTTTCGTCGGTATTTTTCAGAGAGCTCCAGAACTGTTCACTTTCCAATTGCACTGTTAATTGTTGTTCTTTACAGACAAAATCACCGACGGATTGAAAAGTCAACGGTGTTATTAGGTGGTTTTCTGAAAAAAAAAATTCAATTAATTTAAATTTTTCATTTAAATATTACAGACGGAATCGTCGATGGATTGAAAAATCATCGGTAATTTTTTGGCAGATTCTGAAAACTTTTTTATGAAATTGAAAATTTAAATTAAATATTACGACGGAATTACCGACGGAATAATTAAAAATATTAATATTCAATTATCCGTTGGTAATGCACTCCAATAAAAAGCTCGAATCCCTTTATTTCACAAGAAACATACCAATTTCTTATTATTATTATTTTTCTTCTTGTTCTTTTACTTCTTCTTCTTCTTCTTCTTCTTCTTCTTCTTCACTATATGTAAAAAACATCATTTCTTATCTATTTCTTTCTCTTCTTTTCTCTCCTCATCTCCTTCTCTTTTCCTCCATGCTTGGGTATGTCTTCTTCTTCTTTTTTCTTTTATCCTTTTAGTTTTTTTTAATTAATATGCTTAACAAAAAAATTTTCTCTCTTTAGCTTCATTTGCAACTACATTAAGGTAAGATTTTTCTTTTTTCTTCTTTTTTCATGATTTTTTTCACTATATTTGTTTTTTATTTTATTTTAATTGTTTTTGTTCTTAATAATTGTATAAATGTTGTTGTGAGATTTTTTTTTCATATGAAATCAATTTTTAGTTGATTTATTTATAAGATTTTTAAATTTTTAGCAATTGCAACTTCATTTTTTCATATGAATTTTTCTAGTTGAATTTATTTTTTTGTTGCAAATTTGTTTGAGTTGATTCTCTTATTCTTTTTTCCAAGCATTTTGAGCATATATTATACAGTGTTAATTTAAGTTAATTTAATTATTTTATAATTTTATTAAATTAATTTTTTTTAAATGTTTTTAAATAATTACCGACGAAAATTCCATCGGAAATTCCATCAGTAAATCCTTTGGTAATAAAAAAATATTATTACCGAGGGATATACCGACAAAATAAAGCAGATAAATATATTTTTTTATTACCAATGGATTTACTGACGGACAAAAAATTACCGACAAAAGATTCACCGACGGAGCATTTTCGTCGGTGATTCCGTCGATAATTAATTTATCGACGAAATATGTATCTTACGCTGATGGAAAAATTTCGTCGGTAAAACTGTTAAATCTTGTAGTGTAATTCAACCATCTCATAACAAATTCAACCACCACAACACTCCATTTGTCAACATCCGAGTTCTAATTTAAATTTTATTGAGGATTCTCCACCATAAGTAAGCAAATCTATTCTTTTTTATTTGAACACAATTTTTAAACGTTAATTGTTTTGCATATTTTTGTAGTATATGTATTTTGTTTGAGTGTTTACTTGTTTTATAATTTTTTCACAAACAATTTTGTTGTGTTGATTTAAGATTTGTACATGTTATAGTTTATTTTACATTTCATAAAAATTGTATTTTTTTGTAAATTGATGAAACTTATGTTGAATTTTAGACTTCAGTGTTTTGTGATGAAATAAATAATGGCTTATTTAACTGATTTGTTTTTATATTTTTTAATTTTATTGTTGAGTTGTAATTTTTGGTGATTGTATAGAAATTTGAATTTATGTAGATATATAATTGATAATGAATTAAAAGAACTATTAAAATTGATTGAATAAAATTGAGCTAAACCAATATTTTTAAAATTTTATTTAGTTAACGTAGTTAATTAATACATGTTGTTATCACTATTTAAATAGGTTTAATATAAATAATGGATGATCGTTAATGGATGTATTAAGATTTACCCTAGGGGTTACAAAGGATGGATTACTGTACTAGGGTTCAGGGTTTTATTAATTACACATTATCTAATCCGAGAAATATTAATGGATGTGGTATTAGATGTTTATACAAGAGATATAACAAAAAACAATTATCAATCCAGATATTATAACGATGTATCTTCTACAAAAAAAAAATATTCATGGAGAAATACATATGTTGGTATGCACATAGTAAAAATGATGGTTAAGTCAATTTCTAGTGCTACCACCATGGATGGAATTCTAGGAATATAGTTATAGACGAAATAGGAATAAACCAGAGTCATGCCAGTTAATGTCCAATCATAGATGAAAAACCTAATGCAAATGTGACCAATTTTTTGATTTTTAAAAAAATTACAACGAACAATTATGGGATGGTTACACAAGTCATAGTAAATTATCAATCATTTCACAGGTGTTCACCATCAGGTCGGATCATAGATTGAGTGATGTTGGTTATGACAGAATTGTTGAATGGGTTGTACTACCTTGAAAATACAGTGTTGATTAAGTGTAGAACACATGGGATTCTCATTATAAACCCAAAACTAGCAGGGGAAGGACTTTTATTGTAAAATCCCGAAACAAAAAAAAATAAAAGTAATAATTAAGAAATTATATGAGAAAATATGAAGGACATAAGGAAAATGACTCAATTTGTAAAGAAATGGAAGGAATAGGGGCCAATGTATAATAAGAAAGAATGAGGGCTACAAAAACCCCATTCATTCTTTTTTCATGGCTGGCTGGAAACTTGAAGGAAAAGGGGGGAAAGTGCAAATTTTGCTTCTTCAAAAGAATGTGAAAAAAACCGAATCACCTAGAACTATACAAAGCTAGGACCCCTAAGTAGAGAGGACAACCAATAACAAGGATTATAACAAGGAAAACAAGTGCATGAATTAAAGAAAAAAAGGGAGAAGGGGTCGGCTGCAAGCATATGAGGAGACCAAAATCTTCAACTAAATTGAGTTAAAATTCTAAAATTTCTCAAGGTATAGACACTAGACTTAATTGTGTAAAACAAATTAACAATTAAGTAGGAATTATGCACCAATTTTAGATTTTATAAATTAGGGTTCTTGAAGCAAAATTTAGGGGAAATGCAGAAATTGATAGAATGATGTTAGTTAAGCTAACATAAGATGTTCTGAACATGAAAAACATATAAAATTATTAAAGAAAAATCATTGACTCAAAAGCTTAAGTGGCCGACCATGTGAGCATGGAATGGGGAAAGAAAGGAATTCTAAAATTTGGGTTGATGAACACATATAGTATGTGTAGAATATGGACAATGAGTGAATGAGGTAAGAAAAAACCAACTAGATAGAAGAAAGAAATCCTTAGTAACATTAGACTAAGCTCGGCCAAGACCAAATGTATTTTTATGCATGAACCAGTTATAGTAGAAAACTCATTTAGGAATCGTTGATGAATCCTGGGCAAATTCATCTCTACAATTATAGGGGATATACGAGCCTCAAAATGACAAAATATGAGAAACATCTCTTTATATAAATTATAGCATGAGATGTTAGCTTTCTAACAAATCTGACCTCGCTCGATTTGGTGCTCTAGAGCTTCAGATATAGGTAAATATATGAGGAAAGGTCGAACTGCCGCCCCATTTGGCAAATTCAATGAGAATTGATAAAATGAGAAATGTTAGTCGCGATAGGGGAAGAGACCGGTTTCCTTCCCATCAAAAGTTTTGTAACATCGAATCTTAACATCACAAAGGGGTAAACCACATTTGAAAATGAAATTGATGATGTGCGTAATGATCTAAAACAATGAAATGTAAATAGTAAATGTTGTTGTTGTAGTAGTTGTTGTTGCCTTGCTATTTGTGAAATGAAAATTAGACATGAGCTAATGTGGTGTACTTGTGAATTCAGGAGGAACCGCGGGGGGAGTACAACAATAACAACAAAGGAGTGCAAATCGAGCATCGATGGTAGGCAGGTGTTCCATACCTATATTCTCCTTAGTTGATAATAAATTTAGTCATTCAAATTTCTGCTAGAGTTTAATACTTGTGAATATGGCTAAAGAAATGAAAGATATGGTGAAATAGACGTGGATCGAAATATAATTTTGGTTGTAGACTGATGGACTTTGATTCCAAATAATGATTTATATGATAAACCTAAAATGATTGCTTTTGAACTTGATTAGCCAATCCCCGGCTAATGATGTTAGCAAGAATTGTGAACATCGGCATGATCTTGATGGAAATATAATAAATGTTGAACTTGATTAACTATTCATTTTAAGAATAGTTAATGATCGCAACGGATATTACCAGTATCAATAAGTCCATGATAATTTGATTAGCTTCCCATAAAGGAAGTTAATGATGTCAAAAGACCTTGGCATCAACATGATCGCACAAATCTCCAAGGTGAGGCCGAAAGAAATTGATTGACTATTTAGGGTTGAAAATAGTTAATGGTACCAGGTAAGTTGGTGTCAAAATTACCAAGGATTTGATTAGTCGATTCGGGTAAGGGCGACTAATGACACTAATAGAAATTATTAGTGTCGGCAGTACCCTCCCTAAATTTAGGACAAGGTTGTAAGATGGGTGTACCAGGTGAAGAATAATAGATAACAATTGTAAAAAGAGAAACCATAAGTGGGTTACGGAATGATAGGCCCTAGATATAGTAAAGGAAAAATATAAGTGTGGGTTTCCAAGACAACTATGACTGTGTACTATCGAATAGTCAATTATATATGTAGATACATGTATTTGTGACTCTCCCTCATCTCTACTATATTTTTACTTTTATTATAATTATTTTCACATTTTGATATTGCAGGTTCTTCACATTCATACCAAGAGTAGTGTCCTAGGTTTCTAATTCTTTTTATATGAATTAAGGAATTCATGTTTCTAATTCCTTCATGCATGAATTAGGAAATTAGTGTTTCTAATTCCTTTTGTATTAATTAGGAATTAAATGAATGCCAATGTATTTTGCCCTAAGTAATTATATGACTCGAATTGTATTAGTATCTCTTTATATTAATCATCGAGATTTAAGATTTTTACTATTTTATGCTTGTAATATTAATGTTGCTTATCCATGTATGACTACCATTTTATATGTGTTTGTAAATGAGAAGGAAAAATGAATATGTGAGCTACCATGCTTGTGACTAGTAATGATTGCGGTTGCAATGCAATATGAATATGTTATGATTGCGGAATGAGTACAAAATGTGTACAGGATAAATTATCGATAACTTTGGACCTTTTCGGTGCATAGGAGACTCTGCTGAAATTTTGATATAAATTTTAGTAAACCTTAAATAATTTGGCAAAAAAAACAATTACCCATAAATTTAAGTAGTATAATTGCTTTGTTTGATCCTAGAAATAGGAATGTTACATTAGTCGCGCACAGAAAACACAGATACTTCTCAATCACATCTAGAGTGTAGAGATTATTCATGTCACCAAAAATTGTTAAGAATTATGACATGACACCAATCATATGATGTGGTGGATAGAGTGATGGTACACCCTTCTGATGGTGAAGCTTGGAAATACTTTAACGATGTGCATCCTCGATCTTCAATGGAATCAAGGAACGTGCGTCTTGGGTTATGTATGGATGGATTCAATCCATCTAGGTCATTTGATGCTCCTTATTTTTATTGATTAGTGATACTCATGGTTTACAACTTGCCACTAAAGATGTGTATGAGGCTGGATTTCATGTTTGTATCTACGATCACAATAGTCCAGGTCAGAATATAAATGTTTGTATTCGATTATTGATTAATGCGTTGAAGCAGTTGTGGTCATCTAGAGCTTTAACTTATGATGTATCGAGAAAATAGAATTTTCTGATGAAGGCAACTTTGATGTGGACTATCAATAATTTTCCTGTTTATGAAATGGTTTTTGGATGGAACATGCATGGAAAACTAACATGTCCATAATGTATGGGTCGTTCAAAAGTTCATTGGTTATCCGTAGTGAAAACCAAACCCAGGAGTCGTGTCGAGGTTGTTTAGGATGGGAACGATGAATTAACTATGGGAGATGATGTCTTTTGACTTGGTGAGTTAGTTGATCCATATTGAGTTACTTCATCTAATGACTTAGAAGAAAATTCAAATTTTTACATTACTGATAATATTTTTGTTGATGTTTACGCTAAGGATTTGAATGATGTTTTGAGCTCCAACGGGGACATACACAAGTCGATGAAGATGATGATAGCGATAAAATCAATGTAGAAGATTGTGATGAAGATGAGGACGAGTAAATTAATGAAGAAGAAGGCAATTCTTATTAATTTGCACAACATGAATTTGCAATGCCATAAACTCTAATGTAATATTTATGGATAAAATTGACTTCAATGTAATGATAGTAATGTTAATATATTATTGAATGACAAGTAAATATTTATTTTATTATTATGATGTGAACCAATGTTATTGTGTTTGTGCAACTATATTTACAGGATGGATAGATAGGAAATACATATACAATTTGTCATCAAACATTGTTTTACACCGATAAAAATACCAACAGAATCTGTCCATCAGTATATTCCAGTGGAGATGGTAATTGTTCTTATTCTCCCTAACATTGTTCATGGTATTAATTACACATGGATATACCGATGAAATATTTCTATCGGTATATTCCACTGGTGAAGGGAATTGTTCTCCTTCTCTCTGGCACTGTTTATTGTGTTACTTGCACACGGATATACTGACGAATTGTTTTTGTCGATATATTTCGGTGGCAATGGGAATTGTTCACTTCTTAAGGCGGTGATAATTAATGTTTTTTTCACCAACAGAATCACTAACGAGATAGAAATTCCAACATGCTGACAATTAATGTTCTTTCTGACTGTATGTTGTACACGTTTCCCAACAGAATCATTGACGAAATGAGAATTCCAATGTGCTGGTAATTAAAGCTCTTTTTTACTGTTTACTTTTTTTACCAATGGAATGAAAACAGTCAATAATATAGGGATTTCTAAAAATATTTGTACGAATTGAAGATTTAAACTTGACTTCAAAAATAGAATCACCGACGGAAATTTTAAGATATTAATATTAATATTTAATATTTCATCAAAAATTTCATCGGTAAAACTTCATATAAAAGACTAGAGGCACAGCAGACGGGGCTTCATCTTCTTCATTCTTCTTCTTTCATCTTCTTTCTTTTTTCTCTCTTCTTCTTCATTCCCTTATTTTCATTCACGACTCAAGCCGAAATCAAGCATCATCTTCTCTTCTCATCCTAATCTATGTTGTTTATCTTCATTTTTCATCTTATTTTTCTCTTTTTCAGGTTTTTTATCAATACTTTTTTATTTATTTTGTTTTTTATTCTCAGCTGACACTAATCATGCCATAAAGGTAAGAATTTTTCATTCATTTTTTTTCTTTATTTTTTTATGCATTATTTTTGTTCAAATTAATTTGTATTTTAGTTGTTTTTTCCAATTTGTTTGTTTACTTTCAATTAAATGTGTAGGATTAATTTTCATTATTATTTTGATTTTTTGTTAATTTAGATTTATTTTTTGTAAATTTAGGATTAAATATATTACCACTTAGAAAAGGAGAATTTTATGCGAAATTAAATTATTCTAATTTTTTGGAAGAAATTGAATAAAATCAATTGGTTTATGGCATATACGTTGTGTATTTGCAGGTTTAAAAATTTTGGATAGCCTCCCATATAGGGCAAGTGCTGCTGAATTGTTTTTAGAAAAGAGAAATCGTTTATTTTTTCCATTAATTTGTGTAGATACCTAAGGGAAAGTCTATTGCACGTCGTGAGGACAGGATCGCTGCTAGTTCTTCTACCAGCAATACTGATGACCACGAGTCAATAGGTGCCGACCAAGAACAGGTACCTGAGGCACAAACATTAACTCACAACATGGGGTTTTCGAGTGCGATGCTACAACATCGATGATCTATTTACCCGCAAGTATGAGGCCTAGTGGAAGGACAACCTTTCAATGTAAGTTTGATTAGCTTTCACAATGACATAATTAAAAATTTTATTTAACGAATGCAATTTCAAGTTTACAAACATTGAGGTTGGAAGAACAATAACATCGGCTTTTAAATTATCGATGAAAATTCTATTGTTTCAATGTAGTCAGGTTTCCAAACATCTTGAATAAAAACTGTAGGTCGATACATGGTCTTCAAGGTTTAAAGTTAGTTGTAATTTACATTTTTTTTATCATGTTAATTTCGTTAGTTTATTGAAATTAGTAAAATTTTCCTTTTATAATTTTTTACTGCAATGAAAAATTTGAATGACAAAGAACTAATAATAATGTTGCAAGGAGGGTATAATAGAATCACGCTACAACTACGTAAGATCAAAATCAAGATAATTTTTTATTCCAAATTTTAAAATTTAATTTTTTCATGAGACGCAAAAGAAAGTAAAAACATATGTGAGAGAAAACAAGCTTCCAGCCTAGAATGACGTGGCGGATTGAAAGGATTTCAGACCGCCATATATCTCAAAGGCTGTATGGGCGGACTACATTCAGCATGTGACGTCCACGAGTTTCACTTGACGGTCATAGTCTAATACGGAGAATTGGTAGTGGAGTGTTTACGATTTCATTACCACGCACAATGGCAACACCGTTCCATTCGTTTCACATACAAAACGGATGGTAAGATTTTTTATTATTACTTTCATTTTTTTATTTGTTATTTTTTATAAATATATATAACTGAAAACATTTTTATCTTGCAGGCTACGGTTCTTAGACTTGAGCCAAGCCTGATGAAATTTTTTGTTGAAACACATGCATAGAGTGATGACCTTTAAAAAAAGGGTGCGGCAGCTTTATGGATAGTTGTGCTTTCAAGACTTTGTTATGTTGGTTTTCAACCATTTTTTTATTAAGTTTTATTTCCTTCAATTTGATGAATTTATTTTTTCTTTCCATGATATATATAACAACTACTTAAAGGAGAGATATGAACATGATCTTTCGACCCATCTAGATCTCAATTTAGATTTGTGGTTAGAGGCAGGATCATCCAGTGAGCCCGATAGAAATCGGGTGTAATGGACTTTCTAACACTACAGCCAAGAGCTTGTAGATGGCTCGTGGTGTCTCAATTATTAGATGCTCACAATCACTTTCGAGCACTCAAACTCTCGAGTTCAAGGCGATATTAGACCAACGAGTACATAATCGAATGACTCACCATGGATTATGAAGAACTCTCCCGAGTGGTAATAGAGATGAAATCACACATGGGTGGTCCATGTGCTCCTTTTTATTGGCTCACGGTCCCAAATGACGACCGGTCTTCTCCTCCTCCTCCATCTCTGTTTTATAATTATTGTATTTGAATGTACAAATGTTTAAATTTGTGATAAATATTTAAATTTTATATTATTTTTTCTTTTTATATTTGATTTTAATTATTTTTCTACTTATGTTCAATATATTTTAAAAAAAAACATATTTTAAAATATTACTAACGGGGTTACCGGCGGACCACATCCGTTGTTATATTTCAGAGAGTTGGAGAAGAATTACTGCAAATGTCACTGCTACTGTTAACTCTCCGATGACATTATAGGTGGTATTCTGTCAGTGATATGTTATATTTACCAAAGGATATACCGACGGACATATAAAAACACTGATGAAATTGCATCCGATATTATGTGGGTTTTATGGAAAAATTCTCGAGGGAAATACAGAAGGAATGATGAGGGAAATTGCATACGATATTTTGTTGGATATTTTAAATTTTTTTGTCCATTTGTAATCCATCGATAAATTTATTACTGACAGGCTCATCAACAAACCAGAAATTTTTGACGGATTGTTTCTGTCCGTAAACCCGTCGGTAAAATAATTATCGATAGACTATGAATGTAAATATCGATGAAAGTTTATGTCCGTAAATTAAACTGTTAAATTTGATAGTGTTAAATGAACAAACTATCAATGATTTTGTACATTATGCTTAGTTAGATGATAATTGCACTTTATCCTTCAAGAGCAAGAACGGTTTTTTTCCATATTTATGCAGAAATTTAATGGAGTGGAAATACCGCCTATCTCATAATCTGCACTATGATATAATATCTGATAAGAAAGTAACATTTTAACGTGGAAGTGGAAATGGAAGTGTCATGTTTAATCAAACTCTACTAAAGAAAGTAGGCACAAGTTTGCCTTTCAATATTCATGACCGATGAAAATTTATGTTAATAAAACTATTAAATTTGGTAATTTTAGATGCACAAACTATCAATGATTTTATGTATTATATTTAGTTAGATGATAATTTATTTATTCTTATTAATATGAATATTTGGATTAAATTATATATACCTTAATTAATTTTATAAATATTAAATTTAACAACCATATAAGTCTAAAATAGCGGATCTGACTTATAATCATTAAAAAAAAAATTCAAAACCTAACTGCCAACATCCTCTTATCAGCCTGGCACTATCATGCTCCATGGGTTCCAAACTCTGTTGAGCCCGTAGACATGGAGGTTAGGGCATAGAAAAATAGTGCAATGAAATTATTATTAATTTTTTTTAATCTGGAAGAGAAATAATGCACCTGAAAGGAACGCGCCAACAAATGTGGCAGTAGCAGAACAGGTCTGAAAGCTCAGCTGCACCTAATTCTTTACAGCACTTCTTACTTTCGAAATTGGATTTTCCTAGAGAAAGGACATGCAATGGGGTTGAATTTGGTGGCCCAAACCTTTTATCAATAACATGTGCTCCGAACATGTAAGAGACTGGTTCTTGATTTTATTGACATCTTGAAAGGGATTCTGATGCGAATGACGTGAGCAAAGATTTGCTATTTTTCAAGGTGTAATGTTTTTACCATTTTGTGAATACCTTGTGTATATATATATATATATATATATATATATATATATATATATATATTAATTTTAATTTTCCACTCTCAAAACCAATAAATGTGGTGTGTGTATTATACAAAACAATATAATACGTTACCGAAACATCATGGAGATTGCTTTTAATTTTCCACTCTCAATTTTTTCAATCTCTCTTTTTGTTGTTATTATTAACTATTTTTTTTTAATTTACATTAATGTTTAACAATTTATTTAATTAGATGTCTATATGAGCTTTTCAGTTTACTCTTTGAATTATTGTATGTAAAAAATCATATTAAAATAATATGTTTATCAAGATTTTATTTTGATAAATAATTTATGACTTCGTAACAACAAACATGTCAAATTTCTAGTATATATATGTAAGACTCGTGTATAACCTAAACAAATGCAGAATATTCTAAAATCAAAAGGGACGAATCATAGCTTAATGAGGTTGCATCTAAAAAAAAAATTTAAAACAGGCTTCTAAGGGTATTAAGGTTGCATCGTCCATTTGTCATTATCAAATAAAACAAGGATAAATATATATTTTCTCATCTTGATTGAATAATAAAAAAATTAAAATACCCTTGAAAAAAGAAGAAAATAGCATTGAAGGCTATTTTTATATTTTCACAATGGAACTGTTTTGGCTAATATAATTAAAGCTGTGAGGCAATTTGGTATTTGCATAAATATAAAAAAAACAATTAAAATACATAGTAAAACTACAAAAATACCCTTAAGGCAATTCTATATTTTCTTTTTATTGCTGGGATCCAATTAAGAAGATTTGATGGTTCGCATCTCGATCCCTGAGCAAAAGAACAGAAAGATCAAAGATAAGGCATTGTGAATGCTAATTAGGCTAGCATTCAGGATTGCGACAAGTCCCTCATCGATCACTGATCTAGCATGTGAAATTACTACTCCAAAGTTCACGTCTCTGGGAACTTTTTCATTCAGCAACTTGCAGGTACCATGCCAATTTGTAACTCTAAACACTACTTTTTCTACACGCTGCTGCATCACAGGTCGGTTTATTTTTTCCACCCCAAAAAAATAAATTAAGATGTTACGAAGTTAAAAATTTGATGCATAATAGTTACAAAAAGAGCATGAAAAAATAAAAAAATAAAAAGAATCAGGACTAAATTTGAAAAAAAAAAACAAGAAGAAGAAGAAAAAGATTAAGATTGCTAATAGAATATTGGCGTAATTAGACCATACAAGATTAGTGCTTTTTTTTGGCTAAATATGGTGGTTCCTTTCTTCTATTTGTTTATTGATGGGATTGATTAGCATAAGCAGCAGGAAAGCGTGGAAGAAGAGAATTTTTCCAATTATAATTCCTTTCTTCACGTCATAATGCTGGCTGATTTTGTAACCCTAATTGCATTATTGTCAATGAATGTCTCCTCCCCTGTGTCGATGAGTACTGAAACAATTAACTATATTATATTATATTATAGAGTCATTTCAATCATTTCATTTTGTTTCATCGAACGGTAGGTGGGTTTTCTTACATTTTTTATCTTCGTCAACAGTCCAGATTTTATATTCAATAATCATGATTTCGACTTTGAGTTTTTTTTTTTTTTTTTTAAATAATTAAAGATTTATATTATTATTAATTTTAGAATTTATAAAATTAATGGAGATATATATAAGTTTTATTATTGATTTTGAAGAGTTCGAGGAGTTTCATCAAACCTCTCCACCAGGATCTTGGTGGGTGCATTAATGTTTATATAATGACTTAATTTAATGATCTTCCGAGCAATTAATTATGAATTATTGGATGACTCACAATTTCTCTTGCAATCTATTATTGTTCTTCATATATTTATTTAAGAAAATAACATTGTAAACCACATGATATTATAAAGGTGGCGATTGTGCTCATTTAAGTTCCATTTGACCCTATTGTATTTATAAATTAAATAGCTTTCAGTTTAGTTTTTAAAATTAGAAGCGTCTGGTTAAATCATATAAAAATTAATTATGAGAAAAAAACACCTTTTTTTCACTTCTCTTATAATCAGTTGAATGAATTGCTTTAGCGCAATAAGGCCAAACATAAACATAGAATATAAGTGCTACTGAGGCCATGAATAGTGAAAAGTTAGAGGACTCTTTTTCACTTTACTCCTGAAAATGTTAGAGGACTCTTTTTTAATTTTTAAATATATTTTATTTAATTTTATCTTTCAACATTAGATCTATTAGTAATAGGACTTTATAAATTTTTTTATTTTTTTTATAAAGTTATCTCATTTTTATAACCTAGTTCATGAGTTTTGCGAGGTAACCTTATTGACTCGAGTTATTTTTTTATCCTTTTTTAATTAATATTTTATCAACTTCATTCTTTAACATTAGATTAATTGAGAATTTAGAATCATTATTGTTTTTTTTATTTGCTTTTTATAGGGGTTATCATGGTCTTATAACCCAGGTTGTATTTTTACAAATTAGCTAGAATGACTCGAGTTTTTTTTTTGTTCTTTTTTTAATTGAATATTTTTTTTAATTTTTTCCTTCAATATTGGGTTGATTAGGAATTAGACTTTATAATTTATTTTGATTTACTTTCTATGGAGTTATCCCGGTCTCTTGACCCGAGCTTGGCAAGTTAACTCGGGTTTACTCGGATTATATTTTGTCCTTTTTTATTTTTTTTTCAATTTAATTCTTTAACATTGAGTTGATTAAGAATTGGGTTTCATTATTATTATTTTATTTATTTTCTAAGGGGTTATCACAGTATTATGACCTAGGTCATGTGTTAGGCGAGTTAATTATAAATCTCACAATAACTCATTAATTTCGCAACAAAATGATTTGATGGGGGAAAATTAACAAAATTGAATTTGATTTTAACAAATCGAGCATCAAACGAGCATTGGACTTGTTTCTTGACATCTTGAGGATCTAATACCAATCCAACCGAAACAAATAATCAAATCTAACCTTAAATCAATTTAAAGTAAAATGATTAGATTGAAAAACAAAAGTTCAAGTGACAAAAAAAAATCAAATGATAAAAAATAAAACCTTGAAGGATTTAATTAGGGAAAAAATCAGTAAATTTGACTTTGATTTTTTCCAAATTGAGCATCAACCAACCATCATATTTTTATTTTTTTTTGACACTGGAAAGACCTTATACCAATCTAACCAAAACAAATCACCAAGCCCAAACCTAAATCAACCTAAGATAAAAGGATCAAATTGAAAAACAAGAGAGTCAAGTGACAAAAAAAGACAAACGAAAAAAAATTGAGGTGGATCATTGTTGATTTTTTTTTCATTTTCATCATTTTTTTAATAATTTTTATCCTCAAAATTTTTTTTTCTTTCGATTAAATCTTTTTAATACTTAATTAGATGAGATTATTTCTGAAATTATGGTAGAAAGATCAAATTAAAAGACAAAGGATTGTAATGTAAAATACAAAGGAAATACATGACTAATCCCAATTTCATGCCAATTTTTATTTTTTAAAAAAAATAATTTTTTTTTATTTTTTAGCCTATAAATTTGAGAGAGGAGAGATAAAACCATCAGAAAAACGATAAAAGAAAAATAAAGTTATCAATTGTCACAATGTCGGCAACCAAAATGATCAAACTTGGTATCAAAAGGTTCTATTCAATGCAAAGTGTTTGATGGTGGTGGGGTTTTTTTTTTTTTGCTTTCATCTCACTGGAAAAAGTAGATTGTGGCTTGGGAAGTTTTGTGATTTCAAGTTATTTTGTGATTTTTAATTGATTGTTTGTTATTTTAAAGTCATAAGTCAGTTTATTGAGGGTTCTATAATGTTTCCCAGGTTTTTCTTGCAAAATATTTGTTGATATTGGTTTTTTATTCAAAAAAAAAAAACTCGACTTTCTAGCAGGTTTCCACCCACATGAGGTGGCCAAAACCTGGGTAGCAGGAGATGTATCATTTACTTTAAACTTTGCTTAATTATAAAAGGGAGGATAACATGTTATTCACCACTAGTTGTAGAAAAAAAAAAGCCTAGGTTTCCAAGCCCAAAGGCGCCCGAGCCCGGGTAACCTGGCTTTTATCTTTTTTATATTATTATTATTTTGTAAATTTTTTAATTAATACCCTCCTTTTTTTAATGTGTTTTAACATCATCTCTCTTTGTTTTTTAATTATTTTATTTTTAAATAGTAGTTATTTTAAAGTTAATATGTATTTTTAAAATGTCTCAAGATATTATTATAATTTATATTTTCTTTTATATTTAATATAATAAATTGTATTTATATGATGTATTTTTTTTTTTTAAGAAAACAATTGTTTGTTTAAAGGTAGAATGTGTGAAGGATTGATCTCTTCACATGATGGAATATGTTTTCGTGTCATGTGTATCATCTCTACAGATTCACTAATGGCATCAAAAGATTAGCTACACATTGTCGAACTACATGCTCTGAAACTTTGTCTTTTTTGTCGCATCCAAATCATAATTCAGAGGCTGAAGAGACTGCAATAATGCTCATAGACTCAGTCTCTGCCATTTTACATACTGCTAGCTTTCTCTTGGATGTCTCTGTCTCTTGGGGTCCATGATATGACCGTAGACATGTGTCCTGCCTACAACATTTTCTCAGAGTTTTTGTCGCCTTGTTTACATTTTCAGAGATGCGTGCAAACATTATTGAGAGAAATTTAAGACCTCAGCTCTTATGAAAACACTCTTTGATATAGTATATGATCACTCTGATAAATTATAATATTGGTTTTTGGCGCACGATTTGGAAGCTAACTACTTCTCTGTTGCTTTTTTTTTTTTTTTAATCTCTGGCTTCTAGCACGTTAGTGGTGACCGTCTACTGTCTACTGCAGAGGGAGTTCTTTGGGATTCTAACATGGTAAAATAATAAAAATTTAATAAAATAATACAGTATAAAAACATTTAAAAAATTAGCACAAGAGTTTATGATAATACTTGTGATTCCCTTGGACACAAAATTCAATAGAAAGATAAGGAGAGAAAAATTAAACAAAGAAAAAAATTATAAGTTACACACCAAACTCCAATGATTTATTAATGATATCGTTAAAAAAAATCTTGACGAGATGAATTTAATAATATCAAAAAATATTATTTGTCTTTAAATCACTTATGTAGTCCACTTTAATCCTTGTTGGTGATATTTCTTGATATTATTGGATTTGTTTTGTTGAAATCTTTCTAATAATACTATTGATATTGTCATTAAAATTTTGGTATATTTCCAGGGTCTTTTTCTTTCTTTTCTTTTTATTTTTTTATTATTATTAAATCTTGTATTCAATAATTTTATAATTTAAAAAAGTTGTATATAATATTGCAACTCGCAATTATTTTCATCTATATTTTTAACACTATATTATTATTATTATTATTATTATTATTATTATTATTATTATTATTATTATGAATGATAGAATCCAAAGAACTCTTGGAAAGGGAGCACTGTCTATGCAATTATATTTATCCTCTATTAAAAAAATTATATCCCGAGAGAATCTGGGGATCCCATCATGCTACATAAATATTTTTTTTTCTCACCATTTATTGTTTTTGAGAAAATACCGGCTGTGCTTCATTAACTACAATGTCAACAAATACAATTATTGCATTATGACATTATTTGTTCTTATAAAAAAATATTATTGTTTTAAAAAAATTAATTTTTTTATTGTTTTTAAATTATTTTAATGTACTAATATTAAGAATAAATTTTTTTAAAAAATATATGTTAATATATTTTCGAGTAAAAAACATTTTAAAAAAACAACTGTTATCTTAATATCAAACATGTTGTATATAATAAATTCTAACTTTCTTCTTCTACAAGTCTTTTTAATCATTGAGGATTCTAACAAAAAAACAAATTCATGAAAATTGAAGTAACAATCTTTAATTATTGATTATGTTGTGTCTTGCTAGTTAATTTTTTCAAACTAATCATCCCAATTTTTTTATTTTTTCATGATCTATTTAATCTCAATGTATATATAAATGAAGCAGCTTTAATTTGATTTTTAAAACTACAAAGTGTATGATTAATCTAAAACAACAAGTGAAACTGATTAAGAGAAATTTAAAAGCAAAAAACACTTTTTAGTATGTATTTAGCATTAATATGTATTGTAATTTTCAAAATATCTTTTCATTTTAAAATATATTAAAATAATTTTTTTTTTATTTTTGACATCAACATATCACAACCATTAAAAAAAACATATTAATTTGATATTTTTTAAAATCAATAACACTTTTAAAAATATTTTAAAAACATAAACATAAACTATCTTGAACACCAATGTATAAATTGACAAGGGATGCACTTGCCACATGCATGCTAGGTGTAGTGCTCTCAAGAATTTAAGACAAAAATAAGAAAACAAAAAACAATTAATTAAACGCCAATGGTTTGTCGCATGATAAATGAAACCTGTGGACTGTCTGTCTTCATCAGATTTTGTTGTCATCTCAATCAATTTCATAGTCTGCTTCCCTAAAGATTCTCTTGCGAGCTTGCCAGAAATTAAGAGTGAAGATACATGAATCTGTCTTCCAATACTGGAAATTAAGACTGGAACCAATATATAATTCTGTGGTCATTTTCAAATACCTTAACAATTGATTGAAAAATTATTACAGAAAACCTGAAATATTTTGAAGAATCTTATTTTATTTTACTTCATTTTTCCTTTTGTATTTGCAATGAATTTTTTTTTTCTAAACAGTGTTATTTCCAGTTTATTTATCTTAATATATTTATTGATGTGCATGACTTTACCTTATTTTATTTATTTTGTATCATTAATGTATGTTTACATGCATACCTATAAGAATATATACTTAGTAACTATCTAATAAGTATTCCAGTGATAAGAGCTTGAGATTAAGGGGCTTGCTTTTTCTATGGTCTCAGATTCGAGTTATGTGGTTGCTAATATGATGGTCACTGGAGATTTACATGGTCGTTAACTTCAGGGTCAATAAGATTAGTCAATGTGCACGCAAACTGACCCGGACACCTATGTTAATAAAATATATATATATACACACACGCGCACTTAGGTAGATCATGTTTTTTTTATCATATTAATAGTTTGTATGTAAATGTTAATTGGATATTTGTTATTGCATTCTTTGAAAAAAAATTAAAAAAAAAGATAGAAGTTATCGAAACTCTGCTGAACTTAAAGTTCTCTAACAGGTAGTTCGTATGTATACTTCATTTTCGATTTGACCTCTCTGATTCTCAAATAATTTAAGTTTAGAAAGGATTTCAGTAAATTAAAAGAAGAAGAAGAAGAAGAAGAAACCTCTCAGGTCGAATATTATTTACCTAAGCCTCAATCCCAATTACTGGGTCCAATGTAAACCGAAGAAAATAAACTAAGTGAGAAAGGGCTGCTGATAACTCAAATCTGACAATGACTAGTTTCTGTAGTAGATGGAATTTCTGTCAATTTGTTATCAGGACTATTTTCCATACTCCCGGGTGTAAAGAAAATAGAATAGAAATTTTTTATTTATTTATTTTGAGTTGTATTGAAGAAGGAGACATTTCAGAGTTGCTAAAATTATGTTATTTTATTCTAAATTGTTTAAGTATAAAAGTAAACTAAATACTATTATATTAAATAAGATATATTCTTTATAAATGATCTTATATTTCTTAACACTATCCCTCGAGTTGAAGAGCGGATGTAATGAACGGCAAACTTGCATATCATAGTCCAGAATGTTTCATTTTCCAATGGCTTTATAAATATATTTGTAATTTGATTTGCTAAAAAGAGTATTTTGTTTTAACTAGGTCATTTGGTATCTTGTTACGAATAAAATGTTAGCCCATTGCTACGTGTCTAGTTCTTTCATGTAAAACCGAATTGGCTGCTATGTGTAAAATTGTTAAATTATCACAAGACAACAATGTTGGCTTCAAACGCAATATTTTTAAATCCAATAGCAACAATCATAGCCAAGACAATTCATAACATGTCTCTGTCATGGTTCTACAATCGGCTTCTGCTAAAGAGAGGGACATAGCCTCTTTGTCCGTCGAGAAATAAGGGCAGATCCCAAGAAAATACAATAGCTTGTAGTTGATCTATGCGATGCCGGACATCCACCCCAATCTGAATCGGAAAAGGCTCATAAAGACAAATTATTCTGAGTAGGAAAAAATAAACCTTATCCTAAACTGCTTTTCAAGTAACGCACCACACGTAAAGCAGGTTCAATATGTGGTTTGCGTGGTGCATGCATGAATATGCTTCATACATAAACCTAATAGGTAATGTTTGGTTGGGTAATAGTCCAGTAAATTAGGCGACCAACTAGTCATCTATATTGAAAAGGATCTTTAAGCAAATCACCTGATTCTGAGAGCTTCAAGTTTTGCTCCATTGAAAAATTTATCGGCTTAACACCTAAAAAACCACATTCCTTTAGAATTTCTAAAGTATACTTTCGTTGTGAAATGGAAATAATCATTTTGGACAAAGAAACTTTGATACACGAAAAGTACTTCAAATTGCCCAAAACTTTAATATGAAAATAAGTATTCAAAAACTGATTAAGAGCTAGTATGAAAGCAACATTGTTCTCGGTAATAAAGATATCATCAATGTATATCAATAATGCTATAAATTTTTTGACCTTGCGACATGTGAATAAAGAGTAGTCTGTCTTGGATTGAACAAAAACAGTTGCTTAAATAGCTGTAAAGAATTTGGGAAACCATTGTCGTAAGGCTTGTTTTAAACCACAGAACGACTTGTGAAGGTGACACATTAAGTTGTCCCCCTGTCACCGAAGACCAAGAGGTGGGGACATATAAAATTTTTCATGAAGATCACTATGAAAAAAAAAACATTGTAAACATCAAGCTAATAAAAAGACCAATCTTATGCAGCTGCTAAAGGTAATAAACAATAAATAGTAGTCATTTTAGCTGTGGGAAAAAATGTATCATGGTAATCAATATCTTCCAATTGAGAATGTTAAACCTTAATAGCACAAACATCTATAAAAACAAGTCTATTGTAAAAGACCTTTGGATGCTGAAATTATTACTAGTAAATAAAGAATGAAGTCGTAAAGGTTGTGTTGTGTGTGTTTAAAAGTTTAAAGAAGATGATTACAGAGGAAATGATAGCTTAGAAGAAAATGAAGAACCAAAATAAGATAGCGTACCTTAGGGCTCAAGACAATTTATATAGCACTGAATCCGCATGGATATGTCTATATAAGGGATATAGTGGTTAATGTATCAATCACTTATAAATTTGGATTACTTTAGGATTCAGGTATGGAGTGAAAATAGGCTTCTACAAAAGCTGCATGAGTTCTAGGTTTTATAGGTTATGTATTGTTGATGATGATCGTAAGACCAATTTATAAGGTTCACGTGACCAAAAAGCATGGCTTCTATAAGTTCTTTTGTGTGGTTGGTGGTGAGTGGATAAAATTTAACCTAAGAGTGATGCATCAAAGGTTGAATGATTGGTATTCAGGTATGTCTGGCCTATTTGGGATCATAGTGAGTTTTTTTATCTAGAGGTGTTGCCTTGGTGGACTTTAACGACACCTTAGGTCCAATTTAAAGACACATGTTGTGTGCTTATTAGGTCAACAAGACTTATAGAATGTTGAATTAACTATCTTGGTTTTAGTTGAGCATTAGGTTATATGATATGCTTGAGTTTGATATTATGCAATCTATATTTGGTTATTAGATTCACATATGATTTTCATGGTCCATTAATTCTTTAAGCTTGAGTCTTTTAATGGCCTTACCTCATAATATTTGACATAGGTTGTATGGTCAGGGGTGTATATCATAGGCCAATCATTTGCCTCCAAGCTTATTTGGTGTGATTAACACACAAACTTTACTTAACACGAAGCATGAAAATGCCTCATTTCAAATTCAATAGTGATGTGCGCTTAATTCGTGTATTCTTATTTCTTATTTAGGTGCAACCAGGATGATGCCATTTGCATTTAGGTACCCAACAATGATCTATTATTTTTCAATTCTCATATCAAGTGTTATCTAATCATATGTTTCTATCTTTATAATGTTCTTGCCATTTCATTTCTCTAATATAATCATTATGAGAGAGCACATACGGAATTATAGAGGTTATCACATGGACAGGTGTGAGGAAGTCATAAATTGTTACCTTTTAAAATTCAAACCAATCATCCTAGCATTGCTATGAGCTCCACTAATGGTACATGTATCGAGATAAATTAGGCTCGTTTAATGAGGTCGTTGGCCTATATAAAGTTAGGAGTTGGCTTTCCCTTATCATTTTCACTAAAGCTCTATAAGTTTTTTCCTTTGTCTTTATTAGTAATTTTTAGGGAGTCCATGCCATTATATAAAACCTCAACATAGACCTAGATTCATCAGAACTCTATTTTTTTTCTTCAACCATTACAAGGGATTTTTGTGGTCTATTATGCCTCTAAACCAGCATTTCAAGGAGTTTTTGTGTGTCTAATAGGTATTCATTTTTGTACAGCCAAAACAAAGTCTAGCGAATAGGCCTTTACATGATAAAGGCAATACACTTATGCATCTGGACCCTATATCACCATGAACTTGACTTTTATATAGGTTTTCTTCTTGCCTAAGACACTTAAAGATTTCCCTTGAAGGAGAGTGGTGATGGTGATGATGGCCATGGTGATGGCGATGGCATATTCTATGATTACAATTACATGTGTCTGTTTTTGTCCTTTGCTTTTCTCCTTCTGTTGGTGGTTTATAGTTGCCCTTACCGCACCTCTTTCTTGTTTCCCTCAAATGAGTTGTCTATATTTTTGGGTCTATGTCCGGCCCTTTGTGGGCAAAACCTATAACTTTCTTTGTGGTCATAGTTTCTTTCATGTTGCGTACTGTTGAATCGGTAACTATGGTTTATATAGCATTTAAACCACACTTGGATGTTAACTTAATGATGGGGCTTTGGATGCGGATCCGGGTTGACTCGTTGCTTGTAAGTTGCCCCCAACCTAGCGTGGTCTTTGTTTTATGCATTTCCCTTGGTCACATATGAAGTTTGGTATTGGCTTGTCACTGGTTTTGGATTACTCGGTGATAGAGGCTTAGAGTGACAATAGGATTCTATAAAAGTTACTAAAGTTCTAGGTTATGTGGATTGTATATTGTTGAAGATAATTATAAGACCAATCTCTAAAGAACACATGTTCGTGCCTTTATTTAATGCATGCATGTTATGTCCTCAAGCAATTTGGACTAGATTCCGTAGTGTAATTCTTTTCTTGTAAGCTTTTTAAATAAATCTTTTGGTTAAAACTAGTATAGATATACAATTTTGTCAATATTAATTGTTTCTTAATTATACATCGTGATCAACTTCAGTGTGCTCCAAATTAAATCTCCACATACCTTCATTCTTCTCGTTAATTCTATATGTCATTGCCGCCTTGGTTCAGTGCATGAGGAACAAAAACAGCTTGAAATTTATACAAAGAATAGGTTAATTCAATGTCTTAACTCTCAAGCTACCAAGATGCATGCACGTATCCTCTCTTTCACGTAAACAAATTTCTTTCCTCAATGTAATAAAATAAGCATGGAAAGAATAAGAAGGAAATAAAAAGTTGTTCTTCATTATTTTATGGCTTGCTAACATAAACATGAAAAAGAATGAGTTTTTTTATTTATTTATTTATTTAAAAAACAGAGAGAAAGAAGAGCAATATATTGCAGATGCCCATCAAAAACAAAAACAACAGTAGAATATTATACAATATCTTTATTATTATTAAAATAAAAGTACAATAATTCAATTTTAATAAGTGCGTCCAGCCAATTTGACATCATTTTAAGTCCACCAACATAACCTCAGCTATTTTTCTTATTTGATAATGTTTGATATTGTGATAATGATTGGTTTTTTTTAGAAATTTCTACTTTTTAAAAAAAAAATTATTACAATCTTTTATACAAAAGAATTAAGAAAACTCTAATAATACTAAATTAAAAAAATAAAATAGAAAATTATTTTATTTAAATAGAAAAAACATAATAATAAAGAATAGAAAAGATTAGAAAAAACATATAATAATGATGTTTTGTGGGTTATAGCAATACTTAAAATATTAGTGCGCTTAATTGCTCCCAGTGATGACAGATTAGTGAAAAGAGATTTATATTCTAACTAATAGAGCATCTTCAATGGCAAAATCCTTTTTAAAAAAAGTTAAATTGTTAATATAGTTTTTTTAATAGTATAAATATGTTTTCTTTTTTAGCACTTCAATAAAAAATCATTTTAATAACTTAATTGTATTTTAATATGTTTAATATTAATATTTCTAGTTCTTTTAAAAAAATATTGAGAAAAGTTGTGGAGATGAATAAAGGATTTTTTAAAAATAATCTATTTTAATGATTTTGATATTTTTTAATAAATATAAGGAATGATTTTTTTCTTAATAAAAAAGTTATATTATTTTTTTATTTAGATATTATCTTGGAGCTTCAAAATCAAAGAATAAAACCTGAAAAAGAGTTCGCTCTTCTTTGGAGATGTCCTCGTAAAGGCAATTTTGTCAAACTGTGGCGGCCGAAAGCGAGGTGGGGCTGTTTTGGTGGTCTGCCGTCCTCATGCATCCTCCACTGCCAGCCGTGAACCCCTTGGAAGTTGAAATAGTCTGCAAGTCTAAAATCTCCAGCCGCCCATTTTTGCAATCCCAAGCGGTTTCGGACCGCTGCAAGCTGCGCCTGTGCGCAATTGTGTGCCTCATCACACGGATATTTTGCGCGTCAACAAGCATGGATTTTGTGCAGCCATTAATGGACTCAACTTGGAACTTGCTAAGAAATATTCTACACTTTTTTCTACTAAAAAGATTGATGGGCAAGATGAAGATAAAGTTTAATTTTTCGATAAGATAATGAAGGGGAAAAAAGGGAGGTCCACAGGTCTGTGCTACAATATATTAGTCATCCAAAGTTGATGGTTCTAGTCAAGTTTTGGACTTTTGGACGCGGCTATCTTCTTAAATCCCATGCATCCTCGCCCCCACACAAGTACGTTTGGCATTATGTTTCAAAAATAAAGTTTATTTTATTATTTTTATGTATGTTTTTTTTGGATGATTTTTATTTTTTATAAACATGGATATTTTTTATTTTGTATTTGAGATCTTTTGTCAAGTGGTGGTCTTGGACCTCTGTCCATGTAACTCTTAATTTAAATCTGATTGATGTAAATTATCTTGATTTTGAAATGTTAATCTAATAATTAAACATGAATTTAACATATTTACACGTAATTAATTTGAAAATTTGAACAACAAATTAAATGAATCAAACCCTTGACATTGGTGTTGCTATCTTAGTTGAAGATCAGAAACTGGAATAAAATTAAAAGGTATGAGTGTTTTATTATTAATTACACATAATTTAATCCAATAAAAAAATTAATGCTTCCATTAAAAAATTTAATAGTTGAACAAACATTTAAGAATAATATTATTTTTTATATATTTTTATTGTACAATGTAATTATTACTATGTCCTTGAAAAAAAAACACTGGTAATGTCCAAGGAGGTTTTCTAAAATTTCATAATTTTTATACAATCTAATTATCTCATAGTCTTTTTTTACCTCAATTTTTGTTTTTCAATTATCCCATGGAGTTAAAGGTATTATAATTTAAAAAAAAAATTAATTGGCCAACAAGTGGGAAACACCCACGTATTTCAAGTAGCATCTCCCAATAGTTGCTGGTTGCCTTCAAGGATGGTGGGCTGACGTGTGTCAAGTATGGTGAAGCTCCGGTGGCAATTTTTTTTTTTTTTCTCTTTCCTCCACCTCTGTGTTGGCTTTGTAAAATTACAAAGTGGTCCTCGATCTTTTAATTGTATTGAATTTGATTTAGTTGTTTTTTTAATTTCATCTATTGATATTTGATTTTTTTATGTTTTTTAATCAAATTTGATTCGTATTTATTTTGCTTCTAATCTTTTTTTCTAATTGAATTTTTTTATCTCATCTTTCATCATTTGATTTTAATTATTTTTTTGTTGTTGAATTTAATCCTCATCCTCATTTTTAATCAAATTTGATTCCTATTTATTCATTCTTTTGATTGTTGTTTTTTTTATATATTATTTTCTTGATTTTTATTTTCCTTTCAATTTTTTCCTTCCTCTTTTTTTCTAGATTTAGTCTTCATTATTTTAATTGTTCTTTTTTAATTCTTTTCTTAATTTTTTTAAATTTTTTCCTTTAGTATTTTATTTCATTTATTTTTTAATCCAATCTTGGTTCTCATTCTTTTAATTATTCTTTTTTATCCTTTTTTATTTTATTTTTTGATTAAGTCCTTTGTTATTTTATTTCATTAGTTTTTATACCAGATTTGATTCTCATTATTTTGATTGTTATTTAATTTCTTTTTAATTTTTTATCGTTAAGAAATTTATTCAAGATTTGTTATAGTATTTGTATGGTCATCTCGATTTCATAACTAAAATTGCTGGTTTTAAAGATTAGTTTGATTTAACCCTGATATTTTTTTTATCTTATCATTTGATATAAAGTTACTAGACCTTAAATTTTCTTTTTTTTGTCTTTTTTTCTTTGAAGTTATCTCTAATTACTAATTAATTAAGTTAATCTAGATTCATTTGAGTTATTATTGGTTAAATATTTTTTTTCATCTTAAAAACAGTTAACCCACATCAAAGCAGCGCGAAAAACAAATCTAGTTACATATGATACCATATCGTCCATTGATTTTATTTTTTTCTTTTTTATATTTGGAGGTATTTATCAGAACTCAGAAGTAAGGGTTGGGTGGGTCAGGGAAGAGGGATGAATGAGGTTGGTAGGGTCCACTGATGATGACAGCCACCTTTACGTGCTATCTCTTCACTGCAATTATTTTCTACCTTTTTCATATTCTGCTTTGCAATATTTTTTAGGATTTCCATGTTTCTTTCACGCAAGACAATATAAATTTTATGTTGAGATTTTCATTTGATTAATGAAAATCAAATGAAAATGAGAAAATTTTGAGTTAATTATTATATATTGTAACTCACCAATAGTCTTTTCATCTCTCAATGGTCCAACCATAGTTTTAAGGCCTGTCCAGGCGAGTCGACTCGGGATTCGGGGCTAGAACCGAGTCGGGTTGAAGAAAAAATAGAGGAAAACAAATCCAATGTGACCCGATTGCATCTCGTTGACTTGTTTTTTTTACTAAAACGATGTCATTTTAATTATTTTTTTAAATTAACCCGGTCGAAACTCGAAGCCTGAACCTTGGACCGGGCTGGCTATTGGATCGAGTCTAAAAACTATGATTCTAACTTCATAATTCGTTTTATTTTTTTTCTTTGTGAAATAATATTATTCTTTTATTGAAAAGAGAATTTTCTTCTTCCAAATCTTAAAAATGAAAGCATGGATGTTATATTTATATATAGATGTGGTGGAATAAAAATCTTACAAGTGTAGTTGCTGAAATAAAAACTACTTTTTTAAAAAATAAATTGTAAAATAAGTTAGAATATATATATATATATATATATATGGAATTGCAAATGAGAGTGTATATATTGAGATAGTAATTGCAAATGAGAGAATTTTTATAAAAATATAGTAAAATAATTTTTTAATTCAATTATTTTAAGCTTCTTCTAATACATTTCTATTTTCTAGCATAGCTAGGAATTCCAAGAGATTTGTGGTGATTGAGAATTTTTGCTCTTTTTCTTTATTATTTAGATTTAAATTTAAGATTAATATTTAAAATAAAATATTAAATTCCTTGAACATCACTGCAGTTTTGTTGGCATGTACCAATAACTTAATCACCAACCATGATTTTTCATGAGAAACAAGAAGAAAATTCACGCACCGGGGTCCACATTGGAATTATTAATAACCTAGCAAACAGGGCTGGAAAAGGCTATAATGGTAATATCACGTGTACATGACTGGTTACGTCATCCAGACAAGTGCCACCCATTCACCATGTTTATAACCGTCAGATTGAACTCTTGACTGAGACCACCGAGTGAGGACAAATTAGTAAATTAGGACCACAAAAACTGCTATAAAGACATCCTCAATACATTGAACTCAGAAGAAGAAAGGAAGAGAGGCAGAAAACAAATCTCGTTTGCTTCTCTACTCCCTTAGCTTAAAAAATCTCTTTCCATAAACACAAGCCCTGTTAGGGAATGCAGAGAGATGAGAGGGGTTCTGTTAACAAACTCTGAATTATCTTACCGTGCCAAGAAGTGCATCGGCGGCAGAAACTGCCACCGAAAACACGTCGAGGACGGGTGATCCATAGTGTTTTCTCAAGCGATTTTCTCCTTCTTAAATCTTGTAGTTTTCACCTTCCAAAATCTTAAATCTCTCTCTGTATATTTTATTTCCTTAAGTGTTTTTTTTTTTTCTAGTGAAGTTTTCTTTCGATGGCAGAAAAAACAAGTGATGGCCACCCAACCTTGCTTCATGGGAAATATGAAATGGGTCGGTTACTAGGCCATGGCACCTTCGCTAAAGTCTACCACGCGCGTAATTTGCAAAGTGGCAAGAGTGTAGCCATGAAGGTAGTTGGCAAAGAGAAGGTGATAAAGGTAGGAATGATGGAGCAAGTCAAGCGAGAAATATCAGTTATGAAGATGGTGAGGCACCCCCATATCGTTGAATTAAATGAAGTCATGGCTAGCAAGTCGAAGATCTATTTCGCTATGGAACTTGTTCGAGGCGGCGAGTTGTTCTCCAAGATTGCTAAAGGTAGGCTAAGAGAAGATGTGGCTAGAGTTTATTTTCAGCAGTTGATATCTGCTATTGATTTTTGTCATAGTCGCGGCGTTTATCATCGTGATTTGAAGCCAGAGAATTTGCTGCTTGATGAAGATGGGAAGTTGAAGGTTACAGATTTTGGGCTGAGTGCTTTCTCTGAGCATTTGAAGCAGGATGGGTTATTGCATACAACTTGCGGAACACCAGCTTATGTTGCACCTGAAGTAATTGGGAAGAAAGGGTATGATGGTGCTAAAGCAGATCTTTGGTCTTGTGGTGTTATTCTCTATGCGCTCCTTGCTGGGTTCTTGCCATTTCAAGATGATAATATTGTGGCTATGTATCGAAAGATTTACAGAGGTGACTTCAAATGCCCCCAATGGTTCTCCTCTGAAGCCCGACGACTGATCACAAAGCTTCTTGATCCTAATCCAAGCACTCGAATCACGACATCCAAGGTCATGGATTCAACTTGGTTCAAGAAATCATTGCCAAAGACGGTGAGAAGCAAAGAAGAGATGGAGTTTGAGGCTTTCAATGGAGAAGAAGATGCTAACGGAGACAAAGCAAAGCAACCTGAAACACTAAACGCGTTTCACATAATATCTTTATCACAGGGATTCGATTTATCACCGCTTTTTGAGGAGAAGACAAGGGAGGGGAAAGAGGAGCTGAGATTTGCCACAACAAGGCCAGCAAGCAGTGTGATTTCAAGACTCGAAGAGGTGGCCAAAGCAGGGAATTTCAATGTCAAGAAGAGTGATTCCAAAGTGAGATTGCAAGGGCAGGAGAGGGGCAGGAAAGGAAAGCTAGCTATTGCAGCTGACATTTTTGCTGTCACACCATCGTTTTTGGTGGTCGAGGTGAAGAAAGATAATGGAGACACTTTGGAGTATAACCAATTCTGCAGTAATGAGCTGAGACCAGCCCTCAAGGATATTGTTTGGACATCTCCTGCAGAGAATTCAACTCTCGCTTGAATTTGAGAATTGGGATTTGGAGCAGACTCAATTGTAGTCGTTCTTGTTTGTGATGTGACACAGAATAGTCTTCATTTTATCTACTTTTTTTCCTCTCCGTGCGTGTGAATTATGTGGTGCTGTCAGAGTACAAATGATCTGTGAATTCTTTCACCAAAAATCTTAAATCGCTGATCACATTTTCATGTTTGTGTGGGCTATGTATGTTCCAAGTTGGATTGGATTGCTCTTCTGTTTCATTAACCTTGTTTTCTGCTCCGTCTTTCTTTTTCCTGTTTTACTCCTGAGTTACCATATAACTAGAAAGTTGGTCGGTATTCTTTCTTCTTTTTCATCATTCGTTTTCGAGGACCATGACGTGCCTCTTCCATGAAGGGGATGCGCTGCAGGTGGTTCAGATAATTTAAAAATACAAAAATAAAATTTAATTTGCAGGAATTTTTGTTTTCAAAACTCAAGACAGTGGTGGCATCTTGCTCCAAACGGACACGAAAGAGCATGATTGATCTGAAATCCCTTTTTTTTTTCCGCTGCTAACCGTATCCCCATTCTTTTTTGGTAGAATATAATTTATATTTTTTTGTCTTTGAAAAATATTTTTAAAAAAGATTAAAAAGAATTAAGCTTTATGGTTTGGTAATCTTCGTTGATGTTGTGGCACGCGTAGAGTAGCGCGTCCAACATTGTAGGCAGTATATGATAAGACATAAAACAAAACGTTGTCGTACAGCATTAAGTGGCGTTTATATGATTGGGATCGCTGCATGTGTCTCAATTATTGTCCTCTCTTCTGTTGCCCAACCCGCTCAAGTTGCTCTAAACGAGCATGAGAGAGATTGTGCTGCAGTACAAAAATATCTTCTATAAAATTGAGTTGATTTACTAAATTCGAATTATAAAATAAAAATAACTTTATAAAAAAAATGAAAAATGAAAAATTTATATTTTCAATAATTCAAGTTGAAGAATGAAATAAATAAAATTAATTAAAAATGATAAAAAAAAAAACTCTAAATCAATCTGATTAACCCGCAAAACTTGTAATTCGGGTCATAATAATCCCATAAAAAATAAAAATAAAGTTAAACTCTTAATCAACTCAGTGTTATGGATGATATTAAAAAAAATCAATAAAAAAATAGATAAGCCGAGATAACTCATGTTAACCTGTCAAACTTGAATCATAAGACTAGAATAACTACATGAAAATAAATCAAAATAAATTATAAAGTCTAATACCCATTAAACCCAACATTGAAAAATGAATTTGCAAAAAAAATTTGTTAAGGAACAAGTTGTTAAAGGCCAAAGTATTTCACTATTCATTACTATAGTGAAATACAAAAGTCGTTTAATAAATCTTGATGATCAAACTATAAAAGATCAAAATATTTCACCGTTCATCACTAAAGTGAAATACCAAGGTCTTTTAGTATATATTAATAATAATAATTAAATGTGTGTGTTGTAAATTTTGTCCTTTCATTTTAAATGAAATTAAAACTTAATTCTAAGATGGTCTCATAGTGTTGCCTTCTCTAATGATATAGGGCAATAATATCAAATACAAAAATTATTTTAAAGGAAAATATTTTTTTCAATAGAAAAAACTGTAAACACAAGTTTTTTCGATACTTTTTTGTAGTTAAAAAAAATTCTAATTAAAATAAAAAAAAATTATACATATATATAATCAAATAAATTGAAAACTATATATGTTAATAAATGAAAAAAAAGAGTCATAAACGATAACTAAAATAAAACATGAAAAATCAAGAGACAAATATAGATCGATATATTTAATCTCGCAAGACAGGACATTTATCCGATTGTGCTTGCTAAATGTATTAATTAAAAGAATTTTTTATTCAATCAAACAATAGTAGAAATATACACACATTAAATTAATTGAATAAAATAAAAAGAAAAAAAATCATGTAAGACCGCACATATTATAAATATAATTTGAACATAAATGTTTTTATTTTAAAAAATAAAATTCATCAATACAAGAGATTAAAAAAATAAAGATGAAAAAGAAAAACATCTTAAAACTTAAGTGCATACAAAATAACAAAAAATAATAATCATTTAAAAGATATTATATAAAACAAATTAAAAGAGAGCAATGATATTAATTTAGATATAAATAAAAATAATAATTTAAAAGAAAAAGGTCAAACTCTACTACGCTTAGCAAGCCAGACCAACTCGTCTGCCCCATTTTGTTAGGATCCACACAAGTGCTGGGGCCCTTTTTTTTCCATCTGGAACGGATGATATGTTGTTTGCCCTAATTTGTTTTGAAAAAAAAAGGACACACATTGTTTAATTTTTCCAGAATCTAGCCATTGTTGTGGCTGAAAAATCGAGGCATAAAGGTTTTTAATCCAAAAACTCATGTTTTACCCAAAACACCAAGAAAACATCATAGAAATCATCATAAACCTATCATTGATTTTAAAAAACCCAAAAAACCATCACAAAACTTGATACAAAAAATCTTCACGAGTTAAAATATTCTTTTCTAGACATTTTCAAAGTGAAAAAAAACCACCTTATGTAAACTTCTCTCATCAAATGAAACAATTTGACACAAAGATCAACTATTTTGGTGGCTAAAATTGACGTCAATGATATTGTTTCTCTCTCTACACAACATTTAGTGATCTCTTTCTATTCCTTTTCAAATCAGGAACTACAAAATAACAAAAATAAATTTTTGTACCAAAATTAGATTGAGAAAATATTGAGATACTGAATACTTATTGTTTTTAAAGAATGAGAACTAAATTAAACTTTTTATATGAACTTTAAAACCATCACCCTTTTTGTGATGCTTTTTTTTGCTTTTGTCGCCTATCTTTTAATTTTATCCTGAGTCAAAAAAATTGACTCAATTGTCCTTGAATTTGATAAAATACAAAAAATACAACCGCATTAAAAAAATTTGAGAATAAAATTAAAAGAAATATTTTAAATAATAAATTTAATAAAATATGAGAGAATAAATAATGAATTTATGCTATAGAAAACACCCTCGCATTTTAGTTTTTTACTTAATTGTGATTGTTAACACGTGTAAACTTATTTGGAAATTCTCTTATCGTTGAATAAAAAAGGTTTCATGTGTCACGTGCACTGGCTAGTTTGCTTATTTACTGTAGTGGGACTTTTTTATTTTTCATTTTTGAATTTTACAACTAAAATAAATATTCATAATAAAAAAATATTTAAATTTTGAAAGAAAAAAATGTATTCTTGTAGTAAAAAATCATATTTTTTATTAATGTATTTCCTTTTCATTTTGATAAAAAAATATCCTTTTAACCAGTACCATATTTTTTTTTAATAAAACCTAAAGCCAATTATAATAAGTATTTCATAAAAGTTTTAAAAATTCAAAATTGAGAAAAAAATACATTTTTTCAATTAAAATCTCATTTTTTATTCGTTGATTCATTTTTATTTTGAAGAAAACATGTTTTTTTATTAGAAAATATTTTTTTAAAAAAAATATTTATGACATGAATAACAAGTTTTAATAAAAAAAATAAGTGTTTTATTACTGCAACCACACACAAAAACCAGGACAACAATTAATGTGAGAAAAATATATAAAAAATTAGTAACAAAAAAAAATTATTCTCATTAAATATTCATGAATTTGTTTTTTTAAAATCAATTTAATATATAATTTCTCATAAAATAATTGTTAGGATTAATATAAAGAAGCTCTAACCTTAATTGAAAATTATGACAAAACCGAATAAGTTTTCAAATATAATTTTAATTTTTTGATTTAAAGAGTATTTCATTATAAAATATATTAAAAAACAAATAAATAAATAGAAAAAAAAGGCCAAAAGAATCATGTCAATCCTATTTAGAATACCTAACTGTCGTGCAAATTTACTTTTGTTGGTTTCTTAAAGAACAAACAACAAGACATCTATCATGGAAAACGACGTGGCATCAGGTGGATGGAAAATCAAGGACCCTGTATTTCAGACTCCAAAACCTAAATTGCAACATATTTTCAAAAAAGGAAAAACCCTTCAATACATCATATAAACCTTAATACCTCCGCTGAATCTAAAAACTCAAAATTAATATGAATCTAAATAATTTTTTGTGGGTTTTGATATACTTTTTCTTGGCACGGTTAAAAAAATTAAATTATTTTTATTAAAATCTTCTTTTAATAGAATAGATAATAATATTAAAATTGATCTTATCTGTAGCCGAAATATAACTAGTCTAAATACTTCTTTAACATTATTTTTCCACCTATTTATTCTCTTCTATGTAAGTTTATATGGATTGAAATGTAAAAAAATAAATTTAAGATCAAATTATAAAAGTAAAATTCTTAAGCATCAAATTATTTTTTTCAAGAAAAAATAATTAGCAATCCAAAATAAACCGTGAATTTATATAGCAAAAAAGTTGTGTTTATATACATGATGTAATGTAATGTAATATATTTCTGTGATTTTTTTAATCAATTTTTAAATACTTTTCCCCTTCCTACTTATGTTGGCCTTCACCTAGGGCTTTTTGAGCTAGCAGTAGATCATGGAGATGGTCTTCAATTATAGATCAGATGAGCACAATATTTTTTTTATTTTTAAAGAATAATATAAATTATATTTTAATATCTTATTTAATAAGTTAAATTATTAAATTATAATAATTCTGTAATATATGATATTAGTGTTTCGATGATAATATAAGTTTAAATTTTATGATTTTAATTAAAATTTAATTTTTTGTTTTGATGCGTGGGTGATAGCGTGAATTTAGACATCCTCGAACCCGGGGAGCAGCAGGAGAAGACAAGCCCCTCCCACCACCAGGCCAAGAATAACATAGTGAATTTGTGATAAGCATTACTGATGATGGTTTTCTGCGTTTCAAATAATTCTAATTGATTTTTTTAACCATTATTAGCAGTGATAGCGTTGATTGGGATGATTTTTGTGATAATCATTAGCGATAAAGTGCACTTTTCGAGGGTAGGGTTTCTTTGAATTCAAAATAAAAAAATAAATAAAATAAAAATAATGATGGCTTTCCGAGTCATTAAGTACGAAAAAGTGACATTAGAAAAAGGGTAATTGCGGGAGCCACAGCATGCATCGAGTTGTGTCTGCTCCTATTGGCTAGCTTCATAAATAACATAGTGAATTTGGTCACCTACTAGTCATATTTATTGAGAGAGTAACCCTTTTGTATGCTTTACAAAATAAATGATACAACAAATTTCAGCAAGCTCATCATTTTGGGCTAAATTCTGAACTTGTATGCGAAGACTTTTCGTTACATTTTTACATATAATTTCTAAGAAATGACCTATTTAATTGCATCCATCTTCGCATAAATGATGCAAAAAAAAAATATATATATATACATATACACATGTGATAACTATCTAATAGGTGATTTAATGGTAAGAATTTGAGATTAAGGAGTTTGCTCCACCTCTAATTTTAAGTTCAAGCCCTGTGGTTGCTAATATGATAACTACCGGAGACTTATATGGTCGTTAACTTCAGAGTTCATGAAATTCATCAAGATATAAACAAGCTAGACCGGACACTTATAATAATAATAATAATAATAATAATAATAAAAACATGCACATGGCAATGTTTCCATTCTTTGGCATCTAAGTGGGGGAGGTCTTTAGATTCAGCCAGGTAAGTGGTTAAATATTAGTTCTTTAATAACATCATTATTAATTTTGATTAGTTTACAAGCATTATAGTGGTGAGGCCCTTGGAGGTGGTAATGGATGATTACGTATTTTATATATATATATATATATATATATATATATATATATAAATAATAAATTTTTAAGTTTATTTTATTTGATGTTTGAGAGTATGGCAATAATTGTTTTTAAAAATATTATTTTATCCATAAAGTATATTAAAATAATATATTTTTATTTTTAAAAATTTATTTTAAACATTAATATATTAAAATAATCTAAACATTTAAATTTTTAAAAGATACAATTCCAAACATGTTCCCAAACAACCATCCTGATCATACATTGATGGTCTAGTATAACTAAAAAGAATTACGAGACAATTTTCAATATAATTATAAGTCTTCAATCATTGTTAAAGAAGACAAAACCGGGTTGTTGTCACGGTTATTGATTAGACAACAGCGGGCACCGCTGTTTATTCTTCTTCTTGTTAATTAAAACCAGGTTATTGTTAAACCCATTGTTTTTGATTCCAAGTAGATGGTTTTGTAAAATAATTACTAAAATTAGAGGATTTAAATCTTAAGGTGTGATCTGTGAAGGAGAAAGCATACATGCTTGGGCCCACTTTTGTCCATGGTTGGTAAATCAAGATGACCAAAGCATCAGAATTGCCACATAGGACGCTGGTTTCTTACAGAAGCTAGATTTGTAATAGAACTTAAGTTGGGCTTACAGTGGAATAATCAATGGGCTCTACCCATCATGATTTACATTTGAGTTTCTACACTGCAAAAGAAAAAACAATAGGATTTGTTGTTGCGGAAGCCCAATCCACCATTATCCTTTGATTTGAATAATCTACCCCATCTTTGTCAATCAATCCCACGTTAATCGTGGATAAAATAAAAAACATCCCTTTTATTTATACCAATTATGGAAGACAATTCGAGATATTTCTTATGATTCAAAGGATTACAGAGCTCCAAGATATTCGAAACGTGTGATCTGCTTTCACCCCTTAAATTGGATTGTCACCCTTGGAAATCAATACAAGCATGGTCTTGGTAAGTTTTGTTGGGAATTCCTAGCTCCCCATCCAATACCTGCAAGCAGCAGCGGCACACAAACTGGCCTTATTAAGTTCTAGAATTGTTGAAGGAACTTAGGATTTAAGCCCTCGATAAATAGTTGGTGAAAATAATCGAACACCATATTTTCCATACCCCCCTCACCTCCAAATTCCACCCCCGCATCATTAACCAGCCTCTTAATCCTGTTTCGCCTCCTTTTCATAGATGTAGATGCGTGAAAAGTTTTTGTATTAGCGTCCATATCCCTTAGCCAATCCTCCTTCACACGTTGATGCCAGTACAACTCCTCTTGGGATAGCTAGCAGCTAGGAAAGCTTATCTGATCCACTCCTGAACCTAGAATTCTATATGATTAATGGCAATCTGGATAAGCACCTCACCTTCTTTGAGCTGGTGGAGTAATAAGAGATGGCTGTCAGAAGTCCATATATAGTGCACACTTTGTTTCTCATGGCATTAAAATTAATCCCTCTGTATATATGCACGAAATCTTCCCACTAAATAAAGATCAAAAGATTGTACCTCCGTTCTCATACCCTCATCTTCTAAAACAAGTTCCTCTTCCTCTTCTTCTATCAAAGACAAAATTTCAAGACGCGGTTCCATTGACAAAAACTAAGAACACACAGCACTCATTTCCTTGCCAAAAAAGCAAGATCACTACCTCTCTATAATAGAAAGACCCGTAACTTCATCAATTTTAAGAAAGCCCCACCCATTTTTAATTAACCAAACATGAAGCATCCTTTTCAAATATATTTCTGGATTATCTATTACCAATTTGTGGTCATAGGATGACACTTTTAACCTAAAAGCCCATGAGCATGCCTAAGAATAAAGCTACATGTCAATGAGACCACCTCTTGTCTGATCAAGTTCAAATTGTAGTCAATTACCATGAATTACTGCTTGGTTACCAGTAAAAAATACCTGACTTCCTTACTCAATCTCTAACATATATTTTTTTTTGTTGGTACAGGAACTATAAGTGTAAAAACAACGTACGTGATTAAATATAATTTTGGACATGATTCGATTAAATATCCAAACTCATTGGATTAGTCAATGATGTGTATCATTGAGTTAATGTATAGTGCTGAACTTTTTAGCAAAAAAGTAAAATTACAAAAATCAAATTTATTTTTTTATTTTGATCAGGTTTTGATTGAGACTATCCATTATAATTAAGTGTTAAAAAAAAAAAGAATTTAATATACCAGCACCTCTGCCCCACTAGATAAAAAAAGCATCATGATAAGGTTATCCTACTGTACTAAAACATTTATAAAACACTAGCTATTTAACTTGTGCTTTGTCGTGGATCTAATAATTTTAATATAATAAGTAAAAAATGAATATGCAGACTTTTCCTATGTTTTTTCTTTATTTTCTTACAAAAAATCCCAATTATAAATCGAAAAGCCTATACATATATTTAATAAAATAAATTAAGAATCATTAATGCCAATAAATAAAAAAAATATTAATGTTTCTATTCTATTCGCCTCACTACGAGTCGAATAATGTTTTTTATAACACAAAAGAATGAAGTGTAGGTGTTATTAACATATTTTTGGACATCAAGTAAAAAATATAATTGCAAATAAAAAATTGAAGCTTACAAATAATATAATAAAATAAAAGTTATATGTGTTAATAAAAACATGTAAAATCTCAAGATAGTTTTTAACATAATGGAAAAAGAAAACAATGTTGCAATTGCTATAGTGAAACACCATTTACTTTTAGTTTTGTATAATATTTTTTTTAAAAAAAAACATGTAAAGAAAAAAAAAATAAAAAATTACAAAAGAATGAAGATAAGAAAAAAGAGAATGGTATGAATAGACCGCGTGTAGAGTGATAAATATTCCAACTACAAAGAATAAAAAATAATATTTTATTTTCCAACAAAAAGTGCAAAGAAAAAAAAGAGGAAAAACTAAAAAAATATTACAAAAGAATGAAGATATGAAAAAAAAGGTGATAAATAGGCCAAGTGTGAAGTGATAAATATGCCAAGTATAAAAAACAAACAAAAAAATAAAATTTAAAAAATAAAATTAAAAATTATAGATTTGCCACCAATATAATAAAAGAAATTGAAGAAAATTTTAATTGTGCCATTTGTATAATGAAAATGGATTTCCTTCTAGTTATATGTATAATTATAACGTTTTATTATTCATATAAACAATGAAGCGCCTTAACTTTTTTCTTTTTAATTTTTTTAATTATACCCTTTTTTGTTTTGAATATCGTGGTCACGTGGTCACGCAACCCACAATCAAAATTGAGATCTGATCCCGAAAAGCCGAAATAGGTCTGATAGGAGTGTGACACAATGGAAACCCACCCCAAGGCACCAACACTATTGGAATGAGTAGAATGATGCCACTAGGGGTGAGCAAAAAAACCGGAAAACCGATTAAACCGAGAAAACCGGAAAAAATTAACCAAAACCGGTAACCGGTTAATTTTTTGAAAAAACCGGCGGTCGGTGGTTATAAACAAAAAACCGAAAACCGAACCCAACCCCGAACAAAAAACCCGGAAAAAACGAGCCAAACCGAAAACCGAGCCAAACCGGACCAACAAACCGAAAAAACCCGAGAAAAACCGAGAAACCGAAAAACCGAAAACCGGGAAAAACCGAGCCAAAACCGCCAAAACAAAAACCGAAGCCCGGTTTGACCGGTTTGCCCTAAAACGAACCGGCGTTTGCCCGGTTCAATTCAGTTTGGTTCTTTTTTTGATAAAAACCGAACCCAAAATGATCACCCCTAGTGCCACAAAACGCAAGCAACTTCGATAAGTGATATCGGTTCATTGGGGAAGAAAAAGAAGAATACAACAATCACTCTCATACATTAAAACTTAAAAATTCAGAAGTAATAATCATCAAAAGTTGCTGAAATTTTGGTTTCATAAATTTAAATAGTTCTTAAAAAATTAACCCTTATGGACCTCTTATGTGGACTTATATGAGGTCCACTCAAAACTGACCCAAAACCCAAAACTAAAAAGCTCATAACCTGATCCAAACAAGCCTTGGATCCTATCTCAAAACAAAGTTTTAATTAAACCCAAACATGAAAGAAAATAAAAAAATAACTATTTATCATTAAATACTACTAGCTCTTCTTTCCCTGTGTAGCAAGGATGAATAAGGAATCCTTATAAGAAAATGATTTTGAAACATTAATGAATCCTTACCACATTTGGAGATTATATTGTAGCTCATTAAAGATCCTTGTGGAATTAGAAAATTCTCAAAATCATCTGCTACATCTTTTTAGGAAAAGAATCTTAACCAAATAGGAAGTCCACAAGTCAAAAGGAAGTAAATAACAAAATTCGTACAGCCTTTGTGGACCCATATTGAAATGCCTTCTCGAACTACAATCAACCTGAAATTTTAACCCAAAGTATGAAAACATGTCAGGAGACTCTACATTAAGGTTTAGCCTGATCCAACGGTCGGATTGAGAATTATGACTGTTGCCGTAAAACTGGACAGTTGCGCATTTTACGTTAGAATCCAAATCTGATTGTTTTTTCGTTACCCGGATCATATCACTTTTATAACCTAATTTGATGAAATTAAATGTGATATTATGGTAAAAATATCAAATTAAATACGAGATTCATCTCAGACATAATACAAATAGAATTTGATCTACTTTGATTCCTTTGTTTTTGTTTTTTTTCCTTTCAATTTCCCCTCTTTTTATTCCATTTCATTTTTTTTCTTCAATTTTATCCTGTAACAAAAAAAAACAACTACCACATGTTTCATTGTCCATAAAAGTGAAGCAAGTTCTTTTTTTACCTTTTTTTTTTCCATGTCCCTTTCTTTTTATCTTTCATTTTCATTTTTTTTCTCAATTTTATCAGTCAATATTTTCATGATTTTGAATTTACATTTATAATTTATTTTAGTTTGCCATATAGCTTAGGTTGATCAAATATGTCGGCGTCCCAATATTATATTAAAAAAGATGTCTGCTTGATTTATTTTAAAATCCACACCACACTTTTACTAGTTATTTAGGTTATCTTTTGACCCATCAATTAATTAAATGAGACACATTAGAACAATTCCAATATGATTTAATTTTAACTTAAATTGGAAAAGAAATCAGATTAAAATGTTTCTTAGTTGATTCGCTTTAATAAGAATTCTAAATGATTTCTTGTGGCTTGAATTTTTTTTTATGTTCAAAGCCATTTTGATTCAATCCGCGGCATAGAACTCCCTAGTCGATATCCCAATTTAGCTAGGAAAACAACATCAAAGTTGCTTTCACGCAAAACACGTAGGTAAATCATTTTTTTTTTATTATTGTTTATGAGTAATTGAATGTTTGTTTTTGCATCACAACCAGCCTTTTTAAGTGTTTTTAAATTAATTTTTATATTAAAAAACATCAAATTAATATTTTTATTTATTTTTAAAAGATTTTAATGTCTTAATATCAAATATAAAAAAACACCTTTTCCTCCGCTTTTTTATGTTTGTGAATGCTAATGGTGCTACGCATTAACTGGCTAAGGGACATTTTGGCCCAAGATATGCAGATCCAAAAGATCAACAAATGCAATCGCCTGGTTAAAATGGAACTGAAAATGAGAAACCCAATTCCTTCGGCGTTTATTCCCGACATCATGTCATGGAAGATGAACCGCAAGGTCATGGAAGATGAACTGCAAGGTCATGGAAGATGAACTGCAAGGGTTGCTCCCTTCCCTGCTTGTAAATTATAATATCAATAATTTGGCCAATCACTAAGATCTTGACCGAGAATTTTAGCAGCATCCACCCATGCTGCCAATTACAAGTCCCATATAACCAAGGTAATTTCTAGTAATTAAAATTGCTCATATAAAAAGCTGAGCCATCAGAATGAACTTAATTAGCAACCCACACTAAAAGGCAGAAGACAGAAGAACCCTAAGAAACCATGCCATTCTACATAATTTGTATGCCAAAGAGTTTAAAGCCAGTTTTCACAGCGTCATGTGTTGGCTTATCAGCTCGCACCATTCTGTCTTCCTCGACGTTCTTCTTGACAGTACTGTCACGGGCGATTCCCGGGCCTTGGAGAAGCCGCAACTCAACTTTCGACGCAATGCTTTGGTTGGATGACTCTGCAATGTTACTGATGTTATCACAGTTGCTTACATCAATCATTTGGAATGTTTGAGCAGCGGAATCTACAGTCTCTCCACTCTCGCATAACCAGAAAACAATGGAGTCATTTGCCTTCAATTTTTTTTCCTTCACGAATCGATTCCAACCCCTGGTGAAGACATAACTCTGACTGCTTTTCCAATAACAATACCGAAATTTCCACAACTTCATTGACTTGTCATAGAAAGCTAGCATCACATCGACTACTTTGTCAGCCGCCTCATCTTCTTCAGCACTTTCAGAAATATTTGGGAAGTACTTAATAGCGTATTTCTTAGGGATGACAAGCCTATTTAGTTTCCCAACATCACTTGGTGTTAGCTCCTTCCGAAACAGTTGCTTACATGTTAGCCCTTCACTACTTTGCGGCATCATAAGCTTGAGGCTGAGTGCAGTCTCCACACTTTGGGAGCATGTTCTTGTAAAATCAGCAAACTTGGATTGGTAGGTACCATCCTTTATCATGGCAAGCACGACTTCAATGCTGTAATAACTTTGAAATTTTGGCTCTTCGACAGTTATGTCAGTTGGTGGGAAATTTCTCCTTGAATCGCCACTCCGAAGCTTTATTGCTGCACTATCATAAGCCATAGCTGCCTCCCTTTCAGATTTGAAGGTTCCTAGCCAAATCCGTTGGTGGTTGGCATATATTTGACAACCCCAGTGACCATTTGGCTGTGGCACAACACCTTTGAATCTTGAAGCGCTGACATTACTGCCATACCTTGCACGCTTGCTTGGTGGAAATGGATGAGTGCTGCTATTTGAATCTGACAGTTCTTCAATTGCAGGTGTTTCTGCATTTAAAATCAAGCTCACAGTTTCTTCTTCCATCGAATTCCTGAGCGAAAACTAGCCGCAGCTTAAAGTTAGTGAAGTGCAAGAGGAGTGATGATATAAAGAACAAGAGCTTCATCTAGAAAAATGAACACAAGCCAATCACTGTATGTTTCTAGCGTGCTAAGTTTGATATAGCATATCTTCTATATATGAGTTCAACCTTTATTTCAGTAATGTCCAAATGCATCAGAGCATAAAGTGAGCTGGGAGTCTTAAGGAACAAAATTAAATTTCCATTTTTGTCTTGACTAAACTGCATCAAATAGCACAAGACAACAAAATTTCTTCCAATTAGCATGCTTTTAGCACATGAAATTATCAATGCAAAAAAGGAATACAAAAGTAGCAAGAAGAAGGTTATGCACAACACCTGATTCTCTAAATTATCTATGCCTACAGAATTAGATAATTCGAAATCCGGTTTCTATAGATCTCCAACAACAGCATGTTATGGTTTCCATCATGAAATAAGCTCAATATCAGATACAACAAATTTGAAAATATTCATTTAAAACTTTAGGATTTTCATTCCTCTACAATTAAATTATTAGTCTGCAAGATAAAAAAAAAAAGAGGGTTGGTTTGATTCAACAGTGAAATCAGCTCAATATCAGTGAAAATTGATTAAAAAACTACCCTCCAAAGTCTCTGTATTTCGCAGTTTCTAGGCAAAACACTGTCTTGGTTCAGTAAAAAGGGATGTGTTCTTTCCATAGTTCATATAAAACAACCAAGCAAAGTTTGAAAACATCGCTTCCCTGGTGAAAACACATCCCCGCCTCATACTTTATCAATTGAGAGCAAAAGAAATGACCATCTCTTCAACCATCATGATCATATATATTGAAAACATGATAGACCAGCTTCGACAATATGACTATCCCATATTAAATAGCATAGCAGTACAAAAATGCATTGCTTCCCTAGTCAATCACTACCCTCTCCTCAATGCAAACATGTACAATACAGTACTAACACAAATCCAGGAGATGTTGTGTTCATCCCCCCCTAGATCCAGAATTCAATTTAACTTTATGTTTTATATGGGTTATTATGCATAAAACTACCACAAATATGAATCTTCGTCTATCTAGCTGAAAGTTTTCTGTGCCAGCTTTATACCAAGGCCACTTTTGAATAAGAAAATTCTTCGCTCAAAAAAATCTTGAGAATTCCCAAGCATCGTTGAAGCAAGCTCAAAACAATCATTTCTGATATCTTATTCAAGTTTTGTTCTTATCCAATATTGGAAATGACATACAATCTGGAGTCTGGGGCTTGAGAGAAGAAGTGTTCTTGGTCTATTGCCCCTTCTTCTACAGCCTAAAATGACTAATTGCAGATCCCCTAGGACAGATGGACTTGAGAGTGGCATAAACATCTGAAACAACCAGATCTCTGATAATCTTATCGGTAGTATCAACCAGAAAAAGGGAAAAAACTAATCTTTGGAAGAACATGAACCAATAAACAGATGATAGCACCTCTCAATCCTTAAAGCATCTTGGTGCTATAATTACTCAGTCTAGGGTTTAGATTAACGAGGCAAACTTTTGCCGAGTTCTTAGTAAATAAAGATAGAAAAAAAAAAAAAACTCACAAAAACCTAATCTAGGTATATAACATCTATTATATATTTGATGAGACTTCTCTACCCTGACTTGGAAGCTAGAGCCCGATGTCAACATGAATAAAGTGAAAATTCTATAAAGAATTTAGGTTAACTGCATAGCTTAGCTTGAAGTATGACAAATTCAACTAATTGTACATATGATCAATGCACATATATGTAGAATCAAAGCAATGAAATGCAGCTAAGGTATCTATCATCAATCTGAAACCTGATTATGAATGTGCTTTACTTCAGAAATTGTAATGCGATTCAAAATCCAGCTACTCAGTAAACTGGAAAAACAAAGGATGAGACATAACTCTGCATAGATGATATCTAACAGCACAATTACGGCACACAGTTCCTCTAAGTTATAGAAACTAGATAGATTCTGCTCCTTTACTCAGCTCGGAATTCATGACAAAAGAGGTGAACACAAAGTAAGTGCTGATTGCAAGAAATTTGGTAAAATCAAACAACTCAGCCGTGGAATAGATAGCTCTTTGACACAGCACTATATATAGAAAACCGCAACAAGGAGGAGAGTACATGAACTCAATAAAACAAGCATAATTACAACGTCCCATTGTACATGAACTACTGGACTCAATAAGAAACCAATTTTGAACAGGAAATCAACATGATTTGAAAAGTTTTATTGAGAAAAAAACGTTTCTTTCAGATGGTGTAACCTAACGTCATATAGATGCTTTATTTCCAAGCATTGGAAGTCATTTTTTCTTCCCCTCAACTTCCATGTATATAACAAAATCATTTATATTGTAGCATCCACAATCTTCATAGTTTAATTTACTTTCCAATAAAATGTTCGCGATGATTCCTTCCTCGTTTATGCCAGCGTATCGTACAAAACATTAATTGTACACTCTTGTGTGTTCGTTTGTGTTTAGAATGCTATAAAATGAGACTACAGAAGAAAGTTTTGATTTGAGAAGATTTCTCCTAGGAAGTTTATAAGATAGAGATCATTGACTCATGCCTAACAATAGAACTATAGCTTGCATTAAGTTCTTAAGTGCAAGAGCCAACCAAAGCAGCTTGTTTTCATAAACAACCTGACTTGCCATGCACAGACTGGTTCAACATTGTGCATGGTACTGCATTCATGAATTTGGTCTGCCATTATAATTCTTTTAACATAAAAAATCAATGTTTTCATCTTGAACTTTGTTTTTCTTAAGAAAAGGGGCATCAGATCAGAAGATCAAACAGCATAATAGCGAACTACACTGCTAAAACTGATAGAGATGATGGTAATGGTTATAGGAATTATGAGCATATTTTAATTTACGGACAGAAAAAAAAACTCATGATTGTCTCTAGAAGTGAAAAAACTTCATGCCTAACTACCAAACCACTCAACTGATATCAAATTCATTAATATAGTACCTGTAAAACCTAAATTCTAGTCTGAAAACCCCTCTTGACATTCATTATTTTGACCGCATCAAGTCAAGTTGCTAAAAGTCTGTACAAATGGTCCTTCACTCTATCAAGTGCTAGCCAAAACCAAAAGGTAGTCTTTAATATTATTTCTCACGCTGTCCTTTTAAATTGTAGGATAGCATGATGACAAATAATTGGATGTCTAATCACATCTACTTAGTTTCTTTTTCGTAATTTGACAGGAACTCATGTCCTGCTACACACATTTTATATAGAAGTACTTCTCACAAGGAGGAAATAAAGTCCAGTCATTCATTATAGCTTCTGTTTAAGGACAAGATATATTCAAGAATATTATAGAAAGGAACCTTTAAGAGCACATCACACAAGTCAGTTCCTTTCACTGGTGGACTAAAGGGAAAAACAAAATCAGTAAGATTATTGTAACAGGAAAAAAAATACCCTGCAAGTACAGACAGCCAAAAATTAGAACATCAGATGTTAAAGAATGACCGCGCGTTATGAGGACTGAACCAAGTCTTTGATCCACGAACAAAAACCCATGAATCTACCATTAAAGAAGCATAAAATTATTAATAACAACTGTCTAGTACTTCATTTAGAGATTAGTGGAACTGCCTTCATGAAGTCATTAACACAACAGATTTAGATTAAAGAGGAATCCTCCATGCTATTAACTTTTATGCTAAACAATTTCGAAACCCTATTATATTGGCTCACACATCTTCCTTTAAAGCAACTGATGTGCAATCCAAGAACCCCTAAATCCCAATAAAAGCAAACTAGAGAGATTATTTTCCAAATCTAGCAAAAAAAAAAAAACATCACTGAAGAACACACATAAAATTAGAAGAAACAACAGTACTGGTAATTAAGTACATCTAGAAAGCAAAAACTAACATGTAAGAGAAAAGGAATGCTACCTGACTGCTGGAAACAGAAGCCGTCCGTTGCCCCCCTATAACCAAGCAAATAGCAAGCGCTTTAAAAACAACTAAGGGTGATTTACTACTTCAAATAATAAAAGCACAGGCCTTGGCAAATAAGAAAGATCTTCCATAAAAGGAAGCAAATAAAGATTGAGAAACATCAGCTGGCAAAATTAACTACTAACCACTGAACATGGAAATTCCCCTTGGCATTCAACCCCTAAAAAAAAAAACAAAAATTTCCTTCGATAAATTACTTACCTTAAGGGAGCGAAATAATGCATATCTGCCCAGAAGAGGAAACAAAAACACTTTCCCATATTTGGCACCCTTATTTGCTGACCCTATTTTCAGGAGAGTCCCTTTTCTCCTACTGCAAGTACGAGTTCCAGGCACCAAAAAAATCCCCGAGTCCACAATACCCAAAATTTAAAGTGTACCAAAAACTGCATTAATTAGTTAGGTTAAACATCAGTAAAAACAGAAAAATCTGGATAGGCTGTCAAAATAAAATAAAATAAGCAGACCCAGATTAAGAGACAGTAGTAGCCACACATGCCCCTTACTCCTTAATTCCTTTACCTTGCATGGTCACCAAGAGATACAAAAGGATTAAAGAGGGAAGAAAAGCAGGAGAGTCTTGATGAATCAAAAGCTGGTGAAATATAATATTGGGAGCTCATTTTCAGATTCCAAAATACAGTTTTCCGTTAAATTTTGAACAGTAAACAAGCGTACTTCAAAGAGCACAAATCGTCCTCTCCTTCCAAAAAGAGGACCACCATAAAAAGCCACGCTTTCGAGCACCATCACTAGTTTTTTTTGTTGTTGTTGGTTTATATAAGAATACAAGCTCACACAAGTGAATGAAATTTGACAGGGAAAATTCTTCAAAAAAAAAACTATAACTATCTGATGTATGAAATGAACCCGCCAAAAAAATCATTCCATTTCTACAATTCTAGTTACCAGCCATTATAAAATAATTTCATTGCTTGAAAGAAAAGAGAGAGATGTCATATAGAGCAGATTTTTTATGGATGGGGAGGATGATGCGTCAAGCTTGCACTTGAGATACTTTATTCAGCTGCCCTTTCAGTCATAAAGAAAGCGAGAAAGACACAAGCGTGTGTTGTGATAAGGAAGCTGCAGAGAAAGAGAGAGAAAACACATACATCTAGAAGATAAGAAGGATCAGTTACAAGTGGAGATTATAATTGAAATAATAATAATAACACACACACACTGATCTAAGAAAGAAGAGGATAGGATAGTAGTTCTTTTTTCCTTGAAAGAAAAATAGAACTGAAAAAGGAAGGTTTAGTGGGTGCACGAGGAAACACTTGGAAGTGGAAGCTGACAGAAGAGATGTGAGCACACACCCTGCAATGGAATGCCTTCATACCATATACTTTCGTGTGTGCTCACTCTCTTCTGTCAGTCTTTCTTTTGTGTCCCTCTTTAATTTTCTGAACTAGAAAATGAATTATACTGGCAAAATCTAAGCACCCCATGAGGTCATCACTCAGATCTGGAACCACAGATGCACACATCAAGTTTTGTATACATCAAAACCAAGAGAATTGTTTAGCTGCACCATAAACTAACTAGGGTTTGCTCAATCACCCAAGGAAAACCCTGAACTTTCTTTGTTCTTCTTCTTCTTTGTTTTCTTTCTCTACTCGAGTGCGGCATAAGCACTTATTTGTGACAGAAACCTTTGTCCTCCAGAAGTTTTTAGGCGTGGCCATAAATAAGGAGGAGCAGACTGGGGGTGGTGTTTTGTTTTGGAATGACTTGCTCATCGGTCCTCGAAGAAATTAGTTTTCTTCGACCAAAAAATGAATATGTAGTACTCTCAATTATTATGGATCAGATTCATGTGGAGGAAGCCAATCACATTGCAGGATTCACCCCAACAGTTAATTACTGGAATTATTCATTGCGTTTCAAATCTTGAAATCAAGTATTAAAAAAATCATTAAATTTGATAGCAAAATCATTTCAGGATGTGTTTACCATCAAATAAAAAACAATTCTGTGAATTGTTTTTTGAAAATCAACATTTTTTGAAAAAAAATCGACAAAATTTGTTTTTTGAAATAATAATAATAGCACAATCATATCTAGAAAGAAAAATATATAAAACTTTCATAAAAAAATCAAGAATAAAAATTAAAAATAAAAAAAATAAGAATTGAAGTTAAAATATCAACAACAAAGAGGGTCAAACTGTGATTCTTGAGGGAGGAAAGAGAAAAAAAAAGAAAAAGGTTAACTAATGACAAACCAGACAACCATTATCTACATGTGTCACACCACTAGAATGAAAACATGGCGACACTTCCATCAACATGGAAGACAAGCTTTTTTGAACGCTGAGAGATGTCGTACACACTGCTTGAAGAACGCAAACACCTCTCAGGCGTTGAATAGTACACCATATGTGCCCCAACCATTTTTTTAATATATATTTGGTTAAATGTTATATTGCTCCTAAGATGACCTAATAATAATATTAAAAATCATTGTTAAAGGATGAAAAAACTCATTGACATCAATTTTAAAAGTTTTGCTTTTAAAGGTGATTTGATTATTTCATTGTCTTTTTTATATATATTTTTTCAAATGCCAAATTTTCATATATTTAAATTGATAATAACAAAAAAAAAAGCACTACAACAAAATTGACATATACAAATGAAAACACCGATGAAATTTGTTTGTCGGTATATAACAACCTGTCAAACTAGTGACATGAATCATAGACTCTACAAGGTTTAATAATTTTATTTTTAAAAAATATTTTTTATTTAATTATATGATAAAAAATTGACACTAACTGTGAAGCAATCAAATATAATTTTTTTAAATGATTACAATTAATTGTACAAAAGAAAATGCTTTCTAACTTGAACACGGTAAAAACTAAACAATATTAAAATAATATATAAACAAGAATTTAATAAAATAAAATATCTAATTTATTTCAATTGAATAATTTTTTTAAAATTACATTTAAATTATTAGAAAAAAACAAGTTGGACATGTTGGCTTGGGTGGCCAACGCACGTGGAACTTTTGATTTCTTCTTCCAATTTAAATTAAATGAAACTTTGTCTGCTGTTGTAGATGACACATTGTAGTCTTGCCTACATTCCGGGAACTATAGGGATGGTCATAAACTTTAGGGTTTTTTGAACTAAAAATTTACTTTTAAAAAACATGTTTTCATCTAAAAATATATAATAAACACCGTTAGAATATCTAAAAACCAATTTATCAATTTAAAAATTACAGTTTTGGTCTAAAAAATATAATATCCAAACTAAAATAACCAAAAAACAAAATTTAGAAAAATATTAAGGTTAAATCTCTCAAAAAATCGCCAACACAATATTTTTTATTTTAAGGATTGTCATTTTTTTCTTTTTTAATTTTTGTCCTCTATTTTTTAATATATTGCAAACAACAAAATCATTTTTGTTTTCACAAAATTAAGCACAAATCCACTGCCAGTATTTTTTGAGATTGTGATAATATTTTAAAAAAACAAACCGAAATAAATTATGAAATCTAATTCTCAATCATAAATAAAAAACTAAAGAACAAAAAAAAATCAAATCATTGTATAAATCCACATGACTTGTGTTTGCATGAATAATAAAACCAAGAGGCCTTTTACATTTCTTAATATTTTAAATCATATTTGCAATCAACCTACTTTACACTTGAACCATTACACACACACACTAGTTATTTGACTTGTGTTTTGTTGGAGGGAGTTTTTATGTTTTTTTCGCAAAAATTGGTCATCTCATAAATTTCAAAATGTAGGTCTTTAAAAATAGATTCCCGTCCCAATCAATTAACTTTTTATTCCCAAAGTATAACTAAATTATGATTCAAGAACTATTATGTAAATGGATGTAATAATATTACCATTATAAAAATAAAAATAAAGTTTTTAAGAGACATTTTTTTAGATATTTCTCATTAATAAATTTAATCGTCTCTATACTATAAATTTGTTTATTAAAATTACTTTTTATTACATCAAATGATAATAAAAATATATACACTATGTTTTTGTTTTTACTTTTTAAAAGAAAAACTTTTTCTAGATTTTTTTTCCGATACATTATTAAAATATATTTTTTATTTTTTAAAATAAAGGTTCTGATAACTTTTAAAAAGTAAAAAAATATGATGAATATAAATATCTTAAAAAATTAAATACCTACAAAATAATATTTTAATTTTTAAAATGATAACAAAAATATGGACATCACATTTCAAATGTGTCTTTTACAAACTAAAAGAAAAACAAATTATGCAAAATTCAAATATTACATTTATGTAAGAAAATATTTCTAATTTTTTAAAATAAATTGAGAACTATTATGTAAATAAATGAAAAAAAGATCATTAATATGAGTAATATCCTAAAAAATAAAATCATAAAAAATATTTAATAAGACATATATAAAAAGTTAATAAGTAAAATAAAAAATATTAAGAGGAGGGATCGTTAACATTGGAAACATTTATCAGATTTTTTTTCTAAAAATTTATTTAAAAAAGGAATTAAATTAAAAACCATCAAATGATAATAAAAAATAAAAACAACATAGTGGTACAATTGCACATTTAAAAAAATAAAAGAAAAACAAATTCCTCATGCAAGTTTAATATTACATTTTAGTTTAATTACATTATACAAAAAATAAATATTTTTTATTTTTAAATAATAAAATGTGCATCAATAATAAAAGATCAAAAAACTTGAAAAAATAATCTTTGAAATATTATAACTGGATAAAAAGATTAAAAAAATTAGTACATAACAAAATAATTTTTTATTTAACCTAAAATGATAATAAAAATATAAACACACATGAAATTGACCGAACAAACTAAAAGAAAAAACAAATTATGCAAAATTCACATATTATAAACATTACTAAAAACCAATCTTTTTTAAAAAAAATCATGTTTAACAATGAAATTTCAAATATATAATAACAAAAAAAATAGTTGGACTTATGTTAATTTTAGTCAATATCTTAAAAAATCATTAAATGCATATAGAAATAATTTAATTCAATCCCCTATTAATAAAAGATTAAGATGAAAGTAAAAAAAAATAATATTATAAAGAGGGATGTTAATTAAGAATGGCAATTATAACAAAAATTAAAATTTTTAAAAAAAAGTATATTAAAAAAAGGCAACCAAAAATTTTTTGTGGGGGTTAAATTAAAAAGAAATAACATAAATAAAATAAAAAAAACAAAAAAATAGAGATCAAATTTAAAAAAAACAATAGACCATAAATTTGGATTAAAGGATAAAATTGAAAACCAATAAACTTTTATAAAAAGACCAAGGAAAAAAATTTCAAAATAAAAATAATAAAAACTAAAATGGAAAAACAATATATGACAAATTAAAATTTAAAGATTAAATTGAAAACAAATAAAATTTTTATATAAGGATCGAGAAAAAAAATTTAAAATCAAAAGAATAAACATTGAAATCAAAATAGCATAAAGAAAGAGGACCAAATTGTATTTTTTAATTAAGAAGAGAAAAAAAAATATAAAAAAGAATCACCGACGACAAACCACCTTACCACTGCTACATATGATGCACCAAGAGGAAGAGGACTTGATGGTGCTTTCAATGACATAACATAAGGACAAGTTTGGCCACCAAGATATGGTGCACGCGCCTCCAAAAAGTTATGGGTGCCTCCTATGCACCGGCGCATAATTATCACATGCCAACAACTTTTTCAATTAAAATATTAATTAATTCATCTAAAATGACTAATTTACCCTCTATAGTTCTGGAAATAACAAAGAAAATCTCTAGGAAAATACGAAAATGCCCATAGATGAATGGTTTTATTTTTTGGCATTTCAAGGGCAATTTTATCTATTTAAAAAAAAATAAAAGACTAAAATACACTAAATTAATAGCATATAAAATTTTGGTCTGGAGAGCAAATAAGTCATTTTTGTTCCTTTAACTTGAAAAAAATACATATACCCCATGCAAATCATTAATGACTAATTAGTCATGTAAAAAGATCAAAATACCCATAATTAATAGCGTTTCATTTTTTCCTAAAAAGGTAAAAAAATTTTTTTATTATAGCAATGAATAGTTTTTATTGTGTATCCACATTAATCTTTACAGTGTTTTTTTTTCCATGCAAAATAAATTTTTACATATATAAGATTTTGCTTTCATGTTAATAGATGATTGGTTGAAAAAGAGGACAAGTAGGTATCCTTTGGTTTTTTTTTTAGAATAGATGAGAAAAAAGTAATAGATATATATAGAGTATGAGACAAAGATGAGTTATATTTGGTAATGATATACAAGATAAAATGAATATTCTTATTTTCTATTTAGTTGATAAGAGACTAGACAAAACATGATGCAAAAATGTTTGTTTTACTTTTAATATGTGTTATTAACTTATTATCAAACTTGCAATATTTAAACGATAAATATAATTATTTATCATTATTTATGATTGGTTTAATGATCCTTATATGGCATTTAGGCCCCGTTTGTTTGTTGGAAAGTAGTTTTTTTTAAAAAAAGTGAATTCTGAAAAAGTGAATTATTTTTTGATGTTTGGTAGTGTAATGGAAAATAAGTTAGAAAACACTTTCCAGTATTTAGTTATGTCATGAAAAATAAACTGGGAAATAACTTATTAATGTTTTATTTTTTTCAAGTTTATTAAAATAATGAGGAACAAATCTTACAAATTAAAAAGTACTTGAATGAGAATGAAATTGAAAAAAATATAATTTCATAAATTATCTCAAATAAAATAAGTAACAATCAAAAGAATAAGGACCAAATTTGATAGATAAAAAATTTCAATTAAAAAATGATAAGGAAAAAAAAATAACAATTATAAAAATGAGGACCAAAGTTAATATAAAAATTAAATTTTAAGGGATGCAATTGAAAGATAAATATTCAAAACAAAATATATATATAGCAATCAAAAGTTTGAGGATCAAATTTGATATCATCAGCAAATAATATGACAATTCTAAATTTTCACAACTTCCGGAAAGTGTTTTCCGCTCAAAATTAAAAAAAATACTTTCCTGGAAACCAAGCCAAATTTTCCTTTGACTGGAAAATATTTTTTGTTGACCGGAAAGTATTTTTCATTGATCAACTTGTCTAATAGCAAACAAACACAGAAAATTTAAAAAATAATTTCTCAAAAACTATTTTTCAGGAAACAAACACGCCCTTAGTAACCAAAAAATGAAGGGAGTGGAGAGCTGGAACAAATATATAACAAGAACTGGAATTCCTTGAGGATTCTTGAATGGCGCCAACCTAACTATAGTGAAATTCCTTGATTAATAAGATCTAAAATATTTATTGATCCCAGGTCTAATAGTTTTTTTTTTTTTTTTTGAAAAACTCTATTTATTCTAGTATGTGAATGGCTTGTGTGCCTATATTTTTTGAGGATTTTTTTTATGACGGAAAACAGACATTTATATAACAAAAGAACAAGAGCATTTGGGGGATGAATTTTCCTTTTCTCCAATAAATAGGAGTTCCTAGGGCATAACTCTACGCATCTCATACCTCTTTTTATGCTTCCCCTTGAGAGGGTTCACAAGCATATATATTCGCTAGCTTATTCTAATAAATAAGATCAGAAAAATGAATGCTGGCCTTTTCTGCCGACCTCAAAAAGTTTTTTATGCTGATACCTTTTGTTTCGCCGGGCCCTCTGTGGTCCTCCCATGATTACGGGTAGTTGATCAACTGGATAAATTTGTCAAGTCAAGGTCTAAGAAAGTAATTGTCGGATAGATGTTGTTATTTTTTGTTATTTAAAAATATATTAAAATAATATATTTTTTTAATTTTTTAAATTTTTTTTGATATGAGCGTATCAAAATAATCTAAAAATAACAAAAAAATATTAATTTAAAATATAAAAATTTTAACTTTTTTTAAAAACATGTTTAAAACACAAAAACAAAAACAATAACACGTTTTGAAAAACAAAGAGTCAAGCTTCTGACTTACGCTTCTATATTTATATAATTCTTTATATTTAGTATTCTTATTTCTTTTGTTTTATAGCTATAATATTTGTTCTTTGATAGCTATAACACAAAGTTAAGTTTACATTAATATTGACAATGTAAGAATTTTAGTAAAACTAAACATTTATCTTACATTATCACCTCACAATTACGATGAATCTAAGTATAGTATATCAATGAGTGAATGTAATAAATTGTTCTTAAGCAAGCTTCCAAACAAGTTCATATGTACATAAGGACATCTAGAATATGATTTAGGTCAAATTAAAAAAACCCCTAAAAATTTTGATAAAATTTCAACTTAACATAGAATATTAACATGTTGCAAAATAATCATGGGTGAATAAAAAATTGATCTTAAAAAACTATTGGTTGATATAATTTGTTGAAATCCAAAACCCCCCCTAGAAGAACTTTATCTCGTATAGGAAAAAAGCAAAAAAATTTTGGTTTTTATAAAGTAGAAAGTTGAAAAGTTAAAATTGAATTTAAATAGCATCAATTTTTTAAAATTTAAGGTCTTAAACAAAATTAGTTTGATAAATTTAAAATATTTAATTTTCTATAATGTGCTAATTTTATTTAATAAGAATTAGGTCTTGCAAAAAATTTTTTTTCCTAAATCAAATTTGCTGCCGATTCATAAGTGTTATTCATTGTAACCCATGATTTGTCAATCCTGAAGGTTTGATAAGTTTGATAAGCTTCCATTAAAAAAAAAAAAAAAATGTTCAAGTTTAATACTGGATTTAGCCTCGTGGAAATGGAAGTTGCAATCCGTTAAATCTATTGTCCTAAATATTCTTTATAAAAAGGCCAAGGTGGGTTGGTTATGTGAGATGTTTTGTAGAATTTACACGTCTTTTTATAACCAGCATTTCTCTTCTGGTTTAAAATCTTTGTTTTCTCTCTAAATTTTCTTTTTTTATAGAGTTTAAGTTCAATCATTATAGAGGGATAATTAAGTAATATTTTATTATGTAAAATTGTTTAAATACACCTAAACTTGTGTGTTTTTGAAAAAGTTGATATCGAAAAACATACTTAACTTTGGAATGAACTTTTTTAAATTATTATTAATGTAAATATTTGGGTTAGTTTGTATGCACCTCAATTAATTTTATAAACCATGAAGTTAATGATTATATAATTCTCTAATAGCTTTGAGGTTTGTAAAACTTAAATTAGTAATTTTTAAAAAATAAATTCTGAATTTGATCAATTAAACTATATCTCTTAGTATAATTCAGTCTTAAGATAAATTTGGGAAAAAAAAAAAGAATTCAACTATTTAATATTTATGGATAAAACCTGGACCGGAGGTTAACTGGGTCCTAAAACTATGCTTTTGAGTAATTAATTTTTATTTTATTTTAAACTCAACAAATATCAGGTTGAAGTCCACGGATCACTTAGATAATAACAATGCATTGATTTTGTTTATGAGCTGCAGGCTGCAGACTGCAGTGCAGGGCTATTTCATAGGCCATATTGAAGAGGAGGGAGGAGAATACAGAACGTCTTTTTCATTAGTACGATCACCGCCTTCCACGTGTACTATAAGTTCAATAATTATAATTATAAGTATCCAATAATGTAGTTTTTATTCTAATATTTTATTGCTTGAGAGAGTAGTTATGATTGTTTTTTAAATATTTTTTATTTAAAAAATATAAAAATAATAATATTTTTATATTTTAAAAATTATTTTTGATATTAATGCATTAAAATTATCTATAAACACTAAAGAAGTATTAATTTGAAGCAAATAAAAAATAAAAAAATTTATTTTCTTTAATTACGCTTTTAAAATGCAAATAAAAAAGGCCTAGTGCTCCTTTTCATTTAAAAAAATTTGAGTTCCAACTCTTTTATAATAATAATAATAATAATAATTTATGAGCACAAGTATTACCTAAAAAATGAATTTGAATGCTCTTATATTCTTATAAACATAGCATGGTTTACTACTTTCAAAAGATATAATAATTGTTTGTTTTTTTATCAATTCTGATTTTTGAAAAAATTTCATTATTTTTTTATATATAAATTGGCCACGATATCCATCCAGTCATCCTAGTTTTTTTTTATATTTTTTAAGTTTTAATTTTTGAGTAACACTATTTCATTCGAAAATTAAAAAAAAAAAAGTAAGGAAGGAAAAAGAAAATAATTTCATTCAACAGGGCCCAACATAGCATAAGGCTATAAAAGGTTGATTATTGAGTATTGGGCCGTAGCCCATTCGAATAAGGATTGCAACCCATTAACTAAGCCCAGCTCACTAGATTGAGCTTAAATGACTCTATCAATTTATGGGGCAGTCCTTTGATTCTTTCTCAACAAACAGATTAGTACTTCGACTAAACAAATAAACCAAACCAGTTGCTGCTGCTGCTGCTGCTGCTGCCATGGCTATGGAAACCTATGCATCAAGAAATATCGACAAAATCCATACGGATGTCCTCTCTCAGTCAAGACAAGCTTGCTACAAGGTCCTTTCTCTTGTTTCTTTCTCCTTCTTTTTTTTTTTTTTATAAAGAAGATCAAGAAAACAATGCTTCTCTTAGTAAACAAAACAAAAAACATCGATTCTTTATATATTTATTTTTATAATATCAGGCGCGAGATGCTTTTTTCGCGTGTTTGGAGAAAGAGTCCCACAAGAAACCCACAGAAATCGGGTCGGTGGGGCTTCAATATCCAGCTGAATGTAAAAAATCAAGGGTTGAGTTTGAGAAGAACTGCAGACCTGCTTGGGTAATCTTTGATTAAAATGATAAAATCTCATTACTGTTATTATTAATAATAATTTCAATATTAATGCTGTTTTTTTAACGATTTTATATATATATATATATAAATAGGTGAAGCATTTTGACAGGCTGTATTGTAGGAACAAGACAGCGCAGAGGTTGTTGGAAGATAAAGAAATCAGGAGAGGTCCGTTGTCGCTTCCTCAGCCCTACACTTTCAAGCCCACTTCTAGTTCTTAATTTGAGCACCCTTGATCTTTTTTAAAGGTTTTGGCAATGTGGGTTTTCTTTAAAATGTTATTATCTCCGATGGATGTTTTGATGGATTTGGTAAAACTGTACAGTTATGGCATTATGAATTACTAGTTATTAGCCTGATTAGTTAAGTAGCAATGGTTAAGTTTTGAACATATGATAAGGAAAATAGACTTGAATTTCTGGTTTTTGAGGTTGATAATGGTTGTGTTGTTTCTCTATTGTCTACTTTTCTCTCTTAATTTGTTCGATGGCTGCTTGAATCATGCTATTTTGATTCTACAAAATGATTGCGTGCAGTAAAATTACTAATTGAAAATAGGTGAAGAAAATTATGTGAGGATAGCGCCTCATTAGATCAACTTCATCGATTTAGGCAGGGGTGTAATGCATGACTTGGCCCCTTAGGAAGATGGAAGCAGTCATTTTGGTGAATTCGTATGCCTTTTTCAAGTAAGACCAAGGATTGTAGAATGAGTTTATGACTTGAGCCAATGTTGCCCGGTCTATGGTTAGCATTACTAATTAAATTTCAAAGAAAAGATGCACTTTTATCTGTCAAGATATTGTGGTTCCTGAAATGGGGACAAGTTTCCTGTTTCCAAATAGTTGCCACTGACCTAAACCCTAATTAAATTAATGATTGAGAAAATAATGTGGTGAGATGTAGCGGGCGGACACCATTTCAAAATTCAATCATGGTTTGTTCTGTTCCGGGGGCGCGCGCATGGTTGACAGTCAGAGTACATTAATTTGTATAGTCTTTGGTGCTTAGATGCCCAACAAGTTTTGGAGTCGAGGGATTAGAAATCTCCATAAGATTTTGATATTGCTTTACAGGATTTTGATGTCAAGGTTAGGAATCAGTTTTCCCAAATATTTACATGTAATTTTTTCTTGTCCAAGTACAATTGTATGAATCAATATATGAAAAGAACTCGAGAGCTAACTGTTAGGATCCCTGGAACTGGGAAGCTGGCTGGCTGCTAACTAGTTATACTAATGATAGCATGTTTCATGGCGTAGTATGAGCCGGTTTTTGCTGCTTGCAGAAAGCTTGACTTCTATTTTTGAAAGCTTGACATGTTTGAACTGATCAACTGAGGTTGCTGATAAAAATAGACAATAAAGTGGACGTTGTTGCATTTAATTCCAGCTTCTTGCAATGGCGTTGTTTTCCTGCTCAATCACGAGCTATAAATATAAAAACTAGGATTTTAATACATGAATTAAAGCTAAAGCACTTGAGTTTAGTATCATGCTGCTAGTTTTACAGAGTGAGGCATTAGATTTTCATGAAAACTTGTTTTGATATGCTCTGGTGGCCCTTCAGAGCGTATTTTAACCTACGACTTTCGTCGAGTCGAGTTAAATTATCTGGGCTAAGGTTTGTAAATTCTAGTAGATTGACTATTTACATTGCTCTTCGCTATCTCCCACGGTCCCTTGTTCATGTTCTGGACTTTAGCCTATTATGTTATCTGGGCTTGAATCTATTAACAGGCTCACCTTTGCTTGCTAAAGATACCTCCTATGATGCTCGCATTTAGCAAGCAGTGCCGAGAAGAATTGTGTAAGAGTGATGCTGTTTTTCTTCGGCATTAACCCAAATAATTGTTGTGTTCAATTTAATTATAGTTATGAGACTATGTCTGTTGCCTCCGTGAAACACAAAAGGGCTCTGAGAAACATGCAAAATTCAAGAACGCCCATTATTACTTGATAAATGTGTGTATCTATGCGTCCACAATGCCGGCATTATTCAAGAACTTCATCATTTGCAAATTTGACATCACAGAGACATTCTGCAGCTGAAAATTATCTCTCTCAAATTATTTTTAAGAAATTAAATTTAATTTGCGGTCGCGAATTTGAATTTTTGAGAATCTTGATAGGAATTTGTGAACAAATTTTTTAATACACACACACAAATAATAATAATAATAAAATCATAGAATTCTGAATAATTTAAGATAGTAATTAATTTTCTTGAATGAAGAAATTCTTAATAATAGTAATCATCATCATAATTTTTAAGTAATTGTTGCTAATAATATTAATCATCACATCATCATTGTCTTTTCGTCTTAAGATTAACAACATCATCTTCGATTTGAATAATTTCTAATTAATATGTTTTAATGACAAACTGAATTGATAAGCGTCATGTAGATTAAGATAAATTGAACTAAACTAATATAACAAAATAAGAAAATAAAAATTATTTTCAAGCATTGTTTTAAAAAGAATGTATTAAATTATGAGCAATAATCAAAATTATAGCAAATCTTAAGGAATTTAAATTCAATTAATATGTAATCGAACTTGAATAAGATAATTAATATGATTTATGTGAATTTAATTTTTTTATAAAAATGCTCCAACGATCCTTCATTTATTTTTATAAAAAGCTTGTAACTTCTGAACAAAAATACAATGTGGGAAATGAAGTAAACCATCAAAAGGGCTTAAAGATCTAAACCCATACTAAAACCTCATCAAGAAACAGAGCTTCAAATGAGACAAAAATTGAAACTTGAATGAATAATTAAATTGATTGAATCCTATCTAACCCCTCAAAATGATAAATCCTGATAAATCGAAAAAATTAGATCGCTTCGAAGCTCAGAAAATAGAGAAGAAGAAGATATATTTGAGAGATGAGAGATAGAGAGCATGGAAGAGAAGAAGACATATTTGAGAGATGAGAGACAAAGAATAGGGAGAGGGGGCGGTTGAGAATGTATTTAAGTTTAGGTATACTAAAACCCCTTCAAACTTGGGAGCCAAAGGACCGAAGGAGCATGAAGCAGGAGCTTAACAACTAACAAGTAACAATCGTGGAGCATGAAGAAAAATCAAAGAGGAGAGATGCAGAGAGTAAAGGGAGGGAAGAGATGCAGAGAGCAAAGGGAGGGGGGACTGAATGTTACTTTAGGTTTAGGGTTAGAAAACATCCTATTTATACTTGCTTTTTTTTTAAGTGCTAGCCTAGTTGAACCGGTTCGGTTCAATCGATTTCAGGCTTTGAAAACCGAATCGAACCGGAACTTTTTTGTAATTTTTTAATCTGTTAATTTGGTTTTTTTGGTTCTTTGTTTTCTGGTTTTCTCGGTTTAATCAGTTTATTAATTTTTTTGCTCACCCCTAATTTGTGGTACCGTTATTTATATATGATCTTACAGTATAATGATTATTTTATCTATATTTTTATTATAATATTTACTAACCATATTTTTAATAGAAAAAAAGCTATCATAAATGAATTAAGATGGGTGGTATTGGTTTATGGTCATATAACCAACCCACTTCATCATTGGCTTATGAGGCTAGAGCTATCAACTTTTCCTTTATAATAGATTTAACAATAATTGATAGCTTTTATATTCAAAGTGAATGTATACCTAGTGATAAATAATAAATAATTTAAGAAGGTGTTCCAATTAGTATTATTATTACCTAGAAGTATAAAAGGATATCGTTGATAGAAAGCATGATGTGTAATACATTTCAAATATCTCATTAAACTAGTTATAGAATTATAATGTTGAGCATTAGCTATGCTAGAAATTCTTGCTAGCACTATCCAAAAACCTCCACACAAAGATCAAGACAAGTTCTTTGGTACCCATATCTTTTTGAATCTTTTGTTGTTAGAGGTGGTTTCTTTTGGAACTCAAGTCGTATTATAAACTTTGTATTTCTTAATAGAACATGCATAAATTATATAACCTATAGATCTACAATAATTGCTCTTATTGTTAAGATCATAGGAATTTTTGACTTTAACAAAATAATTTTTTAAATACTTTTAAATTCTTTTTAGATTGGTAACTTAAACCTCTTTTGTTAAAAACACATAATTGGCTAAAAAAACATGGTTTCTAGAGTTTTAGAGCCTTGTGTGAATTTAGTTAAGGTTGTGATTAACTTGTTTATCTTTTTTTTCAAGGACTTGTTTTCATTCTCAAGTTGATTCATCCTATCACTATCATCAATTTCAATGCAAGCTTTCCTTTCTAACGTTTCTTATTTAACAAGTAAGCATAAACAATTCTTTTTCAATCTATTATATTTTGAACATAACTTTTTAAATTCATCATATAAAGATTCAAATGCATCTTTCAATTCATCATATGTAGGGTTAGATTCATCATCTATAGATTGTATCTTATTTTTGCTTTTAATTACCATGAAGCACATGTTTGTAACGTGCTCTTATTCATCACTTGAACTGGAGTCCAAATCATCACTCCATATGGCTTTCATTGCTATTTTATGATGACGATTCTTCTTCTTGTTTTGAAAAAGCGGACAATCTACCTTGATATGTCATGTTTATTGTACTTGTAACATATACGGACTTTCTTGCTTGATTCTTATTTATTTCCATCCATCTTGAAGTTTGAAAATCTTCTATTCTCATGCTTTTTCCTTAGAAAATTTTGGAATTGCTTTGTAATTAGAGAAATGTCCTCTCTAAGGTCTTCATCATGATGAACAGTTTTGAATGCAAAATTCTTTTTTAGCTTTTCTTCTTATTCTTGTTTCTCCATTGTAATTTTATGTGTCATCAAAGAACCGATGAGCTATTCTAATGGAAATTTGGTGAGATTATTGGCTTCTTGAATAGCCATTACCTTTGCTTCCTAATTCTTCAGTATGGACCTAAAAATCTTGCTTGTAATTTCAACATTAGTATAAGTCCTACCAAGAAGCATCCAAATTATTAGTTATTAAAGTCATTCTAGTAAACATACTAGTTATGAACTCACTATAATGCATTTTGAATAATTCATATTGATGAACTAAAGTATCAATTTTAGATTCTTTAACTTGGTTATTTCCTTCGTGAGGTACCTGTGAGGCATGCCAAATGTCTTTAGTATTTTTACATGATATGATTATATTAAATCTACTTCTATTTAATGCACAATATAGAGTGGTCATAGCTTTAACATCCATTAAAAGCAACTTTTTATAATTATTATTATATTCATTTCTAGCTTTAGGAATCTTAAAACCATCTTTAATTTTAAATGGTCTATGAAGACCATTTGCTATGGATAACCACAAATCATAGTCGTTGGAAAATGCATCTACAGCTGGAAGGATTAGTGTTGATGTTGTTGACTATATAAATACTAGATTATATTGAGGATCTTGACCTTGTTCTCCCACCCTTTCTTTGAGTAGAGTTGTCACTTGGATGACATGTCTATTGGAAGGACCTTCACTAGAGATATTTTTTAGTGCTTGCTCAAGTAAGCTAGCGATGCGAGCCACGCTAGCCTTCAGAGACTCTAATTGTTCTTGGAAATGAGCATCACGGTGAGCGTGCTCTTCGTCTTTCATGTTTCTTAGTTTGAGTCAGGTGTTATAGACTTTATGGACTTGAGTTTTTTAGGGACCTATATTTCAACTTGGTGCATGTATGTATGTCATTCACAATGAATGTATATGTATATATTAATGCAAATGTATGTACATGCACATAGAATATGGATGAACATGTTTAAAGGCCTAACCATGACTTCTTTATTGAATATAGGCAAAATCATAGTCTGATTAATATAAAAAGATCTTTCCCAAGTCCTTATCTTGGTTAAATCCATGTACATAGAGGAGTGCAAAATAAAAAGGTGGGTTTGAGTCTCTTTTATTCAAAAAAGATAAAGTAGTTTTTATGCGCGGTAATCTCCTGGCCTTAGTCCCTGGGGAATTCCTCCCAACTAATTACATCATCTCAAATCTTTACCCATATTCAGAAAAAATGATGGTCATAGCTCAGAAAATCCTGCAGAGTTCAGGATTATTGATCAAGTCCACCTTGATGCAAAATGAGTTATCAGAAAGTCCATACCCTAAGGAAAGGTTCTAGACCATTACATAAGGAGTAAGCTTTCTACCTAGTCTAAAAAGGGGTCTATGATCTATCTAGTGACCACCTTTCATGTAAGTTATATAGGTGTTTACAAGGAATGGTGGGGACAATGTTACTACCATTACCAAGTAAACGCTCAACTTATAGTTGGACATTTCATGAGGTTGAACCCCGACTGAAAGTCATGAGGCAGACTATTACTCTCAACCTAACCTAGAATTTGGTTTATTTGTAAAGGTTAAAATGCATGAAGGCATTAATCCATACTCGACGTACTTATGTATGAGTAATATGTAAAAATGCATGTTAAATATGCTAAAATTAAGTAGATCGAAACAAACAGGCAAACAATCAAACAAGCAAAGTCCAACTAGACAAGGCGTCCTCAGTAGAGTCGTCATCTTGTCGTGACATGCATGACGTTGAATGACGGATCTGCCTCCTAAGAGTAGTAAAAAGAGGAGGTTTTGAGTTTAATTATAAAATTATGATTATGAAGTTCAGGAGTCACCACCTAGTGTTATGTTCACTAGGAAACCTAATGGTCTGTGAGAGTCCGGGTAAGAGACTAGTTGTGTAAGAGAAAGACGCATCACCCCTAGTGTACCTTACTTAAATTAAGTTGCATTGTTGTTTGATTGTTATTCTAAGTCGTATTTCTGTCCATTGGTCTTGTCTAAGGTACAAGACGAATTTCTCTTCAAGAGAAAGTCTTTATCTTATTGGGTTAAATCCTAACCGTTCTATGGCCCAGACTTATTTATTTCTTGGATATAGCTAAGATCTAATGTTCTGAATGACAAACTAATTATAATGGAATTTTTTGTATTTTAGCCAAACCCTAATGGATAATCATAAACCGGTTACGATATCCATTTTGTATGTTTAAAAACATGATAAAAATGATTTTATCTCTTTCTAGAAAATATGCATGAAAAACTTTTAGGATTTAGCCATATGTATGAAAATCAAACACATTTTTTTATTTATTTTTGAAATGAAAGTTTATTTTTAAATTTTTAGATATTTTATTTTTTTTTAGTTTCGAAGAAAACCAGGTACTTTCAATACTATGTTTGTATCTTACAATGTAAGTATACAACCCAATATTATGGAAAAATATTGGAAAAACATGCGAAGGACTCAGAAATATTTTTAAAATGCCCTTTGAAAATTTTGAATTTATTTTAATATTATTATATCATTTTATTATTATTATTATTATTAAATATGTTGGGTTGGACGTAGCCCAACCATCAGGGCTAGGCTGAAACGGGTCCAGCTCGGCTCATTCGAATTGGGTTGGGTTGGCTAATGACCCAACATTATTTTTTTTAAATACTGGGTTGGATTCAGCTTAACCATCTGGGTTAGGCTGAAACAGGTCCAGCCCAGGCCCACATGATTAGTGGCCCAACCTAACGACCATGTTAATTATTTTGGCCATTGCATACATAATGAATTCTATATGCAATGGCCACGAGGGGTGTATAAGAGGAAGAAGTAGTTAACCTGAGTTGGTTGGGGCGTTCTAGCTGGCCATGGTGGTGAAGGTTGGCGCTTGCTGGTGGAGGAACTAGTGGTCATGGTGGCGTAGAGTGTTGTTGTTGGTTGTTGGAACAAAGGTTTGTGTCGGAGAGGAAGGAGCTTGTCGTGGCTATTCCTGACATGGGGGTGGCTAGCTGATGGTCGTTATTGTGGTGGAGCTGTTGGTGGAGAAGCTGACGGTGAGGTGGTTGATGGCTGTAGAAGCTGAAATCGTGGCGATAGAGGAGAAGAAAAACAATAATTGCAGAAAAAACTAGGGAGAAGGCTAGTTTTTTGCCAACTTTACACACTGAGTTCTTGTTATTATTGTTTTTGTTTTTTTTAATCTTATTTTTACAAGGAAAAAGAAAAATTTTAGAGAATAATAAAAAAATAGGTTATCACAACAAATACAAATTTTGAATTTAATCAAAGAAAAAAAACTCAATAACTATGACAACAACCATTGAACTTTAAGTAGCATCTTGTCCTGTTCAGTTTTTGAACTTCTAAATGAGTTCTCCGAGATTCCCCTCTTGGATTGTCCATAATCAGATCTTTTTTTTTTTTAATGTTTCATGTATCCCAATAATATCCTACCACCACTTAATTATCAATGGGGGGTAATATATAGGCGTCACTACCATCCTCCATTGACGAAAGAAACAAAATTATGATAAGGTATCGAAACTTACAGCTTCACCACTTGAAATCCATTTAAAATTATAAATCTATACTGTAAATATATATTCAACATGAACTCTTGAAGTAACCTACATATAACGTAGACGACGAAAAATAAATAACCTAAAATATTATGGATAAGTAACCAAATAAAACCATATGTTGTAGATTATACATATCCAAATTTGTAATTAGTTGGACTATTTAAAATATCAGATCTGTAACAAGATCTGAGATTATTGAAAAAACGAAAAGAAAGAAGAAGAAAGGTTGAGAAAATGAGGGAGGAGCTTATGCAGTGGAGAAAACAGAGAGTACGGGCGGGGTTTTCTATAATAATAATCAGGCCACCCTCAATTTTTGACATGGCAAATTATGCTTACAACACACACACACACACATGGCAAATTTATGCTTACAAAACACGCGTGCACACATATTTTTAACGTACTATTTATTTTTAGATTTCAAAAATAATTTTTAAAAATTAAAAAAATATATTATTTTAATATATTTTTAAATAAAAAATACTTTAAAAAGCAGCACAGTATAATACTGGGCCGCGGCTCATAAACAAAAGCACCAATGCACCAGCGTTACCTGTAATTCGCCTTCTGGGCCTCGGCTCATAAACAAAAGCACCAATGCTTCCAGTACAGTAATTTTCGGGTTTCTTCCATACTTTCAATAGCATAAGTACTGATGAGTTTTGGCGGTAGAGACTTTTTTTGATAGCATAACTCTGCATTTTAATAAAAAAGAAAAGAAAGAAGCACCAATGCTTTCAGCACAGTATTATACTGTATGGGGAAAACTGTTGTTTATTGATGATAATAAGCAGTGAGCTACCAGTCTCTTAGTACCTGCATGTGCCCAGTATTTCAATGAACAGTGATGATTATATATATTTGATCTCTGTTTAGTTTCAGTTCCAACGTATGAATTTTCCAATTCATTGTACCGCTGAGGACTGTCATGCATCTCTCTCTCCTCCTCGTATTAATTTAATATCATGTTGAAAACTCAATTAGGAGATAATCGTGGTAGTAATTGCTTTTGAAAATAATTTTTATTTGAAAATGTATTGAGATAGTATTTTTTTATATAAAAAAATTATTTTGAGGCAAAAATAATAATAAAATTTTTTTTATAAAAAAACTTTCTTAAAACAAAAAAAAAATAAACCTTAGGTTTTTCTGTAAACTCCATAATTTTATTTATATAAAAAGCCAATTCGTTCTTGAATTCACATGATCCACACGAAATCCCGTAACTACGTGAACAAATGATCTTGAGCTATCCTCTCAATGATGTAAATGTTTTTTTTCTGGGTCCCTTGTTCTGGTTTTAGGCAAACTGCGCATCCATGGCGTGCCAAGGATATCCACAATTCACACAAGCACACACTGCACACGTGGAAAGAAGAAGAAGTGACGTCGTCATTTCAATTGATCCTTAGTCGCTGCCCACTTCTTCTTAGTCTTCTAGTTCGAGGAAGTCATGGCCATGATGCTTTCGGACCTAACAACAATATTGTTATATATATAGCACACTTGCAGATCAGTGTTCTAGTGGGCTGCACAATCTTTTTTGTTTTGTTTAATGAAGGAATTCTTTTAACAAAAATCATCAAGAAGAAGTTAAAGGTATGTTCTCCCACCTTCGTGTCCGACAAGAACTAACACCACACTCGCACTCTTTTATAAGAATACTTAGCCGCAAGGCAAGTAGTCTAATCTGTAAACAATGGGAGTATATACAATATTAACATGTTGATTAGACGTCATGGGGGTGGTCAAAGTAGTGTTCAAGATCAAGATGAAGATGATTGAATACTAATGGTTTGTTTGTTTTGCACCTGTTTTTATATTTGCGGTGCAAAAAATATAGTTAGGTATTTGGTTATACATAAAACAGTATTTTATATTGCGGGGCCCAAAAAAATTGAGTTTGAAACGCAGTTTTAATTTGTGAAGCAGTTTTTACATGTTTTTTAACTGAGTTTTGTAAAACTTTGTTTTTGTGTTTTAAAAGTATTTTTTTCAAAATTTAAAATTTTATTTTTTTTTTTCCTATCTTCAAATTAGTTTTTTTTTATATTTTCAGATCATTTTGATGCGCCGATATCAAAAATAATTTTTTAAAAATAAAAAAATTATTTTAATGTATTTCAAAGTAAAAAGCACTTTTGAAAATCAATCATAACCAAACAAACATTTTATATATGTTTTTTTGCTGCATATAAACCTCAACCATAATTTTTACCAAATACGTATCTAAATCCAACTAACCACATCTAACTACACTTTTTTTAAATTTATTTTTTTCAAATTACAACCATAAAAGCTACCTAAAAACAAACACACTCTAAAAAACCAATAACTAGGAAATCCCATATATATAGTATCCAGAAGAAAAAAACCTAGAGGGAAAATAAATTTGATGTTTTCATAAGATAACTAGACAAATAATAATAATAATAATAATAATAATAATAATAAAATTCTAGATTTAAAGCTATTGTGTAAACGGTGGCGTTTTTTTGCTGGTTCCCTTCAACAGGAAGTTTCCCATCTCTGCCTCTATGGGAGGGTTTTTTTTTTGTTTTCAATATATTATGCTTATTGTAATGATTAGAAACAAAAGCAAAAAGCCACAGCCGTTGACATTAAATGTAAATTCACATTATCCTTTAATCTTTAACGAAAAGTCCAACTAAAGCAAAAGCTTTTAAAAAGAAAATAAAAAAGTCATAATCAAGCTGCCATCGCTCGCCATTGCCTTCTTCATTTTTTTTCCCTTCTTCTTCCCCCTCATAGAGATCCATAACATAATTATTCATATAAAAAAGATAATTCCAACAATAACAATTTAAAATAGTACTCGTGACATCATGAGAGATCCAAATTGAAATTAAAAAAAATATATTAAAGTGGCAAATGAAAAACGTAACAAAACCTAACCCCTTTTTTTAAAACATAAACAACAGTGGTAGGATGTTCTTGGGATCTGGACTATCTTGTTACTTTGTTCTTGTTGTTGGTACTTGGTGGTGGTGTAGTTGAAGTCAGCTTACCCAAAGTCTACGCAAATACGGCGTCGTGTCAACCACTCATACTTTAGACCCCTATTTTCGTAGACTTTGAAACGGCAGTTGAATCCAACACGTCAGTCTCCGTCTCTTTTCTCCTTTGACTTTGCCCCCCTCGACTTTTTTATTATGTTACTCTAGTAGTAAGAATCCCCGAGGTTAGTCAACGCTGTTAAAAATCATGGTTTGGAAACGGAAGCAGCATCTTTAGCAGCACCGTTACCCATTGTCGCTGACTGGACGGTCAAAACAGACATACTAGGTGAGGTTGGCCCTTCACCGTTGGATTGGAGTAACGGGTTGTGACTGTTGATGATCCCAGAAGTCCTGTTGTGACACGTGGCCGTTGAAATAGCAGTTGCAAGTGAGATGGGCATGAGACAAAGCCCTTTGCCTTGTAAATACTGCATGGCTGAGCCCATATCTTCTTCCATCAACTTCGCCACCTGGTGCTCCGTCACAGTTAAGCTGCTGTCGTTAGTTGAGGCCGTTTGGTTGCCGTTAGTGGTACGTGCGATGGACCCACCATTGGCATTGGCCTGGATGCAGTCACCACCAGCCTACAAAGAAACAGCAAACGTTGTTTATGATGGTTTTTTTATGAGGAGTCTGAGAAAAAGAGAGCACGCGTGCTACTTTTGTTTTTGTCGTGTTGTGGTGATTGAGGGATTTTGGGGACCTTGGATTGGACTTGTGGGGTGGTGATAGATGTGGGTGTGGTTGGGATTTTTAGGGTTTTTCTGGGTTTTTTTTACTACAGAGAAAAACTTTGTTGGTCTTCGGTTTCTAACTATGCTTACGTTTTTTCCACATGTATTCTATAAAAAAGAGTTAGTACATGGGCTCGAAATCTTGAATCTGAGAAATCATCCATGGATGTTTAAGATATTACCTCAGAGGACATGTCAGCAACAAGTGGGGCAACAGCAGCTGCACCGCCCAATCTGCTCATGCTCAAGACCTGTGTGTTCCCCAGAAGCAAGAGAGCAAGAGAGACAATAATTAGGCAGCAAATACACTTTATTGTTATTATAAATGAATTCAATGATCATAAAAAAGTAGACAATGAGTAATGGAATATTAGCCGTAAGTAGATACATATCATAAAAGCAGATTTGAAAATTATATCTTAAGAAAAAATATGTCAGCCAAGCATGGGAATCGATTGAATAAATTATAAATTATAAAATTGAGACTTGAAAATAAAAAAAAAAGGAAGTTTCAGCTAGAGAAAGATGAGAACCTTGACTTGGAGCTGGAGGAATTTAACATAGTCAATGATTTCATCAAGCATTGAAGCCTTGTCTGTCTGTCATTCCACAAAACCCCTTCAGTACAGAATTATTAATCCATAATTTAATTGATTATGATTATCGCCTTAAAATTCAAATTAATTAGCAGATTAAATATCCCGATCCATTCGCCAGCCATTGCGGGTGTTGAATAGAGAACAATTCGGGGACCGACAAACTAACTATTACTTCATTTCTCTCCAAGTACACAAGGGGGGGAAAAAGAGAGTAAGAAAACTCCAAAACGCACAGCATAGACACCTAATTAAGAAACAACCCAGTAAACTACCGCCACCTGCCCACCCAAAATTTCAAGAAATACACTGGCAGGTACGAGAAGAAGAAACTGAGAAAAATCTGACAGGCAGTTACTAGAAGAGAAATCAGTTCAGTTTTTGTTTTGGTTCCTCGGTCAATCAAATTGTGAAGTAGCTTCTTTTACCTTGTTGGCATTTGGTACTAACTCCTGCAGAGCTTTCATTCTTTCAGCAATTCTCTCCCTTCGTAACTGTCCACAAAAAAAAAAATAAATAAATAAAATTTAGCACAACATAAAAGCTCCAAGAGGAACTGTAATGTTTATTATAATATGTAATAGTAACTAGGAGGGATAAGAGGTTAATAAGAACAGTACCCTTTCAGCGATGCTATGTGGGTCAGTGGCTTGACCTCTTCTAGCCCTAGCCCTTTGTCTAGGTTGAGCTGGTGCACCACCATTTGAGCCACTTGCTTGAGGTTGGTTCATCACAGCTGTGGTGGCTGCCCCCTGAGCCCCCAAATTCGGTGACTGCATAGCTCCTCCCTGTAACACAACAATCCTTTCAGGCACAGTTGCACAAAATAAATTAATGTGTGCAAAATACGAATACAAAACCTAAAAACATGCCTGAGGATGGTTAAAATGTTGCATGGACTGATTCGATGCCCGGCCAGTTCCGTTCATAGATCCAGCACGAAACCCATTAAACAATCCTTGCATTGAACCGTCTCCTCCCTGCAAGTGGAAAGAAAAGAAAAAAACTAATTAAGTAGAATAACAACTAGGAAATTTATAAAAATTGCTCTGATTCTTAGCAACAACCACAAACAGAATATTTAATAGCGAAGATGAAAATCACCTGAGTAGGAGAGACATCAATGTCATCGTTTTGAGAGAGCCCGCCTCTAGCAGCAGCCATCAGAAGCTGCTGTTGTAGCATCATTTTAGCGGCTGCCGCAGCACCACCACCACCACTACCACCACTGATCTGGTGTTGTCTCAGCTTAGAAGCCAAAATTACAGACTCGTCAAAGTTATCATGAAACCCAACATTATTATTGTCAGTATTAGATGGTGGGGTTTCATTAAACAAGTCTCTGGGTTTGGCTGAAGAGGAGTTGTTATTTGTGGGAAAAGGGAGGTTTGTCGGGGGGTTAAGGTCCCAAGGCGACTTAGGGTCAGCCCATGAACAAGAAGGGATTGCAGACAGCATTTGTTCAAGAAAATCATCATTTGATGATGAATTGGGATCAAAGTGAGAGTTTTGGATCTGCTGGTTTTGAAGGTCTTGTAGAGGGATTTGTGATGATGGGTTTAAGAGCGAGTTCATCCCTTGCATATCTCTACTACAAGGCCGCATCTTTTTGAAACGAAACGAAATAGGGAGAGGGAGAGTTGAAGATTGGGTTTTGAGTTTGGGTTTTCTTCAAGGAGATGGAAAATGAGAAGGCAAGAGGGATGAAGGCATTTGGGATTATAAAGATGGAAAATGAGGAGGTGAATTCGTTATTTCTTCCTCCCTCCCTTCCTCTTCTTCTTCTATGTTTGGAATCTGGGGTTGGGGTGTTAAATAGCAAAAGTTGACCTATCTTTTGTTTCTCTACATCCAATCCATCCTCGTATGGGTTAGTGTGTTAGTCCAGTAGGGTTAACCAAGGACTTAATCATTTGTACAATGGCCAAAGTCGATGATGACGCGTGACTTCCACTCTCTTTATTAGAGGCCAGGACCATTTCTTTTTCCTTTATTTATTTATTTTTTTTTGTTTTATATAGTTACATAAAAGAGAGACCTTTTTTCACCACAACCGGAGAAGAAAAGGTGGTGCTAGGAACTTAGGTTATTATCTCATTTGTATTGTTTCATCCATGCGTGTTGATTATTAATGATTAAACATATAGAATGATTGTGATTTCTAATAATTCTTGAAAAAACATATTTTTATAATTTAAGAAACTTTATCACTTTGTTTTGGATCATATCAACTTATGAATTAATGTCATTTAAAGGATTTTAAAATCTTCATTAGTTGCGAGTTAGAAAGGTTTAGATAGTATAAACATTAATTTCTTGATTTTCTTTCTTTAATTACCAAAAAAATATATCTAAACATTTTATTTAGAAATGTTGACATATTTAAGGGTTCCATATGATATTAATTTTGTGTATGATATTAATTGCTTGTAATAATATGTGAGTATACATTATTTTTGGGAGGCCTATGGTAAGCATATTGGGTGTTTTAGCTACTGCATTAGCATTTTAAAGTCAGAAGCACACATAAACATGGAAGAAAGTGGTATTTTTCAAAATTAAGTTAATTCTCAATTAAAATTCATATTATTATGAAATTTTATGTTACATGCTATATCTTTTCACAAATTATGAAAATTAAGACAATTATTTGATAACTAATCTCACTTAAATATTTTTTTTATGAATATAAGTTCTAGTTAAAGGATAACTCACAACTTACTAACACAAGAGTTTTATAAAATACATAACATGGACAATTTTTTTTTTTGTGTGAAACCTCAATTGTATAATTCGTACCAATCATCATATCAATCATGATTAACACTTAAAGCTAATTATTTGATAAAAAAAGAAGAAGAAAAAAAATAAAGAGCAAGAGGAAAAGGCTAGTTATTTTTTTATATTAAAGTGAATGTTAGAGTCAGTTTATATATATCTTAATTAATTTTACGAGTTTTAAAATTAATAATTATATAAATTTTAAAAAAATCTAAAAAAACTGAACTAATAATTATTGAAGAACAAACAAAAACTAGTTATTATTATTAGTATTGTAAGTGGTTTCCATGCTCTCATTCCTCGCGTGGAGTGGCCTTGGCACAATCACTTCCTCATGCCCGCGTGGTCGGCAAGTCCATCGATTTGCTTTGAACCGCGTTTCCTGATGCTAATTAATCTTAGCCTTATGTCATTGATGGATTATGTGACACAACACGCGACTAATTACTGCTAATCAATATCCTAATGACACCTATAAAACAACTCATAAGCATTAACTACTATCTACTGCTCATCTCTAATCATGCAAAAGCAAAAGTTGTGTCTGTGTATAAGACTCTATTGGTATTATGCTAGTTATGCTAGTTTTTATGTTGTATTTTTTAAAAAATTGTTTGATAAAAAATGTTTTTAGTTAAGGTTAGTTTGATATTTATATATGTTTGATTAAAACTATGATTATAATTGAAGTTGGATAAAAAATAGTTTAATATGTTTGGTTAAACATGCTTTTGAAATTGAGGTTATAAAATAACTAAAAAGATATATATTAATATTGATGGATTTTAATTTAAATATTGTAGATTTAACTACTATTATTACATCATTAAATAAATAATATTTTATATCAAATATTTTTTTATTATTCCATTAACTTATCTACAATTTCATCACATATGAAATGCATCTGATAAGAACTATAGTTTCTATGGTTTTTTGAGCGTGCAATAAAATAAGGTAAAATATCATCAGAAACAAAATTGATATTACGATCAAATTTCACAGATGCTACGTCATCATGCAATGTTCTTCTAATTTATGTAGTGTTATTAAATAATATTAAACACTAGTTTTTCGAGTAAAACACAATTTTTTAAAAATTAATTTTTTTTTACCGGGTTGGACACGATCCAATGAACACTGTTCACCTGGCACTGTTTACGTGGCAGGTGAATGCTTCTCGCGTTGCCAAGTTAATTATAATTCACCTGCCATCACCTGGCACAACAGTGCCCAGGTGAATTACACGAGAAGCAACTCACAGCTGCTGTTTGTGAAACGACGGTTTGAGGAAAAAATTTATGGGTCCCACCAAATGGTAAATTGCTTTTTTCATATTATCAAACGCCTAGTTTACGTGGTTTGCTTTAAAAGCAACCGCAACCGCGTAAACAAACGGCCTCTAAAAGCTTGTGTGGTAGAGAAATATCATTTATTTTTTAAAATATTTTTTTATAATTAAATTAAAATAATATATTTTTTATTTTTTAAAATTTATTTTTTGATATTAGTATATCAAAAAAATATAAAAATATATAAAAAATCATTTGAAAAAAAATCTCAAGCTTTTACGAGAGCACTTTCCAACCATAAAAATACAACAAGGCTGAAGAAGTGTCTATCAAATAAAGCGAGTTTGCTAATTAGTTTCTTATTGATAATGTGATGGAGTGCATTTTGTTTTTAATTAAAATAATATTTTTTTATATATTTTTTTTATTTTTAACATTAGCACATTAAAATTATCAAAACACACCTAAAACATCAATTTTATATTTTTTGGCTCATGCTCGGGCTTTGGTGTGGATTTGGGTTTATTGTAAAAATATTTTTTTTGACTACCGAAGATTATTTTTTTCCAACTTAAATTTTAGCTTGGGTTTGGTCCATGAATAGTTATTTCCTCTAGCCTATTGTATTGTTCAATCCAGAACATGAATGATAGAATCTGATCAATTTGCTTCCAAAAAGATTTTCTTCAAACTTGAACAGTTTTTCCAGCTAAAAAGACTTTTGATTTAATCCAAAAATATTTAGGTTTTATGGTGGGTAATCAAAACTGTTAGAGGGAAATTCCATCAACTTTTGGTCCTTAAAACTCCGTACAAAAAATTGTTGGAGAAAAGTGTTGAAGGTTGTTTTTCTACATTATTTTGGATAGAGATTTGTGACTCTTGTTCACTTATTTTTTTTCATTCTTTTTGATTTTGGTTTCTTAAAGTCTTTTTTGTTAAGAATTTTTCTCCAAAATTTAAAGCTTAAGATCAATTTTTGTTGAGAGATTTTAAGTCCAATTTCATTGGATCTTGTTTAGGAATACACCTAAACATGATGGTGTTATTGCAATCTTGAAAGGCTTATTGAAATCAAATATTTTACACCAAGTGAGGATCAATAAAAGCTTAATGACAAATAATTAAACATTGACGATGACAACAACAACATATTTCAAGTTGTTTATGTGCTAAGTTCTTCAACAAGTAAGTATTTTTTTATTGGTTTTGTTTAAGTATATTTTCAATATAAGCGTATAATGTAAGCTAGGAGATATTTTCATTCTATTATACATAATTCCATATATGAATAGTATGCATGCTATTATTGTATTTTAATCTTTTATTAAAAAAAAGATATTTTCTTAGTATGTATACTAGTCTTTGTTATGATTGCAATTTTATAATTATCTTATAAATTGCATGATTATAAACTAAACATATATGCCAACTTATCTTCTTATATGTGAATATTTTAGACAACAATCGTAAGGCTTTAATATACATTATTAGTCTTTGTTTAGTTTATAATTCTTTGTGATAACTAGATGAATAGTTAAAAAGGATATTAGTATCTTTGTTATTATTTTATCTAGTTGTTTATGTACATGTATTTTAGATTGATGCATGTGATATATCCTTATGAACGAAACAATAAAAAACTTCTTTATATCTACCATTTATATTTTTTAATTTTTGCTAGTTATTTGTTTAGTTTGTATATGCAAATTTACAATCTTATATGGTATGCTAATTGTTTAATTTGTTCATTCAAATTTATATTGGTATGCAATTTGTTTAAACAAGATTAAAATGGTATGATGCATGTTAATTCGATAATATTTTAAAATGATCTTGCTTAATTGAGAATATTTATTTTCTAAGCTTTTCTTATAATTGTTAAAAGGTTTTTTTTTTTTTATCAAACTTTAGTTTGTTAAAATTTTGTGATTGTTTTTTTATATATGCTTTAAGAAGCCAACTTATTTATATAATATTGGCTATTCTTTTACATAACATTTATCATGACTTTAAATTGAGAATTGATTATTTCAACCAATATTGCTTTGTCAAGTATTACTTTGGTAATGAGGATTCCACCATCATCTTTTATGATGAGTGGTGAGAAATCTGAAAGGTTTAACAGACTAAACTTTGAGAGGTGGCAACAAAACATGTTATTTGATTTGACCATCTTAAACTTAGAAAAGTTCCTATTGGAAAAGGAGCCAAAGTTGTCAAATAATGAACTCAATTTTATTATGATGATAGCTTTTAGATTAATAGTGCCACTATTTTTTACATTTGTCCTTGGTTGAGCCTAACAATCTACAAAACCAAAATTTTATCTCATCAAATACAACAATAAAACATTCAATTAGCTATTAATTTAACAAACATCAATACTTATGAGCAAATTTTTATCGCGTCAATCTATCCAATAATGCCTTGTTGTGACAATACTATGAAATAGAAAAAAATAAAACATAATAAATCATAAAAAAAACACATCCAACACTCTAACAAATCACACAATATAAAATAGATTCAGGAAAAAACCTAAAATAGTATCACAAAGTTAAGGGTAAGAAAACATTACCTCCTAAATTATAATTCCAAACTTGAAGCAAGAGTAACAATAAAAAGGCAAGGAAAAAAAATAACATAAAAAACAAAGTAGAAAACAGAGCTAATATGTTAGGAAAACAAACATAAAGAAATAAGCTCACAACCTAACATTGAAAAGACAATCATACAACCCATTTTTTATGCCTTATTTCCATTTTGTTTTCCCCCTCATGACACTCTCCTCTCCTTTTTCTTTTTCATGTTTAGTGCCTCTTTTTCTCTTTCTTCCATCAGTTTAGTTTAGAAAAAGAAGGGGGAGAAGTGGACACCTCCAATAGCCCTTTCTCTCTGCAACTTTATCTTTCTTTGATGTGTCTGCTTTCTCTTTTATATCTTCTATTTGTTTTATGTTTTTCCTCTCTCTTTTATCAACTTGGTTCATAAAAAAAAGATGGGTGGATTGAAAGATTCGATGTTAATTGCAAAAAAGTAAAAACAAATAGAGAAAGATGTGGTAGGGAAAAAAAACTACATAAAAAAAAGAGAAATACTATATTGGTTCTATTGGTGTAGTTTGTAAATGAATAAAAAAGAAAACGATGTTTATCCTATATTGAAAAGAAACATTATCTCCTAAGTGTTTATAAGTGTAGATTTCTATTATGTAGTAAATTAAGTGAATGTAATGATGGATGAGCTCTCGTAGTGGGCTTTCTAATGCTATTATATGACTATTTATAAAATCAAAAGATGGCATTTGGACACTTGAGACTTAATATGTCATTTTTTTTGGATTCGAGGAAACCTCACCCCCCGGAAAGCACACTTTGTGGGCCCAGGTGAGGGAGTAAAACCCCGGCTGTCCTAGGCTCTTACAAGAGGTGCACGCCCTGACTCGAACTCGAGACTTGCTGTGCAGATCTCAAACCCTTTGCCATCACACTACGCCCCTCGAGGACATTAATATGTCATTGATATTAATTCTTTTTTAAATTTATTTCTTATAACTATTTTTAACAATTATGACTGTTGGGATAAAACTAAATAACAGTTATTCAGTTTAATTTAAAATATAACTATTTTATTAACAGTTATATAGTTTTATTAACAGTTATAATATTAACATTTATATGTTTCAAGTCTATACAAACTTGTTACTACACAGAGAATATACAGAGAAAAAAATGTATTTTCTTTCGTATTTTTTCTTCTTATTCTTTCAGAGGTTTAGAGGGGTTAGTTGTATTATGGAGATTTCGTCTCTGTGGAGGACAAATAAACACCTTAAAGATAGTGTTTTCACACCTTCAAGCTAACTATTTATTTGTTTTCATTCCTAAACAGCAGTTTCTCTAACGAGAGAAATCTGAATTCAAATGTCAAGGTCGTTAAAGGTGTTAAAATTTAACTACATTGTTTTGATTGTGCGAATTACACAAGGTGGATGGACAATATGATGTTGTTGCTCACTTCTCTATAGATTTACTATATTCTTGATTTGAATCTGCCTACAATACCTAAACTATAATAAAATGAATATGTTGCTGTTAATACTGAAAGATTGAAACATGTGGAAGATTAAGTGCTTTGTAAAGGGCATATTCTAAATGCTCTGACTAGTTGACTTTATGACATCTTCTCCAAATTAAAGTCGCTAAAAGAAATTTAGGTAGTCTTGAAGACACACCATAAGTAGGAAAAATCATTTTCTTGCTTTAAATTTTTTTGAGTAAGAGATTATTGACAACAAGCCAATCATGGATTAAGTCCATGAAATTTAGATACTAGTATCAAAACTCAGTGATCTAGATATCAAAGTTCCTGATTCCCTTTAAGTAGGGGTTGATTTTATCAAAACTTCTTCTATCATGGAATGAATATAGGAAGAAGATGTTGCATTTAACAAACAATTATACATTCGAATGATTTTGAACACACTTGCAAATTAAGGTTCAATCTCATATGTGTGAATTGCAAAAAATAAATTATAAAGTGAGTTTGGTTACTAAAACTAGTTTGAAAATGACTTAAAAAAATCGAAAAGTGCAAAAGAAAAGAAAAAAAATTCAAGAAGAAATAAAATACTAATAAGAAGTATATAATTTGTTTCCATTACGGAAATAAAGGGCACAACATAAAAGATTGAAGATTCAATAATTTCAACAAGAATAGTACTTTTAACAAAGTGACTATGGTTAAAAAGACGAAGTCAAGGAGTTTGTTGCCATAGTTTTAAACATTCAAATTGGAATGATTACTGAATTAAATATGAAAACTAGTGTTACAAAGACTTCATATTGGTTGTTAGATTTTAGTGTAACGGTTCATGTCTACAACAACAAAGCGTTGTTCAAGAATTATGATGAATTGAGGAAACCTGAAGAGGTCTTGATGGGCAACCATAATTATACCAATGTTTTGTAAAAAAACTATTGAATTGTGCTTTACTTCTAGACAAAAAATATCTTTAGTTAATGTATTTCATGTTCCTGAAATTAGAAAAAAAACCTTATATCTGCTAATTTTTGGAGCAGAAAAGGGTTCAAGGTTGTTTTAAAGTTTGATAAGGTTATTGCAACTAAGAGTGAGATGTTTGTGAGAAATGTTTATTTTTGTGATGGCATGTTTAAGTTCAATATTAATAAAATCAATCTTATTTCGACTTATATAGTTGAATCTACTTCTTTTCTTTGGCATGTTAGATTAGGACATCTAAATTATAGTTTTTTTGAAATATATGTGTAAACATGGTTATATTTCATATCAGAATGATAATAATAACAAATGTGAAAAATGTATTCAAGCAAATATGACAAAAAAGCATTTTCCTAAAGTTGAGATATATTCTTAATTGCTTGAGTTAGTCTATTCTAATGTATGTGAAATAAATTGTATGTTAACAATAGATGAGAAAAGATATTTCATAACTTTTATTGATAATTATTTGCATTTTACCTATATTTACTTCTTAAGAACTAAGGATGAAGCCTTTGGAAAATTCAAAGAATTCTAGAAAATAAAATAAAATCAAAAGGAAAAGGAAATTAAAACTCTTAGTAGTGATAAAGGTGGAGTATACTTTTATAGGGAGTTTTTTATATTTTGTGAGGAAAATAGAATATTTCATCAAATGAACACAACATATACACCACAATATAATGGACTTGCTGAAAAGAAGAACAAGACCTTAGTGGATATGGTCAATGCCATGCTTTTGAATGCTAAGTTACCAAATTATTTTTGGGGTGAAACTTTACTTACTACATGTTACATTCATAATAGAGTACCATCTAAGAAATTAAAAGTTTCTTCTTATAAAGTATAGAATGGTAGAAAACCAAATCTGAATTATTTTAAAGTACGGGTGTGTGTAGATTTTTATAAAGTTTTTGATCCCTAAAGAACAAAATTAGGAATTAAAGGTCTTAAGAGTGTTTTATTGGTTATGCATAAAATTCAAAAGCTTATAGGTTTTTGGATTTAGAAACTAATGTGATAGTTGAATCTGTACATGTTTAATTTATCAAAAATAAATTTATAAGTGATTCAAATATGTAAGAACCAGATCTAACAATAATGACTTCCAGCTTAACTTTTAGTGAAAAACATAAAAACTAGAAGTAATAAGTTCAAGTGAACTTAGAAGGAGTCAAAGAGTTAGAAAGAGAAAACATATTATTTCTACTGATTCAATTGTATTTCTAGTGGAAGATGATAGAAAAATAGTATTGAAAAGAACACCTATCATCCTAAATATGGAATATGATTTAAAGACATTATGTGAATCTATGTCTTTAAGGGATGTTGTCTCATGGAAAAAAGTGGTAAATGATGAAATGGATTTAATATTGTCTAACAATACTTGGGTTCTAGTAGATATAGCTCTAGGTTCTAAGCCAATAGGATGTAAGTGGGTGTTTAGAAGAAAATATAACACCGATGATTCTATACAAACCTTCAAGGCAAGATTAGTTGTCAAAGGCTTTACTTAAAAAAAAAGGATTTGATTATTTTGACACTTATTCTCCAATAGCAAGAATTACATCCATTAGAGTTTTATTTGCATTAGTATCAATTTATAAATTGTAAGTTCATCAAATGGACGTTAAGATGACTTTCTTAAATGGAGATTTAAAGGAGGAAGTGTATATGGAGCAACCTGAGGGTTTTATACTTCCCGGAAATGAAAAAAAAGTCCGTAAATTATTAAAGTCTTTATATGATTTAAAGCAAGCTCCAAAACAATAGTACGAGAAGTTTGACAAAGCTATTTTGTTAAATTATTTTCATCATAATGATGTTGATAAGTATATGTATTCTAAATTTACAAAATATTTTGGTATGATTTATTGTCTCTACAAAGATGAGATGTTAATCCTTAGCACTAATATGATTGGAATAGTTGAAACCAAAAGGTATCTCACTTTTTTCTTAAAAAATGAAAGATCTTGATGAAGTGGGTATAATTTTAGGTATCAAAATTAAAAAATATAGTAGTGGCTATGTACTTAATTAGTCATATTATATTGAGAAAATGCTTGATAAGTTTAACCATCTCAATATAAAGAAGACTAATACTCCATTTGACTCTAGTATGAAGTAATATGATTATTGTGATAAAATGGTAGCACAACTAGAATATGTTAGTTCCATTAAAAGTCTTATGTATTTTATGCATTGTACAAGATTAAATATAGCATTTGCTACATGCAAGTTATCAAGATATACAAGTAAGCTAAATATAGTCATTGGAAGGCTATTGCAAGAGTCTTTGATTATCTAAAAAAAAAACGATTGATTTGGGCTTGTTTTATTCTGATTTGGAAGGATATTGTGATGCAAGTTGAATAACTAGTTCGAGTGATAATAAGTTCATATCAAGATGGAGTTTTTCACTTGGAGGAGGTGCAATATCTTGGGCATCTAAGAAAAAAAAACATAGATCTCTTATTCTACCATGGAATTAGAACTTATTGCTATGACTGTTGTAAGTATAGAAGCAAAATGACTAAAACATTTGTTAGATATTAAGTTATGGCCATAACCTATGTTAGCTATTTCTTTATACTGTGATAGTGAAACAACTATATCTCGAGCTTATAGTAATATTTACAATGGTAAGTCAAGAAATATAAGTATTCAATATGGATATATTCGAGAGTTGATTAGCAATGAGTTAATCATCATTGTCTATGTGAAATGTGTAAATAATTTAGCAGACCCGCTCAGAAAAAGACTATCTAGAGACATGGTAAGGAAAACAGCTAGTGGAATGAGGTTGAAACTTGTTATTATAGATACTAGTTTTGGGAACCCAACTTCAAAATAGTAAGAAGCCTATCTCTAAGTTTAATAGGTAATAACAAGTTATTATTTAGTATATGTTGAACACTGATAATTAGTTATGGACCCTATTCTAATAGTATTCAGCGTGTTCTATTATGTAAAAAAGAATGAGCGTAGACTCTTAATGGAAGTTAAAAGTTCGTGTTTAATTTAATAGAGACATTTCTAATTCTACCTATATGAATATAAAAATGGTGTCGTTTTCTACAAGGGTTAGGGTTTTTTCTTGTAAATATTCATGAAAATGAGATTTTAGCACATTGCCATAAATAAGTTTTAAACAGTTGTAAACCTCTTTAAGAGTTTGAATAATATTATGTGTGTAATATCTTTGATTCTAAAAAGATGTTTTGGTTTAATCTACGGACACCATTAACTTTTATAAGATTCAAGTTCTAACACTAATTGAAGGTTTAAATTGTAAAATATCTTCTTATAAGTACAATTCTATCAAATGAAAAGACATTAATTATAAACTAGTGAGGAATTGTTGTTGTAGTTTATAAATGAATAATGAAGAAACATATATCTATCCCATATTGCAAAGAAACATTGCCTCCTAAGTGTGTATAAGTGTAAGTTTTATTGTGTAGTAAATTAAATAAAAACTATGATGGATGGGCTCTCCTAGTGGGCTTTCTAATTTTATTATATGGATATTTATAATATCAAAAGATGACATTTGACACTTGCGCACTTGAAACTTGAAACTTAATATGTTATTAATACTAATTCTTTTTTGAACTTATTTCTTTTATTTTTTATAATTAATTTTTACATTTATGATTGTTGAGATAAATTTGAATAACGGTTATTCAGTTTAATTCAAAATATAATTGTTTCATTAATAGTCATATAGTTTTATTAATAATCATAATGTTTCAATTTTATAAACCTATTACTACACATATAACATACATACAAAAAAAAAATGCATTTTCTTTCCTTTGTCATTCTTCTTATTCTTTTAAAAATTTAAAAATAAGTTATATCCTAGAGTGTTGTCTCTGTAAGAAACAAATAAACACCTTAAAGATAATGTTTACTTAATAAAGACAAATATGAATTCAAGCATTAGGGTTGCTAAGGGTGTCAAAATTTAAGTGGATTGTTTTGATGGTATAAATTACACGAGGTAGATGGATAAGATGGTGTTCTTGCTTACTTCACTAAAGTTTACTACATTCTTGATTTGAATCTGCTTGCAGTACCCGAACCATAAGAAGATAAATATGTTACTGTTAAGATTGAAAGACTTAAACACAGGAAGATGAAGTTCCTCCCCTCCTCTTTCTTTCATTAGTCTAGTTTAGAAGATAAAAAAGGGAGAAGTGGACACCACTACCAACCCTTTCTCTTTGCAACTTTATCTTCTCTAATATGTCTGCCTTCTCTTCTCTATCTTCTGTTTGTTTTATGTTTTTCCTCTCTCTTCTATTAGCCAGGTTCATAAAAAAAAATGGGTGAATTGAAAGATCTGATGTTAATTGCAAAAAAGATAAAAAAAGAGTAGGAGATATGGTAGGAAAAAAAATTGCATACATGAAGAAAATAGAGAGTACAAAAAACCAGTATTTTTTGCAAAAAGAAAGATGAGAAACTAAAGAAAAATACTATGTCGATTCTGTTGGTATAGTTTATAAATGAATAAAAAAAAGATATTTATCCTATATTGGAAAGAAACACTCCCTCGTAAGTGTTTATAAATATAGGTTTCTATTGTGTAGTAAATTAAGTGAAAGCCATGATGGATGGACTCTCATAGCGGGCTTCCTAATGCTATTATATAGATATTTTTAATATCAAAATATGACACTTGGAACTTACTATGTCATTGATATTAATTTTTTTTTGAATTTATTTCTTTTAATATTCATAATTAATTTTGATATTTGTGACTGTTAGGATACAGCTAAATAGCAGCTACTCAGTTTAATTCAAAATATAATTGTTTCCTTAACAATAATAATATTAACATTCATAATGTTTCAAGTCTATAAAAATTTGTTACTACACAGAGAACATACATAAAAGTACATAAACTTTTTTTTTATTTGAAACAAATAAACACCTTAAATATAGTTTTTTTTTATATATACTTTTAAACTAAATCTTTATTTATTTTCATTCTCAAATAGGTTCACGGTAAAAGATTTCATAGCCCACAATGAGAAAATATGAGCACTCCTAGTTTTTGTTTTTATTAATATAATGTTTGACTAAAGTAGCAGCAGTAATTAAACTGTGGAATTGTGCCAATATTGCTCCCAACACTTGATTATGCACTTGAATTATCAAAATGTGCTGCTAACTAACTCAATGATATGATTAGTATAGGGGAAAAACATATAGTAATGCCAAAAGACGAGCTTTTTATTTAATGATCAATTCACTTCATGTAATTGAGTTAATAACAAAAAATACTTTACTTTTTCTATAATTAACAATAATAAAATTAATGTAGTCTGTTAAGCCATAATTAATAACATTAGTTTAATGATGTAATGGAATCATGGAACCTACAATTTGTAATAACACTACGTCTACTAGAAAAAATCAAGATTAGCTTGGTCAAATGGACGAAGTTGTCCGTGTAATTAGTTGTCATAATTTCTCATGGCAACTTGAACGCAAAACAATTCCCAATGTTCCAACTCCTCCAAGCATTCAGCTAGACACATGCAATTAATTACTATATAATTAAGAGATTAATTAAATATCTCTCTATCTCATATTCAAGTGTAAGCATTAATTATACATAGTATATTATATCATATATAACCAAGTGCTTCGTGCGCTTGGTTTCCATAAGCAGCACAAAAAGAATTCCAGTCCATCATTCTCAGGTCCATCGTGTACTTTGGAATCATGAATATTGATCTTCAGAATTTCCATTTCTCAGCCCAAATTAATTAAATATAATAATTTCTTCAATTTCCAATGTAAATATCTTCATCTATGTACTTCATTAGACGTTAGTCATGCATGTATAAAAGACTACTATTCTACTTGCTAATTGCTATGTAATATAATTAACTAAACACTGGAATATATATATATATATATATATATATATATATATATATATATCCTTACAACTGCATGCATATGCTTGAATTAATTTGTTTGGTGAAAATACGACCAAACCAAAAGAAGTATAATTGTGATTAGATTGTTGGAGGGTTCAAGATCACAAAAAAGAAGTATAATTGTGATTAGATTGTGCAAATACGACCAAACCTACGTATGTTATTAGTTCCAATTTTCATGGGATTTTAGTTGTTCAGAACCTATGTTCAATGCATCATATCTTGGATTACAAGGCAGGGAAATCCCTGAAAATAATGAATAAGCTCCAAAAGAATTCATTACATCACAAACAAAGTACATAAGCTCATCTCAAACAAACAAACTAAATGGGAATTAGAAAGACTTGCTATTATATATTAATCATTCATCGTTAATTGCATGCCCTTGAGAAGTTTCCAAGAAAAATCTTTTTCAATATTCTCTCAAATTTATCAAACCCTAACAACTCACTCTTAATCACAAAAGTACTTTAAAGTGCAATATTTTGTGCAATCATTGATGGATTCTCTATCATGCATTGATGAGGTGAGTGGTGAACTTGTTTGTAAGTTTCCGACATAGTTGAGCATATGGGATATTCTCCGTTTCATGAACATGGCCACACAAGCATATAAAAAAATTAAAGGCATTGTTTAAGATCATTGTGAGCATCGATTGTTTGCTTAAAAAATAAAGTATTTACATCGATCGTGTCATGCATTGTGTATAATATAGAATGCTTTGGTCTCAATAAGGACCAACATATAGCTTTGGGCACCATGTTATCCTTGTTTTTTTTTTTTTTGAGAATATTTTTTTTTCCCTTGTATTGTTCGAATGGTTAGGATTGATGGCACGCGGCATGGTACGTAGCCCATTATCAGGCGGTAATTAAAGGCATGGTTCGGGGTTGGCGACTTGGCTATCTGTTGAATCGAAAGATAATCTTTCAAAGCAAGGTTACTTCTATTTAATATGTACGGACAATATTTAGCATCATGAGACGCTTTTCTCATGCTTGCAAATTCGAATTATTCAGTGGCAATTCTGTCTGTATATATAATATGTCATTGAATGGTTTGTCTGCTTGACTTCTACTGTAATTCCGTTAATAACAGTGTCTGTACATGTTATTATACTGTTTGTTTTTTATATTTTTTTTATTTTCATTGGGATTTCTTCAGTATATATCGATAATATATTTTCATCGATGTTTATAAATGGAGTTATCGATAAAAAAAATTCAGTTGATAAAAATTATTGCAGAATATCAACAAAAAAAGTTTTATTAATATTTCTATTTATATTCATCGATTTTCTAGTGGTGCGTCTTGTAACTAAAAAACAGATCTTCTAACATAAAAAAATGAGAGTGATATATATGAGCTGTGATCTTGTTCTTTTTTAGTAGTGGTACAAATACAAAAAGATACATACATTCCATATAATCTTGACTTTTGAGAGGGTCGATTTGGTAAGATGTAGTGACTGATTGTTTCTTCTATATTCTAAGGACATGAATATGGTGTCATATTCTAAAAAAGACTTGTCATCTACAATCATCATTCTAATTGATTATATGTACACGATTAAGCATGTAAACTCAAACATGCACCTAGGGAAGCCTAAGACTTTTTTTCAATTTCATCCATGAATGATTTGGATCCCAGAGCAGCCCTCCGGGAGGAGTGGTGGTGGTGGTGGTGGTGGTGGTGAGGAGGGGGGGCGGAATCATAAATCGCATGGTTCTAAAGATATATTAAGTATTATAAGGGGATTCTTGCTAGAAATAATTAATGAAGTAATAACTTAAATATTTAGATAAGAGTTAACTAACCAAAGCGCTTCAAGATAATCAAAGCGCTGACTGTCTTGTTCTCAAGGCCATAAAATTATGGGCAGACAATAAATTAATCTTCAACTGATAACTCGTATCTCAATTTGAATTTAGTTTTTGTTTCTGTTACAATATTATGTGTCTTGTGAAAGTTACAATATATTAATTTATACTTGTTTTGGGTTTTAATGAAACTATATTTTTTATTAAAAAAATTCAAGAACTCTTATTAATTAAACCCCCCATCCGTATGTTCATTACTACAACTAAAACAGTTAGATAACTTGATGGAGCTTCACTGGTTTTTTTTTTTTAAAAAAACTTTTGAACTTTTTTTCATCTTTCAATTAGATCATTTTACAATACAATGGGATAAAATTAGGCTTGAGATTATGATTAAAAAAAATAAAAAATAAAAGATAGAAGACTAAAATCTAAAACAAGTAGAAAATATATGGCTAACTCAAAATTCATGATAATTTTCATTTTGGTACACAAATTCATTTTGTTTATTTTTTGATCCCTGGATTTGAAAGAGGAGAGAGAAAGATGTTAGTTTTCACAATTCTAGCAACCAAATAGCCAAGTTTATTGTCAAAGAATTCTATTTGATGAAAGGAATTCGTTAATGGTGTTTTTAGGCCTTCTTATTACTTGAAAAAATAGGTGAGACTCGAGAGATATTATATTTTATAATGTTTGATTTTGTATTTTGAAGTGATTTAGGAGTGTTTTTGAAAGACTAAAATAATCTAAGAGAGGGTGAATTAGGAAAAAAAAAATCAAACTTCACTAACTTTAATAAAATCACCACCTTAATTTTTGACAACAAAAATACATAATTAATCAATAAAAAAATACAATGAGATAGGTACTAAGAGGAGAGACACATCGATTTTTATAGTAATTCGGACAACAACCTACTCCACTCGTTGAACCTCTGTTTAAGCACTCACTATCAATCAATGATCATCTTAGCGAGTGAGACCTTACCTATTACACTAATTTTTTCCAGGATCAATATTAGAAAACTATACAGAATCATTTTTAGAGGATCAAGATTAAAACTTATCACAATCATTTTCAAGTTTCAAGATTAAACCTATCACTTAATGACTCTCAACCAAAAATTACCCAAGTGGTTCAATTGCCACTTACACTGTCATTATAATTATAACTCTCATAAGAGTTATCTCACTTCACAAGATAAGATTACAAAGAATTAAATTCAAGTATTTATAGAATTATAATCTAACTCAAAAATATGAAAGACAAATTTGATGCAATTTAGGGATTAAATCTTTAAGAGGATAAAATGAGGAATAAAAACTTTTGAAGAATTAAAGCATCAAGAGTAATATAGTAAAAGAGTAAGAGCATAAAAATGTTGAGAGAATTTTCTCATAAGATCAAGAGGGTATTTATAGGAGAAAACTCATTTTGGTCGTTACTCACAAAGAAGAAGAAAAGGGTAAAGAATTTTTGCCCATCCAAGTGTCAAGTGTTCTTCTAAATATTAGAAACAACTATATCTATAATTTTGAGAGAAAAATAGTTGTTGTAAAGATAACTTGAGTATTGAGCACACTTCTTCTAAAATTATTTGCAGCATTTTCAGCGTCGTCTAAAAAAGATTCAAATTTCAAATTTCTTTTGAACGCGTTCAGCATTTAACACATCGTTTTAAAAATTGTTGATTTTTCTCATTGAGACGACGTTGATGTTACCTCTTTAAAAGAAAACAAAATACAAAAAAAATAAGAAAAATAAAAATATATGGATAAAGGGACTAAAAGTGAGGAGAAAGAAAATAAGGAACCAAAGAAAATTTAGATTGCTTGGGAACTAAGCAAATGAGAGGAAAAAAGATAAAAAAAAAAACCTATAAATAGGTGGTTATATACACAAAAAAAGGGGTACAAAAAAATAAAATAACAAAAAAAAAACCCTAGCAGCCATCTACCTCCCCTCCACACACATATAAAAACCTTTCTCTCATTATACCTAAACCATGTCATCAGCCAACATTAACCAACACCCTAACCCTATCTTGACAAAGGGAGCCATCAGCCATACAAAAAAAAGGCTATCATCTTCAACCCTTGATCTTCCCTAACAAAACCACAATACCAACCTCCACGCCAACAACTCATTAACTAGTAACAATTTCCAACCACACATGAATTAGCCCTCCCTTTCGTCATTCTCAACTTTGAACCACCACTAGAACAAAGACCAAAAGTAGCCACCACCCGTGACTATCTCCTCTTCTTCTCTAACATTTTCCCTAGTATACACTACTCACTCTATTGTCCAGTCAATCAACCCATGTAAACCCATTTTCCTCTCCCTTTTAGCATAGCTCTTTTTATTTTTTAAAGTGAATGATTTTTTCTTTTAATAACTTTGTTTTGTTGTGGAGTTCTAGAAGTTAAAAATTCATGCTTAAAACCATTTTCTTCATAAAAAATTTCAAATGCATGATTTTCAAATTCTCCATCATGATCACTTCTAATTCTGAAAATCAAACAACCTTTTTCATTTTGAATTCTTTTGTAAAAATTTTAAAAAGCTTGAAGTGTCTCATTTTTTTTATACAAGAAATAAAACCTATGTAATTCTAGTATAATCATTTATTATGACAAATGCGATTCTTTTACCACAAAGACTTGAAATACGCATACGACCAAATAGGTCCATACAAAGAAGTTATAGTACTTAATTATAAAGACTTGATTCTTGGCTTTGAATGGGATTTTGACTTGCTTTCCATATTGGCAAGCATCACAAATCACTTTCTTTTTCTACTAAAGTTGTGGAAGTCCTCTTACAAGCTTTTTCTTAGATGGCTTTTAAATTAATTCTATTTTAGCATGTGCAAGTCTTCTATGTCAAATATAAGGTGAGCCCACCAAAACACTTGCCATTATAATTATTATCATGTAAATGAATCACATAAGTGTTTCTAAGTTTTTTACTTATGAAAAATATTTTGTTATCAATAATTAGAATTACCACGCAATGTAACAACTAAAAAATAACTCTATTACCCCAATACGAAAGTTATACTTGAAATAATCAAAAGGTAAAACATGTTCAATATTACCGATACTTTTTACCTTTTTTGTGGCATCATCTCTGAATATCACATGTCTGACATTCCTCTCTTTGGAAGAGGTGAATTTGGATTTATCACCCATCATATATCTTGAACATCCGTTATCCAAATACTAATTGTCCTTATTTTTCTACAAGAAAAGATCTTAAAATGTTGGTTTTGGTATTCATAATCTCATAGGTTCACTATGGTTAGTAAATGTGTCTTTTGGCACCCAAATATATTTTGTTTTAGTTTAGATAATCTTGAGCATGCAATGTATTTCATGTAAACCATTTTATCCATACAAATTACATATGCTTAAAGATATTGATGCTTTAACAAAGTTTGAGTAAAGTTTTTCATTTTTCATTGGTTTATACCCCAAACCTTTTTTTTCTTAAACATGCATCTTTGATTACCTAAAAGTCTATCTAGGTTTTCCTTTCCTTTTATAAATTTAGTTAAAGATGAATTTAAATCAATAACTTGAGTTTTTGAAATCTCATTTTCTTTAACTAAATTTTCATTCCATGGATTAGATTTATTTTTCAAAGAAAGGAATTCAATGGCCTTTTAAAACCAATGTTCATTGTTAACAATGCATCCTTTTTTTTTTTTTTTGCAAAACATCAAAGTCTTTTGAAATACTATCAACTTTACTTTGAAGTATTCTTATGCACCCTTTTATATTTATTAAAAAAAATTATCAAATGTATCTTATAATTCATCAAAAGTAATTGAGATTCAAGTTTATTTACCTCATCAATATCAAGTTACTATTTACCTTTAATTAAATCTCTTATTTGGTAATGTTAATATTAGCCATCGAAGATAGATTGACTAATTTCTCCAATTTCAAATCATCATTATCACTTGAAGAGGTTGCCATACCATTCTTGTCATCCCAAGTTGATGCCTTTAATCTATTTTTCTTATTTTTGAACTCTAATCCTTTTTTTTTTTTACATTTGAGCAATCATACTTCACATGATTTAGTTTCTTATATTTATAGCATATGATGGCATCCATATTGCTTCATTCTTCTTTGTCAACTTTTTTCTTCTAAAATTTATTTGATTTCCACCAAACTTATCATACCTAAAAAATTTAGTGAATTGTCCAATTAACATGACTATCTCATCATCTTCTTCTTCACCATTATATTTTTTCACCTTATTATCATTCATGAATTTTAGAGTTAAAATATATCTTCTTGATACTACTATCTTCCACTCCAGCCGCATGGGCCGAGATGCAAACACGACAAGACCCTAGATTTTATCAGACAATAAAACAATGCAACCTACCTTAGGTAGGGCATATTTGGGGTTTTAATACCTTCTCTTTACACAATCAGTCCTCGTACCCGATCTCTGAGACCAGTTAGGGTTCCTAGTGACCAAAATATTAGTTGGCGACTCCCATTCCTTTTTTTCACTAATAAAAGACAAGAATTCCTTGTCTTCCCATATTTTCCACATTAAACATAACTAAATAACATTTTTTCAGGTGGATGTTTTCACCGCGACGCCGCACACGTGCGACACTACTTATAAAAGAACCTGAAAACCCTAAAAATAGTGAAATATTAATTTATCCCTTAAATAATATCACATATTATTTTGAGATAATTTTAGAAATTATTTAATTAAGTTCATACTTATATTTTTTTTCTATATCAAGAAATGTAATCCACTGTATTAATTACATTTTAGTCCGTAATTTCTAAAACTTATTTACAATCAAGTCAAACTCGATTAATCATTCTATTTTAATTTATGACCAATGGTTCTTATGTATGTGACCCAATAAGTTTTAAAATAAGTTGGATCAAATATAAATTATAATCCAAAATAAATTAAATTAAATAATTTAATTTATTATCAATTCAACTATTGATGGACTTCTATTTGAAAATCAAGTATGATGTCTAGCAATTTGTCATGAGTACCCAAATATTAGAAAAATCATAAGTGGTTTAACTTAACTCTTTAGTGACTAATTTCTTAATGTAATTAATATTCCTTCATCAAGAATGTTCTGATTTAAACATTATAGGATGAAATATATTTACTTTGTTAAATTATTTTTTGTTCTCAACACTATAGTCATTGATTCTTTAAATAATATTTGAAACTCTTTTCAAATCTTATTCCACTCCGGCTAAAGATTTCACAATCAATACTATTTGAAAATAGATAAAACATTTTCTTGAATTCACCTAGAATGATGAATTCTCTTGATTACTCAAATACTTTTGTATAGTTTATGTTATACCCAATATTTTCTCATTTGTTACTCTTAATTAGAAAAACATGTAGTTAGGATCAAAACATAACACTTCCTATATAAGATAACTTAGTGATCTCAAGTTTAAAGATCATTTACACAACTGTCACATGAGCTTTTCCATAGACATAAGTGATCTATCCATATGGAATTTTCATGTGGGTCAGTTCAGTGTACATGTCATCTGACAAAACACTTATATATTAGTTCCAAGTATCTCTCATACCTCCACTTATAAGAGTAGTTATTTCCTATCATAAATAAAGAAACATAATATGCACAAGTCTTAACAGCTCTAATTAATGTCTAGTGTTAATAGAGCATGAACAAGAACATTTAGGAACAATGCTTTGATGCAATAAAAATCTCATAATTATAACAACTTTATAATTTTCTTTGCAAGACATTTTTATCCCATAAACTTTATATTTACTCTAGATTCATCAATCAAATATAAATGAATAGTAAAGATAAAAAAGCCTTCATTAATAATAAATAATTTTTACATGAATAAAATAAGTGTTATGTTTAACCAATTGATTGACTACATGAGATATTCACTAACAATCTCTCACTTAAATTAAAGTCAATCACTCATGTATCGAATACCATATCTCTCTATATGGTGATCATGTTTCTGCTGGGATAACGTTTTTGTGAGAGGATCTACAAGTGTTGGGATAGTGCCATAGTGAGAGGATCTAGAAGATGCTCTTCAGTGGGTACTCACTCTATCTTTATGTCTTTTCTTTCTATGATTTCCTTTGCTTGTGCAATGACTCTATTGTTATCATAATACAGGGCTACTAGAGCAACAATGTTAGGAGTCACACCTAATATAGTGATGAATTTCTTGATCCAACTAGCCTTTTTTACCGTGTCAAATGCATAGATGTATTCAGCTTCAATTATAAAATCTGATGTGGTCTCTTGTTTGTAACTTTTTCAACTCACAGCATCGTCATTTAGAGTAAAAACATATATTGACTGAGATTTACTATAATTAATATCTAATTGAAAACTAGAATCAAAATAATCATGGCCTTTTATTTCATGTGCTCCATAGATCATAAAGACATTTTTAGTTCCTCTTAAGTACTTAAGAATATTTTTAACTATCATTTAGTGACTCTCACTTAGATTAGATTGATATCTATTCATTATGCTCAAAGCATAAGATACCTCTGATCTTTATATAACATCACATACATAATGGATCTCATAATCAAAGCATAGAAAATCCTTTCCATCCTATATTTCATAATTTGTGCTTTATGACACGTATCTTTGGAGAGACATATTCTTTATGAAATAAGTAAGTATCAATTCTTGAATTTTTCCATGCCAAACTGTTTTAGCATTTTGTTTATATATGTGGATTGGAACAATCCAAGCAACTTTCTAGATCTATCTTTGTAGAACTTTTTTTCCAATATATAGGTTGCTTCTCACATATCCTTTATAGAGAAATTCTTGAACAACTAGATCTTTACTAAATAGAGTAAAGGAACATTATTTCTTTTTAAAATATTGATTTGATGATTTATTGGATGACATTGTTTTTTAAAAATTAAGATAATAACATATTGGATCGACCCAATTTATCCTGTAAAATATATGACCTGAGTCATGAAATTGTGATAACCATATAGAAAAGAAATCAAAATAAGTAATGAGGGTCAATTATCAATCAACTCAATGTTGAAAGATAAAATTAGAAATGTTTTTTTTTTATTAAACTACCCAAGTCACCCCTGATTAACCTTTCAAAACTGCAACCTGAGTCGTGAGAATGAGATACCTCTATAGGAAGAAAATAAAAAAAAATAATTATGAAGTTTAATTTTCAATTAACTCAATATTGAAGGATGAAATAAAAAAATCAATTAAAAAAAGGATTAAGAAAAACAACCCAAGTCAACCAGGGCTAATTTGTTAAACTGATGACCTAGGTCATGAGATAAGAAAAATTATATAAAAAAACAAATAAAAAAATTACGAAGCTCAATTTCCAACAGATCTAATGTTGAAGGTTAAAATCGAGAGGAAAAAAAATTAAATCTACGAGACCAATATAACTTTACAAAAAGCAAATTATGAAGCTCAATTTCCAAACAACCTAAAAAAACAAAATAAAAAAAAAAAGACTGAGTTGTTGGAGGGATTGAAAAAAATAATTAAAAAGGACTCAAAAATAAATCAAGTCAACCTAGATTAACTTGTCAAACTCATGACACGGGTCATAAGATTGAGATGACCCCATATAAAGCAAATTAAAAAAAATTACAAAGCTCAATTAGAAAATATTCAATTAAAAAAGGATCCAAAAAATTACCATAATTAACCCTTGTCAAATTGCTAATCCCGTAACCCAAATCATGAGATCGAGATAACCTCAAAGAAAAAAATTTAAAAAAATTATGAAGCTCAATTTTTAATCAACCCAATATTGAAGGATGAAATAAAAAAAATAATCAATTAGAAAAAGTGGCCTAGAAAATGATTATAGTCAGCCCGGGTTAACTTGTTAAATCCTCAACTTGGATAATAAGATCGGAATAAATTCATAGAAATGAAATGGAAAAAACAATAATGAAGTCTCATTTCCAACAGATCTAATGTTGAAGGATAAATCGATAAAAAAAATCAAATTCATGAGACTGATATATAACTCAATAAAAAAATACAAAGCATAATTCTCAAAATAACTCAATATTGAAGGATATAAAAAAAAGATTATTTAAGGGTAAAATTAAAAAAAAAATACAAATCACAAGACTATTAACAATATTTTATAGATGTTGCTACAATGATTTATTGTTTTTGTTAAATAAAGGCACAGTAAAATAACTTAGCTATAAATTAGAATACCTCTAAATAAACAAACGAGATAATCATGTTTAAGTCTTGATTAATGGGTTGCCGAGGCATATATGTAGCGCCATTGGTGGGTGGGTGGGTGGGTGGGTTGAGGTGTAAAGAGAGCCTAGATATCACCTGAATAAAAAAGAAAGAAAGGTGGGATTGTGATTGGTACAAACAAGACAAGGACATGTTCCTACAATTACTCTTTTGGCCTTGCTAGCGTGCCTTTGCTAAAGCTATTTCTAGTAATAGTAAAACACTTTTTCTACTTGGACTATGTGTGATTTTGGTTTCAGAAAGTATTATTGAAAAATTATGAATTTTTTTATTTTTTTTCTTTAAATTGATATTTTTTTCTTTCAGGTATGTTTATGTGCTGATGTTAAAAATAATTTTTAAAAAATAAAAAAAATATTATTTTAATATATTTCTGAACGAAAAACACTTTAAAAAATAATCGCTGCCGGACTTTTCAAATACTTAAAGTTGATTTTGTTCCAAGATGGACAGGAATATAAACCATACAGTGTAACCCATCTAAACCACATTTTAACATGTAGACTCTACTCATGTCTTGACAGAAATAATGCTAATTGTCCTACTTACGACCTAAATATCCTTCTCTCTTTATAGCGCACACGATTCTGATACCGCCAAGCGAATCACCATGTACTGTCGAAGGTGACAAGGAACTTAACTAGCATCTCACATATTATTACAAAATTCAGGAATTTTTTTTTTCCTGATCAAAATCATATGCTTCTGTAGCTTTGTCACAATAAATATTTTATTGACTTTAATTAGGTCCAACACAAAATTATATTCTTACCGTTAGCCTTTTTTTTTTCTTTTAATACTCGAATTGTTTTGTGCAGTAAGATAAACCTTCTTACTTTACTGTGCTCCTTCCCAAAATATCAAAGAAATATCTCTATCAAATAGCTTAAACTATTAGATGAGGTTCTATGATATAATTTATATTATTCTCTAACATATTCTCTAAATTGAAAGTCTTTTAAGCTTGAAATTTGCACTTACTCATATTATCTTATGCTTGATTTTTATCAAATAAATGAGGGTAGTGAGATTTGAACTCATGACCACTTGGTCATCAAGGCTCTAGTATCATGTCAAAGAACCATCTCAACCGAAAAGCTTAAGCTGTTAGATGAGATCTCAAGATATAATTTATATTATTTTCTAATACAGCATATTTTAGATTTTGTAGAAATGTTTCTTAGGAAATAGAAAATTTTTGTGGAAGAGAATTTACTAATTGCTATTGTTTTGGAACAAGTGCTTGTCATTTTCTGAACAAGAAGAAACACTAATTTCTCTACTTTAGATTAACAAATCAGTATTTAATCTATTGTCATTTATATTTCAAACGCTGTCCGAAATTTGACTGAAAAATTATTAATTGGCAATATGTTTTTTTAATAAATAATTCTTAGACTGAAAACATAAAATGAAGATGAAAACTAGAAAATTATTTTCTGGATATCCAATTGACTTATCAAAGTAAGTTTTAGGGGGAACCCCAATTCAGTTCCTTGACTATATTGTGAATCTCTAAATATTCAAATTCCTTTCAATGATACTCGTGTTGCAGATTTTTCACATAAAAATCAAAATTCCTTCAAGAATTTTTTTCAGTTCGCTATGCTTTACACATAAAACTAGTTTATAGAACCACTGATTTACATTCTTGGAAGCATTACTAATGTGTTTTCTATTTATAATTTTTTTTATTATGAACTAAAAATTTAATGTAACCGAAGTATATTTTATTTTAATTATCAAGATGATGATATCTTCAATTAAATCAAGACCTAGACTATTTTAATAAACTCATGACTCAACCTAAGCTATCAAGCCAACAATGCAGCTTATCTTATCCAGACTCCGAGACCAGTTAACGTTTCTAGTCATTAAAATACTAGGTGACGATTGTATCTTTTTTTATTAATAAAAAACAAGAAACCCTTGTCCTTTTCACCTAAACCATGAAAATCTCAATCTAAAAGGATCATTGTCGCGAAGCCGCACACATACGACAAATACAATACAATTATCACTATAAAACAAGTAAAACACTTAAATATACATACAAACTACAAATTCAACAAACAAATTTTGAATACATTAACTTTAAACACAATTGAGAGTTACAACAAAAACGAATGAGTTTTCTTACATGATGGAGCTTGACAAGAAATGAAACAAAAAAAGAGAGCTCACTACAACATTTAACAGTTTTACCGACGGAATTTTTCCATCGGCGTAAGACACATATTCTGTCAGTAATTAATTTACCAACGAAATCACAGACGGAAATGCTTCGTTGGTGAATCTTTCATCGGTAATTTTTTGTCCGTCAGTAAATTCGTTGGTAATAAAAAAATATTATTACCGACGGATTTACTTATGGAATTGACGTGTAAAAAAAAATTACCACCTTCATTCTGTCGATATATCCCTCAATAGTAATATTTTTTATTACCAACAGATTTACCGAGGGATATACCGATGGAAATTCCATCGGAAAATATTTAAAAACATTTTAAAAAAATTAATTTTAGAAATTATAAAATAATTAAATTAACATAAATCAACACTCTATAATATATACTCAAAATGCTTGGAAAAAAGAATAAGAAAATTAACTCAAACAAATTTACAACAAATAAATAAAATGAAAAAATAAATTCAACTAAAAAAATTCATATGAAAAAAAATGAAGTTGCAATTGCTAAAAATTTAAAAATCCTATAAATAAATCAACTAAAAATTGATCTCATATGGAAAAAAAAATCTCACAACATTTATACAAATATTAAGAACAAAAACAATTAAAACTAAATAAAAAATAAATATAGTGAAAAAAATCATGAAAAAAGAAGAAGAAAAAATCTTACATTAATATAGTTGCAAGTGAAGCTAAGGAGAGAGAAAACATTTCGTAAAGCATATTAATTAAAAAAAAAACTAAGAGGATAAAAGAAGAAAGAAGAGGAAGACATACTCGAGCATGAAGGAGAAAAGAAGGAGATGAGGAGAGAAAAGAAGAGAAAGAAATAGATATTGATGTTTTTTACATATAATGAAGAAGAAGAAAAAGAAGAAGAAGAAATGAGTCTGTCTCTTGTGAAATAAGGGGATTCAGACTTTTTATTGGGACGCGTTAGCGATGAATTTACCGATGGATAATTAAATATTAACATTTTTTAATTATTCTGTCGGTAATTCCATCGGTAATATTTAATTTAAATTTTCAATTTCGTAAAAAGTTTTCAGAAACCACCAACAATTACCGACGACTTTTCAATCCGTCGGTGATTCTGTTTGTAATATTTAAATGAAATTTTAAATTAATTGAATTTTTTCAGAAAACTGCCAAATAACACCGACAACTTTTCAATCTGTCGGTGATTTTGTCTGTAAAGAAGAACAATTAACAATGCAATTGGAAAGTGAACAGTTCTAGAGCTCTCTGGAAATTACCAACGAAAAATTCCGTCGGTGATTCCTTTTGTAATTGACATGATGAACAGTGTTCACAGTTTACCAACGAATTTATTCTGTTAGTAATTCCGTTGGTAAAAATGACACGTCATCATTTTTTTTGCTTTGTTTTAATTTTTTTTTCCACTGTAATTCCCTCGGTATATACCAAGGGAATATTTGCGTCGGTAAAATCACTCAGAAATTTACTGACAGAAATATTCCTCGGTATTTTAGTTATTATTTATCGATTTTTTGGTAGTGGGTTATCTCAGGGTCGACAGGTTAGGTAGTTGAATTTAGAGGGGGCTGTAAAAAATTTAAAGAAATTAGGTCTAGGTTTTGAATTGAACTAAAAAAGAAGAAAGGGGGGGTTTAAAAAGATAGGACTGTTGATTTTTAATTCCTTTTTAAAATTATCTATGAAAATTTCATCAGCAATATGAAATGTCAGAAATGTCAATGAAATTGCCAAAGAATTTTTTTTATTTCTTCAATATTTTCACCAGAAATTTCTAACAAAATTGTTTGTCACAATTTTTACTGATAAACAATGATGAAATATTTTTTATCAACAATTTTTTTTCTTTTTTCCAATTTTTTAGTAGTGGATGAATTCAAATGGAGAGGTTATTCTAAAACCCATAAATGAGTGGGATAATAAACAAAAGAAAAGGTATAGTCATAATGCTAAGGCTATGAATGTATTTTTTTATGCTCTTAATCTTGTTGGGTCTAGTAAGGTTAAGAATTGTAAAACGACCTTGGAAGATTTTAGAAATTACCCATAAGGGAACATGTGAAGTAAAAGTTTCTAGATTGATGACCCTTACTATAAAATTTGAACTCTTTAAAATATAGCCAAATGAAAGTATTTGAGAAATGCATACTAGGTTCATCACTTTTATTAGTGAATTTTTTAGCCTAACGAAAAAGATCACAAATGAAGAAATGGTTGGTTGAATTTTGAAATCTTTTCCTAGAGCATGGAAACCTAAAGTCACAATTATAAAGGAAGCCATGAATCTTAAGACACATGACTTTGATGAGTTCATTGGATCATTAATAGCTCATCTGCTTCGGGTTGGTGTGTATCCCTATGTTTTTTTCGTTTACTCTCCTCTCTCTCTCTCTTTCTCTTTTTTCTTTCTTTTCCTGTCTGTTCTCCTCTATTCTCCCATCTCTTCTTTCTTCTCTTTAGTTTCTTAAGCTTTTCCTCCCTCTGTTTTCTCTTTCTTATGTTCCCCTCTCCCTTTGTTTTTTTTCTTTCTTCTCTCGTTGCTTTCTCTCCTCTCTTTTCTCCCCTCCCTGGTTCGGTTCCTCCTCTAGCTTTTATAGCTAGGGGACGCAGGTGTTTCTTGGTAACAGCCAGCATGCATCACGGTGGCGAGGGACGTCAGCCGCGAGACGTTCTCCCTAATTGAAGCGGCTTCACTGCTAATGCCTGCATTGCCTTTACTGCAGAAACCGTTGCAGATGAAGTAGATGATGAACAATTGAAACGACGCTGTTTTCTAATTCAAAATGAATATTTCTGATTTGGTCCTTGGCTATTTTTACAATTTTGTAATGAAGCCCCCAGATAAATTATAATTGGATCCCTTGATTTTAATGTCTTTTCCGGTTTGGTCCTTGGTTTCGGATTGTTTCAATCAAGTCCCTAATTGGCCATCAAACTTCAATAATTATGCAATTAAACCCCTGATTTGACTAAATCAACTCTTCAAAATTATAATTAGACCCCAGAACTTTAATTTCTTCCAATAAAAGCCTAAATTGAGTTAAAAATTAATTTTTCTTGCAATCAAACCCTTCATAAATTCAATTAAACCTTAGGTAAAAATTAATTAAGTCCATAAACATCTGATTTTGAACTTTTCTTCCTCAAATTGAATTTTTCTTATCAACAGGGCTCTCATCAGTAAAAAATATACTGTTAAATTTCAATTCTTGTATTTTTAAATCTACTCAACCAATTTGTAGTCATTTTATGGGCATGTCAACATCCTTTTCTCGCTCATATTATTTTTTGAATTTCTTCCAAATATTTATATATATATATATATATATATATATTTGGTATTTTTTATTTTTATGTGGGAACCCAAAAATGGGTAACAACAAGTAGAATGTTCTGCTTTTTATTTTCTGCACAGAAAAAAAAGTACATTAATTACATAAACACATAAAACACATAAAAAGAGTTAGCACTTAAAAGTATAGCAATCTTTCTCTCCTAAAATCATATTGTTTGACTGAACTCTTGGATGACTTGTGGTTTGCTGCAACCCTCTCTTGAAATAATTGTTCAAAACCGAAAAAATACATGATCTTCAAGTAATCTTTATATAAATCTTAAATAACTTTAAATCTTTATAATGAAATCCTTAAAATTTTAAAAAAAATTAAATTTAATATTTTTGCTTCATACAAAAAAATTATTAAAATTTTTTTAAAAAATTAAATTTAATATTTTTACTTCGTACAAAAAAAAAATCAACCACAACACCTGCAAATGATCTAGTGACATCCTATTCCTAGCAAGCACATGCCAAGCCTAGCTAGGTACTTTATTTTTTCTTTATAGGACCATGCCTAGGTACTTCGGATATATTGAAATTGACATCATATATAATCTAAACCTAAAGTTGCTTATATAGAAAAAAAAAAAAAAAAACAAAAAGACGAAGTTATCCGCAGAACGAACAAGCAATGTTAGGCCACTTATAAATTGACACAGAATCCAGCTTTAATCATTCAAATCAATACAAGTTGTCAACCACGAGCTATTTGTTACTCACCACCACTGTATTATTTTAAGCGATAATGCGTAGTCAAAATTAATATTATCACACCACCTTTCCATAAACTTATTTGATTTTGAGCTATACAGTAACAAAGACTGTTTAATTAACATTTCTTACGCCAAAAGATTTTGATTATCTTCCTTTAATTATCACAAGAGATTATTATGAAAAAATAATTAAATTAATCATGATTTAACATATATATATATATATATAAAGTCGAATCTTAAAATCCAATTAATTCCATTTGAGTCAATCAATCACACAGAAAGAAGCAATTTTATGCCAAATCCAAACAAGGCAAAGGCAGAATCAGAATTGAGTATCAGATGTTCATCTCTAATCAAACATATATGCTAGCTAAGGCATGCAGCCTCCTTTTTCGTGCTCCATGTTACCTTGTATCTGTGAAGAACAGCCTTTTGCTGGCTATTGATTTTACGTTATCAACGACAGAATTCTTTGAGATGACTGCATGCATGTCTGCCAGCTTTCGAATTCATACTTGAACAATGTAAACAGAATTTGTATTCTTTCTTTTCTTTTGGTAATATAATTTGTTTGTTTTCCATTGTGGGATTCTTTCCAGAAAAGTATTTCTTGGAAGAGAATGGTATAATCCTATGTTTTTATTTTCTTTTTAACAAGATTTTATGACAAACTTCTTATTTTTACACTACTAGATTTAATATTTTTATCGATCAAAATTTTTGTTTGTTTTTAAACTCACAATTCATTAATATTTTTGTTTATATTTATCAATTTTCTAGTATTGTCTTTCACACAAATAGCAAATTTACTTTTTTTTTTATCTTTTAATCATTTCAAAAAGCATGAAACATCAAATGATATCCTTACCAGCTAAACTAAAAATTAATATAACTTTAATCTCAAAATTAACGAATTGCACACATGCATTTAAGATTTATAATCATCTAGTAGATGGTCCAGTGATAAGAGTTTGGAATTAAAAGATTTACTTCTCCTGTGGTCTTAGGTTTGAGTCCTCAGGTTGCTAATATTGATGGCCACTGGATGTTTACCTGGTCGTTAACTTCAGGGCCCGTGGGGATTTAGTCGAAATGCACGCAAGCTGGCTCGGACATCCCACGTGAATAAAAAAAAAATTATTATACGGGCTCATAAATAAAAAGTTGCCAATATGAACTATAGCTATAAACTAACTTAATTCATGAAAAAATTTACATAATTTTTTTTTTCAAAGAGAGATTTTATTAAAGAAAATTGAGGAAGGCTGGCTTATGTATCTAATTTTGAAGTCAAGTAAGCAAAAAATCCTCTGTATATGGGAATGGAAACGTCATAAAGGTGTTCAAAAGCATACAACGAGAAATCAATAGAAAAACTAGGATTTAGCCAACTCTTTTACCACTAAAATAAGTTATGTAGTGGCAGTATGCATTAGTCAACTATAGTCTTTATTTTATTTTTTTCTTATGAGTGATTAGAAAAGAAAGAGAATGAGCGACGAATTTAAAGTAGACCAGCAGCTTATTACATAAAGCACACAACCTTGTGACTAAAGCCCCAGTTAAGTACTGTTGTTGTGGGGCTAAAGATCATCTCAATCTTATATAATATTCCACATAATCATATATATATATATATATATATAACAGAGAATAAAACACTCGGAAAGTGAAAGATAAAGTTGAGAATATCATCGGACGGTTGGGAAATGATCAAACAAAATATATTATTAATTATATAATATAATGAAATGAATTATACTAACTCGAGGGGGCCTTCAGAGAAAGGAGCTTTGGATTCAAATGGACGGGTAATTAATAAGAAAATCATCTACAAACCTTGGTTTGGGCTCCACAAAATTGACTTGCGATAAACAATGAGCTCCTTCTGTGCAAGTTGCAACCAAGGAGTTAAAAAAGTGTTAAAGAGATAATGTAATTTTAAAAAAAGTTGGGATCTGACAAGTTTTCGATAATTTTTTTAAAATAATAAGGGTTAGATAAATTGGGTACTTTAATAGTTGAAAACGAACCCATTTAATGATATATGATAATACTGTAAATATATATATATATATATATATATATATATATATATATATATGGAGAAACAATATTTTTAGCAGTGGAACCGCACCATGCCGGTGTATTTTATTTTTTGAGTTAAAAATAATATTTAGCTAACACAAATATGTTTTTTTTTAATTATAATTCAAGTTATAGAACCGACTGATTTAAATAAGTTGATTTTATTTTAATTAGATGATAAAAAAATAATAATAGAAAATGGACTACATTAAAAAATGAAAATGGAAACGATAACCTGAGAAAAAAATATTTTTGTAAAACAGAACAAACAATGTAGCTTGATTCTCAACTCATTAAATACGAAGAATAAAATTGGATAAATAAAAGGATAAAAAAGCTCGGCTCAAGTCAATCTGAGCTAGCGTGATAAATCTGTAACTCGAGGAATAAGAGGTGACCAAACACCGATTAACTCGCAATTCAGGTCATGAGATCATGATAACTCAATAAAAAAGAAATCGTACAAAATCACAAAGCTGAAAAAGAAATTAAGTTAAAAAAAAATAATGTCACGCAGCGTTAACTTTTTAAACTCGTGACCCGGGGCATTAGACCAGAAGCACCCTATCCACGAAATTCAATTCTCAATCAATTAAATATTGAAAGATTAACTTGGAAAGGGAATATTAATTACACAAAAGGATCCAAACCAAAAAAAATAGCAATTAAAATAGAATAGGGTTCAAAATTGAAATGCAAAATAAATTTTATTTTTTATTGAATGGTGAAATTGAAAAGAAAAATTAATTTAACAAACGGACCAAATAAACAATCAAACCACTGAGAATCAAAATTAAAATAAAAAAATAAAAATAAATTTTTGTTAGAATTATGAAATTGAAAAGAACAATCAATTTAACAAAAAGTAAAAAAAAAACAATAAAAAAGGACTAAATTGGACAAAATAACATATCACAAATTAGAGTTGAACGATGTAATTGAAAATAATTTAAAATTTTACTAAAGAACCAAGAATAAAAATTAAAAATCAAAAGAATAAGGACCAAAGTTGACATCCTCATAAATCAGAGGATAATTATGGATTCTTTCATAAGCAACGCAATTTTTAAGGTGAGGAGAGAAAAAAGTGGGAGGATAAGAAAAAAAGACCATCGACATCACTCTGCTAACCCAACACCGCCTCAAACCTCCTCAACAGGAAAAGGACGATGTGATGCTTTCAATAACATGACAAAAGTTTATTTTTATTCATTGAGAGGCATCGCACTTGCCACCTAAAGAGTGTAGCTGCCTCTCACTTGCAATACATACGCTAACCATTTTTATTTTTTAATATATTTTATATTCATTCAAAGACAGAATCTTAACCAACATGATTATTAAAATAAAAAAGACCATGAAAAGTGAAATTGTCTTTAAACTCAATCTTTAAAAATTTTGCATATAAGAGTATTTTATTCCTTTCTCTATAATTCTAAAACACAAAATGATCAACTTACCCTTAAACAATATAATAATGATCGAATAAGTCTTGTGCAATGACTATTATTTCCTCAATAGCTAATACAAGTTTTTTTTTTTTTTTTGAAATGATATAAATTCATTATTTCATTGTTTAAATAAACAATAATTATAAGCAAGCATTAACAATATTTTTCCAACCCTATTAGGTTTTTTTATCTTTTTTCTTTTGTAAGAGAGCAAAAGGAATGGGTTTGGCTTAGCCGAATTTGAACAAAATAAGCAGAGCATGATGGGCTTCAGAGTAGTAGGCTGGCTTGGATTTATAATATCGATCTCTAGCTAGGGGTCTGAATTAATGTTGCTTTCACAGGAAAATTTTATGGTTTTTAAACTCTACTTATCAATATTTATTTAAAATAAATATACACAAGCTAGTAAAATGAAAATCACATCTTATCCTTGTGAGATCACTTTTTTCAGAAATTATCTGAGAGTGGGATGGTCAAGATTGTCAGAAATCATTCATCAAAAAGAAAAAAGAAGTCTCCTAAACAAGAGATGTAAATTGTTGTGGTGGTAGTGGTAGTACACATAGAAGGAGATAGAAAATGTAAAAGTCAGTACAAGTTTGCCTTGAACATTTTATCCATGGCTATAAGCTACGAAATCCTCGACACTTTCTTTAAAAGAGGTTCTACAAGTATTTGTGGAACTACAAATGAGCTGCTAGAACGTTTATCATCATGGGAAGGAGGAAAACTCAAAGAACTCAACAATATTTTTTATTATTTTTATTATTGGAGAAAAACAAGTAGCAAATGAATAAGTGTGTGGCAGCCAACTGAATGCCTTAACAGGGGAATCAAGTGGAAGCCACAAGCTGACATAATTGTTAACTCAGAAATGCATACTTGCGCAACACTGCAAAGATGCATGTCAGGCATTTCCCAGGAGTGTTGCCTTGAGAAATAAGAACAATGCACTCCACAGCCTCAGATTCTTTCCAACATATAAGAGCAACATTTTTACCATGACTGCATGTCTAAAGGAAAGCCCGTGTATTTAACTTCATGAGGATGCCAGTAGGATTCGAACTTGGAAGTGTTTAATTACCGCTAGCTATAGATTTGACTAGAGATCACAAAGTTTTGTTTATATAGCGTTTAAATTATATAATTAAAGAAACGTGCAATATTAGTGTCGTTATTCTCCGATTCACATTTTTTCTTTCTTCAAAAAATACAAAAAAAATAAAAAATATTATAAAAAAATATAACTATAAAAAGAGGATACCAGAACGCTCAGAAAATGGTCAAAATTGGTTGAGGATGTTCAAAAATACAAACATTAAAATTTAACAGTATTTTGTTGACTGATGAGAGCTCTATTGACAAAGAAAATTCAATTTGAGGAATAAAAGTCCAAAATCAGATGTTTATGGACTCAATTAAATTTTATTGAAGGTTTAATTGAATTTCTAGAGGGTTTGATTGCAAGAAAAATTGATTTTGGAGTTAATTTGGGCTTTAATTGGAAGAAATTAAAGTTTTAAGGTCAAATTATAATTTTTTTGAGTTAATTTGGTCAAATCAGGAGCTTAATTGCATAAATATTGAAGTTTGATGGCCAATTAGGGACTTAATTGAAGAATCTGAAACCAAGGACCAAACTGGAAAAGGCACGTAAATAAAGGGGCTGTAATTAAAACCAAATCAAAGGCCAAATTGAAGAAATTAGAAATTTATTGATCAATTGAGGGTCAAATTGCATAAATCAGAGACCAAGGATCAATTTGGAAAAGGGGCCAACTTCAGGGCCGAGGATTAAATTTGACAGAGATGCAATTGAGTTGATATTTAAAATCAAAATTGCAATTGAGGACTTGATTGAACAAATCACAAATTGAAGACTGATTTGGACTTTGACACATTTTTTCCGCCTTTTTCTTTTAAATGAAACGGCGTGTTTCGTCCAAAACAGCGCCATTTCATCCACTGTTCATTAAAAAAAAAGGGCCTGAAACGGTGTCGTTTTGACAGCACTGTGGGTCTTCTTCTTCCCTTGGACACGCGAAGCAGAGGAAGAAGAAGATTTTTTCTTCCCCTGTTCTCACCGCCTTCTCTTCCCCCGATGACCCAAAAAGACGCCGACCAAGGACCCCCCACTTGCCCGAAGCTTTCCACATATTGGAGGGACAGTGGAGGGGCGGCAGCACAATGGCCACCCTGGTCTCTCTCTCCCCTGTTTTTTGCCTATAAAAACAGGGGAAGAGAGAGCAAAATAAAAGAACGAGAGAAGGAGCACAAGTGAGAGCAGAGAGGGGGAGAACAACAGAACAAGAAAGAGAGAGCAAAAGGGGAGAGTGCATAAAAGAGGAATAGAGAGAAAGAAGAGAGGAGCAGAATAGGGATAGAGAGGAGAGAACCGAGAGAGGAAAAAAAGAAGAAGAAGAGAAGAAAAAGCAGAAAAAAAACAAAGGAAGAAACGGTGAGAACCATCATCGTCGGCGCCTCCATCGTCGCTAGCAGCTATGTCCTGCCACCTCCATTGCCGCCAGCAACACCATGAGCCACCTCAAACCTTCTTCCCTCTCCTCCTCAACCTCCTTTTTCTTCTTCTGCGTCTTCTTCTCCACTATTCACGTTACATGTGAATAGTGGAGAAGCCCACTTTTAATTGTCGGCCCTGCCCAAAATGGTTGGGTTGGGTCCAGCCCAATTTTAAAAAAATTCCTTTTCAAAAATTGTAATTGTTTTCTGTGTTTTTTTTACTAAATTTTGCTTAGTATTTGGTTGGTATTTTTATACTAAAAAAAATACAAATCCGATATTAAAATACCTTGTTTTCGTCAAAACTTCCAAAATACAAAAAACAAATTTAAAAAAAGAAGAAGAAAAGAAGAAAAAACAGAAAAAAATAGGGGAAGAAACGGTGAGAACCGTCATCGTCGGCACCTCCACCGTCGCCAGTAGCTGCGTCCTGCCACCTCCACAACCACCACCAGCACCATGAGCACAACTTTTGCTCACAAAACTATAACACAAAGAATCCTTCGATGTTTTGCTTTCTTCCAAAACCATACATAATCTCATATGTTTTCAAGGATATTTTTTTGGGACATTCAAAGTGAGTACAAAAAAACAGAAATCATATTGATGTTTGTCCAAAACAAACGAATTCTGAAAATTCAAGTGATTTCTTAGAAGGGTAACCATACACTTAGAAAACTTGAAAAACAAGCAAAAACAAAAAAAAAAAACAAAAACAAAAAAACACTATGAGGTGACTCCAAAGCTGAGTTTTATTTGAATAAATAATCACTTTGCATACTCGTATGAAAGCAAGGTTTACCCGCTCCTAAATGCATGCATATGAGATGAGGAAATGTCATCTTTGATAATCCTTTCACAAGGCTGAAATATATCATTTGCAGTCCCATTTTAAGCCTATTACATTTTTTAACATAACCTTGACTAGTATCATGCCCATCACTAGGGGGCAAGTGCGAAAAAAACTCAATGATCAAAGATGCCCGCGCAAAGCTAGTGCATGATAAAGAAAATTCAAATGATCCAAGAGATTTGAGCTTCTCATAAAAACAACTGAGGTAATTATGTTCAACCAAACAAAATAAAGAAAACAAAGAGAAAAAGCCCAAACCCGACACTAGGGGGCATGACAAACGATTTTGGAAAGAAATTCAAAAGAAAAAAGTTAAAAAACAAGCACAAGTGATCCTTAGTCTTGAAATCTCTTAAACACCTTTTGAGCCTGCAAAATATTCTTTTCTTCGTAACCAATAGCCAAAGCCTACATTACATACCTAATCAAGCCCTTTCTGATCAAAGGCAAGCAATCCGGATCGGTAGGCAGTGCTTTCTCGTGCGGGTCAAATCATTATTCATGAAAATAAAATAAATGCTTTGAACCGATTCGGTTCTCAATAACCCTCAAATTGGAATTTAAACCTTTTATGACCAACCAAATGTCACTTCATGTTTTTTACTAAAAGCAAAACAAAAAGTTTTCATCACTTCTGAAAACCTCTCTATAGGAATCACTTGAGTTTCTTCAGAACGAGTTTGTCTTGAATCGATGTCAAAATAATTTCTGTATCTGGAATAGCTTTGAAATTCCAAAAATTCTGCATGAAAACAACTCCTTACAAATAACTCAAACCTTCTTTCACATAGCCTCATCCCCAAAGAAAATCCAAATTAAAACACTTGGGGGCATGATCAAGCTGGGGGGCAATAAAAGAATACCGGTAGGGCTGGCTCCATGATTCCTTTTCTAAGAAAAATGTCGGGCAAAATTGGCAACCCTTGAGATAAAGAGTGGAGGACAAAGAAGTATGATGATATCAAGCCCTTTCTAAAGGTCAAAATCACAAGAAGTGACTCGAGTAAGCAAGAGTGAAAAGGTCATCGAAGTTTACTATCAACATTTCATTTTTTAGAAAAGAAAAACTCCATGAAGAAATGGGGACCTATGTTTCTCAGGTAATACATGCATATCAATCATAATGCATTTGCTTTCAACATTGACAGATCAGTGTTTCACCATCAACTTTTAAATAGTGTGTATTCTAACCCTACCTCCTTTTGAGTGCGCCTTTGAGCCCTCACTCCCTTTTAAGTGCGCCTTTGAGCCCTCACCACTTGGGTAGTGCATTTTCTAACCCTACCAGCTTTTAAGTGTGCCTTTGAGCCCTCACCACTTAGGTAGTGTGTTTTCTAACCCTACCTTTCTTTTTAGTGCGCTTTTGAGCCCTCACTCCCTTTTCAGTGCGCCTTTGAGCCCTCACCACTTGGGTAGTGCATTTTCTAACCCTACCACCTTTTGAGTGTGCCTTTGAGCCCTCACCATTTGGGTAGCCCTCACCACTTGGGTAGTGCGTTTTCTAACCCTACCTCCTTTTCAAGTGCGTCGTTGAGCCGTCGCTTCCTTTTGAGTGTGTCTTTGAGCCCTCACCTCACAGGTAGTGCCTTTTCTAACCCTACCTCCTTTCGAGTGCACCTTTGAGCCCTCGCCATCTTTTTTTTTTTGGTAGGTCACCCATTACAATTTGACCAATTCTCCATGTTTTTATCTGGGTAGGTCACCCATTACAATGAGACCATTCCTTCACCTGGGTAGGTCACTCATTACAATGAGATCATTCCTTCACCTGGGTAGGTCACCCATTAAATGAGACCGCTCTTTCCTTTTCTTTTTTTTTGGTAGGTCACCCATTACAGTTCGACCATTCTCTATTTTTTTTTATTTGGGTAGGTCACCAATTTACTTCTTAATATTTTAACAATTTGAATACTTATTACTCATTAATACTTATGCCCTTGCATTATCACATATTAAGCTCTAGATTTCCAATACTTAACTTTTCCACATAAGAAATATTATCATGCAGGCTAATTCCATGCACACACATATTATGTTTTCTTTTTCACATGAAAATCACTCATCTTTTCCAAGATAATTAAGTTTTGGGATGCCCAAAATAACCCCCCTACCTCCCGTAATAGGGCTATCACGATAGCCATATATTAGATTTTTTTTTTACCATTAAAGATTTTTTAAAGTCTTTCTCAATCAGGGCTGCTACTTCAGCCCTTGCTTTTACTAACTTAGGGTGCCAAGACAGCCATTAATTAACAAAATTTAAGCTATTATAACAATCCTTATTAGGCTATATGTGTATACATTACTTCAGATTAAGTGTTTCAATCATCATCATTAAGCACACTTATTATATTAAATTAAATCAAATAATTTTCATTTCCTTTAAACAAATCTAAAAGAACAAAACAAAACAAAACAAAATACAAAACCAACTAAAATTAGACAATAACCAAAACGGTCTAGCCGTTTCTCAAAATGGCTAGTCTATTTCTAGAAAAAAAAATTTCTTCTTTCTTTCTCTAGCTCAAACCTTCATCCTTAAAATTCTTGAGTTTTTCTTTTAAGATCATTTCATACTCATTCAAGTTACATACTTAACACATCAAATGATGAATTCTTAAAGGACATACACTCAAATACTACAAATCCCTATTTCTCTTACAAAACTCATTGTGGCCAAAACCCTTCATCTTCCTCCCTAAAGGTTTCTTCTCAATTCTTCCACAAGATTACCCTTAATTTTATTCCATAATCATAAAATTTTATTGTTTCTTATGGAAATATGATTTTCTCCAATATTATTCAAAACCTTAGAATTAAAGAATTCAACTCATTTTTCCATCTAGTTTCATGCCTAAACTTAAATTTATCACATCCTTGATGTTTGTACCACAATAATCATACATAAATTCAAGCAAAGATTACACATAAAGTTTTCCCTAATTAGCCAAACCTAATTAGGGTTTCTACCCTTGAATTTTTCTTTAATTTGTTGTTTATTTCTTCTAAATACTTCTTATTACAATATTATTTAACGAAATCTTTACCAAATCACTAAGGTTTTTCCAATCTACATGAACCCTAATTTTTTAAAAACAAATTAGATCTTTTCTCTTTTTCTTCAAGTTTAAAAAGAATAAAAGAATAAGGATGTCAAGACACCTTACCAATAAATCTTAAATATAAAGGATCACTTTCTTGATTTATTTCCCTTCTTCTCCGATTCTTCCTACTTTTCTTTAATGTCCTTGAATTCCTACTTACGTAATGTTTTTACTACTAATCTCTCTCTCTATGTTTCTCTCAATTTCCTTTTCTGATTTGTTCGCTCTTAGAATTAAAAAGTCACAAAAAGTTCTCCCTTCCCCTTCTCCCTTTTATTTAAGGTGACCGTTTCTCTCTTTTCAAGAGAGATCATTACTTTTTGTTATTCTATTATTTTTTCTCTTATTTTTCTTAAATTCATTTTACTCCCCATTTTAATTTCCATCTCTAACATTCGGCCCTAATCCTCTTTTCTTCAACCATTTCAGTCTTTCTTTCCTTTTATTTTAGACCCTCTAACAAAATACTATTTATATTGTATTATACTTCTTACAATAAAAGCATAGGATTTTACAGAGTTTTTTGTGTGCAAATCAACATAAGTATTTCTTGACGAACCCTTTTTAAGTAGATGCATTATCACAATATTTTTATGGTGGAATTTATTATTCTCATACTTCACACATAGACATCTAATTTTATTTGCACTAATATTATTCATATTAAAAAGTACAAAATTAATAAAACTCTCAACTCCTTGCAGATAATCTTGCGTATACAATCTTTCGAGTAAATCTCGATACATCTAAAAATAATTATTTATTCCTTATGAAATGTGTATAGAATAATATTGATTTTATCAATTCCATAAAAAAATCAATTTTCCCTAAATTTCTAACTTAATAATATTTATAAAATGTTTTTGGTACCCATTAAAACAACCCATTATATTTTTAATTATAACACATCTAAGTTACAAAATCAAATTTAATTTTATCAAATGACATCAAAATCAGTTTTTTTTATTATTAGAATGTGGACAACGAAACATTTTTTTTCTTTTCCTTTTTCAGTGACGTTTTATCTTATCTCTCAATATACAAGGATCAAAGCACAAATAAAATAAAATTTAGGACCTAGAGATAAAAGTTTTAAACAATAAAGATAAAATATAAATATGTGAAATTTTAAAACATCAAGATCAAAACTAGTTTTCCGCATCTCTTGAACAGTAAAAATAAAACTTCTATTTTTTTAATTTTTATCCTTGTTTTTTTAATTTTTTTCTCAGCAATGAATTAATTTTATTTTATATAAAATTGGTCTTCAATTAACTGATAGAACACTCCTAAGAACATCGAACACTCCTAAGAACCTCGCTCTTACAATAGAATGCAAATAAAAGCAGATAATAATATATAAATCGATACAAACATCAAGCAAGTGCAAGGATGAAATAGCCCAAAAAAAAAAGTGATGACAATAAAACACTGTAGTGCATAAAGCGTCATCTGGGTTCTGTTTTAGGTTTTTTTTTTTTTTTTGTAATTGTAATTTTAATGTAATGCTAATTTTGGCTAATGCCAAATGGTCTTCCAAAAAAGAAAAAAACGAATGGTAAAATGTTCGTATCTTTCAGACATAAAAAAGAAAAAAGAAATATATTTATACATGACAATAATAAACAAAAGTGAGTTTAAATAATAATGCCCATGTTATCTCTCCCTACTAACACAGTACAGTTAGACTATTTCATTTTGCTGCAGATCATGAAGTACAGTTAGACTATTTCATTTTGCTGCAGATCATGAACTACAAGAGCTATATCGTAATTACCAACCCATCCTCCTCTTCATTTTGAGTTTTCTGCCTTTTTGTGCTCTTCACATTGGCTCCTCCTTGCAACCGAGTACTGTTCTTGACACCTTCACAATCCTTGCATTTCTTGATCTATATATCTCGGCAAGAAACAATTAAAACTTTGATTTTCTTTACATGGCAAATTGAAAAGAGAATGCAAGACGTAACTATAGTGACATTATTTTGAGCAATTATATAAAAGAGTTGTGGTTGAAATTGAATATTATGACTAGTTTTGACAAATCATTATTGCTTTTGCTGCCATATTACCTCATCAGGTTGCAGCTTGGCCAACACCTTTTGGATTGCATCGAATGACCTACTCTCATTCTTAGTATAATTGAGCACAGAGGGATTTAGGTTTGTTGGAGGAGCTAGGACTCGCAACTTGTTGATCCGTTCCGTTGCCAGTGTCTAAGAGAAATTCAAAAGAAACATGTGAAATCCAAAAAATAACAATAACGCCTTACTTTTAGTCAATAATACCATTATACCTGCAACAACGGAACACATGCATTCAAGGACACGTAGAATTTGTTCTGATATGCCAACTTGCTTGCTGCTTTTTCTAGAGATATATGTAAATAGTCATATGCAGCCCGTCCCCAGGCATACGAGCCAAAATCATGTAGATTTTCCAGGAATTTGAGCGGCCACCAATATATATATTTGGAAGCGGATGGAAAGAAATATATATTGAACATGTATACAATGGATAGACGAAGGAAGTCCTCAGCTTCCCCTTTTCCACCGACACTCATCAGGTTTAGTTTTTGCAGAAGCAAACTTTCAGGTATCAAAGAGGAACTTTTGAGTTCTCCATCATCCTTTTCGTTACTGGCATCTGTTGACTTCTCTTTGATTCTTGCATTTCCATTCACTATTTCAAAGTACTTCCATATAATTTGAGGATAAATATGCCCTCCCAAAATATTCATGTCCACCCTTTTCCCTTCAAAGCTGAGTCCAATGCATTTCTCAATTTCTTTGCCACAGAACTTGAGTGGCTGGCCTGCTACAATAAATGCATCCTTTTCAGAATCATAGCATTCAATAAGAGCTGCTGCCAGATTGCGATTAATGGGGCATCTAGGAATATCAAGGAAGGCAGAGAAGATTGAATTTTCAATTATGCTTCTCTTCTTCCCCTTTAAGTTTGAAAGAAACTCATGCATTTTCCGCTGACTGCACCTAGTGTCCATGGCTTGTTTTCCCTCAAACTTAAGTTCTCGTCTACCCTGCAAAAAGAAAAGGAAAAACTTTATTAAACAAAAATATCATCAACAAAGAACTGCTCCAGTAAATCATGAGGCAAGAGAAATCACATTACAAAATACAATCAACCAAGAGGCGAAGAAGGCAACATCAATTGGAATACTAAGCATCTGGTCTTTTCTTACCCTTTCTCTACTTCTCACACGCTCCCTTAGGAAATGTACATCTTCCTTTTGACTTTTCTTCTCTTTGAAAACCTTCTTTTTGGCCTTCTTGCCTTCCTCACTATGGTACTCTTGAAAACCCTGCTCTTTACAACCTTCTTCTCTATTGATTTTCTCCTTTCTGTCTTCCTTGCTATTCTCCTCTCCAAAAACCTGCTTTTCGTGCCTTCTTCTCCATCATTCTTCTCCTTCACAACTGGCTGTGAAGCAAATGCATTGTAAATCCAACTGGACTGTAAAACTCAAATGCCTTGCTTCACACTTGTAAAGTAATTTAACAGAAAAATCACGCAGCCAGAAAAACTCTTCGCAGCAACTATGACAATGGTCACATTACAAAATTTAGATTTACAAAGAAGCAAGGAAAAAATTGTGGAACGCTAACCTTCTGCTTCGTTTTGACCCCTTTTCTACTTCTCTTCTGTTTCATAAACTCCCTTAGGAAAATCTCACCTTCCTCTTTAAGTGTCTTCTCTTCGAAATCCTTTTCTTTGATCTTTCTGCTCTCCTCTCTATTCCCCTCCTTTTCAAAAACCTGATATCCACAGCCTTCTCCTCTATCATTGTTATCCTTCACAACTAGCTGCAAGGAGAATGTATGGTGAATCCTACTGATTAAAGTGATCCTATTTTCATGTGAAATGAGATAAATACAACAACCTCAGTATGACTTCCTGAATCCTGCAGCTTGCCGCTAATATGTGTCTGGCCACAATAATTTGCCTGAGGCACGTAGGGAGCATTTTCTTTGATCGTTCTGCTTTCCTCTCTATTCCCCACCTTTTCAAAAACCTGATATCCACAGCCTTCTCCTCTATCACTGTTATCCTTCACAACTAGCTGCATGGAGAATGTATTGTGAATCCTACTATTAAAGTGATCCTATTTTCATGTGAAATGAGATAAATACAACAACCTCAGTATGACTTCCTGAATCCTGCAGCTTGCCCCTAATATGTGTCTGGCCACAATAATTTGCCTGAGGCATGTAGGGAGCAAGCTTTGATCCACAATTTTCAAATATTCTCTCTCCAAGCTTTTGTGCAATAGGCAAAACATCCTGGTGAAAAAAGAAAAGAAAAAAATACCTGATCATTTAATAATAAAGCATCTATACAAGTTTGACAGGAAAAAAGAAAAAAAAAAGTTGATTATATATTCACCTGGTTTCTGTTTCTTATACAGTCCAAAAGGAGGTTGACAATCTCCAATGGGATCTCTTTAATTTCGTCCAAGATTATAATCATAATTAGCCCCATAGATGAATATACAATGTCAGGATGGTGTTCCCTAAAAAATGTGCACATTCAGTTCAACAGTTATAATCCATGCTATGAAAAAGAAATGCATTATACACTTGTGAGTTACAATCTTTTCCATGAAACACTCAGATTTATTGGCATACTATCATACTTAAATAAAATCAAGCACGTGCAACTGATACATTATTTCCCATAGAAGGGGGGAAAACTCATTGATACTTTTCGAAATCTGCATATCTGCCTTTTTTGGTTCAGCAAGCATAGTACAACTGAAAGACGGACCAGAAGGTTTATAATAAAGGAAACAATTCTTAAGTAACAGAAGCATGAAGAGTGACAAAAAAAAAAAGCATTGCAATATGAATCATTGCCAACAAGCTATGCTTCATGAGTGGGTTACTTAGTGTGTTACAAAAACAGATGGAAAAAAAAATAGCATTCAAGTCCTAATTATTTAAAACCAACTATATGTGGCAAAATATTAAAGATCGAAGACCACCTGAACAAAAGCTGAAAAAGTAACAAAACTAATTTACTCGAGAATTAGCTGAGACAAGTTGACTGAAAAAGAAAACATTTGCACTCGGTCAATCTCACCTTATATTTGTCAAAAAATGTTTAAACATCTCCATGATCAAGGAATAACATTGAAGATCCACCATCAAGACGCATGATCTGACATTTGCAAACTTTTCTAGAATCAAAACCCTTTTATGGTATGAAGGGCTTGAGGTGTCAGATATATTTTCAAATGAAGCTACAATCAGCTGTAAAATTTCCTGTAAAACAATCCAATGTTAGATAAAACACGTAAAAGCAAAATACACATACACAAGACTATGAAAATTGAAAACACGGTCAGTTTAAAGTATCTTGGCGTACGCACAAGACTATGCAATTACAATCATGCACCAAATAAATTCTTAGTCCCTTTGGAAATAGAAACATGAGACACATAAAGGGGTAGGTACCTTCATTTGTTCATCATCATATGAAAAGGTTTGTGCCGTTATTATTAGAATATGATTGAAGCATGATGCAACAGAAACTTTCACATCCACATCCGAATGATTCAAAAGTTCTTTGGCCATAAGTGCCTTCATTGCAAGCTCTACTGCCCTTTGCATTGACTTGGAAGGAGACTGATTCACTCTCTTTAAACAATCCTCAAGTTTCTAAGAAAAAGGAAAAGAAAACAAAAGGAAAATGAATGAGACAATGCATTTGCATCTGCATTTAAACAGAGAGAGACAAGAAGAATTGAGCTTAACAGATAGTAAATAGAGGGTAATAGATAAAACACTCCAACCGACATCTTCACCTCGGAGGTTGAGACATTTAACTTTTAGGTATTGTGTGACATTTCCCAGTACAAGTCAGATAATCAACAAGATTACTAGGAACCTCAGGTTGATCAAAATTATTGACAGTCAAATAACAAAAAGAAGTCCAAAACGCATTCTAGATTGCATTCAAACTGAATATTGGCATAACCACAGCAGGACAAACTTCAACCAATTCCATTTCAAGAACTTTATTTTACTTCAAGTTGGACTCAAAACCCAAAATTAAAGTGTACATGCAACATCAACCTCAGAACACCCTTGTAACTTTAAAAGAAATGCAGTGCAAAATTGGAAAAGAAAATTTGATATATAATAACAACCAAAACCAAAGCTTACAATAAGATGCACCCGCACATTGAAGTCGAACCAAACTAATCTGATATGGTCACACCTAAGTTTCATTAAACAAACTAAAAAAAAAAAACACCTCCTAAAAAAGAGCAGACTGTAGCCGATTCAAGATAGTTGTAATTTATTTCCCACCCACATAAAAAAATGTTGGCAGAAACAGAAAACTTAATTTAATAAAAAAGCTCAATTACTTAGAAAACAGAAACCCTAAAACACACCCTTTATTATTCCAAAAAAAACATACAGTAGAGAAAGAGTAAAGTGGAGAGATGATAAAAGAAAAAAAATTACCTCAAGCAAAAGAAGGAGTTGTGAAACGGAAGATGGAGATGAAAGAAGTGCATTTCCAGCCAACTTGATTTCATCTTCCAGCTCTTTTTCCTCTCTTTCCATTTCTCCTATCGCCTTTTCTGATTGCCTAGAAAAGGGTTACTGAAAGAAAACAAGAGAAGAAAGATAAAGAAACAGTACCTGTAATAATAAAGCTTCTTATAGTTTAAAAAAGCGTTGTACGGTGGCTTGTTAAGCGGATTGTTTAAAAAAAAAAATTGTTCGCGAAGCAGTACGTTGTGTTGTTGGAAAATCCATAACCCAATTCCATAATCTCTAACAATCATAAATTTTAAAACCCTCTAAACTTAAATCCATGAGTGTAATCCAAAACTCAAAATCAATAATTCAACATGGTGGTGAAAAAAGCAAAGGATGTAGGAGAAAGTCCAATAAAAAATCTAATTATTAATGTTGTTTTTATTTGTTAATTATAACTGTGATATTTTAACATTGATTTTTTTTTAATTATAATGGTAATTCGTATAATAATTTTTTATTTTTTTTACTTATTAATTATAAAAATAATTAATGTTGTCGATAATAGAATAGAACAATGTGTCTTTTTTAACATGTAAATATCTTATTTGAAATTACAAAAAACATGTTTATGATTTTTAAATGTTCATCGGTAAATTAAAAATTTTAAATTCTATTTATCCAAAATAAATATGAAAATTCATAAAATATAAAATTATTAAAATCAACCTAATAATTGGCCAAAATAACTTTACAAAAGTAATAAAAAAAACTTCATAACTAAAGAAAATAACACAATATAAATGTTCTCTCAACAAATATATGAGTCTATCTATATTTGCGATGATGAGTGGTTGGGTCAGTTTTATCAATAGCATGGCTTCCACTTGTCTGTGTGGCCTTATTCTTTGAGACAACATCATCAAGATTTAATGTCTCTCTTAACAACTCAAGTGTAATGTAACATGTCTTCAGCCAAAAAGATTGATAATAATAAGCAAGTTCATCATCATCTTCAAAATCATGAAGATCAACCATGATATGTCAATCATCATATAACAACAAACCAACCTAATAACAAGCAAATACATTTATTAATTCATAAGTAAAACATTTTGGTTATAACATATTACATATAAAAAGTAACAAATACCTATAATATTTTGAATCCAACATATATATGGCTCATACTCCGGGGCGGAGCTAGGATTATTTGTTATGGGGATTTATTATATATAAGTTGTAAAAATAAAATAAAAACTGCTTGATTTAGTTTTATTTAAAGAACGTATTACAAAATATATAATAATATTTGTACCTATTAAATATAAACATACAAAGTATATAAGAAATATTAACTAAAACGAAGCATTATTTATGNTTAATAAANTNTGAANTAANATAATAANTNANANTTCTTACATATTTTATTTTAATTGTGCTCGTCGTTCTTTCATAAAATAGAAATCATCGATTATCATATCAATTGGGAATCTTTCAGCAATTTCTTTTTCTATATAGACAATCAAATAATTTGCAAGAAAATCATCCTCCATCCGATTGCGAAGTCTTGTTTTAACAATCTTCATCGCTGAGAAAGCTCGTTCAGTAATTGTTGTCGAAACAGAAAGAGTCAAGATAAGCCGAATCAACCTGTCAATGAGTGGATAAATTGTTGATTTTTCTGTTTCAACCAATCCTTGACATAAATCTGCAATCGATGACATATTCTTTAACTTTGGATGATTGGGTACATCAAGCTCATAATGTTGCAATTGAAATATCAAATGAATTTTTTCTTGGTAAGAAAAATCTTCAGGATAGAACTTGCCAACAAGTAAGCATATATCTTCAACATTGAATAATTTATAGCTATTTCTAGGATCTAAAGATGTGCTCAATTTAAGAAGCTCGATCGCCTGCTCATTGCATCTGTTATTTAGCTCTTGCAATTGGTAATCAATGATAGCTGTAAATATATTAACTCGGTAGTGATACTCAACTGTTACTGATTTTGTTTTACGATGAGATCGTCCCACACTAGAAAAACAAGCATCCATATCAGGAACTTCAATGTCTTAATGCTTACAAAATGATGTCACATCTTCTAAAAGAGTTTCTCAACCATCGTCTCTTAACTTCTGAATTAAAGTCTTTGTGCTAATCACCAAATGCATAGCATTTAAAATGTCTTGAGATTTTTGTTGCAATGCTTGACAAAGCACATCAGTAATTCCCATAACATTTTTCATTATATGTAAGAAGAATGCAAAATCAAATGACATTAACAACTTAAATGAAAAGGCTGCATCACCACGTTGAGAATAAGTAGATCCATCTAAAGCAATGTTTTCAAGAACCAAGCAAGTTACCCCATATATTTTTATTAAACTGCAAATTAATTTGAAATGCGAACTCCATCTGCTATCTCTAGGTCGTTGCAAACCACCTACTTGATTAACTTTTTTACCCGTTTCAATCTCACCAATATCAACTAGATGCTCATTTGTAGCTGCTTGAAAAGCCCGTAACTCATCATTACGCTTGCAAGAAGCACTAACAATGTTAATAATAAAGATCAAATTCTGAAAGAAAGTGTGAACATCAGACATTTCTCTAGCTGCAACAATAAAAGCCAATTGTAACTAATGAGCTAAGCAATGTACATAATATGCATAAGGGCAATCATTAATGAATAAAGCTTGCAAACCATTCCACTCTCCACGCATATTACTAGCGTCATCATACCCTTGACCCCTAATATTTTGAACATCAAGATTGTGATGAGATAAAACAAAGGAAATCTCTTCCTTAAGAGTTGAAGCAGTTGTATCTTTGACATGAACTATATCCAAAAATCATTCTCATATAAATCCACTTCTATCAACGAACCTAATAACAAGGGCCATTTGCTCTCTTCTGGATTCATCTCGAGCTTCATCAACAATTAAACAAAATCTTACATCACTAATTTCATGATGAATTGAAGACTGAACATTTCTAGCAAAGACATGCAAAATTTCTTTTTGAATTTAATGTGAGGTGTATTTAGCATTTTGTGGAGCATTACCCAAAACAAGAGCTCCTACTTACTCATTGTAAGATGCTAAAAGTTCCATCATTTCAAGAAAATTACCTTGGTTTTTTTATTCTGGACGTTCATCATGCCCTCTAAAAGCACATGCTTGTAATCTGAGCCAACGAACAATATCTATTGAAGTTTTAATACGCAATCGATTATTTAGAATTTCTTGAGTAATTTGTCTCTTAACTACCTTCTCAATATGACATGACTGATTTTTCAAATTCTCCAAGCACCTGGTAGCAAACCTGTGAGCTGAATTTGGACCTTTTCCTATATGAGTCAAAAAAGCACACCGCTCTCCATCATTAACTTTCTTCCAACAATTGAATCCTTTAACAGTAAATGTGTCTGATCCTGGCTTCCCAGATGGCTAACTTGAAAATAGATAGCAAGAAAAACAAAATGCAATATTTTTCTCTGAATATTCAAGCCATGGATAACTTTTGAACCAATGAGATTGAAAGCGACGAGGATGTTTTTCACCAGTCAGCGGATATTCAGACATCAAAGGTTAATATGGCCCCAAATTAATGTATGCCCTTCGAATTTCATCCTGTTGATTAATCGGGTATTCCCAAATTTGAGGACGATTGCTTGGATCTCTAATTAAATGAGCAATGCCGATTCTAGTAGGAGGTGGTTCACTAGTCAATGCAGGTTTTTCGTAAACTAATGCACATTGGGGCTGCTCAACCATAACTTCAACATTACACATTGGAGTTGCTTCACTAGGCTATGAGTTATCAATATTTTTCATTTTTTTTCTCAAAAAAAGAATCAGTTCTTCTTATTTTGTTCATGGTTTAACCTAAAATCAAAACATATATTATGAGAAAAAATTGATAATTTTAGTGGTTCTACTAAAAACAAAACATAAAAAAAAATCCAAGTATAATCAAAACAAACCCATAAAATATATCAAATTAATTAGAAAAATAAAACAACACTATAACAAGAATTCAAAAAAAATGGTAAAACTAGCAGATATAAAAAAAAAAGCAAAAAAAAATAATTATATAAAAAAAACATTATCAAATTCTTAACAAACATCCTAAAATAAAATAAAAATAAATTTTAAATTTAGGTTATCAATAATTAATTACCTTGTTTTATTTGATGAAAGATATAAGTTTACTGTCTGCTTTAGCTTTTCCACCTGCAGCCTGTCGTTTATATTTTTATATCTATCTTTTATTTTATATTAGGGTTTTAAAAAGTGACGGCACTTTATATTCTTTCATGTATGGGTTAAAACAAAGCATAACTACACTGTTACTAATATATTTACTATGAGGAGGGCCCACCTATTTAAAACAAAACTCATTCCTTCTTCTCATGTTTATTGTCCAGGAAATGAAACAAATCAAATGTTTTGCAGGGGCCCGGGCTCCTGCTTGCCCCCCTCTAATTCTGCCATTGCTCATACTCTATCTTCTCATGTGGAGGAATATGAGCTAAGTTTGGTGCAATGACTCAACGTGTTATACCCAAGTACTAGTCTATGTATTCCTTCTTGAAAATTACAAAATACACCCCTCTAAAAAATCACATCTCTTTATCCTTTCTACATTGATATGTACTGTAAATGGTGGATCATCCAATTATAATCAATGTACATATCCGAACGACTAATGGAACTTATCACTGATATCTATGTCAAATGGAATGCATTGCTAAAAGTTGAATTGTCCTATCACACAATTCAAGCAATAAATCTCAACAAGCTTAAAAAATATAAGGAGAACCACTATTATTCATAAGTCATTAGTCATTATACATATAACATGAGCAACTAACAGATCATCTTCTAAATAAGGATTCCACACAACTTATTTCAACATCAACAATGCAATTTATCCAAACATTATCCGTCATAAAAAAATGCAATTATTTCCTGAAATTTCTCAACATCAACAATACAACTAATAGATCATCTTCTGGATAAGAATTCCACACAACCCATTTCAACATCAACAATGTAATTTATTGTCATATTTTTCAACATTAATAATGCAATTTATCCTAACATTTACAATGTAGTTCTCAAAATTTTCCAACATTAATAATGCAATTTATCTCAAACAATTTCCAACATCAACTAATTTTAACATCAACATTGCAATTTACTATAACATACTTGGTTAGACTAATGTTTATCTAACTCATTATGATAAAATAACAAAACATATATTGGATTATTTTTAAAGTACCTACTATCACACCATTTGTTAATAAAGAACCAATGAACTTATTAAATAATGTTAAAATAAAAATTATTCTTAGTTTGAAGATTACATTATCAACAACATATTACTTGTATGCTAATGGAAGTCGCAACTCTACATCCAAAACCTAAACAAACATATCAGGTTTCGACTTAATTCGGGGGACACCCCAAGTGGAGATGCTGTCATGACCATAGTTATATGAGGGGAAAAAATGATTAGTAATCAACTCAAATATTGCTTGAAAAATACAAATACAAAAAACCTTGTACATCGTTTAACTTGTAAAAATAGCAAACATCATCCAACTTGCTTTGTTTTTTCCAAGCTTACTTGACGCAGTTGCATATACAAATATAAAAGGATGCTAAGCCCCAACTATACGGTGGAATGAAGTCGAAGTCATTCAACAATGGTAGGTATAACAATGGCACCCACATTCCGCTGAGGTCTATGAAGAGTTTGTTGTTAAATATATGAAGTATGTATACTCTAGCACACCTGCACAACACACCTGCACAACAAAAAAATAACTTAAAATCCATATTAGATCAATTAATATATTAATTGCACTATTAGTCTGTATTAAAATACCATCATAGGATCTTGTCATCAACATGAACAAGTAATTCAAAAAAATTATCCTAAAGTCATCTCATACATAAAGTATTTTCCTTGAACATCTTAGGAGGGGATGTTTATCTGAATGCACGCTCATATAAAGCAATCTTATTTTAAATACCCATAAGAATAAGTTCTCGACCATCTATAGGCAAACCATATAGAAAAACAACATCCTACAATATAAGTGTCCTCTTACCTACTGGAAGATGGAATGTATGAGTCCCTCATCTCCATCTCTTAATAAGTGCATTGAGCAAGTCATAATCCATGTTGATACACTCTAAATGGGTAATGCAATAAAAACTCACTTGCATAATGAGTGGGATCACAAGATCTAGAAACGATATCAACTTATGGAATTAAAAATACATCTTACCTAAATCCTGCAAAACCAAAAAAAATATTAAATGTATTAACATGATTTATAGGATATATGGTGAATATTTTATTATAATTAACATAATATTTTTATTTTTTATGATATAAAAACAAACTAACATTCTCATTCTATATGGCTTTTGATTTATGCAACTCCTACAATCTAGAAGGGTCAACCGAACTGAGATCCATGTACTGAGAAACTTTACATCTACATGCATATGAGAAAGCAACTCGTGTACGTGGCATCCTAACCAAGTGTACCTATAAAACAAATATTTTTTAACATCACCATAATAAAATACAAAATAAGATTTGATACATAAGATCACATTTGAAACAATAATAAATAGAAATGTAACATGTTAACTTTGTAATAATTAGATGCATGTGTTGTCTATATTCATATGTTTTTTTTATTATTATTATGCCCTATTTGACTGCATATTCCATATCTATATTGAGAATGCCTCTTTTTTTTTTTTTGTTCATTTAGTTATACAACCTGAATGATTTATGGTTTGAATTATTTATCAGTTATATCTTCATTAGTTTTAATTGAGTCATTATTTAAAAAAAGTAATGAAATCAAGTGATATATTTTATATTATTGCTTCCAAAAATTAATCATAATTTAAAAATTTAAATTGGATGTGCTTCTAGAATTTTCATATTTATTTTAGAATATTGTTTTTGAAGATTATTCAATAAGCTCTTGTATAAATATTTAATTATGTTGAATAGATGTGTTTAGGTGGAGAGATGTATGAAAATGTTTATGAATACATTTTTATTCAATGGTGGATAGATGTGTGAAAATGTTTATGAATAGATTTTTATTCGCATGTTTAGATTCATCAATTTATGCAACAAATAATGATATAATTTATCTTATTATTTTCAAAAGTTGAGAACAATTCAGAATTTAAATGGAATACGCATTGAGAATTTATATTTTCTTTTAAATTTATTTAATAAATCATTTGAATTAAAAAATAATCATGTTGAATCGGTATTTTAGATGTATAAATATGTGAAAATGTTTCAACCAATATAATTACATTCAAGTATGAACAATATTATAAAAAGAAATCATAATAGAAACTAAATAAAAAGATCACACAAGCAAGTGCCTCCAACAAGTTATTTAATGAGATTTTTTGTATAATCGATCAATCCTAGTATTCCAAGGAATTGCAGAAATCTTTACCGGAAGAGAACCATTCAAGAAATAAGGGTTGTGCTTGCTGTTGCTAGATTGGCATCCCATGCATGTATGCATGGCGTGATTTTTTCTTGTGATTTAACGATCAAGTAATATTGTCGAACCAGTTTATATCGACTCCATCTTTTCTGGTTCGATCGAAGGCTTAGGCTAATCCTCAAGGTTGTAATGTGGCATTAAACAATGAGGAACAAGCTGGGAATCGTAATTCGGATGCTTTCATCTGCATCATGTGATTTATTAAAAATTCCTTGCAGCCGCAGTTTCCTTGCCTCTCTTTGCTTTTATTCTTCATATTCTACTTCTAATGGAGGATCCTGAAGAGCCTGAAGAAACAAAAAATGTCGAAAGGCTACGGCGCCCAAACAAGAGGAAGACCAGGTGGAGAACAAAATGATCAGCACAGGCATCTTCATTTGAGAGACGAGTAGGCTAACGGGCTCCCGAACAACAAACATTCTTCTCAATTCCAGGCAGCTTACAAGGCCAACCTTATGCGCTTGTTTCAGCTTAATTAGCAGCATGTGTTCATGTTCACAACAGAACACTGTTCCTCTCAATCGCTTCACAATGAGTTCAGAAATTAACAAGCTAGTGCAAACCAGATCATATGCAATTGTTAACACTACCATGCTTCAAATAAATATGATAGCAACAAATACAACTCTCATTCGTCTATTTATCAAGTCTCGTTGAAACATTTTCAGCGAAATCGGAAAGTAGGAGCACAGTGATAGAGCCCACGTTTTACAACGGCCGCACAACGACTAGCAATCTGGCAGCACATACAATTGTGCAGTTGATTTATGCATCTTTATTCCTCATCATGCTCTTAGATATGAATTAATAAGGATGTAGTAGAAAAAGATAACTCTTCCTCGAATATTACTAATCAGCTAAGGATGTAGTAGTGATTATTGGTTCCCTTGTAGATAACACTAACCCATGGTGTAAGAAGGGCTTGGTAAGTTGATAACTGTGGTCTTGACTTTGGTCATCATGTTAATGCTATTGGTGATGCCTTGTGATCCAATACCACTATCCTTCAAACCCTGTCAACAATGCAGTTGTTAGTCCTCAGGGTAATGCCACGAAGCAAAATCTAAGTAATCAAGTAACATAATCTGTAGCATTTTCAGAAAATTTTGGTTCACCTGGAAAGGGAAATGATCTGGTCCACGAGCTGGTGCCGAGTTGATCTGAACTGTCCCTGTTTCCATTGCATCGCTGATCAACATGGCTCTGTTGATGTCCTTTGTAAATACGCAACCCTGTGAATCAGAAACAAGCATTGATATCAATAATGGAGAGGGTGGTGGAAGTTAATCCAATTGAGAGGCTTCAGCTTTAACTAAAACAGAAATGTTGTGAAGGAAGATGAGCTATACCTGGAGTCCGAAATTGCTAGCATTGCAATGGTGAATTCCTTCTTCCACAGAATTGATCCTTACTACTGGCAAAATTGGTCCAAATGGTTCTTCCCATGCAATCCTCATATCAGGTCTCACATTATCTAACAACAAGGGCCAGATGAGGTTACCCTCTCTCTTGTACTGCTGGCAGAAAGTTGCTCCTTTTTCTTTGGCGTCCATTACCAGTCCTTCAATGAAATTGGCCGATGACTCTGTGACTACAGGGGTGATATCACAGTCATTCTCTGGTGGCCCAACTCTTAATTTTGCAACTCTTGCTTTCACCTTTTCAACCAGAGCATCAGCAACGGATTCCATCACCAAGACAACCTTAATTGCAGTGCATCTTTGACCACTGTTATATATGTGGCAGAAAAGATATACACATTGTATTAATAACAAAACAAGGATGGAGACAGAAACAGATAGATTACTTAAGATGGCCTACTAAAGTGTGGTTTGAGTTGTGTTAAATATATCTAGATCACATGTAAATCAACATGTCATATAATAAGATGTCTATGTAATGTGTTCATAGCAAAATGAAGGAAATGATTTCATTGGCCAGAGTCCAGAAACTGGCTTCAAATATAGTGAAATTCTAGCCACCGTTATTGCATTGTGTTCTTCAAAAAATTGGCAGTGAAGTTATCTCAACGAATTCTCACCAACATCTTTGATATGCTTCCAGTTTATCCTCGTTCAAGAAAATAATTAGCGTGATTTATATGTATCTATCTATCTCCAGCCAGCCTATTGACACAGAAATTTCCTCATCAAATGTAGATAGAAGATATTTTCACTATCTAGGAGAAGTGTAACACATCGACACACACATCCATTTTTGGCTTTACGAAACAAAATGACAATATCTACATTTTCATCATCCCCATGCTAAATGCAACCTTAATGAGATATATAGAAAATTCTCATGCCTGTAAGAAAAGCCTCCTTTTATTATGTTTGCTGCTACCAAATCCAGGTCAGCATCTTCAAGCACTATGCAGGCATCTTTTCCTCCCAATTCCATCTGAAGAGGGATCATGCCTGCCTTCTTTGAAATTGCAATGCCCGTGTCTCCACCAGTGAAGCTGAGGAAAAATAATGCAACTTGGGATTTACACACCACGTTATGCATCAAACAAGTACAAGGAAGGAGCTAATGAAGTTTCAGAAGAAGATAAATGAAAGATTACCTTATACAGTTCACACCAGGATGCATAGTAAGAAAGTCACCAATCTCAGACCCTTTCCCGGTGACACAGCTGATTAGGCCTTTGGGAAAACCAGCCAAGTGAAAACAGTGTACCATATGCAGGCAAGAGACAGCACCCTGAAAGAAAACTCAAAGGTGAGACTAAGAGGATCAGCCCTTCCTCTATGATAACATCATCTTCTGCAGCAGTATTTGAATTATCTTGGCATCGCCTCCTTAGATAGGTGACATGTGTGGCCAAAGGCTGTCGAGTTTGGCTCCAATGACCATTTTCTTCTTTATTTTTCCTCTTCCTTTCCTTGAAATTCACACTTGTTATTTAAAATTTCAAGGTAGTCTTTTTAGTTAGGGATATTTGAGTATCAATCTTCATTCTTTTATTTATAATTTTTATCCTTGGCTCTTTTGTAAGTTTTTGATTTGTTTTCAATTTTATCCTTCAATAATTTTTTTATTTTTTTTTCAAATTTGATCCTGATTTTTTTCTTCATTTTTCTTCTTGCCTCTTTTGAAAACTTCTCATTTGTTTTTAATTTCATCCTTTAATAAAAAAAATTATTTTTTATTTTTTAACATTTTAGCTCTTTTGTTGAATTGATGCGTGAAGGCGTGCCAGCAAGAACACTGTGGGGACCTCGACAATATGTATAGGCAATGGCAACATGCATAGGTAAAGGTAGATTCAACAGCAATACATAACAGGTGTGTGCGAACATCGAGTGCATGTTCAGCACAACTTCAGACTTGGATAGAGGGTTGTCTAAGATGAGTAGAAATACAACTAGGCTGGCAGAAAGGGTTTAGCTGACTGGTTTGATGGTTCATGAGGTGACAACCCAAGAGAAGTTACAACATGGGTAGTTGAAGATAATTTTTGGCAGTTACTGTTTTTAGCCAAACTTTTTAGTTTGGATATACCTATCTAGGGGGCAGTTTTCTATGTAACTTATGTAATTTTTTTGGTAACAAAAGAAGGCTAAAATTATGTAGGATATAGGAGAATTATGCATGGCACACACAAATAGTTTTGTGTATCATTTGTTTTGGTATTAATAAACGTTGAGAACCTTTTCCTATAAATTGTGTTTATGATTTTGATTTTTAATACTTGTGTTGTTGTTATTTGTCTATTACTTGAAAGACTTTGGGAAAAGTGTTTTGAGTGTGTGAAACACCTTAGTATATAGGCTAAACACGAGTCAAAATTATGAGGTGGGTTGAGTCTAGTGTGGGACTAGACTACTACGTTGGGAGTAAGATTATGTCGAGAAATTTATCCTCGTGTCAAGTGATATCAGAGCACAATCTGTTCTGTTTTGAGAAAATTATTGGCTTGAGGATTAATGCCATCAGGTATGGAGACAATTCAAGAGAGCCTCACTCATCTAAAAAATGTTTTGGGTCCCATGGCTAAAAACAAAGACCAATCTATAAATGAAAGGCTTACGTATGTAGTAGAAATGATAGAAAGGGTTGCTGGGCAGTATGTGGATCTTGCAGCTGATGTAAGTCGTAAAATGCAAGTTCTTGAGGATGAGATTGTTGTTCTGAAGAAGGCAATAGTAAATGTCCCTAAGGGTGGTGGCTCGTCCAAATCAAAACTGCCAGAGCTCAAGTCATTTGGTGGTACAAGAATTTCGAAGGAATTGGAAAATTTCCTTTAGGACATGGAACAATACTTCGATGTGGTGAAAATTAGGGCTGATGAACAAATGAACATCATAATAATGTACTTGTTAGGTGACGTGAAGTTGTGATGGAGAACTCGGATCAAAGAAGATATAAACACAAGGCGTTCTAAGATTGAGACTTGGGATCATTTAAAACAATAACTGAAGGAACAATTCTAACCGAACAACTTATCTTGGCTGAAAAGAAAGGATTTGAATAAGCTAAAGCAGGACTGATTGTTGAGGGATTACATCAAAGAATTTATTTCTTTGATCTTGGACATAAAGAACATATTTGAAGAAGATAGGTTATTCAATTTTATGTAAGGTTTGTAACCTTGGGCTCAAGCTGAATTGCAAAGGTAGAAAGTTAAAGACTTGTCTTCTGGTATTGTTGTCGCAAATAGTTTGGTTGATTTTAAGACAATGACATGAGATGATACTATTCTTGTCCCTTTAAGATTTAAAACCAAGGATAAAAGGGTTGGAAAAAGTAAGAAAAGTAAGCTTGGTGGGGGTAGATTCAAGCTTTTGATTGACAAGAGTAAAGCCAAGTATGCAGATGTGTTGACGAAAGAAACCAAGCTGAATGCTAAATGTTTCATATGTGGAGGGCCGTATTATACTAGGGAATGTCCTAAAAGGGAAAAATTAAATCCCATTCTAGTCAACGACAATGAACATGAAAAGACAATCATACACATCAAACCCAATACATGTGTTGAACTGTTTGGTTGCAAAATTAGAGGATTTAGTGGATGAATTTATCCCTACCGACACTGATTTGATGTGTTTGGATGCTTTGTTACAGGGACATTTAGGTGTTGTGGATAATCTAATGTATGTAAAAATTAGAGTGAATGACAAATAAATTATTGTCATGTTACATTTCGGTGTTATGAACACCTTTGTTGCTGACAAGTTGGTGACATGAAGACAGTGAATACAAAGGCGCGATGGATAATGAGAACTACTTATTGTGTGCCCCTACCATTGGAAAAGTGACAAGGAAAGTATGATTTATTGGTTATAACCATTAATGATTTTGACGTGATTCTTGGCCTAGATTTCTTGAAAAAGGCTAAGATTATATTGATGTCGTATCTAGGAGGGATTTTAATTGTTAGTGAAACATGCCCTATTTTTGTTCCTTGTTATAAGACTTTGGTGGTTGAAAGTAAGAAGGGTAGTAGCAACATGGTTTCGACCATCGCGATCATCAAAGCCTTGAAAAAGAGCAGCGAAGTATTTCTGGCAATAACAATAGGTAAGGATTCTGGACATAGTATGCAAGTGTCAAATGTCATTTCTAAAGTATTGGAGGAGTATGAAGATGTTATATCACCTGATTTGCCGAAGAAGCTTCCACCAAGAAGGGTTGTTGATCACCGAATTGACCTTGTGCTTGGGGGACACTACTGTCGCAACCCCCATATCGTATGTCTCCTAGAGATTTTGATGAATTGAGAAGACAACTAGAGGAATTGATAGACACTGGGTTTGTTTGGCCGTCTAAAGCTCCGCACGGTGCTCCTGTCCTGTTTCAAAAGAAGGTTAATGGTAGTCTTTAAATGTGTGTAGATTATCGTGCACTAAACAAGGTGACAATAAAGAACAACTATCTGGTGCCGCTGGTGTAGGACTTGATGGACAGGCTGAGTGGGACTTCTGTCTTCACGAAATTGAATTTGAGGTCTGGTTATTGGCAAGTTAGAACTGTCGAGGGGGATGAGCATAAGACGACTTGTGTGACAAGGTATAAATCATATGAATTTTTGGTTATGCCATTTGGCTTAACCAATGCTCCAGTTATGTTTTGTAACTTGATGAATGATATGCTATATGAGTTTTTGGATGACTTTGTTGTCATGTATTTAGATGATATTATAGTGTTTAGAGAATGGATGATTATATGGTGCATCTATCTAAGGTTCTGTGTCGACTAAGGGAGCATGAGTTGTTCATCAAGAAGAAAAAATATGAGTTCGCAAGTGCTGAAATTATGTTCTTAGGACATTTGATAAGTATGGACTAAGTGATGATGAATCCAAAAAAGGTATAAGTCATATTAGAATGGACAACCTTTTTGATAGTGTTTGATTTACAATCCTTTTTGGGATTGATAAACTACTATTGTCGATTTATTAAGGGTTATAGCAAAGTGGCCACCCCTCTTTTTGATCTGTTGAAGAAGAATTGGAAGTGAGATTGGTCCAATGGATGCCAACGTGCATTCGAAAAGCTTAAGAGAGATGTGACGTCAGTGCTGATGTTAAAGCTACCTGATTTTGAGAGGCCATTTTTTATTGTTCTGTATGTTTGAAATTTTTCTTTTAATTTTATCATTCAATATTTTATTAGTTGAAGATTGAACTTTAAGGTTTTTAAAATATATTGCTTCTACACAATTTAATAAATTGGGTCACGAGCTTAATGAATTAACATGAGTTATCATTGTTTTTTTTAATTTTTTTTCATCATTAAATATTTTTTTTTCCTTCAACGTTAAATTTTTTTCTTTAAAACATTATTATATCACATGAACATTATTTGTTGTAGCTCAATTTTTTTTATTCAACCCGCGGTGACATAGCTAGTTATGGCCGATTATGCCATGTTGCATGACTGCTGCGAACCAGCTCAATCTATTGCAAAAACGACTTCGAATTTTTCATTTTGATATGGTTTTCGTGATAAAGACATTTTCCTTACAAATAATAATAAATAAATTTTATTTTATTAATATTTAGGGCATCCATATGCCAAGTAAGAAATTTTTTATTAATTTTCTTCGCAGATAAAAATTTTCAACACTGAAAACAGAAATTGTCATAGTGATGACAAAGTTGGAAATTAAATGCCCACATGGCACTCTTTGAACCATCTAATCAACCTCTTTTGTATCGACTAGCTGCCATGCCAAAACGTGGCTGCCCTTCTTATATATACACCATCAAAACCAAGCCACACATTCATCACTCTCTTACCTTCATCGCTCTTTCTGCAGAGGCAGAGACTGCAGTTGGCTTAGTTACCAGCTACTATACTTTCATTTTTTTTTGTTGTTTTGGTTGTTAGAGTAAAAAATAATGGCTGGGACTGGAATGTTTTCTGAAATATTGGATGGTGATTTGTACAAGTACTACTCTGATGGAGAATGGAAGAAGTCTTCTTCTGGCAAAACTGTAGCTATTGTCAACCCAACTACAAGAAAGACTCAGTACAAGGTTCAAGGTATAGTTGATTAGATTTAGATCACTCCCATATCGCTGTTCTTTGGACAACATGCATGATCATTTCTTTTTTTGAGAAATGTTCCCAGGAGTAATTCCTTAGTGCTTGAAAGAATGTGCATGAATGACACTACTCCACCGTAGTCATGCCTAATAATTATTTGGGGATAGAGAGATTCCTTAATGATGAAGCATGTTTTATATTCATGCAATTACCTCTATTTATGAACTGAGAGTATGAAAAAAAAATCAATTTTATATATGTAAGAAACTTGTTCAAGCAAGAGATGTATAGTTAAGAATTAGGAAATTTGATCTTGGGACTGTTGATTTTTCTTATGGCATAGTTTGAAATGATCGAGAGAGGGGAGAACTGCATAATTTTTTTTTCTGATCCACCTGAAAAATTTAGTTTACGTATAAAATTTGTTATGGTTCTGAAACAGCTTGTACACAGGAAGAGGTTAACAAAGTGATGGAATCAGCCAAAAGCGCACAAAAAGCATGGGCTAAAACTCCACTATGGAAGAGAGCAGAGCTTCTTCACAAGGCAGCTGCTATCCTGAAAGAGCACAAGGCCCCAATTGCTGAGTGTTTGATAAAAGAAATTGCAAAACCAGCTAAAGATTCAGTAACTGAGGTATATAATTAGTTTTCTCCATTTTCACATTTGAACTTGACCATGCAAATTAATGATAGAAGGGAGTGATTTATCTGATTTTCTTATTTGATTCGGTGAAGGTTGTGAGGTCAGGAGATCTTATTTCCTACACTGCTGAAGAAGGGGTTAGAATTCTAGGAGAGGGAAAATTCTTGGTCTCTGACAGTTTTCCTGGGAATGACAGAACCAAGTACTGCCTGACTTCTAAGGTATAATTCTCAGCTCACATATCTTCTTTTCTTACTACCTGTATAATTTATGATTATGACTTGTGAGGAGTATAAGGACCAAGAAAAGGTAAAAGAAAGTTGACTCCCATATCTTTTAATAGTATTTATATCATTGGTGAACAGAAAATGCAGGGGAAAAGTTTGTTTGATGATGTCAACATAACTAACATTTTGATTAAAATCTTATAAGGTGGAGAAGAGTTACAGTATAATTAAGAACAGAAATTGTCATAAATAAATATGATGTAAGAATACCTGCATGAACACAACATTACTCACCGGAATTAGAACCTGATGGATCAATCCATATGTATTTGGGAGCAGCCACAGTTAGGGAGTTCTTTTAGATAGATATTGGTGTCCTTTGTCTGCTACTGTTACATTAAAGAGATAATGGATGGGAGAAATTAACTAAAAACCAATACTTTGGAACTGTATTCTAAAAGTTGTAACAGATATGGTTCTCACTGTTTTTTTCTTCACTAAATTATTGTTTGTCTTTGTTCTCTTGCTGCTAATGCTAGTTTTCTGTGTCTTTTTTCATTTCATTACTCTGTCATCATTGATTTATCTGTCACCACTAGCTTTATCGACTCTTAAGGTTCTATCGATTATCCTATTCTACATACCTAATAATCTTCTTCAGATTCTACTTCGATATAGATTAACCAATGGCATCATGATAGGCTGAAGGTGAAGGGGGCAGCTGTTGACTGTTGTAGTTCACTCTTCATCCATTCAATCATTTTTCATGGAAATGAATGAAAATAGTAGATAATAATTAGAATTGTTAAAATAACTTTCCACGGCATAGTTAAATGAGATACACGAAGGACAGGGAACCAGATGGTATCAATATTTTTAAATTCTTTGCTGTTGGATGTGTTATAACCAATGTATGATGCCCCATTCCGGATCCATATATAGCAATCCAACTTTCTTTTCATGACCAGTAAGAAACTTTTTTCCTGAAGAGTATATGCGTGAAAGATGTCTTTTCATAACTTTCACCAGTATAATTGTCTTCAAACTTATTCATATTGGTTAGCTAATTCGATAACACTAAAATCACAGATTCCCCTCGGAGTGGTTCTAGCCATTCCACCCTTTAACTATCCTGTCAACTTAGCTGTCTCAAAGATTGGTCCTGCATTGATTGCTGGAAACTCCCTCGTGCTCAAGCCTCCAACTCAGGTACATGAATGTCTCCTTTATCTTACTCATTATAATATTTTCCATCAATGGGCATTGTATCGAAAATTTAAGGATACTTATGTTGGTTGACTTGAGGTTGTGCCTAAAAATAATGATTCAATTGTATGCATTTGGAGGACCTGCTTTTTTAGAGGGTTTTACATATGGACATAAAACATAAACTCTTTTCAAACACCGGAAAAGTAAAGCAAATATGCATCTAATATTTCCTCTTATTTGCCCCAAGGGCACGAGGGCTATCCAGATGAAAATAATTTTTTAATAATTTTTGTATATACTAAATTATACAATTGGCCTTAAGCCAACCCTATAATTTAAAAAATACATGAGGACAAATACAAAAAAGCTTTTGAATGTAAGGCATAGAGAATCATCTCTCAAGGACATATGAGTCATTTAATTATTCATTAAAAATAAAAAGATGAAAACATCTTTTAAAAAAAAATTGCTCCCTTTTAAATTTTAGAATGACAAATAAATCATTATGAAAGTACTAAATTACTCCCAATAAATCAGTTTTTTAAGGGTAAGATAGATATTTCACAAAAAAATAAAAAGGCCACCAATTCCCATCCTTTTTATTTTGGTTCCCTCCTTTCAATATCATCTTTCCCTAGCAAATTAGCCTAAATTAGCCTACTATTGATGAGATATTGATCAATGGTAAATTTTGTTGTAAATAAACAAATCGTGCGGAATTTCCATCTCCATATCATTACAGATCTTCACAAATTGTTAACTTCTTTACTTTTATATATTAATATGTTCCTTTAAGACAGGATGGTGCTGGAGATGACTTTGTATCATTAAATTAAAAAACAAATTCTCCTCGTATTAGTATTTATTATTATTATTCATTATAATAGTGTAATTATAAAATTATCAGTGAAAAAAAAAGAATTAAGTATTGAATAAGATATTCTTTTCACCATGATATAATTATTTTTTACAAATTATACAAAGTTAGATTGACAATTTCATCTTTTTTGTATAGTAAATTTTTTTTTAATTTAACCCTAGAATAAAATAATCTAATATTTACTACTACTTAGGAATATTTTTCTATTTTTTTTAAATAGTGTAATTAATTTGATGTTTCTAAAGACAAAACTAATAAAACTCTCACTCAATAGTTTTTTTATTATTTTACATTGGTTTTATTATAAGTTTTGATGGTATTAGGAGTATTGTTGTAAATTAAATTTATTAAATATAATTATATTAAATATAAATAATAATAAAAACATGCAATCATTTCCTCTTCATATTTCATTCTTAACCTTTTAATTATTATTTTTTTTATTTTAAATAAACTATAAAATTATATAGATTTTCAGCCGAGCTGGTTTTTATAACTATATCCGTAACTTAGAACCCGTTTGCTAACGAGGTTGCGTCTGCGTTTTGTTTAAAACGCAGATGCAACCCGTTTGGTAACAAAAAGAACGCATTTTACTGTGTATGGACCCCACGATTTTTCGCGTCCGAGACGCAGGAAAGGAAGAAGCAGCATTTTGCTGCTTTGTGGACACTGTTCACGCTAAATTTAATTAGCATGAACAGTGTAGCACACACTGTTCAAGCGTGAATTGCACTGTTCACACACTTCTTCTTTTTTTTTTTTACATATAAAAAAAATTAGTTTTAGAGTAAATTAAATTTATTCGCACTATGATGTGAACAATATTTTTTTTCCTGAAAAACTAGTATATAGTGAATTAAATTCACTCGCACTATAATATCAATTTTATACCTGGTAATATTTTATCTAATTTTATTACACGTTCAAAATATTATGAAAACTGTAGTTCTTATCGGATAAATTTTGTACGTAATGAAATTATAAATAGTTTAATGGAATAATAAAAAATTTTATATATAAAGTATTATTTATTTCATGATGTAATAGGAGTAATTAATTCTACAATATTTAAATTTAAAACCATCAATATTAATATATATTTTTTAAAATTATTTTATAACCTTAATTTCAAAATCATTCTTAACCAAACACATTAAATTACTTTTTATTCAACCTCAATTTCAACCACAGTTTTAACCAAACACCTATTTTTTCAAATCAACCACAACTAAAAGTACTTTTTTTAAAATAACTTTTTTTAAACCACAACCACAACAGCTACCACAGTACCAAACACACTCTTAAGCACTCCGTTCGGAAACAAAACATCAATTCTAGATGCTTTTTCTTCTTTTTTTAATAAGAAAGGTGATCTTACTATGCTTCTAGAAAAACAAAAAAAATAGCTTCAGTTTAGCAAATAGTTGCTGCATGGTGTCCTTGATCCAAGAGATTTTGTTGTTTTTTTTCTTTTAGAAAGTCAAAGGAGTGAAAACAAAGACCGTAGACCAGAAAAGGAAGGTTAGTTGAAGAGTGTGTTTGGTATTGCGGTAGTTGTTATGGTTGTGGTTGTGGTTTGAAAAAAGTTATTTTATAAAAAGTACTTTTAGTTGAAGTTGGTTTAAAAAAATAGGTGTTTGGTTAAAACTGTGGTTGAAATTGAGTTTGAACAAAAAGTAGTTTAATGTGTTTGGTTAATAACGCTTTTGAAATTGAGGTTATAAAATAATTTTAAAAAATATATATTAATATTGATGGTTTTTAATTTAAATATTGTAGATTTAACTATTGTTATTACATCATGAAATAAATGATACTTCATATAAAATATTTTTTATTGTTCCATCAAACTATCTACAATTCCATCACGTATGAAATACTTCCGACAATGGGTCATTGAATGATGTTAAATACTAGTTTTTTAAATAAAACACAATTAAAAAATAAAAAATAATTTTTATTTTTTATTTTACTGGATCAGACCTGGTTCAATGCATTTAAAATTTTGAACCACAACAGGTCCAGCCGAAACCGGTCGGACCGGAACATTGTATACTACACCGTTCATGCTAATTAATTGACATGAACAGTGCGCAAGAAGCAGCATTTTGCTGCTTCTTTTTTTGGATCCCGAACGTAAATTTACGTGGGATCCATACATAGTAAATTGTGTTTTTTTTAACCAAACAGACTGCATCTACGTTTTAAATAAAACACAGATGCAAGCTCGTTAACAAACGAACTCAAAGCCTGCACGGGGTTTGATAGAAGAAGACGTTGTCTTCACAGGTGAAAGGTGAACCATCGGCTCTGGCAGCTCAGAGGAGAACCACAAATCTTGGAAGGGTGGCAGATGGCCGTCAGCTCTTATTAAAAGGATGGTTGGGGCTTGGGAGGGTGGTAGATGGCCGTCATCTCTTCTTGGAAGGGTGGTAGATGGTCAATATATTTTGGAACATAGAAATTTGAAAATTAACTGGAGGACCATTTTGTATTCCTCCACCAGGCCTGCCTCGGGAAACAAAAGCAATGTCACATCTTTGTCCCATTCCTTAAACGTCGAGGACGGACAGTTGAGAGGCTGCCTGTCCCCGCCCCAGCTACCACAAAGATGGAATTATTTGGAGGTTCCATGTCTTGCTCCGACCAGACTTTTCATCCATTATTTTATTGTTATTTTGGATCATCAGCATTTTAAAAAACATTAATGATATAATATAGAATAATTGTTTAAAAAAAATAACATAGTTTATAGGCGTTATAATTAAAAAATATGATATTTATAGCTTATTGTTATTTAAAATAGTAGTTTTTTATAAATAAAAAAAATATAAAATGGGCAAGAAAGAGGAGAGAGAAGAGAAAGAAAAAAAAATCTCGGAGGCACATCAAAATTCTAATTATGACAACACTAGTACCATAAAAGAGATCTCAACGAGATCAATCCAACAATACAAAGAAAGGTCATTAACGATGACCCGAACAGATCATACTTGTCATCTAAAAATTATGGATGGCTCACTTGACTTTGGTGACAAGTGTTCTATTTGGTTATCGTTTGTAATTTTTCTTAATATTACTATAGAAGTTGTTATTTTGAATGGTAACAAGTAATTATGAGTGTCGTGTTTCTCAATCGTGACATGTATAAAAAATATTATCTTATCAAAATTTTTTATATTATAATAATATGTTAATATTTTTAATTTATTGGCTAATTTTTTTTAAAATTATTTTATCCTTATGAAATTTTTACAGCAATTATGCTCTTTTTTTCTGTCTTTTTGGACTGGAAGCATGCTTTATAACCAATTGCTGCGGCCATGTAAATTTGGTATAATATCAACACGGGCAAAATATCATTCGATTTTTTTGTACTGCAGGATTTGAAATCTAGGCATCATCTACCCTTTATAATTCCAAGCATTTATCTCACGAAATTAGGAAACCTTGTGAATCTCTATATATATTATTTTCTAGCTCTAATGAGAGGAATCATTGAATAAATTTTAGAAGGAAATCAAAGCTTAAAATAAAAAGAAAAATATTAAAAATAAAAATAAAATAAATACCTCTTAGAAAGACTGTTAAGGTTCTAATAGTAATGGGCTGGATTAGACAAAGCATGGTCCGGCAAAAATAATTTTTCATAAGTCAATTAATTATAAATTCATAATTAAACAAAATCTTCCAACATAAATAGAGAGAGAGAGAGAGAGAGAGAATGTTACCCATAATTAATCGGTGTTGTTCATGTCTACTTAAAAAACCTCTAAAAATCCTATGTTCTAAAAAGTTTTATAGCTAAAATGCAATATAAACAAGAAAATATTTCAATTTCTTCGAATAAATTTTTAAGTTTTTATTTATTTATCAGATGTTTCAAAAAGCAAGAGATTGGCCCAATTTAAGATCATGGACTGCTTTGGAGAAGGATAAAAAGAAGCTAGAAAGCCCATTGAGAACAAACCAAATAAGTCCAGTAACTACTCAGACAAGAAAAATGTAGGCCCAATGAACGGCAGCCCGTCAAATCTAACCAGGAAGACAACAGTTTTGTAAACGACATGTCATTAAGTTGCTCGACGACAATCTTGTCGGGGGCTCCGATTGTCGAATAAAATCCCCGTTTCACCTTTCTCTCGATCAAATCTCCCTCGCTCTCTTCCCAAAATCATCAAAATAAAAACCCTAGAAATCCCAAAATCCTTTGTCACCTCATCTCCCAAAATGCACACAAAAAGCCATCAAATTTTCATCCAATCCCAAAATCCCCAATTCAAAACCCAAACCCTAACTCTGGACCCAACTCAAACCCTAACCCTCCACAATCTCAAGCTCTCTCTTTTACCCAACAACCAAAACCCCTCTTCTTTCTACTTCACCCTTAATGGAAAACCTTTAAAAGACTCCTCCGTTTTACCAAATCCCCAAATCACCCCCCTCTCCACGCTAATTTTACATACCCGGCTCTCTGGCGGCGGTGGCGATGGCGGTGCCACGGGGGCAGAGTCCAGGGACTGCTATCTCAACATGTATGCCGAAAAAAGCCTGATAAAGTAGATCCACATGAGCAACGCCTATCGAAATGGCTTAATTGCTCACTTTCAAATGAGCCCTTGACGCAACCTTGCGTAATTGATCGCCTCGGTAATATGTTTAATAAGGAAGCTTTAGTTGAGGCTTTGATTGGTAAAAAATTGCCTAAAGAGTTTGGTTATATAAAAGGTTTGAAAGATATGATTAACATACAGTTAGAGGTGGTTCCAGGTGAGGGGTTGGGTGATGCCCGATTTCAATGTCCAGTAACGGGGGTAGAGTTTAATGGGAAGTATAAGTTTTTTCTTTAAAGAATTGTGGACATGTTTTGAGTGCTAAGGCATTGAAGGAGGTGAAGTCGTCAGCATGTTTGGTTTGTTATAAGGAGTTTGAGGAGTGTGATAAGATTGTGATAAATGGGAGTGAGGAAGAGGTGGAGGTTTTAAGGGAGAGAATGGAGGGGGATAGATTGAAGGTGAAGGTGAAGGAGAAGAAAAGGAAGGTGAAGAATGGGGAAGTGGAGGATAATGGGGAGGAGTTTGCAGGTCATGGCGTGGTGTCTTCGCGGTTGAGTGGTCAAAAGCATGGGATTGTTGATGTTAAGGGAGTGGATAAGGTGGCTGGGAAAGTGAAAGGAAATGGGAAGGTTGAGAATGTGAAAGGGGTTAGTAATGGTGGTTCAAGCGGTTTAAGGCGGCAGATATGGTACCAGCTAATGCCACTAAGGAGGTATATGCATCCATATTTACTTCATCACAGAAGAAAAAATTCAAGGAGACATATAGTTGCAGATCCCTCCCGCTTGGTAGGAACTAGCTGTTGAATGTGTATGAGAGCATAGGGCCTCCTTTATGAGGTGATTCTTTGTTCTTCCTAATTAATTTGCTTACAGTTCATTGTTGTGAACATGAAGTATTGATATGTTGACTGGTATTTTCTTGTATTTACCTTGATTGTTTGATTTTAAATCAAACTTGCTGTGTACATTGTGTTTTTCATTATAATGTGTTACATAACACAAGTGTTGCTGGCAGATTTCTGTTCATGGTTTGTAGTTTATTGATGATCCGGATGTATTAAGTTCAATAGTGATACCGTTACTGGGCTGAAATTTACTATGGTCATTGTTGCAACCTACAAAAGGTTGGTTAATAGACTATTGATATGTTGGGACTAATATACCCTTGTATTCACTTGATTGCATGCCCCCAAATCAAAATTTCTATTCATGTTCTATTTTTTATCATTAAGTGTTGCACTACCTGTTTTTACAAGTGCTGTTGGTAGATCCCTAGCTATTATGATTTCATTAATTCTTTTTATTTCTGAGTTCAGAGAGTTAAAATCAGTTACATAGATTCAGATGGTAGCAACGATAGAAAGTTGGATCAATAAAACATTTACCAAGTCAACATTAAAACATTGAGCAAGACTTCTGTAATTTTTATCTTACTTTGCCTTTATAATTATGTTTAATAATAGTGAACTCTTTTGTTTGAGATGAAGAGCATCAAGTCAATAGACAAATAAGGGCAATCAAAGAGAATGGATCCCATTGAACCTCCATCTTGCTTGGCCTTGATCCCATGACTGAGATCACCCTTGACTGATCTACTGCCATTGGAAAGGTAGCTGCCTATATGCCTATGTACGAAACAACTGGAACCGCTCCTTATCAGTCGCTCCTCGGTGTCTTTGTTCGTTCTTTGTTCTTGCAGTGTGCTACCTTTTCTTCTTGATCAGCCAGGATATAAAATAATTTTGTTAAGTTAACTTTGGCAGAAATATATTAATTTAAAGTGCCAGTTTCTTAAAACTGGATGATAAATTCGAGCTTCACTTTTTCAACATGTAGTTATTTGGGAAGAGTTATTCAATGTTTCCCACATACACCTTCCTTATTCGGACATTCATGTGGGGTTCATGGATTGCTTTTATAATTGGGCTTTACTTGAATGTGAGAATATTGTTTGTGCCTAGTTGTCTTTATGTGTGCTCTTATGCTGGCATCCTAAACTTCCCCCATAAAATAGCCTGCTTTCGTTGGAAATTCATCCAAATCATGGTTGCTTAGGTCGACACCTCTGAGCTACTGATTGTGCCTTCCTTTCCTGTAGTTCAAATATTTTGCAAGCTTTCATTTCTCTCTTTTAGGGTTTAGTTTTGCACAAAACTAGGAGTTTATTCTGATCAGGTTTGAGGGTTTTGTAAATTCTAAGGGAGGTAAAAGCTCTGTGGAGATGTATAATTCTTTTGCCAATGATTTGGCATGTGTGGTGTGAGAGCAACTCTAGAATATTTCAGGACAAGCAGCTGGCATTTTTTTCTGGCTTCTTGTGGTGTTTTGCCACAGCTGTTTTTAGAGATGTCTCTTGAGCAGATGCACTAAGCGATTGAAAAGCTCTGTAGCTTTGTACCCTTCCTTCCTCAATAAAATTTCATCTTTTACCATCGCCCTCCCATAAAATTAAAGGTCAAAGATCAGTTTCTTACGGGGGAGATGATGCCTTTGGGAGAGTAAGTTATGGTTTGTAACGTATTGAGTATCTGGGATGAGTTTGGTAGTGATAATTTTGATGGGCTGAAGTCTGCCAAGGATGGGTATGGCAAAGCTTTTTAGGCTGGTGCAGACTAGTTTGGGAGGGACTTGATATTAACATTCTGACATCATAAAAACTGTATGATTTGAAATATATCTGGTAAACTGTAGTTTAAATGAAATGCCTCAAGGCAAAGTTAAAAAGAAAAGAAACAAGAAGTGAGAGCACAGCTATCTGTGTGGGTGGATTACGAACCTATTATTAGTACAGTATGGTAACCAGATAGTTCTAGATTTTTTTACCTCAAGTAGTTAATTCCTTGGACGCCCTAGTTCCTTTTCCATCCAACTATGTTAATATTATGTAGTTTTAAGTTTTAACATATTTCTAGTCGAAACCTTCTTAGGATTCATCTGCCACTTGAAGAAATTATGGTTGTGAGTTCACTCTCTTCTTGTGTTTTTGTCTTGCATTGAATTTCGTTTTATGTTGAGAGTGACCTTGTGCGAACACTTGATGCCTTTTAGCGAGGAAGGAGAGTATGCCCCAAGCACACTTGAACCTCTTCATTCGAGGTCATAACCCGGTAACTTATTGTAATTAGGGAGAGAATGCTGTGCCACAAATGGGATTTGCTGCAGTTTTTGAAATCTGCTAACTTTGTTCATATTTGATTTGTGTCATATTTATTTGATGGATGACATTCGAATAATAAATAAGAAGTTTTACTAATTTAGTCGCTTGAAGTTGTAGAAAAAAATACCATTTGCATACCCTCTTGTTCACAAATTTTATAGGCATCTGACGAGAATTTCAGCTGCTTGTGTTCTCTCCCAAATTGTCCATTCGAGAGGTAGCTTCATCATTACCCATTAGTAGAATTGCAAAGTGAAGATAAAATAAAACATGTTTCACATTAAAATAGAAAAAATAAAGGGTGAAGAAAGGCAGTGTTTCCTGCTTTCATTGAGAGTCGAACTCAAGACCTCCCGCTTACTAAACGGGTGCTCTAACCAACTGAGCTATGAAAGCTTGCTTGCATCCATTTCTCGGTTGGAAATAAAAAGCAAAGGACATCATTTGGTAATAATTTCACTCACCGTTCCCTGTTATCAAAGATGATTTTGGAGTTGGGAGTCTGTTCTCAAAAACATATTGCAATGTAATTTTAGTTATCCATAATTAAAGGACCATATTATTATTATTATTATTAAATCTAATTGATCGTTAATTTTGGATACTGATTTATATTAATAACTTTGAATACAACCGTTTGGAAACATGTTTGTTTTCAAGGTACTTTTGATATATTTAAATAGTTTTAATATACTGATATTAAAAATAAATAAAAAATATTATTTTTACTCAGTGCAGCCAGAGCATGAAACATATTATCAAGTGTGATTTTTCCTTGGAGGCAAAATCCCGGAGTGGTATCTGCAATGCTAATAATTATGCTTGATCATTGACTGCAAAGGATCCTGAGTCCCTCGTAACAAAAGATTTGGCTCTGCATCCCAATGCTTTCTTTAAGGCTGTTTATCTGGAAGAAGATAAAAGTATTTGCAAGCCATTTTGTAAAGTCAATCACTACTGGCTATTAGAGAATAATATAAATCATATCCTGAAACCTTATTTAACAGGAACCTTACCTAACAGCTTAAGCTATTGGGTTGAGATGGTTCTTTAACGTGGTATCAGAGCCTTGATGACCAAGTGGTCTCGAGTTCAAATCTCACCATCTCCATTTATTTGATAAAAATTAAGCACAAAGATAATGTGGGCCTGTGCAACTTTACCTAACAAAAATCTTACCTAACAGCTTAAGTTATTGGGTTAAGATGGTTCTTTTAACATTGCCTACAACCGGTTGCTTTATCTTTTGACTTCCTCAATAAACATATCCTTCATACTGCGATTGTCCCATTACCTGATTACCATATTCTGCAGTTTAAGATCAAGTGAAACTGAGGTTATTTGTGATTTTCGTTTCTTTTTTCTTGGGATTTTGTTATTTACTTTCGTATGATTTCTAGATCGGTCATGGTTGCTATTTAATTTATCTGCAACCGGATTTCTGCTGTGTTTTCTTTTCTTTTTAGATGAAGATCCAGAATTTGCTTTTGTTTCTTTTGGCCCTGTTAGAGTTTTTCATGATCGCTAGCTTCGCACTTCCTGATGAAGACGTGTACCGTACATTGAGTGATCCTTCGGTTACTTTCACTTACAGCAGATTATCTGAAGTTGAAAAGCAGTGCCGCTCTCTCCTGTCGTCATCTTCTGAACTGAAAACAGATGAAGACACAAAGTTTAGACTTATGGGAGGGCTCTCTTTCAGCAACGGAGATTGGGAGCAGAAAACTGGTGGGGTGCCATTGATGCCATTTTTTGACAGTGGCTTGCCTACCAGCTCTACTTCTCTCCCCACTGCCTTGAATTTGGTGTCTTTTGAAGTCAAAGATGTTAGCCAGGTCAAGCATTTTCAAAACACGGTTAGTGTTGGAGGATATTTGGTAATCGGCATATCCAGAGAGAGCTCGTTTGTTCATGGTTTTAACCCCGCGCCAAATTTCATTAGACCTGGTACATCTGCCCTTACATTTGCCTTTGAGGGGCTTTATACCGAGAATGAAAAAAATGGAGGGGAACGCAACTTGTGTTTGCTGGGAAAGTCAACAGTCACTAGCGGCATCGGGATTTATGTTCCTTCAGATTTCGCGAATCGCTTTGGTCTAGAAACTGATCAAATCTCACTTGTCCTTCGCTATCCTATGACCTTCACTCTGCGAAATAGAGAAATCCATGGAGAAATGCAAAGCTTAAATGAAAAGGCAAGTCCTAAGTACTTTGATACAGTATACATATCCTCTCAGTTGGGCCATCAATCGATGTATCAATTTAGCTCAACGGTGCAGGCGTCACCAACTTGTGAGCCATATCCATATTTTCATGATGTGGTGATGGAAGATGGAGTCCAAAAGTTTACTTGGTCAGAGTTCTGTACTATTCTTGATCAGGTTTCGCGGGAAGCTCTCGGTGTTTTTCCAGATTATAAACTTGGTGGAAGTTATGTAGAGGACAGAAAATTGACATCCGTCTTATTTGGGAAGGACATTGGGGACATGAATTTGAGTTACAAACATACCAAGCTCATATTGCAGCATGTCCAATGCAGTCAATCAACTTCAAATGACAGTCATGGTGCAGAAGTTTCAGCGGTGCTGAGAGTAATTCCTGCAGAAATGGATCCAAATTTAGCACGAACATTGACCGGTCTTTCAGGCTTGGTTTTCAATGCTGAGGGGAGGTGGAATCCTTCAAGCGGGAAACTTTGCATGCTTGGTTGTCGTACTGGAGATGATTCAGAACTCAAAAGCTGCACTTTACGGATATCACTCTATTTTCCTTGAGCATTGTCGATCAAGCAGAGGAGTTTAGTGTTCGGAAGCATATCTAACATAAGAGATGGAGTAAGCTCAAACTATCATCTTCTTTTTGATTTAGTGATGCAACCTTCATATTTGAGGAACCCATTCTATTCGTATAATACCCGTTACTTGTCATACAATTACTCAAAGCTTAGTCTGGCTAGTTCCTTTAAAAAGCGAGCTCAGCGTTTCACTACCCTCAGCCATTCTCTGTCGAGGTATCCCGCTCTAAAGGAGCAGAATCACGAGCTCAGCTTGATTCTCTCTCCTATGAGCTCCTCGTTGATGGCTGCATTGCCCCTGATCAGCTACCTGATGGTCTTGGGACACGTATCTCCATTCGTTTGGAGGTACTTTCGCTAGGTCCACTAATTGGACACTTCCACGAAGATGGTTCAAGGGAGGTTGCAGTCAATACAACAGCTAATGTCACCTTCACCAACAGACAGCTTCTGAATGTCTCAACACATCTTATTTTCAGAGAATTGAAAGAAGAAACTCGGGAATTTACCATGATATCTTACAGGAATATCTCACAGGTGTTCTTGGAAGGTATATATGATCCAGTTATTGGTGAGACGCATCTTATTGGCTGCAGAAAGGTTGCAGTCGGAGGCACTGGTGTAGAACGGGGCCTAGATTGTTTGATTGAAGTTGAAATTCAGTATATCCCTCTGAAAACATGGAACATACCAAAATCACCATCACTAGCCAAAGGGGTCGAGATGATCCCCTATATTTTGGCCCTGTTAGCTTGCTGACTAACAAGACTCCTTGTCAAGACCACTGACTCTATCGAATGGGTGAAGATGACCCCTTATATTTTGGCCCTGTAAGCTTGCCTCATTATCAAAACCATACATTGACTGTGGCCTATCGAAGAACATTTGAAGGGATTCTTCGAATTCTGTTGCTTAGTGGGGTGATTGCAATGACATGGATCCAACTCCATTATATGAAGAAACAAACAAATGTTATTCCTTATGTATCTCTTGTCATGCTTGCTCTTCAGGTTCTTGGTTATAGCCTTCCATTGCTCAGTGGTGCTGAAATTCTCTTCATATCTTCGTCTTATGATCTTGATTGGTATGGGCTGTTGCCAAAAGTCCTCGACTATGCTGGAAGATTTCTTGTTTTGGTTTCTTTGCTGCTCACTTCAAGGATTTTCCTGATGGTGTACAAATATCAGAACAAACCACTTTGTACTTCCAAGATGAAACATCTTTGGGTTCCTCACAATAAACGGGTCCTTCTAAGTACTTCGGCTGTACACCCAGGTGTTCTTATACGTTTATATGTATATGGGCATCGAGACATGCTGTTTCATCCTGAAAATGGTAGCTTTAAAACAGGAGCTATTCATGTGCAACAAATTTGGATGAGCATCCTAAAAGATTTTGCAGGAGTTGTTCAATATTTCTTTCTACTTCCTCAGATTATCAGCAACTTCTTGTTGCAGACAAATGTTAAATCACTGCACAAAGCACACTACATTGGGCTTACCTTGATTAGGCTTGTTCTGCATCTTTACGACTATATCAGCAATCCTTTTCTAGACTCCAAATTCCAAGATTCAGAATTTGCGAGCCCGGACAGTACTTCTGAGTTTAGAAAGTCTGCGGTTGTAATAATAATGGTTGTGCTAGCAGTAATAGTCCACATCCAGCAGAATTGGAAGAAGCTAAGCCAGTGGTTGGAATTAAGAAAGTTGTCCGATAAGTTAGATGAAGAAGTCTGAGATATAATTACTCCAGAACTGTAATCTTGTCGATTATCATGTTTCCTACCCAACAGGCATGTTTATGATTATGCAGAACTACATGAGTCATGGATGTAAAATTCCTTTGAGGCATGTCCTTTGAAATTACAGCAAATAAAAACAGAACAGTGATGCACTGTTTACTCCCACAAATAACATTAGGGATGACACTGTTCATTCTACAAAGTTATATTGGCGTAGTTTTATGTGTCAGTAATTTTTTTTTTTTTTTTTTTGTATACTCTTAACATATGCATAGGATCGATGAATTTTTGGTATTATATTAAAAATTAATTGTGAAATATAATTTTCAATTGTAATTAAGAAAATAAATTAAAAGAATAAGAATAAAAAAACAAAATAAATAAAACACGGCTGAATGTTGAAAAGGTACATAAAACTACATTTTAGTCCATGAATTCTTAGTTTATGCTATAGTTGGTCCTTGATGTTTATAAACTTAATGTTCTAGTCCTGAACTTTTTTTTGTTAGTTTCTCATCCCTAAATGTTGAGAGAGAACAGAGAAAGTCATCGAAAAAATAAGAAAAAAGGAGGTCGATCAAGCACATTCTAGTCATGAAAGAAGATTAATATTTGTATCAATCCGCTTATAATGGAGAGAGGAGTTCCATGGAGCTGGCTTGGATTCCTTGTCTTGTTGAAAAAAAGTAAATCAGAGCTAAAAAAGGTTTTTTATTGTCTAATTTGAGGGTTTTCGACTAATTAAATAGAGTTTTTTTTGGTTAGAGGGTGTTTAATAGGGTTCATATCATATATTTTTAGGTGTTGTCAAGTCAAAAAAAGATTGAAGAAAAATTGGTTTTAGGGTCCCAAAACTTCGATCATGATTTTCCATCCATCGTGATTGAAATTGTAACATATACTAAAACACATAAGTGTTTTATTGTGGACTACATAATGCAGTTTACAGTAAAAAATATTGAGGTGTTTTTTTTTTTGCGTTTTACTTTTTAAAAAAACTATTTTTTTTCTTTGTTTTTTTATGAATATTTTTTTGTTAAATTTTTTTCTATTTAGTTATTAAAATTTTATTGCACGGATTCCGAGTTTGATGGGTTAATTATAACATATACTAAAAATACTCGGTCTTTTACTGTGGACTGCCAGTCCACAGTAAAAAAGCTGAGCTTTTTTTTTTGCGTTTTGTTTTTTTATTAAAGCTGTTTTTTTTTATCTTTGTTTTTTTAAAGCTGTTTTTTTTTTCTTTTCTTTGTTTTTTATAATGAATATTTTTTTTGTTTAATTTTTTTTAATGTTAAATTTTTTTTATTTAGTTATTAAACTTTCATGGCACGGATTTTGGGTTTGACGGGTTAACCTGAATTTTTTTCTGGTTTTTTTAATTAATTTTTTTGTTTAATTTAGTTTGTTAATGTTAAATTTTTTTCTATTTAGTTATTGAACTTTCATGACATGGATTCCGGGTTTGACAGGTTAACCCGACTAATTTTGGGTTAACCCGTAAATGTTTTTTTCCTATTCAGTTATCAAACTTTCATATAACACGAATCTCAGGTTTGACGGGTTAATCTAGTTTGAAGGGTTAGTTAATTCCGATTTTTTTTCTTTTTCTTCATTAATTTTTTTCTTCATTTAGGTTTTTTTTCCTTTTAAAATAATCTTTTTTTGTTTAGTATTTTTTTTGCTTTTTTTCTTTTTAATTATTTTTTAAATTTAATTTGTTAATATTAAATTTTTTTCTATTTAGTTATCAAACTTTTATTCGCCGCTAAGAATTGCTCGTTTACAACTAAAAGCAACATGTTGTTTGCCTAGTTGGGAAACATGTCATCTGTTCTTCTATAATAAAAAACTAGAAAGGATGAGAAATAAAAGTCAACATGCATGCCCTAGCATTCCAGACCCAAGGTCATCTGGGCTTTTTATTTTGGGCTAAGCACAGCTTGTTTTCACAAAGCCAAGAGCACCTAATCTTTTTTTAAACAAACCTTAACCTTTTTATTTTAATTTTAGAATAAAATTATCTTTCAATAAATTTATTGAAATGATGATGATGATGATGATGATGATGATGATAATAAAAAAAAACTAAAAATAAAATGGAAGTCATTATACCTTTACTGTTCATTGGAATAGTTAATTGATAAAATTGTCATTGATCTAAGAAAAATTTTGAACTAGCTATTAGAGGCAAGGTGTTATTTTCACCATGATACAATTGTTTTTAATAATTTATGCAGGGTTAGATTAATCATTTTATTTTTTTCACTTTAAAGACAAAATTAACATAACTCTCTCACAAAAATTCTTTATCCTTTTACATTGGTTTTATTGTTAATTTAAAGGTTCCTCAGGATATTACTGTAATTGATCATATATTAAATACTATTAAAAAAACATGTTGGTGCATGCATGGCATGCGTCAGTGAATGGATAGCCCCTACGCCCTTTTAGAGATACGTGTGGGGTCATTCGGCCACCAAACATTGTCTTCCACGATGACGTTTGAAAGGTCTTGATGTCTCTTACCTAATGGGACGGCGTGTGCAACGAACGCGTCTCTAGTTTGGCATCTCAACCATTTCTTTTTTTTTTTCTTTTTTCTCTTTCTGCTCATCGAATCTAGGGTTATCCTCTTCAAAAATCTAAATCAACCCCTGCAATTTATTTATCCTTCACATTTGGTCCTTATCCTTTTGATTACTTTTTTTTTATTTTCAATAATCTATAAAATTACAAACATTTCTCAATTTCACCCCTACCATTTTTAACTTATAAATAATTTATCAAATCACAAATGTTTTTCAATTGCACCCCTACTATTTTTTTAATCTTTCAAATTTGATCTTCTTTCTTTTGATTGTTATTTGTTTTGTTTGGGATCATTTTTTATATTATTTTTTTATAATTTCATCATCCTTAGGTTTTTTCTATTAAATTTGTTCTTTATTCTTTTTATTGCTATCTTTTTTGTTTTGACAAGTTTTTTATATTGATAAATTTTTTCACGATTTCATCCTTTAAAATTAAATTGGTTGACAATTTAGCTTCTTGATTGAATTTGGGTCCAAGATTTTATGGATTGCGAGTTTTAAAGATTAGATCAGATTTAAAAGATTTACCAATTTTTGCTTGGGTTTTTTTTAAGCTCATGTCTTTTTATCATTATTTTAGAGTTTTGCTTTGTTATTTTTTATGATTTGCCTTTAATGGGATTAGTCTAGAGTTCATGATCAGAGTCACCAGTTTCAAATGTTAACAAGAGTTTACTTTTGTTTTTTGAAAATTGATTTATTTCAATTTTGTCCTTTAACATTTAATTTATTGTTAATTTGTCTTCGTATTTTTTTTTCATTTCTTTTCTATTGGTTTATCTCGATCATGTGCTCGTGGTCATAGGGTTAACCCAAGTTGATTTATATTTTTTTATGTTGCCTTTTTTTAATTAAATTTTTTTTATCAATTTATTTATAATTGTATTTTTTTATTCATATTATTTAAATTATAAATTGAATCAATAACTCAGGTCTCCATTTTTCTTCATAGCATTCTTTTTTTATGTTGAAAATTTTTTGGCCACATATCTAGTTTAAATAACCATTCAGTTGTGCAATAGTTTTCTAGAGCATTAGAACATTTTATGGTAAGATCAATAATGACTTTATGATCAATTATGTATTACTCTAATACACATCATTTTTTTTAAAAAAAATTGATCATTAATATTCATGAAGAATAGAATATCTATTTTTATATAATTTTTTCTAAATATGTTATTATTATATTTATTTATATAAAAATGATCTAATCATGATTTTTTAAAAAACTTTATTTCACAATTATAATGATTTTTATTTAAAAAACAATGCTTCTAATAAAAAAAATTTTCATAAAAAAAACATGAATAAGAAAATGAAGTTTTTGATTAAAAATTATTTTTTTTCTTTTTAATTCAAATCATTAGAATATTTTGGAATATTTTTTTTTAATTCCCTTTAGTTTTATTTGATAAATCATATTGTTCATATGAGAAATGAGAAATAAAGTCGCTTGAACAGTAAAATAAAAATAAAGTGATTAGTTGACTATATTCTAGCTACAAAGCCGGTCTTGTGACAAATTCCTCTAAAGTCTTCCTCATCACTTGGAAAAAGTAGATCATTATTAAAAATAATTTTTTATTCTATTTAAGTTAGCATTTTTTGTATTGATTTAAAATTAAAAAAAAAATAAAAAATTGTTGTGCATCTTTCTTCCATTTTTTTAATATAAACTACAAAAAAACACAAATAACAAGGACAGGGGCAGTGCCACATAGGGTAATGAGGGGACAATTACCCACTTAATTTTTTTTTCTTTAATTCCTTTTATATTAATATTAATAATATCTAGCAGATTTAATTTTTTTTTTTTTGGTTATCAATTAATCTAAATTTGCTATTGTTAACTTTAGAGGTGAGAAAAAAACTGAAAAATTGATTAAATAAAAAAATAATCGAAAAAACCAAACTGTGAAAAAAAACCAAATAACCTAAGTTAGTTTTTTCATTTTGAAAATATTCTTACATTAATTTTATTTGATATGAGTTAGTACATATATTTCAAATTAATTTCTCTATATAATACATATCTATATAATACATAATATATAATATCAAATATTTGTTAATTATTTATCCCTTCATTTAAAAAATTGCTCCGCCACTTGGACAAGGAGCTTGACGAAGCTCCAAGAATATTAGAAAGATTGATGGTGGGGTAAGCTATCATCCACTCAATCAATTATATTGAAATAATATTTTTTATTTTTTTAAAATTTATTTTTAATATTAACATATCAAAACAATTAATAAAAAAATTATTTAAAAATAAAAAACAATAAAAATAAAATTATTTTTAAAATACAAAAACAAAAAAAATGTTATTAATAATAGAAAAATATAAGTAATTTTTTTTAAAAAAAAATAATTAACATCATGTCACTTATATTTTCTTAATAATTAAATGATTTGGATATTTAAAAATCAAACTATCTCATTATGATATTTACGAGGCATCGGTTTCTCAATCAGTATTATAATGATTATGAAATGATTTGTGACACATTTTCTCTCTTTCAAATTTAATTATTGCTACATATCTGCTTTTAATTTATTTTTTTATGATAAAGTTATATAACTTTTCAATTTAGAAATAATAAAGTCATACTACTTGTAATGAATTTTACAAAATATATTTTTTTTATTTAAAACATTTCTTATATGAAAATATAACGTTTATCCCATGGTTAAAAAAAATGTAGAAATAGCTTAATCCGAATATTTGTTTTTTCTTAAAAAAAAAAGAAAAAGAAAAGAAAGAAAGAAAAATCCTGCCTATATATACACACAGACGAGTAACTACTCTCGCAGTCTCAAGTCTCTTTCCATGTCTCTCTGATCCATATCGCAGCGCTTGGAGCATGCTGCCACCCAGCATGTAAGCAGCCAAGCAAAGGGAAGAGCCTTCAGCATTAAAAATAAAAAATAAAAAAAATAGAACCCTATAACTCATTGACAAAACCCTCTGTTTTCCCTCTCCAAGAACATCGTCTTTCATCTCTCAAGGTAACATCTCTTTCTTCAAGTTTAGGGTTCTTAACTTTTGGGTTTCGTTTCTTTGTTTCATTATTTATTGAATTGGGTTTTGTTGTATTTAATTTCTTTTTTGTTAATAATGGGTTCTTTTTCTTGTTTCATATATTGAATCGGGTTCTTGTTTCCTTTTTCTTTTCAGGGTTTGTTTGGCCTTGAACTCTAAAATGTCGGTTGTGCATAACAAAGATGTGGTTGTTATCAGGGACGTATGGAATTATAATCTTGAAAAAGAATTCAAATTGATCCTCAATATTGTTGATGATTTCCCATACATTGCAATGGACACTGAGTTTCCTGGCATTGTTTTACGCCCGGTGGGGAGTGTCAAGACTGGCTCTGATTACAACTATCAAACCCTTAAGGCAAATGTTGATCTTTTGAAGTTAATTCAACTGGGCCTTACATTATCCGATGAAAAAGGGAACTTGCCAACCTGTGGAACTGATAAGTATTGTGTTTGGCAATTCAATTTTTGTGATTTTAACCCCAATGAAGATGTCTATGCTAATGATTCTATCGAGCTTTTATCCCAAAGTGGCATTGATTTTGTGAAAAATGCAGAAGTTGGTGCTGATGCCAAGAGGTTTACTGAGTTGTTAATGACGTCTGGGATTGTTTTGAATGATGATGTTCATTGGGTTACATTTCATAGTGGGTATGATTTTGGGTACTTGCTTAAGATGCTTACTGGCAAGAAACTGCCTGATACACAAGTAGATTTTTTTAAGCTGATCAAGATATATTTCCCTGTGCTTTATGATATTAAGCATTTGATGAAGTTTTGCAATGGTCTTCACGGTGGGTTGAACAAGCTGGCTGAGCAGTTGGGTGTGAAGAGGATTGGTATTTCTCACCAAGCAGGTTCTGATAGTTTGCTTACTAGTAGCACTTTTATGAAATTGAAGGAGATTTTCTTTAGTGGCTCCCCTGAGAGATATGCTGGTGTTTTGTTTGGTCTTGGTGTTGAGAATTGACAGGCTTAATACTTGTTACCAAAAGAAAAATATGAAATAAAATCATTTTTGTTAATCTGCACATATGTTCTTGATTTTCTTTGTTTTGCATGTTTCCTTTTCTCCTCATTTATCGTTCAGTGATGGTATTACCATTCCATATCAGTCTTTGTAGTGATGAGATGATAGGTTCTGTAACTTTGAGGGGCTCATGTTTGGGGGAGGATATATTGATATTCTAAGTGTCCCTCTCTCTGGGACTGGGATTCTTGCGTGGAGTCTCTCCCAACCGCATTTCCATATCTCCTGGGAGTTTTTCAGTATAATGTGGCATTTTAACTCTGATAACAAATGAAGCAGTCAGACCTTTCAATTCTGGACACATTCTAGTTGCTTGATTCTGCTCCAAGTAAGTTCTGATGTTGCGTCCTTGTTATTCTTGAACCTTTATCAATCTTATCTTGCTATTTATTGAAGGCATTCTTGCATCAATTGTGGCTTACCATCTTTTGCCCCCACTTCATATGCTGATTGAATTCCTGGAAAATTTATGGTGACACTAGACATATGATATGATGTGCTAAGTAGGAGGGAGTATTAGGTAGCGACAGACCTGGTCAAATTGTTTTGAATTGTTGATTGGTCATGTCTATTTGGTATTTCGTTGACTTTCCTTTTGTGTTCTGTAATGGTCTTGCAAGAATTGGGTACTTTTTTTCTGCCATGGAGGTGAGGACGGTAGTTCTTGATCTAAAGAAGAAGAGGTAACAGGCAATGAGGGTAACAAAATAAACTAAAACGGAACGGTAAAATCCACAGCGCCACTTATTCTGGCTCTAGACCTGGTGGTACTGTAGATTGTAATAGGTAGATTGTAATAGTTAAGTTACGATTTCCCCCCTCGTAACAAAAAAACAAAATTGGCCTAACGGGGGTAATAGGGTCTTTTAGTTTTTTAAACAAGAAAATACAAAGTTACTCTTGAAGCCAAAAAAAAAAATATAGAGCTGGCGCATTGAAGCTTTAACTTTTGATCAGAGTTATTTTTTTGTTATTTTTCTATTGTTTTTTTTAGGTGGGCTAAAGGACAGATTTATATTTTAATATAGAATAAATATTATTTAAAAATTAGGATATTATTGTTTATTCTTTTTGTTTTGTTAAAGTTATTTTTATTTTTTATTTGACTTTTCAATTTAAAATTTGTAGTTGACCTTTTGCTTTTTTTCTAATTTTTTAATTGTTATTTTTTTGTTGTGAGTTCTTTTGAATAATTGATTTTATTTTATTTTATCCCTTAACATTTGATTTGTTAGGGGGTAAGTTTCGTGGTTTTTTCATGTATAGTACTTCCAGTCTAATGATCTGAATTACAAGTTTGAAAAGTTAATATGAATTGATATTTTTTATTTTATTTTATCATCCGATATTATTTAAAAAAAATTGAATTTATAGTTTTCTCAATCTTTTTTTTATTAGACTATTCTGATCTCATTATCTAGTATGATGATTAACCTAGGTTGGCTTACTCTTTGTTACCAAGTTATATATTTATTATTCTAATTTGAGTAGACTTGGACCGAATTTGTTTTCTTTTTTTACTCAATTTTATCATTCCAAAAGTTTTTTTTTCAAGTTATCGTAAAATCATAATTATTTTAAAAAAACTATGACAGTTCTAGAGGTATGGAGTATGGACACTAATTTAATTTAACTCGGTAGATACAAACCTAAGTCAACCCAAATAGAATCTAAAATATTTATTTGTATTATATAAATACACATGTAAAACATTTATATTTTTTAAAATTCAATAAAATATATACATATTTCAATATTAATATAATACACACATATAAATATTATTTTATTTTATTTTATTTTGAACACTAATATAGATATACCTATATGATATTCCAAACCCGATAATAGAATATAAATATTTATACTTTTTATTGGATAAATAATAAATAAGATATAAACATGGAGAAATCCAACTCATAAATTGTTATTTTTATTTAGATGATCTAAAATAGCTCCCTATTTAGAAGATCTAAAATTACCTCCAACATAACATAAAAGGAGACCGATATAGAAATCAAGAGACTTCCATGGAAGGGCAGGTGAAGAGTGTATCCTCTCTCACTCTATGAACCCCATTGCCATCTTCTTTTGAGAGGATGAAAAGATTGCAGAGTTTAGTGAGTTCAACACAATTTGTACTCGAAAGTGAAGTCCAAGGTGTTCGAAAATATAATAATAATTACCTTTTAAAATACATTTTGTTTAAAAAATATATAAAAATAATATTTTTTATTTTTTAAAAATTATTTTTAACATTAACATATAAAAACACCAAAAAATTTTAATTTAAAAAAATAAAAAATAATATTTATAAAAAAAAACACTTATAAAATACAAAAACAAAATGTTTATTCAGTCATGACTAAGATGATCTTATGTGCAGTGAAAAAAGGATATCGTTTACTTCACATCAACTGAAGTGGCAATAATTGCCTTTACAAGATCATTAAAATTTCCGTGCTTTGAAGAGCATACACAAAAATCAGACAGAAATTGAATAGAGTCACAAGTATAGCTGACAGGATTGCCAGGTGAAAATCCTCGTTTGTTGACAAACCAGCTGCAAAGTTCACTATTCGTCACCATGTTGTTGCAGAAGACTGAAGGTTACATGATGAAATATTCGTACAGCGATCAACCTAGTCTTGCTTCTCTTCTTAGTACCTGAAATAAAGAAAAGAGAAATGAGAAAAAAGCCGTGACCAGAATGAGGTGAGAAATATCGCAAGCATGGGTCCACCCTCCACTCAACAGACCAATTTTTTTGAGACCACGAACAACAAGCTAAACTACACGCCAATCTTACAAACAGTTACAAAAAAAAATATTGTGCTACGTCACCCAAAGACTTGGCAAGATAACGCAGAAAAGTAAAACTGAAACAAGTTGAAGCTTCAGGGTCCTTTTCAGAAGACAAGGAAAATATTATCCGGACAAGAATATGTAATAAAATGAGTGGCATTACTAGGTGATCTCTAATCAGATATGATCTAATCATCCAACTCAGCCTGCAAGGCTCATGCAGCTCTCAGATAAACCATAGTGGTCTTCACAAGGGCAAAACAGATGGGCACAAAGATGTCGGCAACCAAAAATGCAAGGGTGGAGCAACCAGTAAAGGCAATGTCCCTATATAAGTACTTATTTTAAATTTCATTGATTGACCAAAATGGAAAGTTCTACTGAACACCTAATGCATACCCTTGGAGTAGTAATATGCAAATGTTAATCCAGTTTCGTAACAGGTTATCTGCAATCTTCAGTCCAATTCAAAAGCAGCAAACCAAAACTTCACATAACATAGGGGATGAGAAAGAACATTGCAAGAACTGGAATAGAATAGGCAGAATTTAAAGCAAAATCAATCTTTGTTGATCCATTTGCCAAAGTGAATGGGAAAGGAAACAAGGTAATCCTTACCTCTTCAGCAAATTTTATCAAAATGGTCGTCCTAGGTCGTTGCTGGCCCTCCATAGGTACAAAATGAGCTGTTACTACAGCTGGAAAACCTGCACCATCCAAAACACCCTACAAAGGGAAAAGGGAGAAAAAAGCTCATAAGAGATTCCGCCCACCAAAAGGTCGTATGAATTAAATTTAGTACTTACCCTTACTATTCCAGCAACAAATGCCCCACAGTTAAATGTCCCCATGTCCTTTGGAATTGAAATGAATCTACAGCACAAAGACAGTTCAGCACCTAGATCATAACTTATAGCCCCAAATCCAGCTACTTGTGACAGCAATTGTCATATTATTGAACAAAAAAGGGCAAGGATATAATTACTACCTGTTGACAAGGAGCTCCTTTTCGCTGATCATGTATTCATCTTCATGTTCAGTGCCTTTCTCAAGGGAGTCAGCTACCTAACATGATAGCAGGAAAGAGACTGGTAAGGTCCAACTTCGAATTTTTCATGAACCTATATTTCAACCATATGTATAGAAAAGGAAATGAAAAAGGTACACAAATAAAGGATTTGAGAAGACAAAAATGGGTAAAACATGCTGAATTGCAGATTAGAAATGGAAATAAAATAATAAAGAAAAAACCTTGGTATGACTTTCCATTTTCACATAAAATGTAACTTACGGAGTCATTGAACTTTCAAATACTGCAAATAAACTTACCTTTCCAAATAACACTTTCCACACAGTGCTGTGCACAAAAGACAAAATACCCAACAATCGTGTTTCCCTTCTGTTGCCCTGTAGCATCAAAAGAAGCATTGACATAGCACTTGTAGAAACCAAATGCAATGCAAAATAAAGTTCAATGAAGCAAACCTATTGGTCTATTTCCAGAGGGAAGCCAAATCATATTTGTTAAATCATACATAACGCAAGTTTACTCAATAGAATCCTACTGAGGCAAGCTAGCCAGAGCTCTAGACAACTTAAATCACACCCCTTGTATAACCACAAACTAGTTGCCACAAGGGTGAGAGAGATAGGAGGGAAATGCAAAATGAGATCCTTGGAGAAATGCAAATAAACTACAGTGAATGACCACACCACACCATTGACTCACTGTATGGACAGTGCCTTTATAGCATTTGACTGAATATAAACATCTATGCATAAGCTCAAAGTTTAGCAAGTCACAGATTTCACAGACAAAAACTAAAGGTTGATGATGTTAAGATAGCTAACAAAGCAATTTTCTGGATTGATGTCATGATCTAGCTATAACATGTTAAAAGTTATTTTGTAAGTAAATCCATTCAGCATAAAAAAAAGGTATCAATTCTGTGGACAGCATGAAATTCTAAGTATCCAGTCAGCAAAATGTAGAGCCATTAAAGACATCAAATGTGGAGTGGAAGATCAAACTACTCTAATTTCAGCAATCTAAGCATGCTTTCATGCACTGAAAACGAGAATGGACTGTGACTCCTCTCCCAGCAATTCTAGCACAGGAACATTGATTAAGTAATTCATTATTCACAACTAACCCGCAAACTGCAATTCATATCACATGCTACTCACACCCAATTCAAAACCCCAGTCATATACAATCATGGCCACAAACTATGATCAGAGATACAGATGTATAATGCCTATATTCCTGCTGCCTCTGAAAGAAAAATAAAAAAAATCCAGATAACATAATCACTATATTGGGGGTGGGGTGATGATATTAATATATATAATGCCCCTGCTGCTTACTGCCAAAGAAATAACTAAAAAGTTTCTAACCGAACTTGTCTACTTCTCATGTGTGTGATTGTTTCAGAGAACGTGTCTAAGAAATTGCATCAATATAGGCATGACCAACAAATTTTTAACTGTGACAGGAGTTCCAAGGAGAACCCTTAGCAATGTGAATACCTTGTCCCTATGACAAAGAAGTTCCAGAACTCGAGCCCCCACAGCATATCCTGCATCCTCTAGCCTGCTCCGTTTCTCACAAAGATTATTATAACAAGTGACAACACCCCGAATACTTGATATAAAAAAAAAATATAAATAGAAGGCCATGTACAACAGTTACGAAATTAAATTACAGGTGTCTAGAGTAAACACTTCTAATTACACTAGTTTCAACCATTCCTTCTTTTTTTTTTCACTTCAAAAACCACACTAAAATTTATTAATTTATATACTAATATGAGATTAAAATAACTGTTTTTTTTTCATCAAAATAATCAATTACACATTCTTAACTATATAAAATCGAGCAATTTGCGAGCATAATGGAATTGAAGTAAGAAAATATTGCAAAAACACGATGTTCACCTTCGCTCTAATTCAGCAATGTTATCAACCTGTGTTTGATTATACTGGACAAGTTCCGAAAACAAAAATGCAAACGCACTCAAACTCACCTGCAAAAAAGAAAATTCCTAACAATCAATTGAATGCTCAAGACTTCGAAACAAATGAAAACCACACCAATGGCTTGAGTAGGTTAGAGATCGAAAACTCGAACAAGAAGGTTACCTCTTGTTTGCCTTTGCTAAGAGGTTTTTCGAGGACGTTAGAGTATTGCTTGATCTTGCCTACTCCGATCATGTTTTTTTAGGGTTTGATTTTCTTTCTTTCTACGGCAAATATTTTTTTTTTTTATACTATGGTCTGTTTGGACTTTGAAAGGTGAGAAATTACAGGAACATGGAGGAGTGGTAATTGGTTGTTCTCTGTTCGGTGTTGCTGCTGTTTCGGTTGTTTTGAGCTTGCGGACCTCGGGTCTTTTATGGGTCTGGGCCTGTTGAGGTATTTTCATGGACCACCATCAAATTTATTTCTATCTATCCACTGCCCTTCACTTTTAAAGTGTAAACATTGATCATTGAACAGTGTTTTCACAGTTTTACCCCTCACATAAAAAATTTAACACTAGAAATTGGGGGTATTGAATTTTTTTTACAAAGTAAATTGGTCATTATCAAATTTAAAAAAAAATCTTTTTCTATTTTAATTGCATAGTAAAAACGACTAAATAATCAAAACAATTAAAACTATAGTCAAATTACACTTTGGTATTTTCATAATGATTTTTACATAATTATAATGTCAGATGAGGAGAAATTTAATATTTGACTGGGTATGAAAAATAAAAATTAAAATGCATAAAAAGATGACTAAAATACAATTAGAAGCAAAAAAGAAATTAGCCTTAAGTGGTCATTTTTTCACAAAGATTTTTCGTTATTACTTGGTCATGGATGGTTGCCCACACAAGAATATATATGGTGGTAGGGAGATTACTAACTCATTTAAAAGTGTATTTATTATCTATTATTAATGATTATAAATAGAGAAAAGAATTAACTAATTATATTTATAACTTTTTGAATGTTTTTTTTCCATAAACGCTAATATTTTTCTGAAATCTAGAATATTCAAGTAATATAGTATTTAATATTTGGATAGTGATTAATTAATGTGTTCAAGAACACAATTTTCTTCTTCTTATTTCGGGAAATATGAAATTAATGGTAAAAATCTAAGTACTTGCAAAAACAATCACATTTAAGAGTATTTAAAGACCCTCCGATTATAAAGTCTTTGATGATAGTGGTTGATCAATGTGTTCAATAACATTATTTTCTTCTCTTTAGCTCGAGAAGTACCAAATTAATGATATAACTTTATGGAACAAATAATAAATGATTTAAAAAATCTTTAAATTCTAAGAATAAATGTGTTTGTTCATATATTTTAGTATGGTCAATAGTTTGAAGTATATGGAAGCTATTTAAAGTTGAAAAAGTTTTGACCCTCATACTTAAATGGTTCATGGGGTATATATAACCCCTAAAGTTAGGGGTAAGTAAAAAAATTGAAAAACCAATTAAATTAAGAAAACCAGAAAAAAATAACTGAAAAACCGAACCATGAAAAAAACTCGATTAAATCGGTTAGAATTTTAAAAAAATTAACCGGTTCGATTCGGTTTTGGTTTTATAAGCCTGAAACAAAAAAACCAAGCTGAATCCAAACCAAAAAAACCAAGCTAAACCTAGAAAAAAAACCAAGCCAAGCCAAACCGAAACTGGTCGGTTTGAACCAGTTTTTGTTCTAGAATAATTCAACCAAACCAAAACCGGTCGGTTTGAACTGGTTTTGGTTTTTTAAAAAAACCAGTTTAGTTACTTTTTTTGATAAAAACCGAACTGAATCGAAAATGATTACTCCTACCTAAAGTCGTCTTTAAGAAAAAGGAAGAACTAAGAAGTCTTATTATTTTAATATCATTAATGAGGGTAAAATACCCCTTATATATTATTAATGAGAGATAAATATCCATCATATATCATTAATGAATTGTTTAATGTGGTAAATCCTTATGGAACTTATTTTACATGGAGATCATTACCTTTAATATGAACAATTTATATAATTAATCTGAGCTTCATAGTCCTAGATTTTTAAGATCAATTAGACATGTCATGTAGCCAAACTCAAATAAAAAAAGTGACTTGCTAGACCAATGTTACATTAGATTTAACTAATAGCTGAACTTAAATGTATTGGATTTGATAACGTGTCAGACTCATATTATATTAGATTCAACTAATGACTGAACTTAAGTGTATTGGTTCAAGCAATCTGTCAAACCCAATACATATAGGTTTAGCATTGAATCTGGTTTATTGCCAAATCTACATTGCATTGGACTCTTCCAAGCTACAAAATATTAAATAAAAAATACTGATTCATCAATTCTCTTATTCCTTCCTTTCTCACGTGAGCTTGATTTTTTTTTTTAACAATTGCAGACTAAGTAAATTGTATCTTTTTAATAGCTCAAACCAAATGAATTTTATATTTTAAAATTATTCCAAATAAAGATTTTTAATTATCAATTTAATTCAATTGTTAGGTAAATGTCTAAAATTAAAACAAAAAACAAACCCAAATCTAAACTATAGTTATTAACAGCTGATCATTTAAAACTTGAGTTGTAGGCTAGGAGTTAACCTAGAACAACTCAATTTTTAACTTTTAAAAAAATTAATGATTAATTTGATTTAATTTAAAATCTGGTTTGGAGTTGACTTCTATCAACTCAACTCAACTTTAACTTTTAAACAAAGATATCATGTTGAATACAAAAAAAGATTTTTCCAATAACTCGGCTTGATCAAAACTCTAATTGATCCATTAAGTGCCTGACCCAAACCAAATGAAGCTGCCGGGGCTCGTAACTACGACCCAAACCAACCGAGCCTCTCGCCATGCTCATTACTTCACAAATAAAACACGAAACAAACACGTCCCCTGAACCTCAAAACCCTTTGTCTCGCTAGCTTTCTTCTCTTTACTTCTCTCTGAAAAACCAAGAGCTCTCTCTATCACTCTCTCTCTCTACGATGGAAGACGACGACGAATTTGGAGATCTCTACACTGACGTCTTACGTCCATTCTCTTCATCCTCATCCTCTACTCCGCAACCAACACAACCTCTCTCTGCACCCTCTTCTCTCCACCGTCCGATCGATATCAACGACGCTGTCAAAGACGACGATGACGAGATCCTCCACGGCAATCCTCCTGATCCATCCAATCAAAACTCTATTCAAATTACCTCTTATTCAGCTCCTCGAATTAGGGTTTTGGGAGATGCAGAATCGCCTATTAAAGGATCCATTGGCGAGGACACAGAGGTCAGTTTTGATATCGAGGAGGTTAATACTGGGATTCTTGAAGATTCGGGCCCGATTATCCCTGGATTGATGGAAGATGATTCTAGAAAGATGGAAGCTTCTGCTGAGATCAGTGGCGGCGGTGGCGATTGGCAAGACGAGGAGGAGAGTGATAGCGAGGATGATTTGCAAATAGTGTTGAATGATAACACTCATCCTGGCGGGACCATGGGAATTGATAGAGAGATCGGTGATGATGACGAGGATGGAGACCCGCTTGTGATTGTCGCTGATGGAGATGGACCGAATCAAGCGATAGAGGAGCAGGATTGGGGTGGCGGTGAGGATGGGGTTGCGGCTGCAGGAGGCGGGGCAGAAGGCGAGAGGAAAGAAGGAGGAGAAGCGGTGGGGAAAGGAAATGCAGTGGTCGGACCGAAGATTGGGTATAGCAATCATGTTTATCATCACCATCCGTTTCATTCTCAGTTTAAGGTCAGTGTTGTAGTTGTTGATGTTCTATGTTGAGCTTTAAAAGAAAGAAAGAAAGAAAGAAAAGCAAGTCAGGGCTTTTGTAACTATTGTACATATGATATGAGTGGGTTTTATAGTTCCTTTTCTTATAAATGTATGATTACTTGAAAAAGTTGAATGAAAATTCTTAAATTTACTTGATTATGCTCATGAATTTTATGTGCTTTTTTCATCGTATTGCTTCTTCTAGATACATTATCTGGCTTCAAGGTTCAAAATTTCCTAAATACTGCAAGCCACCGAGGATTAATTGGTTTGCAAAATTTCATTCACCTCAATTGTTGATATTTCTCGAACGAGCTTTGGTGTCTGGGAAGCATATATTTGTGGAGAATTTTTTAGTCAGTTGCTAAACATGTTTCTCTTGGGTGAAACAACCGTGAGATTTTCATAAAGTAACCACTTGGATAGATTCCTAGTTGTTATGCAAATATGAAAATTTGAAAAGCATTTCTAATTGTAAGTACTTTTCCTTGGATTCTCCTGCAATGACATTATTGCTCGGGAACAGATGCAATGGACAACGATGCTAGCACCAAGATTACATCCTGCGGAATTTTTTGGCATGCCAACAAACTTTGGCATTGGTTCCTCTTAGATTTCATGATTGTCATTTTACCTCCCCTGCTCAAGTTTAGCCTTTGATTATGAAGGGCTCCTTTGCTCCACCATGTCAGAATGCCCTGCAGTCAGCATTTTTTCTCTGTGGGTCACAATAACAATCTTTGGCCTTTGCAATCATCAGTTTAAATAGGTGGATATTGTGAGGATGAAAATGACGATCAAGATATCTTTGTTGTTGATGCATGGGGAGCTGTTATAGCTAGGCATGTCTCCCCATGCTCAAATGTGTCAATTAAGTTCATGGTTGTTGTAATCTTTATCTGGGTTGACCTATTGCATTTGTATAATAGGGGTAATGCTGTGGTAGGAACAGCCGAGAAGGTAAATAATTGCTTGAGATGCTTGGTAAAATTTGCTCCGTTTTCTTATGGCCAAGAAGATGTGCATGTAATTTTGCAAACAAATGGTCTGCAGCCTATTATTTATGTCTTGATAGTCCCCACAAAAATTTAAGTGAACATTTTCCCTGGTATATTAGAGGTAGTAAGTAGTATTTTTGATGCACCCTACAATGACATAGGATGTGCTTATCTTTCTCCTGGTATTATTTGCTTCAGATAGCCATGAACTATACTGAGCTAAACTCATTTATTCCTCTTCATTCATTGAATTGTCCAACTCAAAATCTACAACTAGTTAATTCCATTGACATGTTACTTTTTGGAATTGGAATCCATATGTTTGAGATGCCTTTCCATTGAACCTTCATAATAATTTTTCTTTTGGTTGAAAACTTGTAATAGCCCCAGTGGTCAAATTGATATGTGGTTTCTCGCCTGGTCTTTTTGAAACTGTCCTTACTGTCTATGCTCTTATTGCTCACTTCCTCCTTGACGCCCAGCTGTAAAGTTCCTTTCCATACCTTGAGTTTCACCATCTTGCCTGTCTCTTTGTGCAATTTCAAACTGTCCTTACTGTCGTTGCAGATTCTATCTTGGGCTTGAACTTCATATATTCTAAAGCTGAATAGGTTGACCTTTTCCCATGTTTTGATTTGGGCCAATTCTGTTGTTTGTTGCTAGCATGATGAAAAGTAGCCTTAATTTTGATATGATTTATGTTCCTAAATTGGAAGCTTAATTTTGATGAGCCATGCTTAACTTATGCCAGCTTGTAGTTTCTCCGTGCAAATAAGAATCATTGTTGCAAGTTAATTGTGTATGTAGAGTTCTCTTCACCTGCAATTGTTCGGTGCCACTGGCTTACTTTTGTATTTAATTTGGTGCCAATGGCTTTTCATTTGTTTTTACTTTTTAATTTGATGGGCTTGCCTCTTATTTTCATTTCATTTCCCTGTCAACATTATGGCTTATTTTTTGTTGGAATGCAGTATGTAAGACCTGGTGCAGCACCGATGCCTGCAGCTACTAGTGTTGGTCCCGGAGGAACTCCAGGTCAAGTCCGTCCTCCTATGAACATGGGTGCTATAGCTGGTCGAGGTAGAGGTGACTGGCGACCAGTAGGAATAAAAGGTGCCCCTCAAAAGAACTTTCATCCAGGATTTGGAGGATCTGCTTGGGGTGCAGGGAGGGGTTTTGGCAGTGGAATGGAATTCACGCTTCCTTCCCACAAGTAATTTTCACTTAAATTCATCAACTGGTTTTTTCTCTCACTGAGTTTCATTACATTATTTTGTTTTTATTAATTATCTTGCATTTAAGTTGTTTGTAAATTATTTACATCATTAGCTGGATTTTTACAATGTCACAGCTAGTTTTTTTGGTCAATGGTCCATGTGACATTCTATAAAAGTTGTTGACACTATGTGCGTGCGTGTGTGTTTGAGGCTCCAAGCATCTGAATATGACTTAATCAAATATATTTGAAATTTTGAATATGATGCTCACTGTCTCACCGTTGAGTTGAAATTTAATTTCTAAACTATGCTGGTTGTGGGTGTTCAAGATCTCAGCTGTATATTCTTAGGGTTTCATGCTTTTCTTTCATCTTTGTTGTCTGCATCTTTCTCTCTCTTACCTGCATATGTGGATAACACATGCAATGCTATGGACCCATGGCCACAAGAAAAGCGCTGAGCCAAGAAACTTTCTTGCTCTTAATCTTTTTGGGGGGTATCAATTCTTTCATCTTCTCTCCCTCCCTCCCTCCCTCCCTCCCTCCCTCTCTCTGTGTTTGTGTGTGTGTGTGTGTGTGTTTAGAAATTCTCTTTTCTCTCTAATCATTATAGTAGGAGAAGCATATATATGTGCTGTTGCTTCATTGTCTGTTACTATGTTTCATTGGGTGCTCTGGCTGACTTGCTATTTGCTAGAGAGGCTCAAAATCTCATGTTACAATAGTAATAAATGACAAGTTCATCAACAATAGATCAAAGCCTTCCATCTTTACATGATTCCATGTTTGGTAATATTTAGGGTTACACCATCATTGATTTTCTTGAATCATCCTCATGCTATAGATTCTACCTTGGGTTTGGATTAGATGTATGTGTTCTTAAAGCCTTTGTAAAAGAGTACTTTAGATGATTTGATTTTAGAATCTTTTCCATTTCCTTAAGTTCATTAAATAAGGTGAGGTGCAGCAAGCTCCAAGGCATTCCTGAATTAAATGAAAGTATGAGATAGATTTAGGGTTCTCATATGAGACCTGTCATGGGTGGCGGATGGGATCAGCCATCAAGGGGGGCTTCTCCATTTCAAAACAGCCTGTAGTTTTTCCTGCATGCTCTCTTCTGGATCAACTATGATCCTGATGATATTTCTCAAATATGGTGGAAATTGAACTTGAGATCCACCACCTTGCAGGAGACACAGAACCTGTTTAGATGGTACAAAATGCAGGTGCTGTTTCCATAGCCTAAAAGGCCGTTGACGTTGCCCTTCCTAAAAATTATATGAATAAAAGCAATATTTTTTTTTAGTATGGCTCCATTAAGGTTGCATAAATGAGCCCTTTTCCTACATTTATGTGTTGTGTGGAATACCATTATCTGTGAAACATATTAATTTTAAATCTGTACTTTGGTCAATCAATATTATTTTCAGGTCCATATTTGATTTTGACATTGATGGCTTTGAGGAAAAGCCATGGAAATATCCTGGCGTGGACATATCGGACTACTTCAACTTTGGTTTGAATGAGGAGAGCTGGAAAGATTATTGCAAACAGCTGGTGAATATTGTATTTTAAATTGTATTATCTATTAGATATATGAATATGTAAGAGGATCATTTCAATTGTGCAGGAACAATATCGACTGGAGACTACAATGCAAAGCAAAATTCGTGTTTATGAAAGTGGGCGGGCAGAGCAGGTAATTGTATGCTTTGGCATCATGCATGCTATGGTTTATGGATATTCATACAGTAAAATAAATCGTATATTTCAGTTTTTACTTGGTGAAGAGGAAAGTTTCTGATTTTCTATTGAATTCACTTTAGGAATACGATCCTGATTTGCCACCAGAACTAGCAGCGGCAACAGGTTTCCATGCTCCAGCTGACAATTCAAATGCTGGAAAGTCAGACATTGGACAGAGTGATTTGGCTAAAGGATCTGCTCGTATGCGGCCACAAATAGTATGCTTTGACTTCCATTCTCTTCTACATATTTAGCCTAAAATTTGACCATTATTTTTTCATAATCAGAGACAAAAATCCATGTCTTTTTGAGAAGGCTCTCTTGTATAATTCATCTACTGCCTGCAACTTAAACATATCCGTTCTTGTTGCATAGCCAGGAATGGCTCTTCCTTATTGTCCAAATCATTCAAACATGGTTTTCTATTTTTCCTAGTGGGACACTCTGTCTGTTAAGACTTAGGATTTTCACTAGGAGGTCTCAGATTCAAACCTTGGGAGTGATGGCTTGGAGTGTGGATTTAGGGATCGGAGGAGGGCTACTCTTATTGTGTAGTCCAAGGCCCATTGGCCTCCCAATGAACCAAAAAAACGCGGTTTTCTATAAAAATGTTTTAAAGATGTCAGATTCTCCACATTTATCATTGGTTCTGTGTTGCTTTGAGGACTCAATGGTTTACTTTATTTGCGTTTTAGCCAACTGGAAGAGCAATACAAGTTGAAACTGGTTATGGTGAACGCATCCCCTCCATTGAAGGTCGAGCTCCCCGACTTCGTGATTCTGATGCCATCATAGAGGTAAATAAACATTTGTCTTTAATTGCACTGATATAGCCATATTCATTTGATTGATATCTGCGCAGTACATATGCAGTGTAGATTAACTAAAAGTTTCTTTGATGAATAGATTGTCTGCCAGGGCTCTCTAGATGATTCCCCCCCAAGAGATGGTGTCCAGGATGGAGCACACAATGATCCTCAAAAAGATGACTTTAAAGTGAGCGATGCATCTGAAGATGACATGGAACAGACAGAAAATGAATATGCTGGTGGTTTTCCACAGGCCTACAATGGTCGAAAGGGTGGGAGGAGAACACCTTACATGAATTCTGCCCACAACATGTCTGAGGGAGATGTTTTGCCCTTCCATCCCAAAGCACCAGCTCCATACCACCAGACTGGTTCTAGGGGTCACCCTCCTTCCTACCCTGGTAGGGACTCTGGCACCCCTCATGAGGAAAGGTATGAAATAAGGCTTACCATAGTCAATTACGCTATTATGGCAATGCAGGACAGGTTCAAGGAATATGCATTTGTTTGTTCTGTGATGGGCTAGGGTTGTTAAATTGGGAAATTTAGGGTTTCGGATTGATGCGGAATGTATAAATTGTTTTAAGGTTTTGCAAGTGGTTGGACAACAATGAAGTTTGGTGACAAAATGTTGACAAATTGAAAAAAAAATAAAATGGAGAAGAATGAGTATGGTGGTTAAATGTTGAAGATTTAGGTTTTCTTTTGAGTGGTTTAATGGGTATTGAGTTGAGAAACAGTTGGGGTAAAAAAGTGAAAATTAGGGCTGTGCTGACATAATGGTTAATAGTGGCTACTGGAGGATACTTTGGGGGCTGTAGAATAATTATGGTAGTGGCAACATTTAGAGAAGAAGAATAAGTGTTCAAAACATAATGAGAGAATTCTTATAGAAATGCCTTTAACTAAACCAAATACTCTTGATACTTCCTGTGCCGCTGTATTCAATTTGGATAGAGTTAATATGCCAGCATCTGCTTATTTTCTCTCTTTTTATGAATCTTTTTGTATTTCAGATATCAAGTAATAGGCATTTGACATTTGAAAGCATCTGAAAGAGATGATAATCTTGATGAGCACCTTACAGGAGGAGATTCTAGAGAATATACTTAGGATGCCATAAATAGTGGGTAGGGATGCACAACCCCCCCATCCAGAGGTTCTTATGTGTGTATCAATTTTCACAAGAGTGAAATTTGGCCACCTTTCATATGCTTCACTGAAGCATGGTCGGAGGATTCTAAAAAGATCATGAAAATAGTGAATTATAGATTAAATGTAGACTGAGTTGTGGATAACTGTAAACTGAGTTAATGATTTCTTAGGAGAGAAACTATAGGTATGCCCATTTCTATGTTCAGTCATAATTACACTCTTGTGTGATACTGGTGGTTATAGTGTTTTACTTGTCAATCTGAAAACTCACATTTGTCCGCCCCTGAATTTGGAGTACTTAATGGACCCATGGATATTTTCATCTTTAACCTATTCAGTTATAAATTGTGATGAGATAGTTTTTTTTGTTTATTAGAGAATTTATTTTAAGCTGTAAATCTTGTGTTTAGCAGGCCATAGGCTGTTGCCATAGTGAATGCTTGATGGATCAAGAATTCATTAGTTGTAGTTTCTTTTAGTTTTGATGTTGATTTAGTCTTCACTTGTTAAAACTGCACCTGAACTACAGAAAAAATTGTAACTCTTTCCTCTTCTTCACAGGCGGATGCAGGGAAGATCATGTGATAGTTCTCCTCATTTAACTCCTAGTCAAAACTCACGAGACAAGAAATTTCTTGATGATGTGGAGGAAGAATCAACTGAAAGTGTGGACGATAAACTCAGTCCACGGATATCATCTCCTATCACAGTTCGAGATGCTAGAGAGTTGAGTTCCGAGGAAAAAGATGATGTTGAGCCTTTGCAAGCTGAGGGAAGCTCTAGATTGGGAAGGGATGAAATGACTGAGAATGAAGAAACCACTAATGATAAGGATGGAAATGTGCACCATTCTACAAGGAAACAAAAGGTAAGTTCTCATGGCGAACAGCCTGCATTGCAACAGCTTGATGATGAGGAAGACTCAAAGGCTGCAAGAAGCAGTGAAAATAGCAAAGCAAGATCAGGCAGTAGCAAAGATTATCAGAAATGGCAAGATGGTGTTGAGGAGGAAGTTATTCAAGATAGACGTTCTACACGCTCAGGGAGCATCAGACGGCACCTTGATGAAAATGAACAGAATTTTCAAAGAAAGGATCGTGATGTGAGAAGAGAGATGGAAAGAAATCGTGGTGTGATAAGAGGAAGGGAGGATTCTTATCCTCATAGAGACCTGGATCCTAGCTTGCCCCATCATTTGCATATGAAGCATGAGAGCTATGATAAACGAAAGGAGCGTGAAAATCCAGATATCTCTTGGCAACAAAGAGATGAAGATCCGCATAGCAGAAAACATAGAACTGAAGACAGGAAGAGGGAACACGGAGATGAAATGGGATCAAGGCACCGGGGTAAGATTCGGGAGACTGAGAGGAGTGACAAAGATGAACATCTTCATTCAAGGAAACAGTTAGAGAATGGCAGCTACAGGATCCATCATGATAAGGATGGCAGTTCACGGCACAGGGAAAGAGATGACAATTTGAAGAGTAGGTTTGAAATGGTAGATGACTACCATAGCAAAAGGAGGAAAGATGAAGAATATGTGAAAAGAGAATATGCTGATAAGGAGGAGATACTGCATGGCCACAGAGAAAATACCAGTCGCCGAAGGCACGAAAGAGATGATCAGCAAAGGATTAGAGACAATCTTGATGGTTATCACTCTGTTAAGCATAAAGACGAGGTCTGGCTCCAAAGAGAGAGGGGTGAGAGGCAGAGGGAGAGGGAGAGGGAGAGGGAGGAGTTATATAGGGTAAAACAATCCAGTGAAGAAATTTTACCAAAACGAGAGAGAGAAGAAGGACGAGCATCTGCAAGGAGTGGGCGTGTTGTGGATGACAAAGCATGGGCTGGCCATACTTGGGGGAAAGATGAATATAAAGTTTCTGATAAAGAGTACCAACTTAAAGATACAGTTCGAATCAGTGAACACCAGAAAAGAAGGGACCGGATGGAGGATGAAAGTCTTTCACATCATAGGGGACGTGATGATGTTTATGCACGAGGAAATCAGTTTAGTAATGAAGAGAGAAGATCCCGGCAGGAAAGGTCAAGCTCTCGTGTTGATCGCACTGTAGATACTTCTGTTAGCCAAAGGGTGCATGATAAGAAGCATAAAGAAAACCCAAGGAAGAATAAAGAATCTGATGGTGGAGATCATGGCACCTGGGGCCCTTCCAAAAGAAACCAAGACAACCTGAATGGTCACAATGATGAAACGGTAAGTCCCATGCTTAGCTCTAGAAAATAGAACTTAAGGAATACCCTCCGCAGGGCAGATAATTGATAAATGAAGTAACATATAAAACTGTCTTTGATAGAAGAAAACTGTATTAGTGGAAGGTAAAACAGAACATAAATACAAGGATGCATCCTCCTAATGACAAAACTAAGCTAGCAGAAAGCAACTGGGAGATATCCAAACAGAAAAGCCCTGAAATTAAAAATGCACAACAGCTGCTGAATAGCTACCAATTCTCTAATCTGCTTTATCTCCAACTGCCAAACTACCCCATAGATACCGCACATCCACAACATTTTCTCATCCTTTCATTTCCTAAACCCTTCAGGTGGATCCGAATGACTCCACCCTGCATGCCACAGAACCATGCAAAAAAAAGGTATAGTCTTCCTGTTACTTAAGTGCATCATACCCGCTCAAGGAGATAAAAGCCTTGTGAGGTCATCTCACTTTAAGCAAGTCTGATAAAATCCGAACTGATATTCAACATGATGCAGAACTCACTTTAAGATATGTGTTATATAGTCTCTCACTTTCACTATCTAATACCACCAATGACAGGTACAGTGGAGATCTAGGTACTTGGGCAGGCAGTGCTGCAAATTCCTAGGGTTATGCTTAGGAATGCCCAGCCATTTTGATTGTTAAGATTTCTTGAAATTAGTTCACAATGGTGGGCTACATTCAGATTTGATTTTCTTTATGGAAACTTTTTTACTGTTAAGATTTCTTGAAGTTCACATCGAGAGCTTAGATTGGGTGTGGTCATTAATTTGAAAATCAAGTTTTTATACATGTACTCTTTCCCTTGGCAACTCATTTGGTTGCCAACTAGTTGACCACTTGCTGATTAATTTAGAAAGTGCCTTGAACTGAGCTGGTGCTGTTCATCTTTTACTTTTTCTAGGTTTTAAAACGCTCTCGTGAGCCAGGAAGCAGAGAGGCTGAGATCTTGATGCAATTGAACTCTTCCAAAAGACTCAAGAAAAATGCTTCCTCGGATGATGAACAACAAGATTCCAGGAAAGGACGCTCAAAATTGGAGCGTTGGACAAGCCATAAAGAGAGGGATTACAATATCAGCAAGGCATCAGCTTCCTTAAAGTTTAAAGAGACTGATAGGAATAGCAATGGTGGATCTTTACAAGGCAGTAAACTTTCTGATGAACTCCCTAAGAAAGTTGAGACTGTTGAGAAGCAGGCAAAAATTGAGACTGTTGAGAAGCATTGCACAGGTGAAGAGAAAGATGTTGCTGATGCAGAGAATAAGGATACTGATACAAAGCCATCGGAGGACCGGCACTTGGACACGGTTGAGAAGTTGAAGAAGCGGAGTGAGAGGTTCAAGCTTCCAATGCCAAGTGAGAAAGATGCCTTCTCAGTAAAAAAGATGGAGAGCGAGGTCGTGCCTTCTGTCAAACCTGAGACTCCTGCAGATTCAGAGATTAAACCAGAGCGGCCTCCTCGAAAACGAAGGTGGATCAGCAATTGAAAGCGAAGTTGAGAATACATATTCAAGTGCATTGCTCTATTGATTTTGAGAGCCTTGTTCCTGTCATACGCCAGTGATTTAAGATGGCTTCCAGGGATGGCCATGTACCACTGCGACAGTGATAAAATCTTGTAACCATGTTGTTTCCATACTTATTTAATATCTATGTGTACATACTAATAGATGTAACATTGAACTGGTCACTGATGCTGGCCCCATAATTACATTTAGTGCCAATCTGAACTGCAGTGCTTCGATTTAATCTGCGGTGGCGTGAGGGTGAAATACGCGACCAAGAAATGCTGTTAACAGGATAGTCCTTGAGATGAAGCACTAGTTCAAAGAAATCTGTATGGAGCACTGGTGCAATACTTTTGTATGCTGGTAGAAATTCTCATAAATGTAGATGTGGACTAGTGATATTACACGATTATCTGTATTTATCATTCCTTCCCTCTTTATTTGGGGCGGGAAGCGGGAAACAGATGTGATCAGAAATCTGCTTTTGTATAAGAGGAATGAGTTTCTGGAAATGATCAGAGGAGAAAAGGAGTCCTATTAGTGGGTGTCTGTTGACCTTTTATATTTCTGATGGAGTGTTTCAGTTTTCTATATAAAGCCCTCTGCGCTGGTCTTGCGGGGATCGCTGTAGTTTAAGGCTTTAAGCAGTGTGTATAGCCTAGGGGGCTTGCGCAGTGTCGTGGGTTGATTTAAACTTTCTTTTTAATGTAAAAAAATAATGCTAAGACAATGAAAGTGTTTCTAAGAACATAAAAAAATAAGTTTGATTAATTTAAATAAAAAAATACAATAATAATAAATAAACAAATAAAAAATTAATAGCATAAAAAATGTTAAAAAAACTTGACCTAAGTTTATTTGGGTTAACATACTATATCTGCGACCTGGTTGTGATACTAAAATAATCTTATTAAAAGAAAACTGAATAAAATTATGAAGTTTAATTATTAAACAATATAATATTTAGAGATGAAATTGCTAAAAAATTAACTAAAAAAATAAATGAAGATAAAATCCAAGTCAACTTGGGTTAATCTGCTAACATCATCATGAGTGCACTTGAAATAACCTCATAAAAAAGAAATTGAAAAAAAAACATGAAAATTAATTCCCAATAAATCAAATGTTGAAAGATAAAATTGAATTTTTTTTTTAAAAAATGAACCTAAAAAAATTCAAAGTCAATCCATATTAACTTTCGAAACCTGTGATTCTGGTCATGAGTCCGAGTTTAACCCTATAAAAAAAAATCTCTAAAAAATAATAAAGTAAAATTCTACATTAACAAAAAGCTGAGGGATAAAATTGAAAAAAAAATATAATAAAAAAGCCCTGAAACAAAAGAAATTAAGATAAAATGATTGATGATTAAATTTGATATGATAATTTGAAATCTTTCATAAAATCTCACAAAAATAAGTAGATTAAGAAGTAAAAAGGAGAATTGAAAGTTTTAGGAAGGGTATTTATACAAATCGAGAGGAATTAAACTTAGGATAAGGAGAAGAATTTGGGGAAAACAAGGAAAAAAGAAAGGAGGGGAGAAAATCAAGCAATCCTTCCATTCTTTTCACGTTAAGTCTTGATATTAAAAGGTAAGAAACTCTTGTCTTGGTTCAATTAATGCATATATTTTATTTTTGAATTTTTGAATATTTTTGTGTATGGAAGAAATTAGGGATTTGAGAAATTCTTACTTGGATTGTTTAATTTACTTTGGAATCATGTTAACATGCATATTTAATTGATGGGACAAGTTAGAATTGAAGCAATTAAAAAAAAAAATAGCCTATTTTTTTAGTGTTGGTGCCGACCTAGAGGCACCAAGGAAGGGGAGGGATGTCTTCTTCAAATTGATTATTTATAGGACATGTAAGTTTGTTTTCATCCTATAATTATGAATTCATGCAAAATCTCGAAGAAAAAATAACTAGAAATCTACTATTTCTTTGGCATTTAAGCCTCGGCCTAAAGGTCATTGAATAAATGAGTAATTTTAAAATTGATTAGGTATTATCATACAAAATATATGCGTAGTAAGCAATTATATTTTAAGGGATGTTTTGAATGAAAAGTTTTTTTTCGAGATTCTATGTAAAGGGTAGTTGAAATCTATTTGTAATGTGGGAATGATGTAATAAATTTTATTGATATATTTAACATAATAATATGATAATTATATAAAAATAATTGAGTAGCATGTCATATGGGTCTAAGAGTCGATATAAAATGGTGATTATAAAACATTTTGATTGATGACAAGAGTTATTGCTCCGATTAGATCTCAAGGTGCGAGAGGTTTATGATCGGCATATTAAACATGTATGATTTCTCCTTAATTTATTCTCACTAATAAGAATTGAGAAAAAAAGATATATTATGTATGTTTTATGAAAGTCGTAGATACATATTTGAATTATTATTATTTTGATTATGTTGTAAAAGAAAGGAATATAAAGAAAACTTATAAACAAGAACTTGATTAGCCTACTAGAAACTTGGGGGCTAATGATTTCATCATGAATTGTGTTGATATTATCATTACTTGGTGTTTGTGTATTTCTACCGGATCATGAAAGTTAATAATGTCGACAAGGTTATTTTGATATCGGTATTAATGAGAACTTTATTAGCCTATTAGAAACTTAGATGTTAATAATATCACCATGAATTATGTTGATGTACATTATTTGGTGTTTGTGTTTTTATTTTGGATCATGGAAGCTAAAAATATCAACAAGTTTATGTAGATATCGGTATCATTAAGATTTTGATTTGCTTACTGGAAACTTAGATGCTAGTAATATTAACTTAGATTATGTTGATATTAGATATAAAATAATGTGATGAAAAATAAAACATTGTATTTTAATTTTTAAGATTCATACTTTTCATTTGAGAAGTAATTTAGATTTATATGTTTGACTTATAGGGATATCTCACTCGCGACAAGAATAGTAACTTTAGCCGGAGATATATATTTCGTTATAGATAACTAGACGCAGGTTTATGTAAATTTTTGATGTAACTATTGACTAAAGCTTCTATGTTTAACTTTTGAAAAACTATATTTTTTTAAATTAATAATTATATTTATGAAAAGACTAAATTGCTCCTAAGTCAAATTGTAATTACTAAAAAACCATTTTGAAAATCTAAAAATGCTCCTGGTTATAGGTTGAAGATTTTTGCTTTTAAGAGAATAATAGTTTTTACACTATGCTTTCACAATATAAAAGATCAATTTGCTCCCAATCAATCTTTTAATAAATTATACTTTTAAGGATAATATAGTTTTATTTAGTGTGTTTTTAAAATATCAAAAGATCAAATAATTTCCAATTAATCTCATGATGACAAATGTGTCATGCAGAAAAAATCTTATTACCTCTATCAATTTCATTAATTTTTTATTGCAAGGGAAAAATAATAATTATACTATTATGATGAATAGTGATTTATGTCTAGGGATAAAATGAATTTATCAATTTTTATTTAAAGGGTAAAATAGTAATTATAGTATTATGGCTTCCAATTTTGTTTTTTATTTTGTTTTATTTTTTAATGACAACAATTCACAAATTTCTTTCTTGATAAAAAAAGTCCTTTTATTGTAGCATTTGGTATCTGATTTTTATGTATTGACGGAATGTCATTCTTATTATTATTTAAAAGGTTTTTAGGAATATGATATGTTGAAACGATAGAATTTGTAAGCAGACAACAAACATAAAATTTTGAGACTGTCTAAAACTAATGCTGTAAGTTAAAAATAAACTAAAGTTAGAAAAGAAAAACTAAAATTTTATATTCAATTTCAATATTTTCCTATTTAAAAGATTAGAAATATTGAGTTTGAAAAACACAATTTAAAGGTTTTTTTTATATAGTTTTTCAATAAAAGTTTTTCACAGTTTTTTTTTTCAAATGAAAAAAAACATGAGTAATATATTTTTTTATAGAGAAACACTTTTGAGCGTCCTAAAAATATTTTATTTTTATTTTTATATTTATTTACTGTCATAAATGTAGAAAAAAATGTTTTTTTTTAATATATTTAGTTAGTGTCATGAATTTAATAAAGAATATTTTTTATATTTTCATATGTAGTTAGTTTCATAAATTTATTTTTTATAATAAATCTAATATAAATATTTTTTAAAATTAGCAATATAAATTTTTTATGATAAATTTTAATTTTAATTTTAATTTTAATAAAATAAAGTTAATATATTATAATTAGATTATCACAAATATAAGAATATTAAGATGACTATTACGAATTAATTAAGGTTTTGATTATTATGAAAAATAATTTTATTCTTGATGTATTTATTCTTCTTTTTTTTTTGTTGAAAAATTTCAATTTTGTTTTCAAAAAATGAATTTTGTTTTTCAATATTTCATTGAAAATAAAAAATTGAAAATAAAATGAAAATAAAAAATTACTAAAACAAAGACAATTTTTTTTTGTAGCTATAGACACATTACAGAGATAAACTTTTTGTAGCCATAGACATATTTTTTAATTTTTGTTTTTGATCTTTTTATAAAATTTTTATTTGTTTTGAATTTAGTTTTTCAATTTCACTTTGGCATATATTATCTTTTTCGATTCAGTCCTTATTGTTTTGATATATCTTTTTTTTTCTTGATCCTTTTGTGAAGTTTTTTTTTTTATTTTCAATTTAATCTTCAACTCTAAGTTGTCTTTTCAAATTTGTCATTCTTTTTTTAATTTCAGCTTTTCCTTGCTTTTTTGTTAAAGTTTTTAATTTCTTCATTTAATCCTAGTTTGTTGTGTTTTATTTTTTTATTTGGTTCTCATATTTTTTATTTTTTTGTCATTTTATGTTTTTTTTTCAATTTAACCCTTTAATCAAAGAATTGTTCTTGCTCTCAAATTTGTTTTTTGTTTTGATTTTCAATCACATTATTTTAATTGCTATTTTTTATTTTAAATTTTTTTGTGTGATTTTTTCTTTTTTAATTTTATCATTCGAAATTTGATTTGTTGAGGATTGAACGTCTAGGTTTTCTTATGTATGATACTTCTGGTATAATGACCTGTGTCACAAGTTTTAAAAGTTATATATAACATAGCTCTCAAACTCGACTTGAGCGGCGACCCAGGTTAAGTCACGAGTCAAGTGGGTTGACCTGTGTCAAGTTGGATAACCCGAGTCAACCCATTTTTTATTTTATAAACATATAAAAATGACAACATTTTGAAAAAAATAAAATAAAAAAGGTTAAACGATTTTAAGTAGGTTTCTCAAGGGCTAATTGGGTCGCGGGTCAACCCTTTTTTTAGTAGATTATACCAGATCAATCATCCCCCTATTTTTGTTGGATACCAGCCCAGCCTAGGCCTTGACCTTGGATCACCCGGTTCACGTGTCAAATTGTCAGGTCGGGTTTTAAATAAGTGATTTGTTGGGTTATTCAAATTTATTACCTGGGCTATAGGTTTGTTGTTTAACTCTAGTTGACTTGCCCATTTTTTAAAAAGAAAATGTATGTTTATTGTCATTTCTAATTTTTTATCGTCTCATTAAAATAAAACAGGCTTATTCAACCTGGTCGAGACTATAAATTGGTCCTTGTTCTTTTATTTTTTTGTCCTTTTATTATATTAATTCTTGTTTTTAATTTAACCATTCGATTAAAAAATTGTTCTTTCCCTCTAATTTATTTTTTTTATTTTGATTTTCACCTTCATTCTTTTAATTGTTCTTTTTTTTTAAGATCCTTTTGTGTAATATTTTTTTATTTCATCATTTGACATTTGATTTGTTAAGAATTTGACTTTTTTTTTTGTATAATGCTTCCGTTCTAATTAATGACCTGTATCACTGGTTTTAAAAGTTATCTATCACATATTTTTCAAACTTGATTCGAGTTCTAGGTCACGAGTTAGATGAGTTGACATGAATTAACTTAGGTCAAGTTTGTTTTTAATAAATGTTTAAAAATGACATCGTTTTTTTTTTAAGAAAAAATCATGAGTTTTGATTAAATTTTTTCAGGGCTAATTAACCGGTTAGAATTATAACTCAAGTTATTAAATTTAGATATTTTTTTAAAACATTTGCAAAGCTTAAATATTTTAAGAAAAAAATTAACATGGACCATGCCCTTGAATGTGAAAGTAATTACATCAATTGAGTTGATATATTACTTCAATTAGACAGAGATCTGATGAATGAGGACTTAGGTGATTATACTAGGGTTTAGTCAGTTAGGTAAAATTATGTTAGGTATAAATTATATCAATTGAATTGATAATAACTACTTCAATTAGATATGGACTAGTTACATGCCCCGCGCGATGCCGCGGGTCAATTATTTTTTGTATTTTAAAAATATCCAAGATCTAAAAGTATTAGGTTTTTTTTTAAAGTTATACCCAAGAGTCTCAGGTTTGGTTGCAGCGTCTGACCCAAGAGTAATGTTTATAATATTAATAATAACATTAAACTTGGGTTAACCCTTAACATAAAAGTGTTTGGACTGCAATACCAGACCCAATAGCATTGGACGTGGGTCTGGCTGCAAGGTCGTGTCATAAAAGTATGATAATTAAATAGATTAGTTAAAAAAAACCAACAGGAAGAAAAAAACTAAAGAAAAAAAGAAAAAAAATATGAATTAATTGGGTTAACCCTTCAAACCAGGTTAACCTGTCATACCTTGAATTCGCATCGTGAAAGTTTGATAATTAAAAAGAAAAAAAAAATTAATGGGTTAACCCAAAATTAACTGGGCTAACTCGTCAAACCAGGTTAACCTGTCAAACCCGGAATCTGTGTAATGAAAATTTGATAACTAAATAGAAAAAAATTTAACATTAACAATTTAAATTAAACGAAAAAAATTAATTAAAAAGAAAAGAAAAACAAAAGGCATTAGCCTTTTCACTGTGGACTGCACTGTGAAGTCCACAGTCAAAGGCATAAAAAAAAACTAAAGGCATCAGCCGAGAACTACTTAGAAAAAAATTTAACATTAATAAACTAAATTAATTAAATAAAATTAATTAAAAAGAAAAAGTAAAAGAAAAAAAAAACCTCTAAGAAGAAAAAAAACTAAATAAAAAAAAATTTAACATTAACAAACTAAACTAAACGAAAAAATAATTAAAAATAAAAAAAAGCAAAAAAAATAATAAAATTCAGGTTAACTCGTCAAACCAAGTTAACCAGTTAAACCCGGGATCCGTGTCATGAATGTCTGGTAACTAAATAAAAAAAATGAACATTAACAAACTGAACTAAACAAAAAAAATTAATTAAAAAGGAAAAAAAATCGGGTTAACTCGTCAAACCATGTTAACCTGTTAAACCCAGTATTTGTGTCATGAAAGTCTGGTAACTAAATAAAAAAAAATTTTAACATTAACAAACTAAATTAAACAAAAATATTTATGAAAATAATAATAATAAAAATTGACGGGTCAACCCGGAATTAACTAGGTTCACCCGTGAAACCAGGTTAACCCGTGAAACTCGGGATATGTGTCATGAAAGTCTAATAACTAAATAGAAAGAAATTTAACATTAACAAACTAAACTAAACGAAAAAAATTAATTAAAAAAACAAAGAAAGAAGAAAAAAAAAATCTCAAAAAGCATAAAAAAACAGCTAAAAAAACTTAGACAACTTAAAAAAAACAAAAACAAAAATAAAAACGCCTAAGGAATCAGTGTTTTACTGTGGACTGCACTGTGCAGTCCACAGTAAAACACTGATTCCTTTTAGCTATTTATGAAAGTTTGATAACTGAATAGGAAAAAAAAATTACAGGTTAACCTAGAATTAGCTGGGTTAACCCGTCAAACCCGGAATCCGTGTCATGAAAGTTTGATAACTAAATAGAAAAAATTTAACATTAACAAAAAAATATTCTTGATATATAATATAAGAAAATATTTGTTATAAATTATATATATGTGATAATCTTAAAATTCTCATAATCATAATTTAGCTTTAATAACTCTTTTAATTAAGTGGTATAGTCCAATGAATATAAAATATGTGATTAAAATAATTTTTACAGGAGAATTCTTAAGATTTTTTAATTTAATGCAAAATTCGTTCATTTATTTTTTCACATAATTTATTTGCAAACTTAATTTTCTTCATTTAAATTTAATGAATTAAAACAGGTTTCTACAGTGGACTGGGAACAACGCCCGTACCATCTTGCTAACTATATTTCTTTGGATTTTCCTTAATCATATCATGTACAAGCTTTAGATTTACACAAGTAATCTGTGATCAACAAGAATTTATCAGCAGAAGAGAAGTGGGATTTTAGAGAAATTTGTGTGAGAATGGAAAAGAAACGATCTTGGGCTTGTACTTTTGTTTTGCAAGTTTCTCTCTTTATTGCCTTCTCCCTTGCTCTCAACTTGGATCAGCCTCAAACGTCCCTTTATAATAGCAGAAAAGGCACTAGAACACCTCTTGATGTTTACTTTCTTAGTGTTAGAGGAGGATATAGACCCCTTAAACAACGAGCCCTTCTTCTCAAACAGGTCAATTTCTCTTCTTTTCTTCGTTGAACATTGAAGCACGCTTCTTTATATTTTAGAATTTATCATAATAATTACCAATTCCTAATGTTACTAATGGAGGTTGGATTCTCTTCTTATTTCCCTTTTTTCACATGTTAAATGATCTTGGCTTCATTATCCAAATTTCTTGAAATGAAATCATAGCTTCAACTTTTCTCGTTATTTTTCCTTGTGGGCTTCTTTTACAATTTTCTCAGTTGTCTCGGTTGTATTGGCATTACCGGTTTGGTTCTGTTTGTGGTAAAGAGATTTGGTGTGTATCCTTATTTGATGTCATAGGAAGTAGTTGGTGTTTATGTTCTGAGTTTGCGTTTAGTTAACTTTACTCAGGTAGTCACATCACCGGAGGGTGTTTCTTTTTTATTTTCATACGCTGTACCAAGTTTGACTGGATATCCTGTTATTGATGAAGATGGAGAAGGTGGCTAACATTTACAAGGCAAGGTTTGTGGTGAACATTAGTGAGCTGGGAGAAGATGATCCACTCACCCAGAATGTAAGATCTCTTTCTTTTTCCTGTTTTTATCGATTTGTAATCTCTTTCCTTGGTCCACGAAACTTTCAATTATGGGAAGCCTTGATGTACACTTTTTCGTACTTGTCAAATGGATTTCTGGTGACACTTGGTTCATGATCATGTGAAAATCAAGCTGTTATGCAAAAGCTTACTATGGACTCTTTATGATAGAATCAAGTATGGTTACATTTTCATTGAAATCAACAGGTAGCAACAATCCTACATGTATCTTTTGCAGGCAAGCAGGCTCTTCCCACCACAGAAAATCCCCTGGTATTTACTCACGCAATTGGTACCCGTCTTCGGCAATGCAAATGTTTTTTTTCCTTGGATTGTGATAGATGATAACCTTTTTTAATCCAATTGCTTCAAATCCCTGTTAAATGGTAATTTTGAAAAGGAATGCTTGTAGGTATTCTACGAGAGTCTCAAAAGGCAGGGAAGTTGGATGCTTCTTGGAGCAGATCAACATAACTTGTGGGAAAACATTAACAGTTGTTGGTTTGGATACCGGGCTGTTACAGGTATAAACTTGCTTGTGAAATTCACTATTTGCAATTGCTTGTGACGTAAATGATGTATTATCTGTCTGCACTATTCCTCGAGATTTATATCTGAGCTCCACAACATAAAGTTGTTAGTGTCAGTTGTTAAGGCCTTTGGGATGTGCATCTTTCTGATGCTGCTTGGTTGAACTTTCAATAGTTATGATTTGAAGTTATTGCATCTCCTCTTTAATCCCTCATTCAATTCTTTAAATAGATTAACTATTAACAATTATTGCATCTCCTCTTTAATCTACTCGTCTAATGTATCACAGTTTGCCTTCAGCAATGAGGTCCTTGGCAAGTTCGAGAGTGAAAATAGATCAAATCGAGCTATGGATTATGTAGAGATATATTTTTGAAGTTGGATTTAAAGCACAAGTAGGAACATGGTTATCGATTTTACAGACTCAGCAAGAAATTTGTCAGGGACACTTGCAATGCATTTTTCAATTTTAGGGCACTAAATTTCAACTGCTTGAGTCTGTTTGAAAGTGTGGTAGAGGTTGCTTTTCAAAATACTTTTTGTTTGGAAACGTATTAAAATAATATTTTATTTTTATTTTTTAAAATTCATTTCTTATCTCACCATTTTAAAATGATCTAAAAACATAAAAAATTTAATTTGAAGCTAAAAAACAAATTCAAAAATTTTCAAAAGCGCGATTGAATTGCAATACCAAACAATGTTATTTTGTAACAAGTAGTTTTGTTGGTTTAATTGATCACATTTTATTTATGAAATGGGTTGGATTGATATTAATTAGTCTGGATACAATAAAATAATTCTCTTAGAAATAAGTGTATTCGATCTAATAAGTACTTTGTGTCAGAATTGAGAAATTCTATGATTCGAATCTTTAGTATTCTCTTATTTATTACCTGTGTCTACTCTTTAGGCAGAATACCATCATCTATTTTTATTAAGAAACTGAAAGAAATCTCATAAACAAAAGAAAAGGAGAGGAAGATATAGATGTAGAAATAGAAGCAATTCCCAAAACGAAGAGGACTAAACAGGAACAAGAGGGATCCATCGAAGAAGATCCTTCTTCCTTCTTTTCAGAAAAAAGGAGAATCCTGACAAAATCGATGAAATGAAAGAGATCCGAGTGAATGGAAAGGAAAAAACAAAGGATAAATTCCATTTTCACTTTAAAGAGACATTCTATATACATTATCAGAACATTCACTTAGCTAATTTCTTTTCAATGAAAGTGTAGATATACATTTGATGTTTTTGGAAGAGTACCTTCGTAGATTCTTTTTTCTTATTTTTCTTGTAGTATTTCCTTATCTCTTCCTGACATGTGCCTGTTTTGAAACTTCAAGGATTTCATGGGATCAACGAGTGGCTTTAAGAATGGTCAGTTAAACTGGCTGACAGAAACACTAGAAGCGACCACTAATAGCTGGTAAAATCAGTCTTTATCATATTGTTTGTTTATAGCTTATTTGGCCTTTGCAACTCAAGCACCAGCAGGCTGTGTAAAAGGGAACGCAATTTTGAAGATTTGGATGTTGTCCAAAGTTGGGTCATTTTAATATTCATGTTTAAAACCTTAAGCTGTGATAACTCGTATTATGATTTCAAAAAGAACTGAAATTATTGTAATACACAAAAGGTTTTCAAACTGAACTGGGATCTGACTCCCTCACAATTCTAGCTCTTCTTCTTATTTACTCTTTCACACTTGTGCAGGATCATAGTTTCTGGATATCACCCTGTGGTTATCTGTGACAAGGAGCGAGTGGAAGCAAAGCAAATTTATGGGGCTTTACACAATATCTTTATGAAATATGGAGTGGTAAGAAGTGAATGTCTTCACATTTTGACATCTATGGGTGAATCTCCCATGTTTGTGGTTTTAAAATTCAGGATCCCATCACTAGGCAATGCTGCTAACACAAATTAAAAGTGCATCATATTAACTTTGATTTTGCATGTATTTTCCTTAAGAACGAACTCACAGCAAACTAGATGAAGCTGAATATCAATGACTTTTGAATATAGTAAAATTTAATAACTTGCATGTGGCACATTTATGAAGGTAATTTGTGTTTCTTTCCTTTTCTCTCTAGAATGCATACATTAGCAGGCAGGGTTGCAGTAGTCATACCGTTCAAGATGGTGTGGCATACATAGGCATTGCAGACTCTATTGAGAGTGAACCTTTGAATTCCTCAAATGGAAGATTGGCTTTCCGAAAGTGAGTACCTTGTTCTCCTTACATTACGTTCTACATGCATTCCACTCATGCAAGTTGAGCTTACGTTCTTCCATCTTCGTTTTCAGCTTCCACAGAGATACGGTGAATGATTGGTTTCTTCTCCACAGAGTTGGCTCCCTCGAGATTGTATGTATTCCATCTTTTTTGCAGTAGATTAGAGTTCATTTGGGAAAATTTGCTGGTCTTCAACAAATCCTAATGATATGCACTAGTCATCATTCTAACATGATAATATAATGCTCTCCTCCTCGTTCCTCTTAGATGCACTTTGTGAATCATAATGGACTAATTCGATACATTCTGAATATTGAAATATGCTCTTTTCCTCTAGAGGACGTCTGAACTTTTCATTTTTTTTTTGCAGACAACCTATTTTGTAAGCTCAGCAGGGAAGATTGTGAATAAAGCTGTAATCGAACAGCGTGGTAAGGTGGCCATGTAAATTAAGAATTTAGAGGACCAAACTCCATCCATTATTGAAGCCTTGGTGCAGCTGCGTCCATATTGGCATTCCCTATATTAGCTTCCTATATTGAGAGGACGACAGGATTTCTATATACGATATTTTGCCAACGTCTAAAGCACCAAAAATAGTGGTATATATGAAGCTTTTTCTGATCATGTGAACATAGATTGTCAAGCAAACTCTCAAGTTTAGAGCGGAAAAAAATGGCAATCAGAAATCATATTAATGAACTGGTAACTAGTTGCAGGCATTGTATTTGATATTGCTAAATTATATCTATGGCGCATTAAAAAAAAAAAAAAAACCCTAGCCCTTCAGGGCAGCTCCAAACTGCCTCACTCTTATCAGGACAAGACCGTTCGGTCTATGTCCAAGCTCAACGGGCTACCCACCGTATTCCTCTGCTTGACTGAGTACCATCTAAATTTCACGGCACACCTCTAGCAAAATGTTGAGATTTGACGTTAGATGTTTGGACAGGGACTTCCAGCTTGAAAAAGTGATTGGATGCATGATTATGGACTGCTTCGTTAAGGTCATAATGACTTTGCCTTGATATTAACCAATGCCTTTCCATAATCACCATATTTACTGGATATTTATCTTGTATATAATTTGAATAATAAGAAATTAAAAAAAAATATTAACACTCCCTGTTTTAAAGAGTGTGGATGTGATTATATTTCTTAAAGATTTAGTTAAAAATAGATAATTGATCTTTGTTATGTTGCGAGTCAAATATTGTTTTTTATAAAAAAAAAAAATTATATATACATGCTTTTCTGATGCATATTTATATATAAATAAATTATTAAGTGTAAATTAAAAAATGTATGCATAGATATAATCAAATAAATTAAAAATTATATGTATTAAAACAAATTCATTAATAATAAATGAAAACAAAAATGAAAAAATTGATAAATATATGTAGATGAAGATATTTGACATGCAAAATGAACATTTAACTCGATTATGTTGAATGACTTTGTTTACAAAAATAAAATTTTTATTTAATCAAATAATAATATAAATAGATACACATGAAATTGATTGAATAAAAAAATATATTATGTAAGGATACACGTATTAGAGATATTATCCAAAAATAAATATTTTTTATTTATATAAAACAAAAAAATATAAATGAATTAGAATACTCTTTTAAAAAATTAAATGCATACAAAATAACCAAAAAATAATCGTAATTTAAAAGAGGATATATAAACAAAATAAAAGAGAGAATGAATATTAATTTAAATATATAAAAAATAATTTTAAAAAAATACATATAAAAAATCACCAATTAAAAAATTAAATTTAGAAAAAAATATTATAAAAAAAAGCCAAGCATTGCTGGGTCTAACAAGCTAAGCTAGCTTGCGTGCCCCATTTCGTAAAAGACCCGTGTTTGGCCCTTAATATATTTTTTGTTGTAAATAATCCAATTTCTTTTTGAAAAAAAATTAAATTAAAGATGTGTCGTCTGAATTTGCTAGTGGCTGAAAAATTGAGACTGAAAGTTTTTTTTTTCTTTTTAAAAACTCATTTTTAACCCAATTTAATACAAAATATCTAGAAAACATCCTAGATATTTTGATAAATATATTCATGACCTAAAAAATATCTCAAAACATAAAACAAAAAATATTCTCGAGTTTCAATATATTTTTCTAGGCACTTTCAAGATTAAAAAAATAAAAAAGAATCTATGCTTTACTTTTCTAAATAATTTGAAACAAAAATCCAATATATATCCTCCACAACCAAAAAGAAAAACAAAGAAATCAATGCAATCTCTCTCTCTCTCGCTCTCTCTCTCGCTTTATGCATGCATGTATGAGGCAGTGATGGTGTTCGAAATGAAAACTCAGATGGAAAGGGAAATGCAATTTTTGGCAGGGTAACCTTATTAGGTCTGTGAAATGAAATGGGTGTTTTACAAGTCGCTAGGAAGACGAAACATCATTGTTTCGTAGGCATAAATATCATTGTTGCAGCCATGATCGTGTTCCCTTTTCGCTCTGACAAACTGCGAATCTTAGCCTCCAGTTCCCTCCCCTCCTCTAATTTTTTTTAAACCTTTATCTGAATGTTATTTAATCCTATACAAGTGTTTTTCTTGAGATATTGTTTGCCAATTTGAAGGTTTTTAAAAGTTCTCTTTTGTGCTGTTAATTTCTTTCAACCACAGATTGCAACTGATTATTTGATGTTGGAATTTTAAACTTCGACAGATTTCATCTGATAAATGTGATAATGGATTGCTGGGTTGAACTTTGAAAATGCCAGAATTCACAAATTCTTGTTATGGGACGTTGTGCACTCTCGTCACGACACTGCAAAATGGAACAAGAAGTTCTTTCCTTTCCTCTTTGTGTTGCTGGTGCTTTGCTGATACCAATGAACCCTAGTTGCTAGGGCTTGGAGCCAAACATTCAAACCACGAGAAAAGATCAAAGGAAACATCGGCGAACGAGTTCAAATTGGAGATAGGCTGTTCAATCTCAGTTTTAGTATTGAAACTAAAACATGGATGAATCAACCATTGATGTTACATTTCCAGAGAATGCTGTCTGGCTTTCTGGGGAGACCGTGGACCAAATTCAGGAACTGAGGCGGCTCAAATTAATCTCTACTTGCTGGTTATAACTTAAGTTAATTAATCACAACCTGTGAGTGTTTATTTTACTTTATTATAATCAAATGGATTCAAAAGTTAAGTTAATTAATCAAAATATGTTTACTTGAACATCAACAAGAGGTTGAAATTATCAGGCAGCTCACAAGTCAGGTTTTTTTAAAAAAAACATTTACGAGATTATTTTAATTATGTATCCATTATTTTTAGGTTAATCGATTAAACTAGATTGACTCGGCTCCCTTTAGCCTTGGGTTGTTAGATAATTAAGTTTTCTCGGTTTATTCAATTTGTTTTCGATGGTGTTATCTCAGTATTACAATTACGTTATAGATTTAATATGCTAACCTAGATAGACTTGGGTTGTTTTTTAACCTTTTCTTCTTACTTATTTTTTTTGTTATTATCATTGTATTTTTTATTTTTATTTATTAAAATTATACAAGCTTATTAAATCCATTCAAGTATTTTTTTTTTAACCAAAGTTTAGCCTTTTCATTGTTTTCCTTTGAAGCAGCCAGAATTCCTTTCCAAGTTCTTGTGCTCAGAGACTCCGACCCTGTACCTGGTTTTGTGTCTTCAAGTAATGCCGCTAATTAATCAAATGGACAGTTGAATTGAATTTTGAATGTTGTTGGAAAATTTGCTAAAAAGCATAAGCATATTTGAAATTGAGTACACTCATTTTTTATTAAAAATTTAAATCTACATGTATTTAAGCATATTATATATAACATGATTTAAACAAATTATAAATTAATAAGAAATTAATCTAAAATAATCTTGGTTGATGAAATACAAATACTCTAAAATAATTCTATCTCACTTAAAAAAATGAAATACAAAAAACAAAATTTTCTTAAGATTTATAATACGAGAAGTTAAAAAGTTAAAATTGAGTTCAAATCACATCTAAACTTTTAGAGAAGAGAGATCCTAAATAAAGTGGACTTTAGATTTAAATTCCCATATATGCATGTTGGCTCGTGCTTCGGGTTGAGCCTGAGTTTGAGTTTATTGTAAAATAATATTTTAGGCTATAAAATATTATTTTTTGCAAGCTAAAACTGAGACTTGAGCTTGATTCATGAAGAATTATTATTTATAATCCATTATTTTGTCCAATCTATAAAATATTAATAGTCTTTTCTAAAAGTCTTTTTTTTTTGCAAATCTGAATAATTTTCTCAACTCAAAAATTCAGATTTATGATCACTATGTTCATGTTTAATTATTGATTTATGGTGGCTAATCAGATATTGATAATGAAGGAAATTAATTTTAATTATTGCTAAAATTAATTTTTCAACTTTTTAGCTTTTAGAATCCACTGTAAAAAGAGGTGAAGGAAGAGCATCACTCATGTTTTTCCAGATTTTTACTCTCTTCCTCTCCTCATTTTAATGTTTTCTTTCTCTTTTTATGCTTTGTTTTTCTCTCTCAAATCTAGAGTTTAGATTTACCTTGTTAAGAGATAATTGAATCATTTTATTTTGATTTAAAGATCTTATTTAAAAATATTTTTAAACTAAGACAGTGCTGGTGAAATCTTCGGAAACTTATAGTAAACATCCTAGTTGCATAAAAAAAAGCAATAAAATTTCTAGAATAAATGATTTATCTTTGACAAAAAAAAAATAAATTTAAGTGCTTTAAAGTAATTCAATAAATAAATATTATTTTTTGTTTTAATTTAAATATTGATATTTTTATTATTAATATGCATGCTAAGACTTTGATTTGATATATCAATTGTAAGTTTTAATATATGTTTAGTATATATGGTAGAATTTTATTATTATAACTGTATTAAAACTATTTTTTCCATAAACTTTTATCTTGCATGCTTTTAAATTTAAACCTGTATTGAACTCTATCTTTTATCGAAATATCTTTTATGTTTTAAATTCACTATAAACTAAATATCATTTGTTGCCCAGTAATTCTATACATTTACAATCAAACAAATGATAATAAAAATTAAAGAAAAAGGAAGTGTCTTCTCTTGAAGAAATCCAAATGATAATGAACTTGCTAAATCTCGTTTCTATGAGGTTTGAAACTTGGACATGGATGATGAGAAATGATTTACATTGCATAGTTAATGTTTCTGTTCATCTGCCTTGCGAATTGAGAGATTGAAGGTCAAAACGTGCATGGCACCTGTAGGCCATCCAACTTGTGTTTTGCGAGTTATAATGGAAACTCGTACACAGATTTGATCAGGTTGCTAGAAGACAGGTAAAAAGAAAAGGTTAAAAATCAGTCACAATCCTTGCCATGTTAACTAATTTCACATCAAAGACAGCGAACTAAACACCACGATTGCTACTAAAGAAAGGCCCACGTTAGCAATGTTTGATAGGGCACTTGAACGAGGAGAAGTTGCAGGAGGAGGGGAGGCAGGTTTGGTCACTGCAGGGAGTGGTGGGTCGACAATATCTGCAACATCCAAGGCTGGTGTTGGGGAACTTGCTGGGGGCTGTGTTTCTTCAGGAACTGTCTTCAGCAGACTACCAGCTTCAGCTGGAATGATGCTGTATGAGCTCTCGGGCATGGAATCAGAAGAACATGGATTTCCTGCAAGGGATCAATGTAATATGTTAGTGTACAAATTAACTTGTGAACTGAAGACTAGGCATTATTGTTCATTAGTACGAAATAGCGTAAGAATTTATGGTTTTGGCGATTCTATACTTAAATATCTGCTTGCAGTTGCTGGGTACTCGGTTATGATTCCATCAACGCCAATCCCAGAAGTGTAAGTTGCAATCTCTATTGTAGGATCCGCAAAGTAATCAAATGCAAGGGTAACAAATTCATTCCTTAGAACTGTGACATATACTGAGATATTCGCAGCATGCATTTCATTTACGACTTTGGTTGTTGCTGTAGTGAAGCCATCAATGGTGGGCACGATGGAGAATCTTGGCAGAGTTACTGCATCTGCATATTTTTTTATCTCACCCACTGGTGTCTTGGGTGCATCACTGATTTCATCTTTAAGATATAGTACTCTACTGTATGCTGGGACATTCTGAAACTTGGACAACACTGAAGTGTCGTCTGATTGGATCAGGACTTTTTGAGTGGATTGCTTGTCAAATGTGGCATTGCTCAAGGCAGTGTTAACAGCAGATACTATGTCAAGACCCTTCTGTGATGCTAGGTAAGCGGCATTCTGAAGACCAGTGATGTGCGTTAGAAATTTGTTTTGTGGATGATTTTGAATATGAAGCTAACACTGCTAGAACACAGTTAAAATTTATGAAAGAGAAAGGCTCACCTCTATGTTGATTAAAATCCCGGTAACTGCCTTTACTTTAGCCAATTCTAGAAATTCAGCAAGAGTTAAAAATTTACCCTTGTTCTTGTTTGCAGGGTTTCTTGGCAAGCCACCCTTATTCTCAAAAGGACTTGTCAATTGAGCTGGAATATGAGAATTTTACTGTCAGGGACTTCAGAAGATTACTTGAAGAAAACTGTAAGCAAATTTATGGAGGGCAGAAGAAGGAAAGTTTACGTTGCAAGGTTTGAATATCGCTCCATGAAAGGTCAAACGAAAAAATTCCAGAAGACTGTTGAATTTCAGGGATAGTGGTAGAAAGAGACATAAAGGTAGCTGCAGCAGTTGTATCTCTGGTAACATCCACCGAATCCAAGCAGAAAGCCACTCCATCCTTTGACATTTGAACAGAGCAATCTATTATGTCAGCTCCATCTTCTAATCCTTGCTGATAAGCAAGATCGGTGCTCCCAGCATAAACTCCACTTGCTCCATTGTGAGTTATGATCAAAGCTTGTCCTGCATATACATTTTTTGTGCATCATTAACCAGTTGCTCTGCTATCTATTTTGCTCTTGTGCAGTGTGCGTAGAATATGAAAATAGCATGTACCTTTTGTAGGTTTGATATCAGGGTACTGAGCAAAACATGCTGCATAAGAAAAATAAAATTTGGAGGGTTAGGTCAGGTTGTATTCCAAGCATGTTTATCTTGACAGTAAATTAAGATGCTTCCTAAGAAACCAATACTTAGATGGCAAAATCCTTTCTTTTAATGTTGTTTTTATCTGGGAGAAAACGAAAAGCGGAGAAGGCATGGGAATGTATAGACTTACCAACAGCTTCTGATGCTGTAGGAGGAAAATCTGTAATCAACCCATCAACAGAAAACTGAGAGTTATCAATGAATTGCAGATACTCGGCTGATGGATCATAACTATAATTATAACTTGTAGTGAAGTCGTTCGCGAAGCCAGAAGCATATACTTCAAGACCCAGTTTATGAGCATCATTTACTAGACTAGTGGGAGCATCGAGATAATTAGCCGTATTAACAGGCCATATGTAATCTTTTGGGACAGCAATCCCGGAAGCGAATTTCTTGATCGTGGCAAGATTTCCCAATATTGAACCATAAGTTTGACGGCTTGTGGGTTCAGTTGCCTTTTTGTCCAGGAACACAAAGATGAGCTTGGTCTTAGCCTTGTTCACTAATCCATTCATTCTCTTTAAGAAACCAATCTCAGGAGAAGAAATGTAATTTACACCCTGCAGTCTCGTTGCCTTTTGAATGTAATTTGTGACACTCAGTTTGTTTTCCGTATAGAACGCATCGTACTGCAAACCAAGAGCATATAGAAGGCAAAGGCATTAATTAGTACTGCACATTCTAAAATGTTAACTAGGAATTAGATGCATGTAGATTTCTGGGCATGCACTGAGTGACACTGTAGATCTTGAAATGAGAATTCAAACAAAGTTGTTATCAGAAACATCCACAGAAAGAGAGATGGACACCTGAACATTCAACCAAAATGCTGGGGGGTTGGAATTTCTGACATCGTCAACAGTAGACATGGGCAGCATCCCGTCGAATGCACTCGGCCGAGAGAATATATTTTGCACCACTGCATACGAGCCAACGCCGAAGAGAAATTTTAGTCATTTCAAGGCACAGAGTAATTTGCAGAAGCTTGTTTACCCTTTCCATGCCATGAATTCTTTCTTATATGCCTATTTATCATTCCTAACTTTTCTTGTAAGACATGGTATCTGGATTTCAACAAGATTACGAGAACACAAGAATATCTCTCTATAAAACAAAGATTTAGTTTCTGAGACTTACAAGATACGTTGGCAAGGAGCTGATCAGCTGTAAAATCTAATGCGAACCACCCAGTAAGATCCTGCCCATTTACCTTGTAGGTTTTTGATCCCTTTTCAAATAACATTGCTATATTTGTTGTGTTGTCAAGCCTGATATCTCCCTGGCAAATCCCAACCCCATCTTTTGTTAGTTGTAAATTGCAGAGCACAACCACATCATGCACGCTTGTCCCCAGCGCCATTTGATTTGCAAAGTCACTGGATTCAGGGAAAAGCCCCGAAAACCCTCCGCGGGCTATCACAGAAGGTCGCTTGCCTGCATACACGATGCACAATTGTGTTGTCTTATATCAGACAGATTCCAGTTGGTTTCTAAAATATATGCAATAAATAAATAAATGCAGCTACCATTTAGTGTTAGCCATTTCTTGGAAGCAGATTCTGAATTCGCCAATGTTGCATGGATAACCAAGGAAACTAAAAGCAGGTACTTGATCATTGTCTTCTAATCCCGTTAGAATAAGGGTCAAACAAATTCAACGGGCCAAGGCTAATCAAACTTGAAAAGAAAAGGAACCTGCTTAGAATCTTTTAGAGATTATGCATAGAACACGAGAAACGTTAACTAGTTCCCTTGCAAGTTCCAGTTAAGAATGAAGCTCTTCAAGGGAATGGAATGAAAAACTCAAAAGAAAAGGGAAAAAGAAGAGAGGAATTAGTATGACAATTAAAGTAATGACAAGGATTCAATGTTCTTTTTTTAGTTTCGCTAAATTAACTCCAACGCGTTTTTATCGCATTAATGGCTGGTGTGAACAGTTTTGCTGTCTTGTTATAATGGTTTTATTTATGAACTTGAGAGTTATTTACTATTTTTGATTCCTAGTTTCTAGTTTAGAACCCTTTTGCTGTTGATTTATATCTCTCTTTAGCGGCATAGATGACAGCTAAAAACTTAAAGACTTGACTGTTTTTTGAGACCCTTTCTGATTTGATGTGTTTATCTCAAGGGCTTGTTCTGTCTTCCATTGAAATTCACAAGTTTGATTGCGACGAGGATCACGTAGAACTCCCACAAAAAATGTTCTTTTCAAGGCTAGTTGATAGGTTGGAAGGTAGCACAAAACACTTGCAAAACAAATAATCCATTGTGTTCAAGGGACATTTCAATATTTAGTTCGTTGGCATAAAAGGAACGAAGGATTGTTTTGTATGTGTTTATTAACTATAATTAAAAGATATAATTGTGTATTTCACTGTATAAATTTACAATTAAAGATAGATGGTTTTTAGTTATAGTTTTTTTTTAATTAACTTTTTTTTGTTTAATTTAATTTTTTAATATTAAATTTTTTTCTATTTAGTTATCATATTTTTTATGACACAGATCTCAAGTTTGACGGGTTAATAAAGTTAGTTTAAATTTTATTTATTTTTAATTATTTTTTCTTCCAATTTTATCTTTTAATATTGATTTGAGTGATAACTAAACTTCATTATTTGTTTTGTTTATTTTTTTATTAGATTATCTTGATCTCATGAGGGGTTTTCTTGTACCCCTTCTCCCAAAGCACTATTCATTAGAATAGTGCTTTTCTTTTTTTTTTTTTTTTTCATTTATTTTTTTTTTTTTAATTTCATTCTTTAATATTAATTTCATTTTCCCAAAGCACTATTCATTAGAATAGTGCTTTGATTTGTTTTTTTTTATTTTAAATTAATTTTTTTTGTTTAATTTTATTCTTTAATATTAATTTTTTCTATTTAGTTATAATATTTTCATAACACAGTCTTATAGCCAAACCCATATCCATCAAACCCTCTTAAACTTGAAATTTTAAATTTTTTAATATTTTTTTCACACTAATGCGGAACTAATTACCAGTAGAGACCAAAGAGGATAATTGCATAGGATTGCTTGGAAGAAATTACAATAGAGCATTGGACCCCGTAACATGTTCTGGCCCCAAAGGATGTAATCTACATTTGAGCCTTGAATGCTTGAATGTTGAATGATCTTTATGATGATTCATTGGGCTTTAGGGTTTGTGTGTCTTATTGATCTTGCCTTGTATTCTACAATATACGGGTAAGGTGATCAGAAATTGGCGAGTTGGAAGGCGAATAATTTATCGCTAGCAGGTGGAATTACTTCATGCAGATCAGTGCTTGCAAAAATTCCTCTATATCCGTTGCAAGCTGCATTACTCCATAAATTAATTTGCAGCGAGATTGAAAAGATTTGCCGAGGATTTGTTTGGGCTGCAAGTGAAGGAAGGCGAGGCAGCCACCTTATCAAATGGAAGGCAATTTGCAAGCCGAAGGAGGAAGGAGGAAGGAGGGCTAGGCATCTGTGATATGCGTACCATGAACAAAGCATTTACCATGAAGTTGGTATGGGGTTTACTTCAAAAATCTGACAGCCTGTGGATTCCATATGGTACCATGGGTGAAGGCATTTCTCAATTACAAGCCAAAAGAACAGTGGAGACGGCAGAAGAAGGAGAAGCGGCTTCAACTTACTGTCGGTAACCTTGGGTTTTAAAAGTAAATAGTAAAAAGTCCCAATTTAGTCAAAAATCCACAATTTCAACCTAATAAAAAACATTTTGGTAAAAAAAAAAAACAGATTAATAAGTAAAAGAGATATTGATTAAAAAGATATCTTTTCTATCATTGTTTTAATTTATTAGAATTTTTTTAGATATTGATTTTAATTTCTTACCATTTATTTTATATAAATGGAAAACAAAACTAATCAAATTTATATTTTTTTTTGTTGAAAAAATACATTAATAAAAAAACTATACTAGCAATTACATTTTTTTTCAATGTTTAAATTTTTATATTTATGCGGTTAAAACTCCATTTTTATATAATTAAATAAAATGATTTTTAAAGAACGCCCCGTATTACAAGATAAAAAATCTTTATTTTTATTTATATTTTAATTGTTTTTTTCACTTCAGCCTTTAATTATCATCAGCAACACTTTTAAGTTTTAAGACTTGTTAATTCACATCCTTTTCACTTTATTTTATTAAATATATGTAACAACTTTTCAATTCTTAATTAAAATTTCTTCTCTAAACTGCAGAAGCGGTACAGATCCATTCCTCGGCGTCAGCAGCTCAAACACTTCATCGCCAGTGAGGCAAACTCCAATGCCTAAAAATAAACTCACCCACATCTAATTAAGATCCCTTTCTTCTCTTTGGCGATCCCGATAGAGAGATCAGAGAAACCTAAATTCGAAAAAAAATAAAAAAGAAGGAAAGAAAAAAAGAAGAAAAGGAGGAACAGAGCAGTCTCTTAACACGAAACCGAACAGAGTTTTAGAAAGATAGAGAGAAATTCAATTTAAAAAAACAAAAAAGAAAGAAAATCGTAGAAAGAGGGAGAGAGATGAAGATCACGGCGCTTTTGGTATTGAAGTGCAACCCGGAGGGATCGGATCCGGTTATTTTAGCAAACGCGATGGATGTGAGTCATTTCGGGTATTTCCAACGTTCTAGCGTTAAGGAATTCATATTTTTCGTCGGTCGAACCGTAGCTAAACGGACCCCACCCGGCCAACGCCAATCAGTCCAGCACGAAGGTCGGTTTCAATATATTCTCTCTCTTATTATTATTATTTTTTTTTTTTAAGATCTCAATGTTTGTCATCTCCTTTTCTCGTTCAGCTTTTCATCGAATTGGAGGTTTATTTTTTTTTAAAAAAAAACAAAATTTAGATTGATGTATTGATCCAGTTTTGATGTCTAATTGTGTAATTTCGTTAGTATCTGTGGTGATTTTTGGGATCTTGTGATCAAGATAACTGAATTGAATTATGTAGAGTACAAAGTGCATACCTATAACCGAAATGGACTATGCGCGTTGGGATTTATGGATGATCATTATCCGGTTCGCAGTGCATTTTCCCTTCTCAATCAGGTAATAATACTTGTTTTTGTGGCTTCGATTTTTTCTTATGTTAGCTTTGAAATGCAGCTGTAATTAGGATTTTGAGGGACTGTGTTTTGCCCCATCAAGACTACGAATTTTGCATGTTATCATGTAAATAGATTGATGATGTTGCTAGGTTTCTTTGTGTTTCTATAATGCAATGATTCCGAGTGACCTTCCAGCATGATACTGTAACTCGATAGGCTTTTTTTTTTTTTTTTTTGAAAGCTGAAATCATTAGGTTATGTGATGGATAACATTTGTTTCTGCCTAAAGTTTATTATATAGGCTGTTTTTTTAGTGCTATTGTATTTGGTGGAATAAACTTAACTGCACTTGCTATGTTATAGGTTTCATTTTAAGATGGTATATTGTAATGTTACAGGTGATTGATGAGTATCAAAAGAATTTCGGTGAATCTTGGAGGGCTGCACAAGCGGATAGCACTCAACCTTGGCCGTATTTGAATGAAGCTTTGACCAAGTTCCAAGTAACTTGACATCTTTTTTCCTACGCTCAACACTGGCTGCAATTTATTTACATTTTCTGTTTCATTCTTAGTTGAAAAGTATGCTGTTGTTTATCATCAAATCTCATGAATCTCGAGGCTTCTTTGTTTTTCATTTTTCCTTCTAATTTTTAAAATTTTCAGGATCCTGCGGAGGCGGACAAATTGTTAAAAATCCAAAGGGAGTTGGATGAGACAAAAATTATCCTTGTGAGTGGCTGTTGATTACATACGTTTTAGTTTTGCAACTCGTTCTTTCCTATTCTCTTTCAGTTAAGATGCCTGGTCAAATCTGTTAACTTTTCTCTTTCCTGTTTCTATTCTTAGCTTTTGGTTGGAGGTATTTTAGTTACATGGTTCTTGCATCTTGGGATTGCTGTTTTGGAACCTTATCATTTAGAAATGAAATACTGCTACAATCAACTTACACAAAAAGCATATTCTTTCTTCTTCTCCATGATATATGCTTCTTTTTTCTTCATTGGGCTCATATGGCAATTGGTTGACTAAATTGTAATCACATGTTCTTTGGATAGACCCAGGTGTGGGAAAATAACCCCTGGAAATCCAAATTTAACAGCTTACAAACTGAAAAGGAGGTGATTAAGTTGCAGTAAAACTAGTAGTAGCCTGAACTCCATCCCTGGAAAATGCTGGTTCTATGTTGAGTCTGTGGATGGTTATCTCACCCGTACTCAGTAGCCTGAATTTGTGGTATATCTTAAATCAGTATTACTATACCATTGAACCAAATGGCAGCTTTAATCTCATGTAAACTTGCATAGCCCTGGTCCCTTTTGCAGAATGTGTTGGTGCAATATGCATAGCGTGCACGTTTTGTTTATAAGCCAGGATCTTCCTTGCAGTGTAGCAACTGACATGAGGTTTTCTTGCTGAATACGTCACATTTAAATGATTTTGACCTCATAGGTTTGGTGATTCTCAATTTTCAGTCTCAGTTAGCTTGCATTCTGATTTGCCATTGCTTCCTGACATATGCATGGTAAATGAATTTCTATTTTATTCTTTCACTAGCTGTTGAGACAAACATCATGCCAAAGGACTTAAAAGTTGAAAGTTTAGGCATAGATTACTTTTGGTGATTCATAAATAATTTACTGAACTTTATCCTTGTAGCTCTCACCTTCCTATATTAGTCTCTTTGTGACATGTTTGTGTTTATTTTTTGGTACAGCATAAGACCATTGATAGTGTGCTTGCACGAGGTGAGAAGCTTGACAGTTTAGTTGAGAAGAGTTCTGATCTGAGTGCTGCATCACAGGTACACATACAAATTTGTAAATTACTGTTATGCTTTTTTCTAGTGTACAGGTATCTGAAAAATGTACTTGTGCAACTCTTGTATGTGTGTTTATTGATTTTTCCTCCTTAATCAGGCTATGCAAGTTTAAGAGTCGTCAAATTTGTGTTTTTGTTGCTTCACTACACCATCATTCCATGTACTAGTATGGTTCACTGTTGAGAAAGTAGTCAGGGTCTCTATATAGTTTTATTGACAAAAAGGTGTTCAACTTTACTACATGATTGTTTATTTTGGGCTTTCCGATAACTAAATAGTGTGTTAACTAACATCCTAAAGATATTTGATCATTACATATTTCAAAAGGACAAAGGACCTTTCGGAGGAAAATTGGATACAATTATTTTTTAGCCTAGGGAATTGCTAGCACCTCCGTTAACCACATGCTGCTTGAACTTGCATTTGTCATACTTCTCACATTTTCATTATGTTCTGTGCAGCTGCAGTTAGTTTGGTCTCTTAAAAGAAATTTTATGGTGATTTATGAATGCACCATTTAGTTTTTCTATTGGCTTCTAAAAAATTTGACCTTGTGTTCTGTTGTTTTCACTTCTCAGCAATTTGGATGCTGCATTTTGAAAGTCTACATTATTGGCTTGTGTATTTTTTTTCTTAATTGGAATCCTATATTCTTCAATGTTGGAAAAATAATTCTGGGATTCAGAGCCTTTATAAAATTTCCCCTTTCCTTCACTTCCTCTGGCAATGAATAGACCATTGGTAATTAAAAGCAGGAAAACTTAGCCGGCTGAGTCCAGATTATCAAACAGTTCGAAAGGGTGATGTTGTGCTTGTTTTAGAAACCTTTGATTTGTGTTTTTCTTTTTCTTAAAAAACAAAATACAGAACTGTTTTTGCTTTGACCTTATTTATTATCTACTTATGCTCTCTATCCATAATCTCTTAGTGGCTGATCTACTTCCTATAATCCCAGACTGCAAGGAAATCAAATCAATGAGTTACCGTTTCAAAATGGAACTTTAGCACTTCTGTTAATTTCCAAGTCTTGAATTCAGCAACGTTTTTTTTAATTGCACCTTCTGGAGCTTAACGCATAAACTTTGGTTGATTGTCGAAACAGATGTTCTACAAGCAGGCAAAGAAAACCAATCAATGCTGTACCATACTGTAGGCTTTCAAGGGAAGCAGCCCAACGCAACGGCTACTCATTTCATTTGTCGTGGTGTTGAAGAAGCGGGTGGATGGCAAAATTGTGATTGTAACATGTCCGTATCATTCATCAGTTGTTTGTGGCAGAGTTGTGGAATTTCTCCTTTCTGGATATTTGTCTCTGGAATCAAAAAGAAAGGAAACCAGATATTGACGAATGAGTTTCTTATTAGAGCTTTGTACCCTTGGTGTTGCCTAGCAAATATCAATAGTTCTCATGCATGAGTGTTGCATGCAATTCTCAAGCGTTTCTACCATGGAAGTTAATTTTTGTTACCGAACGTACCACAATTTATTCGACCGAATTTGACTATGTTGTATTAGAGATGATGCACGAAACATGCGTGATATAAGTTTGCAGTCAACTATGCCACAAACGTTCATTGTCTTTTGCTCGCTATTATAGATTTTGCCCATCAGTTTTAGGGATTAGAAGCTAATGCTGTGTTGTAACGGTCTGACATCTTAGAGATCTTGAGGATTTAACATTGATTTGCTGAAATCCAGATCAATCTTGGTTAATCAATCACGATAGAACGTTTACAGAGCATTTCCATTGGGAGAAATAAGCTAAGAATTAGGAGAAGAGAGAAACCTCAGAGAGCAGGCAAGTTAAGAATTAGAAGTAGAGAAAGAAGCTAATACTTGGTGAAAAAGCTTACGAGAACAGAGAAACTTAGAGGAGGAATAATGTATTGTAATGTCAATAAAATTTCTTATAAATAACGAAACCCCAGTTAGAATCAAATTCAGTTTAAAATCCACTAACTAATAAAAATCCAACAAAAATCCACTAACTAATAAAAGTCACAAAAGAATATAAATTAAAATCTAATAATAAAACTAAATATAATTCAATAAATTGGGCTTGGTTGTGCCCAATCTCCCAACTAAAGAGTAATGGGTTAGGTTGTCCTCCACCATCTTTGTCTATGTTGCACGTGTACAGCGTCATGACGATTATCTTTCTAGATTAAGGTTATTAGGATAGATATGGGTGGAAAAAACAATGAATACTTGTCATTTATCAGTAAAAAAAAAGAATCGTCACTTATAATTATGGTAATTAAGAGACCTAGGCTCCGCGAGAGTCTGGATAAGGGGACAAGTTGTGTAAGGAAAAGACGTATCACCACCAGTGCACCCTACATATGATAAGCTGCTTTGTTGTTTACTGTAAGTTGTGTTTCTATTCATTAGTCTATCTAATGTTCGAGAAAAGTCCTTTATAATGATATTTTTATCTCATCAGGTAAAAACCTAGTTATTCTAAAATCCAAAATAGTTCATTCAAGTTTTAAGAAAATTCCTCCTTGATAAAGAAATTTTTATCTTTTCGGGTTAAAACCTAATTATTTTAAAGGTCAAGAAATAAAAAGGTTTTTATTTGAAATTTTGGTCAAATCCCAGTGGATATCCCAAACTTGTTGTGATACTAATTAACCAATTTTTTGTATTTTCAAAAGTATGATGAAAACATGATGTTTACTTTTTGTATGAAATAAAAGAGATTATTGTGTTGGGAATTCCGTCTGTAAAACCTAATATAAAAGCTCCACGAGCACATCAGATGATGCCAATTCATTTTGTTCTCTCTAAAATCTCTCGACACAATTTTACACTGTTATTCTCTCTTCTTCTCTATTATCTTCTCTTCTTTTTGTCTCTCAATCCTTATAGATATCAAGTTGCCTTTCTCTCAACACAATCAACATGATATGTTATCTTTCTTAATTTATCTTTTTATTTTTCTTTGTTTTTTGGTTTTTTGACAATGTTTTTTTAATTATTTTGTTTTTTTTATCACACCTGGTTCAACTCCAAAATTAAGCATGTCATTAAGGTAATAATTTTTCATTCCTTATCCATTATTTGTTTTTGCATTATTTTTTTCTTTTTTGTGTTTGTTTACATTCAATTATTTCATCTTAATAATTTTATGAATTAATAGTTTTGTTGAATTTTAGTTGTTATTGAAATAATTTTTGCATTACTTTGTTGAATTTAGTTTTTTTTTAATTTTTTGTTCAATTTCAATTAAATGTATATGATTAATTTTAATTATTATTTTGTATTTATTCTATTTAGAATAATATTTTGTGAATTTAGGATCACAAGTATTACCACTTAGAAATAATTGTGTTGAATTGTAGTTGTTAATGAAATAATATTTTCATTTTCTTTGTTAAATTTTGTTGTTAATTTTTAATTAAATTTGTAGGATTAATTCTAATTATTATATTGTATTTATTCCATTTAAAATAAATTCTTGTAAATTTAGGATTAAAAATATATTCACGTAGAAAATGAGAATTTTCTACGAAATTGAATTATACAAAATTGTTGGTAGAAATTGAATAAAATCAACTGGTTTGTGGCATATGTGTTGTCTATTTACAAGATTAAAATTTTTGGGTAGCTTCCCGTTTAGGGGAGGTGCCACCAAAATTTTTTTTGTAAATAGAAATTGTTTATTTTTTTCCGTGAATTTATGTAAATGCCTAGGGAAAAGTCCATTATACATTGTGAGAACAAGATCACTACTAGTTTTTCTAGCAACGATAATGACAACCACGAGTACTTAGGTGCACCAACATCGACTCACAATGCGGCTTTGTTAAGTGCGATGCTGCAGCATCGAGGGGGGTCCCTTCATAGCGGGATTCATTTACCCGCAAGTACGAGGTCCAGTGGAAAGATGACCTTTCAATATAAGTTTGTTTTGCTTTCACAATGACATGTTTAATAATTTTTTTAAAAAATAATATTTCATTAAATTTATTTAATTTCAGGTTTACAAACATTGAGGCTGCGAGAACAATAATATTGACATTTAAATGCATGGTTTCCAAGCATTCTAAATTTATATTAACTAAAATTTTTTTATGATGCTAATTTGTTTACTTTATTGAAATTACTGGAAAAAAATTTATATAAATTTTTACTGCAAGAGAAAATTTGAATGGGATAGAGCTGATGATAATAATGCGATGAGGGCTTGAGAGAATTACACTGCAACTAGGTAACATCAAAATTAGGATAATTTTTTTATTTCAAATACTAAAATTTTATTTTTCATTTACTTATAGATAATTCATATGTACTATATAGTTTGTGTGATTTTTGGTATAAAGCATAAAAAAATCCAAAAAATATACGAAAGAAAGCGATCTACCAGGCTAGAATGACGTGGCAGTTTGGAAGGATTTCAAGCCGCCATACATCTCGGAGACTGTATGGTTGGAATACATTCAGCACGTGATGTACGTGGGTTTCACAGTTTGGAGCGGGGAACTAGAGTCAACAAATTCACAGTTCAATTACCACGCACACTAGCAGCTTCATTCCGTTTGTTTTGTATGCGAAGCAGATGGTAAGATTTTTTTTAATTACATCCATTTTTTATTTTTTTTATAAATATATTTAATTGACAATATTTTTATCTTACTAGCTACGGTTCTTGGACATGAGCTAAGCTCAATGGAGCTTTTTATGGAAACGCATGTGCGGAGCGAGGACCATAAAAAAAGAGTGTAGCAGTTCGTGGATAGCCGAGTTCAACACTTTATGGTATATTGGTTTTCAACCATTTTTTTCTTAAATTATTATTTACTTGAATTTGATGAATTTATTTTTTTATTTTTAGGAGACATATAATAACTAGTTGAAGAAAAGATACAGGAACGATCATTTGACCCACTCAGATAGCAATCTGGATTTGTGGTTAGAGGCGTCCGATAGACTATAAGAATTAGGTGTATAAACTCTCTGACACTACGGCCGAGAACTTCTGTACGACCCATAGTATTTCAACCGTTGGATGCTCGCAATCAGTCCTGAGTACTCAATCTTCGAAGTTTGCGGCCTTGTTAGATCAAGGCGTACATGAATGTATGACCCATCTCCATGAAAAATATGAATGACTCTCTGTGGATTATGAAGAATTTTGCCGAGTGGTAATAAAGATGAGATCATAGATGAGTGATACATCCCTTTTATTGGCCCCACAATCCCAGCGCTGCCTCTATTAAGACTGAATGTTATTAGAGTTGTGGAAACTGATACATATTATGTTAATTTTTTTTTTATGAAAGGAAGCAGTTGTTTTCATAAACTAAGGTATGAGAGATACCTATAACTAATATGTAGGTGCTTGTCAGATGATATGTACACTAAATTGACCTATATGAGAATTTCATATGGAGAGATTATATGTTTATGGAAAAAAGTCACATGACGGTTGTGTAAGTGATCTTTAAACTTGATCACTAAGTTATCTTATACAGGGAGTGTTATATTTTGATTCTGCTACATGTTGTCCTAATTAAAGGTAACAAATAGATAGATATTGAGTATAACATAAACTATATAGAGGTATTTAAATAATCATGAGAGGATTCATCACCCTTGGTGACTTAGAAAAAATATTCTATTTATTCTCAATTAGTATTGATTATAAATCATTGCACAAGGTGGAATGAGATTTGAAAAGAGTTTCAAATCTTATTTAAAGAATCAATAACTATTGTGTTGAGAACAAACATGATTTGACAGAGTAGACACACTTCATACTATAATGTCTAAATCAAAATATTGTTGATGAAGAGATAATAATTACACCGAGAAACTGGTCACTGAAATGTTATTCAAATCACTTATAACTTTCCTGATATTTTGGGGATCATGATAGGTTGTTAGATATTGTACTTGATCTTCAAATATAAATCAATTAATTGTTGAATTGATAATAAATTAATTTGTTTAATTTATCTAATCATATTTTATTTAGAATTATGATTTTTATATTTGAGCTAACTTATTAGGAAACCTAATAGGTCATACACATAAAAACTATTGGTTAAAAATTAAAATGAGATAATTAATCAAGTGTGACTTGATTGAAAATAAATTTTAGAAATTGAGGACAATAATGTAATTAATATAAGATGTTACAATTCTAGACCTGAAAACAATCAAGTAAGGACTTGATTGAATAAATTTTTAAAATTAGCCTGAAATAATATAAGTCATATTATTTAAGGGGCAAATTGATAATTTATCTTTTATATGGTTTTTAGGTTTTCCTATAAATAGAATGTTCTGCCTCGTATTTATTATGAGTAATGATGTAAGGATGCGTAGAGTACAGTACGTAAACACCTAAAACACAAAAGAAAAGAGCTAGTACTCTAATGTATAACAAGTCATCTCTCCTAGAAGAGTATGAGAGATTTCTCACTGGTGGTTCGTGTGAATTACTATTAGAGACCGAGTATTTAGACGCCTTGTGATTTGCGACAACCCATTCTTAAAATAAATATTCAAATTCAAAAAGAATATTTAGTCCTCGAGTAATTTTCATATAAACTTTAAATAACTCTAGATTTATCTAGCAAGATCCTTAAAACTCCTAGATAAACTTTAAATTTATAATTTTCGCTACAAACTCATCACTCGAATAGTAACCGTCTATTACTCTCAGCAAATATAACGAGTTGGCTATGACCATTATATGACAAGCTGCGGTCAAGAACTCAAGACGTTGGGAAGTCTCGTACTGAAAATCTAGCAAACGGAAAAAAATTAATCACAGGAAGGTGACTCTGGAATTTTACTTTTAAATTCTCATAATTCGATGGCTCCTTGCATTTCAACATGGAAAATTCAACGGTCAATATGGTCTTAAAACGATGCCAAAGTCAACCTTTTTGGGACACTTCAATGTCATTACCAGCTGGAATTTTGGCACCGACAATACGTGTGCCCTAAAACCATGATTAAACATTCCTTTTTCTTAAGAAGAAAGCGATGTAAAGTTTAATGATGACGTGGAATATTTCAGCTTTCCCCTGACAAAAGAGGAACTGGTGTCATGTTTTGACTTCCTTATCTAACTAAATTATGTATTTAAGATTTCTTTTTTACACGAAACACGGGTTTCCTCTGTTTTAATGATTTGATTTAGTGTTGATGCTATAAATTTAAAAGTATTTATTTTTATATTTTAAAAATAATTTTTAAAAAAATTTAATTTTTTTTTACTTCATATTAATTTTTTTTAGTGTTTTCAAATTATTTTAATTTTTTTATATCAAAAAATAATTTTTAAAACATAAAAAATATTATTTTGATATATTTTTGAGTGAAAAACACTTTGAAAAGTAACGGCAACAACACTCCCAAATAAACTTTTAGTTGATACATATATTTATCATAGTTTTTTACATGTATTTCATTAAAAAAGCTTACCTTTAATATATATATATATATATATATATATATATATATATATATATATATATATATATATAAAATGTAAAAACTACCATAATACTATAAACAAATATTTTAAAACTGAAAAAAAAAGAGAGGAAAGAAGTCCAATTACCATTGACAAAGGCCCACCATGGAGCCCAATATTTCAAAAGTAAAAAACCCAGATAGATAAAAATCAAAGCATCAGCCATTTTTCTTTATTTTTATTATTATTCTTTTCACATGCAAATTTCTTTTTTTCTTTCGTTTTTTGTAATTTATTATCACTGATGTGGTGATTTTTAGCTTGCCTCTCCCTCCCTGCCAAAGGGTAAAAGTTCCTCTGAGCGCTGACTATTGACTCTCTTGAGTACATGAAATAAAATAAAATTATTACATTGCATTTTTTATTACATTCTTGCAGCTTATTATTAAAAAAAAAAAAAAAAACAGTGACGCAAACTCCCTCAAATAATAATAATAATAAAAAAAAACAACCCACAGACAAAACAGTAAGGATTAGTAGATTCATTTTCCTTGATTCAGCCTCAGCTATAAATCAATGCATCCATGTCAAATATAGATAGATCATCATTAGATCTCTCTCACTTTCTCTGAAGACATAGAAGCTGACAGCAACAAGCATACTGTGTACTTGATACGAGAAAGAGAGATGTCAAGGAGATCAGGGACTTGCTTGAGGTGTTGTTTGGTCTTTTTTGCAGTTATTTCAGCTTTAGGTGTGTGTGGTCCTGCTTTATATTGGAGATTCAAGAAGACTATTGGATTTCCTGATTCTAAAACCTCTTCTTGTCCTCCTTGCATCTGTGACTGCCCCCCTCCTTTGTCTCTTCTTAAGATTGCTCCTGGTATCAATCGAACTCTCTCTTCTTCTTCTTCTTCTTCTTCTTCTTTTTTTTTTGTGTGTTTCTGTATCTGGGTTGTCGTCATCCTGATTGAGTTTTATTGAATTTGAGTGGAATTAAGGGTGCCTATTTCATCCATTTGTGGTCTCGATCTATTTCTGTTTCTAATTTTGGATCTTGAATTCTTTTAATTGCTTTATTATTGGATTGTTTGCGTGCTTGGTGAAGTTAAATTTAGGGGATACCAAGTTCATCAACTTCTATGGTTTTGATCTGTGATAATTTCAGGTTTTAGATTTCAATTTCTACTTGCATATAGCTGCAACCTTTATTTTGAGAAAAGAAAATGATGGCGGAGTTATTAGTGATGCATATTAAATGAAGTAAAGCTTGGATGAGCTAACTTTGTTATTGAGGGAAGTTGCAAGATCTGTCTTTGAACTTGCTTTACTTACTGTATATGTACATAACAGTATTGTTTTAATTTTACTGATGCATGATTTTAAGTGCAGATCTTGCATGCTACCCCTATTATTTTCAGGTGCTTTAATTGCAATTGAATCTGATTTTTTGAACTCTAAGTGACTATGCAGTATGCCCTCAGTTTCTGTAGCCATAAGAAGTTGTGATCTTTTTCAAGGCCCCTATCTGTTTGCAACCAACTGCTTGATTAACCTTGTGGTGAGGATTAGTCCTTGCATGCTGAAAAGAAATTTGAATAAGCATCGAAATTTTCCATGAAAACATTTGAATTGCAAAGCTTGTTTGCTAGCAAATATTTGAAAAGGTTTTTACCAGCACAATGCTACCAGCTACAGCATTCATTGTACTCTCTATTAGAATTATTAGAGAAAAAAAATTCCATTTATTTTTTTATTTCACATAGTTCCTTGCCTTTCTTGATGCAATCTCACTGAATAATTCTTTGCACTGTACTTGATCTCTTAGTGCTTATGAGCTTATTATTTGTCAAATAGACCATGTTTGGGAGTCAAAAGTTTATTTTTGAGGAAATTATGATTTTATCTACTAATGCTTGTGACTTCTGTTTTGTTTTATGGTTACAGGGTTGGCCAACCTTTCAGTCACAGGTTAGAGCTCATTCTAAAAACCCAATTTGTTGGATCACTTTTATTTGTTATCCTGAGAGCATCACGTATTTTTCATCCTGCACTTTCTGAAAGCCTCTTGTAAAATGAGACTAGGGTGTAGCTACTTTATCAGACTTTAATGATTTCTTGAGCTATATATTCATATATTTTAACCTTGTATATGTTATTTCCGACATCCAACTGCTAAGAACCTTGCATTTTGTTTGATAAAAATGTGGATGTGCCCCATAAATTGTGTTGTCTTTCCTCAGTCTGCAGAATGGGAATTTTGGTTTTTTAAGTTATTGGGTTTCTTCCATTTATGATTTCAGTTTATAAAATGCTTTTTAATTGATCTTAATTGCTCTTTCTTGAATAATCTTATTCATTCAAATTTAGAATATGCAATTTCAATTGATAACCCCAGTGTTGCTATTGACTTCCAAGAGTTAGGGCCTATCTGATTCACTGACAATTTGATGAGTGAAAAAAGCACAATTGCTTGTTAGTCAAATGTCCTCTTTAGTTTGACCTTTGATCCAGCTGCTCCCTTTTCTCTTTTGCTATTTCTTACTATTTCACTTTATCTGAAAAAATTTAGGCCATGCAACAAAATAAAAACCCAAAAGAACTGCTTTAACATCCCCGGTGCTTGAACTTATTCCAGTCATTCATTCATTCACGCACTACACATCTTGTTTTATAATGGATAGACAGAAGCTTTTGGCGACTTCTTTTTCTCATTTATGTGCTTCCTTTAATTATGACTTGTGGGATCATGGTCTCGCTGACATGACATAACTTTGGGGTCATCATAGATTGTGGAAGTAATGACCCCGATCTCAAAACGGAGATGGAGAAGCAATTTGTGGACCTTCTAACAGAGGAGTTGAAATTGCAAGAGGCTGTTGCTCAAGAGCATGCTCATCACATGAACATCACGCTTGGTGAAGCAAAAAGGGTGGCATCCCAATACCAGAGGGAGGCAGAAAAATGCAATGCTGCCACTGAAACATGCGAGGAGGCAAGAGAGCGGTCTGAAGCATTCCTGATCAGAGAGAGGAAAGTTACTTCCTTATGGGAGCAACGGGCCCGCCAACTGGGCTATGAAGGAGAGTAATTGTTATACAGTTGATATTTGAGTATTTACATGAATCCTTCTATCATTAGCGTTCTTACTAGCAGGCGCAATCAAATTGACTGGGATCTTCACTTTCTGCGCAATCAAATTGATTGGGATCTTCACTTACTCTGTCACTCGCAAGTTGGTTCAGTTTTCTTGTGAAGGCATGCAAATGGTATGTATCTATCGATTTTCACCGGTAATCTTTACCTGCTCTGGATCTACCAGCTCAGCCATTATTTGTAGTGCTCTCGTAATGAGTTACTTGATACTGTGCTATACTGCTATGCATGATGTAATGAACATGATTTTGCAAGGCTTGTTTTGTTACCCTGATATAAACTTCCTGGACCACTTAATCTCCATCCTTAGTTTTGAGGGAGCTTTGTGGATTTTTTTCATACTGCATCTGCATCTTGGCTATAGAAAGTAACAGCTGTTCGCTTTGCCATATCTCATTTACCTCAGCCATGTCGTTTCCTTGCCTGCAATCCTCCTTCAACATGTCACTTTGCAAGGAGGTTTTGCACATGATCACATCTTACCGTAACCTTGTCCCAGCTGCATGTATTGATACCACGGCTCGGCTAGGCTCGGCTGAGCCAACAACTTTTTATACAAGACTGAACCCAACACGTCTTTCTAACAATTTGGACAAACATTTGCATTTATATGACATTGAAAAACCATGTTAATATCGTAAACGGGTCCCTGTCATGATAACTTCCAAGTTTTCATACCGAATGAATGACTTTATCATACCTAGACAACTATGAAGAGATAAAACCAATGAATGCATATATTTTTCAGATTAAGCGATCACTAATCAAGCTTACATTGTATTCCCAAACCCCAAAAGATGGCGACAGTGATCGAACTTCCAATACTCCACCAGCCATGAATATGGAGCCATGAGATTCAAGTCTCAAACCACGATGCTTCATTGACATCTAAAATCAAAGTCTCAGCTTGAATCAATATTAATATAAAACTAATTTGATATTGGAAATGGAGAAGAACCTGCTTATGGCACTTTGCTTTAAATTAAAGTTCAACTGTAGGTGCCAGGTTTCGCTGCTTTAGGATTTTGGTACTACGGTTTAATTTAATTGTGTTTTTTAAAAATTTTGAGATTTTTTAATTTTAAATAATTTTTTTATATGTTAATTTTAAAAAATAAAAAATATATATTATTTTAATATATTTTTTTTAAAAAAAATATTTCAAAAAACAGTACAACACTTTCAAACCGGGGAACACCTCATGTAAGTCATTAAAAAAAAAAAAAGGGGGGGGGAAACTGAAATGTTTTTGGAACATCTACCCAGTTGGGATCTGGGTAGAGGCCCGGTTCTATTTTGTAACGTCTGCAGTTAAATTTTGTAACATCTACTGACAAAATCCATTTCAAGGGACACATGGGAGGTACTGAGCAAAATCAAACAAGAAAAGAAGCGACGATTTTGTATCCAAACAGCACAGAAATGGTCAACTTGTTAGGGTGCACCTACAAAAAGCAGATATATGTGAGGTAGTTTGCTTCTGTCAGGCCAACTGACCAATCTAGCCATCATCACCAATTTGACTTTCCTCCAAGAATAAGAAAAGAAAATCACAAACAGTCAAAAATCACATGCTTTCCAAGGACACAGACGCGGTTTCAGAGACTTTCAAAGTCCATGCACTCACTGTCATGCCTGGTCTTAACCTTAATTTTTTATACGTAGAAAGAAATATTTTATTATCTGAGATCATAAATAAAGAAAAGAAATCAACTTGGATCTATCTAAAACTAAACAAAACACATCATCTTTGCAATACCCAGATCCGGAAACTGTCTTAAAAGGCTGTTTCTGCTCCTTTTGGGGTCTGAAACTCTCATTCCATTTCTCTTCAATTGAACATGGTGATGTGCAATATGCTGTACGATATAGGGTTTTTGTTTGTCTTTCTGTGAAGTTTCTCGGGTTGTATTTGGATCTTCGGACCAATCTTGGGGACCTCTCTACATTTGGAAAGGTAACTGAGATTTTTTTGGGTTCTGTTAAGTTTCTATAAATGGAAAGTTCAAGAGCCAGGAGGGTGGAGAAAAGAGGTTATGAGCAGAGTGTTGATGATGAAGCTGACAACCTGCCAGAATCAAAAAAGGCAAAATTGCCTGCTTTAGCAAGGTTGGTCTTTGTAACTACTTCATGAGATTTATTGTTTCCAATTTTGTGTTTTGGTTTTCTTTCATGGCTTTGAAAGATAAGTTAGGACAACTAGAAGAGGATTGAAAGATAATTTTGTTAATTATAGGAGGATTGGCAGATTGGATATATTCCTTATGATCCATTGGGTTGAGTTTTAAAATTCAGCACTTGTATCAGTTTTATTCCTTCCAGAGCTAAATTAAGTCTTCTCATTTTATTCTGATGCCTAAACCATACATGGGTGGTCACTATTTACAATGATTCTGGTTCCTTGATGATTTGTGGATCTCATGCCAAACCTAGCTATGCCTAGTGAGATCTTATCTTAATTAACAATATCATAAGGTAGGTGATTTGATAGACTTCAAGAATGATTGAAACTGCTTATAGGATGCGCTTTAGCTTGATTGACATTCAAGGAGGTAAATGAAAGAATGAGCCTGTGATTATAAAAGAAACTTGGGTACTAAAGCATTGTCATGGTGGGGTTGTTCTGTTGATGTAGGGGTGCTGCTGAAATCACTCTTTTGGGCTGATTTCAGAATCAAAGTCTCCACTGAGTTACTTTACTAAATCGGATCAATGATTAAGAACAAGATCATAATTTTTGAAACATCAAATATGTACTTAAGCTTTTGGATTCAAGTTTCAAACAGCTTAAACTTATGTGTGGAATTGGTTGAATATTCAAGTCAATGTTTGGTGCTGTATTAATTCAGTTTGTCAATATCTTCTTTGTGCAAATGTTCTGCCTCAGCATCAGTTTTTAAGTCCATTCCAACTGATATATGACTTAATATATCTGCAGTGTAATTGTGGAAGCTTTGAAGGTGGATAGTTTGCAAAGACTTTGCTCATCTTTGGAGCCTTTGTTTCGCAGAATTGTGAGTCACGGATTCTTTCTTTAATTCGTTTGTTCTAATAAAATTTGGGTTGAGTTGTGATATTATTCTAAACCTGTAGAAGATACAATGACACTGCTGCTGTTGTATATTTTTAGCTGATTGTATCTCATGAGAATCATGACTCGGGTCACCATGTAGGGCTCACTTGTAGACATACTGAAATAATTGCAGAGATTTCTGTGCAGTAAATCTTACATCAATTTACAGAATGTTGATAAAAAGTCCTAGGCAACATTCAAGCATTTTCTTGTCTACTTGTCCCCTAATTTGTCTGCTGTTGGTTTAATTTATCAAAGGCATTGCATATTATGCGATCCTAGTTATCTTCAATTCCTTTGCTGATTTTGGCATTATGAATGAATGATCAGGTCAGTGAAGAAGTGGAACGTGCTTTGACAAGGTTAGGCCCTGCTAAATTGGCTGGAAGGTAGGTTCCTAGGTATTTTTGAATTCTAAAAATTAAAATTCCTTTCCTATCTGCCTTGGATCTTCATGATGCTGGCAAACAATGTAGAAAAAATCATTGTAAATTTCATTTATACTCCATGTTCTCCTGGTGGAAATTGGGATGTCATTTGTATAAAAAAAAACTGCAATGTATAGGTATTGATACGATGAATTATGATTCTTCCTATGGCAGGTCATCACCACCAAAACTTCCAGGCCCAGAAGGAAACAATCTACAACTTCATTTCAGAACAAGAATGCCTCCTCACCTGTTCACAGGAGGGAAAGTTGAGGGGGAGCAAGGGGCAGCTATCCATGTTGTCCTGTTAGATGCAAGCACTGGAACTGTTGTGCAAACTGGACCAGAATCAGCTGCTAAACTGAATATTGTGGTTCTTGAAGGTGACTTCAATGAGGAAGCTGATGAAGATTGGGCAATGGAGCATTTTGAAAGCCATGAAGTAAAGGAGCGTGAAGGTAAAAGACCACTGCTGACTGGGGATCTACAGGTCACTCTCAAGGAAGGGGTAGGAACTCTCGGAGAAATTACTTTTACTGACAATTCTAGCTGGATAAGGAGCAGAAAGTTCAGGCTTGGTGTTAAGGTTGCTCCTGGATATTGTGAGGGGTTTCGTGTTCGTGAGGCTAAGACAGAGGCATTTGCTGTTAAAGATCACCGAGGAGAATGTGAGTTTTCAAATGGTTATAACTCATGGTTGCTAGTTTAGAGACCGTGCAGCACACATCCGTTTTGGAGAGAGTTTTCAAATGGTTATAACTCACGGTTACTAGTTTAGAGACCGTGCAGCACACATCTGTTTTGGAGAGTAGAACATTAGAGTATAAACATTAAAATTAGTGCTCAACAATATTAGAATCTAGATGCTCTTACTTGGCTAGATAGATGACTGCCCACTACGCCTCTCAAATAACACCATCTTCCTGGGTTTCTCTTTTATTTAATTGAGAAACAATGATATCACGCAAATATAGTACAATTATTGGTAAAGCTAGTAGCCTTCTACCGCATAATGTGGTGCATATTGGATGGTGACAGGTTGCCAGAATAGCAGGAGAATAGTAGTTCCTTCTGCATTCTTCCAAGCTGTGAGTCTTAGCGTGGGTGAAAGATAACTCGCTATCTGGTTATAAATACAAGTAGTACGGAATGTTTTGACTAGGGACTTCATAGTTCGGTTATTTTCTTGGAAATGAAATGCAAAAACCTTAGAAATCTAATGGTATAAATAGATGCAACAGCCAGTTCTGCAGCTTCGTACAAAGAAACCTCCAATTTTTGGGGTATCTTATAGTTTGGGTAACTGTATTCAGTTGGAATTGCAGCCTCTTACATTTTATCAAATTTCAGATGAATTATTTCCAACAAGTTGTGTAACCAAGATTGTTTATATAAATTTCAGTATACAAGAAACACTACCCACCAGCTTTACACGATGAAGTTTGGAGATTGGACAGAATAGCAAAGGATGGAGCATTGCACAAAAAGTTGGTAAAGGCTTATATTACAACAGTTGAAGATTTTCTCCGTGTTCTCATTAGAGATCCACAGAAATTAAGACATGTAAGAATCCTTTTCTTTTTCCCTACATATGTTTGAGAAATCTATTATTCTTTTCAGTTCATATCCCTTGTTTCCATATTGATTGTTCTTCAATTTCCTGTTTTCCACTTTGATGTTCACATAGATCCTTGGAAGTGGAATGTCAAATAAGATGTGGGAGAATACAGTTGAGCATGCAAAGACTTGTGTCTTAGGAGGAAAGCTATATGTTTATTATGCTGATGGTAATCATAGCACTGGTGTTGTTTTCAATAATATATATGAGCTCAGGGGCCTTATTTCAGATGGGCAGTTCCTCTCATTGGAATCGCTTAACCACAATCAAAAGGTTTGATATTCTCTGCCATTCAGAATCTACTAAAACATTTGCTCATCATTTTACACTTCAGTTTTGCCCTGATATTCAGCTGAATCCGTCTATACAAAGTGCCATACAAAAATAGTGCAGTAAAACGTGTTGCAATATTACTTAATGATCTAAAGAAAGATGTTTACTAGAACTTGTTGCAAATAATCTTGAAATCTAACATTGAAGAACATTCAAGATGTAATAATTTTCATTGTATGTGGTGTAGAGTCAATACAAATTGTCCTCCTGATGTGTTTGACTGATAGACATCAGGATCTTTTACAATGGACTGTTATTCGCTACTCTAGGCATAAGAAATGGTCTTATGCTGACACATTAAATGTGGCAACTTTAGCTGCCCCAACACCATGTTCAGAGTCTTGGATGGCATGCGTCCAAAACCTCTCTTAGAGATTGAAGGATCTGTGTTACTTGACGGCTGTCACTACAAGTAAAGTTTGCTCATTCATGCTAGTGTTTGCTCACAGGTTTCAGTGGATTCCCTGGTGAAACAAGCATATGAGAATTGGCATCAAGTTGTAGAATATGATGGCAAAGTCCTGAACTCACTAGCTAGCAATAACAGAGGCAAAGGAGCCTCCACTGCGCCCCTTGTTGAAAACAGCTATGAGAGAAATGACTACATAACATCTGCTCAAAACAAGCAGCAGTTTGATCCTTCTGAACCGAGTCCACAACACCAAGCCATAAATAACCACCCATCAGTCCCTCAGTTGATTGAATTTCCATTTGTTAGGTCTGATCAGAATGCTGTAATGACCCTAAATAACATAAATAATCCACAAGCAGCATTATCTGGCAGCGTGGATTATATGTCAGTTGGAACTCCTTCTGTTGGGGGTGTTTACTTTCCAGGAGATTGGTCTCGGACAAGGAATGAGAATGGATTGGAAGACTTTTATGCAGAAGAAATACGGCTAAGGAGTTCAGAGATGTTGGAGAGTGATGACATGCAGAGACTGCTAAAAACATTTGGTGTGGGTGGAGGTGGGATGGGACCTGGTTTTGGCCATTCTGACGAGGCTTGTTACTCTTACAGCATTCAAGCATATGAGCCTCGGATGAATCAAGCATACGCGCAGGAGCGTGGAAAGGGCTCAGGGAAGGCTGTCGTTGGATGGCTTAAGCTGAAAGCAGCTCTACGTTGGGGGATATTTGTAAGGAAGAAAGCTGCAGAGAGAAGAGCTCAGCTTGTTGAGCTTGATTAAGTTGAATATTTAAATCTAATTTAACGCGAGTCCTATCGATATTATATCTGTTTATGTGCCTGTGAATCTTTTAATGTTTTTTTCGATTGTTGAGAGACATGGTGAATACTTGCAAGTTTAACATATTGGAATTGAAAGGCACGGTGGATTATTCCAGGTTCTGCTCTATTTGCCTATATTCTCATAGGCCAGACGAGGCAAAATTTAAGGTGAGAGGGAGAAAGGGGGAGAGAGAACCGTATCTAACCCCCATTATCCTTGTTTAAAATTTAGGGCTCCTTTCCTCGTTTTAGCCTGTAAAAGCAAGGTATTCATTAATCATTATCATGTTTAAATGTTAGACCACTGTTCTTTGATATGCGCATCACTTTTCCTTAACTTTTCTTCACAGTGAATTTGTCAATTTTCATGCTGTTCTGTAATAATTATCCGCTAGATAGCATCAGACTGGAGAATTCAATCATTGATATTTCCGAAAGCTTTGTCGGAATTGGGTTTGTAGAATTGTTACAGTATGAAAATGACATTTCTCTTATTCTTGATGCATACGAGTACATTATGTATATACAGGTCTAGGATTAATTTAAATCCCTAGAATCAAGCTATAATTGAATGCATATAAATTAGTCCTGCAATCAGTCTTATAACAGACAGCCCTATAGTTAACTTACTCTATTTAGAACAATGATCAATCCTATAATTGATTTACTGTATTTACAACATTCCCCCTCAAACTAGAGCATATATGTTAATCATGCCCAGCTTGTTACAAATATATTCAATCCTAGAACCACTCAAAGCTTTAGTGAAGATATCACCCAACTCCTCAGTAGTTTTGACATGACTAGTAGAGATCAAATTTTGCTGAATTTTCTCACGGATGAAGTGACAATCAATTTCAATATGCTTAGTATTTTCATGAAAAACTAGATTTGATGCAATGTAAAAAGCAGCTTGGTTGTCACACCATAACTTTATAGGTAGTGAACTACCAAGACTAATCTCATTGAGTAATTGCTGTATCCATATAAGTTCACACGTGAATTGTGCTATGGCTCTATATTTTGATTCAGCACTGGAACGAGAGACTACATTTTGCTTCTTACTTTTCCATGACACCAAGTTTCCCCCAACAAAAACACAATAACCCGTAGTAGATCTTCTATCAATTTTAAAACCTATCCAATCTGCATCTGAGAAGCATTCAATATGACTATGACCATGATTTCTATACCATATACCACGCCCTGGAGCTCCTTTAAGATAACACAAAATCTATTCCAAGGCTGCCCAATGGGTGGTTCGTGGGGAAGCCATGAACTGGCTCACAATGCTAACAGGATATGCAATGTCAGGACGAGTCACCGTTAGATAATTTAACTTGCCAACTAATCGACGATACATCTTAGGATCTGCAAACGACTTACCATCTTCTGCTGTAAGTTGTGTGTTGGTGACCATTGGTGCACTACAAGGTTTGGCACCCAACTTTCCAGTTTCTATCAAAAGATCAAGAATATACTTTCTTTGAGATAGAAAGATACCCTTCTTACACTTTGTAACTTCAATACCTAAAAAATACCTTAGCATCCCTAAATCTTTAGTTTGGAAATTTGCTTGAAGAAAAGACTTAAGAGTTGATATGCCTTTATTGTCACTACTAGTGATAACAATATCGTCAACATACGCAACCAACAAGATAAGGTCAACTTCATATTGTTGGTAGAATAACGAATGATCACACTTACTCTTCTTCATACCAAATTCTTGAATAACCTCACTGAATCGTCCAAACCAAGCATGTGGACTCTGTTTTAAACCATAAAGGACTTTCGAAGTTGACAAACCTTACTAGACTCCCCATAAGTAACAAACCCAGGTGGTTGCTCCATACACACTTCTTCCTTCAGATTACCGTGAAGAAATACATTCTTGATATCTAACTAGTGTAAAGGCCAATCATTGGCAGCAGCAATAGACATAAATAAACGAATAGATGCAAGTTTAGCCACTAGAGAGAAGGTATCAGAATAATCTACTCCATATGTTTGAGCATATCCTTTGGCAACAAGACGGGATTTAAGACGAGCCACAGACCCATCAGGATTGACCTTAACAACATACACCCATTTACAACCAATAGTTTGTTTTCTTGCTAGTAAGTCTACGAGTTCCCAAGTGCCATTATCGTCTAACGCTCTCATCTCTTCTTCCATAGCAGCTTGCCAACCAGGATAAGACAAAGCCTCAACTAAAGTTTTGGGAACAGATACAGAGTCTAAAGAAGTAATAAAGTAACGCAAAGAAGGAAACAAATGTATATAAGAAGCAAATGATGAGATAGGATGAGTACATTGTCTTTTACCTTTACGAACAACAATAGAAAGATCGAGACTAGGATCTGTAGAAGTAGGAGCTGGTGGAGGACGTGAGTTGTCTGGTGGAGGACGTCGAGAATACACTTGGGTGATGACTGGTTTTATAGGAACTAGGTTATTTGAGGAAGCATGGTTAATAGTAGTGGTAATATTGTACACTAGATTCTCCCCCTCGCAATTATAAATTTTCAACACGGGAAAGAATGGAATGGTTTCAAAAAATAAAATATTAGAAGACACCAAATACCGACCCAACTCAGGAGAGTAACATCGATACCCTTTCTGTAGATGAGAATACCCTAAAAAGACACACTTTAAAGACTTAGGATCTAGTTTAGACACGCCAGGCCAAACATCACGAATAAAACAAGTACAACAAAAAATACATGGTTCAACTGGAAATAAGGAATGAGAAGGAAACAAAATAGAATGAGGAGTAACACCAGCCAAAACAGATAAGGGCATACGATTAATTAAAAAACAAGCAGTCAAAACTGCATCTGCCCAGAACTGTTTAAGGACATTCATTTAAAAAAGGAGGGCTCTAGCAACTTCTAGTAAATGTCTATTTTTATGTTCTGCAACACCATTTTGAGGTGGGGTGTCAACACATGAAGATTGATAAAGAATTTCATTTTGTGACATATAGGAATTAAAAGGCTTGGAAAAATACTATTTTGCATTATCACTTCGTAAAATGCGCATAGAAACATTAAATTGAGTTTTTATTTCAGCACAAAAGGCACTAAATATAGAGAGTAATTCTGACCTGTTTCTCATTAAATATAACCAAGTGACACGATAATAGTCATCAATAAAAGTGACAAAATATCAAAATTCAGGCTTAGAAAGTACTGGACAAGGACCCCAAACATCAGAATATATTAACTCAAAAAGGGACGTAGCCCGTTTATTAACTCTTGGTACATATGAAGAGTGATGATGTTTGGCAAATTGACAAGACTCATAATTTAAATGAGATAACTTTTGGAAATGAGGAAACAATTTTTTTAAAATGGGTAACGAAGGATGCCCTAACCGATAGTGAAGTTCGAGAGGTGTCATGGTACTGGAACAAGCAACAAGTTTTGGCACTTTCGGATTTGGCATTTTTAGGATAGTAGTTTCAAGCATATAAAGACCACCAGATTCACGTCCTTTACTAATAATCTTCCTCGTCATAAGATCATAAAATAAACAAAGGTCAGAAAAATAAGACACAACAATTGAGAGCCTTAGTGATTTGACTAACAAAGAGTAAATTGAAGGAAAAGTTGGGCAAACACAAGACAAAGGATAATGAAAGAGATGATGTGGGAGAGATTGTTCCAGAACCAATAACAGAAGTGGTTAACCCATCAGCCAAAGTAACACTAGGAAGATTTTGAAGATTTTTGTAAGGTTTAAAAGGGGAAAGAATACCTTTGTCACTTGTTATATGGTCTGTAGCACCTGAATCAATGACCCATTTGCTAGAGGATGACACAAGACGTGTAGTGGGTTTACCTGACTCATCAATTGTAGAAGGTTTGGACTTTAGTGAGGCTTGGTATTGAGTGAAGCGAGCAAATTCATCAGCAGAGACAAACACAGACTTATCATTAGATGAAGACACTATAGATACATGGTTGATTCCTTGAGTTGCAATATTAGCAACTTGGGCTTGCTGCTGAGGTTTACCATGAAGCTTCCAACAAGTACATCTTGTATGACCAGGTTCATCACAGTAATAACAAACTGGTTTGTTATGACCAGCATTTCTACCTAAGCCACCACCACTCCAACTGCTTTGAAAACTAGTATTCTTACGACTGCTTCGACTATCTCGACTTCCTCGACCAGCTTCATTTGAAGTTCCACGACTCACAAGGGCACTAGTGACAATAGGGGCAGATGGAGATCCCTCCAAACGCAAGATTCTTGTAAAGGTGTCACGAAGAGTGGTTATCTCCAGACTAGAAAGAATCTGTGTTCGAGCAGCATCAAATTCTGGTGGCAGACCTGCAAGGAAACTCATAACAGCCATCTGCTCATGTTGAGACTGCTGAGTTTTCACATCAGTACTAAAAGGAAGAAGAGAATTCAGTTCCTCATATACCCGTTTAAAATCCATAAAATATTCAGTGAGAGACCTGTCTTGCTTCTCTAGACGATAAAACTCCTTAGACACATCATATATACGAGAGATATTTCCTTTGCCAGAATATAAGAAAGCCAAATAATCCAGGAGATCTTTAACAAATTCACAGTGATTAACTAGACCAATCACTTCAGTATCAATAGAATTTCGAATCTATAGGAAAATTCTGGCATCATCTCTCAACCATGCCTTCTTTGCTGCAGCATCAGATGGTGGATCATCAACAAGGTAATCATCTTTATCAATACTACGAAGATACACTCGCACTGTTTTGCTCCAATTCAAATAGTTGGTATTATTCAGTTTGTGCTCTGTGATTTTTGTTGTCATAGGAACAACATCAGAAATCACAGTTTGCACTTCTGTGTTCCTACCCTCTGCTATTAGTGCACTCAAAGCAGGACAACCAACAGTAGAGAAAAAAAATTGTGACTCAATTGGGCCACACTAAAAGAAAAATAATCATATGGCTCTGATACCATGTAGAATTGTTAGAGCATGAAAATGATATTTCTTTTATTCTTGATGCATGAGTACAGTATGTATATATACAGGTCTAGGATTAATCCAAATCCCTAGAATCAAGTTATAATTAAATGCATATAAATCAGCCTTATAACTGACAGCCTTATAATTGACTTACTCTATTTAAAACAATAATCAATCCTATAATTGACTTACTGTATTTACAAGAGGGGTCATGGAACTAAACTCTTTTGATAAATGCCGGCAAGTTTTATTATGACGACGTCAAGAAAGCGACACTGTTACTCTCCTCTAGCGTTCTATTCCTTGCATTTGCATATAAATGGGCATCATTCCACCTTCTATAAGTGCAATAAACTAAAACAGAGATTTTCAGAAATTGCTCAAACAGAGATTGAAGATAACAAAAAAAACCAACACAAACCTCTCTTGCTATCTTTCCAGAGTAACAAAAACACTCCTGCTAAGCCCAACTCCACACACAACGACAGATATGAGAAAAGTGCTCGAGTGCCCGTGTCTGTTAGTACACGAGCACAGATAATTCTTAGTACATCCAAGGATAATGAATCTCTTAAAATAAGCATAAGAAGGGACAATTAATCCTATCTAATGGTGGCTGTTTAAGGCAACCGTGTATCTGTTTTTCTTTTTCTGTATAAAGTTGAAGCATTTTAAGCAAAAGGTCTACTTCTGATAGCAGATTCACACTCCAAGGCCCCAAAAAAAGCAATCTGGAAAACGTTTATTAACTTCCAAAGTAAATTTACAATTAGTAAAAATTAATATTTTAGAAAAGGGTGATGAATTTAATATGTAGGATTAGTTTATCAATAAGAATTGAGAAGAGGAAAGAGATCAAAAAACAAGGATCAGGCTATAAATGTTAACCGGTAATTAACTCTGGTAACGGAGAATAAGAATAGAAAGAGGAAGATGAGATTACATTGGGAAAAACGAGAAAAAACTAAAAAGAAAAGAGTAATCAATTACAAGATACAATTTTTTCCATGAGGAGTGAGAACTCAGATACTCTTCTCCTTTCGAAGACTCACATGCATGATCCAGGTGAGAAAGATCCAAACCTGAATTCTCCATCCATCAAGGAACCATCATTTTGATCCTGCATCAAGTACATTATGAAGTGTCAAAGAATGCAACTTAAATGTTAACTCTCAAGAAAAGATTGGAATTTTTCGGAAGAAACAAGCACAAAGAAAATGAAACAAGCAACTACTAATTCAAAACTTTCACAGGAACAGTAATAATAAGGAGTTTGGCTACAGAAATGATTCACCATTCCTTTTATCATTATGCATACAAGTTGGCTTTGAGTTCTATCTATCGAATAGGATATAATGATTTTCGATTATACACACTTGCGTTCTCTCCTCTCTTTCATTCGCCTTTCAGTCACTACAAATGTTTGCAAGGTAGCATGATTTTTATTTTTTTTTTTATAAATGGAGACTAAGAAAAAGCCTAACCATCACATAATTATTACTTATGAAATGGAAGTAGCTAATTGATATGAATAACATAGTCTGTCTATCACAACAAAGAATCCAAACAAGAACGTAAATAGGTGAAACCACAACCAACTCACATTTTATCAACTGGATAATAAAGGTTATCTATGTTGTCATCGTCTTGAGCTTTTATAGTTTTTACCAAAAAGAAGCAAAAGAGTCATTTAAAAAAAGTTTCCTAACTTCTTTAGAGCACGAAAACTTGAAATGGTGACCGGAAAAGCTGAAAAGAACGCATATGAAGTTTGTAATTGAGATGGATAAAGCAAAAAAAATATTCCCGTACCTGTTTGATCATTGCATTCATTATATCATCCAAAGACTCGTAATTATTTTGAACGAAACCATTCTGGGACTTTGTTTGCGCCAAGATAACATCCTCGTTAGACCTCATTTTTGGATCCAAAGCAAAATTCTCAACATCAGGATGCTGAAACATGGATAGAGTCCCACTGTTTGATTGACCAATCATAGATGCGCCAAACCTTTTCCTTTGGTCCATACTCTGGTTCAATGCACCAATGGAACCATTGCCAGAAACCAGGGAATTCATGGCACCGAATGAACCATTTAGACCAGGATTATAGTTTTGGCTATTTTCTTCCCATCTGTTCTTTGAAATATAATTTGTTGTATTCTGAAAAATATTACCAATAAAGTCTGTTTGTCCTTGCATGTCTACTCTGGAATCTTCTAAAGGTGCTGTGAGAGAACCCGTAGAGGAAAAATCGATGGGGCTATTAACAATGTGAGAGGTAGTGGAAGATATATTGCCTCTCAAGGTACTGGAAGGTAATCGATCATGTCGGAAAGGTTCACCGATTGGCAAAGAAGGAAAAGTGGACAATTGAACTGCACCCTGCCAGTTATCATCACATCTACTATGATTCAGAAAATTTGAAGAGCCCTGGACACCAACATCAAAAGACTCCTGATTCAATGAAGGCATGCTTAGAGAAGATTGGGTCACCAATGATCCTCTACTCTGATTTTGTTGTGGGTTCGCTTGTAATATCGGAGGGCTGCTTGTGGCACCAGATATGGTGTTGCTCAAGCTACCAATAGTCACTTTGACATCCGGGAAGCAACTTGCAAGTGTAAAACCTGCTGTATCACCTTTCTGATTAAACTCTCCAATATGGTTAATGGACTTCATTTGTAGTTGCTTGGGCTCCAGTGCTGATGAAATCCCTTGAAATAAATTTGTACCCTGGTTTGTTGGTAAGAGACCTGGCTGGAGCAGCCCAGAAGAAGCTATTCCCTGTAAGGTTAAACCCCCAGGAGAGTTCAATCTACCAAGAAAAGTCCCAGATGGATATGATGAAAGAGAAGTGGTTGAAAGCCTTCCTGGTCCATGCATAGAGCGAAAATCTCCAAATCCATCAACTGAACTCATTTGCAAGTAAGATGAGTCTTTAGCACCAAATGCAGAAACCATGTTGCCTTGCTGGTTTCCTCCACTACTTAGTCTTTTCAGGTAAAGCCTAAATTTCTGTAAGAAAATATAAACAGGAAGCTTCAAAATGACTACAGCAATAAAACTCTTTGAAATTTTAACACAAGTTCGGAATTTCATTAAACACGTCTAACTACTTGTTGCATAAAAAACCAAACCTGGTCACACTCTAACTACCATGTGAAACAACAGTTGAATTAACATTTCAAATTTACAAAGATGGGCCTCGTAATTGTTAAGGATTTGCCAAGTTTTCCACATTAGTGTTGAGTGCACAGTTGCAGAATTCACACCCAATATACATCCCATTATGGTGTCACCCCAAGCACAGGTGCAGAATTCACAACCATACGCATCATTTCTCATGGAAGGTAGGGAAGCAAAAAGGAAATATCACTACCTGCAAATGACTTGCAACGTTTTCCCTTGTAAGCCCATCAACATTCATCAGGTCAAGTATTTTCTTTGGAACAGCCTCTGCAAAAGATTTACAAAAAGCAAAGGTAAATCAAACGGTATTAGGATTGGTAAGTATGTTAACAGAAAAACAAAAAATATTGCTTCTGAGTTGAGGAAACTCACTGTCAAGACCCATTTGATTAACAGCAGCGACAAACTTCTGATGCAAATCAACAGACCAGACAACTCGAGGCTTCTTCTGATTCCCAGATACCTCATTATCATCTCCATCTTCACCCTCTTCTTCATCCTCATCATCTTGGTCCTTACGTTTCCTATTTAGTTTTCCATTTTGATCCGCACTACCAGTTGATGTCACTCCTTGTTCCCCTTCTCCAGCACCGTCATCACCCTTGTCTTGATTTGGGGACCTGTTTTGGTCCTCGGGATACCATTTCTTTCTCCTGATTACATGTTGCCATATGTTTTTGAGCTCCTCCATTCGAACAGGTTTTAGCAAATAGTCAACAGCACCATGTGTAACGCCCTTGTATACAAACTCTTTATCACCATGAGATGATAACACTGCAACAAAGTTCATGTGGGAAAGAATTATATTCAAATCCAAAGTATACAAGGATTTAAGCCAATTTTCATCTATTCCTTATGTGAAGACTACACAGTAATTATAACATACAAATTTCTTAAGACCAACAACATAGCCATTATAAGAAACACAAACAACAAAGAAGCCCAATCTAAGTTAACATGCTTTATCAGAGTTCAAGAGATCACGGTAAATTGTGAAAAAGAAAGTGAAGATCATTTACCACCTTACAAAAATAGTATTTACTTACTTATGACGGGTAGGTCCATTTCGAGCCCCACGAGTTCAAGGAGCTTAAAGCCATCCATGTCTGGCATGTTAACGTCACTGATAACCAAGTCATACTTGTTTCTGTTTTCTCTCAACATTTCCAGAGCAGTGACTGCTTGATTGGTAGTTGTAACTGCAAACACCATACGTAAAATGTAAGAAAAGAAATCTGAATTTGAACGAGATTTGACAGTAAAAATTCAAAGTCCCATATACTATAATTTAGATTCAAATTACATGCACTCCAAAATTCAGGAGTATAATTGAGTAAGAAAACCCGATTACTAGCAACAGCCCTATAAATCTGCCAATCACAATTAAACAGAAAAGAAATAATATTTTAGTTCTAATAGAGGGAGTTAATGAACAAACAATTAGAATTAGTCCAAACCCTCTAAAAGGCAAAAAACTGAAACTCGAATGGACAGAAAAAATGAATTACAAATTCAAACTATGCATACAAAGACAATTCAAACATATAATTCCGCAAACTCCAGTCAACAGCAAATTAATAAAGCAGAACAACAAAACTTAAGAATACAACATATCAATAGTTAATACCACACTTTCACAAACACATGTAGAATTTGTTAAAAATCAAAACTGTTTACTAAAGAGGCAACAAAAAAAAATTGATAAATCATGTTCCAAGATTCACACAAGAAGAACGAAAGAGAAGAAAAAATAACAGGTTGAAACATACCCTCATACTGGCATTTACGAAGCAAATTCTCCAAAACTTTGAGGCAAATTGGGTCATCATCAACAGCTAGAATACGCATTCCAACAGGAAACTTTTTTTCATTAACTGAATTACCACCCCTTTGGTCGTCTACAGCCATCATGTACCAAACAAAAAGCACCCAACCCAGAGATCACAAAAAAAAAGAGAAAGAGCTAAGATTTTTATGAGAACTTCAATTAAAAAGATGTGTTCTTTAAGCCTTTCAGACAAAACCCAGATGGCAAAACAAGAGAAAGAGAGAGATTCAATGGCGCTGGATCAGAACAAGAATCGGAGAAACGGATAAAGAATGGAAGATAGTAATACCAAAAAGCTGTACAAAATAAGACAATGATGGTGATGGGCCAAAAGAAAGAGAGGGAAGGGTGTTCCTACCCAAAACAAAACAGAAATCTATAACTAGTTTTTCCTCTCTTTTTTCCCCTTTAAGTACACACACAAACTCCCCGTCCCTCCCTGCCCTATGTATTTGTCTTTAGCTTTTTCTTCTTCAGTTCTCAACAGAACACAAGAACCTTTCACTTTTTCTTGCATTAAATATTTTTGTCATTATATATGATAATGGGGTTTTGTTTATATGAGCCTCTCTCTCTCTCTCTCAAGCTTTTTTATTTTCTTGATTTTTTTATGGTAAACTTCTTTCTCCCTTGTCAGAGCTGTCACCATATGTGGAAGATGTGCAAGACTTTTGAGGCTTTGATAATGTGAACGTAAATGTCAAAAACATTTGCAAATGGTAACCATGTTTGTTGCTATGTGTGATGTAAGCGTTGATGAATCGAGACCATCCATCGATGATTGTGGGCCATTTGGAGGATCAAAGGATGGGAATTTGGTGGCATTGGTTAAGGTGAGGAGGGAGGGGTCCTACAGAAGGATGAATGGATTAATGATTATTCCTATCATTTAAGATGGTGACTCTTTTGGTAATTAAAATTGTACGGTGATAAAGGGTGCTTTAGGTTCGTTAAGTTCTGATGGACACTAATGGCGATCAATCAATGACTACATCTTCTTCCTGCAAAATTTAAAATTTGAATGTTTAATTTAGGGAAAGTAGCATGATGAGACATAAATGGAAATTAAACAATAACGCCGGATGGAGAATGTGTTTCTTGCACTCTTTTGGAAATAATATATATATTTATTTAAAATTAATATTTTTTAGTGTTTTGAAATCGTTTTAATATATTGATATCAAAAATAAATTTTTAAAAAATATATATTATTTTAATATATTTTTTAATAAAAAACGCTTTGAAACGCAATATTTATTACATTTTCAAATATCTATTACATTTTCAAATAAATCATAATAACAATCAATGACTTCTTCTTTATTAAGACATTCCATTAATGAATGTTTTTTTTTAAATTAAAATTTTATTCTTTTTATTTTGTAATCACGGACAACTAATGTTGTCTGTCCGGTTTTCATACATCTAAAAAAAATTCATTTCCTTAGCCAAAAGAAAATACCTAATTTAACTCTTGAAGACAAATTATTTACAACGAAACTGGAAAAAAAAATTAAACTCTGAATACATAATTAAGTTTTTGTTTCTAGTCTTAAATATAAATGTAAGGGGTATTCTCCTCCTAATTTTCACATATATGAACTAAATTCATCTCCAATTAGGTCTTAATCATGCCATTTATACACAAACTAGTACATTAATAATTCTATGGATATTTAGCATATAATAACATAAAAAAATTCAACACATGAATAACATCTTTGTATAGTTTTAGTAGAGTTAATGGAAAACATGAGTAGTAACTGAATATGTCACAATCAATAGCGACATGGTCAAATCCGAACGGAATCCGGTGATCAGTTGGCCTTTAATTAATTGCTTGAATGATACTGCCTTTTCTAGTCTTCCTGAATATATATATATATATATATATATATATATATATATATATATATATATATATATATACAGCCTCCGTCAAGAAAATTACTTTTATTGATTTTGAAAGGCAAACGATTGGAGAGGCTTATTAGGGGAAATACCCGTATGGGGTAATGGTCTTTATAAAGATGATTTAGCCTTTAATTTGTATCCATGTAGGAATAGAATAGCATCGATACCAGCTCTTTCTCGAGGAGCTGGATTATTATATTTTTATATAAAAAATTGATGTTTAGGTGTTAAATTGAATAAAAAATGTAAAATATTCAGTCATTGTCAACCCGAGTTAACATAACAAACTTGTAATCATGATAATCAAGGTTGAGCCAACCTGAAATATGTCACCAAACTCACGGTTCAAATTATGAGATTGGAATAACTCAATAAAAAAATAAGGAGGATTATAAAACCTTTAAGAAAAAATAACTTGTGTTAACATTTTAAACCCATGACCCGGGTTATTAGATATGAAGCACTCAATTTGAAAACACAATGAAATTTAATTCCTAATCAATCAAATATTAAAATATTAAATGATGAAATTAAAAAAAAAATCTATTATACGAAAGAATTTAAAAAAAAACATAACAATTAAAAGAATGAGAATCAAAATTAAAAACAAAATAAATTTTGTATTTGATTAAAAGGTGAAATTGAAAAGAAAACAAATTTAGTTAAAGAATCAAATAAATTTTGAAAGAATGAGGATCAAAATTGACATAAAAAACAATGTTTTGATTGAAGGGTGAAATTGAAAAGAATAATAACTACAAAAAGGCCAAGAAAAAAATTAAAAATCAAAACAATGAGAATCAAATTGAAAAACATAATATCATCAATATAAATTAAATGATGAAATTGAAAACCAGTAAAATTTTTACAAAAGAGCCAAGGAAAAAATTAGAAATCCAAAGAATAGGGATGAAATTGAAAAATCTAATATTTGATAAATTGAGATTGAATGATGAAATTAAAAACAAATAAAATTTATTCAAAAGGGCTAAGACTAAAAATTAGAAATCAAAAGAATAAGAATTGAAGTTAAAAATTAAAAAAAAAAACAAGAGGGCAAAATTGTAAATTTCAGGGGGTGAGAGAAAAGAAGAAAAAGAAAAAAGAAAGGTCTACTAGCAACAAACTAGACCACCACCAAAGATACACACCACACCAATACAAAGAGGACACGACGGTGTTTCCAACGAGACATCGTAATGGATTTTTTCGGATGTCAGGAGACATCAAGGCTTGGACGCCTCTCATTCACCCCTAAATGTGTCATAGGCTCCTGTTCTTTTTTCTTATTTAGTTAAAAATCAAACTGTCCCTCGTCTGACAAGTTAATATCCAAAAAACCTTTGGGAAAAGATGAAAAAAACTCTTAAGGCCATTTTGATTTTTTTAACCTCCAATGACATTTTGGTCATTTCATTATGCCTTTTATTTTAAAAAAATATTTGTCCAAATACAAAATCTCCCCTTACCTTAAATAATAATCATGGAAAGATCTATTTTGAAAGTACCAAAATTCCACTTGATGCTAGTATTGAAATTTTTACTTTGAAGGGCTTTATGGTTTTTTCATTGTGCATTGAAATGGAAAGAGACATAATTGTCCCTAATCAATTTGAAAATAACTAATGCGTCTCATGAAAAGATCTTAATGCCCATAATAGCTAGTTATATTTTTTTTAAGTGTAAAAATATTATTACACTATTCCAGTGAACAATGCCAACGAGTTTACCTCAACAGTAATTTTCCAACCAGTTTTAGCTTTAATGAATAATGATATTTTGAAATATCTATACTTTTATATTTTTTATTTAAGTATTTAAATTGATTCTTTTTTTTAAGTATTTGCACACATAAAATTTGATTAAGCAAGTACTTTCATGAGCTTTTGTTATAAATAACTTTACACACTACTATAATTTTCAAATTTATCGACGGAATTTCTTGTCGGTATTTATACTAACAGTTCATCGGCATAAAATTTATCGACAAGCTCATGGACAAAAATAATCCATCAGAAAAACTCTCATATGTGATTTATGGTATACTGGTGAGTCCATCAATAATAATTTTATAGATAGATTTACTGACGAAGATAGCACGCCAAAAAAAATTTACCTACTTCATTCCATCGATATTTCCATTACTTAATATAACATGTCACCAACAGAAAAACCGTATGTCATTCTATCAGTGATTTTTTTGTTTGTCGATATTTTTATCGGTGAAGTTGACATATAACCATCAAATAGATCCTCTGTTATTTCGTCAATAAGTAAATAGTTGCGGTGATATTTGTAGTAATTTTTTTTCAACTCCTTATAATATACCAACATGCTTAGGCCGTCAGTAACCCTGTCAGTAATAATTGAAAAATATTTTTAAAAAAATATATATATATTAAATATAAATAGAAATAATTAAAAAAAATTAAGTAATATAAAATTCAAATATTTATTACAAATTTAAACATTTATAAGTTCAAATACAATTAATTTAGAATAGAAGCGCTAGAGAAGGAGGAAACGGGTCTTTGTTTAAACAGTGAGGGGAATAAGAGAGAGCACATATACCACCCATTTATGATCTCTTCTACATTACCGATTGACGGAGTTCAGCCGTCTCAACACTAAGTTATTCATAAATATTGAGATCTCTTCAACAATATAAGTCTCGCATATCGAAGCCTCAACATGCGCTTTGTTTTTTACTTTTTTTTAAGGTTGAACAAGTACTTGTATGAAATTAAATGAACGTTTTGAATTTTGTTTTTTTTTTTATAAAAGACAATAGAATTTTAATTGCGATGCATGTATAATCTCTAACCTCTTGAATGGATATATCCATCTATATTGGACCGGACCTCCATATTTTTCCTCAAACGGTAGATGTATTGGTAAATTCTCTATTAAGTCGAAGAACGATGGAGAAAATATCATCTCAAGTTCTCAGATTGTCTAAACGTTATTCGTTCCAAACCTCTCCATGTGTTGTGTCTGTAACTTGTTGGAGCATATATTTTTAAAAAAATGACTGATCTTCGTGAATGCATCTCATATCCTTTTGACAATAAATATCAATAAGCTAATGGAAGGAGTGTTTTCATAATCACGTGGCAGTTATGACTCTTCATTCCATACAATCTGCAATCCTCATAAACCAACATTGATATGTTCGAAGTATATCCATCAGGAAAACACGGACTCTTAAGCCATTGGTAGACAAGATATTGTGCATTCATGTCTAATACAAAGCTGGCTTTGGGCTTTGCGACTCATGACCCATCATAAACCACCTCTATTTTTTTACGATGACAAAACAAATATATATAAATATATATATAAAATATATATATATATATATATATTTATTCTAGCTTTGATTTCCCAATAAAAAAGCTCCCAGAAAATACTTTGCTTTACCTAATTATGGGTCAAACCAAAACCAGAAAACTTCTACTTACTGGAATGAAAACCAAACACAATGTCACTATACTCTGACACCATATCATACAATTCTTCACCCAACAGTAATGGCGGTATAACATCCCCTTCAACTCTGTCAACAAAGAAGTCTTTTATATTCTATCTGTACTTGTGATTCATTAGCAAGAATCGTCCATGACAATAAAAGAAAGACACTTTACTACTATTTGTTAACATGATGGCCTTGTTATTTTTCATATAGTATAAACATGTTAGTCCTATATGTGTTCTCCAACCAGAAACCATTCCATACATATGAAAATCATTTATAGTCTATATCAAAGTTACCTTTATTTGAAAATTTTGTTTCATCAATACATCATATGTCAAAGCCCCGAAAGACCATAATTGTTTTAACTTATCAATCAACGGATAAAGACAAACATCTATATTCCAACCTTGACTATTAGGAATGAGTATGACTGTAGATAAAAACATGAACTCTAGCCTCTTACACATCCCTGGTGGCAAGTTGGAAATCATGAGTATCATCAGCCAACAAGAATAAGAAGTAGTAAATAACCCGAATAGATTGAATTTGTATGAACATAACTCAAGAAGAACGTTCCTTGATTCCACTGAAAATTAAGAATGCACCATATTAAAAAAAAAAATTAGGCTTTACCATCGAAAGGGTGTATCATCACTCTATCCACCGCATCATGTGAATGATGTCATGTGAAGTGCTCATTAGTTTTTTGTGACATGAATAATCTTTGCAGCCTAGGTGTAATTGTGAAGTATCTAAGTTTTCTATGTACAACAAGAGTCATTCCCTTACGGATTTTGGGTTTATAACGAGCATGCTCATATGTTCTGTACTTAATCAACTCTGTATTTTCAAGGTATTACAACATGCAAAATTTTGAACACATATTAATTTTCTAGTATCCTAAGCTGAAGGGTTTCATCATGGATTTAGCAGCATAAAAGTTCTCTTTCGGCTATTCCCTTGGTAAAATGTTTTTCGCTCATTCAATAATTTTGTTGTAATTGACCTTACTCAACCTATGGTCTAACTTGATGGTGAACACTTGTACAACAACTGATAATTTATTGTGACTTGTGCACCCATCTCATAATGATTCGTTGGAATCTTTCAAAAAATCAAAAAACCTGGTCACAACTGCATTAGGTTCTTCATCTACTATTGGGCATTGACTGGTATAACCCCGATTCATTTTCATCGCTTCTGTGACCATATTTATATAAGGATTATTATTGTTATCTGCAACTTTATGCACGTTGTTAGAACTAGAAGTTGACCCAACCATTTTTTTTTACCATGGTCTCATGAAGAACATATGGTTCTTCATGTGCAAACCAACATAGTTATCTCTTCATGAGTCCTTTTTGTAGAAGATGCATCGTTATAAAATTTAGATCAAGAAACTTTTTATTTTTACACCTCTTACATGAACATCTAATACCACCTCCAGTAATATTTCTCAGATTAGATGGTGCGTAATTAATAAAACCCTAAACCCTATTATAATTTATTCATCCTATGTGACCCTTCGAGTAAATCTCGATATATCCATGAATGCTCATCCATTACTTATGTTAATATATAGAATATTGATGACAACATGTGTTAATTAATTACATAAACTAAATAAATAATAGAACATGTATTTGACTCAAACTTATTCAAACTATTTTAATAGTACAACTAATTCATTATCAATTATTTACATAAATTTAATTTTCTATACATTTACCAAAAATTCCAACTCAACAATAAAATTAACAAAATATAAAACGGACCTGTTAAATAAGCCATTATTTATTTCATAAAAAAACCTAAATCACAAATTCAAATTCAATTTCATCAATTTAAAAACAAATATAATTTTACAAAATCTCAAACAAACCCTAACATGTACACATCATACAACAAATTTTTATGGGAAAAGGCTATAAAATAAGTAAACACCCAAACAAAATGCATATACTAAAAAAATATGCAATAAAAATTAACATTTTAAAATTAAGTTCAAATAAAAAAATAAATAGTTTATATTTTCCTTACTAATTAATCGAGTTTATATTTTTCTTACTCATCGGTTAGAGTTTGATTTAGGTAATGGTAAAAAATTAAGAAACTCTAACTAATGAGTAAATTAAATATATGTTCTAATATAATAAAATATATTAATGATATTGCAAATACAAAGACACATGAACAAAATATATTGTAATATTTTTAAACTTGACGAGTTATGTATACTATATTAATTCTAATATAGTAGATACAAGACTAATAATAAAATAGATAGGTGGGCAAAGTAAAAAAAAAAAAACAATTGTCAACATGTTTCATACTCGCATGAAAATTTGGATTAACGTACAAAAGAGTGGTTCTCAAGTCATTACATCATAGAAAAGGACGAGTTGTTTTGTAGAAATCCAACTCATTTGAGTTCGGCAGTGGCGGCATTAGCAACATCTTTATTTTCAGCTTTTGTAAAAGAGAAAGAAATGGCATAATATTGTCTACTAAATTAATTTTCAATATATAGATCAAGTTGCAACTCAGGAGAATAGCATAATCTATCCTCAACACTACGTACTAACTCAATCAGAATCACCAAATTACTCCGACGAGTCAAGTGCGACTCAGAAGATGAAGCATTTCCTGCCCGGAGAGAGCTCAACAACAAATGAATATCGGTGAAAAAATGCATGAAGTGACATATATATCCTGTTAACCGTGAAGCTAAAATAGGGTTGTGTGATGTGAAACACTAAAGAGCTCCCGTTAATTACTTGAATTGTATTAATGAGAATATATATAATAATTAATGAGAAGGCCGGAAATGAAAGCCATATTCCCAATTTATAAATGTGAAATTATAATACAAAGGAGGAGTGAAAATGAGAATAAAAAATAAATATATTATTTGTATTTATTGTATATCAACTATATATCTTTAATGATATTTGAAAAATATTATTTCTATTATCATCACCGTCTCCCTCAAAATTAATTATATAGTCAGTCATCATAATCGATGATAATGATTATATTTTTATTTCTTATTATTATTATTTTATAATAACTTTTATACCATTACTGTCACATTCTTTGATGGTGGCATCGATTTGTTTTTTGAAAAAATATATTATTTTTATTTCATTTTAATTTCTTCATTTTTATTTCATTCATTGTAACCCTATATTATTTGATTACTTATTAATTCTTCAACGTTTAACTTCTGAACCAATTAATACAATCTAAAGAGTATCCTCACATCAATATTCAACACATTAATACAAAATCCTTCCTGGATATATATCAAATTATTTTCTTTATATTGTCCTCCAAAATCCAAGCCGTGCATGAATGATATAATTAATATTAATTTTTCAATAACTAAAAAGAAAAAAAAATTGTTGCTTGAGGTAGGTGATAACTAATGAGTTATCAATATGGTAGTGCATTTCAATTCATCATTATTTTTTCCCCTTCAACCACGAAAGTAAATGGTAAATGTTTTCAATGGTATTGATTAATTAAATATTTTCAAGATTATAATCTAGATAAAATATAGTCTCAACCACGTTAATAAATTAATTTTAAAGGTTTATTTAAGAGAATGGTAAATGTTATTTTTTAAAATATTTTTCGCTTAGAAATGCATTATAATAATATTTTTTATTTTTAAAAATTTATTTTTTATATTAACACATCAAAAAAGGATTCAAAAATATTAAAGAAAAATTAAAGAAAAAAATTAAAATTTTTAAAAATATAAATAAACTTAAATTCATATAGTATTTAAAAGCTTGCGTACATGTCCCTCGTCCCTCGTGTAATATAAGGGAGTCTCGCAGCAATACATATTTTTTTTTCAACGGTAAGGTATTCTTTCAAGTTAACTTTTATATATATTATAATCAAACTTTTATTTATTATTATCATATTCGACAAGAATTCACTGAAAATTATTTTATTGTAATACACTTTAGGGCTCGAATAATGAAAGATAACATTAGGAATATATCTACTTAGTACTTTCAATTTATATTAAACCTTCAAGAATACCAACTTACCTATCTAATTATGATAATATTATTATTATTATTACAAGCATTTTTCTTTTTCGGCAATCAAAATGTTCTCATGCTAGCTTGTATAGGGGTAGTATTTGAGAACACGGTTCAAATGTAATTTCATAAAAGTTTGTTTTTTCTTGTTTAAAATTAATTTTTTTTATATTTTTAGATTGTTTTATTATGCTGATATTAAAAATAAATTTTAAAAATAAAAAATATTATTTTAATATATTTCTGAATAAAAAAATAATCATTATCACAATACTAAATTATTCATGTTATTTTTTTTCATATGCACCTCAATATATATGGAAAATAACTTCTTTCTTTGTTTCTTATTTTGTTTTTCATTAACATTTTTAATATAAGTTTTACTAAACACTTGCTTTTAAACACATCATCACATAATTAAACAATAATCATAACCAAACATCCATTAGCTTTTATTAATGAAACAGCCTCTTCTCAATCATGTTTGAGAAAGACCATTAACATTTAAATTAATACTAGTGCTAAATATTAAGGAAGAAAATTATAAAAATACTTGAAAAAATTATGAGCCACTAGATCATGATCTTATTATGGGTTTCAATAGTAGGTCCCACTAACCAACGGCTCATATGTATTCTTAAAGTTTATTTTGTTTTTTTTTTTTAAAGATTTAAGATTGGCTCGCCCGTTGGGAGGGGGTGATTTATTATCATCTCCTTTTTTTAATTTTGAATTTTAACTTAATTTATTAGTAGATTCTCAAATTATATAAGTTCATCATCTTCTTTTAATTTCATAATCAATTCTACTTATCATTGAAGTTAAAGTAATTGCAAGCACAAAAATTTATATATCAGTTTTTTTTTTCTAACATTCTTTTAGCTATATTATTTAACAATATTTTTTTTATTAACATGGGTGTTCGGACCAGTTTGTGCGTAATTCGACTAATCATACGGACCCTGAAGTTAACGACCATGTAAGCCTCCAGTGACCATCATATTAGCAACCACATGGTTCGAACCTGAGACCACAAGGAGAGCAAACTTCTTGGTCCCAGACTCTTACCACTGGACAACCTACTATATGGTTTATTTAACAATATTCTTGCAATGCTAAGATGTTTTAATTTTGATAATTCTGATTATTTGCAAATCAACAAAAATTTTATCATTTTAATATCTTGTATGGTGACCTTGTTGAAACATCATGTTAATCATATAATTATTTTTATTCGTACTACTCTCATGGTATTTAAATAGAAAAGGATGCTTATTGACCCAAAGTCTAAAATTTTGTATACAAACGTATTAAAAATCTAAATTATTTTTTATTATCGCAAACATATTTTATATTACATTTATTCAATCCAAACACGTTTATTCATCAATTAGCATTGTTTGAAATGAAATACAAAAAAACAAGTTATTATAATGGGAAGAAACAAAAAAAATCATTTTAGGATGTGTGTATATTAAATATTCTAATCTACATACAATTTTAAGAAACATTACAAAGTTGTATTACATGCACTACCAAGAAATTAACAAATAGCAATGAGATTATTGACGAAAAATATTATGTCAGTAATGTTCGATAGAAATAGCAATGAGGAATTTTCATCGGAAATTACTGAAGCAGTTGGCGATGCAATTTGTGTCGTAGGTAATTCCTAATTGAATTATTGAAGAAATAAAAAAAATAAAAAATCAATAAACATTATGTTGGTAAATAATTCCATCGGCAATATAACATGTCATTATATTCCAATGGATATATTGATAGAAGTATTCTAGCACTATTTTCAGTCAAGAATTTATTCAGCACTTTAAAAGTGCTATAATCGACAATAGCCTCTTCCCTTTTCCTTTCTTCTTTTTCTTCTTCTAATGGAATCCTCGATAGCGATAAAAAAAAAAGAAATTGTCGATAAGTCTATCAAATATATCCAAACCAATTTCATCAAAGAGTTATAGAATATTTTTGAGTTTCTAGACTCTTTTACTGAATCCGTGATGAAACCTTTTATATGTAATTTTATCAGCAATATTTGATTCATGATTGAAAACATCACCGACGGCATATCCTGTTAGTAATTATTAAAACAATAGATTTTTCGATAGACATCAAAACACATTGCTATTTTTTTGGCACAAAAAGTCTATTGGTATAATAAAATACAGACGGAAGCATCGATAAAAATTAAACCCTGATGAGAAAATAGCCGATGAAATTACTCCATCTAAAATATAGTCGATAACTACAAGCTGGTGGATGTCAAACAAAAACAATTAAAAAATATTGTAAGAACTTTTAATCTAAAATTTTATGTTTAAAAAATCTCTTATTTGTTCTCTTCTCAAAGCTTTATTGATGTTTTATTTTTTAACATGAACAAATGACACAAGGAACCCATCTTATTATAAAACCTTCACTAATCACATAATATGATTAACCAATAAATGGGTCCCTGCAAACATGGCCATGTACACGTGTTGAAAATCAGTCACTCATCCTATAATTCTTTGTGAATTGCTATATAGATTAATTAATGCATTCATTTTAAATTCATTTATTATAGTTTCTTCCTATATAAGTATAATAATATAAAAGGCAAACTCAATGCCATCTATGTCAAACCTAAATGTTTGCATTCGCAGTATTCTTCAAAGGAAAATGCCATCTACTTTTTAAAAATTAATTTTTTTTATTTCTTTTAATTTGTTGATATTAAACATTAATATTAAAATAAAAAAAATATTATTTTAATATATTTAAAAAAAAAACTTTAACGAAATATTTAGTAAGAGAGAGAAATGGGTACAGAAAACTTGAATATTGAATAAGGTCAGCGTGTCCGATGGCCAGAAAAGGTACACCTCTCTCTCTCTCTCTCTCTCTCACATACTTTTGATAAAGATGACAGGCACATGGCCCACATACCACGTTTCAAATTGTTATGGGTTTTTAACTCGTGAGCCCCCCAAGAACCTCGGGAAAAAGAAGAAATGCAGCAGCGCCCTTTTTTCCTTTTCCGTGTCGGTCGCAGCTATGGTGTCTACGTGCTGCGGGGACCATAAGAAATGTTCCGGTGCTCCGCTTCGAGGCTGACGCTACGGCGTGCCACTGGTTGCCAACCCAGTTTGTGTTTTTGAATCGTTCGTTTGCACGGGGGAGGAGAAAAAATCCCTAATTTGTAAAGATTTCTAGGGTTATAAAGAAATTTGGGGGGGAAAGTTGATTGGTGGATGGGTGATTAAATGGATGCGGACTGGGGTATAATGATGATAATTCCAAGAGAAAAATTGAAATAAATCAATGAGTAATTGGGTTATATTATATGCATGATGAGTGAATTGAGGAAGTTACAACAATTTTAAGGAGTTGCCAAATTGACCGAATTATTAATTTAGGGAATTTTAGAAATTTGGGAAATCAACCTTGATTTTTCATTATTCTATGTTTTTTTTTTTTATGTTTATGTATGCTGGATAATAATAGTAAATGGAGCTATATTAAATTAGTGTGAGAAATGTGAAATTAAAGTATACAAGTAGGGATGAGCAAAAAAACTGAAAAACCGATTAAACTGAGAAAATTAGAAGAAAAAAAAACCAAAAAAACCGAACCGTGAAAAAAACCAATTACAATTTTAAAAAAACTGACTGGTTTAGTTTGGTTTCGATTTTATAAGCCTGAAACCGAACAAACCGAACCGAACCCAAACCGGGAAAAAAACAAGACAAACCGAAAAAACCGAGCTAGATTGATTATCTTGGGCTAAGTCATTAGTTTTTTTTAGTTCAAATTGGGCCATGATTAAAAAAGGAAATTAAGATATGAATCAATGCTGTGAATTTTGGTATAAAAGAAAATACAAATGTGTTGTATATTGTGGAAGATATGAAATTAAATGTTAAATACAAATTTGAAAGGGGAAATAACTAAATAGTAAACTATGGAAATTTAATGTGTTGGAATTAGATGTAGATAATTGTGAGTGTGAAATGCTTAGGTACGTACGGGCAAAAGTTTGTTAGCATGAATATATGAACTCATGAGTTTTAGTGGTATACTAATAAAGATCGGGGACTTGATTGACTAATTGAATAATAAGTCAATGTAGACAAGGACTTGGTTAAATGAAAAATAAGTTGATCGTTGGACGAGGACTTGATTTAAATGAAAACTAAATAAGCCGTTTAGACAAGAACTTGGTTAAATGAAAAATAAGTTGATCGTTGGACGAGGACTTGATTTAAATGAAAACTAAGCAAGCCGTTTAGACAAGGACTTGATTGATTAATTGAATAACAAGTCAGTTATTTAGACTTGGTAAAATAAAATAAGTTAGCCGTGATGGTCAGGGTTACAATATGAGACTACAATGTTGGAATCGATAAATATGATTATCTAATTGGATAAATGAGCACTTAATTACAATTATTGGAAGCAAATAATAAATGCATAATAAAAAAATATAGGGTATGAGAGGTGATTTAAAAAATGAGTGAAAAGAATGTGTTTGACCTAACTCTTAAGTTGGGGTCAAGAATGGTAAATGTAAATTCAAATTAATGATTTGATTGGTAAAATACATTGTTGGCATAAAGCGTACAATATGGGCACTAAAATAAATTGATGATATTGTGTTGTTTTCTTTGTTTACGAGATATGTGGATGTTTACTTTGTATTTATTGATTATTATGTGTATTGCATGTTTATCTTGACAATTAGACAACACTATTTTCATTGTTTTATTAGTCAATTTTGTTGAGAAATAGAAATTTTGACTGTTTAACACAAATATCGACTGTTTTGGTGGCCTCAATCGGTGTCAATGACACTTCTCTCTCTATCACCGGAATCCAACGACTTTTCTCTCTCCTCTTTTAACCAGGGGCTAAAAAAATAATGAAAATGAACTTTTATACCAAAATTGAATTGGAAAAAAATTGAGGTGCCAAAATTGTATAATTTACACAATATTTAAAGTTAGAAGATCAAAGTGTAGCTTTCCAAAAACTTTTAACACACCACCCATGTTTAACACCTTTTTCATTTCAGTACCTTGTCTTTCAATTCCACCATTGACTAAGAAATCAAAAGCAATTGGCCTTCAATTACAAGCAAATTGCATAAAATAAAACTACGAGGACCAAAATAAAATATAAAAAATATACAGTACCATCCACAATGTCCGTGTCTAAGTGAATAGTAGCGACACCTATAGTAAACATCCAACGTGTTTTAGATTTTAGGTAACTAGTTCATTCACTCACGCTATGCCGCAGATGTTAGTAAAAATCATTTTAAGCACAAAAAATACCTAGGTATTGGAACGTGTCTTCTAAAAAAAAAAGATTATAACCATAAATTGAATGATTTTTTTATCTAATATTGAGATGGAAAAACATTTTATCTACTTTGGTTAACTTGGGCTGGCCTATGAAATTGGAGGGGATAATCTTGAAAAAAACAAATTTGAAAGTTGAATCCTAAATTAACTCAATGTTGAATAACAAAATCAATAAAAAATAGCATTTAATTAAAAAAAAAGAAGTAAAATCGAGGCAACCACGCAAGCTCGTAACAAAAGGCATGCACGTAATTAGATTTAATAGATTTTTTTATCTTGGAGATTCTTTTTTATTTAATTATATGATAATAAAACGCATGATAATTTTTTTTGTATGAAACAAACTTTTTAAAAGTAAGAAAACAGTGATAGGCTCGTGGAGTAGTGATAACAAAAGCAGATCAAGAAAAAAAATGGTGTAATTGTATTCTTTTAGGTTTGAGTTAAATAAAAAAAATAGATCACCGATAATAAAGGAAACAATTGTATATTGTTTTTAAACCTAGGGATAAAAAAGCATTAAAGAAAACAAATAATAGCTCGAGTGTTATGGATTAACCCATTAAACCTGTAAGTTGGCTAATAGACTTAATTTGGTTCAATAATTTGTTTTATCATTCTTTTTTAAACCATATATACATTAGCAATTTACAAAAAAACACAAAAAACAAAAGAAGTCACACAAGCCACCATTCTAGTGATTCCTTAAGTAATAAAGATATCGTATTTGGATAATCTCAACTCAAACTTAGTAATCTAAATAGGGATATCATATGTAAGTTTCTAAAAACAAATTTCAGCACAAACAATTGAGATATAAAGATTAAAATAAACTTATTTGCATGACACTATTCAACATTGGTGATGAAGAAAAGAATCTAATATGAGAAATTTTGATTATTTTAGGGAATTTATTTAATCTAAATTGTCCATATAAAAGTGTTTTTTGTGCACACAATTGAAATGAAACCGTATGTTATTATTAAAACATACATATTTTTTTTATTAATGACATCTTCATATAAGCTTTTGTGTAATCGAGAATAGTTTTTTATCAAATCATTTTAAAAGGCATCTTTTATACCATACCAGTAAATTCAAAAAAATCATATGTTTGATCATAATTCTTAAAAATCTATCATGTGTTTGATCAAGCTTCTTAAATGCTCAATAGTTAATTATTGCTCTAAGTTTTATGCATGGGCAGGTCTTTGACAATTAATTGCCAACCAAATTAACACCTACATTAGCAAGTTGTAAAGATTTTAAGCCCATATGATATGACAAGCATTTTCTTGCAATAGTTACAAAACCGATCATCTTTAGATAATTTTTTCCCTTCAGTCTTCACCATTTCTACATTATTCATGGCATCACTTAGGTTCTTGTTATTGGTTATTATCATAGTAGACCCTTCGGTATTAGGGGCATCAAGTATCACAGTTCTTCTTCCTTCTTTCTTTAGCCCTTATCAATGAGAATACCTCATTGAGTGAGGCCAGGGATTCCTTTCCAAGTATTTGGATTCACACTTGATCAAACTCTATGTTGAGTCCTACAAGAAATTCAAAGATACTCTCCTTTTTCACATAATTTTTTAGAACTACAGCATCATCACTACACTGCATCTTAAAATCCTAATAATAATCCAATTCCAACCAGGAACTTTTCATAGTATTGTAATATTCAATAACCATTATAATACCATGTTTGGTCATTGAGAGCTTCGTTTTAATCTCATAGATTAACGTAACATCTTTCATTTTGGAATAGGTTTGTCTCATTGCATCTTTAATGTCCTTTGTTGTGATTAGGAACATGTAAGGTCCATAAATTTCTGGCATTATAGAGTTCCATAGTCATGATATATCATTGAGTCTTGTTTATCCTAGAGTGTAAACTTTAGGTCTTTTAGACTAGGAGGATTGTCCATCAAATGGTTGATTTTTTCCTTTTCCTTTCAAAAAGGTTTTCACTATCTCTGACCACTTCAATTAGTTTCTTTCATTTAGCCGATATGAAATCTGTAAATTCTGGAGTTCCCTTGATGATGGATTGATTTGGGTTTCTTTTGTAGTGTTTTCAGACATGTTTTCAGGAACTGGGCAGGTTTACTAGATTAGGTAACTAGGAATGTTAGGACAGAGGAGGAGAGAAAGTAGGGTTTTTTTTCTTTAGATCTTTAAACTTGGATCTGATACCATGTGGAGAATTATCTCTGTATTTCTCATTTTATTTTAGAATGAATTCTTGAATATATACAACATATATGAATCTATATTAGGAAAATTATTAACTACACATAAATAAATATTATTCCTTGATCCTGATTTATAGAAAAAAAATATATGACTTTCTATTTTTATTTCCTACAAATCAGATTCAAATAATTCTTAATTACTTCAGAATCTTTAACATTTTTCAACCCATTTTAACACAAAACACTTAGAAAATATCTTAAAAACCTTGATAAATCTATTCATAGCCTAAAAAACAAAAAAAACCAGTTCAAAGAACCCAAAATCAACCCAAACTTGAAAAAAAAATACCTTTTTTTTCATTTGTTGTTGTTACCTTATTTTTTATCTTATTATTAAATTAATTAAGATTTAACTTGGTTATCGAATTTCTTTTATTCCTTTAAAAACATAATCGTCTACTAAGTTTTTTATTTTTAGTTAATTTTTTTTATCTAGCCTGTAGTATCATATAGGCTACTATTCTAGTGACTACTAATCGTTGTCCTTAAACAATAAAGATATCTGATTTATTGATCAAATGATTTGGATAATCACAACTCAAACTTAGTAATCTAAGTAGGGGCATCATAAGTAAGTTTCCAAAAACAAATTTCAGCATAAAAAATTGAGATTTAAAGATTAAAATAAAATTATTTGTATGATGCTATTCAACATTGGTGATGAAGAAAAGAATCCAATGTGAGATATTTTGATTATTTTAGGGAATTTATTTAATCTAAATTGTCCATATAAAAGTGTGTTTTGTACACACAATAGAAATTAAACCGTATATGTTATTATCAAAACATACATATTTTTTTTAGTAATGGTATCTTTATATAAGCTTTCCTGTCAAACGAGAATAGTTATTTATCAAATTATTTTAAAAAACATCTTTTATACCATGCTAGTAAATTCAAAAAAATCATATGTTCTTAAAAAAGTATTAAACATGTACCGTGTGTTTGATGAAGCTGCTTAAATGCTCAATAATTAGTTATTCCTTTAAGTTTAATGCATGGGCACTTCTTGGACAACTAATTGCCAACCAAATTAACACCTCCATTAGCATTTTCTTGTCTTGAAAATCATATGGTCATTGATCACTATTCATCATCAACCACATCGTACCAAGAGGAACAACGTAAGAAAATGAAGTGGTTGGATCATTATGATAAAAAGTGAATATATAGGGATGATGCCATGCAATAATACTTAGTTGAAGGTAATGAGGTCAATAAGAGGACAAGGATGGTTAGTAAGTTTGTCGTTGAACGTGACTTGTTGAAAAAAAATAAAAATATTTGATTTTTAATAAATTCAATGTTAAATAATGAAATTCAAAAATAAAATCAGTAAAAAAAATTAATATCGACTTGGGTTAAAATCTCATACCCATGACCTGGGTCATGAGATCGAGATCATCACACTGAAAAAATTAATGAAGCCCAATTCTAAATAAATCAAATATTGAAGGACTAAATTGAAAAAAGAAAATCAATTTCAAAAAAGGAACCAAGGAAAAAAAACAAGTAAAATAATAAGGGTCACATCTACATAAAAATCAAATTAAATCAAATGATAAGGGATGTAATTGATTTTTTTAAAAAAAATAACAATCAAAAGAATGAAGACTAAATTTGATAAAAATATCAAATAGGACAAAATATTAAGAGATGAAATTGAAAAAACAATTAATAAAAAAATAATTAAAAACAAATAAGATTCAAAAGAATAAGGGCCACATAGACAACTTTTAATTTTGGCTAGTCTAGCATGCTTTACGAGAGGAAAGAAGAGAAAAGAAGGGAGAGAGAAAAAAATTCAACTCCTCCTAATCACGTGAGAAGCCTCACATGCGCCTCCACGTGAACCTTTGGTAGAGATGACAATTGCTTATTTTTTTGTTGCAAAGAGGTGTCATATGCACTTCTTAAATGGTGCAGGTGTCTCCTACATATTGACGCGTATGTCGCACGTGTCAATAATTTTTTTATTTCATTTATCAAAAGACCTAGGTGCATTTGACCCCACATGGTTTTAACGAAAAAAAACATAACAAAAAAACCAAAAAGCCCCTTGACCTAAGTTATAGGTTTTTTATTCTTAGGGTAACTTAATAATTATACCATGCTAGGAAAGATTAAAAACGAAAATGTCCTTGTCCAAAGAGTGAAGAAAATTTAACTTTCAAGGGTTTTCTAGACATTATAATGTGTAAATATTTATTTAAAAAATATTTTACCCCATTAAATATTGTAATAACAAATGTAACCCATAAAAAATAATAATTTTACCCATAAAAACAAGTTATATGGTTTTCCATATGTTTTTTTAGCTTTTTTTGTAATTTTAATTTCAGCTATCTTGAGCAGCCACAGAGAATAATGGAGGAAAGGTAACAATTGGAATCTTTAGCCTTTCTTGCACTTTTTGGCCAATAGGAGCTTGACAGCATAAACCTTGGAAACGACATAGAAAAGGTTGAAGAGGGACCCATTTACTTGAGCGGTTGGAAGAAAGCTGCTCTTCAGGTGGAGGCCAATCACTGAAATCAAATCGATGGAAAAGCAGCAAGAAAATCATCTTGAGTTTTAATGCCGATTGAAACTTTTAGGAGGATGAACCTTTGCCATGCGCCTTAGAGACTCAATTATTAAAAGGGCTTCATAAAGTTGAGAATTTGGCATCTGAAAAGAGTTTTCGGCAGACTTTCAAGTCCCACTTAGGGTTGGTAATTAATGAAGCTTTACTTAGGGTTGGTAATTAATGAAGCTTTAATCAAACTTTATCAACTCATGACATTGAGAGTTCGAATTTTACGAGATAAATTGCCTACCTTTCCATTTTTTAATTAAAGAATCAGGATAATAATCCTGCAACTGATTAATTTGACAAATGACTTCCGTTCTTTAACGTATACATTTATGGTAAAAAGGCAAAAGAGATGCCAATCCTTGATTTTAATCAAGGTCTTTGTGTTTGGTTCACAGGACTGGATGATGCTACAGTCAAAAGGGCCTTTCAAACTCTTCTCGTTTATGTTGGGAATGTCGCAAAGAATCCTGACAGGGAAAAATTCAGGAGAATTCGCATTGGTAATCCATTGTTCCAGGTCAGACACTTACCTGATTGATGATGCAGTTGAGACCATTTAAATCCTCCAGAAGAATTTAATCTTTCCATTAATTTGGGCTAAGCCATTGGGGTGGATTGTCACCACAGCTCCGGGCATACTGCATAATCCATCAGCTAACAGCATCAAACACAGTTCGAGCACATCCACTTGCTCATGACCAAGAACTTTGCCTCTCGTGTCATATTCCTTTTGAGCACTGACTGTGAAGGCATTTAACTGTTGTGAAAACTTCACCTTGTTCCTCTTGGTAGTCTTCCTGTGCGTTTCATGTTTTAAACTTCAGATTCACGTTAAAGAAAGCTCAAATCTATCCAAATTTTCTTTCTAGAGTAGATGATTGAACTTGCATGCTGTTCTATAAACAGTACTGCTGTGTGATGAAGTGCTCGATTTTTCTATCAGTAACTATGATGTTTTGGTAAAAACAGATCTTGTTCGAAATAGAATCCAGCCTGAGAAAAGGTCTGGGTTGACAGGTTATCGGGTTAACATGCTGCGCTGAATCGAGTTTTGTGGCAATCAGGATAATATTTACAGATATGTTTAACGATTCTCAAGATCTTTGAAGGGAACATTGCATGTTAAATATATGCGCACGCATGTCATGGAAAAAACAAATTTATTCGGAGTTTATAGTGTTTTATATAAGCAGTTGAGCCCTTCATATATTGCGAAACAATATATTTAGCAAGCAATGTCTGTTATGAATTGCTTGTATGAATATGCTTTCTCATACAGCTACCAAGTCAAATACGATAGTTTAGAATTACGGTAAATATTATTTTTTAAAAATATTTTATTTATAAATATATTAAAATATTTTTTTTAATTTTTAAAATCTATTTTTAACATCAACATATTAAAATAATCTAAATATATATAAAAAATAATTTAAAATATAAAAATTCAAAGTTTTTCAGCTGAATAATTCATCCTCGCTTCTAGACACGCCCTAGAAATTAAGCAATGGAAACCTTAATTATGACAAGAAGCAAGTGGGAGTCCCTTAACCATGTGCCTATTGTGATTACTTTTCCAACATTTCACTAGAGATTTTTGTAAGTTGTTGGGAATTGTCTGAGTAATTGCAGCATCATCATACAGCACTCGGGTCTATTTACTATTACTATTTGTAATGTAAATATGTGGGCCAATATCCATTTAAAAAAAAAAAAAACATTGCAAAATAATTAAAAGCTTCACTACTCTAAGACCAGAGAGGGAAGGGAGCACAAAGAAATTTATAACAGTAAGTTTTTGTTAGTTTTTTTCCAGGTTTGTTGAGCTTTAGGCTATTTATTAAAGTTTCCACTTTCCATTTTCTGTATCCTCCACCGTTTCCACTTGCCTGAGGTTTGACAGAGGAGTAGAAGAAAGTCTATTGAGCACTTGGGCTGACAAATTGTTCCCCTGTTTGAGGATGCTCCCTGGAATTTGCTTGTAATTCAGGCAAGAGCCAAAAACGCAAATTGCCTTATCTGGGTTTCAAAGTAGTTGGTCTGATAAGTTACGAAGGACACTGTTTGTGAGGGCTTGAGCCCTCCTGGAGATTGAGCTTGGGCCATGGATGCTTGTTCCTCGACCAAATATAAAAGGCACAGACAGGACTATTTGTCCCTTGATTTTGATAGGTTTGTTCCTTGTACCAAAGACCACTCGACTAGATTTTTATTTTATTTTTTTGTAGCAGTCAAGGGTTAGATTTGCTTGTAATGATAAAAATGATATTACGTGGTCCTCTAATGTTAAACATTAAACGTATCAGTTGTTCTGTTCTTGAGAGCGACCTAGAGCTCCATGCATTTCAGGTCCTTTCAACTTGTGCCGTCGTGTTCTATGGAACCAGTTAGAGCCCCGACTTTGCTAGATTTCATGACTTCAACCATGTATGTCAAAGCTTTTACTTCTCCATGTTCCTAACCTGTGTTACAATCACCAGCACTAGCGATGGCAAAATACTACAAACTCAAGAATATCGAGGCTTAGTTCATTGCCTTTGCACTTGACTGCAAGAATGTTTGTCCAAGACATTTTGCAGGGACAGTTATCAGTTGTACACAAGGAAGATGCTACAGAATCACCGCCGGCAGGTGCAAGTGCTTGCAATTGAAGACAGATAGATGGGATAGTTTTTACAAAGAGCCACTCAGTTCTATTTTACAAGAAAACCCAGATCGGACACATTTTCTGACAGGACACTTTGACATCACTAACGAATAGTTACATGAACTTGATACCTGAAAATGCCTACCTGAACAGGATCTGGAACAAACAAGTATATTTCCTATAAATCCCTGATCTTTAGAAACATACTGAGCAATAACATGCTTGGCCACCAACTGCAAGTCCTTCAAGCAAGCATATTCAATCTTGGTACGGGTTCATCTTTCAAAAAAAACTACCTCTTTTGACGAACTAAAATTCAACTGGCTAAGTTTTACCAAATCTTAAGCATTTGTTGTGTTTGACTTCAATACTCTGGTTCTGAGTGAGTTTCTTTGTTGGTTTCACCATGGAGATTTTCTCCATGGAATTTATGAACTTTCGCAAGTGCTTGATGTACTCTGGATAAGTTTCCAGGTTGCAATGACCACCACCTTTGACCCATAAGGGATCATATTTTTCCTTGGCAAGTTCCCACAGGCGCTTTCCATGGGACAGATCAACAATATCATCATTTGTTCCCTGTAGAGTTTCAACAACAAATGTCATCCATGACCACAGCAAAAAATGTACTAACTTAAGCTGAAACCAATAATAAAAATCAACATTATATAGAAATAATCACAGATGACTCAATCATATCTTCAGCAAGAAGGGGTATTTGGAATAACCACAATAAAGAACGTGGCTTCGCAGCAATTCTTGTAAACTTAGCAGATGAAGTTGTTATGGTACTAGCTAATGAAAGAAAATGAGAGATGGCATTCTTGTTCTTCCAATTTCGATTGATTTGAACCAAGAGCAAGCAGGGTTTCACTCATTACTATTTCCTTCTGAGCAGTATCATTCCAAAGAAAGTCATCGATTGTTTATAAGATTAAGCTCCATGGTTGCCTTGCTTCGTTTACAAGCCAACTCAACCAGCTTCATCATCTAACAAGTCCATTGCATCTGACTGAGGCACCTAGGAAGCAAGAGAGATCTTAGGAAAAAGTCATAGGAACCCTCATGTATCTTGGGTCGGGTTCTTCTGATGTCCCTGGATAGGAATATTCAAGTGTCTTCCACAAAAATGTTTTCACATCAAATGTAGATTTAGGCCCCGTTTGTTTCATAGAAAGTGGTTTTTTAGAAACCACTTTCCAAACTTTCTTGTATTTGTTTGTCATTAGAAAAATTAATCAACGGAAAATTTAGCTTAGTTTCTAGAAAAGTGTTTTCCTTTTATTTTGGACGGAAAACACTTTCCAGAAGTGAAAAATTTAAAAATATCATATTATTTTCTAGTTACATTAAATTTGGTTCTCAAACTTCTGATTGCTATATATTTTGTTTTGAATATTTTTTTTTTCAATTTCATCTCTTAAAATTTGATTTAATTTGATTTTTATATTTATTTTTATCCTCATTTTTATGATTGTTATTTGTTTTTCTCTTATCATTTTTTTAATTGAATTTTTTTATCTATCAAATTTGATCCTCATTCTTTTGATTGTTATTTATTTAATTTGAAATAATTTATGAAATTATAATTATTATTATTTTAATTTCATCATCTTTCAACTATTTTATATTTTAGATTTGATCTCCATTATTTTGATTATTATTTATTTTATTTGATATTATTTATAAAATTAGATTTTTTTTTTTTAATTTCATTTTCATTCAACTTTTTAATTTGTAAGATTTGTTCCTCGTTATTTTAATAAAATTGAAAAAAAATAAACATTGATAAGTTATTTTTCAATTCATTTTTTATGACATAACCAAACACTGGAAAGTATTTTCCAACTTATTTTCCATGACACTACCAAATATCAAAAAATAATTCACTTTCCAGCAAACAAACGGGGTACTAATTTACCCAATCATTAGCAATAATATATAGTCATCCATTAAAAATATGTAAGTTATTAGTTGCTTTGACAAACCTAGGTGTGACACTCAATTCCATTAAACAACTTGCAAAACCTTTCTCTGCTACTGGAAGGAAACTAGAAAGATGAACAACACTTCTCAACAATTCTATAGGAAAATGAAACAAGGTCCAAAAAATTCCCAGTTTTTCTCTACAATTATCAGTAATTTTCAACCGAACACATCTCTCTAAATGGTCAAACTTGCAAAATAAGAAGCACTTAAGTAAATACAATAAATATCTTTAGCAGTGGCAGGCAGTCAAATCATGAGAAGCAAATAAGCAAAGAAATGGAGAACCCTATGTCTAAGTGTTTTCATGATTGGAATTACATGCAAATAGAAAAAAAAAATTGGTGGAAACAAAGTGAAGAAGCTGGACAGGGTGGCCAAATAATAAAAGAGAGAGGCTTACATGGATAACCAGAACAGGGCAGCTGACAAGTCGTATTTTGTCTATATTCTGTACATGTTAGATACAGCACGTTCAGTGCAAAACCAACTTAATTTCTATCCAAAGAACAGGAGATGTAATGATATCAGCTGCTAAACTTACCTTGAAAATGTCAAACCAAAATGTCATCTTGACAGGATACAAGACCCTTATGCCTGAAAGAATTGCACTGTGAAGAACAACACCTCTCAACCTCTGCAAGCGAGAAGCCAAGTGCAGGGTAGGACCACTTCCAACAGATTGACCATACACGATCAAGTCTTCCTGCTTTATCCCATAATCCTTCTTCAAACAATTGTACGTAGCCTCAATGTCATGGTATGTGTTGAACTCAGATGGCTGTTACAGATACAGATGAAACCATTAATTAGGTATAGCATTGCATTAGCCAGATAGCAGAAGAGACAGATCGAAAAGGGCTGGACAATTAAGATTGGATACTGTTTTCTTGTTACCACGAACCTTTTCAGTAAAATTTTGAGCAATTCGACATTTAATTCAAAGAAAAAAAATGCATATTGATCTTATAGATTTTCTTTACCTTGCCAGAAGATGCTCCATATCCAGAATAATCATAGCTGCAAAACAGCAAAACACAAACTAAGTAACAAAGTTATAACCACGATTATTGTAAGCATGCAACTGGCATAGCTGCTTCATAGAAAAGCATTTGTATCCTGAACAAATTTTTCAGCTGAATCTTAACATTAGCATACCAATTGATACTGCGAGTAAAAATTATTTTCCTATCAAAAACATCCCTCTCGAAACGCACCCAAAAGTAAATACAAAAAACAAAATCAAGAAAATTTCAATTAAAATTTTAATAAGTTAATGCAAGAAAAGTCCATGTTAATGTGAATTGATGCCGACAGTGACAAACCAAGCCCTGCAAAATCCAGCAGGATCATGACAAAAATATGAAATATCTTTTTGGGCATCATATATTTAAATCAGAACACTAGGGATATATTTTCTTATTTCTCTATGTCAAGTCCATTTAGACTTATTGTAAGGTCACAACAGAGAAAATGAATATGAATTCGATGATTACAAAGCCAGCAAATTTCACAGATTGACAGGTGAGTTTATCCTTAATAAAACTCACAGATGATATAGCTCCAAACATGCAAAGACAAGAAACACCTCAGAAGAAGATGAGAGAAATGGTCCATCCGGCAAGTCCACAATTCAATGACTTGCTTCTTTTTCAACACCAAAGGAAAATAAATAAAAAATGGAAACAAATCACAATTAAGAAACAGGAGTTAAAGCATTGTACAAGCAGAACAAAAAGGGAAACTAGAGTCAGAAGGCAGCAAGATAAAGAAAAAACACAAGCAAACCCCTTAAACCACAAAATGCTCTTAATCAATCACCAATGGGAGAAACCATAAAGTTAGAACATTCATAAATAACCAATCACCAAAAAGGAACATGTATAGATGGAGAAAGAAACATTAGCACCAAATTCCACCATGAACAAATAAGAGCTAATTTCATGAAATTCAAAAGCAAAATCATGGAACCCAGAAAAAAAAAGATATTGAATTAATTTCCAAAAGAGCCAAAAAGTAGAAGAAATTAGACAAGCCTAACAAAATATCCAAAAAGAAAAAAAGCCATACCCAGCAAAAATACCTCATAATATTGACTCTCAAATGAGCTCTAAGTTCAATGAAAAGCTCATGCATTTGTCCAAGGTCTGCAGCATTTCCATGAGAGTACAAAACTGTGAATCTTGCAAAAGGGTGTTTCCAAAACGTAGCCACAATCTTGTTTCCAACTTTAGTTTCCAACAAGTGAACATCCATGTTCTTGTCTGCAGTTACACCTGGTAACGCCAGCCTCCCATCTCGCTCTCTAAACACATCATACGTTGGAGGGTCTGGCGGGAAGAACGCAAATTTTGCTGCCACACTTGACGTTACATTTCCCATTTATGCCAACACAAACGTTGTATCCTCTTTGTACTCTAATATTTAAGACAAGAAAGTACAAAAAGAAAGTAAGCAGAGGAGAAGAAAACAAACCAAACCCAGTTGAGATTTTATGATGACAAAAAATGGGTGTGAGTTAACATCGTCAGTTGGTGATAAAAAGAGGTTAAAGTTCAAAACTTTTTTTTGTCTTTTGGTTATGGTGTTTACAGGTTAATGTGAAGGGATCCGATCTAAGAGGATGGGCTGGAATTGGTGGTGGTGGAGGAGGAGGAGGAGGAGAAGGGAACAGGAACCCAGAAAATGAATAATAAGGATTTTTAGGGAACAAAACATGAGAGAGGGAGAGAGGGAGAGAGCTATTTGCTTGTTTAATGTAGTCTAGCCATTGATGATGAAGCGATGATCTGTTTAAGACCTTTCTTCTCTTTCTATTTTTGACTGGATGACACCCCATGTTTTGAGATGGATGATTATATAGATGGACATTTCTGACCTTCCGTTATCTTCAGGTGAATATTTATTTATGATTGCCGCCTTGATCAATGGATAATGGGAGCCTGGTTGCTGTTCATGGAAGGCTCAGATGATCTTGACTGTGTTCACTCGAACTACATCTGAAAGGAGGAATACTCTCAAGAATCTGAAATGGTCTTAGGATTTCATGTAGGGGCATAGAAGCTCTCTTGATTTCGGCAGAGGCAGGCTGTCATCACTTGTTGCATAACACTCGTGAATTCAATTTTCAACTGTGGGTTTTGAAAGGTGATCTTGCTGCTGAGAATAGCAGTCGGTAATAATTTGGTCCCTTTTAGAAGGACAGTTTGGTCTTTTAAAGCAGATCCTTGTATAAGCCCACCTGATATACAGAAAGGTCACCTAAAACAGGTGCCCTTGCAAAGATCAGGAGCTCAAAATTAGAGTGGAAGCTGTATAAAAAATAAAAATAAAAAAGTTGAATAGAGAGGGTAAAAAAGAAAATCTAAAGCGGAGCTGATGGACGGCTAAGATTTGGTCAAAAGCTGCTGGGGATCTTAGAAGAAAGAGAGAGATCGAGCGTCATAAATTGTCAGAGACGGACATTCCCTCATTTGATTTGCTCACCCTGTTGTATCTTTACCACATTCTGACATTTACTTTCTCTCTCTTTGGTCATTTAACCTTTGTCTGAATGGGAAACATATTGAATTAATAATTTTTTTAATAGTTTTAATTAAATAATAATAATAATAATAAATATATTATTTTAATATATTTTAAAATATATATTTTTAAAAATACATTGCATCACAAGATATTATTGTTTTGCTATTAAAAAAAAAACTTAAATTTAAATTATTTTTTATATTTTTATATTATTTTAACAAGATGAAATCAAAATAATTTTTTAAAAAAACTAAATATTATTTTGACGTATTTTCAAGTAAAAAGTATTTTGAAACGCAACATCTGCTACATTAAAAGAATGTTTGTGAGTATGGTAGCGGTTGTAGTTTAAAGTGTTTTTGATTTAGAAACAAATTAAAATAATATTTTTTTATTTAAAAAAAAAATATTTTTTTAACATCAACGCATTAAAATAATATGAAAACATAAAAAAAATATTTTAAATAAAAAAATTTATTATTTTTTAAAACACAATTTCATCTACATTCTCAAAGACTCCTTAAACACACTGGCTTTCACTGTTTACCCTATACTTACCATCCATACTTTATTACCTCTGGAATGAAACTTCCAATATAGAAAAGCTTCTTTTTGCAAGGGGAAAATGCTCCCTTTTTTGTGAGGACAATTGGGTAGTAGGTGGTATATCCACCTACCCAATAGTGGATTTATGAATTGGTTTAATTAACTTGGATTAATTTAAAGAATTAAAAAAAAAAGAACAATTTACCAATAAAGTGAACTCTCTGCTTCCTTGTGATAAAGATATGGATAAATCAACAAAGTGGCATTCTTAATTTCATCATAAACCAAGAGTCACTAGCAGCAAAAACGAAAGCATGAAGGAAACACAAAAAAACACCCTTGAAAGAAGACAATAAAGCAAGAGGAGAGTGTTCGGGAATATGGTTACGTTTGTTTTTTAAAATGATTTTTGCTTGATTAAAAAAAAATTATGTTTGAATTAAAATTATTTTGAAGAAAAAAACAAAATTTGAGATAAAATCACACGATTCCATCTGTTTTAAAAAAAATATTTTACTAATAATAAATAAAATATTATTAAATTTTCTCTCCATGTAAATTTTTTCTTTTAAAAAATATTTTATTTGTTGTTAATAGATATTTTATGATTAAACAGATATATTTACATGAATTTATCTTAATTAAATATTCTTACATAAACTTCATATTACAAGAATAAATATTGTATTCTATGCAAACTCTATAAGTAAAAAGAGTTATGTTTGACATAAAATGGAATTCAAATTGTTTTGAAAGAAAACGATTATAACAATTTCATTAAAATAAATTCATGTGAATATATCTGTTCGATAAATAAAATATTGATTAATAATAAATAAAATATTTTCTTCAAAAGAAAAATGACCCGTGAAAAAAATCAGTATGAAGAGAAAAAAAAGGTGCATGGAGAGAAAATTTAATAATACTTTACTTATTATTAAAAAAAATCATTTCTTGTTAATAAATACTTTTTTATTAAAAAAATGGATGTTTGTAATTTTATCTTAACTAAATTGATTAAATTCTTTTCTTCAAAACAATTTGAATTTTTTTAAATTTTTTGCAAAGATTGTGATTTACTTGTGAGAGTTTTGTATAATTTGAATAGACCATTTATTATTGTATTGTAGAGTTCATTTTCATCACAGCCAATTTTTTTTTTTTTTTTAATAATGCTCCAAAATAATGACTTGAAAATTAAGTTTCGTTTATTTGCATGTACAATGAGAGAGAATACAAAAATGGTTGCCCCTTCTATTATGCCTTATTTATTTTTGTTTTTGAAAAATATTTTAAAAAAAATTAAAATTTTTTATTTTTTTATTTGCTTCAAATTGATATTTTTGAGTATTTTTAGATCATTTTAGTACGCTGATGCGAAAAATAATTTTTATAAAATAAAAAAATATTATTTTGAAATATTTCTGAGTGAGAAGCACTTTGAAAAACAACCGCAACCACACTCCTAAAAAACTACTCAATAATAAAGATAAAAATAAGAAAAATTTAGTATCCTATAGTTAGGTTATTTTTTCGGTTACCCATTATAGTTTAAAAAATTACAATTTATATCTTAAGTTAACACAAAGGGGAAGCTTGGCAGTATAGTTGCGGTTGCTTTTTAAATAACTTTTCGTGCCGAAATGCATGTCAATGATGTTTTTTCATTTTTTAAAAATTATTTTTGATATCAGCACATCAAAACGATCCAAAACATATTAAATTTTAGCAAAAAAAATTGAATTTTTTAGAAACGCGGTTCCCAAACGGTTTCTAAGTCTCAAACCTAAAGAAATGATCAAATAACCATTTTACATGGATTATAATGGTAATCTTGAAAATAAATAAATATTTTTTGTTGATTCTTTTTTAAAAAATTGTTTAATGTTATGGTGCATATAAAATTTAGAAAGTAAAATGTGATTTTTCAAACTATAACAAATAATAGGAATTTCAACCAAATAATATGATACTAAGGGTAATTTTTTAAAAAAAAAAACTAAAGGGGATGGTGAATTCACTATTCACCATGGATGAGAATAATTAATTTATTATTTTACCCTTACAAAAAGAGGCTAATGATTGAAGGTATGATATCTTTGCAATGTAATCATTTTGACATTTTAAAATTGATTTGGTACAAAACAAATATTTTCCTTTCTTTTCGCATGGTTAAATTACAATGATGCCTTTAAAAGTGACAGTTTGTTTGCTTGCTATAAAGGGGTATTTATGTTATTGTTATGTATAGTTAAATTATCATATTATTCTTGGATTTTGAAAAAAAAAACCAATAATAGGAGCTTTTTTTGTCTTTTCATTTTTGTAAGTATAGTTAAAAGACCAACTTACCCTTTAAGCTTATTTTCTTAAGCTTAGGATCAAATAGTGTTTTAGTTATTTTATAACTGGTCTTTTTGTTGTTTTTTAAGGGTGTGGTAGGACAAGGGTATGGTCTTTTAAAAAATAAAAGAAATGAATAAAAAATATTGACACGTGCTGAGAATGTGTCAACGTGACAGGTGTTTTTAGACTATACATGTGGTTGATTCTAGCAGCCAAAAAGGCCATTTCGAGGTTGTTTTAGTTTTGTCTCGGTGTTTCCTCTATGTGGATCTTATACCAATAAGAACTCTGGCTTGTCACGAGAGACCATTTTTTTCTTCTTTCTTTTCTTTTATTTCCTCGATCTTCACGCCTTACCACCTGATTTTTCAAGTTAGTCCCTAAACTTCTATTTATTTTTTTTATTTAGTCCCTATTATTTTGGTTATGATTTTTTTTCTTTGAAATAATTCATTGAATTGGATTTTTTTTTAGATTTCATCTTGATTCAATTTTTTTCTTTGTCAAATTTGATCTCTATTCTTTTAATTGCTATTTTTTTATATAATCTAAGATAATTTTTGGAGTTGTATTTTTTTGGCGATTCCAGCCTCCATAATTTTATTTCCTAATAGATTTCATTCTCATTCTTTTGATTATTGTTTTTTTTTCTTTGCAAAATTTTCAAAATTTGTATTTTTTTTACCCGAATTAATTCTTCAATATTTAATTGGTTTGGATTTGAGCTTCTTGGTTAAATCCGTGTCTAAGATCTCATGGGTTGAAAGCTTTGAAAATTAACCCGGCTTCATGAGATTTGCCTAGGATTGCTTTGGTTTTTTTTATCATTTTTTTAATCTGATATTTTTATTTATTTATTTTATCTTTCAATATTTATTTAATTAGAGATTGAGGTTTGTTTTTCTTTTTTCCGCGTTCCATGATTATCATTTTTTTATTTAATTAGGTTACCCTAGGTCTTTTCATCTGTTATTTTTTTAAAATTTATCTCTTAAAATAAATTTTATTCTTGAATTAAATAGAATTGATTTATTGAATATAAACAAATTCCCACTTCATTTTGATTTGTTCGATTTGCTTTTCTATGACGTTTCTCTAGTGACCCCATGCGGTTTCTTGTTATGCCATCGTCCAGAATATTGCAGTCGGGTTTGAACTGTCTCAACAAGTTTTTTTTATGATGGACGATGTCCATAATGGAATGACAATGAGTTTTTAATGATTTTTTCTTTTCTTTTCCTTCCAGATATAATATCGATGGCTCATTTGTTTTGATTGATTATTGCTGGATATTTTTTTTATAGTTTAAATCAGATTATTAAATTATCTGGTCTTTTTGAATTAGTCGAGTTAATAACTTGAGTATCAAGTTTTTCTTGTTTCATTGAAAACATTGTCCACTACATACCTTTTTGTATACATAAATTTTTTTAATTGACTAGGGTCACTAATACAGTTTTTTTCTAAAAATAATTGGAGTATCTCCCTGAAGAAAGAAAGGTTGGTGGCATCAAGAGTGAAGACATTAAAAAGACTGGTCGACCTCATGGACCACAGACAAGGAAAACTCTGGCTATGTGTATCATTTTAGGACCAGATGCTACGTAAGGCATTTTCGGCCCCGACAAGATCCGACCCATCAGGATCCATGCAAGGAAGTTCAATATCAATACAGCTGGAGGAATGATAGGGTCAGAAATATTGGCGAGAGAAGGTGGACATTTTTTGAAAGGTGTACTGGACGCCAAGCCCAGTTGATAGCTAGATAGTAATGGGCCCATTTAGCTGCCAAAATGTCCACAGGAGACAGGGGGGGGTGGTGGTTTGATTAAAGACAGTCATTCTTTGCATTTTTCGTTTCTTTTCGTTAAATTGAGATGCCGAAGAGAATAAAAAGTTGAAGGAAATTGTCGACGGCAATAGCTAAGAGGGCGTTTGGCATTGCTGATGAAAAGCATTTTTTAAAAAATTTGAATTTTTTTTTTTATTTTTAAGTAATAAATTTTTAATATTTTTAAATCATTTTGATTTGCTGATCTCAAAAATAATTTTTAAAAAATAAAAAAATATTATTAACACACTTTTCTGAGTAAAAAACACTTTGAAAGACAGTCATAACCACACTTTTAACTACTTTAAAGTTCCAACTATTTTAAAGTTGAGCCATACTGTCGCTGTGGGAGATGAACAAGTCAGAATAAAACCAGTACTGAAGGAAATTGATTGACTGCAAGATTATCAGTGTCAGGAAAAGGGCGATTGGTCCAATTGATAGGGTGTTAGAAAAGTATTTTTTAAAAAATTTGAATTTTTTTTTTACTTTTAAGTAGTATATTTTTGATATTTTAAAATCATTTTGATGTGCTGATCTTAAAAATAATTTTTAAAAAATAAAAAAATATTATTGACATACTTTTCTGAGTAAAAAACACTTTTGAAAAGCAACCACAACCACACTGGTAGCTGCTTCAAGCTGTGGGAGAGGAACAAGTCAGTGTCAAAGCCAGTACTGCAGAAATACATTTACTCCATCAGATTATTCAGAGTGTCAGTGACAAAGGGCATTATCTATCTTGCCAGGGAGCAACAGACAACAATTCACAAGCGCTAAGTGGAACTATTTTGTAACATTCAATTACGGACAAAGCTAATTGCCACGTTGAAATAATACATGCTCCTCTCCTATAGCAGTCTCATCTTCAATAACAGAAACCCAGGTCTCTGCAATTTTATCCACTCTCCCTTCCAGAATCTCCACTAAAGTGAATGCTCGCATTGTGCCTCTAGACCCTGGGGAAAACACTGAAGTTTCGTTATTCATAAAGTTTGTGTTGTCAGTTCCTTGTTCAGCAACTAATCTTCGAACTCGAGGAACGATGGCCCCATTCAGGTATATAGTCTTGTCAGCACCAACCACAATCATTTTCCGAAGACCATTTCCATATGCTAGCTCTTTATGCATGTGACCAAACACAACCAGGGGAATACTGATCTTGGTAGTCTCTTTTAGATGGGATATGGCTTGTGCTAGATCTGTACATGGTAGAGTGAAATAGTTTTCCATAATACAGGACAAATAAATTGCATGTTGTGTCTGTAACAGAAGATACTCATGACCACAAGCAGCTCAGTACCTGGATCACCATGGTCACCACCTCCAAATACCCAATCTTTCCCGCATATGTCATTCAAGTTAGAACCAAGGCCTGAAAAGAAAGCCCAAAATGTGTCATTAAAAATAACCATTTCTTTCTAAACAGCTAGTCTGGAAGTAACTTTGCCGGTTATACACCTGTTGGTCCATTATGTGCAAGAAATATAACCATATGGTCTTCTGGAGTGCCCAAAGCAGCATTGTAGATTCTATCAGCACTTCCATCCATGTCTTGGACTCCATATCTAAAAGAAAATCTTTTGAACTTAATTTTTTGCTATATGGGCCACAATAAGGTCAAGGGAGAGACTCAGGTTTTTCTGAATCCAAGACAGGAAGAAAAGAAAATTAAAAAAAGAAGAAAAGAAGAAAAGAAGAAGAAGAAGAAGAAGAATGAGGCTCCACACCACAATCTCATCCACACAGTACAGAAAGTTGACTCTTTTGGTTATATGCTTGTACAGTTTTTCATGATTACATCAGCAAAGCAGAGACAACAAAGGAAGAGGATAAGGGGTTATAGAAGAGTGAGGCACAGTTGAATATATTCGCGTGTACCTTACAAGAAACAGTTGAGAATGTAATGAGCTCGATACATTTATGTCCCCAGACCTTATAAATATTATTTTGGTTTTCATTTTTTAATAATTAGAGATGCATGTAACAAAATGAAGAATATAAAAAGGTTATAAGAATGCATATTCCTGTCACAGAGATAGCAATACAAACCTTGCAGAGAGAAGACTTCTCCGGAATATCTGCTCACCACCACAAGAAAATGGCCGTCCACCAACTACACTGAGTTTTAGTGTAGGGAAATCTAATCTCTTGTAAGCTACATGCTCTTCACCAAGACTGCTTTTTGCAGACAGAACATTTCACAACTGAATTTCATTTCAGTTTTGCGTGCATGATGTGTAATGTGCTAAAGGAGAAACATTTTCTATATTTTGTTGTCCCCATTGCATGCTAGTTACCATAATGTGAGATTATATAAGTGACGGGACATAAATAAGTGAGCTGCCAGCAGGAAAAATGTGCATATTCTCATATTTACAGGCTAAAAAATTCCAACATCCCTATGAAAGTGATAATGACAGATCCAAGATAATTAAAACATTTCCAAGTATATTGTAGAACATCCTGGATCACATAGTAGATTCAATAGCCTGAGATGCATTGATTGCATGGTTATCCAAGCATAATGTCATTTAGATTAAATATTTAATGCTGCTATCCTGTCCCTCAATTTCCCCACCACACCAGTATAGTTAATGACTGATGAACTTTTTACCAAGAACCAAAAACCTGAAAGTATGGTATCTTGAAAATGGTGGCTCATACAGCCACATATTTATCTATTTCATTTTCTTTTTGTTGTAAACGATCGATCAAGTATCTAATCCAATCTCTTGTTTCAACGAAAATTGCAGCCATTACATAAGACCATTTATTCTCTTTTACTCTGTCAACGTAAACAGAGTTTACTATTGCCCTTTATCATCAAAGGCTTCCTGTATTAGCCAGTCTAACTTTCAAGATTCAATCTCTCATATTATGTCTACCAGTCAAATAGGATACATGGAATCAAATACAGAAATAATTGAAATGGATACAGCCACGTGCGAAATATGTTAGAGAACAATGAGACAAAATAATTAAAAACCAAATATAAGCAATTAGAAGGAACAACAAGATAAAAAAACATGACATCCTGTAATTTAGCATGCTTGCAGATAAGTTATGCTCACCATTCCAGCTGACGTTGAACACCATCCTTCCTCCTAATATTCAAATCAAGGAAACCAATTACAAATTTATGAAGGATTAGAAACTGCACTTGTATTATTATTTACACAACATAGTTGGTGATGACAAATCCTATGGCTTGCCTCCCAAAACTTCAAACAACAGGACTCCTAGTCCCAACAAATCATATAGCGTATAATCACCAGCATGAATGCATGTGGATATAAACAAGCACACACACCAATGCAAATAAATCTTTTACAGATGAATATTCTGCAAAGTATATGACAATTCTTGAAACATTCCTAACATGGATACTGTTTAAGCATAAGGCAACAGCAGAGTTAACTCACTTTCCCGAAAAATGTTGAGTCTTCCATGAATCATGGTTTCCTAAGATAACTACTTTAGGTAAATTAAGATCCGCAATGCTTTGGACGAGTTCCACATTCTCAGTTACGAAGTCACCTGAAAATAATCAAAGAAACATGTTCAAACAAAGTGAAAAAGATGACCGAAGGACAATCACTAAGAATAGAGTTTCCAGTTATGTTGCATATGCACAGTCAGAATGGCAAGACCACACTGAATGTGGGCTGAGATTTTAGATTATCTGATTTTGGTCAAATTAATGGACATGTACAGAATGTGCTAGACATTTGTGAGCTGTGAGGAAATTCATGAAAAATTGGTGACCAGCATGCACATAGGTCCTTTCTAAATCAGTCACAAATATTTAGGATGAAAGGTTCATGAAGGCACCATAAAAAAAAAAACTATCCAGGCCAAGAGTGAAACAGATAATGAAACAACGAGGGAGAAGAAAACCTGCCTGTGAAGAGCACCAGATCTGGCTGTATTGGACATGCAAACACATGTTAGATTCACTGAGGAAATCCATGAGCAAAGCGATGAGTTCAGAAAGCTTAAAGAATTAAACCAAAAACCTGAAAGTATGGTATCTTGAAAATGGTGGCTCATACAGCCACATATTTATCTATTTCATTTTCTTTTTTGTTGTAAACGATCGATCAAGTATCTAATCCAATCTCTTGTTTCAACGAAAATTGCAGCCATTACATAAGACCATTTATTCTCTTTTACTCTGTCAACGTAAACAGAGTTTACTATTGCCCTTTATCATCAAAGGCTTCCTGTATTAGCCAGTCTAACTTTCAAGATTCAATCTCTCATATTATGTCTACCAGTCAAATAGGATACATTGAATCAAATACAGAAATAATTGAAATGGATACAGCCACGTGCGAAATATGTTAGAGAACAATGAGACAAAATAATTAAAAACCAAATATAAGCAATTAGAAGGAACAACAAGATAAAAAAACATGACATCCTGTAATTTAGCATGCTTGCAGATAAGTTATGCTCACCATTCCAGCTGACGTTGAACACCATCCTTCCTCCTAATATTCAAATCAAGGAAACCAATTACAAATTTATGAAGGATTAGAAACTGCACTTGTATTATTATTTACACAACATAGTTGGTGATGACAAATCCTATGGCTTGCCTCCCAAAACTTCAAACAACAGGACTCCTAGTCCCAACAAATCATATAGCGTATAATCACCAGCATGAATGCATGTGGATATAAACAAGCACACACACCAATGCAAATAAATCTTTTACAGATGAATATTCTGCAAAGTATATGACAATTCTTGAAACATTCCTAACATGGATACTGTTTAAGCATAAGGCAACAGCAGAGTTAACTCACTTTCCCGAAAAATGTTGAGTCTTCCATGAATCATGGTTTCCTAAGATAACTACTTTAGGTAAATTAAGATCCGCAATGCTTTGGACGAGTTCCACATTCTCGTTACCGAAGTCACCTGAAAATAATCAAAGAAACATGTTCAAACAAAGTGAAAAAGATGACCGAAGGACAATCACTAAGAATAGAGTTTCCAGTTATGTTGCATATGCACAGTCAGAATGGCAAGACCACACTGAATGTGGGCTGAGATTTTAGATTATCTGATTTTGGTCAAATTAATGGACATGTACAGAATGTGCTAGACATTTGTGAGCTGTGAGGAAATTCATGAAAAATTGGTGACCAGCATGCACATAGGTCCTTTCTAAATCAGTCACAAATATTTAGGATGAAAGGTTCATGAAGGCACCATAAAAAAAAAAACTATCCAGGCCAAGAGTGAAACAGATAATGAAACAACGAGGGAGAAGAAAACCTGCCTGTGAAGAGCACCAGATCTGGCTGTATTGGACATGCAAACACATGTTAGATTCACTGAGGAAATCCATGAGCAAAGCGATGAGTTCAGAAAGCTTAAAGAATTAAACCAAAAACCTGAAAGTATGGTATCTTGAAAATGGTGGCTCATACAGCCACATATTTATCTATTTCATTTTCTTTTTGTTGTAAACGATCGATCAAGTATCTAATCCAATCTCTTGTTTCAACGAAAATTGCAGCCATTACATAAGACCATTTATTCTCTTTTACTCTGTCAACGTAAACAGAGTTTACTATTGCCCTTTATCATCAAAGGCTTCCTGTATTAGCCAGTCTAACTTTCAAGATTCAATCTCTCATATTATGTCTACCAGTCAAATAGGATACATTGAATCAAATACAGAAATAATTGAAATGGATACAGCCACGTGCGAAATATGTTAGAGAACAATGAGACAAAATAATTAAAAACCAAATATAAGCAATTAGAAGGAACAACAAGATAAAAAAACATGACATCCTGTAATTTAGCATGCTTGCAGATAAGTTATGCTCACCATTCCAGCTGACGTTGAACACCATCCTTCCTCCTAATATTCAAATCAAGGAAACCAATTACAAATTTATGAAGGATTAGAAACTGCACTTGTATTATTATTTACACAACATAGTTGGTGATGACAAATCCTATGGCTTGCCTCCCAAAACTTCAAACAACAGGACTCCTAGTCCCAACAAATCATATAGCGTATAATCACCAGCATGAATGCATGTGGATATAAACAAGCACACACACCAATGCAAATAAATCTTTTACAGATGAATATTCTGCAAAGTATATGACAATTCTTGAAACATTCCTAACATGGATACTGTTTAAGCATAAGGCAACAGCAGAGTTAACTCACTTTCCCGAAAAATGTTGAGTCTTCCATGAATCATGGTTTCCTAAGATAACTACTTTAGGTAAATTAAGATCCGCAATGCTTTGGACGAGTTCCACATTCTCGTTACCGAAGTCACCTGAAAATAATCAAAGAAACATGTTCAAACAAAGTGAAAAAGATGACCGAAGGACAATCACTAAGAATAGAGTTTCCAGTTATGTTGCATATGCACAGTCAGAATGGCAAGACCACACTGAATGTGGGCTGAGATTTTAGATTATCTGATTTTGGTCAAATTAATGGACATGTACAGAATGTGCTAGACATTTGTGAGCTGTGAGGAAATTCATGAAAAATTGGTGACCAGCATGCACATAGGTCCTTTCTAAATCAGTCACAAATATTTAGGATGAAAGGTTCATGAAGGCACCATAAAAAAAAAAACTATCCAGGCCAAGAGTGAAACAGATAATGAAACAACGAGGGAGAAGAAAACCTGCCTGTGAAGAGCACCAGATCTGGCTGTATTGGACATGCAAACACATGTTAGATTCACTGAGGAAATCCATGAGCAAAGCGATGAGTTCAGAAAGCTTAAAGAATTAAACCGAACCCCCCACCACCCCCCACCCCCCCAAAAAAAAAAATAATAATAATAAAAAAAATAAAATCTGGACACAACTAAAAGTAAAGTGCCCATGCATATATAGATATATACATATCAGCGACCTATTGTTCTCTCTCACAACCGAAAGCTCCTTTTATCCATTGAGGGTCGGTCCTTTACCAAATATGATAAAATTCACGAATACTCGCATCCACTGTCCGCTTTAGAAACTCCAGATTTCACTCTGAATAATCACACTGAAAACCATTTTTAAGCAAAACACATCGCCGCGACAAAACCCAATTGTTCAGTTTTAATTACCCCTAATTTCCAAAACCGCTGGCATAATATTATGTTAACCAGAAGCAGATTGAGCTTCAATCATATCAGAAAAACCTATTTAAGCACTTCCATTTTCTTATAAACAAGATTAAGAAAACAACATTAATTTGTTTGATATTTTACACTTAATTAAGCACCATGAGCAACTCGATTTTTCTTTTCCAAATCAGTAAGGGATGAACTAAAAAAAATGCTTTAATGAAGACAAAAAAAAAAAAGAGGAAAAAGAAAGTACCTGCAAAAGTTGAAGTGCTTTTGAATCTTCTTCAAGACTCCAATCATCATGCTTCGATTACCCAACAACAACAACAAAAAAATTTAACACTGCATTAATTTGGCATGTAAATAAGTGAAACTAATTAAAAAGTTAGGGTTCCTAAGGCTAAAATCCAAATAAAAAATGCAAGCTTTAAGGAACCGAAACCCACGACGTCTCCAACGACTGCTATTCGGGCGGAGGCTGCCATCGAGGAGGAGCGTACGGTGGTCGGGTCGGGGGACGAAGTGGAGCGTTGAGTAGTGGAGATAAAACAGGGAGCTGGCGCGTGTATTAACGCGCCTAAGCTTATCATAACCTTTGCTCTGTTTTCGCGCGCTAATATACCGGTAAAAAGAGCTGACTAAATTTTTCTTAACTACTGTTATTGGATTATTGAATAGCGAGCGAGTAATTAACGAACTCGATGGTCTCCACGTCATGAGGAGATGCTTTATGCCTTTATGAACCGTTAGATTAGATAAAAAGGATTAGTTTTATATATTTGGAATTAAATTCCCCGTTACAATTACCGCATTACCAAACAGTTTAGTCTATTTCTACACAAATAAACATACATTTTTCAAAGATTTAATAGAAATACACTAATGGGTAATGACGAATAATTTGTCGTAGCAATGACATTTAAAATGTAATAGATATTAAAGGAAAATCTAGAGTTTATATAAGTTTAAATCTATAAACATATAAAAATAAAAATTTATAGCAAACATGTTTTCAACACAAATATATTAATAGAATTCTAGCATTCATACTAAAAATATATTCAAACCTGCAATTGTTATTAATTCAAAGATATAGCATGCATATTAATCCTAATAATAAAATATGTTTAAATTAAAACAAATGAGGGTGCTTACTTGTTAATGCACTTTAAAATAATACAACTTTTGTTGTTGTGAATGATAAATCATTTCTCCCCAAGATTTTATTACTCTTCACTTTGTGCAACTAGAATGTTTAAAATATTCATTCCAGGATTTCAACACTACCATCTTAGTTTTAGATGTATTTTTTTTTAACAATGTCTTTGAACCAATATAAAATGACTCAATTATCTATCAACAAAGTGAACATGAGCTTAAGATTTGGGAGGAAACACAATGCATAGAAAGAGGAGAAAAACGCTAAAAATAAGGTAAGGAAGAGTGCGTAAAAGTTTGAATTTTTTTTTATAGGAAACTCTTCATTCACCTTCTTTTTATAGTTAATTTTGAAAGTTAAAATGTTAGAGAATTAATTATGGTAATAATCAATATTAATTCACAATATTATCAACTTTTAACTAGCCATCATTAATCAAGGATTAAATCTGAACATAGTGGCCATAAATATGAATTCTTAAGCTGAAGAAGCTGTTTAGATTTACAAAAAATGCTTCTAGAAGAGGCTGATAACATTCATGGGCTCAAGTCCAATTTCAGGTAGTAAAAAATAACCTTTTGTGGCTTCAAATATTATTTTACAATAAACTCAAATCTAGATCTCGGTCTGGCTCGAAGCACGAGTATGATACTTTTTTTAATATCATTAGGTAACTAATATAGCATAACCTATAGTCAAAGGTATACCTCAAATATTTGAATGCCCTTTTTTATTATCTTTTAATGACCCATACTTAGATTACTTGTAAATGTACTTAGATTACTAACAAAGTAAGCAACATCATACATTGTGCAATTCATAACGTGCATTAGGCTTCTAATTATTCAAGAACATTCCAGTTGATTTATTTTCTTACTTATATCAATTAGTATTTTGATAGTACTATTATTACCTCTAAAAAATTTATCAAGAATTTTCTCAATGTAATGAGATTAAGACAATATCAATCCATCAGATATACTAGAAAATGTTAATTAACATTTTCTTAGTAGATTTGATCATGTGATCATTATTTTCTAAAATTAGCATATCATCCATATAAATACATACAATGACATAACCTTTATATGTATTTTTTCACATAAACATATTTATCAACTTCGTTTATTTTGAACTTATTAATTTGACAACATAACCTTGTCAATTTTTTTCATGTTATTGTTTAGGTGCTTATTTTAAATTATATAATGATTTGTCAAGTTTATATACTTTTTTTTCTTGTCCATTGATATTAAACCCCTTAGGTTATTTTATATAAACCTCCTCATCAAGGTCACCATTTAATAAATTTATTTTTATACGTATTTGATGTATTTCAAGTTTGTTAATAGTTGTAATAACTATTAATGTTTATATAAGAGTTATTCTTGATATAGGTAAATATGTGTCAAAATGCTCCACCCCATCTTGTTGTCTAAATTCTTTGATAATAAGTCTAGCTTTATATTTATCAATAGTGCCATAAACTTTCATCTTTCTTTTGAAGATACACTTATGACCTAATAATTTACTTCTGAGAGGAAAATCCACTAGTTCTCATATATAATTATTTATAAAACATTTAGTTTTATTATTGTATGTTTCCTTCCGATAGGAAGTTTCCGGATAGGATATTCCTTCATAGTAGGTTCAAGGTTTATTTTTTAACAAGTATATTAAAAAATCAGGACCAGATAAAGGGAGAGAGTTGTTAAAGCGAGATTTTATTTGGAATATGTTAGGTTGTCCATTTGATGAATGTGTAAAGGATTATGAGAAAAAATCTTAAAATTACACGAAAAATTATTAAAGGGGTATCGGGATAAGATAATAATATTAACGTTTAACTTGTTGTATGAATGATTCAATTAAACTATAATATTATAAAACTTGAAGGGCTGCAAAAAGAAAAAAAAGGTATTTACTAAAAAAAAAAAAACTGCCATGAACTAGTCATAAGTGTGTCGGTACAAAGTAGAAATTTAAAGTTGGAACTAGTTCATTTTTGTTTTAGCGTTTTAGCTATATGTTGCTGCTGCTGCTGATGTGGTTGGGATTTAGATGGTTACATACTAGTAGTTTTTACTGTAAATCCGTCTTTCCAGTTATTTAGTTAACAAAAATGGGTAAATATATCTCTGCTGCCTCGTCTGTCTTTTCTTGTCTTCCTTTATGTCTGTAATATCTTAATCTATGCAAATTCTTCTTCTATTTTCTCATTCAAATCATGAAGTTAAGAAGACATGGGCCACGCTGTCTTTTGTATTTTCTCTTTCAAATTACTTCTGGAAAGAATCTGAATATTCTTGGAATTGTATTTTCCCTCTGTCAAGTAAGTTTTGTAGCATGAAAAGGAGAACAGCGCGCGCAGCAAGCATGACCTCGCCTCTCTGTGTTTCCAGTATTAACATTACATGTATAGAAAACAGAAGGTGTGGAGTCCTAAATGCAGAGCAATGATAGAAGCCTAGAAAGAAAGAAAGATGAAATATAGTATAAAAACAAAGTCAACGAAAATACAAGTATAGACCTCAAACCTTCTGCAGAAAGAAAAACAAATTAAGAGACCTAAAGATCAGTTCAGTAAAGGCTGCGTTTGAATAAAACGAAATTAAAGACTGCATTATTTGACTTTGAAATTCTGCCATTTGCAAGTCTCTCTCTCTCCCCCACACACACACACTGACACACATTTATATATATGCAATGCACTAGAATAGGAAAGCACCCCTCAACCGTCTCTTAGAGGTAGAATAGTACTGGATCTACTAACATCAACTTGCTATGCCACTATCGTGTGCCAGCTACTGTCCACATGCCTTTGATCCTGCCTATTGTATTGTGGGAGCATTATGGGAGTAGCACCGCCCCTTTGAATTGTAGCCATAGCCTGGCCAACTGCATTCAACCACATCACGACGGAAGTGATGGTGTAATTTGTAAATGAATAAAAAAGATTTATTTTACATTAAAAAAAACACTTTTTCTTAATGTTTATAAGTGTGGGTTTCTATTGTGTAGTAAATTAAGCCACGGTGAACAAACTCTTCAATTTAACTTCCTAATATTATTATATAAATATTTATAATATTCAAAGATAGTATTTGAAACTTGGAACTTAATATGAACAGTTATACTATTTCATGAATAGTCATACTGTTTGATGAATAATCATATTATTCATATTGTTTGATGAACGACCATAGTATTTCATCGTTATGTTTCTAGTCTATAAAAGCATGTTACTACACAGAAAAGAAATAACAACAAAAAATATATTCTTTTTTTGGTCTTATCTTCTTATTTTTTTAGAGGTTTAGAAGGCTTAGTTGTATCCTGGAGGTGTTGTCTCTGTGTGGGATAAATAAACACCTTAAAAATAGTGTTTTCATGCCTCTAAACTAACTCCATATTTGTTTCCGTCCTAAATTTTCCTGGTAGAAAGTGTTTTGTTTTACTGTGTACAAGTTGATCATCCATATGAAATACTCTATAAATTGTTAGTTTCCTAGCAACTTCTCATCAGCTATCAAGGGATATTCCTCATCTTCAATATGGCAATCAACATCATTCCTCTTTTCTTCTCCATCTTCCTTGTTTCATTTCAGCCCTACTTCTCCGTCGGCCAAACTGTTGTCAAAGGTGGTTACTGGTTTCCTGGTAGCGGCTTTGCAGTTTCTGACATAAATTCTACTCTTTTCACTCACCTTTTCTGTGCATTTGCCGATGTCAATAGCCAAACATATCAAGTTACAATCTCATCTTCAAACCAAGCTCAATTCCAAACCTTCACCAAGACGGTCCAACAAAAAAACCCTTCAGTGAAAACCCTTTTGTCAATTGGTGGAGGTGGCTCCAATGTAAACACATTTGCTTCAATGGCTAGCCAGTCAAGTTCTCGTAAATCATTTATTGATTCCTCCATCAAGTTAGCAAGGTCTAACAATTTTCTTGGCCTCGACCTTGACTGGGAGTACCCTTCTGATTCTACACAAATGAACAATTTTGGCACCCTTCTTACTGAGTGGAGGGCTGCTGTGGTCACTGAGGCTAAAAGTTCTGGCAAGACACCATTGATGTTATCTGCAGCAGTTCTTTACTTATCATATTACTACTCATCCTCGGTGACGTACCCTATCCAGGCTATATCAAACAGCCTGGATTGGATTAATCTAATGGCATATGATTTTTATGGCCCAGGATGGTCTCCATCAAGCACGGGACCTCCTGCTGCTTTATACAATTCTGGGAATCTAGAAAGCGGAGACAATGGGGTCAGGTCCTGGATTCAGGCTGGCATGTCTGCAAAGAAACTAGTACTTGGCCTTCCCTTTTATGGCTGGTCATGGCGTCTGACAAATTCGAATAACAATGGCCTTTTTGCACCGGCCAATGGACAAGGCCTAGCAGGAGATGGATCAATAGGTTACAATCAGATCAAGCAGTACATAACCCAAAATAGAGCTACTAAAGTATTCAATGTCACTGTTGTTACAGACTATTGTTACAGTGGAACTACATGGATTGGCTACGATGATACTCAGAGTATCTCCACCAAGGTTGCATATGCTAAAGGGAAAGGCTTGTTAGGTTACTTTGCCTGGCATGTAGGTGCCGATGACAATTGGGCCCTTTCTTCTAAAGGTTAGTGTGGATTAGACTTATGTACGTTGAAAGGGTAGTAGCTCTACCAAAAAACTTCATTGCCACAACAACACTAAGAAACAGATATAGATGTAACTGCTGAAATTAAAGACTTTACACAGCACCATAATTTCTTCTTTGATTATCTGTCTGGTTCATGTCTTTCTGATATGAGATTCTTACTGTTGTGGCAGCATTGCAGACATGGGGAGCATAGACCAAGAGCTTATTCCTGATCAAATAATAACCAAGAGACAGAAACACAGAATGTTTCTTCGATCAAATATATATCCTTTGGCTTGTCCTTTACGGAAAAGTTAAAGAATTAAACATATGTACTACTGTCATGCTTAAATTGTCTTATAAGCCTAAGTTAATAAATGAAACGGTAGGGAAACTTTTCTCTATTAATTAAAAAAAAAAGTGCATATATTTTTCTAACAGTTAAATTTATTATATACCCTTGTATATTATATATATTATTACCCCACTATACTAAATGACTTGAAAAACTTAAAAGAGCTGCTGCTGGTTTTGCTGTTCTTCATTTTCTACTTCTATGATCTCATCAGATAGTGAACTGAGAATTGATGATTTTATGTGGCTCAAATTGTGATCATATGCAACTAATTTTGAGAAAAAGAAAGATTTCTTTTTGACTTTTTCGGTTATGGATTTTTCTAAAGAGCGTGAGAAAATTAAGATTAGGTGGCTGAGAAGCACACAGAAAACAAGATAGTTAAGAAAATTACAAAGAAACCACAGCATAGTGAATCCACAATAACTAGAGAGTAGGTAAACAAGACTTCTACAATACCATGTTGTTTTAGTGTGTTTTGTTCTTAAGGCTAAGCCAAAGGAGCATGTATTTATACATGTCGTGTTGAATTTTGCCTAAAGTTTGAAAAGTCTTCAGAAGTTTGTCACAGGGAAGATTAGCAGAATTATCCAATTGTTCTTGATTCATGCGGCTACCTGAATTAACTTTGACCAAGACGTTATTTAGATTTGTTTCAGACTTTCAGCTGATTCATTTGACCATGGCATCAATCACTGTTGTATCTTATTTAGATGTTTCGTGTGAAACTGCAACTTGTATGACTCAGCCACGTTATCTATATGCAGGAAAAGCTTCTCCAATCTCCAGATTTCCTTTATTTAAGGTTATCATCAATCACGGAATTGACTACTGGATCCATGAGAGCATAAGCTAGCTAGTTACGCAGTTGAAAGTTCAAACAGCTTGTAATATCAAGCAAGATACAACAAAGAGTTTTTCTCTATTCTAGTTAATAAGATCATATTCTAGCTAATAAGATCATGCACGCAACCAAAGGCAGAGCCAAGAATTTTTCTTGCAGCAGATTATTAAATAAATATATAATTTTTTTTAAGATAAATTATTAACTTATGTATATAAATTTTTAAAGTTAATAGTAAAGTTTTAATTCAAATACACTACCTAAAATATTAAAAAATAAATTTAAAAATATATAAAATTAAAATGAAAGTAAAAATAAACTCACTATTAAAGTTATATCCTTCGATGTTTTGTGAAATATAATTCATCTATAATCGAATATCGATATTGTAACAACTCCTTAACCGAAATAAAATAACAATCTCATGTCAACTGAAAAACAAAATAATTAAATTTTTTCCAGCCTCTCTCAATTCCTCCTTCCTTCACTTGATTCTTCCTTAGATTAGTATTTTATAAGTTGGACTTTATAAGTTTACAAGGTTATTCTCTTACTTTTCTTATTTTTTTTCTTGGATTTTTTTTAATGTTTTTCCCTTACTTTTTTCTCTTTCTCTCTCGCATTTTCTTTTCTTTATTTTCCTATTCTGCTTCTACCGAGTCGGCAACATATAAAAAAAAGAAAAAGTTGATTTGTTTTATTTTTAATGGCAAATAACTATTTTACCCTTAATGAGTCGTTTTGCTTTTATTTTACGGTCTTTTTTTTGTTAGTACTACCAAACTCTGTTCATCCTAAAATTTTAACAAGATTTTATTCAATATATTTTAAGATTTCTTGTAAAATTTCAGCTCAATCTGATGGTCGGATTGAAAATTACACCTAATAACATAAAACTGGTTAAATTATAATTTTTTTATCAAATTTCTGAATTTCTTCAAAAATTCTAAAATTTTAACCCGAAATAAAACATCATATTAGATGATTTTGTGTAAATTTTCAGAATTTTTTAATGCCTCAATCGAGAATTATAATTTTTTTATATAAAACTAATCAATATAAAATCTTGTCCTGACCAGAAGCCACCCAAGCCTTTGCATGCCTCCGCCCCTGGACGCAACCGGATCATGGAATGCCTTCTAGAAAATGTCAAAGTTGGCTATATAAGAGGACATTATGTAATTTGTAGAACCAGTTTTACATATCAAGCAAGACAGCTTAGCACCTCTGATCAAATATGGCTGCCAGAACACTTCCATTCTTCTTAACTCTCATATTTCTGCTTCAACTCCACTCCTCAGCTGGACAAAATGCAGTTAGAGCTGGATACTGGTTTCCTGGTAGTGGATTGCCAGTTTCCAGCATCGATTCCACCCTTTTCACTCACCTTTTTTGTGCATTTGCTGATCTTGATCCCCAAACTAACCGGGTTATCATCTCGTCTGCAAACCAGGCTCAATTCTCTACCTTCACGCGAACTGTCCAACAAAAGAATCCTTCTGTCAAGACCCTCTTGTCTATCGGTGGAGGAGCTGCAGATGAGACGGCCTTCGCTGGAATGGCAAGCCAAGCCGATTCACGCAAATCATTTATTGACTCTTCAATCAATTTAGCAAGGTCTAATAACTTCCACGGATTGGATCTTGATTGGGAGTATCCATCCACCACTACCCAGATGACCAGTTTGGGTGTACTTCTTGCTGAATGGAGAGTCGCCGTGGCCAATGAGTCTAGCAGTACAGGCAACACTCCATTGCTTCTATCGGCAGCAGTTTTTCGCTCATCAGATTATTACACCATCAACTATCCAATCAGAGCTATATCAAACAGCTTGGACTGGATCAATGTAATGGCCTATGACTTCTACGGTCCTGGTTGGTCAAATGTGACAGGACCACCTGCTGCATTATACAACCCTGGGACTACAGTGAGCGGGGATTATGGAATCACAACTTGGATCCAGGCTGGTGTGGCAGCTAATAAAATAGTTCTTGGATTTCCCTTCTATGGCTGGGCTTGGACGCTTGCAAATGCCAATAACAATGGCTTTTTCGCACCAACTGTTGGACCCGCTATATCGACCGATGGCGACATAGGCTATGCACAGATCAACAATTTCATCGCTCAAAATGGTGCAAGCGCACTTTACAATTCAACTTTCGTTTCCAATTTTTGCTACTCTGGCACAACCTGGATTGGATACGATGATAAGGAGAGTATTTCGACTAAAGTCACCTATGCCAAGAACAGAGGATTGCTCGGTTATTTTGCCTGGCATGTTGGTGCTGATGACAACTGGGCTCTTTCTCAACAAGGTTAGTATGGATTTATCGGTAATTCAATTTTGTCCCATCCCTTTAATTTACCTGTAGGGTTCTTCTAACAATGCATTAACACCATTGTTGTGGCAGCGGCATCTACATGGGGAGCATAGACACAAAATGCAGACAGGACAAGCATATAGGTATCAGTATCTTTATACACAATCTTAATAAGACGAATAAGCCATGTTAAATAATCAATATGTTTCCTCGATATCCTAACATTTACCTATGGAATTATAAATTACATATTTTTCCCAATTAGATTATCAGTTTCTACTTACTGAGGCAGGGTCGGCTGCCCGCAGCTCGCAAGACTTCCATGCTTTGAACTGGATTTCTGTGATGATTTATAGCTTACCTCCAAAAATCTAGAGGTGTGCTTTTTTATAGTTGAAAAGAACTATTAATTAAAAACAAATTAATAAAATTACATAATGGGGTCCAAAGCCCGAAAGGAAAGAACCTACATGTGATTGATACGAGGAGTCACATCCCCCATCATGTCACCATACGATAATAAGATAAACCCTACATGTGATATTTTAATCGAGTTCTTTTATAGTTAAATTGATGGCCAATCACGTTTTCTTTGGTAAGAATATCCTGGGTATTTGGTTCAGAGATATGGTTGATTTTTTTAAAAGGTATAATTTTTTTAAAGCACAAATTATATTTTATAAAATAAAAAATACATGTTTTTTACATGGATCTTATTAAAAAAAGTCAATCATACCTCTATCCCAAACAGTCTCGTAGAATTAAAAAGTAGAGGATCAAAGATGAAAATGATGGGAAATTAGGTGATGATTCAGAAGTTTTTGCAAAATGTTTAGGTTGGTCCTTATACTTTTCACTTTCTAATTTTTCAGTCCCTTTGGTTTTATTTTTTGTTCTAATTTTGATACAAAACTTTATTTTTTTTAATTTTTAGTCATGATTTGAGAAAGGAAAGAGAGAGTCATCAGGTTTTGATAGAGAAGAGAAAAAATTGATTGGTGTTGATTTCAACCACGTTAAAGGCCAATCATAGTGTCAACAATATTTATTCGATGAGAAAAGTTCTCCTAAGGTCTTACTTACCCTTCATCTTGCTCGAGATGGTAGATCCGGGCTCGATAAGGTTTATAGTTTTTGGGTTAATTTTTGTCTTTTGAATAGATGATTTGCTAATTTGAACTCATATATGGATTTATTTAGGTCTTTATGATGATTTTTTAGCTCTTTAAAGTGGTTTGCGACCAAATCAGAAGCGATGCGTCATCTATTTGTTTGTAAAAAAACCTAGGTTAGACGGAAAACATGTCGTATGCCCAAACAAGAAAAAAGTTTAATGGGCACGCATGCGAGCTTGATCTTTATTTTAGGCTTAAGAGCTGGTCAATTAGGCATAGACTCCTTTTAAAAGTTTTTTGAAAAGAACTTTACTTGGGTAAAATCAATGAAATTGTTTTATTTTTAGTCATGAACTAAAAAATTATTTTTTTAAGATTATTATTTTTTATTTTGAGCCCAAGAGCTGGTCCATCATGATATTTTTTTTATCGGTTGATTTTAAAAAAACATATATCATCCAATTCTAATATGTCACGGTCTTATTATTTTAAAAGTATGTTGTCAAGTATGAATTAAATTTTAGGTTTATGATTGATTTTTTTTACTAGAAAATATGTTAATGATACTCTTATATATTTTTATAGCTAGAGAAAAATGATCTGGCTTGCAACATGACTGATACACTAAATTAAGTTCATGATTGAGATTAGCCAACCAATCTACATAATAGATTGGTTGTTAATTTTTAAAGGATTACTACTTATATTGTTCATTTTTTGTACTAGAAGACTTATAAATTTGAAAGTATTTGGAAAATAAAGGAAGGGTAGTTAACAATTTAAGCATAAGATCTCCAAATGAAAATACAAAATTTAATTCTTTGGGTCTCGTTTAGAGACAATATCAGATCATTAACCCGCGTTGTGCTCCAGGTCAGATTAATTTTTTAATATAAAAAAATATTTAAACATTGCTAATGTTTTTTTCTAGTGGAAAAAAAATTAAATTATGAAGAAATTGACAAGATATAACCTAGTTCACTTGACGAATCTAAAGATAACCTGGAAGATCGATAAAAATCTAGTTTGACTGAGCAAAGTTTCAAGATGACATAGTTTTTTAATATTAAAATGACAACATATTGGATTGACCTGATTCAACCCAGATTAACATGTCAAATCTACATCCTTGGTTATGAAACTATAATAACCCCATAAAAGCAAATCAAAACAAATAATGAAATCAATTCTTAATAAACTCAATGTTGAAGGATGAAATTAAAAAAAAAATCAATTATAAAAAAGATCTAAAAAATAAGTTGGGTTAGCCTACTAAATCCATAACTTAGATCATAAGATCGAGATAACCCTATAGAAAGCAAATGGAAATAAATTACAAAGTCTAATTCCCATCAGACCAATGTTAAAGGATGAGATTAAAAAAATAAATCAACTAAAAATAATAAAAGAACAACCCAAGTCAATCCATTAAATCCATGATCCAGATCATGAGACCGAGATAACTTTATAGAAATAAAATAAAAAAAGAGCTAGTTTATCCTGGGTTAACTTGTCAAACCAGTGATCTTGGTCATGAAACCGAGATAACTCTATAAAAAGCAAATCAAAATAAATTATGAAGTTCAATTCTCAACCGACCTTGTTAGATGTAACATTAAATGATGAAATTTGAAAAAATTCAATAAAACATAAAAATAAAATTTTTTTAACATATTTTCAAGTAAAAAAATCACTTTATAAAATAATCTTCATCATACTCTCAAACATTCCTTAAAAATAAAAATAAAAATAAATTCATTACAACTTCTAAAAAATTATAAAAAGCTTAAAATTAAAAATAAAAATAATTTTTTTAAAAAAATTATTACCACATTCTCAAATATCAATTAATTTAATTTGCAGCAGCAAATCATAGACAGCTTATGTTTATTTTTTTATTTAAATTTGTTTTTTTTTTATTTAAATTTGTTTTTTTTATTTGCTTTTTTTTTTAATAACTAATACCCATAGAACATTTCCACGGCCTCTTTCCTCCTCTTAGCCCAACACTAACTCAAACACCACCCAACCCAATATGTAAATCATATAAACGACGACGTTAACTCCTCTCTACTATAAAACATCCAAGCACTGCAATTTAGGGTTTCTATCAGCGAGGGTTTCATATCGGCTGCTTCAGTCTATTGCCTCCAAGCCCCCAACTCGGGAAAATGGTTCTTTCCTTCTCCCGCCTCTCTCTGTCTCTCGATGTTTCCGATTTTGTGTTTATGATAACGGGCCTTACGTAAGTACTGATGTTTGATTTCATGTTTGTTTTGTAGCCGTCACACAAGACCTTCAGGATCAAGAAGAAGCTGGCGAAGAAGATGAGGCAGAACAGGCCTATCCCTCACTGGATCCGTATGAGAACTGATAACACCATCAGGTACTAAATCCTTCTGTACTTTTTTTTCTTCTTTTATTTATTTACTTATGTTATCCCCTTTTTTTTCTCGTTCAAGAGATAAAAATTTTTGTGTTTTCGTTGTTGTTGTTGTTGTTGTTGTGAAGGTACAATGCGAAGCGCAGGCACTGGCGACGTACCAAACTAGGGTTTTGAGCTGGAATAAATGATTTGAAGTTCGAACAATTTAAGTTCTATGTAGTTTTTAATTTTGTCAGACTTGAATATCCAGAGGAATTGTTTTCTTGTGATTTTGAAGGGATTGCTGTTCATTTTTGAGCTTGATTTTATATTTGAAGAAATGGTTTAGACCAGTTCAAGCTTAATGTGATGACCAGTTATTTATTTTGTGTTGTTTGCTTGTTGAGTTTGTTCATGTGGTAATTGCCCTGATCTCCATTATATTTTCGTCTCAAGCAGGTTTTGATATCAATCAGTTTTCGGGTTTGTGATGTTTTCTAGTATTTATTTGATGGTCAATTCTACCAGTAGAATAAGCTGTTAATATGCAAGTGAAGTCTTTTAAAGAAGGAAGCAATGGGTTAGATAGTGGTTTTGACAGTGTGTCCCAGATGATGACGAAAGTTGTTAGATTATTTGTCAATAGGAAAATACAGAAGTTTGAATAACCTTAAAAGCTGAATAAGGGGTATTTGGAAATGAGGTCCTTGTGCCTGTCAAAAGAATTCTTTTGTTGTTGAAGTAGGAACTGTTGAAATAGTTGTGATGCTCATTGTTACTGCTTTGAAGTGATCTTGAGGTTGCAGGACTTGGAGCAAGAGTTTAACGTTGTAATTATGCTATATTGTGGCAAGTCTCAAATGGTTTTATTTGCAACTCCTGTCTTATGTTTTATTTCATCCTTTAAGTTTTGGGTGAAGTACATATAGAATGGATTAAGTTATCCTAAGATTGTTCCTTTTTTGGTGTATAGTATAAAGAATTAGAAAGTAGTTAAGTCAACTGGTAGAAAGTTGAAGGAGTTTGTGCTTTGGATTGATGTATTTCAGTTGGAGTGTTGGATCAGAATGTTTTCTGAATCAGCTGTCAAGAGTTATTCATTTGGGTGAGGCATAACATTTTTGTGCTTGGCTTAGTTAGAAGCAAGATGAAACTTGCTCTTGTAATTAGGAATCTAGTCTCAGGGTTGAGAAATAGGCGAAGGATGGTATGAAATGCTACTGCATAAAACCAGAAATTAGTGCTGAGTCCTTTTTGTGAAATGTAATTGTACAATCATATGATATCACGTTGATTGGTTGTAATAGCGTCAGAGTACTTATGGTAGTTGTACACTGTCTCCATGGTGTTAGAAAATATGAATGAAAGATTAATGGCTTAGTGAGGACACTGCAAGAGCAATAAACTTGTATTCTGTTGTGGAATAATAAGATTTTGTCTGTAAAAGAGGAATAAAAGAGTCCTCTTCTTCTTTAACTTGGAGATATGATTTTTGGGATTGGAAGTTTAATGAACGAATGCTTGTTAATTGTTTTGATATTGTAGTCTCTATTAAGGAGCAGTTATCTGTGAAGACTGTTGCCTGCCGTATGCGTGTTTTCTTATTGAAAATTTTCGCCTTTAGTTAATGTGGCTGTATTTAGGGTTGATTGTTCCTGGAAATGGTGGAAGTCCACTTCCTTGGATTTGGGACCCGTCCTCAGCAATGACCTCTTTAACTTGAAAGGGGATAGAGTTTGTGTACTTGTGAATTGTTCTAATCCTTGACCTGCGTCTTACAGGGTATGGGAATTAAAATACAGAGAGTGAGTTCTTCTCTCATGCAAGTTTTGCCTAAATGCGAGTGCTTCCACCTGTGCTCGTTGTCTACAAAGAACAGCCTTTTTTAATATCATTTTCTGTTCTGAATTCTCATTTTCTGTCGTTATGGCATTCTTATCTTAGCAAGAGGCATAAGCCCTGTTCGATTGATGCAATCCTGTATCGGTGGAAAGGAAACATTATTCTGGCGATTTAGATTCTGCCCAGTTCATAATGCTTCATTCTGATTGCGTAATTATGGATCATTGGGAAATTTGCGTACAATTGGGAAATTGCATAATTATGTTGGCTGCTGCGTGGAAGCTTAACAGCCAAAACAGTATATTCACAAAATTTCTTCCAGAGGCCGAGTATTGATGCATGCATGTGTCCAAAAACCCTCATGGATGTTACCAAAATAACAATGATAACAGAAATCTGGTGCCGAACCATTAGATTGGATAACAAATGTTATTGAAGGGATAGGACGATGCAAACCCCTGTAAGTTTGAATACAACTGTAGTTTTCCATAATTTGAATGGCTGTCATTTGTTTTTTATTTGCAGCCAAAGAATCCATTTTTTGATGACTTTTAATCAATAATTTGCCCATGTATGCATGCATTTCCCCCTTTTATTGGGTTTAAAATCCACGAGGATGGCTTATGGCCCTGAATCATGAATGACAGTTCCTTACTATTCATCCCATGAAACTCTGAACCTCGTTCTATCAAATCTTGACATGACAGTAGAGTGATAATATTGACAACACTGTTTTTAAGCATTCTAATTTGTGGTGTTATTGTTACCACCAAAAAAAGTGGGAACTTTGGCATGCAAAAACCACAAAGGCAAAACAAAGAAAGCCGAATTACTCGAGCTTTCACTCCTTCAATGCAACAAGTTGGTTATAAAGCTTAACTACCTTCAACAAAACAAAAAACCAAATGCTTGCTGTCTTCTTAAGGATAACAAACACATCTGATTTCTCTCCTTCTCTGTCATTTGTGTCTCCTTGATAGGCCAATGAAGGGTATATTTTCAGGCCTATTGAAGGAGACTCTCTGACCCCAAGAAATTAAAGTGGAGGTTGATATTTTCTTGTTTTGATCTTCTTGTTCGGTTTCATCTTTCATCATGGGCGACGTTTCTTTGGAACAGATAAAGAATGAGAATATTGATCTTGTAAGCATTTCTCTTCTGCACACACACACACATACATGACACATGTTTTGTATGTTGTTGTTGCTTCTCATTTCGATTTGACATGTAAATGTTTCTAAAATCACGGAAAACAAAAATGTTTATAATAATGCTGTGTTTATGTTTGTGTAGGAGAGAATTCCTGTTGAAGAGGTATTTCAGCAGCTAAGATGTACAAAAGAAGGATTGAGCACCGCACAAGGTGAGGAGAGGCTTAAGATCTTTGGCCCAAACAAGCTTGAGGAGAAAAGAGAGAGCAAATTCCTCAAGTTTTTGGGTTTCATGTGGAACCCTTTATCATGGGTCATGGAAGCAGCTGCCATAATGGCCATTGCTTTGGCTAATGGAGGAGGCAAGCCTCCGGATTGGCAGGATTTTGTTGGTATCGTTGTATTGCTTATCATCAACTCCACCATCAGCTTCATCGAGGAAAACAATGCAGGCAACGCAGCTGCCGCTTTGATGGCTGGTCTTGCCCCCAAAACCAAGGTACTTTTAGTCTAATCCTTGTTCATGCCTTCCGCTTTCATCAGCAGCTCATGTAGCATAGAAGATAACTCATTGTTTCTAAAATTAAATTTGCAGGTTTTGAGGGATGGAAAATGGATGGAGGAAGATGCATCAATTCTGGTACCAGGAGATATGATCAGCATCAAGTTGGGAGATATCGTCCCAGCTGATGCTCGTCTCATGAAAGGAGATCCGCTCAAGATTGATCAGTCTGCTCTGACTGGTGAATCCCTTCCAGTTACAAAGCATCCCGGCGAAGGGGTTTTCTCTGGCTCAACCTGCAAGCAAGGTGAGATTGAGGCTGTTGTTATTGCTACTGGTGTTCACACCTTCTTCGGCAAGGCAGCTCACCTTGTTGACAGCACCAATAACGTTGGCCATTTCCAAAAGGTATTGTTTGCTTTCATTTTGTTACATAGGATAATACAAGTTGATCGTTACTTCTAATTTATCACACAAGATATAAATTGGTCTTGGTCATGTAGATCTCTTATATAATTCTTGCGTTTTGCTGGCACTCTTTTTATCAGGTGTTGACAGCTATTGGCAACTTCTGTATCTGCTCAATCGCTATCGGTATGCTGGTTGAGATTATAGTGATGTACCCAATCCAGAACAGGAGGTACAGAGAGGGTATTGATAACCTCTTGGTGCTTCTCATTGGAGGTATCCCAATTGCTATGCCTACAGTCTTGTCAGTGACAATGGCTATTGGGTCTCACCGTCTATCACAGCAAGGTGCCATCACCAAGAGAATGACCGCTATTGAAGAAATGGCTGGAATGGATGTCTTATGTAGTGACAAGACCGGAACTCTAACCCTCAACAAGCTTACCGTGGACAAGAGCCTTATTGAGGTTAGTGAGCTAAGCCAAATCATATAATTCTCAAGGAGATCTGGGTCACATGATTCTGGAAGTCTTAAGGTTCAGCACTCACTATCTATATTGGTAATTATAGGTGTTTATAAAGGATATGGACAAGGATACCCTTGTATTACTTGCTGCTAGGGCTTCCAGAATTGAGAATCAGGATGCCATTGATGCTTCAATTGTTGGGATGTTGGGCGACCCCAAGGAGGTAAACAATTCAATCCCCTTTCTTGTGAACACTTGCAGTTCCTGTCATTCCACTTTAGATATAAATTTCATGGATTCAATGAAATGGGAACTTTATTTTGCTTTCTTGTGATCTTTGCAGGCAAGAGCAGAAATCACCGAGGTGCATTTCTTACCCTTCAACCCTGTGGAAAAGCGCACTGCAATCACTTACTATGACAACAACGGTGACTGGCACAGAAGCAGCAAGGGAGCTCCTGAGCAGGTATGCATTGATTGGATGTTTTATCTGAAACTAGCCCTTATGTTGCGAGTTCTAACTTCCTATTTATATGCCAGATTATCGAACTCTGCAACCTAAAAGGGGAGACGAAGAAAAAGGCCCATGAAATCATTGACAACTTTGCCGAGCGTGGCCTTCGTTCCCTAGGAGTTGCTCGCCAGGTAGATTAATCCATTAATTTTCTTGCTACTCATCTCATATGATTCCCCAGAATATAGAAAGCTAGATGGACTTTCTATCTGAAACATTATTTATTCGATGGCATGTGTATTTTCTCCCTGTTTATAGAGAATTCCAGAGAAGACCACGGAAAGTGAAGGAGCACCGTGGGAGTTTGTGGGTCTCTTGCCTCTTTTCGACCCTCCAAGGCATGATAGTGCTGAGACTATCCGTCGAGCCCTTGACCTTGGTGTCAATGTTAAGATGATCACTGGTGACCAACTTGCTATTGGCAAAGAGACTGGCCGCAGGCTTGGGATGGGCACAAACATGTATCCTTCATCATCTCTCCTTGGTAATAGCAAGGATGAGAGCATTTCTGGCATTCCAGTTGATGAGCTCATCGAGAAAGCTGATGGATTTGCTGGAGTCTTCCCTGGTAATGGAAATTCTCATTTTAGCATAATATATATATGTATGTGTGTATGTCTGAGTAGTCTCTAGAAGAACTGCTGCTAATTTAAATATTTAACTTACGTGAAACTTTGAATGCAGAACACAAGTATGAGATTGTGAAGAAGCTACAAGAGAGGAAGCATATCTGTGGTATGACAGGAGATGGTGTTAACGATGCCCCGGCATTGAAGAAGGCAGACATTGGAATTGCTGTGGCAGACGCAACTGATGCTGCCAGGAGTGCTTCAGATATTGTGTTGACAGAACCAGGATTGAGTGTTATTATTAGCGCTGTATTGACTAGCAGAGCCATCTTTCAGAGGATGAAGAACTACACAATCTATGCTGTTTCCATCACAATTCGTATTGTGCTGGGATTCTTGCTTGTTGCACTTATTTGGAAGTTCGACTTCTCGCCATTCATGGTTCTGATCATTGCTATTCTCAATGACGGAACCATCATGACCATCTCCAAAGATAGAGTCAAGCCATCTCCTGTGCCCGACTCATGGAAGCTCAAGGAAATTTTCGCCACAGGCGTTGTCCTTGGAACTTACATGGCAATCATGACTGTGCTGTTCTTCTGGCTTGCTCATGACACCGATTTTTTCCCCGTAAGTCAATCACTCTAAATGTCACGTATCAATGATGTTTAGTTGAATTTTTTTTTTTAACATTTTAATGTCTGCAGGAGAAGTTTGGCGTGAGGACAATCAGAGGTAAACCAGATGAGCTTACAGCAGCTCTTTACCTTCAAGTGAGCATCATCAGTCAAGCACTCATCTTTGTAACCAGGTCAAGGAGCTGGTCCTTTGTTGAATGCCCTGGTCTCTTGCTTGTCAGTGCTTTCATTGCAGCACAGTTGGTCAGTATTTGTTCCATTCCCTTTCGTTTTCCCTTCTTATCTCAAGTTCTATTTATCTACTGTAAAATCTTTTTTATGAGTTGAATGATGATGGTATGTTGCATTAACTTGCAATACTTTTCAATGAAGGTGGCGACTCTCATTGCTGTGTATGCAAGCTGGTCCTTTGCAAGAATCGAAGGCATTGGTTGGGGATGGGCAGGAATCATCTGGCTTTTTAGCATTATCACCTACATCCCTCTTGATATCATAAAGTTCATTATCCGCTATGCATTGACTGGGAAGGCCTGGGATAATATGCTACAAAACAAGGTTTCTAAACAATGAAAACATCAACTCTTTGTTGAATTCTTCTCATTTCTTTCTTTTGACTGATTGCATCACCTTTCTGCTCCTTTTATAAATCAATTCAGACTGCTTTCACAAACAAGAAGGACTATGGAAAGGGTGAGAGGGAGGCTCAATGGGCTACTGCTCAACGTACTCTTCACGGTCTTCAACCTCCAGAAACCATGTTCAATGACAAGACCACCTACAGAGAGTTGAGTGAGCTTGCTGAGCAGGCTAAGAAGCGTGCCGAAGTAGCAAGGTAATGTACTTGGCTTACACATACAACGACAGAGGTCCCTTTCATAGACACATGCAAATACTAGAACTTAACCTTCTAAAAGGGCAGGCTACCTTGAACTTGTGATAACAACATGACAACCACTAAGATTTAAGCTAGCTGATGACATTCCATTTCTTCACTTGTCTCCAATTTCTTTCCTAGAAGAATACAGTGCTTATGAATCGGGGTTCATTTTGCAGGCTCAGAGAGCTTCACACGTTGAAGGGACATGTTGACTCAGTGGTTAAGATGAAGGGACTTGACATTGAGACCATCCAACAACACTACACAGTCTAAGGAAATAAAAGAGATGTAGAAAGAAGCACATGCAAGTAAGATAGAGAGAGAGTTCATAGAGAACAAACAAGAAAACTAATGTCAGAGCTGTTTTTTTCCTGTTCAACATTTCATTTATTATTTATTTAAATTATAGGAGGGGATCTTCATAAGGGAGATTTGCTGTAGCTCCTTTGGAGAATGGAAGAATTCTAGTGGGAAATTTGAAAGCAGTGAAGAACTCAGGGGCTACATATATAATATATACAATATCTGTTTGTTCTTAGTTTCCTTCCCTTCACAAGTTTTGGTTAGCCACTTTGAATAAAAGATTGATGGATTTAAAACCCTAACAACCATCTTAGTTTCCTTCAGCCACGCCTGATCTATCACTCCTTTTGTTTAGATTGTTTTTGCTTTCGGTGTCCTTTCTTTTCTTTGCTGTTGTCAAACACACTGCGCGGGGGTGTTCTATATATATATATATATATATATATATATATATATATATATATATATATATATATATATATTTCCACCTCTTGCATGTTTAATTCGCACATGCAGCAAACAAGCAAATTTTCCCACCACTAGTATGCCATAAATTCAACACATTTTTGTTCCTTAAAAAAAAAAAAAGAAAAAAGCAGTCAGGGTATTTCAAACCAACTTTTATACTAGATTATTTTCCCCTGAAATAGTTCATCAAATAGTTACATAGCTGAGGATAGGATAAAAGTGTAAAAAACAATATATAGATTTTGCTAACATTTTTTTAACATCACGAAATTTTTTATTGAAAAATAAAAACTTGATTTTTATATTTAATAAAAAAAAGTATACACGTTAATAAATATTAAAAAAAATATACTCACTAAAAATTAAATTGAAAAGGTGAGAAATAGATATAAATTAAAATATATAATATAAAAGATAGATATAAATTAATTAAGATATATGATCTAGGAGCAATTCAGATTTTTTTATTTAATTACATGACAATATTATTTTTGAATAAAAGCTAAAAATAATTAGAATAAATATAAAAAAAAACTTGATGATTTCAAATAAGTAGGGATGTTCAGAAAATCAGTTCATCTATAATATTTACATTATCCGACTTGACCTAACCCATTAAAGTTGGATAATGTGAATATTACAGGTAATAGTGGGTCAAAAAAATATAATAAATGGATATTACAAGTTAGGTGCAGGTTGAGATTTTTAAAACCCAATCAACTCGACCTAACTCGTATAACTCAATATAAGGAACCTTATTCCTTGATATCAATAATATTTCTCTTTCTCTCTTATTTTTTTTTCTCTCTTGCCTTCACACTCACAATCATCTTTCTTCGCTTAATCTCTTTCTCTTCAATTCTCTCCTTCAAACTTCATGTTCTTAATTATTTATCAATTTTTTTTTTATCTCTTCCTGTATAATTGATTCTTTTTTGTAACCCAATATTTTTTTAGGATCATCAAAGAATAATAAAATTAATAAGCTCAACCCATAAATATCTTTAATATCCATAAATTTTTTAATCAACTTGATATATCCAACCCGCTTGGGTAAAAAAAAAGGGTCAGGTTTATATTATATAAAATATCAAAAGTTGAGTAAAATAAAATTATGAGTCAAAACCCGACCCAGTATATCCATGAACACCCTTAAAAAAATAATAAAAAAATTATCTCTTTAATTAAAACCACTTTATCTTATTACTACTTTTTTTTAACATTTTTTACCCGAATATTTTTTTTTAAATAACAACTTACTAGAACTATAAAAGCAAGTTTAAGAAAAAAATATTTTTTTTTCATAACTTTGATGTTCATTCTATCCTTGGAAAATTATGTAATTGCACTAGAAAGATCATGTTAATCTCTTTTAAGGTAAATTATGTAATCACACTAAGGATACTAGGTTGATCTCTTCCAAGTAGGGGTGAGAAAAAAACTAAAAAACCGATTAAACTAAAAAAAATAATAAAAAAAACTAAACTATGAAAAAAAACAGATTAGAATATTTAAATTTTTTTTTTGATTTGGTTCGATTTCAGTTTCATAAACCTGAAACTAAAAAGCCAAATCAAAAAATAAAAAAACCAAACAAAAAAACCCGATCCAAACTGAAACCAAGCCCATTAAAAAAGTCCAAAAAAAACCCCAAAAAACAATATAGTTTTTGGTTTTTAATATAAAATAAACCGAACTGAAACCAAGCCCATTAAAAAAGTCCAAAAACACAAACCCAAAAAGGTCAATATAGGTTTTTGGTTTTTAATATAAAATAAACCGAACCCAAACTGACCGCACTAAAACCAAACCAGACGGAACCGAATTGTTTTTACTAAATTTTAGTTTGATTGTTTTTAATATAAAATAATCGAACCAAATTGATTATGGTCGGTTTAAGAAAATAATGAATCCCATTTTAATAAAATTTTAGTTTGATTGTTTTTATAGGTAAAAACCGAACCAAATTGAAAATGATCACCCCTACTTCCAAGGTAAATTGTGCAATCATAATAGAAAGAATGAGTTCATCCCATCCTCAGAAGGCTATGAGTTGTTTCCCTGAAGCATCACTTGGAGAAAAATAAAAACATCATTACTTTGAATAAGTTAGTCAATACATAAGAAACTTATATTCTTAATTATTAACTATGGTGCATTTTATTTCCTTTTAAGATCATAATCAACTCGATGACTTGGACATCTATATTCTACTAAGATCATGGTCGTAGTTTTATAGGTGAGGAGAGAATAAAGTTTCTTTAGTAGATTCTTTTAGGTAGTTGACTCACTTTATCTTAGATAGTTGTCTAAAAGACTTCACATGTTTTATGGTTTGAACAACTCTCTATTTTCACTTGTGGAAAGCTTTTAAGCTCTCAAGGTTTCGATAACATTTATGAAGTAGACAAAAATATATAACCTGAATTTACTTTTCTCACCAAAGTTTCTAGGTGAAATAAGAGAGATTATGTTCTGACTTAAGAAACAAAAATGCTACATAACCTTCCGATTCTCTTGCAAACAGTACACATCCAATATTCATGATAGATCATGTCTCTCAAACTGATTTGGAACATTCTTGATCATTAAAGTAGTCTCTTCTACTATTAATGAACTTTATTGATACCATCAACAAGATCATAAGAATGAACATCATCCTTTTAGATGAGTGATGTTGTATCTTTGTGAAGCTTCTCTTGACTAGTATGCTGGTGCTTAAAAATGATACAAATTTAACACAGAGGACACTAAAATCTATATTAGAGGCCAGTTCTCGATTATTGTATTAGGCTCATCGAGCCTGACGATTCCTTAATTGACTAGCACCTCAATAAAGAGTCAGACTTGATTGATAAGTTGTTGATGCTCTAATAGAATAGTTGTGCCAACAGTTGCAGGGATGTCCATGGCACATTTCATTCAAAGTGTGTCTTGATTATCTGTCATTAATATCGATAAAGGATGTCAAAAACCAATTGTTGGCTTTTTTATCAGTTTCCCATAGACATCGCCATTGATGACATCTTAAAAAATCCAAGTAACTTAAGAACAAGAGTTAAGTGTTGGATAATCGAATAATCTCTTGGTTTTAGTAATCTGATCCATTCTCTCTAACCAAGATGGTTGGTGCCTGATGCCTGGTATCTGGTAAGACAAGGTGGCTGATGGCCAATAACTATAAAAGGTCTTTTTTGGTAGATTTGGAGACTCTCCAATACTTAAGTGTTGTTTTGACAGAAAAGACAATGATAATTTAAAGAGAGATTATAAAAATAAATATGTAATAAAAAGTTGAGATTGTGAACTTTTTTTCATTGAAGGATTCATGGGGTCTTCAAAGCCCATGAATTTTGTTATTTTGTGGAGAAGAGGGTTAAAGTGTTATTTTGCCTTGATATCATTACTGAGGAAAAAAATATCTGACACATGCATTAAAGAGGAATAAATATCTTTTACATATTATTAATAAGGAATAAACGACAGGTTCTTTTGAAAACTTTTATACACCTAGAGGTGTAGATAAATGAGTATCCTTGACCTTAACATTTTATATTAAAGGTCATGAGAAAAAAAAACAAATGGAGTCTTATGGCAAATAGAGAGCCTAAAAAGATAATGGGTTTTATATTTTTCTAGGATTAGCGATATGTTGAACTCAGGGATATCAGTCCGGCAGGCTGCCAGACCCACAAGTTTCAAGCTCAGCACATAGTTTGATTTCAGGGATCTTGAGTCTAGTAGTATGCTAGATCTATATGTACAAGGACTCAATGCGTAATTTGAGCTCAAGAATGTTGGGTTTGCCAGCTCGCCAGACTCACATATACATAAATTCAATGCGTCGCTGAGTTAGAAATGTTGAGTTTAACATCTTGCTACATCTATTTTTCTTTGATTTTTTTTTTAACATGTATAAAACACGCTAATCTATCATAATAATAATAATAATAATAATAATAATTAAAAAAATATAAAAAAGAGAGAATCGAAGCGTTTACCTTTAAAAAAGAGAGAGAATAGAGGTGAAGAAGACCGTGTCATCATAGGTGTCCTTCTCTTATGTCCTTAACATCGTTTGGTAAAAACTTAAATTTATTTTGCTTGAAATTAATTTGTTTTAAAATTAGCTTTTCTATCGAGCTTTGTAAAAAATCTTGTTTTGCTTCCCTCCCTTATCTACATTGAACGAAGCTTGCTATTTGTAGCCATTTATATCTGGAATTGCAACATAAAAGATTCATGATCACCCTCAACTAGAATTATCAGGAGAAATTATTCCCATTAATCTTTTAGTACACCTATTGATTCCGTCTCTTTTGTACAATTTTTTGCCCTGTACTTGATCTGTTCAAGCTCATTAGCTTTATTAGTATCCGTTAAATATAATTTTAGAAATGTGGAAGGGTTGGCTACTGGGCAAAATATAATTTAACTCTACTGTCAGAAAATTCTAGATGGAAAAGGAAAGTCCCTAATTCAATTTAATGCGCGCTATTGTTAGAAAGGAAGAAGCATTGTTCCCGGAAAATATTATAGAAATGTGTCCACGAAAAAACAAATTCTAAACTGCCACCCTTCAAAAAATAATTTACAGAAATACACACAGCCTCCCATCACTTGTGCAGCCCTGCCAATTCTACATTTGCATATGCATATCTTGAGGAGTACACCTTTTAACCATACTGTTGCCATCAAAATGCATGAATCATGCTTTAGCTGTTCACTTCCCATCACTGAACAGCGGCTTCTCATAATTTGCTTACAATCATGAACAGCATGGATTATACTTTCCGGACAATAACACGCCTTTCATGCTTATATTCTATTTCATCCCTTTGGTGCATTACTATTAGGGCTCGTCTCACCTGCCAAATGCAATCACAATAACAATAAGAACACTAATATGTATAGTATCTATGATCTCAGATCTCAGAGAGAGAAAGCTGCTACTTGCTAGGCTTCATCAGTAGAGGCCTAATCCATGGAGATCATAACTATGTGAGTCTATTATAAAAAAAGACAGCAGTCAGGCTAATAGGTGTTTTCAGGCATCAGGCTTTGAGAACTTGAATGGGTTACAGAATGATTTTCAGTATATCACATTAACAGATATGTAAAGTAAGAAGCAACTAAATGGTATTGAAATTAAATGCTTACAATTGATTCATTCATTCCCATTCTGGCAAGTTCATCAATCAGCTTTCTTTCTGATATGCGCATACCAATTCCCAGTCTTCTCTTTATCTGAGTTTCTGCTTGCTGTTTGTTAAGAAAAAGAAATCATTAAGCAGGTGAGTGACAGACAACAAACCAAGGAATTTCAGAACAGGTTGTTGAGAAACTCATGACTGACAGAAAATAGAACAAAGGGTAGCAATGTCATTGACAAACCTTTATCTCAGGAGTAAGAGTCACTTGTTGATTTATTCCCGACTGTGCTGCTTCGACAGTAGACACCTTAAAAAGATTTACTGCTTCAATAACATCCGCCTCAGTGGCAACATGGGACCTAATTAAAAGTTCATGAATGAGTGGCAAATCAATATACCAAAATAGAGACAAAGGGAAAATAGTAAAAGAAGCACGCAAATCTGTTTCAGCATGCTCTCAAACTTGTCAACTTTAATAAACTATACTTACAATTTCATTTTTGCAAGAGCCTCACTCAATCTTATGATAGCTTCCAGCTGCCTTACAGTAATGGGTACAGCAGATGCCTCCCCAGTTTCATTTGCCTGCTTTCTCATATCCTAATCAAATTTCCAGATTGATAACTATCAGACTAGCAGCCTACAGCGTTCTTACCAAATACACATGGTGATAATGCATAAATAATTTAAAACCAATTTTCAAAAGAATTGCTTTGCAGTGTTGCTGATTGGCTGGCCAATAATCAAGTCAATTTGAGTAATTAGATCTGGGCAGTCAAAACTAAATCTTGGAAGAGCACGTGGACTGGAACAAGTGTGAACACCGAGTTTCACAGAAAATGCATCCAATTTTATCCTCAGACAATCAAATAAATGGCAGCCTTTTCTAGAAAAGAATTAAAAAAACAAATACCTGTCTGAATCTGACGTACTCATTTTGCAATCTACTGGATGCGGACTCTGACAGCCGGGGATGGCATTCAGTTCGACAGTATTGTATGTACCTGTGAGAGCCAAAACCTACATCGTTTAGCTTCTCATGGTCTCCTCACCAAAGAAGGATTGTGAAGAGCATATTCTTGAGTTTGACAAAAAGATACCTTTTCAGCCAATTCTCTTCTTTAGCAGTTCTGCTATCACCCGAGGTTTTATTAGCAGAAGCATGAACCTTAATGATATGGCTAGCTATAATCTGTAACAGAAGATTTTTGGTTCAACCATTACATGGACTCACAGGAGTTTGAAATCGACAAGAATGCATGTGATACGTTAGCTGTTCTTTTTCAAATCCATCAAAATGAGCCTTTTGATTGGTGAGAAACAATCATATTTAGTTTTCAACATATAAACACGTAATTTTATGATTATATGGTCTCGTCTTTAAATCCATCAAGAAACATAATGGCATCCATACATTTCCTTGAAAAGCAAAATATCAACTCACGTGAAAATGCTTCAGATGAGCATGCAAATTACCTTATCTCGACCATAGTCTCTTTTATCCTTCACAATGAAGATTAAGTCAAATCTAGAAAGAATTGTTGTCTGTAAATCGATATTCTCCTGTGCAGTCTGGAAGGAGAGCAATAGTAATATTATCTTATGCCATCAAAATTTTGCTGTGAGAAATTGGCAAAAATGAACGAGAAACCATAGCTACTAACCTTGAGATCATCATAACGACCTGATGGAGGGTTGGCAGCTGCAAGCACTGATGTCCTAGAATTGAGTACGGTTGTTATTCCTGCTTTTGCAATGGATATTGTTTGCTGCTCCATGGCTTCGTGAATAGCCACTCTGATCCACACAGACAAAATCTTAAGCATCCCCCAGGAAACACAATTGGCAAGGTGCGGCATTATCTACTTCGAGTTCAATTACCTATCCTCTGGCCTCATTTTGTCAAACTCATCAATACAGACAACACCTCCATCGGCCAAAACCATGGCTCCTCCTTCAAGATAAAATTCACGCTGAAATCCACATATTTGTGATTTAAGTTAGAAGACTTTCATAGTGATATGAAGGAACAATATTGACTATCTAAAAAAATACACTACATCTAAAGCAATGGATGAAAAACAAATCCCACTTCTATACATGCCAAAGAATATTGAGAACTTACTGAGCTGCTATCTCGTATAACAGAAGCTGTAAGACCAGCAGCTGACGAGCCTTTTCCAGAAGTATATACTGCTACAGGAGCGGTCTTCTCAACAAACTTAAGAAACTTTACAAGCAAAGAAATTCTAAATCAGAACCTCACTTCACACACAAAAACAAACACGCAACACACAAAGCATGAACTTTTAACATAATTAAGATTTTCCATGCTAGACAAAATAAAACAGTGGAGATTGGAGAAATCCTTTTAGTAGAAAGATGCATAAATGAGATCACAACGCCACATCCCACAACTTCTAAAGAGCTCTTAACTCAAAACTCAACCACATATAGAACTAACCTGTGATTTTGCAGTAGATGGGTCACCCAAAAGTAACACATTAATATCACCTCTCAACTTCACCCCATCTGGCAAATTCTGCACTTACAACGCAATTGTTCAAACATCAATAAGCAACATACAATCAACTGATTGAGTTTCAAGATATGTACCTTTCTCGATCCTCCAAATAAAAGACAAGCCACAGCTTTCTTCACATTCTCTTCTCCAAATATAGAGGGAGCAATCTTGGAGCGTATGACTTCATGTGCATCTGTTCTCGAGGCAAATTTTTTGAATTCTTCTACCTGCTCATGGTACATAGAGTCACTTGTCCACCAGAATCAGTGCCCAAAACACAAGCAAGAGGTTTCCTAGCAGCAAGGAAATTGGTTGCGGCAAGGCAGCATAGAGTTTAAGCCAGAAAAAAGCAATAAGAAGGGCATGCCCTAGTGATAGAAATTTTGCTAGGTAAATTTAACTTCCTATCTATTCTCAAAATAAGCAGCAGCAGATAAAAACTTCCGCCACGCATGTCATACTCTAACCAAGTTAAATAACATGTCTCTAGAAACCAGTCATGCATGAAAAAAAAAGTAGTGCTGTAATCTATCATGAAAGACAAAAAAGTGGGCGCTGAAAGTTGTTCAAGCAGTTTTAAACGGTGATTTCTAATTCTACCTCTTCTTTTGTGAAAGCTGCATGACCTCGAGAACTGGCCTCGTTTACTTCTTCTATTCCAACTACCCTGATATAAGGTTGTCTCACTGCAACTGCTCCTCTATGGCTGCACGGAGTTGAACCATTAACAACAATTCAATTACCATCAACCAATACGCATAAACATGGAGCTTCAAAACGTTCATATGAAGTATAATCATTCTTACGAGGCTGATGAATTGGCTGCTTGAAAGATACTATAAATCCCTATGATGGTCAATCGCGTGCCAGGTACAATTCTTTGAACAAGATGCCGATCCACGGAGAGAAGCATGTTTCTTGGAAGCTCTCCAGTAGGGACATCCTTTAGCATCAACATAAACACAAACCAGTAAAAAAAAAGTTGTTTAACTCAACACCACCATTCAGTTTACTCAAATCAAGATTATTACCTCTGGATTTTCCTGCAATTTCAAGGTTTGCTGATCAACATACTTGCTCTTGTCAGGAACCACAATCCAAGGATCAATGGGGCAAGGTTCTTCACCAGCCTGCACAAAATCCCTTTAAAAACGAACTTTGAATCATAAAACCAAGAAATGCAAGGAGTCTAAGCAAAGGGTTGAGATAAACCTGAGGAACCGCCACCCATTGCCCCCCGGCCTACATGGTCACTCTCCTTGCTTGCACTTACACACTAGACTCACATAAGTTGCCTTTGCCTTAACCCTTGAAGCAGCTACGGTAATCCCAGCTATCTTGATCAGCTTAGAAATATATTGAGCCTACACACAGAAGACGGGAATTAAAACAAGGAGTATAATACACATGTTTCCAAATCCATAAATATTTTAATCTAAAAATTAATAGTGATAAGAAATAAGAACCATACAAGCTAAACTCTTCAACGTATTGGAAATGAAAAACAATTTCTTTCCTAAAAAATCAAACACAATATATTTATTTATACATCAAGATTTTAACTCACCCCAAGCCCCCCCCCCCGAGCCCCCCAAAACCCCCACTCCCCTTGGTCCTTCATTTCCCCACTCTCTCCTTGCTCCTTCAACCTCAAACTCTGCAACACCTCCGCTGCCGCCGTCTCAAACTACAAAGATACCCAGAAAAAAAATTAGACAAAAAATAACACTTCATAGATCTCACAGATGCAACAGCGCGTGTTTTCCACGTAACTCATAAACGCGCCTACCAAAGCCAAGTAATCGGAGGGAGAGGAGCGGAGGAGGGAAGGAAGCTCAGCATCGAAAGCGAGGAGATCTTCAAGGTGGACAAGGAGAGATTTAGGATTGTTAATGAGACTTTCACGGTATGGGAAAACATTTTTATCAGTCTCCAAGTTTCGTATGAATTCCTTGAATTTACGGAGGATGGTGTGGCGGCTTGGAGTTGCAGCCGCCGCATCGGTTCCGGATTCAGGGAACTGCGCCTGGTCGCTGTAGTACACCGCTCCTTCGTCCCACCCTGACATCTTCTTGATTTTTCTCTAACTCAAACAGTCTCCCTCTTTCTCTTCTTTTCTCTGCATGTGTGTGTGAATGCAAAGAGGAGGGTAGGGGTTAATTTGGGGAATTTAAGAAGGGATGTTTTGGCGCGAGTATTTGGCGGGAAATTGGCGTGTGACACGTGCCTGTAGCGCACGACTATTCTCTGACTTAGGAGGGTTTTGAGACGTGTCGTTCTGTTGTTAGACGACATATTGGCTTTCAACAGCACTCAGAACACATGCGGTTCGTTAGTGTTTGATTCATAGTTTTGAAACCTGATTCAGCGGGTTAACCCAAAACCCGATCGATTCAGACTTAAAATTGGGCAGTATCTAAGTAAAAACCAGTTAGAAATTTGACCCAGCAAAACCTGATTGACCCGATAAACCCTACTAAGACCTGATCTAAAAAGTGTACTTGCACTATCAGTAGTCAAGAAGAAAAAGTCAGGCTAAGGACTCTTTACCCTCGATTCTTAGCATCTCAAGGAGACGATCCTCTGGAGAAGAACATTTGAAACTCTATCTCTTGGAATGAATACCTCTTCCTTTGCTTATGCCATTTACCTAAACAAGTAAAGAAAGACTTCAAAGAAGGTAGGAAATTCTCTTCTCTTTCAATACGTGCCTGCTACTGCAGCAGCTAAAGAGGTACGAATTCGGACATAGAAGCATTAGGAAGATTCTTTCTAGTTTATGTGATTTACTCCTTAAATTAAATAAGATAGTTAACTTACTTACTTTTGAAAGGACTTCTTATTTACGAAAAGAAGAAAAGAAAAGAGAAGACAAACGTAAAACTCATCCCGATGGATGTGAGACAGCAGAGGATGTGGGAGTTGCGGGTGCTGTGGTTGGGCACAAGAAACTAGAAGAGAGAGAGAGGTCGTGCAGTTTTAGAGAGAGATTTTTTTTGGGTTAACGCGCGTTAACTCATTTGACCTATGACCCGATCATTATACAAAGTTGACTACCAAATCGAGTTTAAAAACTATAGTTTAATTTGTTTATCATGGCAAGAAAATAGCATAAATTTGTAAAATTAATGCAGGCTTATTGAGAAAATTGCTAAAAGAAAAGAAGAATAAAAAAATTTATTTTCTAGCTTTAAATAAAGAATGAAGCGCATTTCTTTTTGTTTTAAGCTTCAACACATTCAGCACAAGATTACTTGCCAATAATATTTAATCCAAAAATACATAAAATGTATTTTACATTGAGGATCATGCATGGATGTTTTCTGTTGCATGGAATTATAAATCTTTGGAGGGGGAGGACATGGCATCCCTTTGCTGTGGTTTGGTTGAGGAGTGAATACACAACACATCGCCTAGTAGAAACCCAACTGGTTTTTACATTATACACTAGGAACGGCTGACCAACCTCCACTGGATCAGTCAAGGTAGCAGCATTATTCTACCCTCTACACTTAGAATATCCAGATTCTATGTACATCATATATTGCATCTCTGTCAGTTTCCTGCATTGATCTCCTCGGCAACCATGGAAATGGTTTCTTCGGGAAAGATTACTCTTAACCTTCAGGTTAAATTCAATCCTCAAGTCATTTCATTTCAAGACAAGTAGCGTTGATGTTTCAAGTACCAGAGTGCCCCTTCTGCTGCATCCTCTGCTGCAGCTTTCTTTTTCATCTGAGGAGACCCAACACATTCAAAATTCATTTCTGGTGCTTCTTCTATTTCCACAACCACCTTGTAAGTGAAGCTGCAAGTGCATGAATTCAGCATGTTAAGACAAGGTCCAATTAATTCAGGTAAAAAGAGGTCGTGCCTCTACAAAGAATAGCAAGCTACAGGACATGATACACAGGACTGATGAATTTCCATGATAGATATTTCGATGCCAACAAACAGTGAAACAGCAGGAGAAGGAAGGGGAGAGAAGTAGAGACTGTGGTTGGGGGTCATGTAATTTGAATGAGATTCCAAGGGAGGAGGAGCATTCCATGAGATGCTTCGAACTAAAAAACAGCCCACGAGAATTTCCTAATGTTGGGTACCACTTGTTCGTGAAGGGCAATTTAAACTGACCTCAATCATCTCATGTCATGCACAAACTGTCTGATTCAGCAGAAAGGGGACAAACTCCTCCAATGAATTCTCATTTATGACATACATGTAGCCTAATAGTAACTAAGTTGCAGAAAAAAACTCGGACTTTAAAATTTAAACCTATAACACTAATTATTCAATGACATAACAGTTCTCAGTGCAAACAGTTTTCAAGATATATAGGTCAACATTCACCAAAAAAAGATCAGACTTACTACTTTAAGTGACTTGGTCCTTCTTCAGTGCAGCATTCAAATGAAGGAGGTTTCCAACTGTTAGCCGCACAGATTTCACGCAAACGAGATCTGGCTGTTCCAAGGTCTACTTTACCTGAAAAACAATTGCAAATGTCAGAATCTCTGTACTTATTGGCATCCTGCAAGTATGATAAGCATGACAAACCTGTGATATGCACATCTCTGTCACATCTAAGATCTCCAGTAGCCCCACTGGGCTGCCCTCCAGTGAAATCTAATGGAGATAGAGACCAAGCATCAACAGCTTCAAAGCGGGGTGGACAAGAATCTCTCACTTCATAGCTGCAATTGATGCCCAAAGGTTCCTGTATCTTCGAGTTTTCAAACCCATGGGCATCAAGAGCTACATCTATAGGGGTCTCATCATATCCTATCAATTTGGCTTCCATCTTCTGGCTATTCCTTAAAACCTCCTCCAAAGAATTAGTCATTGGTATGAGGCCTTGATCCTGCATATCAGAGGTAATGACCTTCAGAAAATGAAGTTGGATACAGGACACATTAAGAATATCAAATAACCCCTTTGTGCATAGTGGCATGGGTATCAGGTGAAGCATAGTAATGGTTCAATTAGAAGCAGCAATAGATTCATGTGTGCACGTGTCCATGTATTTAGCACCAACTTGTTTCTTATTTTAAGAAATCACATATCAAATTTTCTTAGATCTACACCATTGTATTACAATTTCGTGGTGCAATTCCTCAATCTCTGGTGATTTCAAAAGCAAAGCAAGCATGTGTTAGGTGACACTCCGGAATATGGTTTTATATTACTCTCTAACAGTTTTCCTAGAAGCCTCTCATCTTTACATGAGTCATAAATTTATGTACTACTGTGCTAAATGCTCATAAGCAATATTTAGAAAACAAATGCAAAACAAAAGCTCATTTATACAGCAAACGTGCATATTCCAATGCTAAGTACTGCTTCTTAAATTGGATTTGCAGACAAGTGAGTGATTCTGGAAGTGGACTCTGTTGTTGAAAACGTGGATCACACAGAGCATGCAACAACAATTAGCAATCTGCTACATATTTTTGTCACAGCTAAACTCCAACAGCTTGCAACATAATGTTGACTTAAAGAGTAACGGGTTTCTTAATTTGGGGTTCCATAATTAAATAGCCTAAAAGCTTCCAAACATTCAATCAGTTGAACAAAAGAATGCTCAAGACTTTAAAAAAAAAAAAAAAAGAGTTTTCCTATTGTCCATCGTATCTCCTCCCACTCCCAACACCTCAGTTTCCTAATATTTGTTAGTTTAAACATTCTTGGCAGCTTTAAAAAAAATAGTCAGAAGAACTGACATTACTAGTTAGCATTTTGATGGAAAAACATGATTTTACATTAGTGATTTAACTTTACTATAAATGGAGTCCAGGTGCCAGGAAATTGTTCTTCAAGAAAAATTTATAACTAAAAGTATCTGATTCAGTTGATAATCTCAGAGTAAGAATCAGTAATTTCACAAGGTGATGAGCAGGTAAAAAAGATCCACAAGTATACAGGTTTTACCTTCAGCCTCGCATATATTTTTTCTGAAGCCATTCTAATAGCCTCTTTTTTATTTGAGCTGCTCGCAGAAGCAGATATGTTCATATCTTTACCATTCAGTGTCACATCAACTGAAAAAGTCCTGCCCTTCTTCGATGCAGGAACCTCAAAGTCCCAATTATGAGACTGGCAAAGTTCTTTCAATTCCCTCACAGGATTTATCTGCAAATTGGAAAAGCTTGTGATTGGATCCAAGAAGGATAGCATTATCTTCCAGATGTGGTTCAAATCAAATCCCGTGTCAAGAAGAATGGCACCCACAGAAGACTCTACCAAATCACCAAGAACCTGTATTGGTAGCAAGATTATACAAAATTCAGAACTCCACTAGAATTGTAAAATGAAAATCCATATCAATAAAACATGCAGTATTAACAGAGCTCTAGCTGCTCTCACTAGGCACCACTAATATTCCTAACTTCAGAAATCTTCCATCAAATAATATTGAACCTCAATATTCAAATGTTTTTGCCAAAATTACTATTTCATAATAAGCATATTACATGATAACTTAAATAACAACAAAAATCTTGTCATCGGATCCCAGTCCCACAAAGTGGAGTAGAGGATAAGCATGGAAGAGCAAAGCACTACCCTCTAAGAAAATGTGACACATTTTCCAATTATAACAACCACCACAAAACACATTTTGAAAGCAGCAAAGCCAAAGAACCAAAAGCATAGCAGTTCCATAGAAACTCCTTTTCCATCACTGGGACCTTACTCTAGAAATTTTCAGTCCCTGTTATCTAGACACTTTAATTCATGCTTGACAATTCTCTTAGAAGAGTTGATTTCCAAACCCAACCAAGGTTTTGAAGAAGCAAATTAGTCAGACAGCAAGCAAAGGTTTTTTCCTGTCCAACCTAACCTGAACTCAGGTAAAAAACACTTGTTCCTTTGTCTTCTTACATTGCTGTTTTTCAATCATGATTCGGAGATTTGAATGTTTTCTGCAGTGAAAACTGGGAAAATATTCAAAGGGAAGAAGTTCCATCAGGTTGCCAGCATATGATGTGTTACTGAGGCCTCTTATCTTGTTGATGATGCATGACACAGTCTTTAAAAGGCACATCTTGCCTCTTGTAACAGACATCCCAATTTCACTTATTTGATTAAAAAAAATGATGATTTAACTGGCAAACCCCAGAAAGTGGAGTGGGCACTAGACCCGTAAAGTTAATGATGTTTACCTTTGGGCATTTTGGTCCTTCCAGCAGACGCCTTTCTGATTTAGGTGTTCTAACAAAGTCCACAAATTTTTTTGTGGCCGCAGAAAGGGCATCGGAATCACAGATAAGATATTCATGGAAAGATCGATCAACAGCTACACTGGCAAAGGCCCTGTTGTTCACCAACACTGATCTCAGATCTGTCAAGTGACCTGGTTTCATTTTTGGATAAACTGAAAATAGATATGATGTGATCAAGTAATCCAAGACAGCATCTCCAAGGAACTCCAATCTCTGGCGGAAACATCAAAGTCATAGCAAATTGCAGTATCATAACACCAAATTCTCCAAATTAGTTAGTTTGGAAAAAATTGTGAAGGACAGAAGACCATTTCTAGCCAGTTTCTCAATTGAAATAAGACCTAGTTACTCAATTGAAAATAAGAGTTCATACCTGATAGCAACCCCCTCCATTCTTGTGGGAAGGATGTACAAATGCCTGTAGAAGAAGACCTTTATACAGGAACTGATGCCCCAGCAAATTTTCAAGGGTAGCAAGGTCCATGGAAGGATTAAGCATTGCATAGGTCCTGCTTGCTTGGCAAATATTGATAACTTGTGAATCATCAAAATCCACTTTAATACCTATCCATCTAAGAAATGCAATTGCGGCTTTAAAGCCACTGTCAACTAGAAATGCTCCTATGAGAGCTTCAACCACATCAGAAACTGTTTTCTTATGTAGCCAATGGTGACCTTTGCTGCATCTGACTTCACTACCCTTTGCTTGGCCAGTCACATGGCTTCCACATTGAGAATGAATAGTTCCTTCTGATTCCTTGGTGCAAATTCTAGGGCAAGGATGACCCAAAGCAAAAAATTGGTAGGGATCAAATGGTTGATCACGAATAAATACCTAAAAAGGGCTGAAACATATCACTTAGATGTTGAAACAAAAGCAAAAACTATTCAATATCAGAGCATGAATTTTCTGTGCAGAAATTGTTCTGTGTGGCAATAATGAATATGTACTATTGGTCTATGGAAACATATTTTCCTAACATTTCAACATAAAGAGCGGTGGCCGACGCATTAAACACGTGGAATAGAGAGGAAAAAAAAAGCAAACAAGACTCCTTTCCAGTATGACTGTCTAGGATAGTCACTTGCCTGCAGTTTTCATTAGTTAACATCAAATTTTACCCTTTCAGCCTTTTTGGAGGTCAATCCAACAACTTATAAATGCTAGATATGAGAACTCATTTTTTGCAATTTTTTAGGTAATGTCAAGTATCAAAAAAACAAAGATAACTATTTGATAGATGAAAGACTATAGATGACTAATTATACAGATCATTTTCAAAAATATTATCATACCTGTAAATTGTTCCTACTTGCTAGCTTGAATAAATTGGAATTGTTAACAGCATTTGATCGTTTCCTAGTTAGCTCCCCTTCATCAAGGGTATCATGCAAAAGAAAAAAATGCCGACCGACAGCAAATTTGAGGAAAGCATCACCAAGAGTTTCAAGTCTTTCAAGAGAAAGACGCTCCTGACACTTCTCTGTGGTGAGAGCTTCTAAAACCTAAAAATTAAGTAGCAGGTGTTAGCGGCAAAGGCAGTTCACCTATATGTGGATAACTTAGCAAATTGCCAGCAGAATTCTACTGGCACAACTACTTGATGCATTGCTTATCTTGTTTTACATAAGATAAGCAACTGCTTCTCAAGACCAGTACTCAAATTATTTTATACAGGGAGAACTTACTCTATGGGCGGTAACTTTATCTCCTTCAGAGAACGAAGCAGATAATATGCATTTCAATTCAATGGCTACAAGCAAGTTTTCCAATCGGTGCATAACTGATGGAAGTAGAGAAATAGAACTCCCAATGTCTTTAGAGAATCCTATTATCTTCAACTCACAAAGCTCAGGAGCCAAATCAACAAAGTGCTCATCCAGTTCTTGCAATTCTGTTTTAGACAAAAACTAATTTACAAGAAAAAACAAACAATCACACACACACACACACACACACAGAAGTAAATATCAGTAAATAAATTTGACAGAGTATCCAGAGGAGGAGAGATCAATGAAAGACAGGAAACAAAAATAGTGCAAGGCGGATGACTATAGGCATTTGCTCCAATGGTTAGGGAGGTGGGCTTGGCTTGATAGATCCTAGGTATGTTTCTTGAAAAAAGAAAAGCTGATAGGGCAACAACAAGAACATATACCAAACAAAAGTTCCTTGGACATAATATAGTTACTCAGCCACCTACTAATAAGACATCATTCTTCAACCCATGCATGGTCTTAGTTGCACTCTTAATTTAATGGAGCAATTGTGAAAAAGTTTATAGCTCATCCATACCAGTTCAGCATGCAGCTTATATTTTACCACTGCTTATATCTCAAGTTATTTTTGTAGTTCAAGTGCTGAAACAGTATAATGCCATGAACAGGGGTGATTTCAAGTTATTAACGCTATATTAATAAGACAGTTATTGATTCAGTCACTGACACGTCAAATTCACAACTACTGATTAGACCAACAGCATTCAGTACTTTTCTTTCATATGAAACCAAATTTCAGTTCATTATTCACCTATGCAATGCATGAATGATCCCATCCTACCATTACAGATGCTTTTGACTGTCTTCATGATGCTCAAAATTCTGCCTTCAGAAGAACACTAAAATTAACCGCACAAATAAATAAGCAAATGAACACTCCCAATCCCTAATGAAACTAAGTTTGTTGATGCCCAAGTTCTTCATGTTGTCCACAGTGACTTATTTTTTCATACCTTTTCTTTGTTTATCATACTTTAATGCATCTGAAAAAGTAAGCCACATTTGCAGACCAAATTTAGTTACTAAAATCACTAGTTGATGCTAGTTCCCTTCTCAATTCGAATGCATCATACTTTAACTTCATTCCACTAATTTCAGAAGCCCTAACCAAAGCAGTAAGATGGCCACCTGTCATTTAGACTGCACTAGACAGGCAGATAACCCCTATCTCAACTATAATGTTCAAGCTAGATATGAAAGAGGCCAATATTACAACTTCAAATTTAGTGCACAGTCAAACTTATTGTGTTTTCTCATGAAAGAGATATGTTTTTGGTCCCTTTTCCATTAACCGGGTCAATGAAATTAGAAGTTGGAACCAAAAAAGAAAAAAATCTTGAAGTTTCTTCTCTGCAAAATTGCTCCTAGTGAATAGATAATTGCAGATTCCATACAACTTCAGGCAACATGCATAACAAAAATGAAAAGCAAAAGGAGAAAAATAGGAGTGAAAGTTTACCTGAATCCTCTTTCTTTCGGTTGCATAGCAAGTTGCGCAAACAAAAGAGTTGTTTTGCACGCAAAAGAGGTTGTTCTGGATATCTAAGATGAATGCCAAACCTAATAACAGGGAGTTTTTAGTTTAAAATTTCATCAAATTTCCCTGACATTAATGCTGAAACTATCCTTGGCATAAGAAGAAATAAGGACAATATAACACATAATGTTTCAGGAGGAAACTATAATGAAAGAGGTTGTGCTGGATATCTAAGAATGAATGCCAAACCTAATACCAGGGAATTTTTAGTTTAAAGGTTCATCAATAGCTTAATAAGAAAGTAAAGACAATATAAAACATAATATTTCAGGAGGAAACTATAATGGTTTAAACATCTGTGGAGATATTTAAGAAACCAAGCCACATACGTTGTTCTTAAGTGATCCTTATGACTCCGAGTGTTTGAACCTTTGCATGGACTGTCACCATTCTTTTCAGGAACAATGTTAGTAATGAAGTAAAATTTTTTCTGGTGTGGAGTGTACACCAAACTATTCTCAACATCACGGATACTACTGCAGCCATTAGCAAGTTGCAAGCAATCATTTGAAGGAAGAATTCCCTTGTCCACAGCATTGGCTGGATTCTTGAAAACAGGAGATGATAAGCATCGTCTGATAATCTCCCAATCTACAGTCACTCTCCTTTCAGAGACATGAAAAATAACAGGAAGCAATAGGTAGCAGGTTGGGCATGATTTAGATAATGCATCCTTTCCCAAGGGAACATATTCATGAACAAATTCTGATCGATCGAGAATGGCCTTGAGAAACAACTCTTGAAAGTTTGTTGCATATGTGATCTGTACATATACAACCAGTAAATAGTTGGAACCATGTTAAGCATGACATTTAGTAGCAAAACTGTGGTTTACCTCATCTGTACTGAATTTTGAGAGACCTGATGGGACAAGCTTTGTCATCACAGATCTACCACGAGCCAGGTGAAGTTCAAGACTCATTTTATCAGCCTCGAGTGGGAGTGGTGCCTTCAGAAAAAGACCAAACTGCTTATAGATCCTGTCTTCAGGAACAGGACAAAATTCAATATAGTAAGAGTTAAGGTGGATAGGCTTCTCCAATTCAGTCCACGATTCCTTCAGAACAGCAGGAACTAGCATCTCACGTAGTTCTCCTCGTGAATCGTTGTCTGCCAACAAACAAAAACATTATTGATCCAACAAACTGAGAATAAATTGCAAATGAAGAAAAAGAATTTTTAAGTGACTTGTTAGATTCAACCTTCACAGTTATCTGAATCAGATGACACCAACTCCAACTCATTTGTGTCTTCTTGTTGTGGCAAAAGAAACTCACTCAATGCACCCAGTTTATGCAATTGTTCAATGGCTTTCAGACAAGCATCTTTTTTAGCAACTTCTATTGATGATTGAGGTGTACCGACTATTTTGTGTGTGGGAGCATTGGAGGGTAAGATTATGTGGCAAACAGTTCCTTCAGAATCATCAAAATAAAAGAATTTTGGCTTGGGGTCAAAATACCTGCAAAAAAAGTATCAATGATCTCAGTAAATATTTGTTAGAACAGCTGGAAATATTTCAACAAAATATAGTCAAATCACAATTTCGAACAAGAGCATACTCGTCATGTGGGAGTTTTGAACAATACTGCTGCAGTAATGAGATGCTTAATCCAGAAGTTATGGAAGCGCCAGTTGCGTGAACTTTATATATTTTTTCCTCAATACAATCAAATGTCTCCCTCGATGTACGGTCACATATTTCAATATTCATCCGAGCTTCATCTATTTTAAATTTCTCTATCAAATCTCTCTCCTTTTGGTTTCCACTGCATTACTAAGAAAATTATTCTACAAAAAAATAAAGTAAAACTAAAACAGCACATGGAAGGGCTTATATTATATACATGATATGCTTTAGAAGAGCACCTGTCCACCAAAAAAACATATTCAGATTGAGGCATTCGTGCACGACCCCTTGATTGTATAAAGCTGGCAACAGTTTCTGGAAGATCAAATCGAATCACAAGACAGCATGTCTGAATATCAAGTCCTTCTTCACCAACTTTTGTCGCAAGCAGTAAGTTCAACTGCCAAACCAACAAAGCCATGAGAATTAATAACCAGTCTAAGTGTATTTGGGGGGAGACAGCATTAACACATACCACAAACTCTAATCAGTTAGATATTGCACTCCAAATCTATTCAAAATGTGAACAGTTATGCTACATGGCTATCCAGTATACTATTCCTAGCAGGTACCTTTAATCAACTGGACCCCGGAGTGCATCATAAAAGAATTGCTTCCTAGATGTTTTTCCTTTTTTCTTTCATGATTTCTCGAGTCAGCTTTCTGTGTAGGCATTATTACCACAATATGGCATGATGACAAAGCACGTTCTCAAGAGATTCAAATCTGAGTAGTGGGCAGACGACAGTAAAACTCAACTGACCGCAGCATATCCAACACTTTGCTACTTGCTCTCGTAGTCGATAGGTTAGCATACTCTGTCCTGTTTCCCTCTTATTCCTGTTTCTTTAGTGCAAGACTAAAGAGATCAATAGCTCTACTACTCTCATTGTGATCGTATTTCCTACTAACAATCAAAAACCCAAAATCTAGGAGTTTCAATGCCACAAAAGCTTAAATCAAAATATTTAGGTGGCCAGCAGATTTTATTTTTTTCAATTCCCAATGAGTTAATTAGTACTTCAAGAAGGATCCTAATCCTTTCATAACAAAAATGTATAGTGATCAACTCAGTTAAGCCTCAAGACCAAACTAGTTGAGATTGCTTACATGGCTCCTTTTCTTTTGATCACTTTAATTTGGAGCCAAACTTTCTTACCTTGTGATGCTAAATTAATTTATAACAGTTCAGTCCACATTACTTTTACTCAACTCAGCTAAGCCTCAATACCAAACTAGTAGAGATTGCTTACATGGATCCTTTTCTTTTGATCAGTTTAATTTGGAGCCAAACTTTCTTACCTTGTGATGCTAAATTAATTTCTACCAGTTCAGTCCACATTACTTTTAATCCAACACTCCCCTTCCTGAATCCCACATTTCCATCATGGCACTCTTCCTTGCTGATGCATCCATAAAAGTTTTCACAAGACATGGTCAAACCATCCCAGTTGACCATAAAGTCTGCACACAATTCAACTACTGACACTCCTTGACTAAGTTCACAATGTAACTTTTCACCCATCAAGAAGTAGCCTCGTAGGATGATGTGCAACCAAAGACTCATATTGCATATCGTATGGTTTCCCACAAAACAGAAGTAATTTTCTTTTTAAGTGCCCAGTCAACCCCATCAGCTAATATGTAAGATGACAACAGAAATGACCAAGGCTGAAACATTACAGGCAATAAAGCAGTACCTTTCCAGTCCGGAACCTCTCAAGAATGACATTCATTGTCTTTCGTGACATACTCTTCAGTCCAGAGTGAACCCCAACAAGAAAATCACACTTCCAAGATGTTAAAAACTTCAGATTTTGTAGGATGTGTGATAGTGATCTTGCAGTAACAATCCTATTGACAAAAACTATACATTTCATATCTGGTTGTAACCTGAAAAGGGAAATGAATATCTTTCAAAAACCTGGTCATTTGTATTGATTGTTGATCGACTTAATGTACAAAAGGTCAATAACTTCCATGAAACACCAAGAGGAAAGCTTAGTTGAGTTCCATTCAAACACAGACAAATAACAAAATGAAACAAAATCAGATAAGAGTCTTGCCATCATCAAAACCTTTTGGTTTGATTATGGTCCATAATCATTTTAGTTACTAATACTGGAATCATAGTAACAATAAAAAGAGAGAGAACCTGGGGAAATTGTTATTGCAAATTACCCTTCAAATTAATCAAAGGATATATGTAGGTCAAAAGCTGTTATCCGCATATTATTCAAGTATAACACATACATGTCATTTTGAAAAAGACCAACATATAATTACCAACCTGAAGTTGGAAAGAATTTCAATTAGGCGTAAAAGCTTTCTTGAGAAAAATGGCTCCTTTAAAACCTCCACCTGTGATACATTGGATGTGACACCATCTACAAGAACAGAAGAAACAAGATGCTGATAAAAAGCAACAAAAGTAGCAGCTGAATTTCATACTTCATTCATTTGAACACCAATCATAACAGATTTTCAATTCAAAATTTCAAATAAGTGGGAATGACCATGCATGATTAGAAGCACAAAATAGGGTTATATATTCCCAATACTGCAAAACTAGGATGGAGTGCATAGCCAAGTTTGAAAGCTGGGACCAGAAAGTGTTTTTAGTTCGGCTCAGTTTTTACACATACTGTTCCCTTTTTTTCCTTTTAGATAGAAAAAGAAATTTATTAGAATACCATGAGAAAGAAGTACAGTGCAGGAGGAAGATAGCTTTAATAGTTCTCTACTTCATCCATGATTCAGCTCCTTTATGTTTTGGGCCTTCTAGCTTTACTGATATCAATTCAGTTACCACTATGCTCATTTACATACAATGCCATTTTGAACCACCTGATCCAAGTTCCAACTGGAACTGCTAATCTTACCACCTTGGACAAATCATGGAGGTGCTAACTATATGCATTTAAGACTAATACACAGTAAAGAAATTCCTCATTGCTCAAGTTGTTATGCCTACAAACCAGGACCATACTAAATTAGAGAGCATCTTTATGGAAAAAGCAATCGATTATCAATTGATATATTGAAAACATGAAACTTCCCAACATGTACCTAGTTAACAAATTGTTTTATTTCTGACTATGTATTTGTTTCCATAAACAATAGTTCTCAGCCCCAATGTGCTTGTCCATTTTGAGGAAACCCGCACTTCAACTAAACAATAATTAAGGCCAGATATAATAAAGCAACAAATTCATGGGAAATAACAGAACATTGATTTTTCAAATAAACAATAATTATATGCCATATCAAAACAGAAAGGAAAACATGCATTAGGATAGAGGGAATCCATTTGAGTTTTTTATTTTCTTAGTACTCCAATAAAAACTGGCCCATTCTCTCATTTTCATTTTTATTTATTTGAGCAAAATCTCAAATTTGACTATTATTATCTAGAAATATGTTACAGATAACAATGGAAGAAAACAAAATATGAAATACTTATGATGTCACTTCAAGGCCTCAAACTCTATGGTAGGACCATTAATGATTGGCCATCCACTGTAAGTTAGAAGCCAAATGAAGGTCAGTAAGACATCAACTTGAAGCAGTTAGACTCCTATGTATGATCATGATGGGTAGAAGATATTAACAGCAGCAGTTAAAAATAATCGAACATCAAAATACCTCTTGTACAATTAGCGGCAAAGACCATTGCAGCTTGATTTAGGTATCTATCACACATGGAGACATCACTAGTATTCCCTTCTGCTTCTATCAATGCATTCCACTCAGAGTGATCACCACTCAAAAGAATACGACAAGCCTTCAGAAAAATTGCAGGGGGGAAGAAAGGAGATAAATTAAAACTTATCAAAAAACTTCCCATAGAAGATCAGACAAGCAACAGATATTGAAATCTACTTAACACAAACAAGTTACAGCAGATTGATGAAATAATTATCCCAAACAAGATAGTTCTCCTACGCCCCCAAATCACCAATCAGTTGCTACGTCTTGGTAAGTAAACACCTCACTTTTCAAGGATTATAAATGTTTCATTTGAAAAATATGTCCAGACAGATAAGATTTTAGTTCTACATCCTTTGCTTGTCCCACCTCAAATACCAATAGCAACAATCTCCCAAAAATTACATTCTCCAAGTCCCTTCAAAAAACTGATCATCAAACCCACTCCTCTTTCATAACCAGATTAATCACTGTGTTCACATGCAAATGTATAAGGATTATGCTTCATTGCAATTTGTTGCTATTATCTGTATTTCAAAAAATTTGCATTCCTTTATGTAGGCAACTATTTCAAATAGGAAATTCTATATCAAATGTGCAAAAGATCATAGCTGCATAACTAGCTGAGCTCTATGTTACAGAATTGAATAACAAATTCATGGAGAAACCAAACTACAGCACATCTCAGATAGAACAAATATAGATTAGCCTGCAGGGAAAAGAAGTAAAGGACTAGAGCAAGCTAAACTTTGAAAGGAAACTTATTGGTTGAATGTTACGTGAACTTACCTGTAATGCTCCCCAAAGGCCAAGATTTTCCAAACAAAATATGATATTTTCATGCATTCTGATGAGCATTCTTTTTGTGCTTTGAAGACTTTCAAGGCTTTGGTTTCCATCTGTTTTCTTGACAATTTCTACTATGCACTGTTCTTATCACAAAGAAACAGCAAGCAATTCAGGGTGAAACAAATTTATAATTGACAAAAACACAGTTACCTATAACACACCTGGCGCTTGACCCCCTCAAGTATATTATAGTAAGCCTCGTAGGAGCTAGAAGTGCCATTTGCAACAGGACCATACAGATATACTCTAATCACAGGAGATGCTACAAAGCATTCCAACTCTTCCTTGTCTTCAACTGAATACACCTGCAAAATGGAAGTGAAACACAGGGACGTCAACTATAGATAATGTGGAACACCAAGGTCAGCACCACAAAACAACCAGCCACCATCGAAACAAACTTTGGCACAGACTTGTACACAAAATTTGGATCAAATATTTCCAACTCAATCCTTTATCCATTTTATATAGTTTGTGGACTCAACACATCTGATAACCCAGGGTGTCATATATGAAGAGCTTTTAGGATTTAGGACCAAGCTTTACTTTCAAAAAGTATTTTCTTTTATTAATAGTTAAAAGTTTAACAAGCCATATGCTCTGCAACTTTAAGAACTTTCAATGAGGTAATCATACTTCAACAAATTCAAAATGCACTTTTGAAAGTTGCAAATCAACCTATTTTAAGCTCAGATATCAGAAAAACGTTTTGACCCATGCAAGCTTAACTAGGGAAGTTTCTATGCATACATTCCCTGAATCACTCTCTAAGCAGCACAGGATCAAAACGAGGAAGAAAAAAGTTTAAACATGCACTTTATTTTTCTTTTAATGAGGAGACTGCAACTTCCAACAGAATTTACAACAGATTGATGAGCCACAAATGCTTTCCATCTTTCATTTTCTGAATTACCTTGTAATGTTACAGTAGGAAAGAATCAGAAGCAGAATAAAACTCTCTAATAACAACTGAATATGACTGAAAACAGAACTGCTCATGCGCTTAATACAGTGGCAAAACACTCGTGAAATAACAGAATATCTTGCAGTATAATATTTTATAACTAAATGCAATCTCTGATAACATATCTCCCAGCAGAAGCCCAGACCAAAAACTAGCATGCAGTTTAAAGCACACACATCTACCACATACAAGGCATGGATATTCCACAAGGCCAGAGCTCATCTTTAAATGAGCATATACAGTTAACAGGCCTTTGAAAATGACTATTTTGAAGAAAAGGAAAAGCAAGCATTCCACATATCTTATCCAAATAATTTTAAAGTTGCCAATTTTCATCGCCTACCTTAGCATCAAGTAAATTTTCAAGACTATTGATGCTTCTTGGTAAATTTTCTCGACTAGAAGCACCTGGAAGATAACACATACACAAGAATTTAGAAACCAACAAGTTGAAGGAGGCTAACATCAAATACCTGAACCACACAGCAAAAAGCAAATTGTTAAACAATAGAATATGAGTATTTTTGCAAGCAAGGAAAGGATCTGAACATAAAAGTGCTAAGAAGAGTAGAAAGAAACTTTGAGATTGTAAAGTAGTTTGCTAGTCAAACACTTTGCACTAGAATTTTGGAATTCCTGACAAGTCCTTTTCAGCCGTGTTTTTTTCTTCTATCCTTGACATCAAGCCACACAGTGGGGCATATAGATCCCCTCCTAACTCAAATTCTAATGAAGACTCTAACTGACCTAACTCTCAGGTCCAGCCCTGGAAATTTTAGAGCAAGTATTTGAAACCATGGCACAGGTAACATCCCACTTCATAAATATGTTTCCCACATCAGAAGCTAAAGGTACACTCCAACTAGGAAAATTCTAACAAAAAAAAAAAGGTGCTAAAATTCACGCCACTGAAATTTATACATGTGTATTTACATTTATTGCATGCTCACGTGCACAAAGATGTAATTACTCAATTGCCAAGGAGTCTAATCCTTTCTGTTTTTCCTTTTATCTTTCTATTTTTGCATTTTAAACTGTTCCAACAAATAACCATGCAAAAACAGTTGTCTTTTTACTTTAGTGTTAAATTGAAATAGAAGAAAAAAATATTTGTATGTCACTCAATCTTTTTACAAGGGAGACCTGCACAAAGAACCCCTATATTCAATTAAGAAAAATAAAATGTTGCGACCAAACAAAGTAAAATCAGCATTTTCCTTTTACTTTTCTGTGCCGAAAATTTACATCAGTGATACAGTAACCAGGATAAGATTCATATCCCCACAATATAAGCATTTAAATATTCTCAACACTTTGATGTGAAAAAGAAACCAGACACCTTGATACAAAATGCAGGAATGCAGTACCTTTCCCCACAACTGGAGATGCGGTCATGCCAAAGATACGGGGAAGTTTTCCATCATTATTTTTGTAGAAGACCTATACAATCATTAAGATACCAAGTTAAACAAACTAATAACATAAGGACATATATTTACATGCACATGCCTCTGTGTCTATGTGTGTTCGCATGTATAAACACAAATTCATGTAGCCCTTACTCTCATGATTTGTGCATAAGGATGACCGCTTTTGACTTGAGCATGATGACACTCGTCAAATATCAAAAGGGCAATTAAGTCCATCTTGATGAAGCTGTGACTTAAGTTATACAGTAGTATCTGAGGTGTCATGACAAGAACCTGCATAGATCAGTCAGAAAAAATTAACTATTATCCCTGGATGATACTGAGCTATGAGAAACTGCTACTTCAATTCAAAGAAAAGAGTGACATCTTTTCAAAGTGGCTGAAAAGGTAGAACAACAGATATAAATGGTCTGCATCTTTTCTTACTCAAGATAAGAAAAATCAAAATTTAGCAAATGCCAATGAAGCGCATTAAATTTATCTAGGACAAATCAGAGTTGTCTCCTTCAGAGTACTCTAGTTGTTTATAAAAATCTGATCTCATAGAAAGCAACATGCTTGTCAAAGGTAAATTGAAGATTAAATATAAGGAGCAAGAAATTTTGGGTCTGAAATAAATGAACAAACTTAGTAATGAAATTAATTAACTAGTAAAACTACCTCATATTGTTCAATCTCTTTTTCCCAGCTAGAGTGGGTCTTCAATCGATTGGATTTTCCACAATAGATCCCAACCTTGAAATCAGTAGAGTCCTCTATAACCTTGGCTTGCTGCAGAAACAATATCCATTCAATTCAAAACCAGTCTGTAGGCTGAGAATATTTAGCCTTGGCATTGATATATCAAACAGAGTTGCAAAATTCAGCATAAAAAAAAGGGAACAAAAAATTTGCATGAATATGCTCACATAGCTATTCCTTTTACATAAATTGAATTGTATCTACAGAACTGGCACTCTCAGCATTAAGAGGTTTTTTACCTGAGAACTGAAAGACTAGGGTGGTATAGATTCATATGAAAACAGATGGTTTATACATTACTATAGAAAATCTTAACAAATGCTGGGACATCGAATAATCATTTTGAAGGCATTATAACCATAGTGAATGACGCACAGTTAGAAAATGCATTTTTAAGTGTCACATGGAAGGAAAGAAACCAGGCTAACAGTATAGATCATCTGGTTATCAAGGATCATCTAGCTAATTTATTATATGGCTCAATACAGCTTCAGAGCATCAATGAGGCAATTATAGAAGTTTTCTTTTTCACTGATGTTCTTGATGAGCCCTGCCTCGGAGCTGCTTCTGAAAAGGTAAAATCCAGTAAACAAGGCTTTGTGCTTCATTGTAAGTGATAACAAGCAACCCACAATGTATTTTTCATTGACACATGTACTTTATGAAGGTATCAGCTCTTGAGTTAGTCTAGTATTGAATCGGTACAATATAAAATAGTGACTGCCTAGTTCGGATTCAATTCATCTACTTGCAAGCCCGCTTGAACCAGAGCTAGATCCATTGAAGAACTGGACTACAGGATGAAAGACTACGGTAGTGACACAAATGAAAGACCATGAGACACAAGCACTAAGCCTGCACTTTCATTTTTCATTTATCACTCTCCTAAAACAAGATTCAAACCATAGAACCACTCAGTCCCAACCCTGCCTGGAAAGCGGGTGTGGTGCGGCTGCGGTTGCAGTTGCACCAACACCCGCGCTCCCAAAGGGAGCCTAAATCCCAGTTCCAAGACGCATTGCCACTGAATACTGCATAGCATACCAGTCGATAACATTTAAGCTGCAACATTTATCTTGAAAGTATACATCATCCAAAAATCAAAGAGTAAATCAAGAAAAAAGATCTTTAGACAAGAGAACCTCACCTGATGAACAAGGGCAACAGTGGGTGCAAGGAAGACACAAGCACTCTTCTGAGGTTGCCTTATCAAGTGACCCATTTCGTATATAAGCAGGACAGCAATGTGAGTCTTGCCACAACCTGTCCCCAAATACACAATTATATTCTCTTCCAGAGCTTTCTTGCATAATTCCAACTGATACCTGAAAGTTCCAAAAACCAAAATACAAGAAGGAAAAAAAAAGGAAAATTAGCCGCATTTGCAACTGAAAATGCAAAAACCCCCTTTATAGAGATTCAAAAGGATTAGCAAACAAGGTCTACATAAGATCATCAAACCACAGAATGGGCTTCTCTCAATTAACTTTTCAGTTTCTACTTTCTAGCCTTTTTATTTTATTTTTTAAAAGAAAAAAAAAAAAGCACCCTCTCGGTCGTTACTTCACTCACGCACACAATTAACATAATATTGATCCAACGTAACCATTTGGTATCCAACAAAAGCCAAATACGTTAGAAGAAGAAGAAGAAGAAGAACCCATCCTTTTTTTTCCTCCATTTTCTCACCAGCCAAACAGAAAGTAACAAGCTTTGATCACTTCAAACACAAAAATTTAACCAAAAAACCATGACTCGAATAATTCAATGAAATAGCAATAAAGAACCAATTCTCTTAAAGAAAAAGAAGTCATCTTTCGTTGTCGTCCGTTTTCTCAATAACCAAACAAGAGAATAACCAACTTTGATCACTTGAAACACAAGAACTTACAAAACCCAACAAGAAACACGCCAAGAAACCGGAAGAAAAAGAAAAGAAACAACAGGACAACCAAAACCCACCAACAAAAACAAATAAAGAAAAGAAAAACAAAATTAAATGACATTACTTTCTTGCCATTTTTCTTGGGTCTTTCTCAGTCTTTTGAAGTCCAGAACCGGATTCCTCTCCATCACCAACAATCGAAGACGACACAACACGAGCATTTGTACCACCAACGGAGAGAGAACTATGTTCACCAGTAAGATGACCGCCAGACATGGCTGGATGAGTGTACTCGGTGGCACCGTGTGAATTCTGAGTTTCTGTCTCTTTCTCTATCTCCTCTTGTTTTCTATAACCAGACTAGTGTGTCTGTGCCAGCGTTATTTCCACGGGGACAGAGAAAGAGGGAGGGAGAGAGATTCTCTGCTTTTGTAAGAGGTAGTGGGAGAAGGAAAGAATTTATGATGGAATTGCCGGGGGTTCAAGGCAAGCAAGAGGTCAGAAAGCACTTGGGGAAATATTTTTAAAAAAATTGACTTTATGCGAAAGAAGGGAGAAAATGTGTAGTGGGGGGAGAAGAAATTGCTGGATAGAAATCTGTATACAATAAGGTATGGAATTATTGGGTGAATTTCCCAAAGGTTTGGTAGATTGATTGAGGGGTGCATTTCGTATGTCAAAGTGTTGAAAAACTGGACTGTGATTTAGTCCAACAATTACATCATGGGAGGGTTCTCGGAAATCCACTGGTGGTCTTCAAGTGTGATAACATGACATGCATGTCGATGTTAGTTAACAAAACAACTGAAGATCGGAGGCAATTTGTCCGTAGTAGAAGACATGTTTTTCCATTCGTGTAATGACGTTTTGATTCGCGCTCAAAATCCAATAGTCTTGGTTTTGGTTACGGTTTTTTTACACGATAAATTAATTATCAAAGCATTGATAGAGGATATAAATGTTTTCGTTGCTTAGTTTGTCTGTAGAGTGTTTTTTTGCTTTTCATACAGGTATTTTTTTTATAACTATTAATTTATTGTGCAATTTAATCTTTTACAACCAATTGGTTATTATTTTAACTAAAAAAAATTGATGGTGTGGGCAACGCGTGTACCGCGTGCTTCATGCGGTTCCTCCTAGTGACAAGAAAAACCTTTTTATTGTGTTGTTAAATGCATCACCATATCATTTTCTTGTTGATGCGAAACGTATTAATAAAATTACTTTTTTTTTCAACCTCACCTTTCAACTAAAAATTTAAAATTGCACTCTAATTTATTTAATTTTTATTTTTATTATTATTTTTTTAATTGTTATTTTTTATTTTGGATTATTTTGTGTGATTGTTTTTTTTTTCTCTCGATTTTATCCTTCAACATTTTATTTATTGAGAGTTGAGCTTTGCGGTTTTTCCATGTATAGTGTTTTCGGTCTAATGAAGATCATGGGTTCTGAAAATTTGGGGGTTAACATCCTTTTTTTCTTTTTTTTATTTCATTGTTCAACATTAATTTTTTTAAAAAAATTAGCTTTGTGATTTTATTCGATTTCTTTTATGTCGGGTTATCCCAAAATTATGAGTTGTGATGCGAGTTTGGTAAATTAACCCGAGCTAGGTTGCTCCTAATTTCTCAAGTTACTTGTCTATAATGCTAGCTCAAGTTGACTTGCACCAATTTTTTATACCTTTTTTAACCAAATTTTTCCCTTCCATATTTAATTGGAAAAAAAATGAACAACATCATTTTCCTGTTCCTGGAAAAAGGTTTTTTTCTAAGTTATTGTAGTTGTTTTTTTATTATTATTTATTTATTATCATTATCTTTTTTCATTTAATTAAAATAAAATCAACTTATTTAACCAATCAGGACTATAACCATAATCATTAAGTTTTATTTTCTTAAAAACACACTTGCGACATCTAAATTATAGGGGAAAAAAAACTAACACTGACTACATCATAACATGAACTCACATCTAGTATATAAATTTTTCTTATGAAGTATTTAGTCAATTCACATTTATTTTATTTATAATACATATAAATGGGTGTAGAAATTATGTCTTTTATAATTTTTACATGCATTTAAATTTAAAAGAGATCTCAACAAATTCATAGTGAGATAAAATTTAATTTATGATACATGTATGAATTAGACATGGTCCATTTTTATGGTTTATGTATAATTTGATTTATTATCATTCTGCCAAAATTAGGAATGCAGTAATGGTTGTTCTTTTTAGGGCATACATGCATTGTCTTTTAGCCAGAGAAGAAAAAAAAGATAGAAATTAATAGGTGCAGAGTATATGGTTCAAAATAGTAGCACATGATTTTATTCAAGGGTTGATGATTGCTACCAAGCACAAAGTTTCTTTTGTTGTTGTATGGATACATACATATTGATCCATGATGTCAGTAATGCATGATTATATCACAAATTATATAATTAATGTGTTTATTTATTATATATAGTTTTTACATATTGGATTATTGAGTTCTTAACTACCTGAGTGATACAAACCATTGTACAACAAATAAAAAGTGAACATGAAGCATGATTGTAATTGGAATTTTTTTCAAAACCATCATAGATTTTATAAGTGTTTTAAGACTCCACAGATTTGAGAACTGAGCTAAGAATAGGTTTAGATTACTAGGTCATCAAGTCAATCGGTAAGTTATTAGGTCTACACAGATCAACCAATTTTATTAAAACAATAGTGTTTCATTTCTTTTATGTTAGCCCAATTGGGTTTAGACTAGGTTTTGTTAAGTCAATATCTTATTTGATTCAACTAAAAACTCGATCTAAGTTAGGTTTCAAGTCTCGAGTTTCTCGAATCAACTTGTCGAGTTAAATAAAAATTAAAAATTATTATTTAAATCATCGAGCTCTTGACTCATTTATGTCGCACTACTTTTTAGAAAAGATTTTTTTATATATTAAAAAAGATAATTTATTAAAGAATAGAGCTAAAACTTACAACACTCCAAATATAACATATTACATATATAGCTAACAAGGAAGATGGGATGGGGGACCCCATAAAGTCTTACCATGCTTAGTGACGAGCCTAAGACTTACACTCAAGAGCCTAGGCTTAAGACACGGAACCTGAGGTAAGGATCGAACCCAAAAATAATAGGATATAGGGTGAACTCGGGGGCTCGAAATCTGAGTGCGAACCATATTTCTTTATGCTCGTCCATGGTGTGTGCTCCAATGCTCATGATCTAAACCTAGGATGGACAACATGATCTTTAACAAGCCTAATTGATCTAAAAATAGATAGAAAAAGCTCGGCCTTAATTATATCTACCTACTCTCTGTATAATTAATACTTAGCATCAAATGCTTCCTCATCCTTCTACATATTGGAATATTGAGTTCTTACCTACCTGAGTGACACAAACCATTGTACAACAAATAAAAAGTGAACATGAAGCATCATTGTAATTGGAATTTTTTTCAAAACCATCATGGATTTTATAAGTGTTTTAAGACTCCACAGATTTGAGAACTGAGCTAAGAGTAGGTTTGGATTACTAGGTCATTAAGTCAATCGGTAAGTTATTAGGTCTACACAGATCAACCAATTTTATTAAAACAATAGTGTTTCATTTCTTTTATGTTAGCCCAATTGGGTTTAGACTAGGTTTTGTTAAGTCAATATCTTATTTGATTCAACTAAAAACTTGATCTAAGTTAGGTTTCAAGTCTCGAGTTTCTCGAATTAATTTGTCGAGTTAAATAAAAATTAAAAACTATTATTTAAATCATTGAGCTCTTGACTCATTTATGTCGTACTATTCTTTAAAAAAGATCTTTTTATATATTAAAAAAGATAATTTATTAAAGAATAGAGCTAAAACTTACAACACTCCAAATATAACATATTACATATATAGCTAACAAGAAAGGTGGGATAGGGGACCCCATAAAGTATTGTGACGAGCCTAAGACTTACACTCAAGAGCCTAGGCTTAAGACACGGAACCTGAAGTAAGGATCGAACCCAAAAATAATAGGATATAGGGTGAACTCGGGGGCTCGAAACCTGAGTGCGAACCATATTTCTTTATGCTCGTCCATGGTTTGTGCTCCAATGCTCATGATCTAAACCTAGGATGGACAACATGATCTTTAACAAGCCTAATTGATCTGAAAATAGATAGAAAAAGCTCGGCCTTAATTATCTCTACCTACTCTCTGTATAATTAATACTTAGAATCAAATGCTTCCTCGTCCTTCTATCATAATGAGGTCAATAAAACAGCATTAGGAATGTTCATGTCTAGTGTATCACCGACCATTACAGGTTATTATCCTAAATGATTTGTATTAAATTAAATATTATAGTATTCCCCCACTCTACCTTTATCTCCATGCAAGTTAACATAGTTTATAGCTATATAAATATCCATGAACCGCGAGATAAGGCAAATTCTAACTTTATAATTTTTAGCATTCTATTTTCATTGTGTTTCTACAACATAGAAATACTACACAACCGTATGTTTGATATTGCGTTTCAAAAATGTTTTTGAAAAATGTTGAATTTTTTTGTTTAAAATTAATATGTTTTTGATGTTTTCAAATTATTTTAATATGCTAATCTTAAAAATAATTTTTAAAAAATAAAAAAATATTATTGACATATTTTTTTAAATAAAAAAACACTTTAAAAACAACTACAATCACACTTTCAAGCGCTACACCTGTAACTTTTCTAACTCTTGCATCCATCACCTCGAAGATAGGTCGGTCAAATGTTCTCAGGTTGGCCATGTGCTATGAAACCAGTGGCTGGCTCGTTGCAAACATTGGTTGATGAAAAGGAAGGGCATTGAGAGATCTGATGCCTGGGAATTGATTAGTGGCTGCACGTCACCTCTACTTAGAATTCTCTTCTCCAACATGTTCGTTGTCTTCATAATTAACAAGATGCTTCGTTCATTTTGAATTCAGGCCAAAAAACTAACAAAATACGTTTTGGGTCGTCATCACAGTTAAGTCTATGACGAACACCGAAGATACCAGTCAAGGCATGCAGTGGTTTTTTAGCAGGAGGAATTTTATTAGGGAACAGAAATAGTAATTCACAGAGTTTTCTTTCTTTTTTTCATTTTTTTCACTTTTTTTTTCCCAACTTTCCCCCCTCTTTTTTTTTTATTTTTTTTGCAAAATTATCTTTCTCGATTTTACTTTTTTTAATATTGAGCTCGTTAAAAATTTTGCTTTGTAATTTTTTTCTTTTAAAATACTGTGAATTACTACGATGTTTTTTCACATAGTTTTTCTATTTTATTTTTTTATTTTTCCAAAATTATCTTTCTCGATTTTACTTTTTTAATATTGAGCTCGTTAAAAATTTTGCTTTGTAATTTTTTTCCTTTAAAATACTGTGGATTACTACGATGTTTTCCCACATGGTTTTTCTATTTTATTTTTTTATTTTTTAAAATTATATTTATTGATTTTATTTTTTAATATTGAGCTGATTGAGAATTAAGTAATAAGCTAAAGGGTGTGGTGAATTCACTATTTACTCACATCTAATGCAATGTGGATTACAATAGTAATCCACAATGCATTCTTTTTTTTTCATCTTTTTTTTCACTTTTTTTTTCCAACTTTCCCATTTTTTTCTTTTTTTTGTTTATTTTTTTTCTTTTTTTTTCCAAAATTACTTTCATTTTTTTCCAACTTTTCCCCTTTTTGTTTTCCAAAATTATCTTTGTCAATTTTACTTTTTTAATATTGAACTCGTTAAAAATTTCGTTTTGTAATTTTTTTCTTTAAAATATTGTGGATTGCAATGGTGTTTTCCCTCATGGTTTTTCTATTTTTTTATTTTTCAAAATTATATTTGTTGATTTTATTTTTTTAATATTAAGCTGATTGAGAATTTATTTTTATAATTTTTCTTTTTAAAATATTATTAATTGTTACAGTGTTTTTCTGCATGATTTTTTTATTTTTATTTTTTAATAATTTTCTCTGAAATTATCTTTTTAATTTCAAACTCTGCTTAATTCTTTCTACTGCAACCATCACATCTAATAATAATTCTTTCTAATTTCTTCTTAAACATGATTATAACATATTTTTTAAAAATATTAACAAGTGCTCTTATTGTACAGCCCTGCATGGCATTTATTTTATTTTTTTAAAATTTTATTTAATTGCTTTGTTTGATGTATCTATTTTTTTATTGTTTAATAAAATAAAAAACTTAATTTTAAAAAACAAAATTATTTAACTCAACTAGATCCATGACTTATATAGAAGATTTAATAAATTAATCTGAATTGATTAAAAACATTTTTGTTCAAAATGTTTTTCTTTTTTAAATTGAAATGATAGAGGCTTAAAAATTTGTTTGAGTCAAATTAGATTTTGAACATAATCACTGGATCATGTTTGGACATGCTAGGTTCAATGATTCACTTCAAACAACATTGTTTAATTTGAAACACATGTCATGCACAAGGCCTTGTCATTATAACATGTCAAGTTGAGAATAAAAATAACTATGCTAACAAATTATTTTGTTTTAGTTAAATTTTAATCTTATTTTTTTTAAATATTGACATATAATTAAATAAAAAAAACTAAATAACATGACTCGTAATGTGAGTGTATTTTTTGGGATCATTTGAATATTTGAATTTGAATTTGTTTCCTTAAAATTAATAATTGTTTTTTATATTTTTGAATTATTTGATAGGGTGATGTTAAAACTAATTTTTAAAAATTAAAAAAATATTATTTTAATATATTTTTAAATAAAAAATACTTTAAAAAATAATAATAATTATATTCTCATGCATTTTAATTATTATTGCAGTCGTAAACATTGTAATCTTTTCCTCAAAATTTATTCGAAGAAAGAGACAAGTTTACTTGGCAACGGGAGCAAGAGAAGCGGTGCCATGCTGCTATCAAACTATTCTATAGGCCCATGGAATAAGGCTTGGCCCAATACTTTAAGCTATCATATTGGCCCACAGAGTTGCATGCTGCTATCAAACTATTCTATAGGCCCATGGAATAAGGCTTGGCCCAATACTTTAAGCTATCATATTGGCCCACAGAGTTGCATATAAAGCCCACCAGCCCTTGCTGTAAAAGTCTGTTTTACACACACACACATATATTTTTGTATATTTTTGTGGGTTCTCCAGAAAGTGGCGGCCCAATCTCCTTTTATTATTAGTTTATTTTTTTAATCCTTTTAAATGGAATGAAGTGCCTGTTTGAGCAGTAGTGTTACCCAAGTTTTATGAAGTTCTGATTTTTTTTTAAATTATATTTTTATGTGTTTTTTAAATTGTTTTAATGTGTTAATTTTAATAATAAATTTTAAAAAATAAAAATATATTATTTTAATATATTAAAAAAAACATTTTAAAAAAGTTCCCAAACAAGCTAAAATCGTCTTGTTCATTTATTTATTTAAATAAAAAATTTATTTGTTCAAATGCTTGCACTTATTTGAAAAGTATTTTAAAAAATAAGTTATAATACAAAAACAAACACTAACTAATACACATCCATTTATCTTTTTCATTTTTAGTACTATATTAATAATTATGGCAACAATTTATATTATTTTTTATATTTATATTTTGAAAAACTAGATTTGAAAATAGTTAGTTTTTTTTCTAAAAATAAATTTTTTTTTAAAAAATCAAGTTTTATTTTTCAACCTTCAAAAACTTGAGAATAAAAACAAAAACCACAAGCAATGCAAAAATACTCCTATTATTTTGATGATAAACTCCGTCACTAAACCAACGAACACGTTAAAAAAAGAAAAGAAAAAGAAAAAGGAAAAGAAAAAGAAAAAGAAAAAGAAAAAGAAAAAAAGGGTTTGTTTTTTCATGCTCGAGTGAGAGTGGAGCAAATGACCATCATCTCCTCGCCACAAGTCCAAACTCCAAACACAAGCACTTTCAGCCCCCGTTAACAACCAACAACCACCATGCACAGCCTCATGATCTCCGTCACTAAACCCTCCATAGCCTTCACTACGCCACCAGACTTTTCTACCTCCTCACTATCAAATCCTTTATTCCCTTCTGGTGGCCCCACAAACTCTACCCTCTCTACCCCTCCACCTCTCCCCTCACTCCCCCTCTCTTCTCCGCCATTGCCTTCCCTTCCCGCATCGTCATCACCATATTCTCAGCCCTTGCTCTCTCCCTCACAACCCCTCTTCTACCTCCTCGCGAGAACATATTTATAATAGTTTCACTTGGCAAAAATGTACAACTGATAGACACCACTTTCTTGCTTAATTTTGTGTTGATGATATCAGTAGAGTAAAAGTATTAGTTCCTACAATAACAACACGTAACGGGGTCGTCCATTTGCTTGGAACTGGACGCTGCCGGAAGGTGTTGTGTCCAGTCCCACGAGTTGTGGGACTGGAAGAGCCTCCAGTTGTTCCGGATTTTCTCCGCGAACTGGAGGTTGCAGGATGGGTCCCAACTAGAGTCGATGCGTATGAGACGAGGTGGTTGAGACCCGCCTGTGCGAAGGGAGTTGTGGAGAGGAGCGATGATCATGAGTTATTGTATGCAATGGTTTTTGCTAGAAGTGGAGGGGTTATTGAAGTGTTTGAAAGAGCTTGAGTGGGAGTTGGAGATGATGATGAGGAGGTGGCCTAATTTGGTGTTGGTAGCACATGGGCCGGTGACCGCCGCCGGGGCTGAGAGTTTGGGAGTGAATGTTAATGTTGTGAGTGAGAGGTTTGATAGTTTTCAAGGTACTGTGGATGCTGTAAAAACCAAGTTAAGAGGTTTGGATTCTACCTCTATGTGAATTTGTCTGAACGAAAATTTGTATCATTGATTTGCAAAAATGAAAAGAAGGAGAGCTAACTTTTGGTTAAAAGACTTCGTTTACAAGAACATGTCCCTTTCTTCCTATTTCTTGCTTAAGCAAGAAGAAAAAACTGTTCATAGCCATGACAGGGAAAAAAAAGAGAAGAAGCTCTCAATCAATTCATGTAAAAAGCCATACTTTAATGATGAGACTACTTGTTAAGCCTGTAACTGTCATTCAATGTTCTCATATGTAACTGTTACTATAATCCATCATGTTCATTAGCTATATAGTTCTCTAATTTTCTTGGTAATTATCATTGGTATTTTATTTATTTATTTTTAAAATCTGGCTTCCACATTGACAAAGGTTTCAACTCATCTTTTACTGTTCGTTCTCTTTTGTTGAAAACTTCACTTGTCCTGCTCCTTCACCTCCTCATATTTTTCACTTTACTTACCAGCCGTCAACTTTTTTGGGAGACCTTTTCCCTTGCTGTATGTAGCAGAAGGTTTGGAGTTGACTCAAAGAACTGTTCTTATGGCTGTAAAAAAAAACAGAGAGATAAGGAAACGTATGGTGTTTTAATGCCAATAGTTTTACATCAAACATGGAAAAAAATAAGTACCATGTAGTTAACATCTATAAGATTCTTTAAGAATACACAAACCTAAAGGCCACTATATTACAGCAAAATATTTCCAATAATGTCCGCGGGAACAAGCTAGGTATGATAATTAAATACAAACAGACACTCATATGAATTAGCTACAAGTCATATCTATCAATATATGCGGCTTTGTGAAACACTCAGTACAGTCCTTTGGTTTCAATATTTCTGTTAATTTACTTCCGACTTCACCCCTGATAGAAGTTTCAGTGCATCTTCCATGGATGGTCGATCAGATGGCCTACTTCTCATGCAGAGCAAAGCAACTTCAAAAACCAGTTTTATTTCCTCTTGCATTGCATCAGCAGAACCAGTTTGATTCGCGCCATATATTTCTCTTAGAAGCACCTCCTTAGGCTTGCTCTGTATGCTCCCTCCTGCATTTGCCAATCTGCCATTAGTCAGGATTTCCAGAACGATCTCCCCAAATTTGTACGTGTCCATGCAGAGCTCCTCTTTTATGGCACTGTTGAGTTCGCCTGTTAAGAAGTTGAACAAACATTATTCACTACTATGCTTCCAAAGAAGAGATTAGCTTGAGTCAACAGATTTATATTTGCAGGAATATCCCTTTCCCTATTTCAAGACAGCAACATAAGTTTGCTAATGTTTGTTGATATGGATATCAATCACTGCAATACTCTGTTTTTAGTCTTGCTTGTAAGGAATATTGACTAATTCCATGTGTACACTTGGACAGGCAACAACTTTCTTGGTTGGGCCTTTTGTGATTCTTCCATTGCTTATATAAAGTATACTACAGATTTCCAGACTTTCTTGCTACTTTTGTCCATCTTAGACTTTTGATAAAGGTGCTATTTGTCTGTTTGATGTGTACAAGTGATTTAGAAAACAGGAGTCCATAGAAAATCTTATAACATGAAACAGCATATGCTAATAGAAATCATGTTTAGTGACGTGTTACCTGTTTCTCTCATGGAAATTGTTGCAGGAGACGAGCCTTTAGTCATTTCCACAAGGTACTTGAACCCAAATTCAGCCAAATGAGGCTCCATATTTTCATCAAACAATATGTTACTCAACTTCAAATCTCCATGAGGAATTGCTGGGTAACAGTCATGATGAAGGAAGCACAGTCCCCTAGCAATGCCAATGACGAGTTTGTACTTGGCCATCCAATCTCTCTTCAAGCTGATTTTTTCAGCCAAGTTACCATTAGGCTGATAATCATGCAAGACATAAGCTAGTTTCTTGTTGTAGCAAAATCCTAGCAATCTAATCAAATTCTTGTGTCTTGCAACACCTAGTCGTGTCATAAATTCTGTGGCTTTCTTCATTCTCTTTGTTTCCAGTTCAATCTTTTTCACCGAAACTGTTATTCCTGTAGGCAGCACGGCTTTGCAAACTGAACTAGATTCTGCTGGCACTGCTTCCATTGATTCCGTGGAACTAAAGCTTCTCAAAACATCATTTGCTGTGAATCGGGGGATTCCACTGAAGGAGACCATTTTCCATTGACCTTTACTTCCTCTCCGGATATAGAATATCCCCAAGATTGATGCCACAATTAATACAACCAACCCTGCACAGAGTAGCAGAACCCATGTAAGCTTTCTTGTGCCCTTGCCGCCGAATATTGCGATCGAAGCAGAACATGGTTTCAAGGGTGCTCCACATAGCTTTGGATTTCCCTCATAAGCATTGCTACCCATCAATCTAAACACGTTGTTGGATGGAATGGAACCAGAGATATCATTAAAAGACACGTTTAGAAGCACCAAGCTTGAAGAAGCACCAAACTTTGCTGGTATCGGACCACTGAAGTTATTATGTGACAAGTCTAGGACGCTTAAACCTGGAAGGCTTGCAAGGTCTTCTGGTATATGACCAGTAAACTTATTAAAAGCTAAATCCATCTTCCTAAGAGCTTGGCAATCAGAAACACTTCCAGGGACACTTCCTGCTAGATTGTTCGTGTGTAACTCAATAACAGAAACAGATTTGCAGGAGTGGAATGGAGGAAGATTGCCTGAGATATTACACGCTGACGCTGAGAAATTTTGGAGAAGTGGCGAAGACCATGTTTTTGCTGGGATCATACCTCCAAGCCCTGGGTTATTGGAGATATTGAAGTACCGCAGATTGGAAGCTTGAGAGATATCTGTGGGAATCCCACCGGAAAACTTGTTCCCGGAAAGGTCTACATATGTGATATCAGGAAGCTGGCTGAATTTAAGAGGTATCTCACCGGAGAAGGAATTGTCTTCGATTCGTAGACGCACAAGCGAAGAACAATTGGAGATGGATGGTGAAAGCTTGCCCGTAAAGTTATTCGAAAACAGGATCAGTTTTACTAGTCCTCCGGCACAAATATCCGGTGGAATGCTGCCGATGAAATTGTTGGTGGAAACATCCACCCATTTTAGCTTTAAATTCCTGCCCAAGTCCCGTGGAAGTGACCCAGAGAAGAAATTGTTCCATATAAGGAAAGTTTCCAGCGAAGGAAGCTGACCAATGCCTTGCGGAACAGTGCCATTCATTTCATTGTACATGAGGCTTAGCAGCTTGAGATTCTTCAACTCTGCAAAGCTCTCAGGTATAGGCCCAGAAAGATGATTATCAGAAAGATCTAAGCTTGCAAGAGGCACAATTTTTCCAAACTCCCAGGGGACCGATCCAGCGAGCTGGTTTCTAAAGAGAAATAGTGATTCAAGCTTGGTGAGATTGGAGACTTGCTTTGGTATTGGGCCAGATAGATTGGCACTAGCTATATCAAGATACTGAAGCTCACTCATGTTACTCAATTGCCATGGGACACTTCCTTCATATGAATTGTAGCCAATCTCCATATGGGTCACTGTCTTGAGTTGGCCTAGTTCTGGTGGTATGGTACCACCGAGGAAGTTACCTGCCAGGTGAATAAACTCAAGGCTCTTGAAAGAACCATACTTTGATGGGATTGGTCCATCAAAGTAACTCCCAGCCAGATTGAGAATTTTGAGATAGTCAAGCTGGGAAACTTCAACTGGCAACGGCCCAGAAAAGCTGTTGCTGAAGGCATCAAGTACAACCAGGTTTCGAAGACCTGAGATTCCCTCTGGAAACTGGCCAGAAAAATTGTTTCTGCTGATATCCAAGATTTTTAGATTAGTGAGGTTAAAGATTCCCACAGGAAGCTGCCCTGAGAATGAGTTGTAGCTGAAGTTGAGATCAACAAGCTCAGTGAAGACACTAAATTGCTTCCCTGATAATTCACCACCAAGATTCTTCATAGACAGGTCTAAAGCAATAACAACTGTGGAATTGTTGTTGCATCTGACACCAGACCAAGAACATGCTTGGACTCTCTCTCCTGTTGGCCCTCCGGGGGGCACTGACCAATCATCCAGACTGTTACTATCATCAATGAGCTCAGATTTTAAGCTCAAGAGTGCCTCTGAATAAGGATTAGTAGCCACAACCACAGCTACGATGAATGTGAAGGTCAAGAGAATCCTGAAGTACAAGCAATGAAAAATCTCCATTGGAACTCGAAGTGGAGGAGAAAGAAAAACAACTATTGACAACCCCAGGTAAGAGAAAAATCTGTCAGTTTAGCATAAGGCCTGTGTATATCGTTTGTGTTTTGTTGGATGTGAGGTGCATGGGGACTAGAGAAAGAAAGCATAAAAGAAGGGAGTGACGTACAAGGATTAGTTGATATGATATGAGAATTTGCCATCGATCAAGTTTCTTTAGAGGCAAGAAGGGACCCTTAGGGTCATAGTTAATTTGGATGGTGTTGGCCACTAAGGACTGTAGCTTTTACATGATGAAGCATCTTTTTCTTGCTTTTCACCGGAGAAAAGGAAATATGTTAATTTGAGATGGGGTATGAAAATTTCGGGGACATGAACCTAATCCTCCATATCCTTGCCATTTAATTTCGGAGATAAAGTGCATTGTTGTATCCCCTTCTGGTTGCATGGTTATAGGCAAATGGTGGCCTATTAGGAATAAAGTGAACCATTATTTTATAAAAAAGAATATAATAGGAATTAAGAAAGGTGAGCAATTACTAGGCAATTATTATCACAGCTACAGTTCTGACCTAATTTTGGACTATTGAAACCAAAATGTGATAGCAGTACTGAAGAAAATGTCTGGATAAAAAAAACCAGCCAGATTTGCCTGTCCAGGGAACCAAATTAAGTTGAGAGACAGATTATCTTATGCAGTATTCAATTAAGGGAAATACAAGCCAGTAAATCGTTGTTTTGGGATTGACCAGTCATTGAAATGATAGTAGCAGGTGCACAGAAGTTACAGTATAAAGACAATAGTGTAGTGCTAAAAAAGCAGCTCTCTTTTTCCTTGATTTATGATTAACTAAACCTTTTGGGTCCTTGAAGGACATTAAAGGTATATATATCCATATTCTGTTCTTGACATGTGTAACCTTGGCAGTTGGCAGTGAATGCTTAGTTTCTTCTTTCGTGCGTGCTCCTAATGCAATCTAATAATTAAACTTAACGTCTCTAATACGGTGCTAAAAACTTTTAAAGGAGAGTAAATCCAAAGTGAACTAGTGAAGAAAGATAGCTGTCCTCGTTGTTTGACAGTGGTGTTGTGATTCTCAAGATGGATGCATAGAGAGCACAGCTTGTAATTACTTGGGTGGTTCATCTTGCATTAATTACAAGAGCATTTATTTCATCTTTTCACTGTCTCTAGAATTACAACTGTGAAGTTGGTCATGGCCCAGAGACCTACCAGCCCTAACATATCTTGTACAAAATGTAGGAGCTAGGTTTTCCAGCAGTAAGCATTTATAAGAAACTAAGATTAGTTGCTGCTTGACATGCTAAACTTGGCACAAAGCTACTACACCTACAGGTGTTATTTTGACTCCCTTGAAGCAGCTAGTCTTGTCTTTCAACCTAGGCAGTAGCTAGTAGCAGTGAAGATATCCCATTGCTCGTAAAATATCAAAAGAAAAGGAGAGTCCTAGCATTAGCAGCTAAATGGCCCTCTAGGGTTTTGTTTGGACCCGGGGACCAGCTTCTCAGGGGGGACTCTTCAAGTGTCATGGACAAAAAATGCTTGTCCTTCATTAGGATTGCTGAAGCCAGCTTTGGTTCTTTATGTAGATGTTCATTTATGTCATGTATGGGAAACAGTGCAAGGCTCTAAAATCTTGGTGCAGAGAGTCACAAGACATGATCACATCGCGAGAGAGTCCTGACTCCTGAGACCCTTCACAGGGACCCCGTGATGAATAAATTCTGGCGAGGAGACGAGTCCCCTCGCATTGCGTGTTATTATTACGTATCATTTAATATCCCTGCCGCTTCTCTGAAGCCAGATATCTTTGCTCCACTGTGATAACAAGGGAAGTACGATCCTGAGATAAGCTTGTCCCTCTGGCAAAAAAACAAATCTCTTCTTTTAGTTCTTGAAGTTGTAACTTCTTCAATATTTATCATCGCTGTTGTGGAGCTAATAAATCCAAGGCCACAGTTCTTTCAATGGCGTAAAAATAAGACACGTTTCACTGGATTTTGAATGGATAGAAGGCGTATAGCAAGAATTGAGCTCTGCCATTACGCATCTATCACTGTAACAAGGAAATGGGATTCACCGCATATCCATCATAGCATCCGAACACTTGTTAAAGGAAAGAACAGAATCGTCCAGTGTGATAGAGGAGAGAAAATAGCAGAGAAATTCCCTCAAAGACCACCGACCTTGTGGTGTTAGGGCCTATGCTGCACACATCTTTTTAGGAAAAGAAACTCTCACTCGTCTGAATGCATTGGATTCCCATCATAAGCAGCCGAGGAAGGAGGGGGCTCATGCTTGATTTGATGCATGAATCTAACCAAGGTTTAACAAAGACAACCATAGATATCAATCTTTAGGGTAATTAAGCTGAGCACCAAGTAGGACACCACAAGGATACTGAAAAGACCATTTGGAACCCTGCACAACTTATTTATAACCGAAGAAACTAGGGATGCTTTTGACTTTCTGCAGGGGCTATATGCCAGGAAGAGTGAAACATCTAGCCAGTCAAAAACTATTGGTTAGTGCTGTGCCATGCAAAACGGATAAGAAACATCATACAAGCAGAGAAGAAAACGTCAATAATTCATAAAGGACAGCATAAACATGCAAATAAAGTAAATAAAAGTGATTGAAGAAAAGGGCTCTTCAACAAAACATGAAATCTACTTTGACAAATTATGGATAGAAGTGGCTACTGGTAAAGTGATAGACGGCTGGGGAGGTTTTGAAGCATGCCCTCCATTTTGATTTGAAGGAAGAATTGAGGGATTCAACACATGCCAAACCTATCCCCGATGAAGTAGCAGATCCTTGATGCAATGAACACCGCCAGCTGTAGAGAAAATAACCAGTCCATCCTTGGATTTGAAAACAGAAATGGCTAAAATATAGACAATAACATCGAGCCGAGCCTTGCTTGGAGCCTAGCAACAGCACAGCAAGAACCATGACTGGCAAATAGTTTAGATTTCCAAAACTGTATTTTAACAGATAAGAGAGTTGAATTTGGATACAAGATTGTATCTTGAGACCTGTAAACAAGTTCTCAGTCACTGGTTTCTGATCCCACAATTGAATTGAGTGAATCCAGCAACATGCTGAGCATTAACTCAAGTTTAATCCTCCTTGCAGATCATATCAACCAAACTGATGGGGGATCTGTCACACCTGATTGCATGAATCATTCGTGACAATTTTAAACCTAAACCTAGATGTTCAAAGATTATTAAGGATCAATTGATCCAAAACAAACTTTTAATGGACAAATTAATAACATAAAATGATATCTTATAGGTTTGAGCCTCAATCATAGCAAACAAGACAAACAACAATGTGAGTTTGTAAGAGAAAAAAAAAAAAAAACAACCTACGAACATTCAAACCATAAACCCAGAAAATGCTCAATCCAAAAAAAATGATTAAAACCCAAAAAAAAAACGACCTAAACCTAACAACTCTAACTTAAATATGTTTGTCATGACTTCTAAAACCATTAAGAACTAAAAAAACAGAAAACAAAAAAGAAACAATCTAACAGTTAAACCGGTTTTCAAAATATATTTCTTCAAACTATAAGTACTATTATATTAGTTCTAAAGCCTGTTTTCAATCAAACTTACAATGACTAGTCCTAGTAACTCATCAAAAATAACCTAGGATGTCAAATCTAGTAAAGTCACCTATTAGCACATGAAATTAAAACAGATTCAATGACTAATTTAAGCATTAAAACATTATTTGTTGTCATTTAAACAAGATATCCTCATTACATTAGCAGCCAAAAAACATCAAACTATTCATCTAATTTCATCTCGAACCTATAAAAATATATACTACTTCAAAACATAATTTGCTAAAACACACACACACATTACCTCTAAACTAACAACTAATCACCACAAATAAACAATAAAATTTTAAATAATAATTTAACAGGGATTAAAGAAGGGGTTTGCTCATTAAGCTACACCTTCTCATGAAAAGCAAGTGTATTACCTTTTATTAACAATGATGTCTTCTTTTCTAGAATTTCTTCTCTCTTTCTCCTTGTTTCTGACTCTTATTCAATCCTTGATTTTTTTGCACCTCTTTCTTTCTCCTCTTTTCTTTAAACTTTTGCACATTATTTTTCTAGTATTTTTATCTAAAACACCTCTGGTATTTTTCTTTTAATTCTCTTTAGAATTTCTCTCCATTTTCTCCCTTCGCAGCTGTGGAGAGACATTCTACAGAACCATGGTGGTTTTTTTTATATAAAAAAAACAATATAAGTGGTTATATGAGACTCTCCCTTTCTTTGTCTTTTATAACCATACCTCGAAGGTTATGATATCTAGCTTCCTTCTAAACTGAATCCTAGCAAGAGAAAGCATAATCAAAGCTAGTTCTTTTATGAATGATTTTCTTCTTCAATTAAGACTAACTAGGTATGGTACTTTGACGAATTCATATAAAGCCTGGGATATAAACATACCACTGATAGACCTAAATCATGTAAAGGGAATGTAGATCTATTATTAGGAATAAACCATACTTTATTTGGAGCTCTAAAACTCCACATTCATTTATAGAAAGATTAGTCCGTGATTAGCTTAAATCTGTCAATGCAAGGGAGGCTGACTAGAAGCAAGATGTTGTCGAATTCATCAAGCCAAATATGGTATAAACATTTGATGAAGATGGTTGATCTTTGTAAAGAAAGTTTTTCTCATTCATTTGGTGCCAATTATAGCCTTGAGATTGTCGGAGATGCTAAATTCATTTGTCTGAACGTTGCTTTTTAATCAATGTTTTCAGGTGAAAAAAAAAGAACAATGACTAAACGACGCATCACTTGGTCTTTTCATTAAACTCTAAATGACACGTCGCATGTTTTAAACCCTAAAAATTAGGGTTTTGAAAATTTCCAATCTAGTCCTTGTACTTCTAATTTCAGCGTATGCATCCTCAATTAACCTAGAAAACTTTTCAACCCTTATAATTGCATTCTTGGAAATATTTTTTGGAATCCTTTAATTCACTTGCCTCTTACAAATTAGTCCTTAGTTTCTAAACTTTGCAATTTAGCCTTCATCTAACCATTAAGCTTTTAATTTGTCTCGATTTAATCCCTGATTTAATCAATTTTTGTCCCTATATATACGTGTTTTTTTGCACCTTGACTCTGGATTTTCTCAATTAAATCACAAGTTGCCCTCCAAATTGTATTTTTTAGTAATTAAGCTCATTAAAAGTTTAATTAAGTTCTTGAATTTAATTAATTCTTTTAATTTTAGCCAAATTAACTCTTAAATTTAATTTATTTCAATTAATTCTTTAATTAAGTTAATTAAATTCATTAAAAGTTTAACTAAGATAACTTATTGGTTCCTAGAGCCTAGCCCATCTAGCATTGCTTGCTTGAGTGCCATCTAACAAATGAGAATGAAGTATAACTTAGCTTCCAATAAACAAAAAAGTGGGTGTAGGGCCAAAGCAACCAAAAACAAGAATTTGAGAGCAGAGATGTAAAAACATGGCCCAAAAGCATTAACCGTGTACATTAATAATGTTTATCATGTAAACTCTGATCATTTAACATGATTTAAGATTTATGTAGAGGACATGACTTACGTCATACGAATTACGAAGTAGCATGCAAAACAATCATCTAATATAAATTTATAAACACCAACTCATATGTACATGAAAGAACACATTCTCAAGTTTTTAATCACAGAAAAAAGATCTCAAATTCATGTATAGAACATGAGTTTGTTCTTGCAGGATTAAATCATGAGTTTCAGGTTTCCAAGAGCTCCTGGAATTAAATTTCAAGTGAAGGAGTTAATGCTTAAAGAATCTCTTTCTTGCAGTGGATGGTCTCACCATTCCTGATGAACCCCCAGACTTTTGTAAGGGCTCACACATGCAAGATGCAAAAGCTGCTGGAATTAAAATACAAGTCCCTGACCTCTTGCATCCTCTGACTTCACTTGAAATCATGATTACTGAGCACAATGTTTCATTTTCTTCCTCCCTTGAGCCATTAAGTTAAAATACCACCGGAGATGATATGCAATGGATGAAGCCCCTCAACTTTTATAGATTTGAAAACACAGAGAAATGAAAAGCTGCAAGAAGGGAAAGCTTCAGTAAAACACAGGGATCAATTCATTGCTTGAACAGCCTAAACCAAATACTCAAGATCACGTGGCTGACAGTCATGGCTCTTTTTCGTTTGTCATTTGCATGCTTATTTATAACTTAGGCAGGCCTTATCCTTTTCCTCTCTTTTCCCTGATATCCATAACAGTGGATATGGGCATGAGCTGACACACTCAGAATCAAATTGAATTAGGCCCGACGCCTTTCCCTTCCTCGTATTGAGTGTCATCATTTGGATTCCCAGGCACTATCTTCTTCCAAAACCAATGCTTTCTCCATAGGAATATCATCTCTTCGATAGGAACTCCCTTAGTTTCAGGGAGGAAGAAGTAAACGAAAATAGTCATGACAAGAATCCAGCTAGCAAAGAAGAGGAAGATTCCGAACTTGAAAGCACAGAGGAGGGATAGGAAAACCTGAGCTATTACAAAAGTAAATAAAAGATTTACAGCTACTGTAATGCTTTGTCCAGCTGATCGGGTTTCCAGTGGAAATATCTCGCTTGGAATGGTCCAGCCAAGCCCACCCCATGACCATCCAAAGGCTACAACAAACAAGCAAATCACAATGACAACCAACACCGAGAAGACTTTAGATAGTTTCTGGTTGTCCCCGAACTTCACCCCCAAGATTATAGAAACAATTACCTGTTACAAAAGTTAAATAGTAATGGTTATTTGAAGCCAGAGGTAATGAAGGTTCTACTCTCTAATCTCTAGGCTATAGAGACATACATCTAATTGAACCAACAGATTCTCACCTAATGGATTATTTTATCTAACGCACATGAAAGAGTAATGAACGTTTACCTGGCATGTTATCATTTGTATTCCACCACTGATAAGTAAAAATCTCCGGCCCAGTCTATCGACTGTTGCGATAGCAATAAAGGTAGAGGAACAAAGAGCTGCTCCAGTCACAGCTGAGGAGTAGAGGGAGGCATTGCGCCCAAATCCCATACTTTGAAACAGCACTGGAGCATAGAAGAGAATAGAATTTATTCCTGTCAGAATCTGAAATGCTGGTAGCAGGATTGCCATAACCAATTGAGGCCTGTTCCTTTTTATAAGGATGTTTCTGAATGGATGCTTGATTGAGTTAGCCAACTCACTTGCTTCAACCATGTCTTCAAATTCTGCATCAACATTTTTGGTTCCTCTGATTTTCTCTAGGACTTTTCTCCCCTTATCTCGCATTCCCCGTTCGATTAAACTATTAGGTGTCTCAGACAGATATATCCCTCCCACAGTCATCAATACAGCTGGAACTGCTGCTAGGCCTAGAGAGAGTCTCCATCCCCATGGCTTAAGCTTTTGAGTTCCATAATTAACCATGTTTGCCGTAAAGACTCCACTGGTAGTTGCTAACTGAAACATCATGTTTAGTGCTCCTCTGAGATGAGTTGGTGCCATCTCTGATAAGTATAGTGGAACAGCCTGGAATAATAATAATAAAAAAAAAACTATGTATTATTACTGTAACACATCCACTCTCTTTTGATCACCACATTTTCAATTCATTTCCATAACTTATAAGGAAGAATGTGCTTTGTTACAGGAAATAGCTTGAAGCAGAATGAAGCACCTGATTTCCAAATCCAATGCCGACACCAAGCATGATCCGACCCATGAGAAGCATTGCCAGGTTGATGGATGTGGCATTTAAGATTGCTCCAATAAGAAAGCTGGAACCACCACAGATTATACTTATTCGACGTCCATAAATTCTTGTGATAGGACTTGCAACCAGAGATGAAACCAAACCAGCAAGGTAGAGAGAAGAGGTAAAGGCTGATAGCCCTTGGTCATTGTACTTGCAGTAGTTGTTTTCATGAGCACGCTGCTTCTTTTCATATACACCATGGAAAAATTTCTTAAGAAATCCATCCATTGATGTCACTCCTCCTGTTAATCATTGAAGTCGGTATACAAAAAACTCAGTTTTGAAGCAGAATCCGAAAGGTTATAGAACTCCAACATTTTCAAGATTTTGTTCTTTCCTTTAAAACATTTCTTAGTTTCTCTTTTCGTCTCCGAGATTAATGCCAACTAATCTCTAATCATCGTGATCCTAATTTTATCATAAGAAGACAACCTTGAAAAATCAAATTGCAACATGAATTAACATGACATCTTCAAGGAAGCATTGAAAATTATAAAAACAGAAAATGAACATTCAAGGAGATCTCATCTAGTATACTTGTTATCATCGATGTTCAATGGAGTCTTTTTTGGCAGCCAAGATGGGTTCTAAATGCTGGTTGTGTCAAGATTATCTATTTCTAGTAGGAAACAATAACTTGAATAGCTGCTATCAAGATCTATTTTTCAAGAGAAGAGCCTAAAAAAATTATCCCTGCAGTCTGTCAACGATTAATTTCAATTTCTATTACAAAATTTGCTTTTCTTTGTGAAGAAATTGAATAATTATTTATTTATTTTAATCTCTCATCATCATTATAATCTCAGAAATGTGCAAGGCGACCGAAAACCCTTCTGGTTTGAATTCTGGTTTTATTCATCATCCAGAAAACTTTCACTTTTTATTTCATCATTGCCTTTGACACATGACAACCACCTAACTTTCATCCTTTCCAAAATCTAAAGAAATATTCCATTTAGAATATTCTCTTTCAACAAACTTTACCACAAAAACAGTATCAATTCATCAATCTCCATCAAGTTTTGACAAAAAAAAGAAAAGGAAAATGTACCTGAAATCCCAATATCATAGCCAAAGAGAGAGCCACCAACAGCAGCAATAACACATGCAATGATTACAGAACAGGTGACTCTCCCTTGATACTGCTCTGCCCTCTCCTTGGCCACACCAGCCGGCCCAATAGACCCTCCTGCCATCTTCAAAGCTCAAGTACCAGAATCAACAGAGAGACACAGACCCTTTTCTTGTTTTTCCAGAGACAATTCAACAAAAGGAGAAACACTCTTCTATAATCTCAACTCTGATCATGTGGGATTTGAAAACTATATAATGAGCTTGGCAGAAAACATGGGTTTATCCATATGTTTGCACAGACAAGATGGCAATAATGATAAAGACATGATGGAATTTTATTTGTTTCCTCAGGAGCTTGTTTCGGTGCAACAGAGTTTTCAGTTTCACAACTAACAATTAGCGGTCAGAATTTATTTTTGCATTTTAAAAATACCTTTTTAATTTGAAAATATTTTATTTTTTATTTTAAATAAATTTTTTATATATATTTTTAGATTATTTTAATATACTAATATAAAATAATAATAATAATAAAATATTATTTTGATATATTTTTAAGCAAAAAAATACTTTAACAGCAATATTAATATAATTCTACACAAATTCTTATTATAAAAAGCATTTCTATTTCTTCTTTTTTTATTTTATTTTTTTGATAAAGGCATTTCTATTTTTTTCAAAGGATTGGCCATTCACAGCCATGATATAATGCCTATTTATTTCTTCTCCTAGAAAAATGAAAGGTCAATTTGGTAGTTGCACATATGGTAACCGAATTTAATATTATGGGTTCGTTACAAAATCAATGCCTATATTAGAAAATTTCATGGGGTTATGCATTGAATTTATATATAATAATTCAAATAAATCTATTGGTTTTGACATTTTATCCTTCAAAATTAATAAATATTTATTATATAGACATCATTTATTTATTTATCGTACGATAATGTTTGTCTAAGAAGTTGCGTCTGTATTTTCTTAAAACATAGACGCAATAATGTTTCGTAAAAAAAAACATAGATTATTGTTTATGGATTCCATGAAATTTTGCGTTACAAACGCATGGAAAAGGAAAGCAGGTGGGAGCTGCTTCTTGCGGCTGCACCATGCTACACTGTTCGGTGAACAGTGAGCATGCCCTCACTGTCGCTTGTTCATGTGAACACTTTTTTTTTTTTGAAAAAACAGTGCAGTTAATTGATTTCACTCGCATTGTTCACATGAACGTGAACGTGAACGATAATTTTTTTTGTTTTTTTAAAATTAGTTTAAGGTGAATTAAATTTATTTATATTGTAATCTCAATTTTATTCCTGATAATATTTTACCTAATTTTATGCACGCTCAAAAAATCATGGAAACTGTAGTTCTTGTCGGATGAATTTTGTATGTAATGGAATTATAGATAATTTAATAGAATAATAAAATTTTTTATATATAAATTATGATTTATTTCATGATGTAATAACAATAATTAAATTTACAATATTTAAATTAAAAACCATAAATATTAATATGTATTTTTTAAAATTATTTTTTAACCTCAATTTCAAAAGCATTTTTAACCAAACACAATAAACTACTTTTTGTTCAATTTCAATTTTAACCACAGTTTTAATCAAACACCTTTTTTTTTCAAATCAACCTCAACCAAAAGTACTTTTTATAAAACAACTTTTTTCAAGCCATAACTACAACAGCTCCCGCAATACTAAAAGTACATAATCCATGTGTTTTGGATAAATTATTAAAGATATTTTATTTGTGAGGCCGTCTGGTATTGTGATAGCAATTGATTTTCAAACTTGTAAATATATCAAAATAATATTTATTTTATTTTTAATATTAATACATCAAAACAACATAAAAATTAAGAAGTACATAATCTATCTGTTTTGGATAAATTATTAAAGATATTTTATTTGTGACGGTAGGCAATTGATTTAAAGTAAAGAAAAAAATAAAAAAACTAAATTTTCTTAAAAATATTTTTGAAATATAAAAACAAAAAGAATATATAAATTCTAAACTAATGGACTTGACTTGGAGTGATATTAATAATTATATATTAATTTGGGATTGGCTGAAATTGTGTGGTCTACTTTTTGTTTGTATGCAAAAATATAGATAGATAAGTGTTTTAATATTGCTTAGAAGTAAAGTAATGATTGATTTTTTAAAGTATTTTTTATTTAAAAATATATAATTTTTTATTTTTTAAAAATTATTTTTATTAACAGTATATCAAAATAATTTAAAAATACTAAAAAATAATTTTAAATAAAAAAATTAAAAAAATATCACAGAACATGATTTTAACAGCAAAAATAAATATTCACTTTATAGTATGCACTTTGGTGGTTCTTTCCACTTGGAGTGCAAATCTTTAATGAGTTCGTTAGCCAGCCAGTGTTTCTTTAATGACTTAAACTTTCCAATTACGAAGAGTGTGATCGTTTTTTTTGTATCTCATTTTTTAATTTATTTGAGAGAGTAATGATAATTAGTTTTAAATTTTTTTTTAATATATTAAAATAATATTATTTATTTTTAAAAATTATTTTTTAATACTACCATATATTTAAAAATACTAAAAAAATTAATTTAAAATAAAAAAAATTAAAATCTTTAGAAAAATCCGCATAGCCTGTTTAGAAATGTAGTGCGCTTCAAAATAATTTAAAAACATAAAAAAATATTAATTTAAAATAAAAATATAAAATTTTTTAACTTTTTTTAAAATATTTTTAAAATACAAAAATAAACAGGAACACTCGTAAAATTCCTACCGCCAAAATGCAAGTTGGAACTCGGCCAGTAAAACCAAGTCTCTGTGGGTACAATAACCACTTTACTTAAGACAGAAATCAAGAGTATTAATTTGGAGGGCATGCCTCAACCTGAGCTTATCTTTTAAATCTTTTAAATTTTAAAATTATTGAAATTTATATAATTATTAATTTTAAAATTTATATAATTAATTAAAATATATATGGATATCAATGATAATCTAAAAATAATCAAGGATTCAAGAGCATTAATTATTATTTTTGTTTTCATGTCATGAAAGACAAAAACTTGATCAGTGATCTAATCCTGTATGCGAGACACGGTTGAAACCAGTTTTGTGTGAGTTTATGATATGCATTATTGACATTCTTACCCTTCAGATGCTATTTTGTTCACGCCGAAGAGTTCCTCCCTTTTCCACTCACTAAACTAACGCCACGAAATCCAAGTCAAAGTCTAACCCCTGACATCATTCACAAGTCGGCAGCCCCCCGCTCACGACTTTTTGTACTCGTATATCATCTTTAATAAATAAAAAAATTAAAAAAAGAACAAAGATTGAAAAATATATTCACCACACATAATGTGATTTCACATATTTTTCTTATCACCGGTCAATTATTTTTTTTTAAAAAAACAAATAACATGTTTTTTTTTCTAGCTTTGCACTATTTTGTGTTACCTTGCTTGATTAAGGCTTAATTCAAATTGTATTGGAGTCGGTTCGGGATGGTTTATTTGATAAAAAGAGACCAAACATAATCTTGTCATTTCTGTTGAAAACCCAATCTATGCATTAAAAAAAATTGGTGTGCTGTTGTTTTAACCCTTGTCTAACCTGATCAGGCTCAATCATGAAAATAATTAAACACCGAAAGATATATTCAAAAAAATTAAAACAAAGAAAAGATGTTATATTGGATTGATTTTGATTAGTTTGAGTTAATTTGCTAAATTCATGACTCGAGTCATGACACAATAAAAAATAAACTAACCCAATATGACTAACCGTCCTGTTCATTTCTCAATCTCTTATTTCTTCTTGATTAGGTTTTTATTGGGCTCAAGTGGGATGAGATTGATGATTAATTTAAAGCAATCATCTAAAAATCAAGGTTTAAAATAAAATAAATTAAATAATTATAAAAGAATTAAAAATCAAATAAAAAATTAACTTCATAGAAATTAAATTTAAAAAAGAAAAGTATAGGGCGTGCAATGCACATACAGCATACGAGGAAGCCTCATTGCATTCTAGTGACGCGCAAGGCTTCATCCGAACTCCGTTCACATCTTTCCTAGGCAGCGCTGGACAAAAGGCGTGTTGTCTAGTCGACGATGTAGCTCCGATTGCCATTTTTTTATCCTTTTCTTCTCCTTTCCTCCCTTTTCTCTTTCTCCATTGATTTGCTTGCAACACCTGGAAAAAAAAACCGGTCCCGTCCAGAGTAGACTGTGAGTGTGCAATGATTCCTCTATGACAATCACCTTCTTCTAGAATATCCTGGGGGGACCAGATACGGCAGAGATTTGCAAATTGTGGATTTACAAGTCAATTTTACTTGATGAACATTTGAAATCCAGGAAGTTGTCTCTATAATTAATTGAATACTGTAGCTGTAGCATCAACTACAGAAGCAAGGATAAGATTTAATATTTTTTTAGTACTTAGATACGTAAATGATCGCTTCCTTCTGATCCCATGGCAGCAAGGCCTCGGTTGTTGAAACTATACTCGGTTCTAATTCAATTTAAATTATAAAATAAAATTATAAAATATATATATAAAGAATAACAAGTCATCGGAGGGCCACTGTGACTACTATGACAACACACTGTAAATCATAAAAAAGAATTTCTCAAGATGAATCTAATGATACTGTAAAAAGATTACTCTCAGAGCCATGACGAGTCCTCACATGCTGCCATAATTTGGCAGGCTTGGCTATATGCTAATGCATGTATTACATATATTAGCCTCTTTTTTTTTTTTTTTTAATTCAGTTTCTGACTCTTATACAACTCTCTTTTCTTATTCTGAAATTTACTTGATCGGACATCGTGCACGGAAAAAAGATAAAAAGAGAAAAAAATCTTTGCCAAAACAACTTGCACATCTAATTTGCAGAAGATATGAGCATATGCCTTCTCAGTACACCGTTGCATAATCACCAACAGGCAGTACTCGACGCGCACCTAATTCTTTGTTGCAGAAGTTATGAGTGCAAGTTTTGTCACTATGATGCTGTGCAAATATCGTGCAACCACCTACTAGAGTCCTCACACTAGTTGTGAAAAGGTTGGGAAGGTTCAAATCCTCTTTGAAGTTTTCCCAACTTAGGTTGGAGGATGTAGATACCTTCATTTTTATTAACTCTTCTCAAAAAGTGTTTTCTTTTTTTATCCTATTAATGTTGATTACTTGCTTCTTCTTCTTCTTCTTATCTACAATAGTCTAACGTTTGATATTTTGTAGCATCAATGGAGTATTAAAGACAAGCAAGTATTAATACAAAGGTGGTCTGGTAGTAATATTTGGAATCTCATCTGATTTGGGTTCAACATTATATATGCTGATCTTCCCGTATAGCCATCACAAGGTCGAATTAAAGTCTATTTTCCTTGTATCTGGAGTAAGAGCGGCCATATATTTCGTATAGGACGTGCCTGTGCTGTGAATACTCCATGGAAATAGAAAAGAGAAATAACAGAGTAATTCGGTGAAGGTGCTTAGCATGGAACAGGACTTCCAACAAGACATTTTAGTTCGATGCAAGGTCCAGAAGGCTTTAGTCTGTAGAAATCCAAGTCCTAACTCTGTAATCAGTTTCTACGGTCTTAAGTTGGAACCTAAAGGCCCCTTTCATCACAAGACAAATTGCCAGAGGAATCATCAGGAGACGAACTGTTGGTTCTATACGTATAAATTGGTCAAGAAAACCAATATACGTATAAAGTTGACACACTTTCTACAAGAAATATTGAGAAAAAAAAAGAACATTCAATACTTAAAAGTTGTATTTTTTAGGCCGCCAAACAACATAAAAGGTCGTAACTTGAGGGGGAAAGTCAGACGATCCTCGTGAATACTACTATAATTCACTTTACACATTAGAAGATCTTATCAGATTACCGGCTGAAGTGGGGCTGAATCAGTTTCATAAATTGAAATAAAAGATTTGTGATTGCAAAAAGAATTAATCTATCTTAATGTTTCCAACCACTAACGTTTCACACAAGATGAAACAAAGCATCCATCAAAAAGATCAAAACAATTTCTGTGAATATTTTCACTTCTAGAGCAGTTTGCGACAGCCAGCAAAGAAGATAATTATATTGATCATATCAAAGATATAAACCTTGAGCAAACTTGTATAAGAACTTCAGAACTTGAAAACACTTGCCAGGTTTGACCAATTTTGCTTTATCTTTCTGCACTTGAGACAGAAAAGAACCTATTTCTTGGAAGACTACTTCTTTTTGGTGGTTTCCATCAATCTGTAATGTAAGATGAAGCAACATACAAAAATTACTGACGGCAAATCTACAGAATAAATGAGAGAAACACAATAAAAAAGAATTGAAATTACCTTGACCATAATGTTTGAGTATGTGGATAAGATTGATTCAGCATTTTTCTTGTATATTTCAAGACATGCCTTTACCTAAAGACAAGTTGAAAAGTACCAAATACGCATGGCATATTAGTTTCTAGATGGAAAAAAAAAGGTTCAAGTTTACAAACAGATACAAAACTTGTGCAGAGTGCTTCTTATAGAAACAAGCTTCTTTTTTCTGAAGTTAGAAGGGGAAAAAAAATCTCTTGGGACGCTGCTATATAGAGCATATACAAATGCATATGATCTTAGGCACAAACAATTAAACAGAAAGGTATTTCTCAACTCTCAATAGTACATATCACAGTAGAATGATGAGCAAAGAACAGCAGTGACAGAGGGCATTCCTTTTCTTCAGTGTCATCTGGAGATAGGTTATAAGTTTTGCTTTAAGTTCAGTCTCTGGGGGGGGGATTTTCACGTGGTAAATCTTTCCCGTCACTGGGTCTAGCCTTCTACCAACACATCTGTCAATCAGAATTCCATCAGGAACCTGAGTATTAAAAGATATATTTCATGAATATCAAGGGGACAGAGAGTTTGAGGTAGAAAATGTTTAATGCAAACTAAGGCATTATCGCAGAGAACCTTCTCCATTCATTAGAGCGTTCAACGTTTAAAACATCCACTACATAGGAGAAATATTGAAGAGAAATACCACAGATGTAAAACCAATGTTGGCCTTCAAAGCATGTGATTCATAGAAAAACTAACTACAGAAGGTTCAAATGCAACATAGAATTTTGGAATTATCCTAGTAGCTTTTATGTCAGTTTTTATAGCACGGAAACGTACATGCATTTTGATGAACATGTACGGAAATTTTGTTTCCTGTGAAAATATTGGATTATTCACCAATGATTTGGAGTAAATGAATTCGTAATAACCTCATCGGAAGCTGAGCAATATCATTTTCTGACATGATCATAAGCAAAGATAGCATTATTATTCAATTTATGTACATCCAATACAACATAGATAACTGGCCTGACATTCAATTTCTCAAGACTTTCTGCGTGGGCAGAACTATGCGGATAGCCATCTAGAAGCCACCATGTTTCCTTTGCATCATCATATGATAACAGCGATGCCAGCATCTACAAAGTGAAACAATTCATTCCTTACGTACCTGAGAAAGGAAATGATAACAGAGTAGAAGCTAGTAAAAGTTAATGGAGGAAATAGTAAAGCTGTCACAATTTCATCAGGAACCAGACGAGCAGCATTCATAAATTCTTTTGCTTTATTGCCAATTTCTGTCCCCGCAGATACTTCAGCTCTTAGAAGATCTCCAGTTGAGATGTGTACCGATCCAAACTGTAAAAATCAATACAAATAAAAGATGACATGTAATCATCACTTAGCTGAAGAGAATGGGGCCTAAACAAACTACTTTCAGAATGAAATGAAATGAAATCAAGTAGCCAAACACAATTTCTAATCAATGGGGAAAACCCTCTCCAGTTCATGTTTAATGAAGCCAATATATATCATTTAGATATATGACAATCTTCTTCATTTTAATTCAACGATTGCACATCGAAAACTAACCCTCTCCTTTCGTTCAATTCATCCCATTGCAAATAATTAAAACCCCTTTCGTGCAATTCAAATTCAACACCCCCGCGCCGAATTTCTAAGTTCAATGCCATGTGAACCCTCATAATCCAAATAACTCAAATTTTAGTGCTTCAAATAACCAAGCAGTGACCATAAATCAAAAGAGTAAAAATGATGGGATAGTTTACTGTCTTAACAATTAGTTCACACTGAGTGCCTTTGCCAGATGCCGGTGCACCGGATATCATCACCTTCAATGGCTCATTTGTGGAACAACTAACCCTCAATAGTCAATATTCCCTGCACGCGCCAAAGAAAACAGACTTAGAAACTTACTCCATGTGCTTAACAGTCATAAATCAGGAAAAGATAACACACCCATTCGCAAAAACACTAATACATATAGAAGAACAAGTAAACCCTAGGTTTGGAGTTTGTCCTGAAAAGGGTTGTGGTATTGGGGGCAAAGGAGACAAGATGGCGATGTTGAAGAGAAGATTGTCAGAAAGAGAGAGATGATGATGAAGATGCAGAGAGAGAAGAGAAAGGGGAGAGAGGGAGTGGAAGGGACATTGATAGAGTGGAGAGATGTCAGTGAAGTGTCTAACATTGTCTGCCATTCTTGTTTGTTGACGCGCACAGAGAGAGATCAAGTTCAGTGAAGAGAAGCAAAGGTTTTTGAGGAGGACAAGGAGGTGATGATGGTAGATGCTATAACGGATTAACGGACACCACAGATACTTATCTTCTTTAATTTTTTAGGCCTTTTCACGTCTGACCATCTTAAAATATTCATGAAAAATCTCTTTTTTCTTGAGCGTTCTTTGAATTCAAAGCTGATTGAATAAATTCCCTTACCGTTTAAACCAAAATTTAAAGTGTTGAACATACGGATATCGGGACTTCTAAAAGTCCCACCCAATTTTACTACTGCATTTTTTTAATTTCATGATATTATGTTTCAAGTCCTCTTAAATTGCTCACTTTCTACTTACAGCTTCAAAAAACCAAACTTCCTACACTTGTGTTTTTTACCTGAAGTTGTTTTGCTCGGAATTTCAAAAATTAAGATGGAAGAAAAAGAAAGGCTGGCCTCTGTGCATGGTAAATGCAGGCATGGACTAAAGATCAGACCGGAGACACAAGAAAAAACATCAACGCAAGACTAATGAAGTCAAATACAAATGGCAAACATTGCTACTTGCATTCGATCCTCATATAGAACTGAATGAACGAAGTACATTCGGGAAATCCCACCGGCTACCAACAACTATGCCAAAATGATGAGCTTGTGTAACACGCTACCATCCCATGATCTCCGTCTAATAAAGAATTACGCAAAACTGAGCGAAATTATTGTTATAGTAAAACATACAGTAAACATTCTAGCAAAATAAACTCAAAGAAATGTAAAGCAAGGGTCGCATTCATTTCTGCTCCAAATGATAGTATTGTTCTTCGAAGGGCCATGACGCTTGGCACGAGAAAGTTCTTCAATCCAACTTCACTGAAGAGAACAAGTAGTGCACAAACCAGAATGATGAAAGGAACCCAACTGAGCCCATTGCAAACATAATTGCCAAAGCCATCAAGAGGGAGTACCCAAGGTAGAGTGCTTCCGAGACAGGGCCACTCAAACTCTTAAGCTCAAATATGAGATAGTTTACAGAGTACAGGAAAATGTAGATAGCAACTGAACCAGAAGCAAAGAAGGATTTCCACCACCATTTCCAGTCCTCCACACAGAGATGCATGTAGGTTAAGACAAGAGATACTTCAGCACAAACCACCACAAGAAGAATGAAAACAATCAAGAGAAACCCGAAAACATAGTAAACACGGCCCATCCAGATACTAGACATGATAAAGAAGAGCTCAATGAAGAGTGTGCCAAAAGGAAGAGTTCCAGCTCCAAAGACCAATAGCCAAGATGGATATTTTTGAGCTGGGATTTCCCGAGGAATCTGGTTGGTTCGAACAGGGTATTCAATATGCGGTGCCTTTGCCCCAAAGTAGCCCCCAACTAGGGTAAGAGGAACCGAGATGCAGAACCACATGAAAATCAGAACAACAAACAAAGAGAATGGAATGGCACCTGTGCTATGGCTACCCCATAATAGAAAATTCAAAGTGGTTAAAATAAAAAAGGCAATGCCAGGGAAGCAGCAGGCAACCTTCCAAGAAACTGAAACCCATCCCTTCTTATCACCACAGCCAATTGTCCTCCAAAGGCGAACTGCAACATAGCCAGCTGCAATACCAAGAATCATGTAGAAAATTAGCATGCCTATAATCAGAGTTCCACGGGAAGCTGGAGACATGAATCCAAGGGCAGCAAACATTACTGTCACAACTGCCATCCCAAGAATCTGAACCCCATCTCCAACCATAACACACAATAGCCCAGAATTAGTTGGAGCACGGAAAACATCGCCCACAACAAGCTTCCACCCAGATAACTCCTCATTCATCTGTGCTTGAGCTTCCTTGTCAAGTTCCTCATAACGGGTCAGATCTCGCCTGACAGTCCTCAAGAAGATGACCAGGACAATACCAGCAAGGAAAGTGATCACCATCAGAGAATTCAAGATAGAGAACCAATGGACCTTGGACCCCTCCATCTTCAAATAAGCATCCCATCTCGATGGCCACTTGATATCACTCTCCTCAAATGTAACCTCATAAGTGAAAACGATTGGCTCATTCTCCTTAACCAGCATTGCCACAGAGGTGGGATCACACTTAATAGGAGATGGGTATTTCTCATAGGGTTTCAAGTTCTTAACAGACTGAGCATCATGCATGACACTACAAGGAACCACCTCAAAACCAACAACCATATACCCAGGAAGTTCTGATCCCCCACTCCCAACAGTAGGAATCAATTCCGACCCGTCTCCAGTTCCCATCACACGTGCTACATTGGCCTCCTCGTACTTATGAACAAGTACAGTAAACTTCAAATGATTAAACACATAATAAGCATCCTGAACCTTAATCCCCAATGGATATCCCGTCCACCTCAAAAAATAAGACTCCTTCTTAGCATACCTTATCGCAGGCAAATTATCTAGAATCAAGTTAACCTGATACATCTCATCAATCCTCTTCTTTAGAAGCTTAAAGTGATCACCCGACAAAGGATCGGTTCGACACAGAAAGATATCGGTCTCATTGGTATGCATCTTAAACTTATAAGGTGAGTTTTCAATCCTATCGCCCATAAGAACCTCACCAAGATTTTCAGCACTATCTTTAACACCCTCTAAAGGCTTACAGAAAGGCAAACTATAATAGCTAAAAGGAATCTCAGTCTCAATAGAAGTGATTGAATTCACTTTCACTGATAAAGTATCACCAATGCCATAATTGTGAGGGTAACTACCAGGAAGGTAAAACCCATATCCAGATTGGAAAACCAAACAAAGGGTCAAGACCCAGATCTTAAAATAAGCAAAAAAGTCCATTTCTTTAGAACTTTGAAAGGATTTCAGTCAGATCTGAGAGACCCAGATCGTGAAAACAAGTTATTATGCCTTAAAGGATTGGTCTTTATTGTTTTTTTCAGTAAAAGTTAAGATCTTGACATTAAAAAGAAAAAGATACAAATAAGGTCTAGCTATTTAGAGGTGTAAAACACAAGAGAAAGATAACCTGACCTTGTACAGAGAGCGGTGCAAAAGAGAGAAACGAAGAGAGGAGTCTGTAATGTAGAAGAATTGTGCGGCAGGTAGAGAGATCTTTGAGATTTTGGAAAAATGGGATCTTTTTAGAGACAGAGAGTGGAGACAGGAAGGCAGAACAGATTTATAGTATTGGTGTTGTTTACTTGGATCGCCGACAAATCTTGTTTTTCATGGATTGACAATATTAGCCATTTGTTCTTCTATCAAAATGTTAACTTGTTTTCAATCATTATAAAAGAAAAAATTACCTTATCAAAATTTATTTTTTATTTTATCTCTATTTTTTAATTTAAAATTTTAAATTAAGTAAAATAATCAAATTATTTTCATATATATTATTTCTAAAATTAGACTTAATAACTAATTTTTTTTCATTCTCTCTCATTTACACACTAATTTCTTTCCATTTCTAAACTTGAATCAAACACTACTTGAACAAGCTAAATCCAACTATATCTGTTCTTATCTTAAAATTATTGTTTTCATTGTGCTTTTAACATTATAAGTGTTTGTCATTGCAATTGTGATTTCTTGTTCATCTTCATTTACTGATGATGCTTATAATGAAATTCCTTCACTATCATACTACCAACGAACTCCTCTAAAACCTCAATTTAGACACTATTGCTTGAGTAACCCTTTTGCACCTCTCTCCTTTTGCTTATAATTTTCAAGAATGTCTTGTTAATCCTATCAGAAACTGGAAATTTTTTCAAAATGATATGTTATAAGTTTATTTTTTGTTTGATTCTACATCGTTGCTCTTGAAGGAATGTGTGTCTGTGTATGTGTTACATGTTTGTTAAAATACTTGACAAAAGTTCAAGCTTTGAAATTATAGTCAAGGTAATTTTTTCTAATCAAAATGTTGGTTTTTAACATCCCCGCTAGGGTTTTTTATTGCCAAATCCTTACGAATCTCATAAGTTTATTTTCTTTTTTAGCTAATGTTTTTTTTTTCTTTATAAGAATCTTTAATAATAGTTTTAAGTTTTTGTTTCCCCAAATCTCTCAACCATTGTTGGGTTAACATTTAGTTGCTATTTCATAATAAAAAAATATGAAGATAGTGGGGATATAAGAGACAAGATATATCATGAGATAAAAACAAAATTGTATTTGATAGTAATTTATAAGATAAAGTGATCATTCTGTATATTGTTTAGTTGATGATGGTTAACACATGATAAAATATAAAAAATATATTTTATCCTTGATATATATTATCGTCAAACTTATATATTTTAAAAATAATTAGTTTTTTTTAATTTTAGTTTACATTGAATATTGAAATTAATAATAATATAATAACTCTAGTTATAAAACCTAGATCAGCCCAACATGTTTAAGAAAAGTAAATGAATTAGGATTAACTTGGTCGAGCCTAGTTGATGACCCAAGTCAACCCGCAAATCGGTCAACTTAGGGTAAAACTCGGCCTAAAAACTAGAAGATATTTTTTTAAAGTTTTTTTTGTCAAAATAATATCATTTTCATCATTTAAAAAAAGAAAGATTTGGGGTTGACTCTCTTGATCAATAACCTAGACCGTGTCTTAGATCGACCCTCAGTTTAGATTTTAAAACTATAATAATTATTATTTTATACTTGGATGTCTTAGATAGACAAGTTTGGAATTAAAATTTTTTACAATAATATTTTAAAAATAAAAATAATTATCTTTGCAAGTATAAAGTGACTTAATCACCTAGGTGGCGTGCATCACTTAATCATCTCTGGTTTGACATTGTAAATCATTTTTATTTGAAATAGTTTATTAGTTTTTAACTTTAAGACCAATTTCTTGAAATCACATAAACTTTTTTTTTTTTTATGTACTTTTTAATGAAGATAAGAGAGCACCAATACGAAAGAACAAAACCCCTCCAACCCGCAACCCTTTTGATTCACGAATGAGGACAAGCTCAAAGCCTCAATAATTTAGCAAGAAACCGGTTGGTGATCAGCGCACAAGACTGCCTAACAAATAATCTCCGATTATGCATAATGAGTCTTTTTATATCTAGAAATAATGAAAAGTACACAATACAAACTTTGATGAAGAAAGCATACCCGCAAGAAGCAATAACATATTAGCAATTTAAGTATGTATCTAAGATTTTTTTTTTTTTTTAGTTTAACGTGGGTGTTCGGATTAGCTTATATGTATTTCAACTAAATTCACGAGCTCTAAGTTAACGAACATATAAAATATAAAAACTTGACAGAGAAGTTTGTGGCTGATCCGTCAATGGGATCACGTTTTCTCACCTTGTGGTTCCACATGGAAAAAACTATAAGTTTCCCCTTTTCCCTTCCCACAAGTCACGCCATGCACATAAACTACGTTCTTGGGGCAATAAAACGTAAGAGAAACAACAGCTAAAATAGTCAAAATCAACCAATAAGGCCATTTTTCTTCTCTCAATGGCATTGGAAGACTAGGAGTAGTGATTTGTTCAAACACAAAAATCGGGTAAATATATATGAGCAGACTACTAGTTTATTCCCTTGATTCTTCCACTAATCCATGCGCAAAATTCAAATACTGATATAACCATGAGTTCAAACAGAGTGAAAGATAGTTTAAGCTACTGATCGAATTACCGGAAAATGAAAACATAGAGGAATGGATAATCAGTAGAAGTAATTGGGTTTATGGATTCAGTAAATTTGAATCAGTGTTGGTTCACCCATACTACCAGAAAATCGGTATTTTCCAGAGAGTTCCAGAACTGCTCACTTTCTAATTGCACTGTTAATTGTTGTTCTTTACAGACAAAATCATCAAGAGATTGAAAAGTCGTCAATGTTATTTGGTGATTTTATGAAAAAATTCAATTAATTTAATTTTTTCATTTAAATATTACCGACGGATTGAAAAATCGTTGGTAAAAAACCATATCTCTATGGCCCTGCATATTCCATGAAAGGAACAATTCATCACTGGCAACTTGGAAGATGGCTTTATTTTGAGGAGCCACGGCAAGATTCCACGGGAATCACAAATACTTCCATGTTGTATCACCTTTTGTTTCATAAAAACTTGTCAATAAACAAACCCTAAAATTAATCAACACACGTAAAAATCCAGTTATAGGAGGGCACCTACACTTCATTTTCAAACCAATGGGCAAGAAGGAGAATTGAAGGGCAGGGAAAGTAATAGACGATCATAAAGACATCTTGAGCACATGGATTATGATGCTGATATATTTAACTGAAGTACAAGGGAAGGGAAGATCAATTTATCAGCAAGAACTTTTGAAACGATCAGCCCAAATAAACTATACATTGTGTTGTCCATCTTTTTTTATGGGGAAAAAGGGAAAGATTTAACTTTTTGCACCCAATCCCCGTGCTTGTGGCCTCCTAACAGCAAGTAAAGGGTTGACAATACCTTGGGAATCTTTACCCAAGCCCTTGCCTTCAACAAAACCCATCCTGGTCATCATCTTGGATCCAAATCCTTTGGTGTGTTTTTCAAAAGCTCCGAAGCTTGGAGTTTTACTATGTTTTCCGGACTTTCCAGTTCCAGTTCCAGTTTCAAGACTTTGAGGTTTATTCTTCACTGAGTCACCACTGATGGTGGAGAAGTCAACACCCAAACCAAGTGATTTAGGCCGCTGGATTACTTCAATGGGTTGTGCCATACCTTGACCATCTTTTCCCAATCCTCCACCTTGTATAAATCCCATTTTTTCCATCATCTTAGATCCAAATCCTTTAGTGTGCACCTCAAATGCACCATACTTCGATGAGCTAGTGGCATCCTTGTTTTCGCCAGTTTCATTTATCTCTTGAGCGCCCACTGTTATGGTCTCAACAACTCCAGGTTGCATTACTCCACTTGATACAAATGACACTGGTTGATTAGTGTATAAACCATTTCTCCCAGAACCCCCCCTTGTACTTTTCTTCTTCCTATTTCTGTCTGCACTAACTGATTTTGTTTTTGAGCCTTCATTAACAGCAAAATCAGAATCCTCAATGCCAGCCCCTATCAGCTGAAATCAAAAGACAGACATCATTAGAGAAAGAAAATCTAAAAAGCAGTTAGCAATGCAAAACCACTAAAAATGTTGAAACCAGAGCATGCAATTGCATAAACTGCATAATGCAATTACATGAAAATCTGGCACCTTTTCTAGACGAAGTTTATCACTTGCTGAAGGCATGCATGTGTGCTGTGTTCGTGTCCCTGTTACAAAGCTGAAAGAAAAAAAAATGTCAGCTAGTTTTAGCATCAACCTCAGCAAACATACGGAGAATCAGTTCATATTGGTCACCTTTTCTTGCCAGAACCTTGGGATCCATTATGCAAGCGATAAACTGCTGCAAGTTGTCGAACCTAACAGGAAGAAAGCTACTACCATTAGAATAGCAAAGCCCAAAAGCACATTGTATTATTATTATTATTATTATTATTATTATTATTATTATTATTATTATTATTATACTAAAAATTAAACGAAAACAGGGTTTCACTATAGCTCTAGATACAAACACTATTCACGTTACTATAGCGTCATACTGATGCAAAATTTTTTATATAGTTTTACATTTCAATCCACAAACTTCATTTTTGTCTCTTTTCAGTCCTTGGATTGTGAGAGGTTAAAGAGAACATCACTGGAAAATGACGAGGAGAGAAAATTCAGCTCGCTACATTCCAGCCACCAAAAAAGTCAGTCTTGGTGTTAAAGGGTTCATCTTGGAAATAGGAGTTCAATGATAGTGGTTTTGCCCATCAACAATGCTAGAAAAAGTGGATTGGTCTTTTAAGATTTTTTAGATCTGGATTGATTTTTGGTTTTTTAAGTGATTTTAAAGATGTTTTGGGGTTTGAAATGAGATAATTTAGGTATCTTAGATGTTTGACAGCACGTCATCTTTTGAGTCCAAGTGTGTGGGACTAGCCTTCCAAGTCCATCAAACTTTTTTTAATTTAAAATAAAAACTTATTTAAATTAATAATATAACGCTATTACAAATCATCCAATTATATCATATTTTTTAAATGAAATTATGTCATACTTTTAAATGAGATTACACCTTTTATGCTTATATTTGCAATCATTTTTTTAACAATTATATGTGAGCATGATATGTTATAAATTGTATAAAATTGCACATTAACATTCAACCGGAATTAAATAGTCCTTTCATTGTTAATTCTTATATGGTTTTCATGAATTAATTATTCTTTGATTTTTTCATATAGCCACATTAAAATTACGAAGACAATTATTTTTTTTTTTTGTTTGAAACTTGCTTTTTACATTATGATAAGTTTTTGCTTAAAAAACATTACTAATAAAAAAATATATGTTTTAAAACAAAATAAATTAACAAGGAAATGGGAGTTTTGCCTCTAGAAATAACTTTTTTTCACTCCTTTATTTAAATTATTGAGATTCTTGCAAATATTTATTTTAATTATCTTGGATTTTTATTAAAAAAACAACGTTGTTAATAAAAAGTTGTTTTCAGGATTAAAAAAAAAGCATAAATAAGGAATGGGGGTTTCAACTTAAGAAACGCATTCTCTTCCAAAATTGAAGATTTTCAAACTATTACCAACATTTATTTCAATCACCATATAATTAAATAAAAATGAACTTTGAAAATCACCATGAAGCATGTGCCGGCCTAAAAGCTAGAAAAATATATTCCAAAAAAGGAGGGGAAAAATCCTCGCTAATTTGTTAATGAATCATTGAAGACTATAATCAGTAAGACAGAGCAAACAAATTTCCATACCGGGGAACAATCCCGTTAATGCACAGGCTGAAAACAAAACATATCCACTTCATCCAAAACAATCTGCCCTAGTTTCTACAATTTAAAAAGGACAAAAGAAAAAAAAAGATGGTCACTAGTTCTTTGCTATTAGTTATACTTATTTTTGTGATTGGTTATACTTACTAGATCAGCTCAGTATAATTCATTGTTGATAAATCCTAACAAGAAGGCACATGGCATTATAAACTACATGAAAAGGCACAAACACTATTAATCTCCCTAGCTTCATTAGCATATAGACAAAATCAAGTATGGTACTATACTTGAACTTGAGATTATTTCCATGGCTATGGGCTTTTCTTTAAAGGAAAACTGCCAGAACACCATTCTTATTAATCTTTATACAGATTTGGAAACTTATACCACATTTCGTTGGAAGGATGAACAACAGCATGAAATAACAAAGCAAGAAGAAGGGAAACATGTGAGAAGTGAAAGATAACTGTTCCCTCTGGTCATGTTTAGGTAGGATAGAAGAGAAAGGAACCATACTTCCCATTTCCAATCGAACAAAAACAACACCAGATCTTGGTAACATCTCATTCTAAGTGGGTAATGCTTTCTAGTCACAAAGATAGATTCTTTTTCTTTTTCTTTTTTTTGTTTTTTATGGCTACGCTTGCAAACTAAATGGCACTAATATGCTAGTTCTCATTCAACCTGACATGAATTACACTGTTAAACATTATTTCATTCTTTCAATCCCATTTATTAAATGGGACAATCAATCAAAGAAGGATTCCATTTACCTTATTTATTTTCTCCAGATCAACTCCCCGGCTCAGCATTCTCTGGTGACGCTTGACAGCAATCATTTCTTTACGATGCTTCTTTTTTTCACCTGAATGATTAGCAGGTTAGGGCAAGCAAAAGAGTTAGCTGCACCCATTCATGTCAATTTCCAGATAAATCAAAACATCAGAGAAGAATAACTTTCTAACTTCAAGAAACTGAAGCAACCACCTTGCTAGCATTATTTTGATAATCCAGAAGCAAAATAAGGTACAAAGGATTCTAGAGGGACATGCACATGCGTAAACATAAAAGCATGTGCACAGCATGCTCACACATGAAGACAAAGTAGGTTATTCAATCAATCCCACTACTGGCTATCATACAACACTTAATTGGATCACAACACCCCCCTCCCCCTTCTCTAAAGTACAACATGCTAATGTAGAATGCTATTAACCAGGATAAATGCAAATAAGCAAACATTACCAGGAAAATTTCTGGAGTTTTGACTCCTCTGAGAAGACCAAGGCAAGCGTGCAACATGCTTCTTTTTGGCAGGGACGGTTCTTGGATCCTTTACATGCATAAAATCATCCAAATCTTGAGACACATCTCTGGCAGATGAAGCATGGTTCTTTTTTGATTGAGGTTTCTTCATACCATATCTTCTAGACGCCTCCTGGAGGGCAATCCCACCCAACTTCTCTAGAGTCTCATCAAAGCAACCACTAGAAGAACTATCCTCTTCTGAATCATCCAGAACATTTTCTACCAACCATTTGACATCTAATATGTTGGAGCTGCCTCCAATTCCTTCCAGGTAATCTTCTGCAACATCATCATCAACATCAAATTCACTATTAGATGAGTCTTCAGAGTCATCACTTTGAGACAGTTCAACTTGTTGAGATTCAGAGCTTTCATCGAGTGACTCCCCATCACTTCCCCCATCAGAAATATCTTGGGTGAATAATTTCATGCCTCCAATTGACAAAAAGGCTGAATTTTTCTTCGGAGAAAATGCTGCAGTCAGCATTTCTCCACCTGCCCTGCAGTTAGCAGTTTCATCAGAATCCATTTCTTTCTCAGAAGATGATGAATCAAAAGAAGATCCTTTCTGCTCTTCCTCTTCCATTTGCTTCGAGGATGATTCAGCACCTGGGGTAGCCTCAAATTCCTCACAGAACCCCAATTCCCTATGTGAGCTCTCGCCAAGCAGAAAATCTGAACTGTATTCGTAAGTTAAATTCAAATTACAGGGCTTCAGAGTCGGTGTTTCATCTAAATAAGCAACAATATGTGTCTCCTTAGAATCAACTAAAACAATAGGTTGCGACACATCCATATCTCTGCTGGTACCCTCCTATAAATATTGAAGAAAAAAAAAGACAGAATAACTCCACAAGTAAAATCGTTTCACCAACTTCCCAATCTGTTCACACAATAATTAAAAACCTTAAACAAAATGAATGCTTCTGGCTTCATATGTCTCGCAGCGACAGTATGCCACATACTTTTTATTAAAGGGAGAAACTTTTCTCAAGCTCCATTCAAGTAGATAGAGGTTTAGGTGAATTTCAGACAAAGCACATCATTGAAACCCTAGACCAAAACCACAGAACGAAAAGGAGGCACACAAAAAATTTAATCACTCCGATTCTAAATTGAAACCCCATTAGGAGTTTGCAGGATAGTTCTCTTTATCCAGTCTACTCATACATGTTGCATATAATAGCTGGAAAGCAACTCCTAGTAAAAAATACCTGAAGATCAAAACAAGGATAGTTGTAAACAAAAGCATTTCCATTGGCTTTACGCGGTGCATTCTTAGAACCCGAACACGCTTTTCCTTGATTAGAATTCCCCGGTTTCGAACCCGACTTGGAATTCGATTTCACATTACTACTCCTTCCTGCAATTAAACACCAAAAAAAATCGAGAGAGAGAGAGAGAGACCCCTAATTCAGTTCAAAATTAAGTTCAACTGAACTTGAAAGTTTCGATCTTTCCCAACAAAAATACTCCAAAACAGAGAAAAAAATGAATAGAGAGAAAGAATCAGGGGACCTGAATGGATAGGGGACCAATCCGCCAAGACTCCGCCTTCCACAAAGAGAGAATTTCGAAGTTCTTTCGATCTTCTTCTGCTCCTACTGCTGGCCCCACTGTCTTTTCTGATGTTTCTGTTGTCGAATTTTTTATTTCTGTTTTTGTTGTTGTGATTGGATCTTCTCTTACCTCCTCCTGCCATGGCTGCCGTTTCGATCTTCTTTCGCTGCTGCCTTGCCGATTGAAGAACAAGAACACATTTTTTTACACCGTTACAGAGGGTGGTCTGGTCTGGGCCGTTACAGTCAGTGTTGTGTGGGCCTATTCAGACAGAGGGCTGACATATTCGGCCTTTTAGTTGAAAGACCATTAAATCTCGTGAAAATTTTGCAAATGATTAAAAAGTTTAACTTGATTTGATTAAATGAATTATTCAACTTTTTTTGGTTTTTTTATATTCAAAAAAATTCAAATGAATCTATACCTTTTCACAGTTTTTTTTATAGGGTTTTAAGTTAAAAATAAATAAAATAAATATGGGTTATATTTCGTGTTTTTTAATAAAAACAAGTCTCATATTTAATATAAGAATACTTAGAATAAGGATTCTCTTATTTTTAAGTTAATAAAATGAGAGAAAAATGTAATATACCAAAAGAAAAGAAAGGAAATAAAATGAATAAAGATGTACAAGAAAGATAGTTAGAGTAGCTTTTTATGTGTGGTCATGTTGTTCAATTATATTTCACACCTACTGAAAACTTATTATACTTATAGCATCATCATTTTTTTTATTCTCTATTTAAGTCATCATTTGTATCATTTTCTAGTGAAACTCTTCACATTTATTAATGTTATGTCTCATTACTTTGTGGAATCGATAAAAATTGCCACTCTTTCTTGAACCTCACTCATTTTTTATTGGCAAATACTCGACTTGCACTAACATGTCATACAACTTATTCATAATTACCCTTAAAACCTTTTTTTTTTCTTTTAAACTTCACAACATTTACTCCTCCACAACTAAAAGTATGATTAGGCAAGGGGTTGGAATTGATGTTAGGGATATCTTCAAAGGCTATCCATCTTGTTTTGAATAATTGCAAGAGCTTCCTCTCGATTGCTGAGCAAGTATCAATATTATAGCCAGGTTTCCAGTATGGTACTCACATGTTAGGTCTAGTTTCTCCCAATTTAGAAAAAGAGGCTTTAATAGTGGAAATGGAAAGCGGGCCAGATGACCTACACTTAGAAGTTTTGTATACATTTCTCCTAATGGTATGGATAAAGATAGAAGATGTTCTTGGTTTCTTTGGTAGGCTCTCATTGGATTGTTTTCGTCTTGGTTTTCTAACGGGTTAATAGGAAGCTAAAATAGCATTTGAGAAGTTAGAGTGCTGTAAGTGCCACTTCATTCCTTTATTTGCTTGATTTTTCAAACCCATTCATTTTAGAGATTAATGTAAGTGATTTTGGAATAAGTAGTGTTTTTTTAATAGGGTAAGCCATTAGCTTAAATTAACAAGTTTTCAACTAAGAGGCATTTAGGGTTACCCTTCTTGTAAGCAATTCAGAAATAGAGGTATTACTTGGAATATGAAAAGTTTATCGTTAAATTTAATAATGAGATCTTGAAGTATATGCTGGAGTAAATGATTTATTATATAGTTTAGAAGATGGGTTCAACTAAATTGTTGGGTTTGAATTATGAGATTCACTATAGAAGTGGGAAAGAATATATTATTGTGGATGCATTTTTAAAGAGGGAAGATAAAGAATACTTGACTATAAGAATGGTAGTTTCTAAGTGTATTAAGGAGGTATTGTTTAGTTATGAAAAGGATGAGTTGATTAAAGAATTCACTGATGCTATTTTGTTGGATAAAGCTGCATATCTAAAATATGAACATAGAGATACAATTATGAGGTATAAATAAATAATTTATATTGAAAGTCGTAATTTTATAAGAATTATGTTGATTTAAAAGATGCATGAGAATCTTTCAGATGATTATTCAGGTATGTATTATACATATAAAAAGCTAAAATCTCTTCTCTTAAAGACGAAATATTTTATTAATTCAATTAAGGAATAATTATATTAAACATCCTATAATTACAAAATGACTAAATTACCCTTTTATATAAATTATATTTCAAACACTTACAAACCTAATCACATCTAGAAAAAAAATTCAAACCACATTATTCTAAATTCTAAACCATCAATCAATGAAATTAATCCTTTAATTATAAAAGCTTTCTTATTTTTTTGGTCTTACCTTTCTTTTTAAATGTCTTGTTTTCTGGTCTTTTGTTGACCAATTCTAACCCATCATAAATTAGTCCCTTGATCATAAAAATCCTTTTTTATATACTAATTTAGCTTGGAGCTTGTCAATATCGTGTTTGATATGTTTTAACAACAACACAAAATTCATAATACCAATAAATAAACCTATATTAAACACCCTAAATTCAAAATACCAAGAAACAAATCTATATCATAAAACCATAAAATTTAAGAAACCCATATCATAAAATTCATTTTAAACAAACTTATATCATTTATCGATATGGGTTTGATCTTCTTTTACTCTTAATTATTTTACCATTGTGTTTTGCTTGTTTTACACATAAATCACGCTTTCAATCTCTTTTTAATACCCCTTCCCTTTACCAATTTGATCTTGTAATCGCACGACCTCCTAACTCAAACCCAGAAAAATAATTCAATCAATATAAAAATCTCACTCACAAAATTAAAATTAAAATTAAAATCAAACCTACAAAAAAGAAGCATGAAAAGAGAACATCCAAATCTTCATCCTTAACAACTTATAGACCCATCTTCTCTTATTGTAGTTGAGTGTTCTTCTATTTCTACTAGTATTATGGCAACTAATAATAAGAATGGTAAGATTATTTTTTCAATTTTAGGGAGTGATTTATTTGTTTTCTTTTCTATTATCATTATAAGTGAAAGGAGTTACATAAAATAGAGAGCTAATAATTATATGTGTGTGTGTGTGTGTGTGTAATATTGATTATAAATTTATGGGTTATAGGTTTTTCTAGGTATGAAAATCTTAATAAGAAATTATATCATATCTCCCGGCAATTCAAGAGAAAGGGAAAGATAAAAGGGCGAGGGTGGTGGCTAGTATTTTTTCTTAAAAAAATTAATGACAAAGTTGTAATATTTAATATAAGGGCTCTTTGGTCATTAATTAAAATATAATAACAATTTTATAAGTAATTCAATTTTTTTTGTTGACTTTATTTTTTGACGCATCATGGTGGGGATGTAAAATGTCATAAATGTATAAACTCTAGGATTTAAAGTGTAATTTCTAAAAGAATTGAAGCAAAGTAAAAAATGAGAAAACTACATGATGATCAATGTAATTATCCTTTTAAATAATTTTTTAATTGTTATTTCTTTTAATTGTTGTTGAATTTTCAATGGTTAAATATGGTTATGTATAAGCGATAACATGATTGTGTTGTATTTAATAATTTCCTTTAGACTACTACTTATTTTATGGGCTACATGGTGTGATTGGTTAAGCTAATTTTAGCTAGAGACTATTATAGGTATCACAATTCACAATTATTAGAATATCAAGATAAATAATAAATAAGTTAAAATTGACTTCTCACTCTGTTTGTTTTCTAGAGAAATAAACACAAATATTCTAATAAAACATTTTATTGTCTAGCACCTATCAATATTTTTTCCTTAGTACAATGTCAAGTTGTTGTATTTATTAATAAAAATGAAAAGAAATTCTTTTAGAATTGTAAGCATTCAATCAAAGAATTAGATATATAGATAACTCATGCAAGTTTTAATCTGATTTTTTAATTTTCTTATAATTTTTATTTTAAAATACTTAATTTTTCTTACTATAATCTTAATTTAATTTATATAGTACCAATATTTGGTCGAGCACAAATCAAATTGAACTCACATACATAAATAGTCAAATCAAATTTAATAATAGTTACTAAACACATTTGTGTGTGTGTGTGTGTGTGTACATACATACATACATACATATATACACACATTATTAAAATCTATAATTAATAATAGAATATTTTATAANAGAACAATTATTAATTATAATCTCTGATATTGAGTCTGAATCTAAACAAGAAGAAGAAGAATATATTTATCGGGTACAAAAACATTCATCTTAAACTACAAATTTAGAAAACATAGAAAAAGATAAGGGTAATAATGATGTATATATTAAGTTTTTTAAAACACATAAACACAACATAAAAAAAAAAATTTTAAAAACAAAATAGGATTCCCAAAAATTTCATTAGATAATCTAGGGTCGTTTAGGATTTTAGTAGTGATTACATGAAGATCAAATCTTCTTTTTGAGGTTTGATTAACTTCTTCAAGGTCGAGTTGTCATAAATCATAAGTCATATAAATATCCGACCTCTAATAATAATCCACACAAACCAGCAGTAAAAAATCTCTTAAAACCCCTTTAGAAGAGATGAGTTGTTATGCCTTAAGTATTAGTTCTTTGTTTTCTAACTCTACTTATCTATACAGATGAAGTGTGTATAATAGGTTATGTATTATAACTTACAAAAAATATAAGGCATAACATTTTATTTATAAGAAAAATTTAATAATCCTATAAATGACAAAATATCATTTTGTCCCCTGAATAATATCACATATATTATTTTAATATAATTTTAGAAATTTATTCAATCAAGTCCCTACTTGATTTTTCTAGGTCTAGAATTGTAATTTCATGTATTAATTATATTATAATCCTTGATTTTTTAAAACTTAATTATAATTAAGTTACACTTGATTAATTATTCCATTTTAATTTCTAACCAATGATTCTTAATGTGTGTGACTTATTATGTTCCTAATAAATTGGCACAAATATAAATTATAATCCTAAATAAAATAGGATTAAATGAATTAAATTCTATGATTTATTATAATTCAATAATTAATTGATTTATATTTAAAGACCAAGTGCATTGTCTAACATGTGTCATGATCCCCAAATATTAAAAAAGTCATAAGTGGTTTGACTTAACCTTTTAGTAAGCAGTTTCTTAGTATAATTATTATCTCTTTATAAAAAAAATATTTTTTTATTTAGACATTATAACATGTAGTATGTTAGCTCTGTCAAATCATGTTTGTTGTCAACACCAGAGTTATTAATTCTTTAAATAAGATTTGAAATTCTTTTCAAGTCTCATTTCACCTTTAGTTAATATTACTTAGATGTGGATTTCATAATCAACATTATTTGAGAACAAATAGAATATTTTTCATAATTCATTCAGGATGATGAATCTTTTCTTAAATACTCAAATACTTTCATATAGTTCATATTATACTCAATATCTTCTTGTTTGTTACCCTTGATTGGGACAACGTATAGTCATGATTAAAGTATAACATTTCCTATATAAGATAACTTAGTGATTTCAAGTCTTATAATCATTTACACAACTGTTATGTGAACATTTTCATAGATACTAGTATTTCTCTATATGGAATCCTTATGCAGGTTAGTTTAGTGTATATATCATTTAACAAGTACTAACATATTAGTTCTAGTATCTATCATACATCATATTATAAGAACAATTGTTTCTATTTATAAAAGAAAAAACATAATATGTATCAATCTCAACGACTCTAATTAATGTCCAATATTAATAGAGTATTGACTAGGAGCATTTAGGAATAATGCTTTGATCCATTAAAATCTCATAATTAGAACCACTTTATAATCATCTTTGCAAAACATTTTTGTCATAAATATTTTATTTTTAATCTAGATTCATTAATTAAATATCAGATTTATTAATCAAATATAAATGAGTATTAAAGATAAAAAAAAGTTTTTATTAATGATAAATATGTTTTTACATGAACAAAATCAGTATTACATGTAACCAAATGATTGACTACAAGGCATATGTATTAATACTACAAGCATGTGGCAGAGTTAATCCTGAAATGAACCTTTCTTTTTAGAAAAGGTGATTACAACAAGTTCTTGTAAAAACTTTTGATAAAAACAAGTCTTTATATATATATATATATATATATATATATATATATATATATATATATAAACTAAAAGAGATCAGTGTTTTACTGTGGACTGTGAGTGATTTCATTATGAATTGTATTGTTTGGGTTTACTCTCTCCGAATCTCTTTCAATGTTGAGCTCTTTTATCAATGAAACATTAGACAAGTGGCACTAAGTTGTTTATTCAGTGTTTTACTATAGACGTGTTTTACTGTGGACCGTGAGTGCTTTCACTGTGGATTACATTGTTTGGGTTTACTCTCTCCAAAGCTCTTTTAATGCTGAGCTCTTTCATCAATGAAACTTTAGATAAATGGCGCTGAGTTGTTTATTATATTACACTCTAAACTAAAAGGCATTAGTGCCCCTTCACTGTTTAACTAGACATAATTCACTGTGGATTGAAGCAGTATAATGACAGAGCTGTCCTTGCCACATAAACTTGCAAAGCATGCAGTGGGGGCATGGGGTTGTCTTTTCCATTTGGCATTGAAATACTATATATTAAAACGCGTAAGAAAAACACTATGCGTTTACTGTGGACACAAACTTATTGCACTGTGGATGATATTGTAGCCATATAATGTTTGCACTGTAGACGACATTGTAGCGCCTGAGGGGCATAATCTTTGTTATTTGTAAGTCAAAAATTACAGTTGGGTCATCGGGTTATGCTGCCACTAGGACCCAATAGCATTATGTCTTATTGTTAGCAGAACCCCATGGCGTTGGGTCCTGTGGCTCGCAGGACCCATTAAATAGAGTTAGGTCCTGCCTACAGCAGGTCCCAATACTATAAATTTTTCTTCTCTTATTTATTTTTCTTCACATGGTAAAGATAAAATATTATTATTAAATTATTTTTTTATTATTATTTTTAATTTTATCATGAATAAATTTATAGAATTTTTTTTTTACTATCGAAGAAGAACAATAAATTTTATTTGAAAAGATTAAAAACTTGGGCCATACAAGTTTAATATTATTATTTATATTATAAATACTATTATTTTTATTATAGTTAATATCATTAATATAATAATTAATAAATTTTAAAATATATTATTAATATTGAAAAACAACTATAAATTTGATTCGAAGGTTAAAATTAGATATTATTATTATTATTATTATTATTAAATTTGAAAAAAAATGATTACTATCAAAGAAAAAAAAAGTTATTTGAAGGGATTAAAAACTATAAAAACTTAGACTAGACAAATTTAACATTATTATTAATATTATAAATATTATTAAATTCATTAATATTATTAAATTTAAAATAAATTTTAATACTATCGAAAAAAACATAGATTTGATTTGAAGAGTAAAATTAATAATAATAATAATTATTATTATTATTAACAACTTGGGTTTGACATCTTCTTCTAGACTCAAGAAACTTGGGGCTGGAAAGGAGCATCTGACGCAAGTTACTTGGGAGTGGTAGGAACGCAAACCCAAAAACATTGAGTCTGATTGTAACTCCGGGTCCAGCAGCATTGGATTTTCCTTTATAAACATATCAATGTTCTTCAATTTTAGATTTTTTTGATATTATTTGATGAAAAAGCCACCCATCTAAATTATTCATAGTGGGACATGTTAGATTTGAAAGAATTTCAAACTCTTTGTTGGAATTGAGCATGTTCTCCAATAAAAAATTCGATGGAATTGAATTCAGGTTAGATCCGAATATGAGCTAGAAAATCTTTGCGTTCTTGAAAAGTTAATAGGAAACTTGCATAGGATTTCGACAAAGAACTTTAATAAAGACGAATCTAGCAGGTCTAAAAATAATTTTTGTTAGCCACTTGAATGATGGAGATTCTCAATCTCCTATATAAAGATTCACATATTTGTTTTAAAAAATAAAAAAATATTATTTTAATATATTTTCAAGTAAAAAACATTTTGAAAAACAACCACAACCACACTAAAAAAAATAATTATTAAAATAAAAATGTATTTGGAGAAGTAAAATAATTTTTGTAGGCCATTAATTACTTCTAGTCATTATTATTACTTTTTTTCCCCAAACAATATAAAAGTTTTCTTGCATTTATAGAACTCACCATGTTTTCTTTTCTTGTTGAAGAGATAATAATAATTAAAAAAAAAAAAAGAGGGTGACAACAAGCTAGACGAATCATGAGGTTATCCAAGGATGGAGAGATGACCAAAATCCAAGAAATCGCACCCAATTTTATTATCCACCCACCATCAGCTGTATTATTCTCCCAAGACTATAGGCATTATTGTAGCCAACTATATCAAGCGAGCACCTTCATGGTCGGTTGCCCATTAATTCTGTCACGCAATCTTTTAAAGGTTTAGTGGTTGTGAAATTTGGTAGAAGGCAAAACAAATAATAATAATAAAAAAAATACCGGTAGACTATATCTTGAACGTATGACATTAGCAAATATTCTCTCAATGGCGCCATTATTGGCCGTCACAAGTAAACTTAAAATATGACCATGAAAAATATAACTTAACTAGTCAGGTTTTAAATTTACTTTTTAAAAATCACTCGTTCAAGTTAGAAATGAGCAAAAAAAACCGAGAAACTGATTAAACCAAGAAAACAAAAAAAAATAACCAGAAAAATCTGACCAATTAAACTACATTCTTCGTCCAGACTCCAACAAACCTCGAAGCCACTAGAAAGTCACCAGTTAAACTTAAAGTAAACTTTATTTTGGTTATTTTTTTAGATAGTTCGTGTTCCACAAACTTCAGGGTTACTGGAAGTTTACATAGTCATTAACTTCAGGGCTCGTGGGATAGTCGAGGTGCGCGCAAGCTGACCCGAACACACATGTTAATAAAAAAATAAAAAATAAACTTAAAGCATGTACTAACTAACTAATTAATAGTGATCTTATTTATTCGTATGTACTAACAACTCTATTTCAATAGTGATTTAAATAACATAAATAACCAAACTCCCCTATCATCTTAGATTAGACTATATATGAAAAAGTTGAGGTAGTCATTAGTTACTATTTTGATACAGAGAAAACATAAATAACCAATCGATTCTGACCGTTCATTTAGATTATTTATTTTCTACTGTTCGTAATTAATGCCCATAGAACTTATCGATAAAAAACCAAGGAAAAAGGAAACTCCTTTTGACTTGTCTTGCATGGATATATGCTTTTGAATTACTCCAAAGAAAGAGATCTTTAGTGGACTCACTGATTCGAATGAAATGGTTTGCTTGTATGGAATCGACAAGAATTTAATTTCGATTTATACCCAAAAATACTTGAATAATAAAATGATTATTAAAATCATAACCAAGAGATTTTTATGTTGTAAAAATATTTTTTAATATTTTTAAATTGTTTTCTTATGCTTTGATGTTAAAAATAAAATTTTAAAATAAAAAAATTATTATTTTAATATATTTTAATTAAAAAATACTTTAAAAAATAATAATAATTATAATTTTAATCATACTATTAAAAAAATCAGTATTGTGGTAACTTCAGGATGATAATTTTCATAGTTGTAATTCTATAAATGATATATAAAATGAATTTTTTTTTATTTGCAATGGTTAAGGGTGTTCTTGGGAGGATTTATATCTCAAATTGAGATAATTTTTTTTTTAAAAAAAAAAGACATAACTAGAGTGTACCAGAGCTACTAGTAGTCTGGAAGATCCTACCTTTCCCATATTCACAAATTTTCAGTATAGTAAAAAAAAACTTTGTAGTGCTAATAATTATTATTTATATTGAAAGATACGTAGATAAAATTTATCAATTAAATACATTTATCAGCTTCTTTTCTTATTATATCCTCTCTCTGTTTTTTTTTTCAGAATTATCTTCTCAGTTACAACAAAATATTAATTTCTAAATATTTTAATTTTTTTTATCAAACACATTATATAAATATTTCATTTATGATAAAATTGATAAATCATTCAAAAAAATAAAGTTAAAATAAAAAATAAATGACAAAGGAACCTGATGAAGAAATCTTTTTTATCTTATCGGAAAAAAATAATCTAAATTAACTATGTTCTTAATTCCCACCATTAAAATGAAAGAGAGGAAAATAATATTTGGATAATCAATGAAATTGTAGAGTTTAAAAAAGAAAATTGGGGTTTTAAATTTTTATAGTGCTTGATAAAGAGAATTAATGCATCTAAAAATTGTTTTTTTTTTGGTCATAAATGCCAAGGGAATTGTTTTTTAAAATAAAGTATAAATGAGAAGAGAAACAAACAAAAGCATTCAATTAATAAAAAAATTGCTAGTAAGACATTCAATATAAAACAATTGAATACAAACAAACAAACAAACAAATAAATAAAATCCCTAATTTGCAAGTGAATTATGTGGTGCTTGCTAAGAAAGATAACGCAACCTAATAATTGTACTTAATTAATACACACTTTAATTAAACAAAAAAAGACAATATTCAACCGAAACCAATTTTTTTTATTACTAACTCTTTTTATTATTTTCAAAATAATAAAAATGTATTTAGTTGAAAAGATAAAAATGTGTTGAGTTGAAAAAATAATGATAGTGAAAAAAATATATTTAGTTGAAGAGACAAAAATAAAAATATAAAAATAAATCTGTTTCTTAGATAATTTTGGAGTGAATTTTTATACTTATAAAACAATAAATACATATAAAGATAAAAATAATTATAATTATAGTTTTAAAACTCAACTCGAGAGTTGATCCAAGTTAAAGCCCAAGTTACGGGTTAGGTTGACCATAGCTAACCCGATTTAGCTTAAGAAAAAAAACAAGATTATTTTCATAGTTTTTAAAATTAATTTGGGGGTCGTCCTAGGGCAAGACTCGGGTCATGAGTTAAGAGGGTTAACCCGGGTCAATATAAAAATGATTATTATTATTATTATTATAATAACTTTTAAAACCCAACTTGGGGTCGCTCGAGGCAAAGCTGAGTCATGAGTTGGAAGAGCCAACCAACCTATATTGACTTAAGTCAATATATAGATAAAAATGATTATTATTATAGTTTTGAAAACCTACTAAATAGGCGATTTGAGACAAATTTCAGGTCACAAATTGAGAGGGTCAACTCAATTCACTTAATGTTTTTTAAAATATAATTAAAGCAACCTTGTTTTGATCAAAGTAAATTTTAATAAAAAAATCAATGAGTTTTTGACCCGTGTTTTTTATTAGGTCAAGTTAAGTCAATCATTCTTCTATTTTTTTCTTAAACTCAAACCAGTTCAATCCCCAAGTTGACCCGATTCCAGGCCAACCCATCAGGCTAATCTTGGTTTTATAATTAAAATTATTATAATATTATTAATTTTACCACTCAATATAAATTAAAATAAAAAATCTAATTATTTTTTAAATATAAAAGTTTAATATTAATACATATTAAAGGTAAAATAGATTTTTTTTATATTTTATTATATATTATCTACCATAACTAAATATGATACAAAAATAATTATTTAATCAAGCTCAATTTTTTTATTATATATTCTACTTCTAGTATCTCTGTTTCTTCCATAAATAGAAATCAAACACTGTAGTAAATAAATTACATCTTCCCAACACAACAATACTTGCACTAGATCTAAGATATATATTTAGAATTTTTTTTGATATTTTAATAGTGGTTGTTTTTTTAAATATTTGTTTTAAAATATATTAAAATAATATTTTTATAGTTTTTAAAACTTATTTTTAATATAGTATATTAAAATGATTTTTTTAAAAAATTATTAAAAAAAAAAAAACGTTTATACACCGACAAACAGACAAACGATGCCAAGACACACGGCTATTACCACGTTATTGCAGCACGCATCGCTATCCAACAAACACCAAACACCCTCAACCGTGCCATGATTACTACTCTCTTCTCTTCTTATAATAACCCCACAAGCACCTCTGTTATGCAAATTGCTACTGTTGTATCCCTTGGGCCTAAAACAAACAGGAAAAAATATAACTCTCAAGTACAAGTTGCTGCTTTGCTACACTTTTACAAGGTGGCGGTGTGAGGAATACATGGCCGCAGGAGCTGCCGATGGGTTGTTCCGTTATGTCCATGACGGTTGTCTCTCCGGTGGTGAGATGGGTATTGATCGTAGGCCATACCATCGCAATTGCAGCTGTGCGCTTCACAAATCCAAAGAGAATTGTTCACATGCAATGTCAAGGTATAAAAATGTGTCGTATCCAATAAAAAGGTGTTGGAGTGAAGGAAGTTTGGCTTTGATGGTTGCTAATTCTTCTTCTTGTTGTCATTCCTCTCCATCTTCTTCACCTTCTTTACAAGCGGGGAAGAGTACTGCCACCCCTCATCAAAGGAGGTTAAGCCATGATCTTGATCTTGAAGACCAAGTGTGTTCTTATAAGGTCTGATCTTTCTAGTTTTTTTTTTTTTTGGTGGGGATTGGTTTTATTCTTGAATAATTTGGTCTTTAATAGTGTTTCGTTTGATCTATCAAATGGGTGGTGTGGTTTGTCATGAAAATGAAGATAAAATGGGGTTCGTTTTGTAAGGATGCTAGAAATCTCTTAATGCTAAGAATTTCATTTATGTATGTATCTTCCTTGGCTTCTGGTGTTTCTCTTCTATCTACTTCTTCTTCTTCCATTCTGGCCCATGTACAGATCTCAAGAAACAAGGAAACGAAGTCAAGAAAAGTTGAAATAGATGTGAAGTTGGCTATGTTCAATGTGTTTTGTTGCCTTTAATTTGAGCAATCATCAATTGATGAATTAATTGCAGAGAGAAGCAACAGAAAACAATTGCTGTTTTCAACAAATTCCAAGCAATTCCAGCTGTATCAAAGATTATCAATTTTGGATCTGTTGACATCAAGAAACTTCAGAACTTGGGAAGGGGAAGTTTGAACCTTTTTAAGATGACAGAGTGAGTTGAATGGTCAGCGTACGCACACTAAAAAGCCATAAACGCGTCAACAAAAGTTTGAACCTTTTTAAGATGACAGAGTGGGTTGAATGGTCAGCATACGCACACTAAAAAGCCATAAACGCGTCAACTAGGATACACCTTTAAAAAAGAAAAGAAAAGAAAAAACTGGGGGAGTTGGGTTTTTATTTATTTATTTTGTCATTTTCTCATCAGATATTTTTGCTGCTCTTTTGAGGGGGAAAATAAAAACTTTTAACTATGAGATCCGGATGTTTGGCTATGCGGTTTGATAAGCAGTGGGTTTACTCCAGTTTGGGAGTATGATAATTTATATTTTTAAATATTTTTTAAAAATGTTTTTAGTTTTTTTAGAATTATTTTTTTTTAAAAAATCACAACATCAATTTCGAGGAGAGACAAGATGATGCGATCTTGACAATAACATTAAAAGGTCTATTAGAAGTGTACATTTAATATATTCTAAGACTTAAAATAAAACGGATTTAAGAGAAGTTTAATGAGTTATGTCAAGAGACTTGGGTTAAAAAAGTTCAAATCTGCTAACTAGATCTTTGTCTACCTTTTGTATTATATTGAAGCTACAACATGATTTTGGATGCAATTCAAATTGGGTTGGAGACCAGATATCTATAACTTTCCAACGATATATGGCAGGCTCGTTAATCTATCTGGACAAGATAAAACGATATTTTTAAAACTGGGTTTAGAATTTGCTAGTAAAATACGAAAACAAAAAAAAATATTTTTTTTTAAGAGTTACGAATTTCATTTACTATAAGGAGTCTTTAATGTTATTGAAAAACTATGTGGTAGTCTTTATATTATTTATTTTACAAGAATTCAATAACACACAAGAAGAATTAATCGGTGAGGAATTGATATTAATTTTACTAGACATCAAGCTTTTATTTGGCAATGATTTGTTAATAATTATTTATTTTGGATATTTTTCATGATATATCATACGGGGGGAAGAGCGAAAAATAATATTAGAATATTGTTTTTATTATTTTAAATCTAATTTAGTTTGGGAGTGTTTTTCTTCCTTACATTGTATGAAGAAAGCAAAGACAAATATTGTCGAAGCCGGGCCACATGGGAAAGTGCAGGGAAGCAGAAACTCCCACAACAAAATTGAATTAATCGATAAAAGAGACTCTCAGTTACTTACAAAACAGTTTCTTTCAGCAATAATTCAGGCATCTAGCAGCATATGCCACAAGTGTACGGTTCACATACATGCATTGTTTTCGCCATAAGGTAGTAGAGAAGTACATGCCGGCCTGGAGACCGAAGAACAGGTTCATAAGAAGTAAAGGCCACTCATAATTTGAAGTTATTATTTATAATGAAAGTATTTCAAGCTTGATTCTCATTTAAACGTGGGAGGGATCTTTTGGGAGACGTGAAAGGAGCACAATAATTTTCACATCGGCCGGCCAAAAAGTGGTGGCTACATCGGCTGCAATATTAGAATCAACCTCCAAAACAACATCACGGTACCCTGCATTCCAAACCCATTGGAACAACTCAAAGTTCTGCCCTGAGCACGGAGCGCATCCCATTGCACTATGAACGTGAAAATAATTGAGCATGATCTCACACTTTCCAAACAACTCACTAAAATTTTCATTGTGTTGATACAAGTCTTTTAAGCAATCAAACTTAGCAATGTATCCTCTCAAAGTAACAAGCTAGGCTACCTTTCTACTCAAAGCATCAACAACCCTATTTTAAACCCCATATTTTATATTCAATTTTAAATGGAAATTGTTGTAGGTAAGTTATCCATCTCACAAGCATATCATTATTGATTCACTTATAACCGAGTAGAAATTTCAGAGTCTTGTTATAAGACTACAACACAAATTATTTTCCTATCAAATAATGTTTCCATTTATTTAAAGTTCTAAAAACAATATAGAAATCTTTATCATACGTCAATCACTTTAATCAAGCATCATTTTGTTTCTCACTAAAACATGCTACTAGTTTTTTCTATTAAGACAATACACCACTAATACCTACACCACAAGCATTACATTTGGCCTTAATAGTTTATCAAAATTCCGAGTGCTTAATTTTTATTTAATAAAAAAATAATAATTTTTGTCTCTCTTCCCCAATCAAACTTCTATTTCTTCATATATTCATTAATTGATACAATTATGTTATTGAAATTTCATATCAATTGTCTATAAAAAGTGATCAATACATAAAAACAATATATCTCACAAAATGTCTTAAGGACTAATCTAATGGCCTTAACCTTCTCATCATCAATGTATATGCCTAATACACTCATAATAAAGCCTAGAAATAATAGTATGTTAGTTATTAAAACTATATTTTTTTAAATTCACATACAACATATTTTCTAGCAAATCCTCTAACACTTTTCTTAAATGTCTTAAGTGATCATCAATCTTGGATCTACTATAAATCAGAATATCATCAAAATAAACAATCACAAATTTGTTAATGAAGGGATGTATAACTTGATTCATTAACCATATGAAAGTGCTAGGCATATTAGACAACCTAAAAGGCATAATCAGCCACTCATATAACTCTTGTTTTGTCTAGAAGGTTGTCTTTCACTCATCCTCAAGCTAAATTCAAATATGATAGTATCCACTCTATAAATCAATTTTCTTAAAAGATATTTTCCCTATGTAATTGATCTAGAATATATCCAACTAGGGAATTGAAATTTATAACCGATTATAATTTTATTGGTGGTGCGACGATATATATACATACACCAACTATTATCATTATTTGAGGTCAATAAAGCTAGTACAACATATGGACTTAAGCTCTCTTAAATTTGCTCCTTTCTCAAGATCTTACCCTTATTTTATAATGTGGGATATTTAGAAGGTGTTTGAGAATATAATAAAGGCTTCTTTTCAAAGTGCTTATCCCTTGAAAATATATTAACATAATATTTTTTTAAAAAATATTTTTTACTAAAAAAATTATTTTACATCAACACATCAAAACGATCAAAAAACACTAAAAAAAATTAATTTGAAACAAAAAAAACCAATTTTTGATGAAAAAAATGTTCAACTTCAAGTCAAACACCCTTTTAAAAGGCAAGTTTCTAACCTCAAATCTATCTAATGTTAAATACCTCTCATTGACAACTCATCTAGCAGAATCTTCTAAAATTCAGTAAGAAAGTTTTTAAATACCTAAGAGATATCTATTATCTATTATTCTTCCTTCTCAACCACCAGTTCCTTCACAATTAATGTGTAAACCTATCTAATTTATTGCATATTTACTTGTATCTTATACTCTAAACTATTTATAGTAAGTAAAGCCTTCCCCTATACCTGAGAAGTTTTAGGTTGAGCACAAGAGTATAATTTACATCATCTCTACTAAACTTATATAAATTCTCTTAATCCAAGTGTCTAGCATTGAGAACATCCTACCAAGGCCTACTAAATATAATACTACAAGTATTTATATCTAACACATTATAATATATCTCATTTCTATACTTTCTAATGGAAAAAAACACTTTCTAACATTGTATTACTTTTATTTCATATATTACCTAATCTATATAACTTTGTAAGGTTCAAGATGTTGTTCAAATGACAATTCTAAATTTTTATAATATATTTTCATAACTACCACAATCAATAATCAAATCAAATATGTTACTATTTATTATGCATCGGGTACAAAATAACCTATATTGCTACCAATTCCCAATAACTTCCAATGTTAACAACAACTTCTTAACCATACAAGTCTGAATTTTATCATCATGATTTTTCTTCTCATCTATGTTAGGTTTGTATAACTTACCCTGATCTTTAACATGCTTATACCCATTGCATTTCAAACACATTGATAAATTTTTGTTTTCTATAATCACTGGCATAATTATAAAACTTGACATGGGGGGTTGACTCGAGGCAAAGTCTAAGTAAAAAATCAGAGGAGTCAACCCCTAATTTCTTTTTAAAAAATCAAAACGACATCGTTTTGACCAAAAAAAGTTGAAGGTTTAGGAGGTAGATTTTGATCGGGTCACTAGGTCAACCTGGTTTTTTGACCAAGTCAGCCAAATGTTTTTCTTCTTCTATTTTTTCATCAACCATATTAAAGTCTGGGTTTTATAAATATAACCAATGGAACAATGCCTCTACTCCTATATTTATAGAACATAACTATTATTGGTTCGGAATAAAGATTACCTAGTTAACTTGTTTTAGCTTGTTTTACCAAGGCTATATTAAGTGAGTCAACATCTTGTTTGCTAGGAGGTTGTAATGTCTATACTACCTTTTTTTTTTTATTACCAACACTCAGAGGGTGTTTGAATGGGAGGTAGCTTGTGCTTTTTTGAGTAAAAAACATATCTTTATAGCTTTTAGAGGTGTGGTTTGTGCTTAAAAGGTATTGTACCTTTGATAAAAAGCCACCACACCTCAAAGCCAAACAAACCTTCAATCTACTCAACTTACTATACAATCTATTTTAGGAATCAAATATATTGCTACTGTTAGCCTTTTTTTTGTAGCATTTTTGCCTTTAATGCCACATTTCTCATTTATAAAAGCAAAAATAACATCAACATTTTAATCTTATCTTGAATTGCTGATCTCAACCCCTTTAAAAATCTCAAAACCTATTGACTATTTATCTCCTACAGGTAATTACGTTTAACCAACCTATAAAATTTAGCAGTATAATCATGGATATATTTATTTCCTTGCAAACAAACTTGATGTCACTAAAATAAATAGTGCTTAAATATAGAGAAAAGAACTTATCTTGCAGTACATGTTTCATCCTCATCTATGATCTAATAAGTTTTTTAATATATATATATATATATATATATATATATATATATATATATATTTCATCATCAATTTGTCACATTCACCAGTAAGAAGCTCCACTTTTTAGCTTGTATGAGACCAATTTCATCATCCTCTCATTTGAGATAGTCATGTGTTTCTTAAGTCTATTGCATTTAGCAACCCAAACAAAGAATTCCATTATGTCCAGATCTTCATTAAAGCTAAGGATATCAACCCTTAAACAAAATTCATTCATCCCATGATAACATCTTTAAAGTCTTTATCAATGTGGTCAACAAGACCCTATAACCTTTGTCATAATCCAATTTTGACCCCTCATTAAAAAAGAATATATTTCAACAAAAATAAATAAATCTCAATAAAAACAGAAAAAAATATATCTCAAAAGTTTTGAAAAAAAAAAGAAAACAAATTGCAATCAGGGGTGAAATTGGGAAGAAAATTGAGAAAAAGATTGAAATTGGCTAAATAATTAATAATTAAAAATTAAAGACTAAATTGAAGAAAGGCAGTAAAATTAAATAGCCAATTTCATGCAGTAAGGGTGAAACTAAGAAGAAATTGAGGAAAAAGGGTTGAAATTAGCAAAAAATTGGAAATTTAAAATTTAAAGTTTAAAATTAAAAGCCAGTGACTAAATGGAAAAGGTGAAAAAAAACAAGGGACCTATTTTAACACAATCATGGATGAAATTGAAAGAAAAGGTTGAAATTGGCTAAAAATTAACAAAAAAAAAAAAAATCCAAAGACTAATTTAAAAAAGATGGCAAGATTGGAGAACTTATTTAATAAATGAAACTTTCCAAATAATGTCATTTTAAATTAAAAAAGACAGTAAGTGAAACACAACGTTTTAATTTAAGTATACAACGCTTTTTACTCAATTATAAATGAAACAATGCCATTTCACTCAAGAAGGGGGGAAATGGGAAAAAGAAGGGATCATTTTTCATGCAATTAGGGATGAAATTGAGAAAATAAAGAAGATATGATTGAAATTGGCTAAAACTTAGAATTAAAAAGCCAAGAACTAAGTTTGAAAAGACGAGAAATGAAGCATTGACTCAATTGAAAAAAAATGGCAGAATTAAGGGGCCAATTTAATACAAACATGGGTGAAATGAAGAAGAAATCGAGGAAATAAGGTTGAAATTAGCTAAAAATTAGAAATCAGAAAGTCAATGACTAAATTGAAAAAAAACAGAAAAATAAACGGACCCATATTAATGTAACCAGGGATAAAATTGAAAAAGTTGAAAATGGCTAGAAAAACAAAAGTCCATGGACTAAACTAAAAAAGATGGCAAGATTGGAGAACTTATTTAATAAATGAAACTTTTAAAATGATGTCATTTTGAATTAAAAAAAATAGTATGTGAAACAAAGCGTTTAATTTAAGTACACAACGTTTTTCACTCAATTATAAGTGAAACAGTGTCATTTCACTCAAGAAGGAAAAAAAATAGGAAAATTAACGGACCTATTTTAATGCAATTAGGGAAGAAATTAAAAAGAAACAAAGGAAATAGGGCTAACACTTAGAAATTGAAAAGCCAATGACTGAATTAAAAAATGCAAAAATTGAAGCTAGGAATCAATTGGAAAAAATAACATAATTAAAGGGTCAATTTAATGCAATCAAGGGTAAAATAGAGAAGAAAATAAGGAAATAAGGTTGAGAATTGACTAAAAATTGAAAAGCTAACGACTGAATTGAAAAATAAAAGAAAATAAAGAGATCCATTTTAACACAATCATGGATGGAATCTAGAACAAATTAAAAGAAAAGGTTGAAATTGGTTGAAATCAAGAACTAAGTAACGACACCATTTTTCATATTTTCCTTTTAATTTTAAAGATTCCATTTATGCCAGGTGCAACAATCTTCATCAATATCATCCTCATGAAATTCCTCGAAATAAACAGGATATCTATATGAAATTATAGGAACAAATTTGGATTTTTGTTTGCTTCGAGAAAAGTCTTTAGACATGTCTCTTTTTTCATTATGATCTTTGCTTAAGTCTCTCCCTAATATGAGTTGATTCATATAATTAGTTAGATCTACTACTAAACACTCTAACCAATCAAGTCTTTATGTTAAGGTTTTTTATGCTGTCTTTTTAGGCCTTAAAATATTCTAAATGACCTTCATTTCTTGATATCATAGTTTTAAAACCCGATCCGGTCATCGACCCAGTCCAGTGACCGGGTCACGGGTCAGATGGGTTGACCCGGGTCAACAAAAAAAAAGTGAATGTTTAGAAGGGCCAATCTATCAATTAATTGCAAAGCCTCTCTCAATTTGATTTGTCTAGAAAATCAACAAGGGGCATAGCTCCTGTCTTGTTAGCAATACTTTGGTTTCAAACAAGAATATAGATTCAACTTGTTTGCAATAACTTGGTTTCCCAGAATCAGTAAATGATGAAGCACAAATAGGAATTTCAAAAAAAAAAAAAGGAAAGAAAAAATAGCTTAGACTTATCACTCACCTACACCAGAGCCCAGCTCAATAATAGAACATCCTTGAAGCATCTCAGCATTTTTTGCAAGATAATCATTTAAAAGCAGGGCACCAGGCCATACAAGTTGCCCAGTCAAATCAAAATCAGCTGCCTCGCAAATATTTATTGTAAAATTTGAGGAACTTCTCATTTGAAATTTGAACGAAAACCCCAGCAGAAATAAAAGTGAACATTTCTTGAATTCATCAGTGTCTAAGCATATATACGTGCACAATCATAACAAATTGGTTTGTTGACATGCAAAAACTACATGGCATACGGAATTACTTGCTGTATGAATATGATCACGAAAGCATAGAAAATTTGAAGATAAATAAAGCAGTTTCACAAAAGTCAGCAAAATTTGATCTGAAATGTAAGATGATCCCATACTGGTCAATATTTCAAGATGACAAGAAAAAAGTAATTAACATTTCCCAATATCACACTAAAACTCTGAAGAGGGATTTGAGTGCACAATTCATTCCTTCTTGGCACCAACTCTAATCATGTAACGAACCCTGCATCCTTCATGGGCGTGCAAAGACTACTGACCTTTCTCTTACAACCTTCAAAGCTGAGAGATTCTTCTCCCATAAAGAGCAAAATCATTAGCCTCCCAAAGGGTCCTTATAAAACTTGCTCTTTAGGACTTGTGCTTCCATCTTCAGCAGCTTTCTGATTTTATTTGTTGACTCCATCTTGTGATGGCACATTCCTCAATGGAGTATCTCTCCAAACAAGATGGCAAGACAGTTCCATGACCATTATTATTGGTGATAAGAACTAATAATGCCTTTGCAACGCTTTTACAAAGTCTCAGCGCGCAATGAAAATCAGACCACCCCTCAATCTCCCATTCATGTCACCATCTCTTTCTGATAAAACAATCACAGGTAGAGATGGTGGTGATGATAGGTGAAAAAGTCTGTGCCATACCAGGATCCTGATCTCACAACCCAATTTTACATCCGAAAATGAGAGTATGCCTTGCAAAAATCAAGGAAATAACTCAGTTTTTACACAATTATCTTCACTAACAATCTTGAGGCAATTTAAACAACAGCCCTACTAAAATGCTTCCTCAAAACCCAATTGAAACCATTGATTACTATCAGCTAAATTCTTTCTCATAGCTTAAACCTAAATTCATACTATCAGTTACATTTGAGCTGCTGGTTTTTAGAAAAATAAAAGAGCAGAGATACATACTTGTGGGAAGAACAGATGGGTCAATCGGTAGGAAGAACCGATGGGTTAACAGAGGGAACATAGGGAAGAACCGATGGGTCAACAGATTGAACAGAGGGAAGAATCGATGCCACTGTTATACTCTCCTGTAATTTCAACAGAGGGAAAAAGATGAAACAGAGCGAAAGGCGAAAGAAGAAAGAAATAATTAAAAACTCATCTAACCTTATGCTTAGAATTGAAACGGCGATCAATGATTCAAGATTCTTCTGCTCATCTACCCTTCTTCACGACTGAGAGTGAAATGGGTTTGACAAATTCTTGAAATTAATTAGGTCTTCTTCTCACTTCTCTGCTCTGCAATGCTCGTGATTCGTATCTCTACTCTTGTTGTTTTGGCCTTTTTAATTGTAAAAGACCAAAACGACGTCATTTCGGGCATAAGAATATAAAAAAAATAAACCCGGGTCTCAGCCGGGTTTAGCTGGGCCAGCCGGGTCCCGGGTCAACCCTCCGGGTCGACCGGGTTTGGCCGGGCCAATTCCCAGCCTGTTTTTTGCTTAGACCTGGCCCGACCATAGGCCCGGTCGTAGGGTCCCGGTTGACTTCATTGTCGGCGGGTCTTAAAACACTACTTGATATGCATTACATGTGGGATGATATTGTCATTGTTTCTCTGTTCATTGAATAAACCAACCTATTCTGATACATTTGATGTAATGTATCACAAAAAAAAAAAAATTTCAGGGTTTCACAAACCCTAAAATTAAAGCCAAATTGTAGAAAAAAATACTTTTGATAAAATTTGAATTTCAATAATTAGTCTTATGCTAATAAAATAAAAAACTATTTTAATAATAATTGACCTAACTAGTTAAAATTGAGATTAAATAAAATTCTAACTTAAATAAGAAACGAAGAAAAAAACAAAATGAAGGAAAATCAAAATAACAACTTTTCGATCTAATTTTGGCTTGATCACTACTTGGTAGGCACTAATTGAATGATTCGCTTAGATGTTGGTGAAATTGCTTTTATGTTATTCCATCTAGAAGAAAATAGTTAGACTTTAGCAATTTAATCATGATATTTGAAAGCAAGTCATGCATAATGGAAGCATAATTACAGAGTGCAGATTCTATAGCATCCTCAGGAATTAAAACGACTCATGACCTTAATTCATATAAGTTATGAACATTTCACATATAATTAGTCCTTTTAAATAAATAAAAAGAACTTACATTCTAGTCAATAATTGTTGATTTATGGATGTTGATTGTATGAGTTATTACTCCAAGAATTTGTATAGTTTGTATTTCAAAAAAAGAAATTCCTATTTGTATGTATAAATGATATTTGCATCTCAATATGTTCATTGATTCTCAACTTCAAATTCCTATCTCCATCATTGACTCACTTTACCTAAACCATGAAGTAAAAGAATAAGGAGAATCAAGAAATATTACAACTAGCGTGAAGAACTCAATAACTTCATCTTTTTTAATCTTTACCTTCTTTGAAAGAAAAATGAGGCAATTCTGTGAATGCAGAATGAAGGAATGAAATCTAGACACTGACCTCAGCATTCAATAAAAACAACTCCCAAAGTGTGTTTGGTATTGCGGTAGCTGTTGTGGTTGTGATTTTAAAAAAGTTATTTTATAAAAAGTACTTTTAGTTAAGGTTAGTTTGAAAAAATAGATGTTTGGTTAAAACTGTAGTTAAAATTGAGGTTGAACAAAAAATAATTTAATGTGTTTGGTTAAGAATGCTTTTGAAATTAAAATTATAAAATAATTTTAAAAAATATATATTAATATTGATAATTTTTAATTTAAATATTGTAGATTTAACTACTGCAACTACATCATAAAATAAATAATACTTTATATAAAATATTTTTTATTGTTCCATTAAACTATCTATAATTTCATCACGTACAAAATTCATCCGACAAAGACTACAGTTTCAATAGTTTTTTGAGCGTACAACAAAATCAGGTAAAATATCATTATGAACAAAATTAGAATTACGATCAAATTCTACAAAGGTTACGCTATCGTACGATCTCTTTCTAATTTATACAGTGTCATTGAATAATATTAAACACTAATTTTTTTTAATAAAACACATTTTAAAAAAATTAGATTTTTTACTGTTCACTTGAACAGTACATGCAAGTGAATAAATTCACTTTACTGTTCACATGAACAGTGCAGTGAAAATCACTGCTCTGTCAACGTATAACACAAACAAATGTGCAACAAATGTGCAGAGCACACTGTTCACTTTTGTTAAGTGAACAGTGCAGAGTGAATTAATTCAGTCTGCACTGTTCACTTAATAAAAGTGAACAGTACCGGCAAAGCAGGTATAACTTGCTTCTTCCCTACCTATGTTTTTATGCTATTTTTAGTGGGTCCTATCAACTAAAAACATTGCTTTTCACTTTAACTAACACAACATAAAATTATGGTTTTTTCAAAACACAACTACTGCCACATAAACAAACATAGTCTAAGTGGGGACCTTACTTTGCATTTCTTCACATGGGATGATAGTAACTAATTAATATGTACAATCATCTAATGTGTAAGAGATCATATCAACTCCATTGATCTCCAGACCTCTTGATCTTATTAAGATGTGGGGCACTAAGTGGAATCAAATGCAAAGCAGGAGGTACCTGGGAACAAGATAGCCTTCTTGAGCTCCCAAATTAGAAGGTTTTCAGGTTTCAGCTCCAAAAAATAAAGGAAAACTAGAAAAATGGACCAGTGACTAATATGCAATCACTTTGGAAGCTGCCAAAGCAATTAAACTAGGAAGTTTGCAGAACATTATTTTATCGCTAACCTGTAGTTTGAAAGAAAAGATATCATGTGGGTGTGAAAGGTGCAGTGTTTTCGATGTAGTGAATCTATCCAGACACCCATATTCTGTACCCTAAAAAACAAAAGAAAAATGTGGCCAAGAAATGGTGAGTACAGATGGTTTGACAGAGTAAATGAGACCACCTAGACTCTAGAACAAACATGCGAAGCACATTGCAAACGCACTTCGGTGGAAAGCACAGCAGAAGCTGATCATACATTAAATATTCCATCACAGTGAGCCAGCGGGAAGCAAATTGCTTGAACAAAAAAAGAAAACCAGAACTTCAAAGTTACTCAGAGACACCCTCGACTCATAACAGAAAATGAGAGAAAAAACAGCTCGATATATGCTTGAGAAATGGTCAAGCATCTCCTGTGATATGTGCAGTAAATAATAGATTATTAAGTCTAACTGCTTGCATGATATGTTCATACAAATAATAACTCCATGGTTAAACCAAACCTTTCTTTGCATTGTTACTATCAGCTTTTCTACGCAGTAATAAACAGGTATTCTGTTTAAGGATTGGCTAGCTAGAAGACATTTTACATGACTAACAAACTGAAAAACCCACATCAAAGAATCTCATAGCCATGGGAATCAACAATGAAAACTAAGCCAACCCTGTTATTTCAGAAGTGTCATAATCTATATACCTAGAAGCAATTTGTCCGGGAATACAGATCCTTGGCTGCATAGGAGCAGTCGCTAAAACCACAGAAAATCACAAAACTAGAATAGCATCAGAAGTGTCAAAAGTTGGTAACAATTAATTTCCTGTGGAGAAAACAATGAAGAAATCCCAACACATAGGAATTCAAGATCCGAACCAAATTTAACTAGAAACCTTTCTCCTAATTTGCGTATCAGTGTCTCCCTCCCTCTCTCTCTTGTAGTAAGAATAACGAACTGCCTCAATCAAGGACTAAAATATAAAACAACCCATAGGAAAAAACGATTTGTCTTAGTTCTGCAGTGACCGGAAATTAAGAACGATGAGACCAAGCATTTCTATAGTTCACACAGAATCACTAACACACAAAATATTCACCCTAGGTTATTGCTTCTCACAACACTATCCATGCTCTATATAAAGCACCAAGAAAGCACGCAAATGTTGCAAATAAACTCAAAATCACACACACTTGACACTTCATCCCCGCCTACGGATCAACGAAGCGGATTCTGTAGTGAAGAAGGGAGGAGAGAATGGCTACTGGAGCTGCCGACATGATACTTAAATGTATCTTTAGTGGAAGTATATCATTGAATGACATGGAGATCAGGCGAAGGCCATACCATCGCAACTGCAAATGTGCACTCCACAGGTTAAAAGATATTTGTTCCGATGCTTGTCCTAAGCAAAGGAGTATATCGTTCCCCAAGAAACAGGTACGGAGCGATCATCCCTTGTCCATAGCTACTTCCAGACTCTCTTCTCCATCTTCTACTGCTGATGATTCGTCAATGCAAAACATTGGATCCTTATTTTTGGAGGGTGCTTCGGAAACAGCAATTACTGACAACTTAAATTGAGTGTTTTTATGCCCTCACAGTCTCTCCTCTTTCTGATTTTAGAATTCACAAGAATGCGAACATAACAGATAGAGTATTAGGAAAATAGGACTCTATATATGTATATTCAATACCCAGATTTTCAGTAAAGAAAATGGCATAAGATGTTCCTTGTCTAAATGCTATTGTTCAATCTTTTTAGTACAAAGATGCTGAATTACATTATTGCATAAATCTTTACTGTCATCTTCAAGGACAGCTAGATTCCTTAGAAGCAAAATGTGCAAGAGATCATACTCAGGATTCAGTGACCACTGCATTGCACTATTAAATATGGAAACAACAATGTATAATCCCCATCCACGCATGTTCTTTTTCCTAGGCACAAAAATGGCTATATGCTAGGCTGTTCCTGACTTCCCATTTAGGTGCCTGTACAGGTAGCCAGTAACTCGCGAATGTGAGGGCTCAGGGTGGATCGGTCTAATTAGATCTGGGAAAATCTGTAGATAATTTAAGATTAGGTAAAGATAATTTGCTGTTGTGTTACTTCTTGTACCCCGGCATTGCCTCCATCGTCAGCCACCAAGTTGAGGTCAAACTTTTCACGATGTAAACAATGTTTTATCAAGAAAAAAGGAGGCGGGGACAGTGAAACAGTCATGGCCTGCATAAATGAACTCACAAAACATGATAGTATAATGATCCTATCAAAGCCCAAAAAAATGAATATTCATGAAGTCAAGCTATATGAACTTCAGCAACTCATTGGAACAGTGAAGTGCAGATATCAAAACTGTATAATGAATTATGATTTGAGTTAATGGAAGTAATTCCACGAAATATTTATCGAATGGATGCGTGGGACTGTAGGAGATACTCTTGGTCAAGATTCCAAACAAACAGTAGCATAAGTTAAAATCAAGAACCATGTGATATGTCCAAATTAAGGTTTTGGTAGTTTCTACATACATTACGTGAAGAGCAATCTTAATCCTGCAGGATCCATTGTTGCGCAAAATAGTTCCCTACCTCAGGCGTAATGATAAAGTAGGCGTCTCTTCCAACAAGTTGGGTATAAGGCATTCCTCCAAAAGAGTCGCTCTTAAAACCCTACCAAAGAATGGAACTTTTAGTCGATGTCAGCAAGAACAAGCCAAGCATCTGTCCTAAATTTCTGGGACTCTCAGTTTATTTCTAGGCATAATAAAGGGACCACCATAAGCGGCTCTCAAACAAAGCTAGAAATTCAACAGCAAAAACAAACATACGAACAAATTATTGTCTTGTTCCTTTAAAACTATTCCGTCAGGAACTATCATCAAACCTAGAGGACACCTGAGCATTTTTTTTTTCTGTCGCCTACTCCTATATTCTTGTTTATGAACTCTATTTCCCATCTCTATATAAAAGGTCAACAAAAGTATGCAAAACTTTCAACTTGTAATACAGAACATTGATACACAAATCTTCCAACACCCACACCCCTATAGCAAGACAGTAGATTCAAAGGCACCGAAGAGAGCAAGCATGTTTATTGCAGCATCTGACATAATGTTTCGATGTGTCTCTTTGACGGTACATTTCAATGGACAGCATGGAGATTGAGCGAAGGCCTTACCGTCGCAATTGCAACTGTGCACTGCACAAGTCGAAAGCTGGTAGCTCCACTAGTTTTCCTCAACCTAGAAACATATTGTTTCCCAAGAAACAGTCATGGAGAGATTGTTCTTTGTCCCTGGTGACTTATCAACCAAGAGTAAAACAGATTCTAGCAGGACCTTGCTACACCAATGGCAGCCTTGTTTACAAGCAAAGAAATAGAGAATCAGAAACAATTTAATTAATTTGTTTTTACAGTTCTTTCTGTGATCTTCTAGCACTCCTCAAGATTAAAAACCCCCTTCTTTTTTTAATCTTACAGCCCTACTTTTTACAAAAAGAAATTTGATAAAGATTAATGCAATTAAGTGGACATTGTTACCATCAAGAATGATGAAGAAGTCCCAATCCACAATATAAAATTGAAAATTGAGTTACTTTTGTGGTTTGACATCTGAGAAATCAATGTCAAAGCCCATATCCAAGAAAAACAAATGAAGACAAAAAACCATCAGAACAAACCAGAGAGACGAAATTTAAGTATTGTCTCTCTCTGTGTTCTTTTGTTACAGAATCTATGCTGAATCCTATTTTATTTATTTGTTTTTTAAATGGAATAACCAGTACTCTACAGACTTCAAAAAATATACCTGAATTGTTCGATAAGTTATCACTCGAACCAAGAAATGTTTTTTTTTTAAATATTAAAAATATTTTAAAAAATTAAAAAAATTATCAAATTAATATTTTTAAAATAAAAAAATGATTTAAAAAAGCTTTTAGAAAAATAGGAAGTAGCAATTAGTCTCAAGTGTCTATAAAAATGATCCCAGAGAGAGGCTATAGAACAAGAAAAAGTTTCCATTTTTCTTGAGTTCAAATACAGCTTTATTTATCAAGAGATCCCAAAAATAATTTATTTATCAATAAATATTCTTCTTCTTCTACTAATTTAACTACAGAAGAAATCTATCTTCTTTTTATCTTATCCTCGTTGTACAAATGTAGACCCCACTTCTTGCAGTCCTCTTCTTTCTCAATCTCAAACAACCAATCATCCTCTTTCCCTCTTTCTCCCTAGCCATCCATGTCCACTTCTTCACTTCAATTCCACCACCATGTACTCCCCTCTAACCCCTCCACCATCACCACCACCTCTCCTCCCTCACCACCACATCCCTTCTCTCCTCTCTTCTACCACCATCACCCGCCGCTCCCTCCTACTCTCCACCTCCCTCTCCACTCTCTCTCCACCTCGACCAACCCTTGACACCACTATAACAGACCGTGTCTTTCTTGACTTCTCCATCTGCTCCAATTACTTCCGCCCCGACAGGACCCTCTCCGACACCTTCTCCACCGTCTGCACCGACTCAACTCCCCTAGGCCGCCTAGTTCTTGGCCTCTATGGTCATTTGGTCCCTCTCACTGTCTCCAACTTCAAAACAATGTGCACTTCATACTCTTACAAGAACACTCTAGTCCATAAAATCTTTCCGGGTCAGTTTTTTCTAGCGGGCCGGCAAGGAAGGAGAGAAAAAGGAGAGGTGAAAGTGCCTCAAGATTTGGCAAGAAATATCGAGAGTGTTGATTCTAAGGCTTTTAAGCTAACACATTCAGGACCTGGGATTCTTTCTTTGTGTTTATCAGAGAATGATGATGAGGATAATATTAAGCTTAATCCTGAATACAGGAATGTTGAGTTCTTGATTACTACTGGACCTGGTCCTTGCCCTCAGTTGGATTACAAGAACATTGTTTTTGGAGTGGTTCTTGAAGGTCAGTTCTTTTCATCTTTTTTGTTGAGTTATTAGTAATTATATTACTTTAATTTTCTTTCTTGGGGTTTGATTTTATTCTATTTGTTTAGAACTCTTTTTTGGGTTTGATTTCTTCTTATTGTGGTTTTGGGTAGGCAAACATTCAACATCATAATTAGAAGAACCAAATGTGATGAAGGAGAGAACATAAAGCCGAATTGCTATCGATTAATTTTGAGGCTGTATGCTTAAAATATTTCTTGAAAGAATCTGAGGTGGACTTTTATGAGTTAATCCCAAATCTGATAACATTTATTCCTGATTTAAAAGCTTTGCAGAAACGTTTAAAGAAGTTATCTTTTTAAAATTCTCAGCCTAATTATCTTCTCTTAGCATTGTTGTGAAGAAGATCCAATTTGATACTAATCATATCGAACAAAGTTCAAGTAATTGCTTCTATCTTATTTGGGGCAGTATGTAGCACCCTGTTGGTCCAATCAGGGGTAGCTCAGCTGCCACTATTGCCTCTGGTTCCCGGCCTGCCCCCGATTCCACTACCTTTAATTCCAGCTCTGCCCCAGAATCCGAGGCTGCCTTTAACCCCTGCACCACTACCCCGCCTTTAGTTTCAGGTCTGCCCCAGGTTCCAGGGCTATCTTTTCCTCCTTCACTACCCCAGATTCCGAGGCTGCCTCCAACTCCTCCACTACCCCAAATTCCTGGAACTCTTGTAAACGTAATTCAATGCTTGACATCAGTAGCCAATGTACCAGGATGTGTCGTGGAAATCACACCTCTCCTTAATGGTCAGTTAAGCACTGTAGGATCAGCTTTTTGCAAAGCTTTTAATTCAACAAATGACATTTGTATTCAAAAAATGCTTGCTTTAAATCCACTGTTCCCTTCATTGCTGAATGATGCTTGTGGTCGCACCAGAGGAGCTCCAACTGCTGCCAGTGCTACCTCAAAAGGGTCCGCTGGAAGTGAGGATAGATTTGCTTAGCTTTAGTTTTCTCTAACTTTGGTCTTGCGTTACCTGTTTTCAAGTTGACTTTTTTTTTTTCCCTGCTAGAATTGTTAATATTTGCTTTTAAAAATGAGGAATAATAGAATAGTTTCAGTTTCTTCCATGCACTTTCGCTCTTTCTCTATATCAAACTAACGCATGCATACACAATCACACAACTGGTCTAACATTAAATTAGTGACACTTTCCCCCATGAAATAAATCAATATGCACGGTTTGTTCTTAAAATTTAATTTACTATGACAACAGTCCATACTAAAAATTTTACTTGGATATGTCCGATCTCTCATCTGGTTTAAGTGGTATGATTTGTTTAGAGACGTTGACATTTTATTGCTGGTTTCATATTAATAGTTCTTGATAGAAATTCTGCAAAGACCTCTCTTTGGCATATTTCTCTAGAGAATCTGTCAAAAAACCATCTCAACCCAATAGCTTAAGCTGTTAGGTGAGGTCCCATAATATGATTTATATTATTCTTTAACACACCTCCTCAAGTGAAAGCCTTTTGGGCTTGAAACTTGCACAGGCCCACATTACATTGTGCTTAATTTTTTATCAAATAAATGGGGATGATGAGATTCGAACTCGAGACCACTTGGTCATCAAGGCTTTGATACCATATCAAATAATCATCTCAACCCAATAGCTTAAACTGTTAGGTGAGGTCCTAGAATATGATTTATATTATTCTCTAACAGAATCAAACTATTACCAGCCAAAAAACCAAATATAATTAAACTTCTCTCATTTCAATCTCAAGTTATCATATGTGAAGTCTTTACTGAAATCACTGATAGTTTCTATGTTTTCAGTTAGGGTAGGTGAAACTTTTTCAAGATATGGACTGTTGATTCTAAGGCTTTTAAGCTTGTACATTGAAGACTTGGAACTGTTTCTTTGTGTTTTGTGTGATAACGGTGATGAGAACTATATTAAACTTGATCCTAATTATAGGAATGTTGAGCTTTTGATTACTACAGGACCTGGTTCCTTGCACAAATGTTTGAATAAATTCTCTTCATCCATCCTCATTGGTTTCTATAAATTCTCGGTCACTATAACTTGCATCTCCAAGCCTAGAAATTGTCTTCTCCTAGCATCCCTAGAAAGAGAGATAAATTTGACAATAACCATGTCAAACAAAGTCAGCAGTTTTTTCTCTCTTAATAATTGCAATATGCAGCAGCATGTTAGTCAATCATGGAAGCGCAACTGCCTTTCATGACCCAGATTCCAGGCCTACCTCTAATTCCAGGTCTGCATCCACTTCCTTCGCTACAAATTCTGAGCCTTCCAAATCCTTGATCTCCACAAGATCTAACTCAATGCTGGTCAGCTTTAACTGACATACCAGTATGTATCATGGAAACTAAATCATCTTTTCTTCATGGTCAATTGGCACTGCGGGACCTGCTTGCTCCAAAGCGCTATTGTTTTAGTGCGATAACAATTGCGATACAAAAACATTTAATTTAAATCAATTCTTCCCTCGGTTACTCTTTTTATTTCTGGTAGGACATGAATAGTATAGTTTTGCTTTTGTGAACAAGGAATAAGAGATCAGTTTCAGCTTTCATGTTAATGCATATTGCTTAGCTCTCACCAGAACATACTGCGTCCATACTCCCATTCTCTGTTGACTGTGAAGATCCGTTCAATTGAGGCCTTGGGAGTTTTTGTTGTGCATTACCAAGCAGTCGGATTGATTTAGAAATGATCACATAAATGCTGCTGAATGACACATAAAAATCCTTAGAGAGAATTAGTGAGAGTGAAATTTCTGATGAGCTCATCACCACCATCAATTACATTGCTCACTTTCTCATTGGAACTGCATTGCAGGGTTAGATGTTGTGACATCCATAGCTTCCATCCCGACATACAAACCATCAGATAGAATTCGCCAATTCAATGACTTGGCGGAGTTTCTTGGTGATGAAAGAGCACAGAATGCTCGAACAATATGGAACAAGCCTCTTAAGACTGTCTATATCAGTGACTGCGGAGAGCTGAAAGTTGCAAAGCCCTCTCTTACTCCTAGCTTACCGTAGTTCATCATTTGTTATATTCATTTGTTCACGTTACATATTTGCCTCCATGTATATGTAGCTTGAATTCTTTCTTCTTTTTCCCTTTCTTCAGAAGGACTCTGTAATACATTCAATGGAATAAGAATGAAAGTAATATGACATAATATTACATTAATCATGATTTCAAACAGCCTATTCATGTTTGTCTTTGGACTTGTTTAATTTTTTCCCATTATTTTGCTTCTTGTGCAAATGGAGAAATTTGAATGTGACAGGTATCATATACCTGTGATGCTTGTCAACTTGTATGCTAAATTATTAAAATAGATTTTGTTTTGGATATCTGAAGATACTTTGAAAGTACTCTTATACGTGGATCCACACATCCACCTGATTGATATAATTCAATTATTTTGACTATTGACAGTACAGAAAATTTAATATTTTAGCTAATGATTGTAGAAGAAATTATATTTTAAGAATGTATCCTACTTTTTCAAGAATTATTGTATTGTATCATATCATTTCTGTGATTTTCAGTGGAAAGCATGAATATAATTTATAGAATCATGCATGCAATATGTCATTCACCATGAAATTTCATGCCTAGCTCCTTACCAAATCAAGAATTGATGTATTGGTAAGACACCAAACTTGGTCGTTCACCATGAAATTCCTAGCTGCTTACCAAATCAAGAATCACTAAAAAAGAGAGTAAATTGTTAGATTATAAAGATCTTCTAGGAACGTTGTAAGAATTTCTCTTCATACATCCTCGTTTGTTTCTATAAATTCTCAACCATTACCAGAAAGAGACAGTTTTAAAAAGAGAGATAAATTTGAAACTAAACATGCCGAACAAAATTCAAGCAATTGCTTCCCTCTTTCTAATTGCAATGTGCAGCAGCATGTTAGTCCAAACGGGTCTAGCTCGGCTGCCCCCACGACCCCAGATTCCAGGTCTGCATCCACCACCCCAAAATTCCAGTCCTTCCAATCCCCGGATCTCTACATAATTCAATTCTGGTCTGATTATTTTTTAAATTATTATAAAAAAATATATAATTTTATTTTTTATATCAATATATTAAAATGATTTAAAAACATAAAAAAATTTAAATTTTTTTAAAATTCATATCTAGTCGTATTTCCAAACATGCTCTTCACTTAGAGGTTGTGTCATGAAAATTATCACTTCTATTATTGGCAACTGTTGAAGTCATAGAAAAACCTTTAATAGAAATTGAGCTTTTTGTAGCTGTGTTTTTAGATTGGGCTATGAGGTTTTATTTATAAACTGAAAATATCTTCAGAAAACATATTTTTTTTTGTAGGTACAAAAAACACTTTGATATTTAAGTTAATAATAAATATAAAAAGAAAAATAGCGTAAAAGAAATAAAGAATGAGAGAAACTTCATGAGACTTTGTCTACAAAATATGAGCATATGTGTATTGGGTCTGGCATGTATTTGTTGGTCTCTTGTGTTTTTAATCTTCGGGCAGTCTTATCTCCTCATTGCTCAGTGATGGCCTGAGATATTTATAGATCTGGTAAAAATAAAGAAAAGATGATGTGTTATTGGTGGAGAAGTTGACGCAAAGTTATGGTGCGACAAGCTTATGATGCCATTGGCGGAGAAGTTAGCAGATACCATGGAAGTTATTCCATTGTGGAGTTATTGGTTAGACATCCATGGAGAGTGGGCTGTGGGCATGGGAGACATGTTAGCATTTCAGGGTGCCTAGAGAGAGTAGTGTTGCAGTTGAAGCAGCTCTGCATAGAAAAATCATGCTTACAGAACACATGGTGCTAGCTTGTATAGAGAAATTATCGGTCTTGAAAATAAAATACAAAAAAAATGCATAGAGGAGGGTGTTAGGGCAAGGATATCCTAATATATATATATATATATATATATATATATAATTAGAATGTTCATTTGTCAAATATTAAATATAGGTACTATAAAAACAAAATAAAGGGTGAAAGCAATTAAACCAATGTGAAGAAAAAAAATCTTGAAGCAATTGCCCTAAACATCTTATAATTAAGTTCAAATTACATCTTGTCTTTATTGTTTCATAATACTTTAAATGGCACAAAAAAATCAACAAAAAAATCTTAATTATTTACAAGTTTGTCATTATTTTTCAAGTAAAGACTAAGGAATCCCTGGTATAAATAAATAACAAAAAAGATACTAGTTAATGTTGAAATCTTTTTTTAAAAAAATATCATTAATGGCAGCCTTATATATACACTCAATAGAGTATTAAAACACATATTTCAAATCATTAAAATAACACCCATTCTTCATATTAAATCATATAAATCTTCTTGACATCAACACTACTCCTTCTTGACATCAAAACATACAAATCTTCTTTGTATAAAAAAAAACAACCCTTTTATAACATCCCTAACTTTTAGAAAACAATTCCAAAACAGTGCCTTTTAGGATAATGCAAAAAATCGAGATAATTTTTTTTATACACACTATTAAATTTCAAATAGACTCAGATTGAACCAAGTTATTGACATCTTCATACATATCACAAGTCAATACCACAATCATGATTTAATCATCATAAACCTTGTTCCACATAATACAACTCGAGAATGGCATACATTGAATTTCTATGAAATATAAACAGTGTAGGAAAGAAATTAATTAACTTAAGACACATAACATGCTAAGTAAACAATCCAAAGAAAATTTAAAATTTAGAATGTTAACATATTTATAGTTTATCTTAATTAATATAGATTTAAATATTGGTTTACAGTATTAACAAAACAAACACATGATAATGATATTCATACTATTATAAATATAATTGTAAGTCCAAAATAGAATACCAAAATTATGATACATATCAATTTAACATCTACAAATTACAGTATTTATATCTATATTAAAATGTGACATTATAGAAATCTATTGATCGCCCCCGGTGTGAGAAGAACCTAACAATTAAATCATTTTATCATATTAGAATGCGCACGTGCGCGCGCACACACACACACACACACACACACACACACACACACACACCAGAAAAAAAAGTAGATATGAGAAAAGAAAATCTCAGTACGCGGCGGCGTTGTTATACCTGAGAATGATCTAAAAGATCGGGTCACAGGTTTCTAGCCTATATACTGATTTTGTGAAAAGAACAAAAAAACAATGCAAGTAAATATAAATAGATTTCTGATACAAATGAACAAGGCAAGACCAACAATGTCAGGATCCTTGATCAAACACAGAGTATACTTAAATGTACATAAAAATAACAAAAATGTAAATAACAAAAATAGAATCTTCCTTAAATTTGTAATGTAAATCAATACAGAAGATATTGGTTACAGAGGAGAATGGATATGGGCTATAGATATGAGTTACAAGGGAGAGTAAAATTTTCTGAGGGAAAATAATAGTCTGCCTTCTGAGGTTTTAGGAGTCCCCTTTTATAGACAAGTTGTCATGGAAGAGGCCAAAACATCTTGTTGAAAAGCTTGGAGATTCCTTCAAAACCCATGTGAACCCATGTTGTATTGCCTGCCATGATTGGGTGACGACAAAATGGAAATTGCCCATGTTTTTTGTGGGACTTTCATTTGTTGTCTTCTTGCCACCGACACTTGATTTATCTGTTTTTAGTAGCAAGTAATATTTGTAGAAAAAAGCCTAAAACAAATAGGCTTAAAATAAAAAGGGACTCAAAACAGTTGAGTCGAAAAGATATGGGCTCTAAACAGATGAGCCTGAGAAAGCCTGAAATACTCTTTTTATTTTATTTTAATGTCACTTGATAGATGGCAGGATACCAAAGCAGTCATCTTCATTATCGTCTCCAAGGGAAATGGCAGAAGATGTCGAGCCAGATGAGCTGGATTGAGACAAGATCGTTTTTGGGTCTTGGCTTTGTATAATGCCTTATAATATTTGTAGGTATTCTTCCTCAGTTCTAGCAGAGGCAAAGAGAGCTGTCGTTTGAGCCTTTCAGGCTAGAAATTTTGATTGAGGATGATGTTTAATGATGGTAGTTGTTTGATGTTTTTGTAACCATTCTGTAACAACTAATTTGGAACTTTTGGACTCAGCTGCAAAGGAATCCCACCATTTGATTTTGAATTTGCGAACAAGTACTGGATATTCGTTTTGTAGATTATAATCATAGAACCATGAACATACCCATGGAACAAAAATTTTTTTACAGAAAATGAGAAAGGAAGAAAACTTCCTTTCAGAAGGAACTGGTTGAAAATTATTTTTGAAATGGAGGTAACCATTTTTAACTGGAGGATGTTCTTTGAGGTAGTTAATATGACAACCATAGTAGTCCCACCATTGGAGGAACCAGAGGGGGAGGTTTGTAGTATTCATGACACTATGGAAGTAGAAAAGCCAAGAATGGCTATGGTTTTGATTTTATAGGAGAAAGGCATTGAACCATGCCTGTTGGTAATCCCAATATGTATAGGAAGTATTGAAGTCTTAGGGGTTTGTATAGAAGTATATGGGGAAGGAGAGAAGTTGATGTAAGGGTAGTCCCCAATCTTTAGAGTGGATAACTTTATGAATGATGCATGTAGAATATGCTGGTTCAATGTGATCAGAATGTAGTTTGAAGTGTTTGAACTTGATAGAATTGGTAATCTCAAGGATGGCAATATAGTAGGATTGTGGTTTGGCTAAATTTCAGGGTTTGTAATACCAATTTGGAGGGAAAATTTTTAAAGCAACAATGGAAGGGTTTTTATGATAAAATCCTTCTCCTATAGTTAAAATATTTTGGAAAGTAGTTTTGAAAATATATTTGGATTTGGTTTTTGAAAAACTGGTTTGTTGTAAAGAAAGGAGGGGTTTTGAAGCAGAAATGCCTCATTGGGGTTTGAAAGGGATTTGAAAATATTACCTGTTTGAGATACAAAGTCACTGGAGGCCTGTTGTGACACTTTTTGTAATGTCAGGAGTAATTCTGGTGATTTGGATATAGTGTCAACCCAATGTTGAACTGCGTTTGTTTGTACTTGTAGTGGTTTTGTAGTTTCTTCTTCTTCAATAACTACCACATACCAGGATTTGATAGGTTTGGCAGCTAAGATGGCTGAAGACATGAGTTTTGCAGAAGGCTTGGGGCTCTCTAGTTTTGTAGGCTGGTTTGAGGGGTTTTCCTCTTGTCTTTGGCTTTTGTTTGAGGAGGCATCATGACTTATTTTGAAGGAATTCTCGGGTTAGGAAATCAAGGATGAAATTTGAATCTTTTTTAATGTAAACAATATCGAAATAAAAAATGCTTAAAATAGCTTGCCATCAGGCAAAAATCTGTTTTGAAGCAAGATTTTGGACATCTTTTTGTAAAACTTCTTTTGCAGATTTGCAGTCAACACATAAAAGAAATTTTTGATTTAATAAATCGCTTTGAGATTTTGTAATACAAAGAATAATTGAAAGGATCTCCTTTTTTATAGTAGGGTAATTTTTCTGACAATCATTCCAGTGGGCGGATGTTTACTGGAGTATTTATTCTTTGTTATCTTATACTTGTTTAAGAATCCCTCCATATCCTAGGTCAGAGGCATCGGTAGGAGCTAACAAATTAGCTAAATGAAGGAGAGGAATAGTTTGGATCTGTTTCTTAATCTGTTTGACTAGGTCGGTATGGAGGTCAGACCAGGGAATGGGGTTGGTTTTTAACCTGTCATGTAAAGGTTTGGCTAGTCGACTAATATTGGGATAATAGTCTAGAACATAATTTAGACTGCCTAAAAACCTTTGCAATTAGGTTTTATCAGTGATCTTATCAGGAAATTTATTTGTAAAGGTTAAAGATCTCTCTATTAGTGTTACAGTGCCTTGACATATATAATGGCCTAGGAAGCGGATACGGGTTTGGAAGAGAGAAATTTTTGTTTAGAAACAACTAAACCATTTTGTTTTGTAGTATGAAAGAATGTATGTAGATGTTTGAAATGTTGATCTTTGAAATGTGAAAAAATAAGCACATTGTCAATGTAAACAATGCAAAATTTTGAATGTGCATTGAAGATGTCATTCATGATGCGTTGAAATTCAGATGGTGCATTTTTTAAGCCAAAGGGTTCATATTGGCCAAAAGAAATTATAAAAGCAGTTTTGTATCTATCTTTAGGATCAATCTGGATTTGCCAAAATCCAGATTTCTTATTAAATTTAGAAAATATGAATGCAGAGTACATTTTTTGCAACAAATCTTTTTTGTTGGGGATTGGATATCTAATCCATTTTAAAGCAGAATTTAAAGGTTTGTAATTGATCACAAGTCTTGGTGTGCCTCTTTCGATTTCAGAGTTTTTATTTACATAAAAGGCTGCACACGACCAGGGTCATCGAGACTTTTGGATAAGACCTTTAGACTCGAAATAGCGGATTTCAAGTCTGCAATGTTGTTCTAAATCAACATTCATTTGTATAGGTCTTGCTTTTGTAGGTATATTTTTTTTTTCTGAAAAAGTATCTTCATAAAGAAGATCAATGATGTATTGTTTTCTTTTTCAAAAAGCATTAGGTAAGTCTGAATAGATTTGTTGTTCAATCTTATTCTGTAAATCAATGATTATATTTTGTAAATCAGAGTTTTGTAATTGTTTGTTGATACGACAAAAAGAAACATGGTTTTGTAAATCATATAGATGGAATTGTTTTTCATGAATCAGTGCATTGATATGATAAGTATGTATGGAGCATGCTTTAATCAAATTCAAATTTCTAGTCTTAGATTTTTTTAAGAATGGAAAAAAAGTTTGATGTTATTGATTTTGGAAGTAATACAATTATGATATGCTTGATATGGAGTGATCATGTCAATGAATGGAGTGTCAAGAATGATGGTATGATTAATATCTTTTGTAACGACAAAGAATGTTTTAAGAGAAATGCCTTTGTTGAAAACAGAGGCTTGAGTTTTTCCTCCAATATGCAATTTTGAATTATTAGTAGCAGAGAGTTTTTTAGAGGTATTTTGTAAAAATCATTTTGAAATCACGCCTTCTTTGATGCAGTTTAAATCTACACCTGTGTCAAATAAAGCAATAGTGCCAAGTTTGAAATCTTCTGAGAAAATAAGCGTAATTCTAATCAAATATTTTTTAGAAGATATTTATGTTAATACATTCAGGAAATCATCTAGAATATGCTCAATATTTGTAAGTGTATAGGGCAATGCATGAGATTCAATGGTTTGATCTTCCGAGTCAGACTCGGTGTCAGACTAGCTTTTAATTTTGGACAGAAGATGTTGTAATATGGCAGAGTCTTTCTGTTGGGCTTGTTTTAATTTTTATAATTTGGATTTGAGGGTTTTGATCTCAGAATGTAATTTTGGAATGGTGATTGTGGTTTTGGATTTCTTTTTGTTAAGGATCTTTGTAAGGTCATAGGTATTAGTGCTGGTAAAGGGTAATATAGAGCGGTTTAGAGGGTTAGATAGAAGGTGCTCTGGTTGGTTGAAATCTTTCAATAGTTTATCCAAGTAGGTTTTTTGAAGATGATGATCATCAAGTCTTTTGATAGCCTCAAGAATGAATTCTTGGTCTTGGGTTAAGACGTTAATTTGTTTGAAATTCGTAAAGTCATCTGAAGTAGCATTGGTAATTACTATTTCATTAATTGAAATTCTTCTTCAGAAGTGTCTGAAGGAGAGTGGTCAGTATTTGTTGCTTCAATGTAAAGATTTTGTATTTGGTTAATGGTATCTTCATCTATTTAGAGCTTATGAAGTTTGGTATTGACTTTGCAAAAATGGGATGTATATCCTTTCTAGTTACATTTGTAACAGGTAATGTTTTTGGGGTCAAATTTTGATTTGGGTTTTGACTGGAAAGGTTTGTAGGGTTTGGTAAATTTGTAGGGCTTTTTGTTTGATCTGGTTTGGAATAAAATTGTTGTCAGTATTTATGGGCTGGTCGTTTATAAAGAGGTTTTTGGCTCGAATATTTTTTGGGTTGTGAACAGGTTCCACTGCAGGAGGGTTTTTTGGTGGAATGGTCAAACTGGTGACAGAAACTACCAAGTTCTTGCCTAGTACGTTTCATTTTCCACTTTAAGTGTTTTTGGAGTTTGAGGTCCTGACAGATCTTAAGACCTTCTTTTTGTATGAAGCTCACAAGTTCACCATATGTAAGCTGGTCATATGGTATAGTTTTAGTTGTAAAGGTTTCCTTGATTTTGTTTCGGACCTTTTCTCCTAAGCAAATTAGTAAGCCTGCAAGGAATTTTTCTTTCCAAAAAGGCTTATTTGAATCTTCTCGAAGCATAACACGAGTAAGGAAGGTATTTTTGTACAACTGAAAGTCACTGAGCTTCTTACACCGAAGGTTGGAGAGAAGTTCAGCATTTCTGTCTTTCAAGTTGGAAGGATCTCCGACAAAATATAAAGAGATGGTAAGGATAAGGGTGGACACAACATCTTAGATGGTGTTTCCTGAAGGGTCAATGATAGGTGTTTGGTCTTCATAGGTTTGCATATAGTTTAGAATATATAAGTGGTCTGTTTTAGTGAGATGGTAATCCCACCATCCTTTAAGCTGGCCAAAGAAACCTGCAATAAGGAGTTCAACTATGGCTTTGTTTAGGGTTCTTGTTTGGGTTTTGTAGGCATTAGCTACCATGGTCATTTGTTAGAGGGTGTTTAAGATATTGTATTCAGACATTCCATCTATGTTCCATTCATAAAGGAAATATGCATTATATTTATGTTGGCTAATAACAGTTGGTTCGGTAGAAATGGAAATGTCTGGAGCAATGGTTGTTTTAGGAGCTTGCTAGGTAAGTCTGTTTAGTTGAAGAGGCTGTTCTTGAAAAGTATCTGTATCGGAGGTTGGTACGGGGTTATTTTGGAGAGTATTAACCTGATTTATAGAGGATGAAGGGTTGGATTGTTGAGGTGTGTCTGGGACAGTCAAGGTTGTTCGGTCAAGGTTTTGTAAGTTTGTTTTAATGGCTATAAGAAAATCTGTTTGATTTTCTTGAATTTGTGCTTGGCTTGTTTTAGTAACTTGATATGGTTTGAATACTGAGTTTTTTAGCTTAAGGTCGATGGGGTTTTTCTCAGTCATGAAGTGGATTGGGTTCTTTTGTATTTGTTTTTCCAATCCGGTAAGCTGTTTACCTATGGTATGGAGGTTGGTATTTGTGATATGACTATTTAACTCATTAGTGTGTTTGAGATTATGATGGCAGTTCAAAATGCTTTTCGTTTAGAAATGCATCAAAATAAAGTTTTTTTTTTAAAAAAAAATTATTTTTGACATCAACACATCAAAACAATCTGAAAACATTATAAAAAATTCATTTTAAGCAAAACTAATTTTCAAAATTTGAGAGAACACAGTTTGTATGGCGTTCCCAAACACACTCTAACACTAATAACAATTTTAGTTTTACCATTTTCAACTCATGTATGTGGTGCATCATTGGAATTCAAATTTCAATTTTCATTTTAAATTCAAATCTCAAATCAATAGTAAAGAAAACTTAAGGTTTTCTTAGGTGCATCTACTTTTATTTACATATTCATTGACTCGCTATTCAATTTATACATTTGACATTGTCATAAAAAATTTTATCATCAATTTAGCCCTTTTTTCTCCTCTATTTCTTTCAAGACTGGTTGAATATTCCTTATGAAAAAAAGACATGATTTTTTCAACAATTTCTTTCCATTTTCATGTTATCCCTTTTAAAATTTCATCACTCATTATATTAAATACAAAAACACATTCTTACTAAATCAATTTATCCAACCTTTTTAAAAATCCATGTTGACTGAAAATTTCATTTAAAAGTGACTTATTCCTTTTCTCATTTTTCTTGTAAAATAGTCCTCACCCTCATATTAAATGATTTAATTAACATCACTAAATATACATGATATGTTAATTAAATCAACCAATCTCATCTCCCTACTCAAAACTTTGGCCAAGAAATGTACAAGGAAAAGATACCAAAATTTCTTCAAATTTCCAAAATTCACCTATTAGTAAGTCATTTTTACCCCTAACTCAACACAACTCTACACAATTTAAATATCAACTAAGTCTAACAAATTAATCTCTTTATATAAGGTTGGTTGGAACCTTTATTCATGGTAAGGGTGAATTTTATTTCTAATTTCTCATAATCAATATATTATTGACATAATTAAACAAAATTTCATAACAAATCAAGAATGATAAACCAATTTGTTTTCATCATTTTTTGAAATTTCTATTTGATAGGGACATAAGTTTAATTTCAATATCCAAGCAAATTTTTCATCATATGCACTCATCGAATACCCATGTAACATAATTTAACACAACTTCACAACAAATCAAGAACAATAAACTCAATTTATTTTTATCTTTCTTGGCTAAAACTTCCATGTAAAGGAGGCATGAGTTTTTTTCTTTAATTTTATGTTAATTCAATATAACCCAATCTTTTTTCATACCCACGAGCTCATTTCTAAAGAAAAACCATTAATTAACACAACCTAACATATTCAACTTAATTTTCCATAACTAAATAACAACATATCAAGTTCCAAAACATATAAGAATCATAATTAATCAATGTAGGAGTAGTTCTTACCTCTTACTAACAAGAATTCAGGAAGAAATTTCCAAGGGAAAACTAATTTTTATTCATCTCTTCTCTTTCTCTCTCTAATTCCAACTTTCTCTTTCCCAGCATAAAAAATCTAGAAGATCTTGAAACCTTTCTCTTAATCCATCAAAAACTCTTTAACTACTTTAATTTAACTTATTTTTTGTGTTTTTCTTGAGGATTTAAAGAAATAAAATAAAAAACCCTCTCTCTCTCTCTCTCTTTTCTTGTTATCAACCTTAAAGAGAAGAAAAAAAAGCATATATTTAGAGTCTTATATTTTTTTATTTACCAAAACACTCTTATGTCTAGTTCAAACTTTTTTATTTAACCTGATACCCTATCTTAACCCGCTTTTAAATTATCAAACTTAAACATCTTTCTCCCTAAAATTTCATTTATAATTACTTAGCAACATTCCATTTATATTTTCAATTAACCCATATCATTTCTGGGTTTTTTTTTAATTGGAGATTTACACCTTCTTCACATCATAATACATAAATTTGTTCATGAAAACAACATCATTCTTCCCATCATAACACACAAATCTTCTCATCATAAAAAAAAAAACTCCATAAACACAACTGTACCCAAACTCGTAAATTTTTAACAAACAAGCTAGCAAATTCATAACATGAATATATATACATCAAACAGTAATAGAATACAAAGTTATAATAGTTACGATAGATTAAAGTTCAATAATCAAAAGTGTATTAAATATATATAAAAAAACTGTTGTTAAGATTTCATAGTCTAAAGCTAACAAGAACAAGTTATTCTATAGATGTGATGACATGCCATGTGTCAACACCTTTATTGATTGGTGCAAATCTATAAATAAAAATTGAATTAATTATGAGAGTGTCTACAAATGTTAATGATATTGAGCGTATACTAGACAAAGTAAAGAGAATGAAAGATGAGTTACACTGAGTTTGGATCAAGAATCATAATATGAAGACTAGCATTGCAAATATAAAGTTAATAGTAGTAGCTAATTTAGTATATGCAACGCTGATATTTGTAACTATTATAATGTTCATGTCAAGCAAATTATATTAATGCATGAAATAAAGTCAGATAGCAATATTGAATTAACATCAAGACAACACTAACATTAATATAAAAGGGTCTATATTTATATATTTCAAAACACTACTAAAAAAAGGGTCAATAGCATCGGAAATTAGCAATGGAATATTTCAGATGCAAATTTAGCAACAGATTAGTAAAGGATTACATATATATTAATTTTTTAATATTAGCAACGGATTTAGCAACAGAAAATCAATTACTAAAAAAATTAATATATTAAAAATTAGCAACAGATTATCCATTGCTAATACGGTGGCACACGATTTATAGTAGTGAAAAAGTCTCTATGCTGATAAAAAGAAAAGAATAGAATTTGACTTATATATATATATAAAATAATGATGTGTTAATAATTAATTGGTACAAATATATCTTGCAAAAAAAAAAAAACCTCGCACGGGAGATGATTACCAATCTCAAAATCAGATAATACTTTCATTCTCCAAATAAAGAATCCTAACCCCATCAATCTGTCCCTTTCTTCCTTTTCCAAAAAACCCACCCCATCTTCTGTCACTTTCTCTTAAATTGTTCTCCATAAATATGTAATTCCAAGGCATCCTTTTCCAATAACCCCACTTTTACTTTCTTAACTTCTTCTTTGTTGTGCTCCTAAGGAATCATCTTGCAAGGAACGGATTTCATCTTGCAAGGAATATGGTACAACAAATTAAGACAGGTATAATTAGAAACCCATAATTGAGAGATTTTATTTGTAATTTAGAGAGAATATATTTTATTTTATTAACTAATTTTATTAATGAGAAGAATAATTTTGTTCAATCTTTTGCAAATTATTTGTTAAATATGGTTGTCATCACATACTAATATTTTTAATTATTAATGTAATGTATTTCATTTTAAATTTATTAACTGGGTGAGGTATGCAAAACAAATTTACAAAGACATGGGGTTTGGGCTTTGTGTTGAACAGAGCATAGAGAATGTTATTTACATGTTTCGGCAAGTAAAGGAAATTAGGAATTCAATTGTCTTATTATAGTTATATGCAATAAAGATAAATTGTAGGCTTACAGAATGAACATTGTTTACATATAGAGAATGTTATTTACATGTTTCGGCAAGTAAAGAAAATTGGTAATTCAATTGTCTTATTACAGTTATATGCAATATAGATAAATTGTAGGCTTACTGAATGAACATTGTTTACATATAGAGAATGTTATTTACATGTTTCGGCAAGTAAAGAAAATTGGGAATTCAGTTGTCATATTACAGTTATATGCAATAAAGATAAATTGTAGGCTTACGGAATGAACATTGTTTACATATAAATCTATTATTGTCTTTGAAACTTCAACATGTATTAATAATGCATATGATAGCAGGGGAAGAAAGGAAGGAATGATTTATAATTATTTTACTCAATAGTAATTCTAATTGGTATTAAATATTAATATATCACTTATTGGATTTTAAATCCCAAAACAACATGATTTGCAATTCATACTTGTTATAACATATCAAAGAAAAATTTAAACTTTAAGGTTGCGATCTTATATTTACTTCTAGTATTTATTTATTTATTTATTACTGTGTATCTTCCTTCTAGTTAAAATAATGCTATTAATTTACTTTTTTAATTTCTAAACACTACTATTCTTGCTCATTTTTATTTTTATTCTCTAATTTCATATTGTTGAACCCTTCACATCACATTACTTATTTGCATTTGGAGTTGCTAAGTTTTTGGGTTGTGCTTGTTGGGTCCTCTAGCCTCTAAGTTTGTTAATTTTGAAAAATAACTTGGTTTATAGAAAAATTGCATGGTCAATGAATCTTGCTGTGTGTTTGCTAATAATGGTGTAGTTGTCTCCAAAGTGTTTTTATTGTTTATACTGCACTTCTTTGAAAAAGAAGTTACTATTTTATATGTTGTGCAGTTTAACGACAATAGATTAGATCGACATATAATCTTATTTTAGTTTGTCAATATTTATTTGTTCAATGTGGCAATCTTAAGTAATAAATTATTGATCAAATAAATATTTAATAGTTGGTTAAAAAATAATTATGGCATGTGTTTGTTTGCATGAAAACTTCATTTTTACAATATTACTTGACAATGCAATTGATTATGTATTTTTTTAGTAGTGAAAGTTGCACACCTAAACCAACACCATCATTATCTTAAGCTAAATCTTATTTCCTAACAATCAATATAACTTTATTACCATCTTCGTCTGAAAAATATATTATCATGTATTTGGTTTACAACACTTAGACATTTTCATTTATAATAGAGCGGTATTAAGATCATTATCAACATAAATGTGGATTTTTTTTCCTCTTTTTTGACTTCATGCATATTCAATATTTGTATTATTGAGGCATCATCAACTATTTTATTACCCTTGTCATCCCTTATGCTAAACTCATACGAGTCAACATCATAAACTTGATTGCAAACGAATAATAGATCTATGTAAGACATATACTCAGAGAAGCAATTGTTCATAGCGTATGAAGTAACTTCATGATGTAAAATAATACTGGGAATTTTGTTTCTTGTATAATTAAACACTAATTAAATATGTTCCAGTAAAAGAAGACAAAATTACTCACTATATAAACAATAACTCTAATTTTTAAATTAAGATTTTTGTTTTAGGTTTTTAAGAAAAAAATCTAGATTATTTTCTCACTTTCCTAAACCCCTTTGAGTTTCTAAAAATCAAAGAATGAACAAGAAGTAATTTAAGGATATGCGGGTTCTCTAGTAACTTATAAAACTACGGGTTCCACCTAATTTTATTCATTTGTTTTGTTTAACCGAGTATACCAAACAATATTTTAAGGAAATAACAATACTTAAACAACCATTAAAACCACTAACTCGATTATTAAAGTCTCAATTTGAGAAAAAAATGACAAAATACCATAATTTGTTAAGAACAACAATAGTACATGGGAGAAATTTTACAACTAATGACGTGAATAGACACAAAGATACAAAAAGAATTGATTACAAAGCACCCAAACTTTGATTTTGTAGATTTAAAGGTTCAGTCGAGCTGAGATTTTGTAGGATTTTATAGAGAGCTTTTGTTTATAAATCATACGCAGAGAGAGAGGAGGGGTTTGTTTGTCTTTTATAGGTTTGTGGACATAATATATATGGGGATAGTTTGGTCATTTAGCATGATTTAAAATTTTTATTGGCCGGAGATGTTTTCTATAATTTACAAAACAATAGAGGCCTAGTGTAACTAAAGGATATTGAGGGTAATCTTCTCAAAAAACCTTTATTTGTGAACGTCAAAAGAATTAGAAATTGTGTTAGGTGAAGATTCTTCTTTGATATTGAGTTTATAGTCTTTGCATCCATTTGGGTCTTTAGTTCTCTCTATTTTTTTTTTTTGGTTTTATGGAGAATGATTTTGTTGTACATTCATTTAAAAAAACAATGGAAAGTAATATGAATTTATAATTTTATGAATTATGATTTCATGCATGTTGCATTGATGAGTGAACAATTTCTTTTAAAGGGAAGAGATGTTGAAATGGCTATATATGTATATGATATTTTCTAGACATGTTTAATTAATTTTTTTTTAATTATGTGATGTACTAGGATTTTTTGGTCATTAACAAGACGTTGTAATCTCTATACAATGATTAGACAATGAAGAGATTAAGATTAATAGTTAATAGTTAACATAACAAAGGAATTATATTACCATGGCAAACTAAACCAATTAGTATTACAAAGATGAGAAGTTATTATAACCTTCTTTTATAAGGAGAAGAAAGTTATTTTAAATTTGGTCATTTACAGGGACTAATAGTTACTTGGGAAGAAACTCTGCATCTATGGTAGTAGCTCATAAGAATATTTGATCCCAATTGTTTGTTAATGGGCAAGAGAGAAATTAGAAACACATCATTTGTTAGCTTTATCTTTCCAAAGATACGAAACTTCAAATTTGGCATACTTCTTCTCACTTTTATTTTTTCTATAGCCAGACTTTTATAATAAATGGATGAAGTTCCCAATCCAGTGAGTTATGTTATTTTTAGATGCCAAATTGATATAACAATATACTAAGTGTGTACCTGTGCTACGCTGTGGTGCTATACTTTTTTTTATGTTAAAAATGATCTTCAAATACCACAAATGCATTTTTTTAAAAAGGAAAAAATTAGTGATTCGAATTATAGACATGATTGTGTCGAATAAGTTATTTTATTTTAGTTAGAAGATAAAAAATAGGCAACGCCAACATATGGACCAAATTAAAAAAAAATGACCACAATAATCTTGGAAATTTTTTTTTTCAAAAAGAAATAAATGATATAGCTCAATTCTCAGCCCATTAAAAGTGGAATGATGAAATTTGGTAAAACAAAGACCTAAGAAAATCGTCCCAGGTTAACTCGAATTAGTATGACAAATATGTAATCCTGATAATCAGGGTTGAGTCAACTCAGGTTATTCCATCAAACCCAAGGCCTAGGACAAGAGATCGGGATAACTTGATAGAAAAAAAAAATAACAAAGCTCATTTGAAAACAACCAATATTGAATGATGAAAGTAGAAACTAAAATAAGTAAAAAAAAAAAAATTATGTTAACCCATGTTAACTTTCCAAATCCGCGACCCTAATCATTAAACTAAAAGCACTCTATCTACAAAATCATAAAGCTCAATTTTGAATCGTTCAAATATTAAAGGATAAAATTAAAAAAAATAATTATACAAAATGATCCAAAATAATAAATAACAATTAAAATAATAAGGATCAAAATTGAAATACAAAATAAATTTTATTTTTTATTAAAGGGTGAAGTTGAAAATAAAAACCAATTTAACAAAAGGATCCAAAAAAATAAAATTGAAATAAAAAAATTGATTGAAGGGTGCAACTGGAAAAAAATCAATTTTACAAAAGGAACAAGAAAATAATCAAAAGAATGAAGACCAAATTGAAAAGAATAACATATCCTAGATTGAGATTTAATGATAAAACTGAAAACAAATCAAAATTTTACAAAAAGATAAAAAAATTAAAAATTAAAAATTAAAAGAATAAGGATCTAAATGACAATACCTATAAACCAGAGGACAACTCTAAAATTTAGCATGGTCAACTCATGAATCTTGAGGGGGGGAGAAAGAAAATAGGGGGGAAAAAGTATCGTTGATGATAAACTGTGTCACCACAAACCACACGTGCTGTCTAAAAAAATAGAGGACACTACGATGCTTCCAGCAACATGATAGAAATGGGGATTTTGGCTACCGGGAAGCGCCACATACATTGCCTTAGACATATTAGCATCTGAGTTGCACGCGCTAGCCACTTTTTATTTTGGTGTTATATTTATTCAAATATTGAATTGCCCATTAGATGGTGTGATATAAAAAAAAACCTTTGATGCCAGCTTTTTGCTTTCTAAGGTATTTTGATTATTTCACCGTATTTATTTATATATGTGTATGTATTCAAATATCAAATTATTCATTAGCTAACCTGATAATAACAAAAAAATTATTGTAAAAATACAAAAAAGTCATTTGATACTAGTAATAAATTTTTTGTTTTTAAGTGTATTTTAATTATTTCAAAATATTTTTAAAATGAAAAAAGAATTATTTATTACTTATTAGTTTGGTAAGGACTAGTGAGTTATGAAAATACCTCACTACCTTTAATAACTAATTTTAAGTTTTTTCCATGAGAAAAGAAAAACGAGAACAATGGTTTTATTCACAATTTATAGTGTTTTTCCTTTCTCTTTTAGCTTTTTTATATATACACACACACACTTCTTACAATCAATCTACTTAAATCTCATTATGACATGACATTTATGCTGGAACAAAAAAAAACACTAAAACTAAAACTAAAAATATCTTGTGATTGGTGATGTCATAAAATGTAGAGTTAACACCAATCTTGTTTATATATATATATATATATATATATATATATATATATATATATATATATTAAAAGAACTAGAACTGGATTTAAAGTTTTTACAACGTAATAAAAATATTGTCCCTTGTTGCCTTCCTAGTTCCTAGTACCTACCTCCTACCAAGAACTAGACAACTGGCCTTGCAGTTGCAGGCTCAATAATTGAATGAAAAAAAGAGAGTAAAAAATACAATCGAATCCAACCCAAGTAAATTGTAGCCAGGCTACCCTTGATAGGGGGGGACCGTTTTAGCACAAGCCTTGATAAGAGGGGACCATTTTGTACGTCAGGGTCCTGTTCAGAATGGCACCAGACATAGTCGCCTCATTCGCTGGCTGGGCCTGCATGGCTGCACACCTCACCTCCTTATCCGCGCACCGCAGGGACCACCCTCCGCCCTTTCCCTCTCTGTGCAAGTGCAGCCCTGAAGCCCAAACGAAAACCTTTATAGACACAGACGGGAAACCAAAAAAGAAAAAACACAAGTCAAATCCTAATCAGGTCCCCACCTTAGCTGCAACTCACAAGTGTACGAGTCTTATTGGCGTGATTCCTCTGCCTCGTGCTCCCTTGCTGTCCCCACTCTTGTGGTCCATGAAACCTTGGCTGACACATGTCCTTCGTAGCACACAATTTGATTGTTGCTGTCGCTGTCCTGAAGACTGCAAGTGGCCTAAGAAGTAGGCAGGCCGATGAAAAAAAAAACACTACTGTAAAAAACTTTGACTTGCAAATAGTAATGCTACGTGTCCTCAGATCCGTCCATTAAACCACCTCTACTGAAAGTCCACCCAAGAACAAGCCCTCCAATATAAAAGTCAGTCCTCGTATTTTTCTCATAGTTTCAGAATAGTTTGGGATATTGCTACTTTGCCATCTAACTTCAAACAATTTCTCGATTTGGTCCTCCTCCAATGAGATATGTGGACATCGATGATGTTTCTCGTTGGCTTGAGAATGTTAATTAGACAATTCACGTGGAATATTTAAAAATTAATGATTTTTGTTTCACATTTTTCACATTCCATCAACAAAATTTGTTGAAGATAAGACTACGATGTAGTATCCCGTCTCTTCATGATCATTCATTGATGTAGATATGATGCATATTTTTTTTCCTAGTCTAGAAAAAAAAAAAAAAAGTTTGTGCTAAATCTACATGGAATACTAAAAAAAAAAAAATATAGAATTGATGCTATAATTTTCTTAAAAGGAATAAATAAAAATTTGGATTTTATACACTGTTTATACGGTGTTTTAAAATATAGTAACGGTTCTTTTAAAGTATTTTTAGTTTAAAAATATATTAAAACAACAAAAAAAATTATTTTTTAAAAAATATTTTAATATATAAACATATTAAAACGATTTAAAAATATAAAAAAATAATTTTAAATTTTCATAAAACTTCACTGAGAATTAACAGCTTGTTAATTAACATCTTAATTGAGATTGATGAAGCATCAATATTTTTTTAAAAAAGGAAAGAAATCCCAAAGAGTTCAACCTTTTCTTTTGTTTTTAATTGATATTTTCAAATCAATATTTATTTATAAAAAAAAACAAAGGGAAAGAAATCCCAAGGGTATAATTGAGAACTGTTTTAGTTATGGTTGAAAGAAAGAAGGACTAAACTTGTAGCTGACCCCAAAAAACAAAACACAAATGACTTTCACTTTCTACTCCATTTCCTTCTTCTTCTTGTTGTTCATGCTTTCACTCCACTTCAAACCCTTCTGTCCTTCTCCGTTCAAAAACATACAGACCCACTTTTCTTTCCTTCCCATATCTCCCTCTCCTTCTCTTTCTCTCCTGCCCTCATTTTGAAATGAAAACCCACCTCTAATGGCTTTTCAAGACCACCACCATACACCACAAGAAATGACTTTTCAACTACCACAACACCACCACCTCTCAGCCTCACCTTCCACCGGTCCCACATGGCTAAGCAACGCAGTCCTCCGTAGACACGACGACGTTTTAACCCAAACCCGCATCGAAAAACCAGAAAACAACACCAATAATGGAAGTGAAGAGGAATTGATAGATTCCGTTAGTGATAATTGGGAGAGAGCTAAATGCAAAGCTGAGATATTAGGGCATCCCTTATATGAACAGTTATTGGCTGCTCACGTGGCTTGTTTAAGGATTGCCACGCCAGTTGACCAGTTGGCTAGGATTGATACACAGTTGGCTCAGTCTCAAGATGTTGTGGCTAAGTATTCTGGTGTTGGTAGGAGCCATGTTGTTGATGAGAAAGAACTTGATCAGTTCATGGTAATTACTACTGTTTCTCCTAATGCTTTGTTAATTATATGTCGTTCTGTGCTCTTCAAGGCTTGTCTGTCCTGTGCTCTGGCTTTTGTTGACTTCGAGTGGGTTCAAGTTTGGATTTTTTTTGTTATAACAGATATGAGATAATCATCATGTTTATGGTCGGTCAGTTAATTAATGGTTCTTGATTTTTGAGATTTATACATCCTGGGATTTCCTTTTACATTTGTTTTTGATGGATGCTTATCGTGCCCGTTAAAATTCCAAACTTGAAATGACAAAGAAACTCCCTTCTCTTCATTCTTCATCGTACCTCAATATCTCCATTATGGAGAGTGAGTTAAGTAAGAAGAAACCCTTTTGATATATGTGAAAGAAAATAGGTTCTGATGAATGGATAAATGGTAACTTCGATGCGGGTCATGGCACTGGTGATGACAGTTAAGGCATCACTGCAGGTATCAATTATGATGTTCCATGAAAATAATTGAAACTTTTGAAGTGCTTTGGGGAATCTCTTTGGTGATGGTTTTTCTACTACATATCCTTCTGTTTGCAGGGATTAGTCCTCCTTGTGTTATGGGATTTGTTCTGGCATGAAGAAAGTTCCTGCCAAGTGTCTTATATCTAATTGTTCTCCAAATTACATGCATTGATTTTGATTCATCAACTTTCATTTCTCATACCTGTACGAATTAACTTTTTGCCTTTAGTATATGATTCTGTTACGTTGCAGTAATGGTTGAAGCTATAATTCTTCCCTTAATTAATTTCAAAAAAAGTTCTATATTTAAGAAGCCCAATTATTAGAGTAAATGCTTGCCTACAGTTACTTGAGCTCCATTAAGGAGACAAGTGGAGATTAATGTCTTGATAGAAAGAGAGATTGACATAACTTGGATTCTTTAGAATAATAATGGATGATTGGGGTGACTGGGAGTGAGTTTGACATGGACAAAATATCAAATTAGGATTTTTTCTTATTGTTCTGGTGAATAATGATTCGAACTTAATGCATACCGACCCAAACAGATTTAAAAGAGGGGTTTTTTCAGTTACTCTACTCGATAAATAATAAATAAAATATAAATATTGTCAAACTCAAATTGAAACCTATTCAAACCTTGTCTGAGATATTACAATAGTATTATATATATATATATATATATATATATAAACATTTATATTTTTTTTAATCCAATATAATATATTGAATGTTGAATAATAAATATCACTCGGGTAATTGATACTCAAACGGGTATCCAAAACTTGATACCCTAATATTACATTAGGGTGTGTGCTTTTATTTATAATTTTATATTTAATATATGTATACATATCTCAAATATATATTTAACTTTTATTTTATGTTGAATAATAAATAGCAGTCAAGTAATGATACTCAAATGGGTATCCGAAACTCTATAAATGGGATAGATAGGGAATAGAGATATCTAAATTTCTTAAGCAATGGTTAATAAGTAGGGTGTGAATATAATATAAACCCGATCAATGGTGCCCATTGCCATCCGGCCATGCCCTTATAGTGAGTAGACATGTTATAAGCAATAAGGTTGGAAATATAAAGTCATGTTACAAATTGATGTTACAAAACTAGTTGGTCATGATGGATTACGAAACAAATTCTTGCTGTCAATTAATGAGAAATTTCCCGAAATTTTGGATTGTTTTGGCGTTGATTTCTTCTTACCATATGCGACATTAAAGAAGTTTGTGAGGGTGAATGATAAAACTGATGACTGTTCCTCGGTCAGCTTGATAATGCATTTATGTCCCGTAAAAAATTCTCTTTGGAAAAGCTTATGATAGCGTTTCAAAGCTAAAATATTTAAGAGAAATAGAGATTCAAGACCATTTAGATAGGAATAAATTTGTCATTAATGTTTTCAAGGGGTCTCATACGATGATGCAGGTGATTTGCAATTGATTACACTTTAGCTGTTCTTTACTGATGTATAGTAAATAAGGATTATATGAAATCTTTCAGCATGGTTATGTGGCTTCTGCATGGGTATATGAATGTATAATACAAGTGTACATTTGCTGCAACATGGTAAGCGATGAAAAATGTCAACAGTTTCTTTAATAGTTCAAGTATATCAATTATGCCCATCTCCTGTTTTTGTTTCTTTGTTCTATGTGAGATACATATAACGTTATCAGTTTTGTTTTCTTCCATCTGACACTCCTGCTTTGCTCCTCTTTTTTTTTTTTTTTTTTTCCTTGCCATGCAGACACATTACGTTATATTGCTCTGTTCCTTCAAAGACCAATTGCAACAACATGTCCGTGTTCATGCTATGGAGGCTGTAATGGCATGCTGGGAACTTGAACAGTCTCTACAAAGTTTGACAGGTACTTAGACCTTCTATCGAAAGGAAAAGAAAACGTAAAACATAGGGCTTGCTGGTGGCCTACATAGTGGAAAGGACTGAAATAACTCATAAATGATTCTTTGCATGTTCATTAGCCAAGCTGCTTCTTTCTTGCTGCTGTTTTTTTGTATTCATCTTGCAGATCCGCAATTTGTGCTGTTTACTTTGCTGTCATATTAGTTGTCTTGCTTCGTGTCAATGTTATCATACTTGATCCATGCTGTTTAACATTTTCCTTTGCCAAGAAAACTTTGGATGATTGATATATGAGTACCCAAAGATATTCATCTTCTATATCTCAGAGTACATTTTACTTGTTTGTTTTTCAATATTGTAGCTAAACACTTTAGTTAATAAGATATCAAAGTTGAACTGTGGCCAATGTTAGCCAATCCCTTAGCCAACTGTGCCTTGACTGCTAAAAGAGGCCGGCGGTTTAACCATGGGAGCAGCCTACCTCTCTTTTTTATTAGAGAATAATATAAATCATATCTTGAATCTTACCTAACAGCTTAAACTATTGAATTGAGATGGTTCTTTGACATGGTATTAGAGCCTTAATGACCAAGCGGTCATGAATTCGAATCTCACTATCTCTATTTATTTGATAAAAATTAAGCACAAGGTAATATGAGTCTGTGCAAGTTTCAAGCCCAAAAGGCTTTCACTTAAGAGGGTGTGTTAGAGAATAATATAAATCATATCTTGAACCTTACCTAACAGCTTAAGCTATTGAGTTGAGATGGTTCTTTGACATTTCTGTACCCTACTGTTACTGTTTAAAACTTAAATCAGAGAACTAGGAAAAAAAAACCCGCATTATTGCTGCAACTAAAGTGCTACATATGGTGTTTCATTAAAATTAAAGTTGATTTATGACCTAAATCTTTATTTCTGGTTTTTGTGGAACTTTCATGGTTGCTTTTGGCATTAGTTTATAAATTGTAACGGTAGTAGTGATGCCTATGTAAAGAGAATGACCCATCATTCATGTCATTTCAGTCAAAGGGTTCTCATGGCTGTGTCTCCTGGAGCTTTAAAGCATCATTTCATATGTGGGGGCAAGGAATTTCTTTGAATAGCTTTTTGTCCAACCTTATCTTGGGTCACTTTAAAGTGTGAATCTTTTATCAACGTTTAATCAATTGTAGTTTGTTTACTTGCACACTATGTTCTAGTCTCTTACAAATTGAAGCCAAACAAACACTTTTCTTTGTGTTGAAACACCATTTTTTTTTTTTTCTTTTTGTGAACTGTCATTTACCGCGACTGTTAATGGTTACCACTGAATGCTACAATAGTTCCTATGGCTTGCTTCTCGTCAATCTAACACTGCTTCATTGTTTTCCATTCAAAGCATTTAGGTTGGCAGTCCAATAATTATTATCTCTACATACAAAGTTTTCTCCTGTGGAACATGTGAAACCCCCAAAAGTATTTGATATAATTTAGCTTGAGCTAGGACTCTTGTTGTTGCTGAGAGTAACCGAAAGAAATGGAAGATCCCGTGCTCTTTGATTTTCCTTCTTTTATATGATAGTGTGCATTTAAGCTAAGGGTTAAATCGGATTGAAATGCATTTCTAAGCTTAAAACTAAATTACTGTGCTTGACAGGTGTATCTCCCGGGGAAGGCACTGGTGCAACTATGTCTGATGATGACGACGACCAAGCAGATAGTGATGCCAACTTGTATGATGGAAATCTTGATGGGTTGGATACCATGGGATTTGGTCCTCTAGTTCCCACCGAGACTGAGAGGTCCTTGATGGAGCGTGTAAGGCAAGAATTGAAGCATGAGCTCAAACAGGTAAGAATGCATAAAATTAAATGGTAAATTACCATGTGAAAATGGTGTGGCTGAGAGGCTTCCTTCTGTTTAGGATTACAAGGAGAAGATTGTGGACATCAGAGAGGAGATTCTACGTAAGAGAAGAGCTGGAAAACTGCCAGGTGATACTACGTCCCTCTTAAAAGCTTGGTGGCAAACACATTCCAAGTGGCCATACCCAACTGTAAGTTCGAGATGATGTCCTTACTATACACTGTTAATGTTTCCCTGCTGGCTCCTCAAACTGTCTTCTCAAAATTGTTTTTAGGAGGAAGACAAAGCAAGATTGGTGCAGGAAACAGGTTTGCAATTAAAGCAGATAAATAATTGGTTCATAAACCAAAGGAAAAGGAACTGGCACAGCAGTCCTTCAGGTTCTACTTCGAAGAGCAAACGAAAGAAGTAAGCTGCCTATTATATGTGGACGCTGGCTCCTTCAAGAACAATTTGCTAATTGTAATGAAGAAAATAACCAAAGCAGGTGATACCAGCATTAAACATTTCGTATAAATGGAAAGCTATTATTTCCTTGTGTACGTACCTGGGGAAGAGCATCAGAGCACATTTTGGAGGCATTGCAATGAGCAAGAATTCTGTAAGGGTAGTAGGGATGTTCTGTTTGGATATCCCTGTGTTGCTCATACTGGAAAGCTCAGCTTAATTTGAAAGTGGCTGCAATATATTCTATATGTAAAGATGGTCTAAACTCATTCACCTATCAATTCCAGTTGAGAAGTGTGCTTTGAAGGCATACATACTGATACAATAGATGTCCCTAGCTTATAAGCATATAAGATTGAAAGTATTGGCTTGGATAGCTTCCTTCCGAGCCACGGGCCTGTAATTTTGCTGTTACTGGTTTATATTTCTATATTTGTGATAAGAACAGCAACAGTAAAGGAAAAGTAATTACATCCTTGTCAACATTCAAAACCATTTGATCACAGAATTTTTTCAAAAACATGTAGGGGTTGCGATTTGATCAGTGAGAGTAAGGTTTTAGAAATTTCTCATGAATATACCAGTGCACATTGTGGATAGCATGTCGAAGATTTGACTTCAGTTTCCAAAATGACAGCAAACCACATCATATCCAGTTTGTTCCACACCCCACAATCTAATAACCAAAGAAAAACTAGTTAGTGGTAATGAAATGAGGATTAACGGTAATGAATTGAAAAATGGAGTGCTTGAAGGAAATCAAGCACATTTGAGGACAGTGAAAACAACAAACGATTTGTTAAAAAAACAAAAGGTCAACCATTAAGATATTCTCAATCCAAGAATTAAAAAAAAAATGATGAATTTATTCACAACTCATTTCGACGAGTTTCTTGATCTACAGAAGCAGCAGCAAACTTCGGAGAGAAACCAGGAATCAAACAGCCATCTTCTTCCCTATCAAAGTTGAGAGCATAGCTTTCAGCATCATACTGAGCCTGATTATTCCTCTGTTTCCTCTTCTTGATATATGCACCAATCTTTCTAATGACTGTCTTCCACTTTGGCCCCGCCGCTTCTCTGAAGCCTCTTTTACTTTCTTCAGTTTCCTCACCAACCATGGATCTCTATGGTCACCATTCTCGTTCAAAATATCATATTCCCGTTCATTGTTCCGCCTCAAGTTGAACGTGAATAGTCGAAAACAACAGCAACCGTTGGATGAATATGCCTCTTCTTCATAATCATCAAGGTGATCATATCCTTCTTGTTCATGGGACATTCTTGGCGAGTCGATGGGGCTCATAAAGATTACTTGAGGTTTAGCCATGCGTAAGGGACGAATTGGGAGCGAGAAGAAGAGGGTCTTAATACGGAGAAGGAAATTGAAGTGAAGGAGGCGAGGAAGGGTCTAAGAGAATGGAGAACATCAACTCTTCGGCTTAATAGTTTTTGGAGGCTTACATGGCTCTCTATGATGGGGCTATTTGTGAAGGCGGTATCTTTAACGAGTTAACACGCTGGCAAAAGGATTGCAACAAAGAGCTTCCATGGCGACACAGTCAAGAAACCACGCCTCAAACTTTTCTTCCTTTTCACTTGACTCGCGTTTCAAGCGATTGAATCTCATACTTTTTGAGAGAATATGCTTTCCGCGGAGATGATTTGCAAATCAATGCATATATACACGTTAAAAACTAGCAAAATACTCTGCCCATTGAGTAAGTTTATAAAATTTGTTCACATATTTTAATCAATTTAGAAAATTGAAGTGAACAAAATCAAAATAAATCAATATTAATTGTGAAATTATTTCTATTTAATATGTATTTTCTATTATTTAACACCATGTGTGCATCTTATATTTTCTATGAAAATATTTGATTTTGATTAATAAAACTAATTCAAGGATATGGGAACCTTTTTCCTTTCAATTGGCAGATTATATATATATATATATATATATATATATATATATATATAAAGATTCACGAAGATGCTATTGAAAGCTTTTTGTACAAACTCAACCTATCAGCATCCAACTATAGCACACAGCTAACACTTCGAACTCTCCCCATACACTTGGTTTCTTGCTCCTAGTTAAACTCCTCATGCCAATAAAAAAAAAACTTATGCTTAGGCCACGGTAATAACAATAGTTATTATTGATTTTCGTAAAAATGATACTGTTGCATGCATCCAGCATCAGTGTTGAGGCGGTGAAGACTTGCGCAGACAATTCAGCCCATGTTCTTGTGATGCTGGGTGGGAAAATAATGGAACAATGTCATTATAAAAGAACAAACAAATTCGGCCTCTCTAAGATTACAAATGCTATGAAACGTAATAGTAAACAAATTCTAAATAAAACGTAAAACCCAACAACTTGACAAATTCTAAAACTGTAATTCAAAAAAGAAAGACCGACCTAGCCTGTGCTACATTCAAGTCAATGCATACATGTCTTTCAACAACCAAGAAAGCAACGCATTCCCAATGTACAAAGGGGAGACACAAAACACAAAAGCTTGCCTGAAATCATTGTTTAAACCTGGGAATGTGTTGAGGGGGGCTACTGCTATGGGGCTTGCCCTTTGGAAGGAATCTTTGCTGCCATTGCACGCAACTCATTTGCAATTTCAGTGAAGTTTGGTCTGTCTGATGGCTCAGCAGACCAGCATCTCTCCATCAATGATCTCCAGTCTGGGTTACAAGTCTCTGGCACTGGTGGCCGCAAGGTATTGCTCACAATACCGCCTGATTAGCATTTTGGTAGGGAAATGATCAGCGAGACACATACTTGAGCCCATTCAAGTCAACACAACACGATTATTTGTGATAAAACAAAAACCTTACCTATAATAGCCCCATAGTGCAAGTCTGTGTATGGCTCTTCACCAGTTAGAAGTTCCCACAACACAATACCAAATGAGAACACATCCACCTATGTTAGAGAGAATTGAAGCACAAGCTCAAGTGAGAAGGAGAAAATATTTATATGCAAGATGGTATTAAAAGACAAATGGAGCACAAACCTTCTCAGAGACAAGACTACTGCTTCCATTCAGAAGCTCCGGTGCCATCCATGGTAGTGTTCCCCGCACACCACCTGAGATAAGTGTTTGGCATTTCACCTTTGACAGGCCCAAATCACCAACCTGGAGAAAAAGCAGAAGTGAAAAACCAATCCAATAGATTTTCTATTGAAATCAAATACAGAATCCTTAAGTTCAACAGCACATGTAAAGACCTGCAGATTATATGCATCAATTTAACCATAGACCTTAAATTTGAACTCGACAGTTTTGACTGATTGTCATACAAGGAGGTTCAAAATACGGTAAATTACATGTGAGCATTTTGGAAATGGAGTTCTATTCCCAATAGCATATGCAAATTGCCACTTATGATAAGGTTTCATAAGCACTTGAGCCTCTGATAACTTCTATCAATGACAAAAGCAAACGCTTCTTGAATTCAGGACTAAAAATAGAAACAATAATCTTAACTATCATCACTAATAATAAAAAGAATAACTTGGAAACCCCAACTAATGAAAAGAAAACAGAAAGGGATGAAAAGACTATTGCCATTACAAGGAGGGGTAAAAACACTTCACACGTGATACAGACTGGGAGATAAAATCCACCAAGTCACTCGAGTTAAAGTAATGGTTGGACAAAAGAGAGTTCAAATCAACTAACTTAGACATTCCATTCATCTCTTGCTTTAAAAAAATATCAGCCTGAAACTCTGTTGACAAGATATCAGCATTCAGCATTCAGCATGCACTTGAAGATATCAGCATCAAGTACAGTTGAGAAGATAAGATTACCTCTCTTTTCCTATGCTATTAAGTACAGTAATAATACCATTTGTGATTTGATAGTCAAATTTAAAGTGATTCCATTTGAAAACATTCCCATAACCTCAATGCCATCTGTACCCCTAAACCATTCTGCTAAAAATCCCCTCATTCAAAAGGACCCTTGCAACAGCTCTAAAGTGTTCCATCTAAAAGATTCAATTAATTTGCCTGAAGTGCGGAAGGATAACTTATTTTAGTCAGACACCCACATTTTGCCTTTGCAGAGGGAGATAACCACTAAATGCAACAAGACAATTTTCTAGATCAATTAGGCACAAAATAAATTCTCCAGATACTAAAATTGTCAGAAGGAGAATATCAACAGAAATGAATCCACAATGGATGTGCACGTCAGAAAGTTCATTACTCGATATAAGAATGAATGAGAGAATAAAATATCCTCTTCCTCTAGATCGGGTCACTAACCTTGCATATTGGCCGGTGAGGATCTCGAAGATTAACAAGTAAATTGTCACTCTTCAAATCAAAGTGCACAATATTCTTCCCATGCAAGTATTCCATTCCAAAGGCCACATCCATGGCAATCATGAGACACTTACGCTTGTCAAGGCTCCTGACAACAAGCAATTACAAAATCAAATTTCACTTTCAAAGTGGTGCATGAATTAAAATGGAGAGAGATACAGGTTCATGAAAAGAAACTAGAAAATAACACGGCACCTCTCATTCTTCTGCAAAGCATTTCTTAAAGAACCATTAACCATGTACTCTGTCACTGTCGCCACAGAACCTCCAGGGCCATCAAGAACAACACCATAAAAGGCAACCACATTTGGATGGTGCAAATCAGCAAGCTTAATTGCCTCATTCCAGAAGTCATCTCTCTGATTATGATCATATGGCACAATGAAGACAGTTAGCAAGTCATAACACATGAATAACATCAATAAAAGCAAAGCTTAACAGGTGAGACGGGACAAAAAAAAAAAAACAGAGAGAAGAATGAAAACAAACCATGCGTTCTTGTTCGGCAGGTTTTCCAGCGAAACACCTATCATTAATTCGTTTGATTGCGACATCAGTACCCCTCCATTTCCCATGATAAACGGTGCCAAAGGTGCCAGAACCCAATTCCTGTAGCTCTTCAAGGTCACTGTTCTTTATAATCTGCCAGTCAACAGCCAGAAACATGCTTAAAATTGACAATCACAATTATAAATTACAGGAAGCAAAAATAGTGAACTCTTTCAACCTGCAAGCAACCAAGGCCTTCTGATACTGGAAAACCAAAATTCACCTTTTCAGGCATTTTTTTCTTCATGTCCTGAGTTAACAAAGCAATAAAATATAGGGATAAAGAATAGTCAGATAAAGCCACCATTAATGGCAACAGGAAAAGGAAAGCCAATTGATAAACATGAACATGTTCCCACACTAGTGCAATGAAAACAGAAAGGATTAAGCACCTCAAATTTAGCTTTTTGCTTTATTTCTAAACCTTCATTTGAAACTTCTTTTCCTTGATTTGGTTCATAAGCTGATTCACTGCTTTCTGACACTGTTGGTTCTGGATTAGAATTAGCTGACTGGAAAACAGAAGCAGCTACACCCTCAGCGACAGCCTTGAGTTCTTTCCTGACAAGTTCCTCGGCTGAACCTTCAACCATGAAATAAAAAATGCTAAGAAACTACTTTTGCAACATAAGAGAAGATTTGATATTATCCAGATGAACACAAACATAACAAATAATTATGGGAGTTATCCGGTTATAAGCACACATGAGCACACCGAATAAGAAGCTTCTGACCTTTGGATGATTGAACACACTCTAAATCCTTGTTTGAATCACTCAGGGGCTTGGGAACTCCATCCTCCACCATCACACCTGTGATTAAGTCCACCTCACCAGAGTGGTTCTCAATGAAAGGATCCCTAGTACCAAACACTTCTTTTTTTGTTGCAATCTTGCTAGGTCTAGGTGGAGGAAAATGATTATCATGCCTTGAGTTCCAAGGATCCTGGCTGCTGAAGAGTGAGTTCGAGGAGTCCTGAGCATTGCCAACTCCACTAGATGGTGATAGAGAAGATAGTGTATTACCAGTTGATGATAAAGCTTCCACGTCACTAGGGACAACCTTTGAATGCAATTGTGAATCATTCTTCCATTCAACAACAGGTGGGATTCTGTCATTCACATAGACCGGCTCCACACCAGAGAATGCAGGGATCCCATAACTAACTTCAGCAGAATCCAGGGCAGGAATCTCAATCTTAAATTGAGGATGTGATGCTTTACTAACCAAAATAGGTGGTTGTGCGACCTCATGTAATGCCATTGGTCGGGAAATATGCATGTAAGAAACCCCTGTAGAAGCAGGTAACACTTTAAACTGCTTGATATGATTTGAATTGAGAACCACCTGAGGTTTGCCAAGGGTATTATCTAGAAGAACCTCCCTCCCAGCCATTTTCTGGGTTTTATGATCTAAGATTTCTTCCTTTCTAAATTTATCAACAAGTGACTTTTTCTGATCATTGTTAACATTAATTTCAGGGGGGCGTGTGTGGAGAGCTTCCATCATCCCATCAACTAATCTCAGCTGGTCATAAGATATGCAAGAATCTACAGCATCTTCTTTGGAAACAACAACAGGAAGCTTGCCAGTGTACTCTTTTGGAGATTCATGAACTAGTTGTTCAGAAGCTTGAATAGGTACACCAGCAGCATGAGAGACATTAGTATTAGCAGGTTTACTCAGTAAATCCTGGGGTTGCATTGGCACTGAATGTTGCTGGACATAATCTTCTATGTGAGATTCGGGAATTCCACCTGTGAACATGCCACAAGGAGACTGTACATCGCCTGGTAAACCTATCATGCCATAGGGAGCTGAAATCTTAGGCTGATCAGAATTGTCAGTATTCAAGAAAGTTCTCTCATTTTCATGAAGGGACTCAAGATTTTGAGAGGGCACGATTGCTTCTGACTGTGGCATTCCAATATGATGATCCATATGACTAAGAACTGCAGGTTGAGCACCAGCACCTTGTTCAATAATGCGTTCTCCCAAGGCACAAGTTATCAAAACCCTGTCCATAAGCCGGGCTTTCATAGTATCTTCTAAGAGAAGACTATGATGAAGTGAGTTTGTATAGATCATTCCAGATTCTCTTGGGTCCTGTACCAAAGGATCAGAATGTGTATGAGGCAGTGCTTTCTGACACATATAACAGTCCTCCATTCTTGGAACTTTCTCGGGGAAAATGACCTGTTGATGAGACACTGACCCATCAGAGAAGACAACATGCTCTGGCTGAGGAACTTGGGTCCAGCCATAGCCTCCTCCAACAACTGCATGAGGGAGTTGAGCCCGATACACATTGTAGCTTGGGTCAACAGGAACCTGAACAATCCTTGTTCCAAATGCATTTTCTTCAGGATAGTGCTCCAATCGAGTTTGTTGGGGTTGCATCAATGGTTGAACCACAGTTGGCCTTACAGGTGTGGATGTCATAGTCATCTGCACTGCAGGAACATATTGAAGAGAAGTAGCACCTGCATTAGTCTCATGAAAATGCTGTTGGGTGAGTACAGACCCAGAAGTTCCCAGCAGATGATTATTTGGAAATCCCATTTGGGGAGGAAGGTGCCTATAATCTGCATGATTTGTAATTTCTTGATTAGGATCTACATAAACCTGCATCTGAGGAGCATGTGGTGGAATGCCTGATCCAACTTGCTTGAAATCATGGGCCACATGCTGCTGTTTTTCAGTAAAAGGAACAGACCTCTCAAGTTCAACCTCAGTCTGAAAACATGAAGTCTGCGGAGGACCAGACTTAGCCGTTGGAATTACCAAAGAAACAGCAGATGCACCAGCATAAGGTGGGGGTTTAGTATCTGCAATGACTAATTTTGGAGTAGAATCATGAGAAGTTGCCGAATTATCCCTAGGGGATAACAGGCTGGTAGATGTTGGCCAAGTCACATCCCCTTGACCAGGACCTGAGCAATCAACAGCCTCAGTCCCACTAAAATCAGAGTTTTGTGTTGAACTTACACTTGCCATGCTCTCCTTCCTAGCGATACAATGACCAACACAATCCACAACCCCATTTACTGCGTCAAAATATTTCTGCCCACTATCATGTAAATCCCCAAATTGGACCGAACCAGAAGCATCAAGCTGTAAATCTGAAAATAAAAACACCCTTAACTTAGCTGACCCATCCAAAGACCTCTCAACCAACTTCTCATATTCCTCCATCATATTATCAAGATCATCAGCACATGAAACAGACACCAGTGCATCAAGATCCTCATCAGGAAGCTGGTATTTAATAACAACAAGCTGCTGATATGTGTCCGTCATCTTCCGCTGTAGCTCATTAAAGCTCACATCTCTCCTCACACTAATAATCCTTGTTTGCCCTCCAACATATCTCAACATACCATCACTTGGTCTAGGTAAAATCTTCCCCCCAAAACTACACAAAAACTTTACTTTCTTTCCCGACACTGAATCATCCTTACCATTTTCACTCCCATGGTCAGCTCCGCTGCCACTACCACAACTTCCCAAATTGGGGTTATAAGCTGACCCTATATTTACTGCCTCATTGCTCCCATTAACATTAATCCAATTCCCAAAATTGGGTGAAGAACAAAATCCTGACACCATATTATTTCCAGCATGATCAACAGCATTACCACCTACCCTGTTCCCCAAATTAGGATTATAACCAAACGCAACGCCTGAACCATTTGCACCCACATTCACACTCCCAATCGGCACCTGCAGGAGTGGGGCCCACGGGGTAACCCCAGGAACAGCATTCCCATATCCTAAACCTACAAAACCAGCATCAGACACTGATGCCGAATAAATAACAGGTACAGACCCTTCTGGGTTGGAAAAGAATTCTGGGTTTCTACCAGCTGTTGCCGGTGTGGTGACAGCACTACTACTAGAACTAGCCATGGCAGCCATAATGCGGGGCTCTTCAGGTATGGCTCTAGCTATGTTCAATGGCCTTAGATCATTTGGTATTGGGGTTTGATCAAAAGCCATAAATAAACTTCAAATTGAAAAATGAATCGATCCTTATTCACAAACTTGGGATTTGCCCCAATGGGTTTTGCTGTACACATTCACTACTCTGACAAAACCATCACAAACCCTCCCAATATTTTGCACAAACCTGTGTGTGTGTGTGTGTGTGTGTGTGTGTGTAAGACTAAACAGAATTAAAGCGAGAGAAAGAAAGACAAAGTTACCAGATTTGAACGGTGACAATTGGGGATAGATAAGAATAAGAAAAAACGACACATAAAACAGTAGCCCACTCGGTGCCGCAGAAGAAACTTAGAAAGGAGCTTAGAAAAATCCAGGGCTCTTTTAAGCGGGTCAATCTTGCTCTCTTATCTCTCTCTCTGTAATCTTATACAGTTGTTTAATGTTTATTATTATTAAAGGTTGGTTGGGATTTGGTGTCGCGATCGAAGGTGTAAGTACAGATTGCCTTTGAGAATGTTTTTTTAAGAAATATATTAAAATAATATATTTTTTATTTTTTTAAAATTTATTTTTAATATTAAAAAATTAAAATCATCTAAAATCATTAAGAATATATTTAAAATTTTCCAAAACATAGAATAACTACTGTTACAAACACTGTGTGTTGTTGTATTATTTATTTTTTGGTGTAACTAGTTTTTTTTATTTTATTGTGTTATATATTTTAAGTTTTGTTGCCTCTAAAAAATGTGGTTTAAATGGAAATTTGCTAAAATTTATTTTTAAAATTTTTTTATGTTTTTTGTTATTTTAATATATTGATATCAAAAATAAATTTTAAAAAATAAAAAAATATATATTATTTTGATATATTTCTAAGTGAAAAATATTTTGAAAAACAATTATTATCACATTATCAAATATTTTCTTTAAAAAAAAGAGGAGAACGATAGAGACACATGGATCGTTTCATCCACGCAAGTACAATACTAGAGTTTGTTTTGAGTGGGAATTGTAAAGTGTATTTGATATTATGATAACGACTGCTTTTAAAAATATTTTTTGTTTAAAATAATTTTTATTTTTATTTTTTAAAATTTATTTTTAATATTAATATATCAAAATCTAAAAAATTATTATGACTTGTGAGGAGAAGAGAGGTTGGAAGGGGTGGATTGTGGAGGACCTTTTTTCTTTTTTTCCTACAAGAAAAGAATTAGCTGGGTTGAATGCTGTTTTTTTTTTATTATTATTATTTGGTAAAGAAATTAAAGTTCAATTAGAAAGGGGAAAAAATCCAAATTTGCTGGCAAACCAAACTACATTAATATGAGTTAAATGGGTGTTCGATTCAGGAATATTTATTTATGAGAATTAGAAGATAAAACCATGATACTATTGATTAAATATGATCGTTACTGGAGGCTTATATGATTGTTAATTTCAAGGTCGTTGGGATTAGTCGAGACGCGTGCTAACCCGTTAAACTAATTAACACCCACGTTAAACTAAATATATATATATATATATATCAAAACTAAATATATGTATATGTCATAGATCTTGGATTATTATGATACCCTTTGTGTTCGGGAAAAAAATAAATACATAAATTAAGAACTATCCCTATTTTATTTTATATTGCCATTATACACTGATTTTATTTCTAGAAACTTCTTAAATGAAACGGAATTGAGTATCTAACTATTTTAGTATATTTGATTATCATGCAAACGAGGGAGAGCTATCCCTATTTTATAGTCCAAGCCCCAACGGCTCCTCCATGGAAAAAGTGTAATTATCCTTAAAAATAATTTCTGTAATTAATTTTTTTCTTGAATTAATTGTTAAAATTAATTCCATCAGCACCAACAAAATCTCTATTTAGCAATCAATCTGACCTATAATTTAATATTAAAAAAAATTCATATATACATAACAAGAAACTAACAGAATTCCTCAAAGCTGTCATTGAACAAACTTTTCAATCATTTATATTTCAAATATAAGCAATATTAATAAATAAAAACAATATCCATGTTTTTCTTGATATTTGAGTGCGGCTATACTTCACCTTCATCTTTTAAAAAATTACATATTATACCTTATTATTTATATAGTTGATATATTAAATTATAAACGTGCGAACTTAATCAACAAAAAAAAATTAAAAAATATTACAAATTTCTTATTATAATTGATTTAGTGTCCAAATTATTCATATAAATGCTGTTAAAAATCCTTGATATGTACTTCTTATTTTATAGACAACCTTTCTTCACCCAGAACCCAGTAAGAAAAAAATTAACAAATGCCAAATTAAAATAATTATTCTAAAAAAAATAAAATTTCAATTATTTCAAATCAAAAAACATTTCCTTATAGGGGCCGGTTTCCTGCCAATCCCCGCCTTCATCATTATTTTTTATATTGTAAATACAATAATAATTATTTTTACAATAATAATTATTTTTTAAAATATTTTTCATTCAAAAATATATTAAAATGATTTTTTTTATTTTTAAAAAATCATTTTTAATATCAATATATCAAAATAATATAAAATTATTAAAAAAATAATAATTTAAAATACAAAAAAAAATATATACTTTCAACTAAAAAGAAAAAGCAAGAAAGAAAGAGATGTTCCAACCACCAAAATCTTGGAGACGCATGAAGTGGACCGACAGGATTAAGTGGGGTCCATCTTAAATCCAGTAATGATGGGAGACCCCACTGTCTTTATCATCTCTTCACTGCTTCTATGTACATACACGGGTTGATTTTCGAAAGAATACTTCAGCATCAGCGTGCATTCTAACAACAAACAGCATCTTTTTTAATGATTTATTAATCTTTATCATTCATTAAATATTTAATTAATAAATCTAAAATAACATAATCATAATTTTAATATTAAAAAATCCATTCAAAATTCTATTCAGTCCAGTCACAAAACTTATAACAAAAAATTTTAAAAAAATAATTAATAAACTTCTTCAAAATACATGGTATAAAATAAACTTCAAAAAATATCAACGAATGAAAAACAAGTCTTTATTAATTCGACTCATATTTATAAAGGGCTTATATAGATGCATCCAGACATTATAGAAAGATTCAAATATGTTAATTTTAACATTTCATTATTATTTTGTCCATAACTGGAACTATATAATGAGTTTAAATGTGATTCTAAATGCACTTGAAAGTAAACATTCATAACATTCAATGATATATAATAGACCTTTTAATTCATCAAGGTAAGAGAAACAATTCGTTTAAAGTTGAGCTTTGATTCTGCCAACATATTATAAAATTTGATTTTAATTTGATTTTAGTTAGTTGAGCTATTATTTATTAATCTTTTAGTTTGTTTTAGAGTCCGCAGCAATTCAGGGTTTATTTGGTTTATATTTTATTTTATTATTTTAATTATTTTAGATTTTTAATGGTTTAAGATCTATTTATTAAGTTTATATCCATTAAATCAAATTAAGATTAATATTTTAATATATAAATCAATTGTTAATATTTTTTCGGTTTATTGAGTTTTCTACTAAAGCTGTGCAGACAACGCAGAGGATGTCATCCAAAGACCGAGGTGGACCGTAGGGAAAATTCCTTGCTCTTGCTTTCTACTCTACCAAATCCTGCATCGGTCTATGGTTTTAACAAATCAGTGCCGGAAAAGCATGGCCTGTTTGAACCTTTTAATTTCTTGGTCTTGCAACTGGATAAATCAGTACCCTGAAATTATGGGATTCAATGAATCAATGGTGACCGGTGACCAAGTCAATGGACGGAAAAAAAGAGGATAAATGATTTGTCTTGTTCTCACAATGTATAGAAACTACCGGTTCTTTTACCCTCGTTAAAATGGGATACATACTAGATGATATATTTTTAAAATAATTAGATTGTGACATACCATATAGCATATTAAATTTTTTTTTGATGGGGGTGATATAATAAATTGACTTGAACCAGTTCTCGATTTGAGTTATGAGAACATAATAATTTCATAGAACATAAGTTAAAACAAATTAGGAAGTCTAATTTCAATTAATCACGTATTAAAAAATAAAAATGATAAAAAAATCAATTTAAAAAAAAAACTTAAGAAACATAATTCGAGTAAACCTGAAAAAAAAGGTCAAACTCGCAAACCGAATCATGAATACATGTTCCCTCCATAGAAAACAAATAAAAAAATATAGATGCTAGTTACTAACAAACTCATTGTCGAAGTATGGATTTTTTTTTTATAAAAAATCAATTTAGAAAAAGTAACAAAAAACTTGAATTAACCTGTCAAATTCATAACTTGGATCATGAGACCATGATAAAAAATATGTTTTCTCAACAAAAAAAAGTTAAGCGAAAAAAATATTTATCTCACCATAATCCAAAAAAAAAATAATTATTGATGTATGGTTTTTTTAAAAATAAATTCTTTGATTTTGATTTTATTTAAATGAAGCTAAATTTTTTTAAAGAAATCATTTAAAACATGAGCCCAAGAGTTCAGGCTTAATTGACCAGTTTCTAGGCCCAAAGCAAAGGCAAGCTTATGTGCTTGCCCATTTCAATTTTGTTTTTTGCTTGGCTAGGTAAATAATGTGTCACTCATCCATAAATTTTTTTTATAAGTGATGCAGATGATGTTTTATTTGTATTTTAAATTTTCAGTGACTCTCAAGTCGTTAGAAATTCAGAGTTGAGTTTTTTCAACCCTAAAAATTCATTTTATTCCTTTTTTGACCTATAAACACCAACAAAACAACCTAGAAACCCACAGAAACTCCATAATGCCTTAAAATAACAAAACAAAATTGGTCTAAAAATGGATTTTAACCCGGAATCCAAAATCTCCCAATTAGATCTACTTTTTCAAGTTGTTTTAAGGCAAAATAACATCAGAGCTAAACTCTCATCGTCGAATAAAACCTGTGGATACCAAGGTCGATCTTTTTTGTGTCCAGAATCGGGTACCAACAATAAATTTCTCTCTCTACCACCATAATTCAGCAACATTTTATTTCTTCGCAGTCTAATCAAGAACTCAAAAATAAAAATAAAGTTTTGTAGCATAATTGAATTTCATAAATCTTTAGGGACTAAAAAGGTATCATTGGGAAAGTAGAAGGATGAAAGTGATTTTTTTTTGCACAAACTTTGAAACTACCACCCAGTTTACCCACCTTTCTAACTTCAATCTTCTATCTTTTAAATTTATCATTCCTTAATATTTTAACTTAAATTGGCCTTAGATTTAGTTCGAGAAGGGTGAGATAAAAAAAAATAAAAAAGAAAAGAAACATTGTGAACAATGAATTCACTTTGTATTTTGCAAAAACAAAATGATTATACGAGTTTTTTCATTGTAGAGTTGTGACTCGAAATCTCATTGGAGAGGAAAGGCTCTATTACCATATATGAGATGAAGATTTGAGATTTTTGCTAAGATATCAAAGGCTTTACTGCTGCCACCTGTTAAGAGAATAAAAAATATAATGGTTAGCAAGTTTGTTAATCAGGTTAGACAGTTAACAAAGTCTGTTACTGTTGATTAGATGACGTAACCAAGCTTCTCACTTTTAGTTCATATAAAATATATGAACGTAACAGTGCTGGGAATGTAAGCAGTGAATAATACACAGAAACATTTTCTTCTTCCTCTATATTGCAGCATCTTTCTCTAATTATGTTCGCTTCTTATTCATCTCTGTAACAATTTTTACTAGTTTATCATGGTATCAGAGCTTAGGATTGTTAATATCTTGTGATCCTGTGATTTCTCTGCTTCTAATATCTTGTTAATCTCTGTTTCTGACATTATTATCACCTTATTAAACCAATTCTTTCATAATAATCAATCTGCCTATCATCTGTTTGATATATTGTCAAACTAAAAAAAATCTTCTTCAACTCTCTTCTCAAATCTATGATTCTCTTTCTCTCTGTCTCTTGAACTCTAAAAAATGGTGACTACTTCTCAACTTCAAAGCTTTTAATATCTTGCTAATCTCTGTTTCTGACATTATTATCGCCTTATTAAACCAATTCTTTCATAACAATCAATTTGCCTATCATATGTTTGATATATTGTCAAACTGAAAAATTCTTCTTCAAATCTTCAACTTCCTACAAGATTCTTCCTTCTCAATCTTTGATTCTCTTCTTTTCTATCTCTTGCACTCTAAAAATATTCCTTCTGATCCTGCTGCCTTCATTTTTCTTCCTCTTTCTCCTAGCGTAATATGGTGTACTCTTCAAGCATAGAAAAAAGGCGGATACCATTATATAAAAATTCAATGCCTCTCTCGCTTTTCCATGTCATGGTTTTGGAAGCCAAAGCCTCCACCATACCTGGCATTTTATTAACTAAATTGCGAGCTTTCTCAGCACGCTTGAGAGTTAGATGAGCATCTCTTCCAGCATTGTATCGATTGTCATCCCTGTTATATTCCTCAAGCCAGCTCTCCTCTTCATATGCAGTCAACCATTTCTCAACCTTTTCAAGTATTTCTTTCCTGCTAAAGCATTCCTCCTTAACATTAGCAATTTAAAGCTCAATCTGCTCAAGTATACTCGCAGGGTCCATGTTTTCAGATTCTATGGCTTCAATAGCATATTCTTCTGTAGATCAGTTTGCTGATATACTAACTAAAGGTCTGTCCACTCTTTTATTTCGGCGTCACTGTTCCAATCTTATGCTTGGCTCCTTCAAGCCTATGATTGAGGGGGAATGCCAAGATATCAAAGGCTCTGCTGCTGCCACCTATCAAGAGAATAGAGAATATAATGGTTAGCAAGTTTGTTAACAAGGTTAGACAGTTAACAAAGTCTATTACTGTTGATTAGATTATATAACCAAGCTTCTCACCTTTAGTTCATATAAAATGAATGTAACAGTGCTGGGAATGTAAGTAGTGAATAATACACAGAAACATTTTCTTCTTCCTCTGTATTGCAGCATCTTTCTCTAATTCTGTTCACTTGTTGTTCATCTCTATAACAATTTTTACTAGCTTATCAATTTTGACTTGTTTATTTACTATAACATGTCTTAAATATATACAAGAGTGTAAAATTAAAAGGATACGTACATGTAATGTAAGAATTCGTTTTCTTATTCCTGAATCAATTACTTCAGTGTCATTTCAATTACTAAAACCAAAGTGATATTCTACAGTACAAACGTCTTTATAGATCTTGTCAAGTTAATTTAGAGAGTCCAAGATGGGAGAAGAGAAAGAGAAAACTAGTCTTTCAACAAATGAAAACTTATATCTTCATATGGGTTATGTCCTTATATATATAAGTAAATGAAGCAGTTACTTCCTTTAGTAACTCATCTAAATACTTGGAGCAAGCTCATCCCTCATGGATGAATCAGACGTAACTGAATAACCAACAAAGAGAAACAGATCTACATGAAAGGAAAAATACCAAACAGAACCCACGATTCTTGTCTTTATACAAGGAATAGATTTTCTGTATCTTCATAATTTGCTATAACAAATTTTCCTATTATCGTAATTCTTTTCACTTAGTTTGTCTCCATGGTTTAAATCTTCAATAATACTCTTAGATGCAACCATATTAAGCGTTATTGACACTAATTATAAATATTAGTATCTAGTACAATTTAAATTACATTTATTGTCACTCTATTCTAAATTAAACAAATAATAATCTAACACATACAATAGAAATGTCAAACAGAACCCATGATTCTTGCCTTTATATAAGGAATAGATTTTCTATATCTTCATAATTTGCTATAACAAATTTTCATATTATCGTAATTCTTCTCACTTAGTTTGTCTCCATGGTTCAAATCTTCAATAATACTCTTAGATACAACCATATTAAGCGTTATGGACACCAATTATAAATATTAGTATCTAGTACAATTTAAATGATATTTATTGTCACTCCATTCTAAATTAAACAAATAATAATCTAACATATACAATAGAAATGAAAAGAATGTTAAACACTTAATCAATTTTTACTTGTATGGTCTAATTATTATTGAAAATTTAAATGAGTGCAAAATTATGGCTATTAGTTTTAACTAACAACTCTCATTGATTAAATTGTAGATATATTCATATAAATGCATATAATGTAATTAAAACTTGAATTACATAAAATATGCAGTTCAAAATAAACAACCAATTATCTTAACAAAAAATAAATATTAAAATAAAAAAATTAAGAATAATAAATTTCAGAATTATTTTATATTGTAGGTATATAAGTAGGGTCTCTAATTACGCCTTCTACTTCATCAAAGTCATCTCCTCTAAGTTCATCATGCTCAAACCATGAAATGAATTTAGTAGCAGCATCCAAACGACCTATGCTTTTTCTAGTGCGTCGTATATCCTTTTTGATATACTGACGTTCCCTCTTAAGTAGCGTTTTATAAGCGAGATTGTTGAAATCTAAGGATTTCAACCTATATTCCACCGATAGTTGCACCGACATCTATTTTTTAAGCAGAGAATTGAGAACGATTAACATTTGATGTTCCATATAGAATTCATAAACACCACTCATAACCAGTCTACTCATCCAATGATATATATATATATATATATATATATATATATATATCAATGTGCTTTTAAATTTTGTGAATAAGATTAATGGTATAACCTAATAAATGATTAATTTGTTGTTGCCTATCCACTACAACAAAAAATATTCCAAAAACACATCAATATAATAATCAAGGGTATAACAAATAGGCTTTGAGGCGTAAAGATGACTATCTTTAAGATATTAATTGTCCCCATTATATTTTCTATAGGGTTAAAGCAATATACCTTCATGATACAACAAAGCCTTAAATTTATAAACAACAACTTCTATAAATTTATTAAGAAGTTTTGTTTTGTTTATGATAAACATAAATAAAGAGTTTGTAGGGAAAAATTAGGGAGAGAAGAAGATTGTTTGTTATATTTATATGTTTTTTGTCAACATCAAACTAGTATTTATAAATAAAATAACACCTTTTTAGACCAAGATGTCTATAAAATTTAGAGGCACACCTTTTTAGATTAACGTGTCTATAGAGTTTAGAAGACACACTTCTTCAGACCAATGTATCTATACAGTTTAAAAGGCACACATCTTCAGACAAATTATTTGAATAATTTGGTAGAAGGTGTATGCATAATTATTAGATTAATTAATTATCTCATTAATGAATTCCAAATAATAATAAAAGGCATTTATGTTACATAATGCCAAATGCTAACCCCTTTTTTTATATATAAAAAAATTATGATACAATCAATATAGTCAAAAATCAATGTCTGTCTTCAGAAACGCAAATCTGACAAACGTTTTTAAAATCTCTCTTTTAAATAATACATGGTGCAGTCAGTGATACACACAAAGAACTAACATGTATTTATATGTATCAGGAAAAAAACATTTGTATAGTAATAGATATATTGCATAAAATCTAACAAAAAACACATCTTAAAACCATGCTCTGACACCAATATAGAACTGAAAAGGAACTTACATGTAACTTGAGAATTCCCTTTCTTGTTTTTTAATTAATTACTTCAGTGTCACTTCAATTATTAGAACCAAAGTATTTCACAATACGAATATCTTTATAAATCATGTCAAGTTAATGTAGAGAATCCAAAATGGGAGAAGAGAAAGCGAAAACTATTCTTTCAACAAATGAAAACTTATACTTTTATATGATTTATGTTCCTATATATATATATATATATATATATATATATATATATATAAAAGTAGAGCAAACCATTACTTTATTTAATAACTCCTTTAAATATTTAGACTAAGTCTATTTTTTATAGACAGATCAAGCCTAACCCAATAATCAATAAAGAGAAACAGATCTATAGAAAAGGAAAAATAGCAAACAGAACCCAAGATTATTGCCTATATACAAGGAATAGATTTTCTGTATCTTCATAATTTGCTATAGCTAAGTTTCCTGTTATCTTGTTTTGGAAACTCCAAATTTTTGGTTGTCTTGTTGGTTTTCTTTGTCTGTGGTGTCATTCCTGGAAGCAACCTTAATATTCCCAACACAAATACACATTGTTCTCTCCTTGCTTGTCTAGTTAGAGAGTGAAATTAACGCAAGTCAATTAAAGCTTGAATCTTTGTAGATTGCTGTGCCCAGTTTGGGTTCTTAAGCCCTGATTTCTATACCACAAACAAATAATTTGACGCAAGCAGAGCCCAGCTAGATCCCCCCCCCTTTTTTTTTGAAACAGCTAGCCCAGAATTACAAATTCCACACTGGACAAATTAAGTTTTACTTAAGGACTGGAAAATAGGCAAAAATATTAGGACTAAGTGCAAACTAAAAAATATTAGGACTAAGTGCAAACTATACATACAAATACTAAATCAAAGTTCTAAATTTATATCAACTGTGGCAGACCTAAAGTCGGCTCCCCAAGGTGTCATTGGACTTGCAATGCCATGATTGTGCCATTGGCCTCTTTTTTGTTTTTGTTTAAGGGTATCATTTATCATGATTTTTATTTGTCTAGTAAAATGATATATTATTATTTGTTTCAAATTTTAGCCATCTTTGATGGCTAGAAAGTCATGTTTTTTTTTCTTAAACTAAAAAACTTCATTTCCAACTTGTTTTTGCTTGAAATTACACAAAAACAATCCTAGTAATCTATGTAAATCTATTTTTAATTCCAAAACATCATCAAAGTAGTTAAAAAAATAAAAATTAGATCGAATAATAACCTCTTTGAGCTTTACTTTGCTTTTTTTAGTGAGATAAAGTCTCAGTCACGATCTTCTTATTTCAATAATAAGAAAGTTCAAAAACATTTAAATAACACTCTTTTATTAGGAGAAAAAAACATCTAATTTGACTTTTTTGTTCATCAAATCTAACCAATTAACCGTTTTATCTCTCCTCCGTCATTTTTTAACTTCTCTCTATTTTCTCTCAAACTCAATGATAGAAATGTGAATAAAATAAATTATCAATCACAATCTCCGATCAATGTAATGTAAAAGTATAAAATTAAAAAGAAAATTTCAATAACTAGATTAAAAAAATACAAGAAAAAATTAAAAAAAACAAGAAAAAAATACTATTAAAATCCATAATATCTTGCGAGGTGATGAGTCATAAAATTACGATCTCTTAAAGGTTTTTATAAGTGTAATGTAATGTAATTGGAATATAGCCAGAGTAACCATCTTCGCTGGACCTCAAAAGAATGTGTAGGCCTATAAATTGTAGAAGCCTTAGAAGTCACATGCCAACAAATCTAGGCCCATATTACCCAAGCTTGATCTATTTCTTGGTCAAGAAAAAAAAAACCGCAATTAGAATATATATATATATTGTGTAAGCTGGTCCAAACACCCCGAGTTATTAAAAAAAACCTAAAAAAATGGCCAAGCATGTCTGGCCCTAGGAAAAAAAAAGTCAGCCGCACTTAGAATTTTTAAAATTCCATTGCAATGAATAGTAGTCTTTTTTAGTGATAAAAAAAATTATGGTTTATATTTTTTGGACTTTAAAAACTTAATTTTCAATATTGTTTTATAAAAACATTTTAAAAAAATTCTTAGAATCTCATTAACCCTATCTTTCAAAGACAAAATATACTTTAATTAGTTTAAAATTAAACTAAATTTTCTTGACTTCAAACTATTTTTTTTATATAATTTAAAGAGACATAAACAACATCCATTGAATTCTTTTTATGAAGTTGAATCCATTGATATCAAGATTGAGTACTTATCATGGAAATATGGTTGAAAAAAGATCTTTCTCTCCCCTTTTCTTTTCTCATAATTTAAAACATGCTTGACAGTATGGTAACGATTGCTTTTGAAATAACTTTTTGTGCCAAAATGCATGTCAATGATTTTTTTTATTTTTTAAAAATTATTTTTGATACCAGCACATCAAAACGATCCAAAACATACAAACTATATTAAATTTTAGCAAAAAAAAAAAATTGCCAAATGTTTTCTTACTCTCTCATCTCTTAATTGTGAGGGATTGAAAGGTAAAAAAAGTAAAGTTTTATAATTGAAATATAAACTTTAAAACAAAAGAGATTAAAGTGTTGAAAGTCGTGTCTCTCTTGAGTAGTAAGAATGTTAAAAAAACTAGTTTCTTTTATATAGTTAATTTTAATCTTTTTTATACCGTTAATTTTAATCGTTGTTTTTTAGTTTTTTAAAATTGATCCATATATTTTTATTCTATAACAACAATTTTTATGCAGCGTGGAAATAATTTTTTGTTATAGCGCACATGTGAGAGCATGTAAAATGAAACGCATCCAATTATAGTTTTCAGATCTGGTCTGGTGGTCGATCCAGTTCAAGACTCGAGTTTCGAGTTTTAACTGGGTTACCGAGTTATTTTTTTAAATCAAAATGATGTCGTTTTAGTTAAAAAAAACAAAAGTCAACGGGTCGCAACCGGGTTTCTGACCGGGTCTTGCCGGGTCAACCCGCCGGATTTTTCCTTTCCTTATTTTTTTTTCAACCCGGCCTAGTTCCAGTCCCGAATTAACCCACCGGGCCGAGCCGGGTTTCAAAACTATAACACCAATACATAAAACGTTGCAACATAGTGAGGACCAAAAAAACAGAAAAAAAGCTTAATGATCAAAGCGGTAATAAAAATCAAGGAACAAGAAGAAAAAAAAATACCATTTATTATTAAAATGAACAAGCAAATGTATGTGTAAAAAGTAGAGGCACAATGATTTATCCATTTCTTTTAGGTTTTTTTGTTAATTATATAACATAGAAATAGTCTTTGTCATAGCGCAAAAGTGAGGGTATGCAAAGCGATATATGAAAGAAACAAGATACGAACAAAGGGTTCTAGCCTCCTTACCAAACCACTCCGTGTATTGATTTATTTATACAGCTCAGGTTGTTACAATTACAATGATAAGAATACATTTGAAATAAACATCAGATATTGAGTACAAGATATGCAGAAGCAAAGTCTAAAAGGAAATCAGGATGTTGGAGCCGACAAGGGATAAGGTTAATGTTGCAGATGTTGGAGCCGACAAGGCATAAGGTTGTTGCAGATGTTGAAGCCGGCGTTAGCGATAAGTCTGCTGTGTTGAGAGTGGACTGAGTCTCTTGCTAACATCCCCCTACAAGCTGGAAGGGGGTAGACATACTTGCAGCTTGTTCCGAAGCTCAAAAAAGCGACTGGTGCTTAATCCTTTTGTAAGAACATCAGCAATCTGATCTTGGGAACAAATAAACTTGAGTGTAATATCTTTATTTAGAACTTTCTAACGGATAAAATGGCAGTCCACTTCGATATGCTTGGTTCTAGCATGAAATTAATACAAGATTAGAAGCTAAAGCCAATGCACCAATGTTGTCACACCAAATTGTGGGAGTGATAGGGAGCGGTATACAGAGTTCTTTGAGAAGCATTCTAACCCAATAGAGTTCGGCTGTGGTGATTGCTAGAGCCTGATACTCCGCCTCAGTGTTGGAGTGTGCTACAGCCGTTTCTCAGCAGTCTTTGACACGAAACATGAACCAAGAAATACACCATAACATGTAGTTGAACGAAGATCATCATGATTACCAGCCCAATCGGAGTCGCAATATAGGCATGAAGAGTAAGAGATCCTTTTTTATATCATAAGCCATTGTCAATTATTCCTTTGAGGTAACAGAGAACCCGCTTAGCAACATACCAGTGAGTGGATCTTGGACAATGGATCGATATGTTGGCAAAGTTGGTTAACTGAGAAAGCAATATCCGGATGAGTCAATATGCAATATTTTAGCGCACCAACAGTTTGGCGATACTCGGTACGTAATTTGAGCTGCCGAGAGAGGTTCACCATTATGAGCTGAAAGCTTAAGTCCCGGGGAGAATGGTGAGGGATAAGGCTTGGCACCAATTATCTTAGTGCGATGGAGAAGATTACCAGTGTATTTTGATTGTCGGAGGTGTAAGCCCTTAGAGTCTCGACGAGCTTGAATGCCAAGAAAATAATTTAATGGACCAAGATCCTTCACTTTGAATTCCAGTTGCAACTTGGCAAGAAAAGAAGCAATAAGAGAAGAATGCGTGCCTGTCACAAGAATATCATCCGCATAGATGAGAAAGAACAAGTGAATATTTCCTTGATGATAAATAAATAATGAAGAGTCCACCGGTGAGGAAATAAATCCAAACTGAAGTAGAGACTGAGATGGCGTATGAACCTAGCCCGTGGGGCTTATTTGAGTCCATACAAGGACTTCTCAAGCTTGCACACATAGATAGGAAAATCTGGATGAACAAAGCCTTGAGGTTGCTTCATATAGACTTCCTCTTGTAAAACACCATGCAAGAAAGCATTAGAAACATCCAATTGTTGTATATTCCAATCAAAGTGAACAGAAAGAGCAAGAATAACTCGAATGTGGAAGGTTTAATAACTTGACTTAATGTCTCAGTGAAATCTATACCACATTCTTGTTCAAAACCTTTAGCCACTAATCGGGCTTTAAGTCAATCAACCTGACCATGAGAAGTTTGTCTAACCTTGTAGACCTATTTGTTATCAACAACATTATGATTCAATGATCGAGTGGAGAGTATCCACATACGGTTTGCAATCAGAGCATCATATTTTTCTTGCATAGTCGTGCAGTATTCAGGATGCAATGAGGCTTGTTTGTAAGAACGAGGTTCAATTGACATTTTTTACTGGTGAGAGCCTTAAGAGGATGTTTTGTGGAGTAGAATGTCTTATACTCAGGGAAGGTGCGGGGCTTGAGATGGCCTGTTTGAGACCGAGTGGTCATAGGATGGGATATCTGAGAGGCAAGAGGAATTATAGGCGCGGGTGATTAAGAAGTGAGGTGGAGATGGAGAAATATCTGGACTTGAACTGGATGCTGGAACAGCAAAATCATATAAAGATGATAAATGGTTCAGTCAGGAGAATTATGAGAGGTAGATGAATCTGCATGAGTGCTAAGAGATAGATCAAACCCAATATTAGAGAGAGATAAATCATAATTAAAATTTGAAGAAAAGGAGATAGGGAAGGAATTACCACGAGAGGTAGCCACCGTGAAACTGTGAAAGGTTTGCTGAGGATGTTTTGGTCGTGGAGAAGGATAAGATTGGGTATTCGGTGCATGCTTTTTGAAGTAGTATGGAGGACGGAAGGTTTGCGAGTGGGATTTTGTGGGGTATTTTGGCTCGGAAGTCTTCAAAGGAGAGAGCTTTATCTCGGGTGGCAAGGTGCAGAGAGAAGTGAAAAAGGGGTGATATGAATGATTCAAACCACTCAAAATATAAGCAATTAAATCATCATCATCATCATCAATGGTCTTACCCACGGCTACTAGTTGTGCTGCTAGTTGCTTTGCCGAATCAAGGTAATCCGCACACTTCACGGAACCTTGATTCAAAGTTCGGAGGAGCCGCTTCAAGTGGTATCGGAGTGATTAGGACTGTTTAGGATTGTGGGTGTGCAGAGTTTTGAAAAGTTTTAGTTTTTTTTTTAATTTTTTTTATATTTTTAGATTATTTTAATATATTAATAATAAAAATAAATTTAAAAAATAAAAATATTATTTTAATACAACATAAAAAATACTTTAAAAACAATTTCTACCATTTTACTGAGTTACCACTGTTTTCTCTTTGTTTTATTTGATTCAAACCAGGTTTTCCATATTGCCCGTTTCTTTTACTTGGGATACGAGTCTGTTTTTTGCTTCTTCTTCCTTATTTCAGGCAGCTTGGAAAAGGCAGACATACTACAAGTCTGTTTTTTCTCCGAGGGAAATTTAGTTCTTGGGGTGGTTTAGCAATGGCCGGTGTGTTGCCTGGTGTTGAATGTGCTCGAAGGAGGAGGTTCCATCGAAGTGGAGATTCACTTGGAGCCCCAGCACATGGCCGGACAAGAAGGCCATCTTTTTGTTTGTACACAAGCAGCCATGAAAATCATCATGGTTCAATCTCTTCCCTGGTATCTTACTCTCTATATATCTACAGATCTTTTCCTTTCCTTTCTTATGTTTTTGGTAACTGTTGCTGAGATTTTTCTTTTTTCCTCGTAGAATTGGATTGAGAAGCAAAAGCAAAGAAGCATATTAAATCAGGCATACGAGGATGAGAAGCTGGGAGGAGTGGCAAAAGAAGCAAAGGAAAGATTAGATGAGAGGCTAAGAATGCAAAAGAAGAAACCAGAAATCACAAGGAAAACAATGGCTTCAGCACAATGCATATGGTCCTTGCTAATAATATGCACACGGTAGCCAAATCAAATTTAGTACTTGGATCAGCTTTCATGCTTACGTACTATGTTCTAATTTTATTTTATTTTTCTGAATCCAGGCACAAAAGCACAGGAAATCTAAGAGGTGTGGATGGCAGATCAATGGTACTAGGGGAATTGCAAATGGAGGTGTATGGTCCAAAGAGGAGTGGGTCTAAGAGATACAAGTGGGCCAAATTGAGCTGGAAAGCTGCTGACCAAGACGAGTGCACCATCTGCCTTGATCGGTTCAAGTCTGGTGAGACCTTGGTGCACCTTCCTTGTGCACATAGGTACCACCCCAAGTGTTTGGTGCCATGGCTAGAAAACAATGGCCAATGCCCTTGTTGCAGAATGGAAATACATGTTGAACTTTCCTAGAAGCATTGCTCTCTCTCTCTCTCTCTCTGTTTTTTTTTTTTTTTTAGGGTTTTGAGAGCAACTTTGTTTGCTTTAATAGAGTAATTTGGGGTGTGCCAAGACATTTAATGCTTGGCTTCTCTGTGTGTTTGTAATTTCCAGTTTTCCATATGAGCAACAGAGATTCTGGGAAATTAATTAAGTCTATTGACAAAGTAGTATACAAATGATTTCTTTTTTAATATGCGGCAGCTCAAAGGTTGTATAATGTAAAATCACGGTGGCTTATTTTTTCAAGCTTTTGTAGTTTTTTTTTCTTAACCTAAAGCAAAAGATTCAATTTAGAGGGTGTTTTTTTTATATATATATATATATATATATATAAAAGTATTTTGTGTTTAGAAATACATCAAAATATATATATTTATTTAAAAAATTATTTTAATATCAGCATATTAAAATGATTTAAAAATATAAAATAAAATTAATTTAAAATATAAAAATATTCAAAATTGTATGAATCAGTGGTTGCACTGTTGCCCCAAACACATACTTAATCAGTGCCTATATTTTTTTTAACACAGTCTCACTTAGAAGATTTTCTGATTCGCTATCCTACAACACAATCTCAATATTTTGCTATAATTATTATTTTAAAAATATTTAGTTAATCAACCTTCATCATAATTTTATATAAATTTTATTAAAAATTCTATTTTAAAACCTTAGTTATGAAAAAACTAGAAATTTTAAAAAAATTTGAACTACTTTTTCAATTATTAACAACAAAAATTACCACAACGTGAAGCATCCTTACAATACCAAAATATTTAAACACAAAAACTTAATGAAAAACCAAGTTGTTTTTTTTTTCTTGAGCGTTTTGGCTTTCTGACAAGGATCCCGGGGTGTAATTTGCAAGAAAGTGAAGGGCATTGCAAACTTTTTTTTATTCTTAGTATTAACGTGGGTATCCGGGTTAGTTTACGCGTACCTCAACTAATCCTACAGGCCTTGAAGTTAATGACTATGTAAACCTTCAATGACCTTCAGGTTTGTGAGACTTGAACTAGTGACTTTTAGGGAGCAAATATAGGGCCTGACTAGTTGAGATATATCCATCAAGGTTAGGACATTGCAAACTTGCTCAGTAATGTTTGTAGGACTCGAACTGAAGTATACTTTCATGTAAGCCTCATGTAATGTTTGTGAGACATTACAAACTAGTTGAGGAATACCCTCATGTAAGTTTCTAGTAGTCTTGAGATTTATAAAACTCGAATTGATAACATTTAAAAAGCAAATATAGGGCTGGACTAGTTAATGTATACCCATTAGGGTTAGGATATTGCAAATTTGCTCATTAATATTTGAGCCATCGATATTAATATTTTTTTGTCTCCACAATAAAATGTATTTTCAGATTAATTTTCACGAATTGAGAATAAATGATAAATAGAAAAGAAGCCAATGAAAAGTTTCTTTTTATAAAATTAGAAAAGCACAGATCTACAGAATTGTAACTTAAATGTGTAAGGCATTCTACAGAGGAATTGCAAGCATGCTTGGTGCATGGCCATTTAAAAAAAATAAAAAATTGTGTGAACTGGGAACTTGATAATTTCAAGGCCTAGTATAGGTCGAAGCTTGAATGGACAGCCTAGCTACTTTTTGTCCTGATGAGATCAGTGGTCAATGCTGATGAAAAAGAAAAACTGGTAAAATTTTTATTGATTTTCTAGCAGCAAGTGATTCTCATTGCTCCAAAGATCACTGTCTATCCATTCTTTTGTCGCACAACTTGACATTCAGTTCCAAATAATGCACCTCTTCTGTCTACAAAATGGGCCATAAAATATGGAATTGCAGCATGGGAATGATGATACACCTCTCCTTTTTACCACATTAAAAAAAAGGCAACCATGTGTGGGCTATACAAAACTTGAAAAACCATGCTTAAATGATTGTTGCCGTGAAAATACGAGGTGCAAGTGTTGCAAAGCTATTTGCTTAGTGTCCCTTTTGTAAACCTTTTTTTTTTTGGTTAAAATTTAAATTTATTAATGTTTAGTTCAAAACACTGATTTTTTACTGATTTCATTAGATTAAAGGCAACAACTTCAACTTCTTCTTCTTCTTTTTCTTTTAATATAAGTGCTTGATTGTGTATACCTTAACTAATCCTATAGGTCCTGAAGTTAATAACCATGTAAATCTCTAGTGATCTCGAGAAAATTCAAACTCATGACTATTAAAAAACATATTCAAGATATTGAACATGTTTTTTCTATTAAAATTTAAATTTATTAATGTTTAGTTCAAAACACTGATTTTTTACTGATTTCATTAGATTCAAGGCAATAACTTTTTCTTTTTTTCTTTTTTTTTAATGTGGGCGTGTGCTTGCGTGCATCTTGACTAATCTTACGGGTCCTGAAGTTAACAACCATATAAATCTCAATAATTCCAAGAAAACTCGAACTCGTAATTATTAAGAAGCAAACTCAAGGTTTGACCAGTTGAGCTATTTCTTATGGTAAAGGCAACAACTTCTTTCTGGTGTGGTGGAAGAGAGATGAAAAAACAATTAGATGGATAAACATGTGGGAGAATCTGACATGGTATATTATTTCTTAAAGCCATTGAGAGCTTTATAAACAGGCAAAGCTAAGTTTTTTGATGAATGAATGTCATGTAAAATAAACAATATTGTGAGAGAGGATAATAAAAGCCAGTTAAAAAGCACAGCCAACGGATGCAACTGCGATTTGTTGATTTAATGCAATGTTAGTCACCGAATGCTGCTGCCATAAATGCATTCGACGCCTAACTTTGAAATTAGAGAGAAAGGCTTGGATGCTCAGCCTATTTTAGCTGCATCTCCTGCTATTTTATGTAGAACCAAGAAAGAAGAGAGAGTAATCCATAATGAGTGATATACTTTGTGAGGTATTTGTGTGAGAGAGAGTTTATCTATGAAGTGTTTCTTCATTGTTAATTGTTTTTCTATTAATAAAAAGTGGTTTTAATTCCCACACTTCTCATAGAGATCCCAATATGCTTGCCCATGAACGTACCTTAATTGGGTGAATTTTACTTTGTTATGTATTGTCGATTTTGTATGTCGTGATTCTAACATCTATCACATACAAATATTATGTGTACTTAGAACATGTTTGGCAGTGTGGTAGTGGTTGTTTTTTAAATAATTTTTTATGCCGAAATGCATGCCAATGATTTTTTTTATTTTTAAAAAATTATTTTTGACACCAGCATATCAAAACGATCCAAAACATACAAACTATATTAAATTTTAACAAAAAAAAATTTTGAATTTTTTGGGAACCGGTTTGCACCGCGTTCCCAAACGGTTTCTTAGAGTAGCCTTGGTTTGTTAATTAGAATATACTAGATCATTGTTTGTGCTATGCTACATGTCAAATTATATTTTTCATATAAAAAATATTAAGGTGTTATTAATGTGTTTTTTAGTAAAAAAAAATTAAATTATATGAGAATTGATATGATGTGGCCTGGTCAACTTGACAAGTCTAAAGAACACCCGGACAACTGATAAAAATATAGTTTGACTAAAAACATTAAGATGACATCTATTTTTGAATATTTAAATTACAGCATATTAGATTAGTTTGGTTTAATCTGTCAAATTCACTACCCAGGTCATGAGATCTTGATAACCCTATAGAAAGTAAATAAAAAAAATTATTAAACACAATTCTCAATCAATCCAACGTTGAAGGATGAAATTGAAAACAAAACTTAATTAAAAAACCAAGTTGAGTCAACCTAGGTTAACTTACAAAACTTAGATCAAGAGATTGAGATAAACTCATAAAAATCAAATCAAGACAAATTACAAAGTTCAGTTATCAATCAACTAAATTTTAAAGGATAAAATAAAAAAAGACATAAAAAACCATACAAGTCAACCGACTGAACTTGTAACTCGTGTCATGAGATTAGAATAACCTCATAGAACACAAACCACAATAAATTATGAACCAATTCTCAATTAACTCAATATTAAAGAATGAAATTGAAAAACAAATCAACTAAAAAATAGGAAAAAAAACTTTAGTCAACCGACCTGACCGACCTAGGTCATAAGATAATAATTATGACAACTCTATATAAAACAAATAAAAAAATTATAAAATCTAATTTTCAATCAATCCAATATAGAAGAGTAAAACTGAAAAAAAACCCAATTAAAAAGGAACAAAAAAAAAACCAAGTCAACCTGGTTAACCAACAAAACTTATAACTTAAATAATGAGACTATTATAATCCCATAGAATGTAAATAAAAATAACAATTATGAAGTCCAATTCAATCAACTCAATGTTAAAAGATAAAATTAAAAAAAATGATAAAAAAATAAATTACCATGTCAATACTGCTAACCCGCAAAACTTATGAGAAAAATCAGGAAACCGAGATAACTTTATAGAAAAAAATAAAAAAAAATAAGGTACAATACCCAGTAAAAAAATTTTGATAACCAAAGTTTAAAAGATCTAGGCATTTTACTACAATGAAATACCAAGTACTTTTATAATATGTTAACTTAAATAAATATTTTGACATATGTAACTCCACCAAAACTATGCCAAAACGCTAATAACAATTTCGAAACCGTTCATATAATTTGGAGTTTTAAATTGAATTTAGTCTATCATTTTATCCATAAATTAAATTCACCATCATCAATCACATCACATACGGATTTAAAATGGATGTCCTCATAAACGTGAGAACATGTCAACACGAGAACAGCTTTAAATTTACTTATTATACAATAATACTAAAAAATATTGTTTTTGCTATTTATTTTATTGCCTATGGACGCCATTATTTAATGAACAGTTTTTGATATATTATGTTGTTGTTATTCAATATATTTGATAACATTTTAAAATTTAAAATTTTAATATTTAAAATTTTATGGATTAGTAGCTAAAACACAAGTGATATATTAAATAACTCCAAAATTCCAGTCTTATTCCTTTGCTGAACTTAACCTAATTTTACCCTTGTAGTTTTGCTACATTCCTTACAACACTGCAGTGCTCTCAAAATTACTTTTTTTTTTAATTTTTTAATTTTTAATTTTTTTTCATTTATTTTTTTTTCAAAATTATTTTTGTTGATTTTACTTTTTAAATATTGACTTGGTTAAAATTTTTGCTTTGTAATTTTTTTTAATACTGTGGATTGCTGCGATGTTTTTCCATATAATTTTTCTATTTTATTTCTTTATTTTTCAAAATTATATTTGTCGAATTTTTTTTTAATATTGAACTGATTGAGAATTTAGTTTTGTAATTTTTTTTCTTTAAAACATTGTTATAGTGTTTCTCCACATGGTTTTTTTTTATGATTTTCTCTGAAATTATCTTTTTTATTTTATTTTTTAATATTGAGCTTGTTAAAAATTACAGTTACAATATATGAGGAAAGCACTGTAACTTTCCTTGAAAATTACTGTTGATTGCTACAGTGTTTTTTCCCACATGGTTTTTTCCCACATGGTTTTTTTCTATTTTTGTTATGTTTTTCCCTAAAATTATCTGTTAATTTTATTTTTTAAATATTAAACTGGTTAAGAATTGCAATTATAAATAAATACAAGTTTTTCCTTACAAAATATTATGGATTGATATAGTTTTTCCTCACATGATTTTTTTTCCAGTTTCTTTTGTGTTTTCTTTTTTGTGATATTTTTTTCCAAAATTATCTTCGTCGATTTTATTTTTTAAAATATTGAGTTGGTTAGAATTTAACTTTGTAATAAAGCCTAATCATGTGAGGAAAGCATTGTAGCTTTGCTCATAAAACATTGTGAGTTGCTATAGTGTCTCTTCGCATGGTTTTTTTTATAATTTTTTTCAAATTATCTTTTTCAATTTTATTTTTTTAATATTGAGTTGTTTGTGAATTACAATTACAAGTCATTACAAATAAGGCTAAATCATGTGGGCAAGCACTATAGCTTTCATCACAAAACACTGTGAATTGCTACAGTGTTTCCAACATGATTTTTTTTTTTGTTTTTGTTTTGTTATTTTGTTTTCTAAAATTGTCTCTGTCGATTTTTTTTTAATATTGAGCTGATTAAGAATTTAACTTTGTAATTGTTTTTTTTTAAACACTGTGAATTGTTGCAATATTTTTCCATGTGATTTTTTTATGATTTTTTCCAAAATTATCTTCGTCCATTTTTTTTTTTAATATTGAGTTAGTTAAGAATTATAATTACAATAAAGCTAAATCATATGAGAAAAGCGTTGTAGTTTTTCTCACAAAACACTATGGATTGCTATAATATTTCTCTAAATGATTTTTTTATTTTATTAACTGAAAAACTAAATTATATGACGAAAGCACTATATCTTTCCTTACAAAACACTGTAGATTGCTACAAATCATTTTGTTCAATCTCTAAGTTTTGATCACTAACACAATTTTTTTTTTGTCATGAAATATTTGCTCCATCATACCTTTAATTTCTATTACTTATCTAGCGCTGGTTCACAATTATAACACTATCAAATGCATTTGTTTTATAAGCCCGCGGCAGCACACGGGCATGTCATCTTGTGTGTGTGTGTGTGTGTGTAAAACAGAAAATATATATGACATGTTTTTTTACTATATCACTGATATAGTTTAAGATGGCTAGCTATAGTAAAATTACCATTATATCTTTAAGTGGAAGAAATAGGAGCTGTGGTGGTGGGGTACTTTGATTTATTCCAATGACTCATTAGTCATTAAAAGATTATTCGGGTATGTTAGTCTTTTTAAAAAAATGCATAGTAAAATGACGTATTTACCCCCAACATCAATAAAATTTAGAATTGTTGACCAGGAGTTATTTTGTCTTTTTAAATACTTTAAAACCGTAAAATTACTTATTTACCTTTGTGGTCAAAACAAAAATTTAAAGCTATTGATAAAGGGTTTTTTTGGTTTTTTGCTTCTTAGAATACAATAAAAATACGCCTTTACTTTTAGAAAAGACAAAAAACAAGGCATACATCTAGGGTTATTTTTATCATTTCATACAAGTGTTTTTTTGGTAATTTTCAAGATCATAAAGGGTATTCTGGTATTTTTAAGTTGGAAAAATATTTTTTTTTTCAAAAATGTTGTTGACGCGTGCTCATTACACGCTACCGTGTGAGTGACATCTGCGCCCTTTGAGTGATACATGCGATGCTATCTGGTGGCCAAACTTGCCTTTCCATTCTATCTTTGGAAGTGTCATTGTGTTCTCTTCCTCCTGGTGTGACATATGACAACAGATGATAAGCAGTTTTTCATCGATAATCGTTTTTTTTCTATTTCATTCCAAGAAAGTACACGTTTATCCTCTTTTTTTGGTTGTACAATTTCAGTCCTCATGTTTTTTATAATTTATTTTCATCCTTGACCCTTTTATATATATAAAAAGTTATGTTTTCAATTTAGTCCTTCAATTACAATTTGTCATATATTATTTTTTTTAAATTCGATTCTTATTCTTTTGATTTCTGATTTATTTTTCTTTGACTCTTTTGTTAAAGTTTTATTGGTTTTCAATTTCATCTTCCAATCACAGTTTATATTGTTTTATTTTATTCAATTTAGTCCTCATTCTTTTGATTTCTTTTTTCTTTTTTAAAAGTTTCTTTTTCAATTTAACCATCCAATTTTAAAAAATTTAATACCCTCTAATTTATTTTTTATTTTGATTTTCATCCTCATTATTTTATTTATAATTTTTTATGTGATTGATTTTCTTCTCGGTTTCATCTTTCGATGTTTGATTTGTTAGGGATTAAGTTTTGTGGTTTTTCTATTTGTGGAGCTTTCGATCTAATGACATGGGTCATGATTTTGAAAAGTTAATGCGGTTCAACTTTTTTTATTTATTTTCTTTTATGATTTTATGATTTTACATTATTTTTTAAAAAATAATTTTGTGTTTATCTATATGTTTTTTTATCGGTTTATCCTAGTCTCATAACTTTGACAATAAGTTTTGCAAGCCTTTTTTGAATAGATGCTTTAAAAAAAAAATTATTTTCTTTGTATTTGACTTTTGAAGAATTTTATTTTATATAGATGAGCTTTATTTTATATAAAAAAAATTACAATATGTTTTTCATAATATTTTTTTCATTTATTTTATTCAATCAATATGTGTTTTTATTTCTATTATCTTTTATTGATTTTAATAAACAAACTCAGTAGACGTGAGCAGATAAATGTCTCATTTTGCAGGATCAAATATTTTAATCTATATCCATTTATTAATTTTTTTAATTTCTTTTTTTATTTATCTTTAACAACTTTTTATTTACATAGCTGATCATTGATTTATTTAATTATATATTTATATAATTTTTTTATTTACATTTTAATTTTTTTTTATAAAAAAACTTATCAAAATAACTTAAAAAATAATTTATAACCCACAAGCACTAGAATCACACACACACACACAGTGGGACCACATGTGGCCGCCGTAGATTATCAACAGAAAATCCAACTCATATTTAAAAAATGACATCGTATTACTCCAACAATTGCCAAGTCCTCTCACCTTCTTCACCAACGGCTAGTTCCAAGTGACCGTTTCATAACCCAAAAATTCAAACACTCGAAGAACCCTAAATAAACACCAATCCGGAAAATAAAAAAGGAACACTTGAAAATCTTCATTAAAATCACAACAGCCCTGGCACCCCATAAAAATCACAATTATTTGTTATCTCTTCTATTCACTTGTTCAAATCAAGAAACAAAGAAAAGATCCTCAAAAATGGTACACACATACACACCAGCATACTACTCTACTCTCCATGACTCAATCACCTCTCTTTGCAAAACAATCCTCCCATTTTCCTTCAAGAAAAAGAGATTGACTGCTGCAGAACACAGGCTCTCAAAGCTGCAGTCTGATAACTTGAAGTGGCAACAAGACTCATTCCACCAGATTTTGAACTTGATGGGGTTGCATAAAGAAGATATTTTATCTGAAAATGAGGTTTCTGCTTTCAAGATTCATTTGCTTGAGACCCTTATTGCTTCTCCACTTGAACATGAACAACCAGTCATTTTAAGAGATAAATTGGTCTTCTTGCAGGTAAAGTTTCTAGTTTTAGAACCTGGGTTACATTTTATTTCAGTTTTTATCTTTAGACAAGCAAGTTAAACTAATGTTTGTTTTGGCTTTGTTGTAGGAGCTTCTTTACGCAAAATGTATATCAGAAGATGAGTACCATTCATCAAAGAGGCCTTTGTTACAACGGCTAGCAGTACAAGGAGCAGAAATTGATTCAAGAGATGTTATTTTTGCTGGTCCAAAAGACACAAAAGAGAACAAGGAAGGGGAGTGGTCGGTTATTGATTTAAAAGATGAGAAAAGTTTGATTGGTAAAGAAACTTTACAGTCCAAAAACAGATCAAAGCCTAACTCAGCGATCAAGCAAATCAAAGGAGCAGCCTCAGTTTTTGGTTTTGGGTCCTCTCAAAAGCTAAGCAAACACAAAGAAGAAAAGAGTATTTTTGAAATTGAAGCAAGATTGGCCTCCTCTGGCCATGTTAGTAACGAATCAGAGAAACCACTTTGGGATGAGGGAAGTGCAACGAAGTCAATTCTCATGCAAGCAAGCTTACCAAATGAGTCTACAAAAGAAAGTGGAAGCAATGACAAGTCCAAGAGGAAACCCTTAAAGACTCTGTTTCAAAAAGTGCCAAGAGAAGGAGGTGCTGGTGGTGGTGATAATGGTCTTAATTGTGCGGAGAAAACCTCGAAATCGGCAAAAAAACAATGGGGTTTTGATGGGTTTAAGAAATGGAAGAAAAATGATTCAGATGATGAGACTGCTCCTCTGCCTATTAACAATGAAAGATCTGACAGTGAGGCTTATTCAGGATCTTACCATCTTGTTGATAGTCCCATTGGAGAGAGACCAGACACTATACATATTAAGAAGAAGCTGCATTCTAATGGCTCTGCTTCAGATTTTTTCATCGATAAGGTTCAGCCTTGACAGTTTAAATAAAATTTTTTTTCTAAATCTTTAACTTTAAACCTTAGCTTATGTGTCTATCTGCTGTTAATTATTCAGGTTTCAGGGGACAAGATAAAGAAGGAGATATCAAAAATCCAAACAGAACTAAGCACAACAAACTCCAGTCTTCAATTTTCGTAAGCATTGTTTTTTATTGAACTGGGGACTTTGAAATAGTTGTGTCTTTGTGTGAGTTAGCGATTGATTAATCTTTTACTTTTGTCTTGCATTGTGCTTGTTCTTTGTGGTTCTATCAGTTATGACCAAATTGAAGCAATTTCCACCAAGCTTCCTGTTGACAAGGTTGACCTGAAAAAGTTCTGTCCCAAGTAAGAAAACAATTAAAAGGCATTTCTTTTTAATGCTTGTTTTTGTCACAGCATATCTGATATAGTGATCTACTAAACTCGTAGTCATTGCAACTAAATCGTAGGCATTTCCTTACATTTGCATCCTTGCTACAGTCATATGAACCGCAAATATGTTGTGTTTTTTTAAGGTCATGGCGTGAGTATGGTGATGTTGTACTGGATGAGGTGAAGGAGGAGTTCAAGGATCGTGTTGGAGAGATGGAGAACAAGAGAAATGCTGCAAGAGAGAAACATCACAATAACTCAATGCGATGGACAACATTTGAAGATGATGATGAGAATTATCACCCAAACCTTTTTTCTCAACAGGATCACCATTCATTTCCGAAGGGCCAGAATTTTACAGCCAGGAATGATCATAGAGCCTATACTAATCCCTTCTCCCATGATTACTCCGAAAACAATGGAGATAAGATGAGAACAGAATCATTCCAAAATCCCTTCTGGATCCCAAGGCAACAGTATTAGTAGGGGAATTGATATGCTCTTGATAAGGAAGCAGTATTGTAATTGTTGTCCAAATTCTCAAACTAGATAAGTGAGTATATAATGTTTAGTTTTTAATTATATAAAATTATAATACAAATATGACAATTTACCATCATAATAAAAACACTAGCATGAATGATTAAATCACAAATCTTATCATGTATACTAACAAAAAAAAAAAAACTTGGTGAAGCATTTTAAGTTTGATTTTGGGTGAAATATGAATGTTTTGGCTAGAAGAGTGGTTGTTTTGAGGTGATTTTGGATGGATTTTTGAAATTAAAATAATTTTTTTAATTTTTGATATTAGTATATAAAATACTAAAAACATTAATTTAATATTTTTTTAAGTCAAAAAATATTTTAAAAAATACTTTGGAAAAGAAACGAAAAGGGAAAAAAAAAAAAAAAAAAGAGCCTGGTGCTTGTACTTGTCCAGATTTTCATCAATTTGAGAGAGAATGTCATGAGGTGGTGAATTGCACATACTCATTCATCTAAAGAGTATTTTGAAATAAAATTAATCACTAGATAGAAAACTCATTTAATATACAAAGAATTCTTTTTAAAATATAAGAACATGTTGAACTCTTATCTCCTTTGATTTACCATACAGATTCATGTAACATGTTTAAAATTCTCAGGATTGCTAAAAATATTACAACAACAAATAAAAAACAACCCTTTGATTTACTACACCAAAAAAAAAATAACATTAAAACTAGTTCTTCCTAGATACTTATCTCCTTTTTTATAAGACCTTTGAAAAAATAAAATAAAAATGATAAAAATAACATAAAAAACAAAATAAATAAAATTTTATCTCTACAAACATATAAATTGAACTTCTTTATCAATTAAATTTAAAATAAATTAAATATTATAATTAATTTAATTACAGTAAAGGTCACCGACCTGTAAGATCTATAGAATTCAAACTTCAGGGGATATAATACAAGAGATGGAATTTATATAAGGTAATAAAAGGTTTGTATATACAATTATATGTGTTATTCTATCAAGTAGAAGGAATTTCCGGATTTGGGATTGAAGGCTCGTTGGCACCCTCACGAACATCTCCTCGACAAAGTGGGCACACCCCTGTAAAAATACCAACAGAGGAGGGAGGGGGGAGAACGATGTGCCAGAATTTTCACACCAGAAAAGGAAAAAAAATGATTATGAATATGGTTTATGAAGAAAAAGATAGGCAGCAAAAGGGCAGGAGGGTGGCAATATTAATACCCATGTATTTCTTTAAGCCATTTATCCACACAAGCCATGTGATATTCATGGTGGCAGGGAAGAACTCTTATTTTGTCACCTTCCTCGTACTCGGCCAGGCAAATGTAACACCTGGTCCATCAGAAAGCTATTATCAGACACAATCCAAACGACCACAAGTGAATAAAGTTGGCTATCATTCTGTAAACAGAAACCATCTCAATATTTGTTCACATATTAATATGGGCACAATCCAAGTAACGAAACACCACCAATTGCAAGTTCGCCACCACTTCTACAAGCAATAATAACCATGTGCATGTACACTTCCCGGCCTATCCTAGTGTATATCATGCACGTTCACACCAAAAAACATGTTTCAACGAGAAACTTACTGTTCATCCTCATCATTGCCCTCAACTTTGTCAACTTTTTTGTGATTCTTAAGAGGGAAAGAATCAACGATGGATTCAGGGGCAGGGAGCGACATCATGGATAGAGAGAGTGACACAGGCTGACGATGAATTTCATCCAAAACCTGCAGCTTAAACATACACCAGAACTTAGTAACAACCAGTGCAGGTCAAATAGTGCATAAATCATGGTAAAACTGCCCGGCACAGATTTCATGGTCAAAGCAGCTCCCCTCATCATGCAATTGATGGTGGCTTCCACACCTCTGTAAGCAACTCTACATAGAAAGACAGCTGCGCAACTTCTGAAAACCTACTGCTAGATCTTGGTCTTGTTATGAGAACAGCTAATATCTAAATGCAAGCGACTCTAGAGCAAATTTTTTCCAGGAAAAGTAAAAGGGGTATTTAACTATTCAGGATTCACCTTCATGCTCAAAAAGATAGCAAAATAATGCACCACTTTTTCTAATCAGATTCCTCAAACAAATGTAATAGAGTTGCAAATTGTGGGATTAGCAGAAAAAGAATCTAAACTTCTACTGCGGGTTAGACTTGGTTCAACACAATTATACCCTTGAATTTGCAATTCATACAAAAGTGACGCTAACAAAATCAAAAGACAAATATATGCACAGATATATAAATAGTGACTTAAAGCATCATTAACATCAACATAATGAATTCAAATTAGCAACTCTATCACACAGGTCCATTCTGTTTTTCAAACTACATCCATTTTTCATGAATGGGATGAGTGAAGTCAGGTGAAGATGTGTCAAAGGAGAACTACCTCAAACAGAGCTTCAGCAAGCATGACTATTCGTGATATACTTCGATGAGCATTCAACTCCTCAGTCATCAAGATTGATTCACATGAGCATGTACCGTCAGGGTGGAGTCCAGAAGGACAAGAGGTAGTTCGTCGACCATTCTCATCAAGGCCACCATGAAGTCTTTCCCATATCTGCAAAGAGCTTGCAGGACTAGTTCGTAAGAATTACAGATGGACAAAAGGGATTTTAACCTTATTTGTTATGTTCCGCTAAACCAGCTGCCATGACTACTGGATAGACAATGTAAGGAGTGGCATACAATCATACCAAAGAAACTAAAAGAACCATTGAATGTGCAATAAAAGACTAGGGCTTGCAATTACAAAAAAAAAAAAAAAAACCTCTATCAGGCCAAAGAGCAAACACTTCCTGCAAAAGTACAGAACTACAGGGCCAAGGAAGAATTCAGACTTTGGGCCTTGGGAGGGTCAGAAAGTAAAATTTCTATTTTGGGTTGGCCATTTCATTAGGATTTATTTGAAATGTTTCCAAGAATAAGGGGGGTTTTGAATTTTTTTTAACGCCCTGAGGACTGTCTTTCTAGGCTTCCTTCCCAATTCCATACTTCAGTGGAACAATAACTGTACAAGGGTCTTGTTGATGATTGTACTAAACAGTCAACTCCATCAACATACAGATGTATAATCCCCAATATCTATCACAATCATGCACACAAAGTAAATGATATCATAGCATTCTTTCCTCAGAACTATTCAGAAATATCACCTCAGATCTTGAGTGTCGTCTTCGTTCATTCAGTCTGTGAATTCTCCTGCCCAAGTATCTAGAATCATTGTCTATCCCATCATTGAAAAAATCACCACTGAAATTAAGAAGCCATCTGTCATGGGATTCAAGATCATCATTATTATCTGTCGAGAAAACAGTAGTTGGAGAATCAACATGCCTCCTAGAACTGCGCCTAGAAAATGCATCCCAAAACAGTCTTCTGCTATTCCTTCTGGCTTCATGATTGCTTGTATCTGAAGTGCTGCTAGAATAAATGCTGGAAGAGATACTCACAACATCGACATGGAGTACACTTCCATCTGTTCGGTCTTGTTCCCTATTGGGCACAACAAATCCCAAATCTGAAGATACTGAATCTTGGATAGACTCATCTTGCATTGGGCGAAAGGTTACCCGAACATCAGGCCTATGAGTTACAGAATCAGAATCGGAACTCGGTATGTCTGTTACTTCACCCATATGATTGTCAAAAGAGGCATCATTAGAATGTGAATCTCCAAGCCTCGAAGGATCTGAACTGCTTGGATGTATAATATCAGGATAGATCTGAGAAAAACCCTTGTTCTCTGACTTGTCAATGCCATTGACAGCATCCATGTTAGTTGAAACATTCATAGATACAGGATCTGATGATTGCTGTTCTTTAAATGAAGTACTAGCTTCAGTAATACTTCTATTCCTACCCGATTCATCATGACTATGACTATCACTTAACTGATCCAGGCCAACTAACTCCTTGCTGTCAGATAGGCATTTCCCTTGACAGCTTATGTCAAGATTTCTATAACCATCATTCACAAAAGTTCCCTCACTAGCTGTTATACTGTTTCCAGATGATCCTCCAGTTTCAGTATCCGAGCTACTAGACCCTGTTACCATACTAGAAACCACAGATGATTCCTCAGCATAATTCTGTACCTCATTGATGAATGGGCCACACTGTTCCAGAGAATTCACCAGACTTTCATCTGGATAGTCTTCCATCTATTGGAAAAGGATGGCATGCGTATCAGTCTCTTCTGTAAAATGTAGCCACAACATTTGAATAGTAGCATCCTTAAATAGACTTCACCAAACATTAAAAAAATTGCACATTGATCAAGACTAGAAATATAGCAGGAAATGAATACTGCCACCTCACCACATCTTGCTTCTTGAATGAGAGAAGTGCCTACTGCCTAGATTTGTTTATACCCTATGTCAACACTAAGGAATTGCTCCATATCCATACCGCAGAACCATCTGGCTCTCATAAATCACAATAATCAGTTTTAGTCATAATAACATTGAAAAAAAGAGCTTCCGTTACAGACTTATAGAAATAGTTTACAATAAAAACAAGCATTAAAATCTTCTTAAGAAAATCGAAAATCAATCAAGGGCATTGAGCAAGGTTGCCAAGTATCAATTGATCATTGGTCTTGTGGGGAAAGTGCACATACTAAGACAGTTTTCCTACTCTAATGGCAAATAAAGTTAATTTGTAAAACATTCTGAAACACCAATTTGGAATACAGGGATACATGAACCATGTCAGAGCAAATCATCTGTTTGTTAACATCACCTTAAGCTCGATCAATCATCAATGTGGACATCATAAAGTTTGACAAAAATCTCTACGAAACCCAATTAAACTAAAAATCCAATGACTACACATGTAAGACTAAGGTCTATAAATTAATATCATTTTCTATGTAAAGGAATTGCATAGACACAAAACTTGAACTTTTAATCAAATAACCAAAGTGACCAAATATTCAGACGATTGGAGAGCTAAGCTACCATGTCTCTATCGATAAACAAACAATTCAAAACAAAATTTGATGGCAAACACACCAAAAAAAAAAATCCTTTCACAAACAGTTGACAAGCAACAGAAACAACCCCATAAAACCCAAAAATAAGACAACTTTTCCAACATCATAAGATAAATCCTAGATCATCAAAAGCCACAGAGATTTTCATGCAAAGATTCAAACTTCTAACAAAACAACAGAAAACACGAAATGGGTATTCATTATTTTCTCCAAAGTCATTTCATTTTACAGCATAAACAATCCATTTTTAACGCTAATTAGACAACCCCAGATCATCAAAACTGATTAAAGAACAAAAAACAGAAATGAAAAATCAATTTCAAGTTCAAATTTTAAATCACTCTTTTTTCTTTTTTTTTTACCTCATGACGAGCTGTGCGAAAAGAAAAGGAGCCACCACAGATGAGAGAAGAGAAGAACCTGGACGACCTTCGGTTCAGTCGGGCCCGTGTTGAGAGTGGCCCCGGTCTACTACTACTCGAACCCATTTCTTTAGAAATAAAAAAGGCTGAGAAATGATGGTGATGGTGGGATGGAACCGTATAGCTTAAAATGAGCCTTATTATTTCATGTTGTTTATGTGTTTGAAATTGAATTGATTGGAGGTGAGAGAGTTCTTTTTCGTACGATTGGGGTTAAAGTGTCTTGGAGTTTTGTAGTTTTCTTGCACAAAACTGAAAACACGTCTACATTCGGTGCCATAGCATACATGCTGTTTCCTCTTTGCACCGACACATGCACCCACGTCCCACTCTCTAAATATCCACTACTATTATTCTTTTTTAAAAAAACAAATTTCTCAGTTTTTGAAAAGGTTTTTTTTTTTCTAACGTGCAACTAGAAATATTTAAAAACAATTCACATACAAAATGAAGATAGTTATTTTTGAAGTTGCTTTTTTTTTCCGGTAAGTAATCTATGATTACCTCGTGTTTATATTTATTTTTTAAAAATAAATTAGCAATTTTAAATTCATATTTCTAATAAGAAAATTACATTTTTTATATTATTTTGATTAAAAATTAATATTTAAAAAACTTAAAAGGAATCAGGGTTTTACCATGCACATAGATTTAGGCTATTATGAATTGAAATAGTAAAATTATCATTTGGCCTCTATTAAATAAACTCAATAATTTTGAACTTAGAAGTAGAATGGTATTTTATAATGATTCATTCATCATTATTAAATTAATTAGGAACAAAAATGATCTTTTCATATTATTTTTTTAGCACAGTGAAATGACACAATAGTCATTAAAAGTAAAAAAAAAATATTAAACTTGCATGCATGAGCATTTTTTCTTTTCATTTTTAGCATATTGAAATGATTTCAGTACCCTTAAAAGAAAAAATTACTAAACTTGCTTCTAGGGGTTTCTTAGTAATTTCATTCAGGTTTTTTTGTTATAATCAAGTAAGGTTAGAAATATTTTGGTATTTTGATAAATATATAATATTATTAAAAAACTTGATGCACATGCCAACATGTGGAGCCCCTTCACTCTCTTCAGACGATGCTTGATAAGTTACCCAATAGTTGAACACCGGCTTTCACAATAGTATTAGAAGCGTCATGACGCCTCTTTCTATTTGGGGCAACACGTGTGGCGCTTAAGGCAAAAATTTATTGTTGATGACCTCTTCTTTCTTCTTCTCTTCTTTTCTCTTTCCTCACCTCGAAATTCTTGCTGCCTTTTAAAATTTCAGATATGTCCTTTTATATACTAATATTTCAACTTTGATCCTTTTTTTTCTCTTGACCCTTTTCTCATATTTTAATTTGTTTTCAATGTCATCATATGGTCCATAATTGTGATTTGTTATTTTTTCAAATATGGTCCTTTTTTTATTTTGATTTTGATTTTTTTAGATTGTTTAGTGCATTTAGTTTTTCTTTTCATTTTCACCCTATAATTCAAAATTTTAAGTTGTCCTCTCTCTTATTTTTAATTTCATTCTCTTAATTGTTATTTTTTTTATCCTCTTCTATAATTGATTTTTTTTTATGAATTTGATTTTTTCTTTTCAATTCAAAATTCTAAATTATCCTCATATTTATTTTTTATTTCACATTCAGTCCTCATTCTTGGTCTTAGGATTAGAATGATCTTTTCATAAGGATTCATTCATCATTATCAAATTAATTAGGGACAAAAATGATCTTTTCATATTTTTTAGCACAGTAAAATGACACAATAATCCTTAAAAGTAAAAAATATTAAATTAGTGTGTAGGAGTGTTTTTATCTTTCCATTTAACACATTGAAATAACTTCAGAACCCTTAAAAGAAAAAATTACTAAACTTGCTTTTAGGGTTTTTTTAGTAATTTCATCCAGGTTTTTTTTTTTGGTTATAATCAAGTAGGCTTAGGGGTAGTTTGATATTTTGATAAATATATAATATTATTAAAAAAAATGCATGTCCTAGCATATGGAGCCCCTCTACGCTCTTTAGATGATGTTTGATGAGATGTTCAGTGGTGGAACACCGACTTTTGCGATGACATTTGAAGCGTCACAACGCCTTCCTCCATATGGGGTGGTGTGTGTGGCGGTTGAGACAACGGTTTATTGTTGACGACCTCTTCTTTTTTTTTTCTTCTCTTTTCTTTTTTCTTACCTCAAAATTCACATTGGCCCTTTAAATGTTTTTATTTGTCATCTCATTTACTAATATTTCAACTTTAATCCTTATTTTTTTTATCTTTAATTTTTATTCTTGACCCTTTTCTCATATTTTAATTTGTTTTCAATGTCATCATATGGTCCATAATTGTGATTTGTTATTTTTTCAAATATGATTCTCATTCTTTTGATTTTGATTTTTTTGGATTGTTTAGTGAATTTGGTTTTTCTTTTTAATTTCACCCTTCGATTGAAAATTCTAAGTTGTCTTTTCATTTATTTTTAATTCATTTTTGGTCCTCATTCTCTTAATTGCTCTTTTTTTTATCCTTTTCTATAATTGAATTTTTTTTTGTGAATTTGATTTTTCTTTTCAATCTTACCTTTCAATTCAAATTTTAAGTTGTCCTCACATTTATTTTTTATTTTTTATCCGATCATCATTCTCTTAATTGATATTTTTTTTTATCCTTTTGTATAATTTAATTATTTTTTTAATTCATCCTTTGATATTTGATTTTTTAGGAACCGGGCTTTGGGTTTTTTTTATGGGATGCTTCTGATTTAGTGACTTGGGTCACAGGTTTGAAAAGTTGATAGGGGTTGACATCGGTTTTTTTTTTCAATTTCATCCTTTAATGTTGTTTATTTTGAAAAATAGGCTTCATAATTTTCTTCAATTTTCTTTCAATGAGGTTGTTCCCATCTTATGAACTAGGCAACAGGTTTGGCCGGTTGACCCAACCATTTTTCAAGTTATTTTTTATATTTTTTTTCAGTTTTATCCTTCAAAAATGGGTTCTTTTTAAAATTAAGCTTTGTTATTTTTTTGTTCCGACTTTTATTAGATTATCTTGTTTTCATGATCCGGCTCACGCGGTTTGGCAATCTTACCTAAGTTTGCAAGTATTTTATTTTTGTGGGCTTTTTGTTATTGACTTTTTTTTTTTATTACGGCCTTTTTCATTTAGATTGTTAGGTATCGAGCATTGTTGTTTTTATCAACTTGCTTTTTATGAGGTTGGTTCGGCCTCACGACCCGAGTTACAAGTTTAACATATTAGCTTGGTTGACTCGAGGTATTTTATTTTTTATTTTATTTTTATCAATTTCATCCTTTAATATTATGTTATCTTGGAATTCAACTTTGTTATTTTTTTCCCTTTTGAGAAGCGTGCTTTTTTGTTTTTTTGGTTATTGTTATCACCTTTTCTTTTAAGATTTGGTCCATTTAATATTGTTGCTTTTTCTATCATATAACTGAATGGACATTGATTTTTTTCCCTTCTTTAAAATACATTTGTAGTGCTCAAACATTGTTTTTTACATTACAAAAAAATTGATCTAGCTCGGTGTGAAGTCCAAACTACCTATCTATTGTTTGTGTGTGTATAAAAAAAACTTTGATTCAAATAAATACGGTTTATGCAACATATATATTGTAATTGTAATATTCTAAGTTTTCTATCTTAAATTGGTTCACTCTTACACATTTTCTAACCCAAATTTTTAGAAGAAGAAGCACTAGATTTGAATAAGAATGAAGAAAAATCAAGTATCCACTTCTCTTTAATGGTTGTTAGATGAAACAATGCCATTAATGAGTCCAAGTATTATTTTTTATATTTTTTTCCCGACCATTCATACTCTTTCAAATGTCTTCCTAAACTCCGATAAACCTGACATTTTAAACCAAGATAGCAAAACATATCAGGAGACACCTTGTATTCAACCCGATCAAGCGATGTGGTTGAGAGTTATGTGTGATGTTATAAAACTAGAGACTAGGTAATTTTACTCCAAAATATGAATTTGTGTACTTTTTATTTACTTAAATCATCAATATTTTCAAACTAATTCATTGGGGGACTACCTTTTGCAATCATGATTAAAATTTCTTAGATTTTTCACCATTTTTTGTCAAAATAACATGATTGCACGCAGGCTTATACCAACAATCAATGTTTTTCGCGCATAAAATCATGCATTATTTTATTTAGAATTCCACTATGTTGTTGTTGTCACCATATTTTATAAAAAAAAATCTTTAAATAATTATTTTACCGGATTAGAGAATTTACATGATTCACATATTGATTTATTACTTTATTTCATCCAAAATTTAAGTTAATTTATCAAAGATGTTCATGCCAAGTCATAACAATTTTTATTTTTATTTATTATTTTTCAATTAAGAATTACTCTATTTAACACTAATTTACTGATGTTTTGGACGATGGTTTATAGTAATGGCTACTTAATGTTTTTTTTTTTTATTTTGTTCACTGGTTTTTGTGTTCTCATATCCCTCATCTTTAATTTTTTATGCAGTTTTTTTCTTTGTTGTTGCCCCTCTCCTATTTTATCTTTTTCATGGGTTTTATTTATAGGGAACTAAAGATCATTTTAGACCCTTCATATGTTAACAAATCATAATCATCCAAAACAAATCCATGTATCTCTACCTTTTAAACATAATGTGTTGTATCTAGGCTATAAGAAAGGTAGGCTTAAGTGAGGGTTTTTGGCTTTATTATGCAGCGAATTTAGAGGATGCAAAAATTAAACTTTGGGTTAGGATTGTGAGGTGTGTTAAGTAGTATAAGGGCATGCCCTTTTGTTTTAATGACAATAAAAATAAGAGCATATATAGCACTCAAAGATCCAACCCAGGCTATTTATTTTTTCTATTAAGGGAAGAAAGTTCAAATGAACAATGTATCACATGGTTTTATGTTTAAAATTGAATGGATAATATGTTATCCAAGAAACCAGTTAACACATCATTTGAGAGAAGTAAAGTTAGGGTTTTACCGAAATCACAACCTTATTTTAATTTTATCCCTAAACTTTTAAAATTTTACATTTGAGCTCCAAATTGGCCTGAATCTTAAAATTCTTTGTAATTTCACCCTTGACCTTCTTTAATTGGACCCCAGATTTCCTTGCACCTTACAAAACTATCATTGGTATCGGATTTCTTCAATTTAACCCTCAATTGAACCTTTAAAATTCCAATTCTTTTAACTTTATCCATGATTAAGTTAATTAAGTTCTTTGAGTTTTAGAGCACATGCATTTTAGTCCTTAGACCTTCAATTATTCTAATTTGAATTGGAATGAGTGTATAATAAGAATTATTGGAGTTCCTCATGGCTTGATCTTATTTCTTTGGTAAGGTTACACTTTCGCGTGTGAAGTTTATTCTTTTATAGAAAGAAGGTGTCTTATCTTATCCTTTAAGACCAAGAAGAGTTATGTGGGATTCTTCCAATGGGAAAGTGAGCAGTAAAGGTTGTTCGGGAGCATTGGGAACATTCAGTAAAGGTTGTACCCCTAAACTTTGCAAAATTGGGCATATTGATCCTTAAACTTCTAATTTGTGTAGTCATGACCAATTTCAGTCTTTTTTTCTTAGTTGTCTTTAACAAGGCCCTTAAATTTCTTGTCCATATGATGTCCTTATTACTATAGATTATCCCCTCCTGTTTGTGGCCCAAAAACATTTATTTTTTAAAAAAATTAATTTATTATTTTTTGGATTTTTCAAAAAGAAAATATTGTTGAAAAGTTTTGAGAAAAATTTAAAGGACCCAAAATTAGGGTATGGCTATACATATAAATAATTAGCCATACGATATCTAGTGAAACAGTCTTTTAGACAGCTTGGTGAGTCAATCAACAACTATTAAAAGAATTTATAAAGAAAAAATAGCAATCCCATAATAAGGATAGGTGGATTGGGTTTTTTCATAAGTTACCTACCACTAAATTTAGCTCAAAGGCATCTTAGATGAGAACTAAGCCTTATCTTGTTTTTTATGGTCAATATCCATGAGTCCATCTTATAGGGGTCACTGGTTTATGATGGCTAAGGTATATGCAATATATCCCAAAAAGGACTTATAACAACACGTACTTTTCCCAGGCAATAATACTTTAGACCATTGACCATACACGTAAAAATTTGAATAATTGTTTTCATAAGAAAAGTCTCATTGATCGTTTAGTAGACTTATAAAATTACAAATGTCATTTCTATATTAAACTAGGTAGCTGGATGACTTTTAAAATATATCATCCTTGAAGTAGTTTACTTGTGGCATACATAAAAATTCAAAATAAAGCATATTAAACATTTGCACATGTCAATTGCTAACATTTAATCATTATGTTGTAAAAAAAATTTCATTTCATAGATTTTTCCTTAAAAACATTAATCTTATAACAATTCCCGACATATACATTTCTCATCAATCTCAAATAAATTTAATCACCTTATTGTATTTACATCATGATGATTGTTTCATTCATAACTTAATTTAACTCATCACTATATGAATCATTCCTTCCATCTTTAAAATTGATTGGTCGCACACAAACACTTTCATATTACGTTTCTTTTTACATCTACTTTATTTTATAACTCTTTTTTACTTCATGGATTTATTCTGTTTATATTAACATTATTATTTCGCAAAACATGGAATTTACCCCATAATTTATTCCCTCAACACATACAAGTCATATAATATTTTCCTTTGTTGACCACCTTTTATCAATATCATAATTCATTTGTAATCATGTCTAATTCACATCGTTATTTAATTCACAACATATTTAATTTATATCACTTTTTTTTTCCATAGTATTTATTCCATTTTTAACAAACAATATAATTCCGTATGATTTTTTTTTTCAATCATATAATTTATTTCATCCAAATAATAACATGAATGCTCCAAACACCTAATTGATTCTCTCAATTGTTTCTTTCAACTATATTAATCTTGTATACTCATCTATGTTGCATTACTCTTCAACTCAGTTATCTTGCATACCTGTTTAAAGCATATTTCAATATTCTTAAAAAACAAATATTTTTTATGTCTATTTATAACACATTTCATTTATTTCAACTTATATTATTTCCATGTTCATTTCTATAAAACATGTCATTTATGGCAGCCTCAATCTCAAAACATCGACCTAACAACCTATGCCTTGTTTGTTTCCAAGAAAACAAATTCCTGTAATTCATTTTCCTTATTTTTCCATGTTTGGTAACAATACGGAAAGCTAGTTAAAGAAAAGTTAATTCTGTTAAAAAAAAAGTAAGTTTAATCAGAGGAAAGTGTTTTCCTTTTGATAAAGAAAGGAAAACACTTTCCTTTCTTTACATCTTCTCAGATCACTGTCTCTCTCTGTCTCTTTTCAAAAACAATTGAAGCATCTCTCTGTCTCTTTTCAAAAAAAATTGAAGCAGGAACAATTGAAGTATATCTTTGGAAATTTCAGGTATTTTTTTCCCTCTATTATTTCCTTTATGTTTTTATCTTCTTCGTTTAGATCTATAAGAATTATGGCATAAATCCTTTGATCTTCTTGTTTAATTTGTTGTGTTTCTCTATGTTTTTTTCCATATTGTTCAAATAAACCATGATAAATCTGCTACCTGTCATATTTTTTCCATAACACAGTTTTCTTCTTCATCTTACCTCGTCACATTCGGCTAGTTCAAAACAAACCAAATTCATCAAGCAAGCCATAAAAAGCATATTTTTTCCATGACATAGTTTTCTTCTTCATCACTCACATTCGGCAGCTCACGTTTGTAACAAAACAAACCAAAAAAACAATTACTTCTCTTTTCTCCCGATTGTCGTCCACCTTTCCTCCTCCTTTTGTAATATCCATTGTGGAGGCAACTATGGATCCAGCCACCATATCCACTCCCCTCTCAAAAAAAGACTCATGTTTCCATAACATAACTAAGGGATTATGCCCGGGTGGAAGCACAAAGAGAGAGTGGCAAAGTAAAAGGAAGGGGGGAATCAGTGAATGTGTTGAAAACCAACCCTTGCTCTCTTTTTTTCTTAAGTCCCAGCGTTATCAGTACAAGTAGTCGGGGGGGAGAGGGAGGAGAACTGGGAAGGAGGAGCAGATTTTTGAGGTCCAGCCCCCTTGCCCCTTGAATCTTTGATCTTTGTCCTGCTTCTTTGTGCACAAAAAGAAGAAGAAGTTAAGGAATTAGAGAAAGAATAGGGGAATGGCAAGAGAGAATAAATGACGAGAGAGAACAAGGGAATTAGAGAAACCGAGAGGGCACAGGGGAATTAGAGAAACCGAGAGGAAACAGGGGAACAAGGGAATTAGAGAAACCAAGAGGGAACAGGGGAACATCTATTGTTTTATTTTGCTATATTTATAAAGGCTGGAATCTCTCTCTCCCATAATGTATAAATGTGCTTGTTTTATATTGCTTTGATTAATTCATGATTAGTGTTTGATTATATTTGTTACATATGGATAAATTTATGGGACCATGCCGGTAATTATATGGATTTCATTACACAATGTCTATTAATCGTTGTGAACTTATGAATTGTATAATTTTCAAAACGGTTTTATCATCGAGAAATTGAATTTTATGGTCTTAAATAATATATTTTAAGACCTTGTTTGTTCAAGGAATCAGATATCATTGCCATAACTATTATACATTGTCAGCTTTTTTTAGCATAAGTTATTGTATTAATTATGTAAGTATTTTATATGCCTTTTTTAATATTTATTTCCCCAAATTTTTAGATTTTGTTTTCAGAAAACTTCACTTTCATATTATGGATAGTAAGATAATTCATGCAATATGTATGGGAGCAGCTGTAACTGTGATAACTACAGTGGTAGCTATTATTAAACAAGAAAGAAATAGAATTTATATACCAAGAGAACCACGTATAAATGCAATTGCTCAACGAGAATTCTATATTGACAACATTTTGAATCGAGGTGATAGACATTGTGTTGAACAAATTCGTATGAAACCTGTTGTCTTATATAGATTGTGTGATGTTCTCACAAGTCATGACCTATTACGATCAACTCAAAATGTGTCTATTAGGGAGCAAGTAATTGTGTTCTTACAAATTGTAGGCCAAAACCAAATATTTTGTTTTATTAGTGGTATATACTATAAATCTGTTGAAACTATCCATCGTTACATTAGAATTGTTTTAAAAGTAGTTCTTAAGTTATACAAACATCTTATTAAAGATCCAGAGGATACAGTTCCAGCAGAGATAATGAATAATCGAAGATTTTATCCTTATTTTAAGGTATGAGAACAATATCAATATTTTTATACATTAATTAATTACATCTAGAAGAAAAAGGTTATAAATTATTTTTTCATGTTTATATAGGATTGTATGGGAGCAATTGATGGTACTCATGTTCCTGCAAATGTTCCTGTTAAGATTCAAGGAAAGTTTTGAGGTCGAAAAGAAGGAACAACACAAAATGTTTTACCAGCTATAACTTTTGATTTGAAGTTTATATATGTTTTAGCTAGCTGAGAAGGAAATGCACATGATTCATGGGTTTTAGGTGATGCATTATCAAGACCTAATGGTCTAAAAATTTCAGAAGGTATATAATAAAGTATGTATTATATGCAATAAACATATAAAATGTCTTATTAGATAAAGATAGTAATAGGTTTTTTTTTTAATTTGTAGGGAAATATTATCTTGGTGATGCTAGTTACGGTATTCGAAAAGGAATCATTTCTCCTTTTCGTGGAGTTCGATATCATTTGAATGAGTTTACAGAACGTTCACCAGAAAATAAAAATGAGCTATTTAATCTTCAACACTCTTCATTGAGAACCGTTATTGAGCGAGGGTTTGGTATTTTGAAGAGTTGTTTTAGATCAATTGATGGAAAATCTTTTTTGTCTTACGGAACACAAGTAGATGTTGTGCTTGCATGTTGTATTATTCATAATCATATAATAGAAGTTGTTCCTTATGACTTTCTTATGGAAGAAATATGTTCGAAAAGTGAACCAATTAGACGAACAATCAACTTAAGTCAACGAGAGGAAGTGGAAGAGAATAGAGAGTGGATAACAAAAAGAGAAATGATTGTATCAACCATATGGAATGATTATATCACTCAAAGAAACTAGTAATTGAGTGTTAATTATATGTGTTTATTTTTATTATGTCTTGCTTGAGTTTGTATTATCTTTATTATGTATTTGGAGTAGATGTTTATTATAATTTCTTATGTATTTTATGTATTCTCTTTTAAATATTAATTGTAGTTTTTATATAAAATTTATTAAATCTAAATATTGTATGATTTTATTTTGTATAAATTTGTAATTTCTTTTTTGTAGAAATGAGTTCCACACATAATGAAAAATACAAGGGCAAGCACTTCACACGATCTAAGCCCATGTCTCACATGTTACTTGAGATATTAGCTGATGAGGCATTTAAAGGAAGCAAACCTTCTTCCACCTTTAAAGCAGATTCTTTTGTTAAGGTGGTTACAAAAATTAGCCAAAAGTTCAATGTGCAATGCGAGCCTAAGCATGTGGACAATCATCTCAAGACTGTGAAAAAAGAATCGGGAATAATAACCAAACTTAAAAATAAAAGTGGTTTTGGCTGGGATGATTGTTTGAAGATGATTACAGTTTCAAAAGATGTATATGATGAAGAAGTAAAGGTATGATAAATATTTATACTCTTTGTAATTTTTATATTTACTTTTGTTTCTAAAATGTTATACAAGGAACTAAAAAATTGCATATTCTAAACTTTATGAACAGGCACATCCCAATCATGACAAGTATCTCAATAAAAAACTTGATATGTATGAGGCAATGATAATTGTTGCTGGAAAAGACATGGCAACCGGAAGTTATGCCAAATCATATGCTGATGTCAACTTGGAAGAGAACACTGAAGAACAATTAATTCCAATTGAAAATGAAGGGGAATATGAAGAAACTTCTAAAGAAAAAGAGACATCTTTCTCTAGTACACAAAAGAGGCAACATAGGAAGAGAAATCGCATGTATGAAGATGATGGTGTTGAAAAGTTGTCTAAATAGATTCGAAATGTAGCATTTACAATTCAAAGCCTCAGCAAAAATCAACTTGATGTTAATGCGTTGTATACAGAAGTGATGAAAATTGAAGGCTTTGATGAGATCACTCTTGGGGATGCATTTGATTACTTGGTCCAAAATAAAATGTTGGCAAAAGTATTTATGGCAAAAAATGATAATTTGAGGAAAATTTGGGTTCAGAATTTTGTGAATGATTTGACTATGATAAGAAAGTATATGTTTGTTATTTGACAAGTATGTTTACTTGTTTAATTCGGTCTAACATGTTTATGTTTGTTAATTTGAACTAATATGTATGTATATGACATCGAAACTTAATATTTATGCATGACTATGTTTGATGTTAGATATTTATATTTATTTCTTGATGCTTATTTGATATATATTAAAGGGATATTAAAGGGATAATTGCCTATACTCGTAAAAAAAAATAATTTTTATCCAAAAAACCCATCAAAATATTTTTGTATTTATTTATCTTTTAAAAAAATCTTCATACAAAAAAAAACCCAAATATCTAGCTCTTACCATAAACTAATTTGGTTTTCATCATATGAAAAAAAACTTATTTTAAGCTTTTAAAATTGAAAAAATATATATTAATAGGTTTTACTTAAGAAATATTTTAAAATGTTATTTCTCTGTAATATGATATGACATATATAGTTATATTTTATAAAATAAGCTATATATGAATATAGGATATAATAAAAAGATTCATCACTATACTTTTTAGATTTCATTCTTTTATTGTAAGTGATTAAATATTTATATNAAATATTATATATATATTAGATAAACTTGAAAAAAATTAATTCATTAATAAATTATTTTCCAGTTTATTTTCCATAACATAACCAAACACTGGAAAGTGTTTTCCAGTTCATTTTTCATAACACTACCAAACATCGGAAAATAATTCACTTTCCACAAATTCACTTTCCCAGAAACCACTTTCTAAAAGGAAACAACTTTCCAGCAAACAAACGGATCCCTAATCAAACGTGTATTTGTATTATTCCATCATCTGTTATTTTTACTAACGATGGCCGACCAATTTATTCATCAATCACTTTGTACGATAATTATAACATTTTGGATATAAATTTCACGCAACCACCTGTTCAATAATTTAACATACTTTCTTCTGAAATTACAGTAGAATTTATCTTATACTTAGAAAATAATTCTCTCAACTTGCCCATTCAATATAACATTATTTCAATAAACCGGGAAATAATTTTCTCAACTCATCCATTCAACATGCCATTATTTTCATTTAGCAGAAAATAACTTTCTCAACTCGTCTATTCAAACAGGGCATTATTTCCATTTACCAGGAAATAATTCTCTCAACTCGCTCATTCAACAGGGCATTATTCTCATTAACCAGAAAATAATTTTTTGAACTCGCCCATTCAACAAGGCATTATTTTCATTTACCGGGAAATAATTTTCTTAACTCGCCCATTCAAACAAGATTTTATTTCCATTTACTGGTCTCAACTCGCACATTCAATATGACATTATTTCCATTAACTAGAAAATAATTTTCTGCAGGGTATTATTGTCATTAACCAGGAAATAATTCTCTCAACTTGCCCATTCAAACAAGACATTATTCTCATTTACCAGGAAATAATTCTCTCAACTCGCCCATCCAACAGGGCATTATTCCTATTAATCAAGAAATAATATTTTGAACTCGCCCATTCAGCAATGCATTATTTCCATTTACTAGAAAATAATTTTCTCAACTCGCCCATTTAAATAGGGCATTATTTCCATTTACCAGGAAATAATTCTCTCAACTCGGCTATTCAACAGAGCATTATTCTCATTAACCACGAAATAATTTTTTGATCTCGCCCATTCAACAGGCCATTATTTTCATTTACCAGAAAATAATTCTCTCAACTCAATAGGATATTATTTTTATTAACCAGGAAATAATTTTCTCAACTCACCCATTCAATAGGGCATTAAATTGCCTTTTTTTATTTCATAACTTTATACTAAAATTACAATCTACGAAAATTCCTTCTACAATCATTTGAAATAAGCTATTATGTTACTTCAAGGTGTTGAACACCCACCTCACGATACTATCCATTCACTAGTCAACATCATAGATATATGTTATCTTATCGTTCTCAATGTTCATATTTTCAGATATTTGTTATCGTCGTCATGGTCAAACATAACTCTCACACGATTATTGTCGTTGTGATTACTAATAATTCATATATAGAGTTCTGTCATTGTGGTTAACAATAAATTATAACCATCTTACTACTATTTCATCCATCACATTTTATAACATATTACATTTTGCCCATGTAATTTATAACAACTATATATCAACTTCTATCTTGAAGGCCTAAGCTTTAAATTAATAATAACAATAATAATAAACAATACAACTTGCATTCCAATATAAATCTACATTTATAAACCATGTATGGATAAAATATTAAAATGCAAGGGAAGGTCAATTCCCTTACCTTTATTCCTCATATCAAACTCCCAAGAGTCATGTTCAATTCTGTATGTTTTTCCCTACAACTCTTAATTAATAATAACCATTAGTGTTTACACCATTAATTTAATTGTACATAATATTTCACAATCACATAAGTTCTCATTCCATGCATTTTATATTTTCATGCACATTTCAAGGCACTTATTGATTTCCAAACATACATACATACATTTATTTATTTATATGTATTCACAAATATATTTTAAATTCTTCCACATACATTCATTTGCTCCTTCAAGTATGCTTCAACGCTTTAAGATTTAACCTTCATCTTTATTCATATATTAACTCATCATTCAATTCCCACTCCATCTCTTGTATTTAGATAAAATAATCAAACTTACAATAACACGTATTTAAACCATTCTTGCAAGGGTTTTCATTCAACACATAATATTTGGGTTTAACTTAATCTATTAACATATTTAACACCATTATTCAACACAATACCAAAATTTTCCAATCATCTTCCACAAGATCCCATCTTGACCGAAACCCCCCTCACACCCGTTAAGGGTACTTTCCCAACTTTTCTTCAGAATTTCCACTCAATTTCATTTATAATACATGCCATAACAATTAATTCCTACAAACATTACACTTTTAACGCAATTATAAACAAAACCCTAACATTCCAATACATTCATCCCATTGTAACATCTATCATGCTGTTTTGGCTATTTAATCATCCTTACTCAAAACTATCTTACAATCACATATATTACTCAACCATAACATGTAAACATTAAATTCTTAGCCATTATCTTATTTCTCAAAAATTTCCATATTAACAACTTAGTTCACTTTTGTCATAAACACATAATTCATTCATCTTCCACTATTTATTATGGAAACACAATAAATTTCCTGCCAAAACACATTTGGATGCATTAAACTAACCATTTAATACATTTAATTGCCAAAACTTCATTCTTAAATTTTCCTACATATCCATCATAACAAATAACTTTATACTAACTAACAATTCTACAAGTATAGTATTTACTTAGGGCTTCTACTAACCAATTTCTCCCTTTCCAACCAAGCCAAATTTCCTTCCATAGTACCCCCTATTGGTTGGCCATTACAACCAAGATTTCTAAACTTTCCATTCAATTTTTTTTATCATTTAAACTCATTATCATCACATAATTGAACAAGTAATACATTAAAAACAAACATTCTCATAAATCCATAAACCCTAGAATTTGTATAATTTAGGAATTTTCATTCCCTACACTAAAAACATGATTAATAAAAAAATCTAATCATGAAAACAACTTACCCAAGGTTTTTTAAACATAACCCAAGTGTTCTCACATAAGCCAGTTTACCATTCCTACGTACTCTTCAAAATACTTCACTTTCTCTCTCTTTTTTCTCATAAACCTAGCTCTTAGAATCTTTCATTTCCCTCTTTTCTTCCCTTATTTCTCTATATCTATCCATTTAAAGTGAATTTCTCAAGAAAATTTGGATAAAAATGAAGAAAAAGCTCTCTTAGTTTTTCTTTTCTTCTCTTCCTCCTTTTATTTTCCATTTCAGTTGGCAATTAGTTAAGGAAGAAGGAGCTGACTTCTCCACATATTTATTTAAAAGACTAAATTACCCTTAATGAGTCTTTATCAATTTCATTTCATTTTTTTGTTTGGCTCACATTCCTCTATAGCCTTTCGAACTTCAATTGTCCTAAAATTTTAACCCAATCTAAGACAACATGTCAGGAGGCTACTCATAAAGTTAAAGCCCAATTCAACAGTCGGATTAAGAGTTATACCCGATAGCATAAAATTGGTCAGATGTAATTTTTTTTTTGCCAAAAATCTGAATTTTGTACTATTTTATCTACTTAAATCATCCAGATTTGTAATTAATTCATTGGTTACTTCCATCCTTATTTATAATACAAAATTTCCTTAACTTTTGTTTCCTTTCGGGTTAAAAACTGCGCGATTGCACACAAGTTTTTACTGGTAGTCAAAATCATTTCCATGTATAACCATACATTAATTCATTTGAAAATTCTAGAATACTTTTATAAATATTTCCACCTTAAAATTTTAATATTTTTTTCCCTTTTTTTCCATACTTTTATTTTTAATTCAACACACGAACATTTATTTCAAATTTACAAAATTCAAAGTCACCTTTTTAATTCTAGTACTTAATTTACTCATTTAAAATAATTTTTTCTTATAAATTTCATGGATTTTATCCAGGGGTTTACAGGACTGGTTTGGCTCAATTTTGGGGAAGTTACAATGATGCAACATCATTAACCATACTAGAGCATATAAGATAAGATTAGAGAGCTCGAGGTTTGTTTGAATTATTAGTAGCTGAAAACAGAATAAATAACTACTCATCCCTGATTATCATAAAAATGGGTGTATATATATATATATTCAAAGGCTTAAATTTAACATAGAGACTAAAGAGATAACCTAGGAAGTGGATTGTGAAGGAATTGGAAAAAATAAAGATAGTGATAGAAAGTTTGTAATATGAACTCAAAATGAACCAAAGTTCCAATAAAAAGTTAGATAAGGCTAATAAATTTGTTATAAAGAAACACACTTGTTTGATTAAATTATAAATAGATGATAAAATTAATGTAATTGATTTAAGAAACTATGTTGAAGAAGTGGAAGCCCACCACCAAAGACAAGAGAAGCACTAGAGGAACCTTCACACTACCTTGATTAGGACTAATGATGATAATGTGGTAAATTTATAAGTTATAAGATACAAAGCAATAAGGGTGTTCTTGAAAACTGAGAGGTTACTAAATGTCACTAGTCGCATTGTTGATTAGGAGTTGGATTACAGATATAGAAAATATGAGATTTATTTAAGACAATGTTAAAACTTTCTAAAATGAATAGTTATTTATAGCAAGGTTTGGAGAACTTTAAATTGAGATGTAATAATTAATCAGATGTAATAGTTATAGGATGGAATAACTATAGGTGAAATAGTTGTAAATTTAATAGTTATAGGTAGTGAGAAATGGAAACTACCGTGTATCACCCTATTATGAATAAATAAAGTTTCAAATTTTTCTTTATGCTAATGTATATGTCTTGTAGTCAATCGATTGTTTATATGTAACATTGATTTTATTCATGCGAAAACATATTTATTATTAATAAATATTTTATTTATCTTTAATATTTATTTATGTTTGATTAATGAATTTAATATTTTATTAATGAATCTAGAGTAAAGATAAAGTTCTTGAGACAAAAAATGCTCTGTAAATAAAATTCTAAAATGGTTATAATTATGAGATTCCTAATGCATCAAATACTTATTCCTAAATATTCTTGGTCGGTACTTTATTAAGACTATACATTAATTAGAGTTGTTAAGACTAATACATATTATGTTTTCTTTATGAAAAGAAGCAGTTATTCTTATAAGTTAAGGTATAAGGAAAATTTATAACTAATATATAGGTGTTTGTCATATGACATGTATATCAAACTGACCCGTATAAAGATTACTTTTAAAGAGATCATATGTGCCTATGAAAAGGCTCATATGATAGTTTTGTAAGTGATTTTTAGACTTAAGATCACTCAGTTATCTTATATAAGGAATGTTATACTTTATTCCTAATTACATGTTGTTTTAATCAAGGGTAACAAATGGGTAGATATTAATTATAACATGAACTATATGAATGTATTTGAGTGACTAAGAGAGGATTTATCACCCTAAGTGAATTAGAGAAAATATTCTACATGTTCTCAAATAGTATTGTTTGGAAATTGTTTGCACACGGTGGAATAAAATTTGAAAAAAGTTTCAAATCTTATCTAAAGGATCAATAACTATAGTGTTGAGAACAAACATGATTTGTGTAAATCACGAGATAAAATCATGTAAATTCTAATAGGAACATAATAAATTAAAATAAAAACTTTTATGATTTATGGTGAAAATCCCTAGAATATTATTATAAAATTTTAGATGAAATAAAGGATAAATATGTATGTAAAAAATTTTGACAGTTAGAGATTTGACAAAAATCACATGTAAGATAATTAATGAAAGGTATTGCTGTAAATAAAATGAAAAATTTTCTTCCCCTTTTTATTGCCAAAGTTGATAGTATTGGAGAGAAGGGAGAGCTTGTACTTTCTCTTAAAAAAACCAATTTTCATAAATATTTGTTAGTGAGATTATTACCCCAAAATCAAATCTTAATTAGTATATTTTAGTGAAAGATTAGAAGAAGAGAAGCTATTGAGAGAAAGCCAATAACTAAAGATGAAGAGGGAATTCTTAGGATTTATTGCAAAAAGCTCCTTAAATTGGGTCAATTGATTGTGGTAAAACATTAATTTTTAATTGGGTTCACATTTTTACATGTTTTGGTAGGGGAATTGGATAATCCTGAATTATAATATTTCTAGGGTTTATACATGTTTACGGGAAAGGTGTTTGGTTTAGTTCTTGAATGTATTAGTGTGGAATTTTTTTTGTTAAATAACAAATTAAAGAGATATTAAAACAAGTTATTGATATTAAACTTCATCAGTGGTCAACCATAGATGAGAAGTTCGGGGGATTTGGTAACTTGATTTAATTGTGTGAAAGTGTTGTAATTGGGGTTGAGATAACACGTTGAAGGAATGAATTGTAGAAATTTAGGACCAACCATGGGCTTAAACCATTAAGGCTAAAATTTTAGTTCTTGAAATTGGAAAGGGAATTAAAAAAATTACAAGGATCTTAATTTGTTTTGTGTTATGATAATGATTAGATGCTTGATTTTATTGAGATGTTAAAATTGAATTAATTAGGTATTGGTGGTATAGTTTGTTAAATATGGCTGAAATTGATAGTTGTGAAGGAGGGAAATTTTTGAAACCTTGACTTTGATTTAGGTTATTTTGTAATAATTAGATGATTTGAATGCTTAATATGGTTTGAGTTATATGTAGTGTGTTTTGGAATGGTTCAATTCTATGTAAAGGGTGGTTTTAATAGAATGCCTACCATGCATTTGATGACATAAGTTGTTGTGTTTGAAATTAAATGTGTGTATGCATTGTTGAGCCAAATGTGTTGGAAAAAAATAAGGTTAAAGGAAACATGAAATTTGGTTAGATTTTAGAGATGTGTTGTATGAATTATTAAGTATATAAAGGCTATTATGTGATTTTGGAATCTTTGTAAGAAAATGATTTTGAAATAATAAAATAGTCATTGCCACACTTGAAAACTATATAGCTGTCCATTAAAGATCCTTGTAGAAATAAAAAAGCTTCCAAAATTAGCTGCTGAATATCCTTGTATCATTAGAAAAAGAATACTCCTCAAATAGAAAGTTTACAAGTCAAAAAACAACAAATAGCAAAATTCATATTGCTGATCTATATTGTGGAACCTTATATAACTCCGATTGACTTGAAACTTTAACCCAATATAGACCAATATGTCTGAAAACTTCTGGTAAGATTGCAACCCAATCCAACATTTGAATCAAGAGTTATGATTAATAGTGTAAAATTAAACAATAGACACAATTACGCTAGAATTTGAATTTTCTTATTTAAACTTTTCTTGGATCGTGTCACCCATATAATATAACTCATAATCCAAGATGTACCTCAAATATTTGATTAACTAATTATTATTTTTCAATGATCCATACTTGAATTACTAGTAAATATACTCAGTTTGCTAAAGTATGCAATATCAACCATTATATTATTCATAACATCTATCAAGCTCAACTCTTAATTATTCAAGAATATTCCAATTAATCTATTATCTTACCTTTATTTTTTAGATAGATGCATATTTATATCCATTGGTGTTTTCATAGTGTATTTGCTACCTTTTGAAAATTTATCAAGAATTTCCTCAACTTAATAAAAATGGGACAATATTAATCCATTATATGTTCTATTAATTTTTATTCATAGCATAACATTTACAATAGCTAAATCTTTCTTGTCAAACTTATTAATTAATATTTTTCTTATTTGACTTGATTATATAATTATTATTGATCAACATAAGGATATTATTCATATAGAGACATACAATGACACAATATTTATCTCTATTTTTCAAATAAATAGCTTTAACAACTTCATTGATTTTGAACTCATTTGATAACATAACCTCGTCAATCTTTTCAAGTCATTATTTAAGTACTTGTTTCAAACTACATAATGATTTGACAAACTTAAAGACTTTATTTTCTTTCCCATTCATAAAAAAACTCATAGATTGTTCCATGTAAACCTCTTCTTTAAGGTCACTAATTAAGACAATTGTTTTATATCCATTTGATGTATTTCAAGCATGTTAAAAATTTCAATTCTTTAACAACCAGTCTTGCTTTGTATTTATCAATAGTTTCAAAAACTTTCATTTTTTTAAAGAAACACTTATTCATAATGGATTTTATTTTATTATTGATTGTATACTTTAAATGAAAAGTTTCAGGATAAGACATTGCTTTAGAGTATGTCTAAGATTTATTTTCTAACAAGTATATTAGAAAATCAGGACCAATTATTTTATTCATTTTGCCATTTTATTCATTATAGGCTTAACTTTATTATCTTTTGATTGATGATGACTACTTAAGTCAGCCTCAATTATTTTTTAGTGAACAATTTTCTTACATTTTTTTTTAATAAAAACACATCTTCAAAAAATATAACATTTTTTGAATGTTTTTAATAATTAACTTGTATTAAGAAATTGATATGTACTATTATTATAAGTTACCTGATAAAAATACAATCCATGGTTTTATAATTTTATATACTATGATCTTTTTGGATATATAAAGGAGAAATATGTATATTAACTTTTCATTAATCTTGCTCATCTATCCCATATTTGTCAAATAGAGTGCAAATATCCTTTGTAAGATATAAGAAGAACTTTCCACCAAATTACTAGTATATATATATAAAGAAAAAAAAATAGATGTTTGTTGCCTCCCACAAACTCAAATTAAAATCCTTCCACCTAAAAACTATATGATAGACAATTGATATGTTTTGCTTCCAAGATTTCCTCAGCAATTATTACATTTTGAAATTATGAACCAACCTTTCAAACACACAAATCTCTCATTAGAATTAAAAAAAAAAGCTCAAAAAGAAATTTTTACAAAAAAATAAAATAAAAAACCTTTAAATTCACCCTTGTGTGTGTTGACTACTCATTTATATGCTCATATTTTTTAATCAGTATGTTTTCTAAATTGTTTTTAATAATCTCTATATTTATTTAGTTAACTCAATATATAGTTAATTTCTATCCAATCTCATTATTAACTACGCATGGTAATTATATAGCATTATCAAATACACAATTCATGAGATGAATTTCAGATTTATTTATTTATTTACACAAGCAAATGAATTGTCTTAGAAATATATTAAAAATATTTTTTAAATAAAAACTCTTATAAAAATATCTATAATGTGACATTTGCATGTGCAGTTAACATGGAGATTTTATGGAAGTTAAATATTGAATTAATTTAATAAAATTAGATAATAAAATTTAATTGAATGAATTTAAAGAGAACATAAAAATTAATTGATTAAATTAAGAATATTGCAGGAGAGATGAACAATTCACACAAACATATGAGAAAATTTAGTAGTAACAAAGAAGGCGGATGTTATTACAAGACAGAGAGAGCCCAGTTAATAAATCACAGCCCAGCAAAATAAACCTACCGAGATCCGTCTACCATAACGAGCTCGCAATCTACAGAACCAGAACCCCTTCAAAAACCTTTCCCTCCCTCCCTCCCTCCCTCTCTCTCTTCTACTTCTAGGTATGCAGCACCTTCTCTTCTTCCTTTCTTGCCTTCATTTTTGCGTATGTATATTGTTTCGCGATTCAGTTTCTATTTACACAAGCTGTACACTTGGAATACTTTCGTTACGACTGAATGGTTACTATCCTAGTTACTTTCCTGTATCGTCATTAGTATGGAGTTTTAAGAAATGGGTTATTCGATTTGTAGAGAGAATTAGACACCCTGATGCTAGGTTGAGCTTGTTAAGTTACCGCGTTTATGTGTTTGTTGTTTTCAAGTTGCATGAGGTAAAAAGGTGAGATTTGAAGTTTAGTTCGAGTGGTAAAAAGGGGTCAGTGAGATTGTAGCCTTCTTTTTTTTCTTAACTTTTCTTAATCAGAGATTATAATGGTGTTGTTTTTAATGTTGATTGATACAAAATGAGAAGAATTTTTAAGCACAAATTTAGTTGGTATTCACTGGGTTTTGTGGAAGTTTAGCTGATTCGGCGGTGTTTGTGTTTTGTTATTGATTTGGTTTATTATTTGGTATGGCAGGTTAAAGTGGTGACATGGACGACAATTTATATGATGAGTTTGGGAACTACATTGGTCCGGAAATAGAGTCTGACCGAGAGAGTGATGGAGAGGAAGAAGATGAAGAACTCCCAGACAAGCCTCATGAGGATGAGGAGGAATCTGATGGTGAGGACGCAGTCCATGCTTCCAATGGGTGGCTTGCTGCTTCTGATGATGTTGATATGGATAACCAAGTTGTTCTTGCTGAGGACAAGAAGTACTATCCAACTGCGGAGGAGGTTTATGGTCCAGGTGTTGAAACGTTGGTTAATGATGAAGACGAGCAGCCTCTTGAGCAACCAATAATTAAGCCTGTTAGGAACATCAAGTTTGAGGTTGGGGTTAAGGACTCTTCAACTTATGTTTCCAGCCAGTTTCTTGTTGGTCTCATGTCAAATCCCTCTTTGGTTCGTAATGTTGCCCTTGTGGGGCATCTACAACATGGGAAGACAGTTTTTATGGACATGTTGGTTGAGCAAACGCATCATATGCCCACTTTTGATTTAAATAGTGAGAAGCATATAAGATACACAGATACAAGGATCGATGAGCAAGAAAGAAGGATATCTATCAAGGCAGTTCCAATGTCACTCGTTCTTGAGGATAGCAATTCAAAGTCGTACCTCTGTAACATCATGGACACCCCTGGTCATGTCAACTTCTCTGATGAAATGACTGCTGCACTCAGGCTTGCTGATGGTGCCGTGTTGATTGTGGATGCAGCTGAAGGAGTGATGGTAAGAATTGTTTTCAGTTCAATTTTGCTAAATTCATTACAAAAATAGTACGTTCATATCCTATTATGATTTTATCCACACTTATGTGTATTAATTTGCGAAGTCCTTTTCCTTAGATAGTAAATTCATCAATCATGATGAGTTCAATACATAACATATTCTAGTCTTCTGCCCAATAGACATGAAGTCTGCAAATGGTTTTGTCCATGATTGGGCCAATTGCAGCAACAAGGCTATAATCTTCTATTGTTTGACTTGTGTCAACTTGTTCTCAAAACCATGCACCTATAGATCGTGTTTAACATTTGAAGATGCTATTTCATGATATGTTGTTTCTATGTGTGAACGAGCTTGGTCTAGCTGCTTGATATGACAATTTTTTTTTTTTTTTTGCTTAGGTAAACACAGAGAGGGCCATACGCCACGCAATTCAGGAACAGCTGCCTATTGTTGTTGTGATCAATAAGGTAATTCCCTCTACCACTGTCTCTATTGGCACGTCCAATTTGATTTTTCAAATATTTTGATTGGTTCATGAAGTGTTCTTTGCATAAATTTTGTTTTGAAGGTTGACAGGCTCATAACAGAGCTTAAATTGCCCCCAAAGGATGCTTACCATAAGCTAAGACATACCATAGAAGTCATTAATAACCATATATCTGCTGTCTCTTTGACTGCTGGAAATGTCCAAGTTATAGATCCAGCTGCTGGAAATGTTTGTTTTGCTGGTGCAACCGCAGGATGGTCCTTCACTTTGCATTCCTTTGCCAGATTGTATCTCAAACTCCATGGTATCCCATTTGATGCTGATAAGTTTGCGTCTAGTCTCTGGGGCGATATGTATTATCATCCTGAGGACAGGGCTTTCAAGAAGAAACCTCCTGCTAGTGGAGCAGAAAGATCGTTTGTTCAATTTGTGCTGGAACCTCTTTACAAAATATACAGCCAAGTGATTGGAGAACATAAAAAAAGTGTTGAGTCTACTCTTGCTGAGTTTGGCGTTACTCTTCCTAATTCAGCTTATAAATTAAATGTCAGACCTTTGCTAAGATTGGCTTGCAGCCAAGTTTTTGGCTCAGCCTTAGGCTTCACTGATATGCTTGTTAAGCATATACCTTCGGCTAGGGATGCTGCTGCTAGAAAGGTTGATCATACCTATACTGGGCCCAAAGACTCAATGATTTACCATGCCATGGTAGATTGTGATCCTTCTGGCCCCTTAATGGTTAATGTGACCAAACTGTATCCTAAGTCAGATTGCAGTTCCTTTGATGCTTTTGGTAGGGTTTATAGTGGTAAAATTATGACAGGGCAGTCTGTAAAAGTTTTGGGAGAAGGCTATTCACCAGAGGATGAGGAGGACATGACAGTAAAAGAAGTGACCAAACTATGGGTATATCAAGCTCGGTATAGGTTACCCATAAGCATGGCACCTCCTGGTTCCTGGGTTCTCATTGAAGGTGTGGATGCTTCAATTATGAAAACTGCAACTCTCAGTAATGTGAATTATAATGAAGAAGATATATACATATTTCGACCTCTTCAGTTCAATACTCTCCCAGTAGTTAAAACCGCCACTGAGCCTCTAAATCCAAGCGAGTTGCCCAAGATGGTGGAGGGTCTTAGGAAGATCAGTAAAAGCTATCCTCTGGCCATAACTAAAGTCGAGGAGTCTGGGGAGCACACTATTCTTGGTACTGGAGAGTTGTACTTGGATTCTATTATGAAGGACCTTAGAGAGCTCTATTCTGAAGTGGAAGTGAAGGTATCTATTTCTCATAATCCTATTTAATATACTTCTGTTATTTATTCTGCTCTTTCCTATGGGATGCTCTTAGTTTTAATGCATTTTCATCTTTTCTAATGCTTCATGTCAAATGTAGGTAGCCGATCCTGTTGTCTCATTCTGTGAAACAGTGGTGGAGTCTTCATCAATGAAATGCTTTGCTGAAACACCCAACAAGAAAAATAAAATAACCATGGTAAAGAAGGCCACAAGTTTTATTTGATCTAGTTTGGGCCTTTCTATTTCAATGCTGTGGACTTTTAATTTAGTTAATCTGAAATGGTTCTTAACTTTATAGATAGCTGAGCCATTGGAAAAAGGGCTTGCAGAAGACATTGAGGATGGTGTTGTAAGCATTGACTGGAACCGGAAGGCTCTAGGTGACTTCTTCAAGACAAAATATGATTGGGATTTGCTCGCAGCACGATCCATATGGGCTTTTGGCCCTGATAAGCAGGTAATCTAGATGCTTAATGTACTCGCAGAACAATTTACCTGTGATTTAATTTTTTCAAATGATCTGTGATCAAATCCTGCTCATATTGTGATACTCTAATTCACTCATTTTTCCATGATTGGATTAAACAAACTCAATTAATCTTATTTGACATTGATATCTGCAGGGACCTAACATTTTGCTTGATGACACGCTTCCTACTGAAGTGGACAAGGGATTACTGGGTGCCGTGAAGGATTCTATTGTTCAAGGGTAAACTGGATTGTTCAAGGGTAAACTGGAACTTTCTTCTTTTTGTTTACCTTTTAACCAAATGCCTAACTAAAGCCTTCATGTTCTTTTGGATAGGTTTCAGTGGGGTGCACGAGAAGGACCACTTTGTGATGAACCAATCAGAAATGTTAAGTTCAAGATAGTTGATGCTAGGATCGCGCCTGAACCACTTCATCGCGGATCTGGTCAAATAATTCCAACAGCTCGGCGTGTGGCCTATTCAGCTTTTCTCATGGCAACCCCAAGGCTCATGGAACCAGTATATTATGTGGAGGTACTTGATACTTGTATCATATCAAAGAAATATGCATATTTAAGGGAGAATGGATATATAGAGTTTTGCTTCTTGTAAGTGTAACTAAAGGAACAAGAACAGCAATGGAATATGATGAGTTTGGCAGAAAGCTGAGTAGAATGCTCATCCTCAGCTTGCATAATGTCCTTTTACTTTCTTCTGAACAAATGCAATTAGCTCATTTCATGAGATAGGGTTTCTTGTTTGGATTGTTCTTACTAAATGTGCTTTTGTTGTTCCAGATACAAACACCAATTGACTGCCTCACTGCAATTTATACAGTGTTATCTCGCAGACGTGGGCATGTTACAGCCGATGTTCCTCAGCCTGGGACTCCTGCTTATATTGTTAAGGTGATGGAAGCACTTTGCATACCCAGCTTACCTACTGATGGTTTTATATAAGTATTTATATGCAGATGGTCGACACACACCCTCAAACACTTAAACTTTTCTCTTATTCGTTTCTAATTTTTAACAATTGGAATTCAGGCATTTTTACCAGTCATAGAATCATTTGGTTTTGAGACGGACTTGAGGTACCATACCCAAGGGCAAGCATTTTCCCTATCAGTGTTTGATCATTGGGCTATAGTCCCTGGAGATCCCCTTGATAAGAGCATTGTTCTGAGGCCACTTGAGCCTGCACCAATCCAGCACCTTGCCCGTGAATTTATGGTGAAGACAAGGCGTCGCAAGGTATACCCCTCTCCCTCCTCCCAGTCTCTCTCTCTCTCTCTCTCTCTCTCTCTGTTATGTGGACGACTTCTTCAAGCTTGCAGAACATCTCCGTATTGAATTTATTATTTTTTCTGAGCTGCATGAGAATTCCAAATCAAGCAAAGTGCTATATGGAAATGGTTTAATTATAATCTCCTATGCTGTTAATGGATAAAACCAATAATCATCTTGTAATACTTTTTATTTCAATTCGATATTCCAGGGAATGAGTGAAGATGTGAGCATTAACAAGTTCTTCGACGAAGCTATGGTGGTTGAGCTGGCTCAGCAAGCAGCAGATATATTCATCAACAAATGACGTGAATTCCAATGTGGGTGGTGCTTATTTGGCCGTGGACCATTGCTGAAGCACTTCTTTTCTTTTATGCAATTTTTACCCCTTTCTTGACATACGTTGAAACGTGGTTGGCAGATAGTAGTGTAGACTGATATGCCGAGCATCCGGTCCAGAACGCCACTAACAAGAAGAAAGGATGCGCGATGAGTAAATTCGAAGTTTTTGATGTTCGGTGCAATGTTGTATGATATTCCTTGCTAGTGACGCGAGAATTCTCTATTATTGAGCCCAGTATGTTGGTAATGCAAGCCAGGTTGGGTTATTTGTTCAAAGATCTCTCGTGATCGGTTCGGTCACCTTAAGCCTCACCGGCATGCTTCCTCTCCTTCGCTGTCTGGGCTTGGAGGCCTCCAAACATCCTGGCCTCGGATTAAAACCTCAATATCGAAGTGGAGGGACACAAATAATTCAATAACAGACCGTACTAGAAGTTTGACACGTGTCTGACATTGGGTTAATATATATATTTTTTAATTTTAAAAAAATATTAAGAATATAAAAAATATTTTAATAGTGTTATTAAATTTAATTAAGAGTGTTAACTTTTAAATCTTCACTCAACTCTTTGCTAGATGGTCTGATAACTATGCTAAAATAATAAAAAATAAGCTTGAAAGCGTTAATTATAATATTTTTTTTTATCTTGTTTAATAAACCAATTAATTGATTCTTAAAATTTTAAAAGATTCACTTTTGCATTATTATTTTTGAATTTTATTTTTGACTCAAACGCATGGGTATGACTACCATGTTAGATCCATATGCTTTTTTTTTTTTAAATATAGAAATTCACTTGTAATTGTTTTAAAAATATATTTATTTTGTATTTTCATTTTTATCTTTTTAATCAAATATATTTTTATCTTTTCTATATATTTTTTTTATTTTGAGACATTAACAACATGCATCCCTAAAATTCACTTAATTTTTTTTATTAATCTTTAATTTTAGTGAAGAAATCATATATAAAATTGCACAAATTAAGATAGTCATAAAGGTCAATAAATCTTTTATATATAATATTTTCTTTTCTTGCAACATATTGTATCAATTCAAAAGTCTAAAAGTTTTCTTATGATCATATATTTCAATTTTTTGTATATACTAATAGTTATAATGTAGAATAAACTTTTCTTGTAACAAACTTTGACAATTAGATCATGCAACAACATCACAAATTTAAAAAAAAAGCATGAACCTTTTAAAAAACTATCCATCATTTGAATGGAAACATAAAATTAATATTTTTATCCACAATGCATACAAAAAAAGAAAGTTTATTTTTGAAGACTTGAAATAAATCAATTAAAACTCAACATTTTTTTTCCATTCTTTCCTCTTTGAATATAACAAATTTATAAAATAAATTGCACAAACAAAAAAGAGTTTGCAGTTAAGTTCTACTGCATATGAATGAAAAATCCTGCTTAAATGAGGCACTGTTTGTTTTTGCAGTCCAATCATGCTTTTGAAAAATTTTAAATTTTTTGACTCAAGCACTTGGGTCTAGCATGGTTGCCACGCAAAGCGCTTAGGTCTAGATCGAAGCGCTTTGAGTTTGACAAACCATGCTAGACCTAAAGTGTTTGGGTATGCCAAACATACCTGATTTAACAAATAACAAACAAAGATGATAATTATGCACTCTAGTTGTCAGGAAAGTGCAAGGAAAGAAAAAACACAGACAATTGATCACTAGCGGCAATCCAATCATTATCTGTCTATACATGCCACACCGTATGGAAGATGACACAATTGCGCATCTAGTGAGACATTGGATGACCAGAGTTGGCCATCGGAAAGCGTCTTACACGCTTTCTTAATGGCGCGACCCATTCGTTATGGAAGAATAAGAAAGCCAAAGAAACGTCTCGTGAAAAGATGAGAAATTGAAAGTGAAACTACTATTACAATCCACAGTAAAATATCTTTCAATCTATAATGATTTCCCCACACAATTTAGCTTTTGTTATAATATGTCTGTCATCTAATAACCTGGGATAGATTTGATAAGATCTATTAGATTGTTTCATTGTGTTTTAGCGAGTGTTGTTAAGAGAGTATCCTAGGTAAATTAGTTGGCCTAGGTGCGGCCTGGATATGCACTTGAGATCTACTCGAAGGAGATGAAGATGTTAATGTAAGCCTTTTCTTTTATTATGAAGTTGACGATGCAAACCTTTTTTTCTCTTCAAATCTTCAACCTAACAAAAAATTAAAAAAAAAGGAAACAAACCCATCAACTTAAATTAGAAAGGGGAAACATATAAGGGCTTGAATCATTAATAGAAGTCTAACATCCTTGAATGGTCATTTTTCATTTTAAATTGGATGGAATCAACTCTTGTATTTTCAATGGAAGGTGATTTGATCCCCTTTGTCCAACTCCATTACTAATTACAAGAAATATATATTTTGCATAAAATATTTTATAAGAAAATTAATTAAAATAAAATACTTTACAAACCCTAAACATAACAAAAAGGTCTGACTGATATTTAAATTTACTTTATTTATTGAAAATATTTCCAACCTGTAAAATTTCATAAAATATTTTACAAAAAAATTATCAACTATTTTAACCATTACTGTCACTACCATTGTTGCCACCACCACTATCACAACCTTTGTCATCACCACCATCATTGTAATCACCATCCCATTGTTGCCACCACCACTATCACAACCTTTGTCATCACCACCATCATTGTAATCACCATCCCATTGTTGCCACCACCACTAATATAACCTTTATCGTAATCATCACTATCATCATTATGACCTCAATGTTGCCACCTCCACCTCCACCTCCACCTCCACCTCCACATTACATCTTATTATTATTATTATTATTATTGTTGTTGTTGTGTTTTTAAATCATTATTCATGTAAAACCTTCTCCATTCATGGAAATATTTACACAAACAAAGAATGGATGCATGAATTCCATGTGTTAGTATATAATTATATGAATGATATGAAATTACCTTTAATCGGAAATAAAGGGACAAGTTTGACTCAATGTAAGAAAATGATGTGATGAAATCGGAAAATGAGACATCAGATAAAATCCCAATCTTAGATCTAACTTTTTGACCTAAGAAATCTCAATCAATTAACTATAAACTAAAAGAGAAGAGAGTTTTATTATACTCTTCCTCACAATGCACTATTAATTGAAATAGTGCATTATTTTTTTTCATTTGATTTTTTTTTCCAATTATTTTTTTTTTAAATCTCATCCTTTAATATTATAGTTGTTTTTTTATTGAATTATCACACTCTTATGGCACGAATCATGAGTTTGGCGGGTTAATTTAGTTGACTCAAGTTTTTCTTTCTTTTTCTTAATTATTTTTTCTTTCAATTTTATCCTTTAATATTTTGTTAATTGTGAATTAGACTTTATAATTTGTTTTATTTACTTTCTATTATATTATTCTAGCCTCATGGCCCGAGAATTATGTTTAGTTAACCCGAGTTGACTTAGATTATTTTTTGTTTTTTTAATTGATTTATTTTTCGATTTCATCATTCAACACTGGGTTGGTTGGGAATTAAGCTTCATAATTTATTTTTATTTGCTTTGTATAGGAGTATCCTAGTCTCACGATCAAGGTAGTGGGTTTTGGAATTTTAACCTCGGTTAACTTAAGTCATTTTTTTTATTTTTTTTCTAAGAGGTTATCTTGGTCTCATGACCTGGGTCACGACTTCTTCAACACTGAATTTGATTTTTAATGAGTTGTCTCTATCTCATGACCCGAGTCGCAAGTTTACCGGGTTAACCCAATTGCCTTAGTTTTTTTTAATTGATTTTTTTTCAATTTCATCATTTAATATTATATTTTTTTAGAAATTAGGCTTCACAATTTGTTTCAGTTTGCTTTTTATTAGGTTATCCCGGCCTCATGATCCAAATTTGACAAGTTAACTCAGGTTGGTTTTTAGGTCATTTTTAATTGAATTGTTTTTTTCAATTTCATCCTTCAATATTGAATTGATTGAAAATTAGACTTCATAATTTATTTTGATTTATTTTACATTGGTTTATCATAGTCTCATAACCCGAGTCATAAATTTGACATGTTAACCCGAGTCATAAATTTGACATGTTAACCCGAGTCACAAAGTTATGGCTTTATTTTCTCTTATGAAACATCTCATTATATAATCATTAAAATATATTATATACTTATGGACAAATTTGTTCCCTTGCTTAAGATTATTCCATTGATCTAAAATATTTTATTTATAAGATTAAGGTATGTAATTCTCCTGAAGTTCTTATTTTATTTTAGTCCAATCAGTTATAGGAGGTTTACCTCTCCTTTTTAAACAATTCTTAACATGTCTCCAATAAAGTTTGGTTTCACCAATGAACATCATCTTAGCAAATCTAACTTTTCTATTATCAAACAAGTTATGCAACTCAAAAAATTGATCTATGTCACGAATCCACATATAAAATATCCAAAGGTCATGATTACCATAAAAACTGAGGGTTTCTATTTTGTTAGGGCTTATGACTCACTCATTAAGGTCATCACGCTTAGAGTAACCTAAATGATATTCATACTGATGGATATTAGGGTGAACTTTCCTACCATGATTATTCCTGTGATATTTATTGGTCTTTGGATGCCTTACTTGAGAACTTTCTTGGGATTCAATTCTCTTACACATGTTTGTCATCTAGGTTTGTAGTGCTCCTCAAATGACCCTAAAAGTATCACTAAAGGTCGGGTTTATGGTAAATGTAATCTTAAGCTTGGATGCTAGATGATCATGACACAAATACATGTAACATTAACTTAAAAATGAAATTGAGATCACAAATAATTCTTACAAATAAATGTGATGATTCTTACAAATAAAATCACAATACAAAAATAAATCTATTTTTTTTCTTAATATAAAGATTAATCAAGTACAGAAAACACTAGAAAAAGTTTAAGCATGTAATGCTATACCTTTAAGTGTAAATTATTAATTAAACACAATGTCACAGGCAATAACTAACAAATAACAAAGAAAACTAGATGCTAAATTATCATATTAAAAGAGGTTGATAAGCAAAACTAACATATAGAAACGCAAGGTGGGACTTCATTTTTTTTGAATTTTGAATTGTTTTTAGGCACAAAAATAATATTAATAGCAACTTAAAATGATAGATGCCAAAAAAAAAATATTCAACAAATTAAAAGGTAGAATAATCTACTTACTAGATTGTTTGAGAGCATGCTAAAATTTGTTGTGGTTGAAATGGCATGGAGTGTTTGAGAGTGTGGTAGTGGTTGCTTTTTAAAATGTTTTTTTTTTCTTGAAAATGCATCAAAATAATATATTTTTTTATTTTTAAAAAATTATTTTTAATATCAGCATATCAAAATAATTTTAAAATATCAAAACATTTTAATTTAAAACAAAAAATAAATTTTTTTTTTAATTTTTAAAATGTAAAAACAAACAAATTCTTCGATGACATAACAAGACAAGATAACATTGTATTGCTGACATGGTACGGCTGGATGCTGTGTCAGCTAATGTGACATTAGTTAATTAAAATTCATTGGGAGACTCATTCGTCACCACTAAGGATGATGAATTTACTGTGATTTGTGGGCTGATCTGCAGCTAGTTTGTGCTCTGGTTATTGCTAGCGGCTGCGTGAGGCAGTGATGGTCTTCTTAGTGACTAGTCAGGCGAGGCAGTGATGGTCTTCATAGTGACTAATCAGGCGAGGTAGCGACTGAGGTGGGTGATATACAGTTGGCGACAAGGAGACCTAATATGTGGGTCAGCTGATCTGCCGTAGGAGGCCAATCTGCTGGTGGAGTGGTCGATTTGCAACTGTGAGGTAGGGGGTGAATGTGTGGTGGGAAGGGTGTGGGGGTAAAATAAAAGTCTGATACCAGACAAAAAAAAAAGATTTAAAATCTAATAATAAAAAAAGCAAATTAAAAAAAAGAAGAAGCTAGAGAATAGAAGTACAGGGTTGGAAAAGTTTACAACTTTATAAATTTTATTTAAAAATGTCTCACATCTCAAAAAATATAATATAAATATCAAAATCTTAACTAGAAATAAATAATTAGGCTTATAGCTCACTAAATAAAATATCCAATAATAACTAAATTAAAATTAATAAATATTAAATAAAACAATAACTAAATTAAGTTTAATAAATAAACCTAAATAAAACTCAATAAGATAAAGGTTGGGCTATCCTCCATTATTATAGATCATGCGAAAGTGTGAACCATGTCTCGGGTTTGGTGTCCCTGTCATTGAGTGATTAAACTTAATCATTAGTCCACGAACTTTACTGCAAAAACAATTCTTTGTGGGAATCGAAAATACTTTAATGCTTAAATTAATAAATATCGTATGAGAACATAATATGTAGTAAAAGAAGATATAAATTATAAAGAGTATGTATCTGTATGTGTTTTTATTTATATACTTGTATGACTTGTTGTATGGTTGTTTGTGATTTCTAAAATTGTTAAATGATTGTTGATAGATTTTGATACTTACGTATCAAATTTCCCTCTTTTAGCTTACTCGGTGATTAGGGAATTTATAAATCTTGATCATGTTAGTTTATTTTATGGGGTAACTCGTGAAATGTAGGAGTGATATCATAAATAAAGATACTGGTACTCGTGTGTCTTTGGGGAAGAAATGGTTTGAATAAATTAAGAATGTGTCCTAGGAACTTAAAAAATGTATAAAGATGATCGCTAGCATGTGTCAAAAAATAACTATTGATGATTGAAGTGAGAAATAAAAATGACTCGGTGTGTCTTGGAGTAGCATGACTTGGTAAGGAATAAAAATGAAAAAAGAAAGAAAGAGAGAGAGACTCGAGCCATTTGGGCCTACCCGAATTACTGGAAAAGTGGTATTCTTAATTTTTAGTTTTTCTTGCGCCATCAACAATCATTGGCATCATTTGATACACAATCCTACAGTCTGTTCATGTTCAAGCATTATGATTGAAGTGAGAAATATTTGGAGACGATGGCCATCATGGGTTCCGCACCTTTCCCATCTGAAATCGCTGGAGAGATCAATGAATGATATATACCCATAAAAGGTGAATTCCCTCCTAGAAACACTAGTTCCAACTTTAAGCCCAGTCAACGAGGATTTGGAGGCAGACTTTCGATTGGCATCCAAGAATTTAAAATGTAGAGAGGTCTAACATTGAGAGGATCAGAAAGGCTAATTACTTGTGCTAACAGTGACAATACATGAAATGGAAAGGAAAGCCATAACAAAATTGCCTGACTGTCAAGGCCTCAAGGGTCTTGCGCTAAAAGCAGTTAACTAGAATTACAAAAATCATGCTTATGTAATGCTTCTGACAGTAACTCATTTATTATATCCCCTGGCCACTTGCAAAAATCAAACAGAAATGTAACTCGGTGTTGGTGAGGTTATGAAGCGACTATAAGTCGAACAAAAAGACCTCTCAAAAGGGTCAACTTCAGCACCTTCCATGGCACCACTTTTTGCAGCAGTGAATTTTCGCAGCACACTTGTCAGTGATGAAACAATTTCAGACATAGGTGGACGGAAGAACTTGTCAGGCTGTTCATGTTTCAAGGGAAAAAAATTAACAGCCTCAAATGAATAATCACATAATACCATCTTTTCCAATCTTCTGTCACATAGATTGTTTATAGATGTTTATGCCAATACCTGAATGCAGAGCAAGACAACGTCTGCAAACCGAGATAGAGTCTTGGAGGGGAGTGTTCTTTTGATGCCCGGGTCAACCATCTGAATCAAACTCTCATTGTCATGCAGCCGAGACGAAGCCCATTTCACCAAAGATTGCTCCGCTCTTGGTCTTGAGCTGTGTTAGAGACAGAAAAGGATATCAGAAGACCATGCAGAAATTTGATAGAGGCAGGGGGGGGCAAAGTCTACCCATCAAAAGGTCTCCTTCCAGTTAATAGCTCCAAAAGCAACACTCCAAACGCATAAATGTCACTCTTGGTGTTGTCAGTTACTGGTTCCCCATGTTCAGGAGCAATATAGCCCGTGTCACCAATAGCAATTTCAGAAGCCTGTTTGTATCAACAACATCGGATGAGCCCTTCTTCATTCTCTATCAAAAAATATGGTTAACTTGACTAGAGATGCATTTGGTGCAGCTTGAACGACATGTAAGCAGCTAAGATAAAAGGGATTTGAGGAAGAAAGAAACTCAATGCTCAGAAATTCTGTTGTGAAAACGTTTCTGACACAAGTCGTTTCAAATTCTCTAAAAGAATTCTCCTTGAAACAATATCAGAGAAGATTCTGTTGTGGTCAAATAAACAAGTTGCATAAACTTTTAACATTATCAGCCTACTCTTGCAGTTGTATACTACAATGTTAGGTGACAAAAATTCTGAGAAGATTAGTCATGCACTTACCTTTATTTTAACACTGTTGCTTGTCAGTGGCCTCAAAATAGCTAGTCCGGTGTCACAGAGACGAGGCATAAGCTCTTCATCAAGTAAGACATTGGCAGCCTTTACATTGCCATGAGAAATAGGAGGCGAGAATGTGGAGTGCAAGAACCTGAAATAAAAAATTCAAGGTGGAAGTAACCAGTGCATGGAAAAATGTAACATTTATAATAGACATCAACTTCTTCCACTTCCTACCCCTGATTTTTGCTAAATCAGTTCATGTCCTACCATCTTCAACTCAGAATGCTGAAGCACAGAGGTGTATGCTTCCAGAATATTTTATGTTGCATAAAATGACATAGATCTCCTCATATTTTTTTTTTGCAACTATAGATCTACTCTTATAGTCCTGCAAGGAGGAGTTCAAGAAATGGTCCTACTAAGCAAACCAACCATATGGGATACTTACTCCAAAGCCCGAGCAACACCAAGCGCAATATTGAGACGAATGTTCCATGACAGTGGCTTGTACCCATCACTATGCAGAACATCATGAAGAGACAAATCTCTGATGTAATCATACACGAGGAGATGCTGCCCATGTTCTACACAGTAGCCAATGAGTGTTACAATATTTGGATGCCTCAGTCGGGAAGCAGTCCAAATCACATCCAAGAATTGTTCTTCTTCTTGGAATGACAGTGATACCATATTGATGTTTTTCACAACAAATATCTGGAAAAGATAAAAAAATTAGGTGGGGATGGTGGTGGTCAGTGACTTCTCATAACTCTTGTGAATTTCATAAGTAATAAGAAATCAGCATGTTCAAGTATATACTTGGCCATTTTGGAATTCGGCTCTGTAAACAGAACCAAGAGACCCCTCTCCAAGAAGATTCTCTTCACCGAAGTTGTTTGTTGCCAGCTGAAGTTCTGTCACAGTGTAAATGTTTGCACTTACTGGGGCTTTATATATCGAGAAACTTTTTCTTGCTGAATTTTTTTCATTTCTGTTGTGGCAAATACGAGGGATATGCATTGGGAAAAAAAGCGAAGGAGATCGGGGAGGCAATAGTTGTGGGTTCACTTCAGATGCTACTGGAAAAAGACATAACCGTTGGAAGAGGAGGGATGGTAAAGAAAAATTTGTTAATAAAAGAATCAGCAAGAATATGCCGTACAGTTAATATCTCTAGTATCAACTTGAAAACAGATGGAAAGATAAAGAGTAATTGATATCAAAATTACCACCACAATTAAATTTCTCAGAAGGTGAATAAAATCAGTTAACAAAGTCATGCAGCTCTATAGATTCCAAATCACTACGATAGTATTGTTTTGTGTTAACCAATAGTTCATTTGAATTGTCGAAAATTGGATAGAAACGAAAAAAGAAGCAGCACAAAACTGAACTTATAGTGGAAATATGGAATGGAAACTACAACCAAGAAAGGTTTCACAATTATGGCATGAGCAAATATATTGGATTTCATATGTATCTGAAAATCCATATCAGTCTGCAGCTTCTGCAGACACAAATTAATATCACACTTTTATATTAAGTGTGCATCCAAGATAAGAGTACATATTTTTGCACACAATTCTGACCTCTAGTTGTCCTGACAGAACAAGAATGGTGGGATCGCTTGATACGCATTGCAATGAAGATTGCAGCGCAAGTCACCACCAAAACTACCACACCCACTGCAAAAACTATTCCACCAGGGCCCAACCTTTTCTTCTTGTGTCCTTTTACCTTGATATAATTCTCCATGGCACTTGACTCGGTGGTTGGGGGACCATTAAAATTTTGCCCAATGGATCCATTATCCGAAGGATAATTCCAGGGAGGATAATTTGCCCCTATGTGGAACTGATTTCCGTCAATCCTGGTGAAAGGTAGAGAGGAAAGGAAATTAATGAATAGTTAGTTAATGCAGGCAATTAAAAGCAAAGCAGCTGAAATCTTCCAAACTCACCATAGATCGGGTATTAACTGAAATTGAGTTGGAATTACACCACTGAAGTGATTAGTTTGGATATTCCTGATGATAATAGAAATATGCAAGAACAAAATAATCAAATTTACATATCAGCCTAATTTTCAAAAAGAACAAAAAACATGTGAGAACCTACAGGTCAGTTAGTGAAAGATTAGCCAGGTAGACAACTGAGCCAGTGAACTGGTTGTTCTGTAAGAACCTGTAGATACAGCCAAAAAAACACACAGGAACCAACTTGGTATATCAAGAAACACACCAGGTATAGGACTGAGGAGAATTTAAAGGAAGTTGTATAAAACTCACAATTTGGTAAGATTTGTCAGAGATCCAAAAGAACTTGGCAAATCTCCAGTGAAGTTATTGTATGACAGGTCGCTGTGGCAGCAGATGGAAGGTTCACAAGGAAATGAGAGTGATCATGAATTTACTGGTAATATTATGAAGCATGGCATTGGAACTGATAACATTAGGGAAATAAGGTGACCAAAAAGCAACTTGCTTTGCATGACATTCTGCATGGTCAAGATCGCCACCTATATAAAATGTTCTGAAATATCAACCAAATCATCGTTCGATTATAGTGCCAACTTTGGTATGGAACAAACAAAATCTCAAAGGCATAATAAAACCAGTTTCCTTGCCAATGTTTGATTAAGAACAAGTTTTTTGAGAAAAAAAGCTTTTTGAACAAATTACAATTTTTTAATGCAAGATGGCAACACGGAAGAAAATGAGTTGGTTTGATATTCTTATTAACGAAATATTTCTTCCTTATAATCTAATTAAAGAAACTGTGCTGATGAAGGCTGCACCAATAAAACAGCTTCAGAATTATGCTATGGTTTTATTTAACAGAAGACCCAGTGTATATACTTCTCTAAAGAGTGCAGCCTTTGACAAAGCTAAACCCAAACGGCTAGAAGAAGCTTACATCTCTTTTAGGTTCTGTAGGCCAGTAAACACATTGCCAATGGGTCCAGACAGTGAATTGTGACTCAAATTCCTGCAAAAATACAACCAAAGAATTTATGACTGAACAAGACCAAGCAAAAAAAAGAAAAAAAAAGAAAATTAGAAAATAGGCAGTAGAATGGTGACAATCAGCTTACAGATGCCAAAGTAACTCTACACCTGGTAAGGAAAGGGGTATACTTTTGCTCAAGTAGTTGTATGCTAAGTTTCTGCATCGATTAAGTCAAACATTATCCTATATTAAATAAACACAACCAAAGATAAAGATGCATAATTAGGTTCTCGTGTGGCTAGAGCACTATAGATATAATCAAAGTAATACATAATTTACAACCAGAGCATGCAGAAGAGCTTACATATGAGTGGCATTAGGTGGCAAAGCATATGGTATTTCACCCACAATATAATTGGAGCTAACATCCCTACCACAGAAAAGCAAATTTAAGAATCAAATGAGAAGAAGAATTTAGATAACTAAATCTAAGACAAGAAAAATCACTTACAGATGCTTCAAGCTATGGAGATAATGCAGCTGGGTTCCAAGGAACCCACTGAGGTTCAGTCCTTGAAGTTTACTGCACAACGTGAAAGAAAAAATTACTGTTGGAAATGTTGTCCAGGTAACTAATAGAAACAATGTATAGATTGTGAGATAGGAATATGTCCACACAGGTATATTACAGATGGCCCAGCACATGAGACTCCAGTCCATGATTCCCCACATGGATCTCCTCCATCCAATCTCCATTCCTTTAGCTGTGGGGGGTTACTCAGGGCCTTGTATAGATCTTGGAGTGCTATGACTGCATTAACATTAGAAGATAATAATCAGATTATTGTGTTTAACAAACAGTATCAGTATCATCATGTTATGTCTAGAATAATTATGTAAATAGTTATTCATTATTGTGTTTAGCAAACAGTATCAGTATCATCATGTTCTGATAATCAATCAATAGTTTAGTGGGTGATGAACAAATAAATAAAACCGAGTCAAAATGATGCAATTAAGCCCTAATCATCAGTAATCACAATCTATACATGATGTACAAGTGAGCTTATACACGCTAGATAATTGCTCTATCAGTAACGGCAGATATCGAGATGATAGGGCATCACATCATATTGCTCCCTTGTAGCCTCATTTTCCCGGTAAAGAAAAGGAAGCTAAACATGGGTGGTTTTTCTTCTTCTTTTTTACCTGTTTGGTTTCTGAGTAAACCAAGAAAAAGAAAAGAAAATTGAAATCAAAACTTTTATTTTATAGGAAAATCAAATTAAACTCTTGATTGAATCCTGAGTCTATGCTCTTCTCGTTCCAAATAATTAAAACGCATAAGAAGAAAACTTTCTTCTTTGTTGATCAGTTACTAAATAACAGTACCGATTTCAAATGCTGTAATTAAATTCCTACAATTTCTCTCAGCATCCAAACAGATATTGCCAAAGAGCATTCTGGTGAATTATGGCCACAAAAGAATTTATAAAAACCACGCAAGAACACTCAATAGATCACTAAAAAGGTAAGATTAAAGGTGAAATTAACTAGATTTACCATCAGAAGCATCAGTAGAAGCAGAAGCTTGTAAAGAAAGAATCGCCAAGAACACAATCACAACAAAACCCCAATGCAGTCTCTGGCTCGCCATTGTAACTCCAAGAAACTACACTTTATCACTTTCTTTTACGTATAAACAAATAGGAAACGCTCAAATCTTTACAAAATTTTCAGTCGCTCCTGTTCGGTTCCCGAGAAATTAAAGAGAGATTTTTAAAGCTCGAAACTACAAAAACTAACAAAAGATGGCGGATTAAGTTGCAGGAGGAAGGTTCTTAATTTTCTTTTCTTTTCTGTTTTCTCAGTGGCCAAGCAGAGCAGAAAATTACTGTACGGTTCGTCCTTGATATTTAGAACGAGAGGGGGGGAATTTGGGGCGGTTTTTGTTCGTTATACAGAGAGAGGGGAGAGTGTGATAGAGACGGCTGTTGATCACATGACATGTGTAGATATAACTGATTAACTGAATTCAGCCACGTCAGAAAAAGAATTAATAGATGTTGAGTTACGTGGCATCAAGCAGCAGGGTTGAGCTTTGGGCTGCTGAAAAGCCTTTTCTGGGCTCAATGTTGGCAGGCCTATTTAATCTCTTCTTTGAGTTTTGACCTGGGTATCAACAAATGGCAGAATCAAGTATTTGTCCGTAAGAAAACCGAATAATTGAAAAAAATAAAAATAAATAAAAAATAAATTGAGAAAAATAAATAAATAAAAATACCTGAAAAACCCAATTAGAAGAACTAAAAAAATATCTAATTTAGTTTGATTCAAGTTCAGTTGAAAACCTCTAAAACCATTCAAACTGAACCAATCCGAATCGGTTTAGTCTGAACTTCTAATTTTTAAACCATGCCAAAAAAACTAGGTATAAAAGACCTCTCTCTCTCTCTTCTTCTTTTTTTCTTCTAAAACCCTAATTCTCTCTCACCTCTCGCATCTAGTTAACCACCCTAAACTAGATTGTCTCCTATCTCACAATTTTTCCCCTACAGTGTATCATTTTCTCACACGTAAGTTGTAACCTCTCCTCTCCATCTCCTTTTCTTTTATTTTCTTTGTGTCTTTGGTCTCTAAATTTCGGTGCATTGTCTATTTTTTTGTTGTAAATTTCTTAATCTTGAGTTTGCAATGTTAAGCATGTTGTGACTAAGGTTTTTAAATAAGAGAAAACTTGAATTATTTTAACATTTTTATGTTTAAGAGCATGTTTAATGTAAAATTGTGATCTAGTAGAATTTTGATATGATTTCTTATCATCCATTTGGTGTGAGAATAGATTTAACCTTTTTTCTGTTCAATTTAAACATCTATTTATCCATCCCTAACGTTTTGCAGATTGCAAATCTAGGTATTGGGCAAGAATTATGACATTTTGGGTATTGTAGGCAGATTCAAAAATCAATTTTAGATTCCGACCATGTGCAATAACTAGAATTTTTATTACTACATAAAATAGAATAACAGGAATTCATAACTTAATAGTTGTTTCCATCATATGTATAATGCTTTTCTATGAAGATTCTTTTCATCACCAACTTGATTTTAGATATATTTTATCAACAATCATTATGAAATAGAAACATCACAACCTGTAAACTTGAATTTGTTGGATTGCACTATTGTTAAATTCTTAATTTTATTGAATTAAAATTTGTTGGATTACACTATTGTCAAATTATGATTGTTATTGAATTAGAATTTGTTGGATTATACTATTATAAAATTATGAGTGTTATTGAATTACAATTTGTTGGATTACATAGGTTGATTCAAGGAAGAATCAAAAGAACATACGGCCTTCTAGTTTAAGGATTGAGAAAAATGCTAGATCATTGGTGAAGTTCTTAAATATCTTTGTTGCCTTTACTTATTATGATAGTTTTATGGGACATAATCATTTATTAAGTTTCTTTTTGAATTCTTGGGTTACTTCTTCATAGGCATTGACCTAATATAATATTCAATTGTAGCAGTTGCCTTATACTTTCACCTATCTTGATTTAATAAAGAAATGACAATATTTGGTTCATCTAGATTGTTGATGCAATTATATATTAGAAGTTATTCTTATCATCCATTCCTTTTATTATTGAGTTTAATGCCTTGATTCCTACATGAAATGTTAACTATTGCATACTAGTGTTACAGATTATAAGAGGAAGAAACATTGGCGTGAGTTATGCCACTAATAAGAGGAATCATAACCTAACATAAACGCATTAGAATTTTCTAATGTGACTTCTTATAATTTTCACTTTCGATGGAAGTTTTGTACTTTTTTATTTTATTTAATACATTGATTACAAGTTTTACCTAAGATGATTGTTTTGATATTGTTTCTCACATTATTTTGAACACTATAAAGTTTTGTTTGATACTATATTCTCATTTGATTTTTCTAGCTGTAAAGTTTGATTTTTTATTTGACTTGTTATGTCATGGCCTATTGATATTGTACGAAAAACATAGTCTAGAGTTTTTTTCATTGGTTGAAAAACTAGATTAAGAATATTGGATTTTGAATTGTATTCTCATTTGAATATTGATACCGTAATAATAAAGTTGATATTATATTTTGGCTACCAATTGATACTGTATTTTCTTCAGAATATTGCTATTGATTATTTTATAGCATGCATAATTGATTTTGTTATGAAGAAGGTTTCATGATTATTAAAAGAATTATAAAGCACAAATAAAAGATAAAAAAAAATCATAATTGAAACTAGCTTTATTCATAAAAAGAAGCTTGTAAAAAGCTTAAAAAATAGGTTTTGCTGGTTTCTTATATGAAAAAACCGAACAGTTCAAATCAAGATTTATTAGTTTAAACCGATTTTTGATTGGTTCTGAATATAGTTTATTTTAATTGCAAACCAAACCTAACCAAGAATCACCTGGAGTCAAGAGAGAAACAAAAAGATAGTGAATCAAAACAATATATAGTTATTAATTTTAAGACTTTATTTATTGAATTGAAAATATAAATTTATAGAGGAGTTTTCTTCTAAAGAACATGTTTATAACTTTTTTGGCCATTAATTTCCCGAGCTTGTTATAGGTTGAAAGTGAAAAGTAGCAAACAAATAAGGTTCTATGTTTTAACTCATGTTTTCACATGTGGTTTTTGGTGTCATATTTTATCATTTGTACAAAATGTCAACCACAACAAAAGCAACAAAAGAAGGATAAGCAAACCTTGGAAAAATAAAAGCTCTTATCCCTCAATCTAACATTGGGTTTAAGATGTTAAAGAAAATGAGTTATAACCCTAGTTTAACCCTTGGCAAGGAGTATTCAAGAAGAGCTGAGTTAGTAGGGATTCAGATTCAACGAACTCAAGTAGAGATCAAAAGGGAGGATCTGTATAAGAAAAAAAAAAGAAAGAGAGAAGAGATTGAGTCAGAGAGGAACAAATAGAAGGAATAGGATTTGATGAAGGAGTTTGGGTCTAGGCAAAAGTCTTAGTGGCAGAGCTGAAGAGTTGTCATAAATCTTGAAAAAGCAAAAACAACTCTTCTCTTTATCAATTAAATAATAAAAAAGTTGTGGAATCAAATAAGAATAAGGATGAAGAGGTTGGTGAACATCATAAAGAGAAAGAGGAAGAGATAATAGAAGAGGAATGTTCTCTAAAATCAATTTTTGCATTGGATATTTTTTTAGTTGGTTAATGCTTTTTAAGAAATTAAGTGACATTGCATTTAATTTCACATTCAAAATGACTTTATAAGGATTGTTTTTATTAATTGTTACCAAATTCTGAATTCCATGGATTGTTTTTATGGGTTCAAGTTATTTAATCTTTGGCACTTGAATGTTAATTGAGGTGTTGTTTGGAAGAACTTTGTGTGATTTAACTTTATTTTTTTGTAATTTATCTAGCCTTTCCAGATTCACATATCGAGTGGATAACCATTGTTATTATATTTTGCATTGAACATGAACTAGGTTCATATGCTTTCAGGTTGTTAACTTTACCTAGCATTTAACCAATCATCTAGCAAGAGGTTATAAAGGATGCTGAATCAATGTTGTTTAAGTTTGTATGTGCACTCAATCCCTATGATGTTACTAAAATGCCATGTTATAATAATTGATTTTTAATTTGTTGGTGTAATTGTTATAATAATTGATTTTTAATTTGTTGGTGTAATTGTTATAATAATTGATTGCTTTTAGGTGGAATCTGTATAAAAACACTCTAGAAAAAGCTGATTGGGTGATGTTTGATATGCAAACTTGTTCAACATTTGGAAGTTCCTTTCTGCATATTGCTGCATATGACTTTATTGAGTGTTATTTTTGTCATGTAATGGTGTTTTTTTTTTTTGTAGAGGATATAAACTCAAAGAGAGAACTTGACTATGCTAACATATATGTCTTGTAGTCAATCGTTGGTTACACATGACATTGATTTTGTTCATGTATATATATTCAATTTATTTATAAAAACTTATTTATCTTTAATATTTATCAAAATTTGATTAATGAATCTAATATTTAATTAATGAATCTAGAGTAAAGATAATGTCATTAAGACAAAAATAATTTACAAAGAAAATTATAAAGTCATTATAATTATGAGATTCTTATTGCATCAAAGCATTGTTCGTAAATGTTCTTGGTCAATACTCTTTTAAGACTGGATATTAATTATAGTTGTTAAGATTGATACATATTATGTTCTTTTCTTTATGAAAAGAAACATTTGTTCTCATAAACTGAGATTTGATGGATACCTAAAATTAATATGTAGATGCTTATTAGATGACATATACATTGAACTGACCTGCATGAGAATTTTATATGAAGAGATCACCTGAGTCTATGAAAAGATTCATGTGACAATTGTGTAGGTGATTTTTAGACTTGAGATCATTAAGTTATTTTATATAAAAAGTGTTATATTTTGATTCTGCTACACGTTTGAATCAAGGGTAACAAATGACAAATGTTAGGTATAACATAAGGTATATGAATGTATTTAAGTAAACAAGAGAGGATTCATTACCTTGAGTGAATTAGAGAATTTTTTTTATTTGTTGTCAAATAATATTGATTGTAAATTCTTGTGTAAGGTATAATGAGATTTGAAAAGAATTTCAAATCTTATTCAAAAAATCAATGACTATGGTGTTGAGAATAAATATGATTTAACTGAGTAGACACACTTCATGCTATAATATTTAAATCAGAACATTGTTGATGAAGCGATAATAATTACACTAAAAACTAGTCATTAAAAGGTTATGTCAAACCACTTATGGCTTTTCTAATATTTAGAGGATTATGACAGGTTGCTAAACATTGTACTGAATCTTCAAATATAAATCAATCTATTTTTGAATTAATTTATTTAATTCTATTTTATTTAAAATTGTGATTTATATTTTGACTAACTTATTAGGGATCTTAATAGGTCAACTTATTAGAAAACCTAATGGGTCACACACATAAGAACCAATGATCAAAAATTAAAATAAATGATTAATCAAGTGTGACTTGATTGTAAATAAATTTTAGAAATTAAGGACTAAAATGTAATTATTACAGGGGATAACAATTCTAGATCTAGAAATAATCAAGTAAGGACTTGATTGAATAAATTTATAAAATTAGCCTAAAATAATATATGTGATATCTTTAAAGGGGCAAATTGACATTTTACCATTTATAGAGTTTTTAAATATTCCTATAAATAGAATGTTATGCGATGTGAAGGTGACTAAAGTACAATACATAACCTCCTAAAATATAAAAGAAAAGAGCTAGGACTCTAAGATATAACAATTCCTCTCTCCTAAAAAGGTTTAGGAGATTTTTTATTTGTGGTTAATGTGGATTACCATTATATACCGAATAATTGAATGATTTGTGGTTTGCAATAACCTAGCATTGAAGCAAATATTCAAAAAAAAAACAACATATGATCTTCAGGTAATTTCCGCATAAACCCTAAATAAATATAGATATGTCTAACGAGATCCTTAAAACTCTTGAAATATTTTTAAATTTATAGTTTTCATTACGTATAAGTGTTTTGGGAAACCCAATAGTGGTATCAGAGCCATCATCAAATAATTAAGGTTGTTGATTATATATTTTAATTGTTATTTGTGTTAATTTCATAATATTTTTATATGCAAAAAATATTTTTCTTAAAAGTAATTTTTCTTTGATAATTTTTCAAAAACAAAATTGTTTGACTACTATTCTAACCAGATCTAACTAGATTATTTGAATATGATATTCTAGCCAGAACCCATCATTATAAAAAAAAATCATTTTTTAATGGTTGCATGATCATTGTTGCAAGAAGCGCCAGACACAAGAAGTAACAACCCATGGTTAATGCCTTGCCAACACTCCACCAAGAACATTCATATATTCTTATTTTAATCCATAAAAATACTTTTCTATTATTTGTTGTCACGTGTATTAATGATATATTTTTTTTAATATACTTTTATTTTTTTATATATATTTTTAAGTGTTTCCATTATGGAGTGTTAATTAACAATGGTGTTTGTATTTTTTTGATATTTTTTTATTTTTAATGTTTTAGGCATGAGTCTAAAAGGAAGGTCGAGGAATTAATTTTTTTTTAATAAATATACGACCTTAATTTTTAAGATATTATTTTTTTGGATAACTTTTAAGCCTTTTTTTGTAGTAAAAAAAAAGTTAAAGTTTTGTAAATTTTAATTTATTTTTATCTAAAAACATTTTAAAAATATTAATAATCTCAATAAATCAATTTCTAACCCAAAAAAAATCAAAATCCAACCAAATAAAAAAAAATTATGATTCCAGATCTATTTGTGATTATATGGAATATCATTATCTCCATTGATATCATCTCTTTAAGATGGTTTCTTGGGTGGCTAGATTATGGATAAACAGTCTATATCTCTCTCATCTCTTATTTAATGGGTTAAAACGGGTGATGGGGCAGCACACAAGTGGGCTTGCAATCCCCATGCTAAATCCTGAATCCTCTTGCAAATTAATCTTCCCTTCACCTATGACTTCCCAGTCAAAGCATTGGACCAAGGCTCCAATAGCAGCTTGAACAACCACTAAAGCAAGTGATGAGGCAGGACATCCTCGCCTCCCACTCCCAAATGGGAGATAATTGAACATTTGCCCTTTCACTTCCATTTGATTCTGTAAATGATCTATGTTAGAGTTAACCATGAATCTATCTGGGTTGAATTCTTCAGGATCTGTCCATGAATTCGGATCTCGTTGGATACTGTAAAGGTTGATTAGCATCCTAGTCTTACCCTTTAAATCAAAGCCATTAATCTTGCAATCTTCAGCACATTGTCTTAGGATTATGGGAGATGGAGGGTGTAGTCTGAGCGTTTCCTTCACAACAGCTTGTAAGTAAGGAAGATTTAAGATATCTGATTCTTTGACTAGCCTTTTCGGCCCAACCGCTAAATCAATTTCTTCCCTCAGTCTGTTGAAAATCTTCTGATGGTTGATTAGCTCAGCCGTGATCCATTGAATGGTGAGTGCTGATGTATCAGTGCCAGCCATGATGATGTCCTAGCACGAAAAAAAGACGAACAATAGATTTATTAAGACTCATCATCACACAAGGAGAAGTTCGAGGCTAAAAGAGTCGACTTACTAGGAAGAAAGCCTTGATATCCTTTCTAGTCAAGTTCATTTCAGCATTCGAGTCTCCAGATATTGCTAATAGAATATCCATCAAATCCCTCCATCCTGATCCTTCCATGTCTTTCATCTCCCTCTGATCTTCATGCTCCTTGATGATCTTTTCTACTAAACGATCGAATTTCTCCAGTGCATTTCGAAGCTGTCTTCCATGTCCGAACAAATCTAGTTTTGCCGAAGGACCCAAAATATTACCTGCACTCAACTTGCCTCCAAGCACCACAATTTGATTAACCAATTCCTTTACCTTCTTAGCTTCATTAGCATCATCCTCTACGCATCTAGTGCTCATAGCCATTCGACAAATGACATTATTTGTCATGGTGATGAACTCCTGCTTTAAATTACAAGACTTCCCTTCTCTTGAAATATTAATTAACGACTCCACAAGTTTCATAATCTCTTCCTCTCTTACATGCACAAGCTGATTAAGCTGTGAAGTGGCAAGAAGCCTGGTCATGCGTAGTTTCTTCATGAACCGCCAATAGGTGTTGTATGGTGCAGTGACAAAACCAGACCCCCTGTATATATTGTTATCCGAGCAATCAAATTCTGGACGAGAAATGAAATTGAGCTCATTGGTTTTCGATTTCTTTGGCAATCATGGCATCTGAAACAACATAGCATGTCGATGGGCCCAAATGGAGTTGAATAATTGGACCATGTTTGTGAGCTAGGTTGTGCAAGGACTTGGACAAAACCGAGCCTATTAAGTGAAGGTGGCCAATGATAAACAGAGCTGGTGGACTTGGTGGGGGTCGCACCTTGGTTCCAAAATATATATAGCTTTTTTGATGGATTTAAGAAGGATAGTGGAAAGGAACCAACTGGAAATGAGGAAACAAAAGAAGAACAGAACATCACCTGTTGCCATCATTTAGGCTTGTCCTAGCAAGTAGAGAAGCTAGATTTCAGTAATTGTATTGTGGGTTTGAGCTTTAGGATTTTGCTTAACGTTTTATTAGAGAGGCTCACTCTGTTGATTGAAAAGCTTTGGGATTCTCTCTTCGATGAAATTTGGGAAAATATGCTATCATGCACTGCCCTGCTTTATTCACAACAGAATAGATAACATTATCCTTTTTCTTATTGTTCTTTCCATACAAATATCTTTTGTTTTACTCCAATAAACACACGTATATCATCAAAAGATAATACCAACATTTTAAGCTTGGTGAAGGGTTTTGCTACTAAGCCTCAGCCTGCAGACGGCACCAATAATATACGTTACTGCTGGGGCATAGTTTTTGTAAACTGCAATCATCATTTATTTATTTCTTAATGAATTTTTTGTTCACGTTCTTAGAGTTTGGGGCTAGTCGCGAATCGATTGTGAGCCTTGTAAATGAATTTTTTGTTCACGTTCTTAGAGTTTGGGGCTAGTCGCGAATCGATTGTGAACCTTGTAGCTAACTCAAGAGTTTTTGGCTGCACCAACTCCAGGTGCTATACATTGTGAAACTGGCAGAATTGGCTTTTAGGGAAAACATTAACAGAAAAGAAATTTCTTCATGCATTAATAATCTCTTAATTATGAATGCTCATTAAGTTGATTTATACACAAATTTACTAGTGGTAGGAGAAAGGGGTTGACAAGTTCACTATTAATGGTATTATGAATGAATCCTTCTGTGTTGTTTTCTGCAATCCTTTATTTTTTGGTCGGATTTCGTTCTTCTTGGATGGATTTTCTTGTTTTCAATTTGGATTCATAAGGATGGTTCTGCATTTATTGTTATCCCATGTAGCCAGGGTTCTTGTTTTCCCACCTCATCATCTGAGGTTTTGAATTCAAGGTTCGAAGAGAAAAAAGGATATCCAAGAAGAAAATTCACTGAAACTTGTTTTGTTGACTAAAGAAGTTTTGCAGTTGTACGAAAAGACTGAGACGATGCAGAGGCAAATTCTGAAGATGAAGGAGAGGCAGCAAAGGAGTCTTGACAGTCTAGGAACAAAGATCAAATCAATGAGCTACTTGGAAGGGAATAACGAGGAAATATTAAGAGCCGAAGCCAAGAAAGCTGAAGACATTCACGAGATGGCTGCATATGCATAGAATTTTGCGTTTTATGCAAAATATCCCCTACGAAGCACAAAAGAACTCTTTCTTTTACGTTATTTTCTCTTCTTATATTTACAAATTTAAGTATTAGAGGTTCCATGTTTTGTAAGAAATACCGAACCTAAAACAAAAAACCTATATTTAAGCTCAATTACTTTAGTGTCTATTTAAAAGTGTCATTGTGGTTACTTTTTAAAATGCTTTTCGTACCAAAATGTATTAAAATAATGTTTTTTTAAAATTATTTTTAAGATCAGCGTATCAAAATTATCCGAAACACTCAAAAAAAAATTTAATTTTTAACAAAAACAAATTAAATTAATTTTTTTAAAAAATACAAGTATAATTGCATTTCCAAACACTCACTATAACCATGAAAAACTTGATCAAGAAGTTTTCCACAATTTCATGAAACAAATACGTCTTGGTGGTATCTTGTAAAAATTTGATCCATTACTTGTTTTTCCTTTCTTTTTGTTTTTTAATCATTCAAACATTCCAAATTAGTTACATCAATTGAAGCATAGTCCATAAAACATTCCAAATTAGTCATATTGATTGAATTTAGTATAATCCATACTTGGCTTTTAGTTGCTTCCTTGACTTTAGCTTCATTTTCATCTAATTAGTTCAATTTCTTAAGATATTTTTTTCTCTAGAAAAGCATGGCACTTGATAAATCAACTAATTTTGACGGTGTTGGACGTTCAAAATAATTGAATTCATGAATTCCTAATGATTTATTGAGGACCCAACAGATGAAAATAAATAGTTAAGAGATCTAATTGAAAATTAGCATATCCATTGAGAACCTGTATAGGGTTAGAAAAAAAAACAAGTGGATTAGGTTACTGGTTAAGCTAATCCATGCTTGTAGGTTCTGAACTTCCAGTGAGGAACAGAGACCTGCCTCCTGGAGATGCCTGTCCCCTCTAAAATTGGTTTGAATGTGTTTTTCAACAGGCCCAGAAACAAAAGCAAACTAACAACAAGACCTGGCGACAGCTCTTCCGATGTGACCCAAGCAAACTGCAAAGCACTCCTAGATCTTTTTAGGGGGAGAAGCGAACCCTGGGCCACTGCCAGCTCCTTGTTCTTATGGATTTTATATAGGTTGTGCTAAGCACATATGAATCATCTACATCATGTCAAACTCAGTAACATCAATCCAACAACGGAATAAGAATATTGCACAGAAGAAAAAAAAGAGCATCCTCGACTAAAAGTATACATCCCACTGGACATATTCGATTATTTTTGTCCAAAATTACAGAGCAAATGGCTAATGAAGCATTCTAAGTCGTTACAAAAGGCGACGATAACGACAAAAAGAAGAAAAAAAATTCCAACATCAAAATTTCAGTTTGATTGCCATTCTAAGCTTCTCAACAGCTCTGTCTCGTAGAACCATCCACAGCTCTACTTGACGGCATAAAACTACCGCTTTGGGAAGGCATAAGCTTCAGTAGCACTAACATCCCATTGAGAAAAGGTTACTGTTTAGGGTAGTAATAAGGGTATCCACCCATTCCAACAGGTGGTGTTGATGAAAGTCCTAACAGTTCTTTCTTTGCAGAAACTGGTGCATATGAAACTTGAGATTGTGTTGGATATGGAGCAGGTGCAACTGGAGGATTAGGGTAGGAAGAAGCTGGATATGATGCTACAGTTTGATGATAAGGATAACCAACAGGAGTACCACTGCCAACTGGTGCTTTACCTGGCTGCACATAACCAGCTGCTGCCATTGGTACAGGAACTGGAACCATGGGCGCTGGTGACTGCATTTGTACCGTTTTGCTCTTGTGGGTATCAGCAAGCTTCACAGTGATAGTTCTCCCCTGCAGCCAAGCAATTAAAACTAAGTTATTTTGATAACACAGAATTTGATCAACCAAGTCTCTTTGAAATTTGTCACTCATGTAGTATGTGCAAGGCCCTTTCCAAAATAGGAACAGGATTAAAGAGATCTGCATCTAGGACAAGCACTTAATAACCCATTTGACAAATCAAGTCCCTTAAGAGGGATCCCTTGTGTAGAAATTTGAAGCTTCCAAGTATGGTCCGATAAAAACCAGAATCAAGCAAAAGGAAAAGAAGTAGTGTCCGATAAACTAAAATTTATAGCCGGAGGAAAAATTGAATGACCTTGAAGACCTTCAATCCTCCAAAGGGCCTCCCTAAATGTGTATTTATTGGAGGAACACCAGTTGCTGCTCGAACTGCAACAGGAAATTTATCCTACAACAGGTCCCGGTCTACAACGTCAATCAATTTAGCAGAGTCTTAGCCCAAACTAATTGGGTTGGCTCATAACTCAGAACTTCCTAAATCTACAACTTCATTGTAGCACTTCATCGTGACAATGAACTGCCTATTGCAAACACAATCAGACTTTCGGAGAATCACCCTCCTTACTGCACATTACAGCAAAAATCAAATTTGTATCTTTTCTTTTTCAGAGTGGAGAAAACATCGAGTTCTCATAGCCATCTCCATTATATGGCACATAGCATTTTGATATAAAGAAAAATAATGCATAAAAAAGACATTAGAGTGCAAACTTTACAAAGACAATCCAGCCAAAAAAGAAAATAAAACATCACATGCTTACATTGTTTAAGAACTTTCCTCCAAAGAGTCATGTTTAGAACAATAAAAAAGGTCACTATAACAACCACCTCCAGGGAATCATCATCAACTTACCCCAAGCAACTTGTGTGGATCATCTATGGCCTTCTTTGCAGCCTCCACTGTCTTGTATGTAACAAAACCAAACCCACTGCATACGAAAGGGAAAAGAAAAACAACTTTCAACCGTTAGTGGCAGAATTTAAAACTGAAAAAAGCTAATAATAGCAATATCTCTCAACAAATAGAAAAAGAAAATGGTGTTTTACCGTGATTCATTAGTATCTTTGTTATAGGCAACTGAGCCTTCTTCAATCTCACCATATCTTCCAAAAAAATGAAGCAGCATCTCACTTGAGATCTCTGGCGACAAACCCCCAATGTAGAGTTTCCTCTGGGTTAGATCAGGTGTGGTAGTTGCACCAGTTAATCCCTCACAAGCTAAATTGCAGACAGCCATTCGGCCCTGGAAATAGTACACAAATATAAAAATCTCAAGATTAAAAGAACATGGAAGAACAGCATATATATCTAACTAGAGAAATATTACTACTAGAGAAGTTACTAGGAGTCTAGGACTGTCTTGCTTAGTTGAGAATAGGCCTTGGCAGCAAAAGTCAATATCCTAGCTATCTACCAAATATCACAAGTAATAATAGCCGCATGATAACAAAACTCCCTCTGCTTCATACTTAAAGTACATCCTAGAAAACCAACATTATAAGGGACCTTAACCAGTCACAATCGATCTAAACAACAGTTTCTGAATTGCACCTCAAAATAATTTTTTTGTTTTGTTTTTTTAAATACCATTTTACTATATCATATACTCACAGACAACAGGATAATTCACAAATCCATCAACTTCTTGTATTAGATTTTCTCAAAGTGGACTAATGTGATGAGACCTCCCAGAAAGGAGAAATGAACTCTACATATGGAACAGAGGGTTTATCATCTGCACACCAAAATGTTACCAAAATTAGAGGATTCGGAGGTGCTATATTCAAGAACCTCCTTTCATCTTGTTGCTCCAATCTCACAAGTTCAATACATGATTTCAGACTGAAAAAATCCCCCACCTTTCATGCAATCTTTTTCCTGGAGAACAATGCAGGTACACACATATATACCATTCCACAAATCAATTAAAGAAATAGTAATTTCCATTCCATGAGTCATTTCTGCTTACCACATAAATCTATTTCCTGGAGAACAATGCAGGCACACACATATGTACCTGTGTGTATGACACGTGAGTGTTAAGTTCATAATTTTTTTATTTATTTTAATATTGTCATATTGCATTCAGAAGAATGCTTCCATACTCCACTTCTGTTTACCCATTACAAACAATGCATGTGTTTGCATACACCCATGCAAGTGGTTCAGGAGTGTGCACAAACAGAAACACAAATCATGATGTAGAGCTGGTTTATCTGTTTGATATAAAAGAAATATCATGCATGTAACAACTTAAAAAACTACTTATTCTTACATCAATCAATTTGCTAGGTGCACCTAGTGCACTTTGTGCCGATTCCATATGCTTGTACGTAATGAAACCATAGCCACGTGACTTTCCTGTCGCTTTGTCATAGATCACTGACCCTTCTTCTATCTCACCATGCATTCGAAATTCCTGGAACAAAAACATACGGCTCTTAGACATCAGAAAGATTTAGAATTGCAAGTACCACATCAAAGACGAGAGAAGAGCATGTAAAAGATCAATTTTCCATGTGAAAAAACTCAAGGAAAAACTTGTATCATGTGGGACAATCATCACCATGGCACACAAAAAAGACACTCTCAGCAATCAGCAATGCACTCACAGCACACAAGGTTTCTGAAGTGGTATTCCAGGCCAAGCCACGAACAAAAAGCTTTCGATGGACTGGATCCGCACTGGCAAGACTTTTAATTTCTTCTGCAATTGAAGGATATTGAGACCCTCTTTATGCCTCAACATGCAAGCAAACACACATGCACAGTGTCAATCACACAGCATACAGATGAAGAATCACTCACAAACCGCCCAATAGCAGAGACAAGCGAAATATCCCCACAAAGGCACCTGCATAGTTGGTGCATGCAAACACACACACACACGGCACAAAGAAGCAGCAAATCTGGGTTCCAGAGCTGTTATCTTCATAGAAAGGCGCAGCAACTGAAGAATTTGTAAATGCGTCTACATGAATTTACAGCATTTGAAACATCAAGGATATATAAAACTAAAGACTTAGAATTATTTTTTGCAAAGAAACAAAAAAAGAGGTACTAAATGCACCAGCTAGAATGAAGTGCAATGTAAAAAGCTCAAACTTTTATCAAATAAAGGGTATTAAAAACTAAAGACACAAATTAAAATTTTCTGTAGTAGAACAAAAATCCACTCGCTTTCTCTAACAATAACAAGTTCAATGAAAGTGGGGCCGCTATTTGGTTGCCTAAAACAGAAAAATGCTCAAAATTCTATCTTTATAATAAAAAGATAAATCTTTTACCCTTTCTAAAGGCTTTCAAAAATCAAACAGACTACAATTACTACCAATACTATAGAAAGAAAACTCGACTTTCAACCTCAACTTAATTGCAACAATTATATCAATCTAAACTAAAACCCAACTAATTATTCTTCACAAAATAGGCCCATATACATGTCTTTTAATCAGGAAACCAAAGAGAAACAAAATAGAATCTAAAAAATGAAAAGAACTCAGAAAAGAAAACCAACAAATCATTAATATTAAGCTAGATAGAGAGACGTACAGTCTAGAAAGGAGATCGACCAGCTGGGGTTTATTAAGAGGGTCAAGCAGTGAGCGAAGATAATCTTGTGTGGTTAATGTTTCGGCAGAACCATTGATGATTGCCTCGTCCATCTTTCTCTTCTTCAAGTCTTCCATTTTCAGTATTGTTTTGTTTTGTCTCTCTGTGAAGTGAAATCTGGTTTGAGAGATTTTAAAAAAAATTGTGTTCTATGGATGTTGTCTGCTGTGCTGTATAAAAGATTGCTTTTATTTGCCACTGTAAGCAAAATAAAGTGTTTATTTTAGTTTTCTTTTTTCAATGTATTTTAACTTTTTCAGACGAAGTAGAGCCCCTTTGTTTTTAAAGTGTATTTTAAAAATATTAATTTTTTATTTTAAATTAATTTGTTTATATTATCATATAATTTTGATATGTTGATATTAAAAATATTTTTTTAAAATATTATTTTACTGTATTTTCAAATAAAAATTACTTTAAAAAATAACCGCTGTTATAATATCATATAAACTCATATTAACATGAAATATAGTGCATGATTTTTTCATGGTAGCACTAGATTTAATTTTTCTTTTGGTAAAAAAATAAAAGCTTTTATTGCAAGAGTAATTTGATCTTTTTAAAAGATGTGTTAATTATTATTCAGAAATATATTAGTCTTTTTTAATTTTTTTTTATATACTAATATTATGTTTTTAACTCCCAATTCAACAAATTTAATAGTGTTGGCCAAGAGTTTTTTTGATCTTTTCATAAGCTTTAAGATTATAAAAATAATTTTTTTATCTTTAAGGTAAAAGAAAACCTAAAGTTGGTGACCAAATTTTTTTTTTTTTGTTTTCCCCATCTTATGTTGTAATTAAAATATAACTTTGCTCTTAGAAAAGATAATAAATAAGGTATGCATAGTGTCAACCGATGGCCAAACTTTGCCTTCCATTGTGTCTTTCAAAGTGACATTATGTCCCTTTTCTCTTGGTATGGGACATGACGATAGATGATAAATGGTTTGTCATTAATTATTGTTTTTTTTTCTTTTATTTTTTTTTGGTTAGGAAAAGTGCAGTGTTATCCTTTTTTTTTATATATATTTTAATTTTAGTTTTTATTTTTTTTAATTTTTTCTCTAATCTATTTTATAAAAGTTTTATTTATTTCCAATTTAGTATTTCAATCGTAACTTTTCTTAGACGTTATTTTTTTTTTCATTTTAAATTTTTTTCTTTGTCTTTTCATTACAGTCTTATTGGTTTTTAGTTTTACTCTTCAATTAAAAATTATGCTGTTTTATTTTTTTCCATTTGACCCTCATTTTTTTATTTATTTATTTTTTATTAAAGTTATTTTTTGTTTTAATTTAAACCTCTAATTGAAAATTTTGGTTTGTCCTATAATTTATTTTTTATTTTGATTTTCACCATCATTCTTTTAATTATAGTTTTCTTAATATCCTTTTATATAATTGAATTTTTTTCTCAGTTTCATCATTTAACATTTTATTTGTTGGGGGTTGGGCGTCATATTTTTTTCATTTATCGTGCTTCTGATCTAAAGACCTGGGTTACGAGTTTAAAAAGTTAATGTCATTTGTATTTTTTTTATTTTTTGCTCATTTTCTTTTATGATCATATCATTCTACATTAGTTTTTTTTAAAAAAGAAAAATATTGGTTATGAGATTATCTTTATTTTATTTTCTATGAGTTTATTCTAGTTTTATGACTTATATCACATGTTTTACAGGATTTTTTTAATAGAAGTTTTTTTTAAAAAAATTATATTATTTGTATTTTATTTTTTAAGATATCATTCTAATTCATTTTTTTTTGTTTTATATATATGAACAGTATTTTTTCTAATAAAAAATTATATTTATTTTTAAATAATAATCCTGATATGTTTGGCCTGGAGTAATATTTTTTTAAGACTTGAATTTATTCAGTTAGTTTTATTTGTATTTGTATTTTTATATAACTCATTTTGATTTAAATAAACGAGTTCAGTAAACACAACTGGATAAATGTCTCATTTCATGTGATTATATATCTTAATTTATATTTATCTCTTAGTTTTTTTAATTTTTCTTTTAGTTATTGTTGAAGACTTTTTTTTTTATTATTTACATAGATGATTATCAATTTATTTAATTAAATACTTGCATAAACTTTTCAATTTATATTTTAAATTTTTTTATGTAAAAAAATACTTTGAAATAGCTTATATATCTGCTATTTTTTTGAAAAAAAAAATTTTACGTTCACAGCGGAGCACGAGTTAAATAGATAGTTCTTGAACATTTGATAGTTAGATAAATTTCTTTTTGACCTTTTTTTATTATTTAATTCCAAAATGATGTTAAACTAGGAAGCAAACTCACTTAGAACTGATCTAATTTTGTAAAAAATTGATTTTGGAATAAAGCATTCTTTAATCCTTAATTTATTTACTGTTTTCTTCCTATTTATTTTTCTCGGTTGTTTTTCCATATTAATAAGACTTGAATTCAAGAAAAAAATGTATCTTTGGTTTGGTTATTTATAGCGCTTTATTATTTATATGATCAATGAAGATTTTAATATATATTTTTTAATCGATCTATAACAAGTCATGGTTTATTCAATTGAGGCAACACCTGACGAAAAAAAAATAAAATCATGTCTATGGCACGAGCGTGCCTAACCTGCTACGGGAAGGCCAGGCCCTAGGCGTGGCCTTTGCTATTTTTTTTTTCTTATTTTTTTACACTATAAAATTTATCAGTCACTCTTTAATTTTAATTTAATTCTTAAATATTATTATAAATTTTTATTTGAATTTTAATATTATTTTTTATAATTATTATATATCAAAATAATAATTCTAACTTATGAAAATTCTATTGAAATATTTGATGTTTTATTATTAAGATTTTTAAATGGATTTTGAACATAATTTTATCATATTTATAATTGATTTTAGCTTTCAATTACATGAAATATAAACATACTATTTTGATTTATTTTTTTAACTTGTTTTAACAATCATAAAATATTTTTTTTAACAAAAACAATGATTTGAGCTGAAAACATTGTATTGGCTAAAATAAATAAAAAATATATTAATAAAAAAATTTATATATTTGATCAATAACAATGCCAAAAACTTCATGAGATCTATATATATTTTTTTTGTTACATTTAAAAAACTTTGAGTCGCTCCGGCGTAACATGACCATGGTTTTAAACTTCTAGATATCTCAGTAGCTTTGTTCTGAATTCTTTGAATAAATTGAACAGATTTTCACTGTCTAATTTGGTAATAATAATGGATAAATATAATTCTGATGAAAAGTTTTGTTTGTTACTTGTAGTAAATCCATATATATATATATATATATATATATATATATATATATATATATAAGTAATTACCTTGTTACTAGTAATCCAACATTTAACTTGTGCTGAGAATATATTGAAAAGGTAAAATGTTTTTTCTTTATTTTTTAAGAAATTATTGCATTTGGCATCAAATTATTCAATAAACATCAAATCGCAACATAACAAGATCAATGGATGGTCAAGACTCCAGTCCAAAACTCGATGCTCTCATGTCAGCAAGCATGGCCCTATGATACATTCCTGATGGCTGAGTGATACAAACCTGGCATGGCATTTTTATTTTCTCCCGAATCTCACCTCTCAGAACTGATGCTCCACATGTAAAGCAGACAAAATAAGGTTTACTTTCCAGTAAACAAGTGTTAATCCTTGCAGATGGTCAGTCCTTTTGGAATTTTATTGCTGATCATATAAGAAGACTTGACTAGAGCTAACTAGATGAGAAGCCAGCATTTCTCCATCAGAAATCTTGGCATCTTCAAGGTCGATTAATGGGCACTGACGCACTGTAGTCTGCAGGCTTTTCAGCCTCAGGTTTAGCATAGGCTTTTGTTTGTTCTCTGTTGTTGCTCCAGCTATATTCTCAGCTGCCTCCCATTTTCCTCAACTTGCGACTTTAGTTTTCGCTGAATCTGTTCCGAAAGGGTAAATACATGAGAAGAGAAGTTTCTCAACTGAAAAGAACTTGATAACTGGTACATAGCCATATGAAGCATTTGCTTCTGTCAAGTATCAAGTTCAAGCACATAACAGTTGGTTCGCTCGGTATTTCAAAATTTCAAAGCATAAGGCAATACCTCTAACTGTTCGTGAAGATGCTTTTCAATATCTAGCTGCAGTTGCTGTGCCTCCTTGATTTCCAGGCTACTTCCAGGCGAGGGGACAAGTTGGGGCATGTCACTGATACTAAGTACTTCTGCAGAAAACCGATATTGATATGAAAATTACAAGTAGATGATTGCCTTCAAAAGTGCTTAAACAATGCAACACAGATTGACCTTGTTTACATTCTGACAAGTACCTATCAGATTGATATTTGCAAATTATTAGAGAAGGATGATAAATACAAATAAGCTTAGGTGAGACCAAACACAACCTGATTTCAAGCTTAAAGCTTAAGCACCTGCAAGTGACTTTTGACATGAAGGATGGTCAATCCTTTTGCTTTATGGTGTTGGTTATTACATGAATAAGGTTTTAGATTTGTTTGCAAATTGGATTCATTGAAAATGTTACGCTTGGATGATTGATAAGAGAGCATTGTTGGCGTGAGCTATACAAATCTATACATAATAGGAAACTATAGCTGTTATATTCTAATATATCTCTTATTTATGTAAATCCCTATTATTATGGGATGGCAGTTGATTTCTTTCCAAAGACAGCTAGCAAGGTTTTAAACTGCTATATATATATATTCAGTCTCAAAAATAAAGAATAAGAAAGTATTTTTGCAGGAAATCTCTTTAGGTTATCATGGTATCAAAGCTAAGATCCTTTATCTGATCTTTGCTACAATGAAAGTTGCTACCATAATAGCAACATACGACAATGGAGGCAACAACAACATCAATCGGTTTGGTTGAACCAGAGCAACCAAATACAGCTGCAAACTTTGAAGACCTTATGGCAAGAATGAATCAAGCCATAAATCAGAATCAAACTCAGACTCCAGCAGTAGTACAGGATATTACCGCAACACAAATTGGTATCAAACTTGATGGTACCAATTACGCTTTATGGTCCCAAATTGTTGAGATGTTCATCTCAGGAAAAGACAAGCTGAAATATATAAATGATGATCTTCCACAACCAGAACCGAATGATCCTTCATTTAGGAGATGGAGGACAGAGAACTCTGTTGTAAAGGGATGGTTAATTGGCTCAATGAATCCATCCTTGGTTAGCAACTTCATTCGATTTCCTACGGCTAAACAGGTATGAGATTCAATTGCTACAACCTATTTTGATGGGATTGACACATCTCAAGTATATGATTTAAAGAGACGGGTAACTAGAATGAAACAATCTGGGGAACCAATTGAGACATATTACAATTGTCTTCAAGGCTTATGGAGGGAGATTGATTTTCTCCGCCCGAACCCGATGGAATGTGTTTATGACATACAAAAATATAATACTCTCTTGCAAGAGGATCGGATGTATACTTTTCTTGATGGATTAGATGACAGGCTTGACAAGATCAGAAGCGATGTTCTTCAACTAAAGCCATTTCCAACTGTGGAATAGGTGTATACATATGTCCGAGGAGAAGATATCAGACAGACAATCATGCTCTCAAATAATGGAACCATTCCAACAGCTGCTATGATCTCTAGAGGAGTGAGAACTAGTTCACAACATCAGTTTACATTTCAGGTGGCCAAACCAGGGACTTCCTCATCAAACGGAGGAAAACTGAATCCTTCAAAGGCTAAGGGACAAGTGGAGGGAGGAAGTAATGGATGCTCTTATTGTGGGAACATGAAACATACCCGTGAAACATGTTTTAAGCTGCATGGTTACCCAAAATGGTGGACTGAATTTAAGGTGAGAAAACACAGAGAATCTGCTAGTGGAACTGGAAGAGCAATCATGGTTAATGCATAATTTGCTGGTGGAACTGGAAGAGCAGCCATGGTTAATGCAGAACCCGTGACTGGAGAACCCAAACTTTCACTTGCTCCACTTGTGAAGTCAAAGGAGCTCATGACTGCCCCTTTTGGTAATCAAGGTAACAATTGTTGTTGTGACAACAGTGCTTTACTTGTGTCTAAGGAAGGTAATAATAATGACTGGATAATGGATTTAGGAGCCACTGATCATATGACATTTTGTCCAGATGATCTTGTAGAAATTACAGAACCAAGGCGGACTAGTATATATATTTAACGCCAATGGGGTTATGTATCCAGTTATAGGAGCTGGAACCATAGATATATCATTGTCAATTTCATTGCCTAATACTCTATTAGTACCATCTCTTTCCAGTAAATTAATATCCGTGGGTAAAGCCACCGAAGAACTCAACTGTGTAGTGCTGATGTATCCACAATTTTGTCTTTTTCAGGATATTCTCACGAAGGAGATCATTGGGCGTGGTACTAAGAGAGATGGGTTATACTATGTGGATGACTTCAATTCGGGCAGAGTCAATACTATGAGTCGAACATTTAGTGCAAACGAAGAACAAATATGGCTATGACATTACTGATTAGGACATCCTTTATTCGGCTACATGAAGCATTTATTTTCGCAGTTATTTTCAACTTTGAGATATTCAGATTTTAGATGTGAGACTTGTATTTTAGCCAAGAGTCATCGTGTATCTTTTCTAATTAGTCTTAATAAAAGTGATATTCCATTTATTCTGATCCATTCTGATGTTTGGGGACCTTTCCCTATTACAACTATTTTGGTATACGATGGTTTGTGACTTTTGTAGATAATTGTACGCGGATGACTTGGCTATACTTATTGAAACGCAAGGATGAAGTATTTGGTGTATTTCAAGCATTTCATGCTATGATTTAAAACCAATTTTCAGCAAAAAATCATATTCTTCGATTTGACAATGGGGGGAGAGAATATGAATCGAGATTTCTTAGAATACTTTTAAAGAAATGGTCTTCTCCATGAGTCTTTATGTAGTCAGACTCCGCAACAAAATGGAGTGGTCGAACGAAAAAATTGACATATTCTAGAAACTGCACGTGTACTATTGATTGGATCGAAAGCACCTGGTGACCATTAGGATAATGTTGTTGTTACTGCTGTTTATTTGATGAACCGAATACCCTCTAAGGTTTTGGATTTCAAAACTCCATTATAGGTTCTGTCATAACATGTTACTCTACCATCTCCACTTCTTATTAAACCACGTATATTCGGTTGTGTTGCATTCATTCATCTGCATAAAAATCAATGGACCAAACTTGAACCTTGCACTGTTTGGTGTATTTTTTTGGGGTATGGTACCAACAAGAAAGGATATTGTTGTTATGATCCAAATAAAAAACGAGTCTATGTAACAATGGATGTCACATTTGTAGAGTCGGACAATTTTTATTCATCACAAATATCAAATTCTCCTCTTCAGAGGGAGACTTGGGATGAAGAGCAGAAGTGGTGGGATGGTTCGACTAGAGAAGCTATGGTGACAGTAGCATCTCCTACAGAAGCTGATGTTATACATGTTGAAGAAGCTGGTCCAACTAAAGAAGTTGTGGTGGCAGTAACATCTCTTTTAGAAGCTGCTATTATACATGCTGAAGAGGCTATTGTGGCTGAAGAAACTATGGTGACAGTAGCACCATCACTGATTGCAGATATTGGCTTAAGTGAAGAAGCTGAAGCTGAACAAGAGCAAGAGCTTGAATCTCCTAGTAGAAAAACCTCTCTTCTTGATGTACCCGACAATGACAATCCTTCCCCTGAGAATATTCCTGAGGTAACATCACCTTCATTATCTTCTGGCAATGTTTTGGATACTGCTACTGGTTATCACTTACCTTTCAGGCATAACCGAGGCAAAACTCCAGCTCGTTACTCTCCAGGTAGTGAAGGGAAAAAATTCCAAGTACCCGATCTCTAATCATATTACGACAAGAGGATTGTCCGACCCTCTTATAGATTTTGCACACAGGCTGTCTTCTTATCACATCCCTTGTGGAGTCCATGAAGATTTAGCAGATAAAAAATGGCCATTAGCAATTCAAGAAGAAATGAAAGTCTTAAATTAGAACAAAACCTGGAATCTTGTTCTACTGCTGAATGGGAAGAAAACTGTTGGATGTAAGTGGGTGTTCTCTATTAAACATAAAGTAGACGGCTCAATTGAACGATATAAGACGAGGTTAATGGCCAATGGATATACTCAGACATACAGAATAGACTATCAGGAGACGTTTTCCCCAGTAGCAAAGCTAAACACTGTCAGAGTGTTGTTATCCTTGGCTGCAAATCTAGATTGGCCCTTACATCAATTTGACGTGAAGAATGCCTTTCTTCATAAAGATATTAAGGAGGAAGTATATATGGATATCCCACCGGGTTATATGTCATCCTCCCCTGGAATTGTCTGCAGGTTACAACGAGCTTTATATGGATTGAAACAGTTACCACGTGCATGGTTTGGTCGTTTTAGCATGGCTATGGGAAAGTATGGTTTTCAATAAAGCAACTCAGATCATACTCTCTTTCTCAAACGACGACAAGGTAAGATAACTGTCTTGATAATTTATGTAGATGACATGATAATTACAGGAGATGATACAAAAGAAATCTGCAAACTGCAGAAACAGTTGGTTATAGATTTTGAAATGAAAAACTTGGGTGGACTTCAGTATTTCCTTGGAATCGAAGTGGCTAGATCAAGATGAGACATCTTTCTATCACGAAGAAAGTATGTACTTGATCTACTTATTGAAGTAGGAATGCTTGATTGCAAGCCAGCGGATACTCCAATAGTTCAGAATCAGAAACTTGGATAGTACCCTGATCAAGAACCAACTAATAAAGAGAGGTATCAACGACTGGTAGGTAAGCTAATTTATTTATCTCATACTCCTCCATACATTTCTTGTGCTGTGAGCGTAGTTAGTCAATTTATGCATTCTCTTAGTAAAGATCATATGGATGCAGTTGTTCAAATTCTTCAGTACTTGAAATCAGCTCCGGGGAAGAGGCTTATGTTTTCCAAGAATGATCACTTAGACATTGAAGGTTATAAAGATGTTGACTGGGTAGGAAACTTGTATGACAGAAAATCTACATCAGGATACTTCATGTTTGTCGGAGGTAACTTGGTTACGTAGAGGAGTAAGAAACAGAAAGTGGTAGCACTGTCAAGTGCTGAAGCCAAGTTTAGAGGTATGGTGAAGGGGCTTTGTGAGCTCCTATGGCTTAGAAGACTACTCTCAGAAATTTGCTTTGCTCCTAACTCAGAAATGAATTTGTACTGTGATAATAGGCCCAATTAAAATATCTCAGAACCCAATCTAGCATGATAGGACAAAACACATTGAAATAGACCAACATTTTATTAAACAGAATCTTGAAGAAAAAGTGATTTGTTTTCCCTTCGTCAGGTCAGAGGATCAACTTGCTGATATACTTACAAAAGCTGTCTCCAACAAAAACTTTCACAACTCACTTGACAAGCTGGGTATCAAAGACATTTTTTCACCAACTTGAGAGGGAGTGTTGGCGTGAGCTGTACAAATCTATACACAACAGGAAACTATAGCTGTCATATTTTAGTATATCTCCTATTTATGTAAATCCTGATTGTTATGGGATGGTAATTGATTTCTTTCCAAAGACAGCTAGTAAGGTTGTAAACTGCTATGTATATATATATTCAGTCTCAGAAATAAAGAGTAAGAAAGAATTCTTGCAGGAAATCTCTTTAGGTTAACAAGCATCTCTTTATCATGATGAGGCCGGGGAACCTGTGTGAGCTTGAAGCGCAAGTAGCAATTCCATATCATCATCTTGCTTAATATCCAAGAAGCGTTCACTTGTGCAAAGAGCCAATGCTAGCTGATCGAGTTGACTTGGGAAGCGTTCATTGATATGACATGGGCTAGCATGCAAGTGTACTCCAAGATACATGATTGACAGCCATCAAAGAAGTATAACTTCATTTTTTGTGTCTGACCAAAATGATGTGCTCCACCTTGCTTATAGAATTCCCTCAATGTCCTGATTTTTTATTACCAATAAAAGAAACGATTCACAGAATCTTTAGTTTTAATCTTTTTATCAAACGATCAAGAGTCAGACATATTTAACGATAATCTGATAATGTACAACTTTCTATATGTTCTATACAGTCCATGTCCAAGACTATTTCAATCTCTCTAGCATGACTACAATTAATGCCTTCTATCTTCTTAAATTGTGATATTCAAGCAACTATATCCCATGCCTTCTACCTTTTGCTGAATTTTATTTCCCACACTTATGTAATGATCAGATTGATGCATGAACATTTAATGAGGAAACACTTGGAATAAGAAGTGAACTTTGAAAGTTGCTGCCTTTTAATGATGAGTAAAAAATTATTTTATGATGTTTGTTTCGTACTAAACATAATTTTTTTTTAAAAAACCTTGAATTTATATAAATTTAAATCCTTAAACATGCAAAATAATAATTCATGATAAATATGTTTTTAACACAAATATAATATTAGTATATATGCTAAACATATATATCCAAGCTTATAATTAATATTAATTCAAAGTCCTAGCATGCATACTGATAATAAAAATATATATGCTTAAATTAAAATAAAGAAGAATATTTATTTGTTGAAGCAATTTAAAGTAATGAGACTTTTTATTATTGCCAAGGATAAGATGAATCATTTATCTTTACATCTTTATTGCTCCTTACTTGTAGAACAATGATGTTTGTAATATGCCTCTTTAGATTTCAACAACACCACCTTAATTTAAATGCACTTTTAAACAAAGTCTTTGAACCACAAATTATATAACTCAAACATCTCTCAATAAGATGAGCCCAAACTCTAGATTTGAGAGGAAATCAAAGCATAAAAAAGAGTGAAAACACTAAAAATGAGGTGAGAAAGAGTAAAAAAGACATGAAAAATACAAGTACTAAACTCATCTTTCACTCCTCTTTTTATAATGAATTTTAGAAGCTAAAAGGTTGAAGAATTAATAAGAGTTAATTCCAACCATAAATCAAGAATTAAATTTGAAAAAACTAAGAGTTCTTTGAATGGGAAAACCAAGGGCTTTTTGAAATTAATTTATCATTCACCCATAATTTATTTATTTAAAATAAATTTCCATCAATAACCTACATGAATGGAAATTGTCTCACCAATTTGAAAACAACTTAAAGATTTGTTGAGAGATACTTATTTAGTAGATTACTATATTAGGATAGGTAGCTTTTGGCATTAAATCTTCCTTAGTGAAATACAATTAGATTTACTCGGCTAAATTGTAAACGCAATGTTTTGAACTATTTAGCCTTTATGTAAACTAAAATAATAGTACTCATATAATTCTCTACCTAGAGATTTCCTTTGATTCTCACTATTATGCTCGTTTTAGCCCTAGACAACTCTTGAATTCATGAGCGGATTGAAATGATTCAACATTTATCAAAATTCTCAAAGAAATGATCGTAATTCTTACTCATATGGGTGGTTTTTCATTTTAGAGTATTCTGCTATACTTCATTTAGTGTACTAAGATATGAAAATCATTAAGAGCTCAACTCACATTTTATCACGTTGCAATTAACACTTATTTCATCATAGGAATAAGCAGTAAATAATATTTTTCTAGTGCTACCGAGAATATTATATGACTTGGTTTTTTATTTGAACATAAATCTTGGGATCTTCAATCAACTAAGTATGGTTACCATCATTACTATCTTTCATCTTTTAAAACTGTTAAGCTCATTCTCCTTGATGAATTATATACAAACTCTCTTGTCAAAACCTTTGGTTAACAAATCCATAATATTTTTCTTTGACTTTATATAGTCAATGGAAATAATTCAATTTGAGAGCAAGTGTTTAATGATATTATGTTTACATCATATATGTTTAGAATTTTCATTATACATATTATTTTGTGCCCTACTAATTGTTGAGTGACTATCGCAATGGAGATAAATAGTTGGCACTGGTTCTGGTCAAACATTAAATATCCTCTAAGAAATTATAAATTCATTTGGCTTCCTCTTTAACTTTATCAAGAGTAATAAACTTTGATTTCATTATGAATCTAGCAATAGATGTCTGTTTGGAGGGTTTCCATGACACAACTGTTCCACCAAGTGTGAAGAAATATCCACTTATGAATTTTGAATCTTTAGTGTTGGATATTCAATTAGCATCACTATACTATTCTAACTAGTATAGTGTAGTCCATAGTCCAAGATATACCTTAAATACTTAAGTACTCTTTATATTGCCTTCCAATGATCCATACTTGAATTACTTGTAAATCTACTCAGTTTACTAACTAAGTAAGTAATATTAGGCCTTGTGCAAGTTATAATATACTTTAGGCTTTTCATTATTTGAGAATATTTCAATAATACTTTCAAAAAATTTCAAGGAAAGCCTAAAGTTAATACAAATTTAAATCTATAAACATGCAAAATAATAACCTATAGCAAAACATGTTTTCAACATAAATATAATTATAACATACATAATACACACACGCGCACACACTTAAATTAAAATAAAGAAAGATATTTACTTGTTGAAGTACCTTAAAACAATGAGATTTTTGTTGTTGTTAAAGAAGAATCATTTATCCTTAAAGTTTTATTGCTCCTCACTTGTGGAACGAGAATGTTTGCAATATGCCTCTCAAGATTCCAACACCACCACCTAGGTTTATAAACACTTCTAAACAAAGTCTTTGAATTAAAAATTATATAAATCAAATATCTCTCAACAACATTAACATAAACTCTAAATTTAAAAAGAAATCAAAACATAAAAAGAAATGAAAACACTAAAAATGAGACGAGAAAGAACGTTGAAAAATATGAAAAATTACAAGTACTAAACTCTTCTTTCACCCCTCTTTATAGTTAATTCTAGAAGCTAAAAGATTGAATAATTAATTCTCACCATTATCATTATCAATTCTCGATTAGCCACAACAATTAAATTTAGAAAAATCAAGGATTATATGACGGAAAAAACCAAGCCAAGGATCCTTTAAAATTAATTTTTTATTTATAATTTATTTATTTAAAATAAATTTCCAGTTAAAGTCAATTACTTCATTTAGTTTATCTAAATGTTATCACCTTCACTTGGAGGTTGTGCCTAGCACTATTATTTTTAAGTTAATGCAGTTCTGTATTCAGATCAAGAAAATATGAATGATTAAATGAACTTGACAGTTTCTGTCAGACTCTTTGCTTCCGTTTTTGTATCTCTCTGGTTTCTTCAAAGAGTGGTGAGTGGAAGAATTCTATCTTTTATGGTTCTTACATCATAATCGTGTCAGTTGGTATAAGAGCCATTCTAAGATGGCTGGTCGTCGTCGTCGTCATGTAAAAAATCATGTTGCTCCAGCAGCTTCAATACGTGAACGTGATCTTCATGATATTGAAAGGAATGAGTTAAGAAGGTAGGCGCAGCAGGTCCAACAACTTCAAGCTATGAATTATGACAGTCTTCCTCCTAATCTTGGGCATGAGGATTTAGATGATGAAGAAGACATCAATCCTTTCCATGACGGTCATTCTAATGCATCTATATATAGAAGAGGTTCATATTCGACATCGATCCTTTCCAGGAGAGTTATTGATTGGATTAATGCTGTAGAAAGAATTTTTAACTTTAATGACGTGTCTAGAAGTCAGAAGGTGAAACTTGTGGCAATCAAGTTGAAGAAACATGCCTCCATTTGGCGGGACAACTTGAAGAAACAAAGAGAGCAAGAAGGGAAGAGGCGGATTATAACATGGGAAAAAATGAAGGAGCTGAAGAGGAAGTTTTTGTCAGAGACTTGTACAATGGATGCTTTCCATAAATTTCACAATTTCAGACAAGAAGGGTTGACTATTGAGGAATATACCACTGAGTTTAAGCATTTGATGTTGTGATGTGATGTCATTAAACCAGAGGAGCAGACCATAGCTCGCTATGTTGCTGGGCTTCGTGAAGAAATTTCTAGTGTTGTCCAATTGCAACCATGTTGGACTTTCAATGATGTCTTCAAACTTGCATCCAAGGTAGAAAAGCAGGAGAAGAGTAGGAGTAATCGCCAACCTATGAGCAAAGAAAGCTTTCCAAGAAGCAGTCCCATCACTAAAGCCATGTCAATTCCATAAACGTCTTCTTCCAAAGCAGCTCCTAGACGTGATGGTACTTCTCAATCTAACTGTCCTGCCAGTTCTAACTCTAATTCAAAGCAGTGTTTCAAATGTCATGGATATGGTCACATAGCTGCAGATCGCCCAAATCGAATAACTATCAGTTTTGTTGAAGAAGTATTGGAGAAGGAAGTTGATTTTGACTGTTCCAACAATGAGGACAGCCTGAGCAATGAAGAGAAAATCACTTATAGAGATGAGAGAGATATGCTTGTTATTCATAGGAGTTTAAGTGTTGCACATTCTGCTGATGAATGGCTTCGTAATATACACTTCTCATGGAAAGGTATGTGATGTTATCATAGACAGCGGGAGTTGTGAAAATTTTGTCTCAAAACTTGGTGGAAAAACTGAAACTCGAAACCAAAAATCATCCACACCCGTACAATCTCAAATGGTTGCAAACAGGAATCGAAATGGAGGTAAATAAAAGGTGTTTAGTTGAATTCTCAATTGGTAAGGATTATACAGATGTTGTTATGTGTGATGTTGTTCATATAGTTGCTTGCCATTCACTACTTGGTTGACCATGGCAATATGATAGAAGGGCTATCCATGATGGCTATAAAAATACATGTTCTTTTGTCAAAGATGGAGTAAAAGTTGTATTAGATCCTGCAAAAATCGAAAGCCATCCCGAACCTTTTCAAGGGGCGGGAAATAATTTGCTTTCTAAGTCACAGTTTACTAAAGTTTTGGCAGGATCTAATATGACCTATGCTCTGTTGGTGATTGAAGAAAATGACAAAGGAAGAGGTTCCAGCCTCTTTGCAGCCTTTGCTTCAAGAGTTTCAAGATGTTATACCTGATGAAATTCCGCCAGGCCTTCCTCCAATGCGAGAGATTCAGCACTGCATCGATTTTGTTCCTGGTGTTTCCTTTCCTCATAAAGTTGCCTATAAGATGAGCCCTAAGGAGTATGAAGAACTACAGAGGCAAGTTGATGAGCTCCTGTCTAAAGGCTTGATAAGAGAGAGCTTGAGCCCTTGTACTGTCCCTGCATTACTTGTGCCAAGAGCTGATGGTCCTTTTAGAGTTCTCAAGAAAATAGGAGAAAACGCCTACAAGATTGATCTGCCAGCAGAATATGTTGCTTCATCAACCTTTAACAGTGAATTGGGGACAAGTCTTTTCCTTCAACCGGGGGTAACTGATGCACGAGCATTTAATGAAGAACTCTTGGAATAAGAAGTGAACTTTGAAAGTTGCTGCCTTCCATAGTTCAGTCAAAAGTTTCATTTAAAGTCAATTACTTCATTTAGTTTATCTTGCACTTACATTTACTTGGAGGTTATTCCTAGCACTATTATTTTTAAGTCAAAGCTGTTTTGTATCCAGAACAAGAAAATATGAATGATTAAATGAACTTGCGGTTTCTGACAGATTCTTTGTTTCCATTTCTGTATCTCTTTGGTTTCTTCAAAGAGTGGGGAGTGGCAGCGACCGGACTGCATAGGGTGTGAGAATTCTATCTTTTCTGGTTTTTACATCAAAACCGTATCGCAGATAGTCTCACCCTCTTAAGTGAATGTTCAGAGATAGCAGCATGCATGCAGGCCGATGTGCTGGATCTTATGGAAAATTGTTTAATTCCCATATCAATAGACATCTTACCATTTTGTAAGTGAGTTACAAAAAAAAATTAACATTTGTTTCTTCCAATTAATCAAATGTTTTGCTAATAACAGAATGAAAATGGAAAAACTTGTATTCCTATTTTTGGTCGACTTCTGATTGAGTGCAGCATGCACAGCTAAAAGACTGGTGTTTCTAACCAAGCCTGTAGGGCAGACATGCATCAAAACTCTGGTACATTTTTATTATGATGAACTTGAAGTACATAGCAATGCAAGACTATCGTTCTAAAGCTGATGGAGAACTCAGGAAAGTTGAACCCTACAAGAACCACATGACTTTCTGTTTTGCAAAGAATCCCAAACTCCAAGTTCTTAAGGGTATTATGCATGGGAACACACATCGTATTCGTATGTATTTACTCTTCCTATATAGGTACATTCAGATGCTTTTACTTTCTTTATGAAGAAGCAGAGATCATCCGCAATTCGGTTGTAGCTGGGGACTAGAAATCACTTTTCCAGAACCCATGAGTACCTACTTGTACATGAAAACTAGTCCTATGTGCTTTGAAGATCTAACTTATCTTGGATGGGAATTGTGTATTATTATCAGAGCCTTCTAAAATGGAAACATCAATATCTTCAAGGATAAATGTGGGCTCATCCGGAGAAGTAATGTCCAAATTCTGCTTATTCAGGAGACTATTAGTTGTTTTCTGCTGCTGATCAAACATCATCTTAAGTTGCTTGCCTTGCTCTTCAATACGTAGTTGCAGATTTCTTTGAATCTGTCACAAAAAATTGTAACTAAGTAAAGATAGTGATAATTGGAACGTAAAATTTGAAAGTCTGATCATCCTGGTCTTGAATATCCAAATTACATGGGGCCGGAGCTGGTGCTTCTCAGGGGCTCTGGTATATAGTTTTATATATTCTTTTTGTTTCTTGTTTTGTTTGTTTTTCCCTGTTCCTAGAGCTTTTTGTTCTCTCACCTCGCGGCTTTGCCCTTGGAGGGTTTTTTTTTCTAGCATATAAAAAGAAAAGACCTATATTGACATAAATGAAGTAACAGTGGGCATCGGTGAAAGATCTTGAGGATGTACCTCCAGCTGCTCATGCAGACGCCTCTGGACATCTAATTGTAGTTGCAGTGCCTCTCTGATTTGAAAGCCACTGCAGGACGAGGTTAAAATTCGTTATTATAAAGATTAAGTGATTGCCTGAGAGGATTAACACACATGATAATACAGAAGAAACAGAAAAAGAAAACAAGAAAATCAATCTCAAATTTCAGAAATTTATCTGGCTTGAATGCTTGTTGGGATACCAATAGAATAATAACCAGGAAGAAGGATTCATTATGAGAATTACGTTTTGATATCGAGCTGTGATACATCATTTATGCTATTTCTTTTCTCAGCCTTTCCTGCCATAGAATTGGTATTTGAATCAGAATTTTAAGTAGAGTGAAAGACAGCATAATGTTTACAAGCAAGCTGGACACTTAGCAAATCCAGGCCGAAACTACCAAAAACCAATTTAGCAAATTATTCCATACTGAAAATATTAAAAAACCAACTCAACATAAAAATCTAAATTCTTACGAGTGATCTAAAAAATAGTTTTATATTACTTTTTCATATCATTTAAATAAAATTTTGTTAAACTTGAAATTTACACAAGCCCACATTATCTTGTGTTTAATTTTTTTTATTAATTAGAATGGAGATGGTGAGATTTAAACTTATAATTACCTGATCAATAAATTCTGATAGTATATCAAAGAACCATCTCAATCTAAAAATTTAGAAGGTGGTGAGATTTGAATTTTTAATTACTTGGTCAACAAACTTTAATATCATGTCAAAAAACCATCTCAACTTAAAAACTTAAAAGCTTAATTGATTTTAGGTTAAGATTTTTTAACATGGTATCAGAGCTTTAATAACCAAACAATCATGAATTTAAATTTTATTATTTTTATTTTATTTGATAAAACTAAACATGAAATAGTGTAAAACTATACAAGAATCTAGTTCAAAAAACTTTAATTTAAGAAAATATGTAAAATTATATAAATTATATCTTATAACCTTATATTGTATAACTGAAAATTTTGAGTGAGATGCTTATTATATCATAGAGAAAAATGAGCTACTGACATGATGATAGACGTAATAGCTCTTTCAAGAAAGCAGAGCAGTTTGGTCAAGCTGCTCTTATTCTTAATTTGGTCATCAAGACCCGTTGAGACGAAGAAAGAGAAGGACCGCTCATCGTTTCACTTGATTTAATAGTATTTTAGCAAATGAATATAGATATACTCCTTGCTACAAGAAATTGACAGGGATCGAAGGCCTGCAGAACTCTCTCCTCTCTTTACGTGTTTTGAAAGGTGGTGTTACTTGTTCATACTATATGACAGAGATGTTCTGGATTAAAACATCAAAGGTTCCATGAAGAGCTCTTTGCATGTATTCATATTCAGGCTCAACACATAATCACTTCGTGATATTCTTTTTGTTCTAATAGAAACTATGAGATCAATTTCAAGCAGATAAGGAACGAGGGAATTAAATCATATTTTGTTACTAGGGTTTACCTGCTGAAGGTTCTGGCATGTATTTTGCAATTCTATATTTCTGCAAGACCAAAGAGAGAAGAAATAACAAACAGATCTTAGGAAGAAAATCCCATATAAATTACAAGAAGAAAAACAAAATCCAAACTTTTTGGTTGAGCAACAATACCTGCAGATGACTTTTCACATGGAAGATAGTCAAACCATCTGAATCCATCAAGTTTAGTATTGCTTTAGGTGTTGCCTCTGTAATTGATAAATCAATAAGTACAAATTGTACAGAGATGAACAATTTCTCCTCCTCAAATGGACATGAAGCTAACACTGAAGTTACTTACTCTCAGCGCCTCCAAGGCGATTTACGCACTCAACAAACTTCTCATGAAGATCCTGGGTCCATCTTATCCGTGTTTTACTTGACAGATCTTTGCCAGAAGATGTAGGACCACCTCCCAAAGAAAATCTTGGAGACTGCTTTCCTTCCAGATAATTATAGCTCAGCCCTGCAAATGGAGAGCTGTATGGATTACAACCAACCTGTACAGAAACAACATACCATGATCAAAATGAATTTTCTAGATAACATGTATATCTGTTAGAGGCTTAAACTGTCGAAACTAAATAGAATGGAGAATTAATACGTACTTGACGATCCTGATTTCCTTGGAAAGGAACTGAAAAGTGATTCCCTAGAGAGACAGTACCATGGTTATCTAAGAACTTATTGTGTTGTTGTGAAGGAAGCTTGTTCCCTGAAGAACTGCTTAGACCTTTATCTGACTTGTCAAAAGAATTATAGTAAGAGTAATGGGGTTTTACAACCGATTCCAAAGTGCTGTTCAATCCAAAGTTGTGATCAGCTTGCTCTCCCAAGTTAATAGAATAGTTTGGACCGGAAGATTGATGTGAATCATAGGACTTGGAATATTGAGAGCAGAAAGAACTACCAACTTGACAATCATACTGCGGAAACCGCATGCATCTTTCTGTCGCGTAAAATGATGAAGCCGGAGATTCAAACCGGCTCATTATGCTACTGGATGATCTTTCGGGGCTAATATTTTGCTGTTGGCATCCTGCCTCCATGACTGCGGGCTGCAAACGAGGTGCCATGTTCCGAATCTGTTGGTTGCCGAAATACTGTGAGGATAGGTTCACAAAGTCACCAGTCATTACTCCATGGTTCTGTTGAACTCGTTCTTCGCAGTCGATATAATTTCGAGTGTTCATTCACAAATGAACAGAACTGCAATCCTAATATTGTTCTAACAAGAAAGAGCAGAGATAGTTTATGTTGAGGTTTCTTTGCAAGCATCACAAAGTGTATCAAATTTCGTACTGTTTTGAATTATATAAAGACTAGAAGCCACGCAAATTACACGATGATTCTGGTAAAGGAAAGATGCAGTTAAGTGTATGATCCACTGTAAATTTGACTTCAAATGCATGGCAAAAAAAAAATCTCTTCCGATATTCTAAAAACCTTCTGGCATAAGATATGAATATATAAATATATCTTCAAAGTACTGTGCATCCCTTTTTAGTTATTCCTAAAATGGATAGGGACGAACAACGAATTTTGACATGACTAAAGCACAAGATAAAAAAAAAAGAAAAAAAGAAAAAGAAAAAAAGAAAAAGAAAAGAGGCAATGCTCTTAACATCAAACAACAAGTTGATACAAATTTGTCTTCATATGAAATAAAAAATGGTCAGGAATTAAAAGAATATCGTGTCTCAATCAAGAAAATAAAATCTCAGGATTTTTTTTATAAAAATAATGAGAATAAAAGAAGTTTCAATTATATATTATTGTTGTTATTATTATTTTTTTTTTTTTGGAGGGTTTTGTCTGATCATTAGTATTTCCCTAGTGTTGGTATTTTATCATCAGAAATTAGGTTGAAGAATATTGAAGTTATGGGCATCTGTGTCGACTGTGACTAATAATTTAATGTGACTGGCATAAATTCACAGAAACAGATCTTGAAATTATTCCTATTATAGATACGTCTGCAAACACTTTAGCCACCCAGCAAGATTTAGGTATGTGAGAAAATTAAACACCAAAGAAACAAGAAAAGAAAGAACGATATATGCCTTGTTTTCTCTAAAGAAGCTTAACATAAAAATCTTAAACCGATCTCCTCCATTAGTGGGAATCTGCAATTGCCAGAAAAGTTGCTGTATTATAGCTATATAGTATAGTGTTAAGATTCCACAACGTGCTCAAGAACCAGGTATAAAGTGAGCTACACCAATTGCATCCATAAGATTACTGATCTCTTGTGGTATAATATTGATAGACTCTTTGAAAGAAACGCGGTTCAAATTGTGTTTTTTAAAAATTTAAAATTTATTTTTTTATATTTTCAGATCGTTTTAATGTATTGATATTAAAAAATAATTTTAAAAAGATAACAATATTATTTTAATATATTTTTAAAAAAGCATTTTGTACTATGAAAACTAATTTTTTCAAACACCTCTTTGTGTCTACGAAAACTAATTTGAAGGGGGGAAAATATTTCCTTCCTTCGCAAGAAATTGTGTGTCTCTTTCTGATATTTATGAGCAGACAAAACAATGAGAAAGAAGCAAACAATTAGCTAGACAGACACTCAGCACAAGAACAGATTACCTGGCATTTTCAAATATATCACAGCAGAAATTAAGCACCATAATTAGCCAGCAATGATTCATAATTTCTGCTTGTGAATCGCCGACTTATCTATTCCTCGATGAGTTCTTGGATCATTGGAATCATTACGATGATAAATTTTATCAGCAGGTAATTAAATCTCTTAAAACGCACGGCACTTGTTCATCATACACAAGTAGCAGGTCACGCAGGAAAATGGTGCAAGTTGAGAGCTGAGAACCTTGTTCCATGTCGCCATCAGATAGTTGGGCAAAGGTATCAAAAGTAGAAACACTTTTTTCTGGATCTTTGTACACACGGAGGTAGTACCATATGCTGGGACAATTCTCTCCCTCCATCCAATCCACCACTTTTTTGTATCTAACGTGTACGAAATATTATCATGGTTTGATACTCATATAATTTAACTTCCAGGGAATATTATGCACTGTGATGTGACTGGAAAGTTGAAAAACCTATTATAATATGTAAAATTTAGATATCTGACGGTGAAGAATAGTGTTTAGGTTTACTGGAAGACCTGCAAAACAAACCTCCATGGTGAGATGAGACACCGTGCAACGATTAAAAGGGTATTTGGAATTATAATAATGATTACTTTTTAAAATATATTTTGTTCTAAAATATATTAAAATAATAATATTTTTTATTTTTTAAAAATTATTTTTAAACATTAATGGACAAAAGTAATCAATTTAGTATTTTTAACATTAATGGGTTAGTATTGCATAGACATGATGGGATCATAGCTGTTGCAATTAGACAAAAGTAATCATAGGGTTATCCAAACATATAATAACTGTACAATCTAGATCCATTTAGTAGATGAGGGATCGGTCGAGCTCCTCGAGCAAAGCTTGAAAGAGTCTCATATACAAGGAGACATCGAGCAAAGCTTGAAAGAGTCTCATATACAAGGAGACATTCTTCTTTTAATGGCATGGATTTTATTTGTTGAATTCATCTAAAATTTAAGATATATTTTTTTTTATGAGAAAATCTCTACTTTATTGAATTAAATCTTAATCGTTTTAGGGTTTAAATTTTACCTTAATAGGGTAGAACAACACATAAGGAGTAAAAGTTACAGTTTTGTCTACGCAAGGTGGCAGTATGTAGTGAAGGGCTTGAGAAATTATGAGAAGAGTGATCACAGATTAATTTTCAATTTTAAGAAGTCGTTCAAACACATAAATAAAGGAGACAATTTCTTAATCATGATAATCATGATAAATATGATGAAAATTTTGGTGATCCCATTTATGATGATATAGATCTGAATTATTATGTTTTATTAATTTATGATAATGATTATATTGATAATAATAATATAAATAATGATAGTAATGACAATGATAATGTTGTCAATAATATTTTTATTTATTAATTTCTCATGATAAGTTAGAGATTAGGTTCAAAGAGAACATAAAAGGTGCTGAATGAAAGAAAATTATTGCTTTAGCTTATAATGATCCTTTTCATTACAAACTTATTTTTATTTTTATGAGAAAGATAAATTTGTTCAAGGATTATATAAATACAACACATATTGATAAATCAATTTTAAATTTGCAATTCATTACTAGCCAAATAAAAGAAAAATAATTTGTTAATTGTTATTTTCTATATAATTTTTTAGTATGAAAGGATTGGAGTTAATATCTAAAATTACTATATACCTTGACTTGAAGAAAAAACAAGAATTGAAGCCTCTTGATTGACATTTGTGATGAAGGCAAAAATAGTCAGCCCACATATGCCTCAATTTTTTGCGCCAAATATATTTTTCAAAAACAAAGCTATTGTTTTTTTTTTTTGATAGTAACAGTTGTTTTTTAAATAATTTGTTTGTGCTGAAATGTATGCCAATGATGTTTTTTTTATTTTTTAAAAATTATTTTTGACATCAGCACATCAAAACGATCCAAAACATACAAACCATATTAAATTTTAACAAAAAATTAATTTTTGCCGGTTTGGCGTTCCCAAACATGTTCTAAAAAAATAATTTTTATTCCTCCTCCGAACATTGTGGGAATAGTGCTTTTTTTAAGGTTAAATTTAATAATTTATTTTGTTTTTTTTTTGATTCTCTGATTTTTATCTGTTTTTAGTTTGATGTATATTATAAGATTCTCATGATTTTATAATCTGATTATTTAGTTTGATGTATAAATAAAGACGTAGATAATCTAAAAACTGATTCTAACTCTCCATTCAATGTAAGTATATTTGATGATTTGATGAGAATTGAGTAAAGTTCATTCAAGAAAATTTCTGAATTAAGGTGTTTTCGGTTCTTAAGAATCTAAGAAAGCAAAGAAAGATCAGAATCCAAACCGTAATCTTAATTTTCAGTAATTAGAATTGTTGTTATCCAAGTAATGGAGACTTGATCAGTGTAAGAAAAAGAAAATAGAGAAATAAAGCATATATATTCCGGATAATTAGAAGGATAAAAATGAAAATAAAGAACAATAATATATTTTTTTTCTGAAGCCAATATTATTGAGCTGTTGGGATTTGGACTGTGCTTGGCTAGCATCAATATCATCCTCTGGTGTATGTAAATGACAAAGACCTCAAATGGTGCCCACTGAGAGGAAGCAGCATAACCTTTGGAAACTAATCACGATAGAGATGAATAATAGTGATTATTCTTGATGGTCTCTCAACGGTAGAATTTCCATGCTTCATGGAAGAAGAACTATATATTCGCCCTAAAAGTCGTTAATTAATTTATCTTTTTAATGTTCTTTTTACACTATATTTGAGGGTGCACCAGATAAAACATTCCAAGCATGTGCCAAGATTTATGCAGGAGAGGAACCATACAGCAAATTAAGTACATTTATGGGGATTGTTTGGCTGCCAATTTGCAGGAAATTGCAAATGGGCAACAGAAGTAGACTATGTGAGAAACTGTTTACGGAATGTAATGGGTGTAGCTTAACTGATGAAGTTTTGTGTTTATTTTTTGGAAGTTATTAGTTTGAGTTTCACAAACTTTAAAGTCATTAGAGACTTACATGGTCGTTAACTTCAGGACCTATAAGATTAGTCGAGATACATTGAAGTCGGTCTAGACATAGACGCTAATAATAAACCAAAAAAAAAACTGTTTAGGGTTGTGTCTAGAGTTTTAGTAAATTTTAAATTTTGTTTTTAAAAAATTTCTGAATTGTTTTGATGTGGTAATATTAAAAATAAATTTTTTAAAAATAAAAAATATTTTAAAAAATAACTTCAATGAAAAAAATCATTATTAGATAGAAAGAACTCCACCGCGAAGACATGATAAAAAGTATAACTAACGGTGTTTAAAATATATCATTGATATGATTAATATAATCTTCTATTTATCAATTATCAACATATATTTTGTATTATATGTATTGATCTTCAAAAACAAAGAAAATTTATTTGAAGATGAAATACACATAATTTATTTCATAAATTTTTTTTCTCGTTTCGCAAAATATCAGCTCTTTGACTTTGTTCGCCTAATCCACCATTAATCGGGGATAGCAGAAGGAATTGAAGCTGGGCCCAATATGAGTTAATAGTTCTGGATACTTCGGCCCACTATTTTACGAGGCTTAAACATAACATGGGTTCGTAGATATGGGCTCAGAATAAGAAGCCGAACCAGCCATACAAAAGATTAATAATTTATTTAGTTTGTACAAGCCTTATGAAAATACAATCTATTTATATCAAATAAAAAAATTAAAGATAAATTAAAATTATCCATATGAAAGATTATAAAAATAAAAAATTATTAAAAATAATTACTATATTTAAAAAAGGTGAATTAAACAACTGAAACAATCAGAGAGAGTATTAATTCAAATCTAAATAAAATAATTAATGAAAACTAAAAATACATAAAAAGGGTATTAATTAAAATTATAAAAAAATAAGATTATTTTTCCTGTTAATTCTGCCATTTTATACCATTAAAACCTGACTTTTTATTTTAAGAGTTAAATAAGACGTTTTTTTTTAAAAAAAAAAACACACACACACCAATGCTAGTACTAGTTGAGTTACAATACATAATAAGTTGTTATATTAAAGTTAAAAAATAAAATTTTTAAATCCTCATGTATCTTATTTTTTTCTAATAAAATCAAACAATCCATTTTACTATTTTTTATTTTTTAATTTTAGTGATTGGGCTTTACTCTTCTCCTTGTTACTTAAAGGGCTTCACAGCAAAATCTTCTCCATAATAAACTACATGCATGCTCAGTAACTTACCATCTTCGCAGAAGGAGAGAGGACTGTGTGAAAGTAAAAGAGCTCAAGACCATGATCGGTACTGTGTAGCAGGCAGATAATTACAAACTTAACCATCATCATATACGTGTAGCTTTCAAATTTCATGACTCTCGTGTTGATGCCAGAAGCCTGAAACTGAACGTGCATAGGAAAGTTGGAGTGTTTAGAGGAAGGTAAATCTTTTTGGCTATACTTAATCAACTACACCAGGTAGCATCCCTGGATTTTTCGTGTTTGCTCTACCTTCTTTGAGATTTGAACTAGGTGTCCAATATAGCACCCTGAATTTCTTTTGGTTGAGGAGATGCAGATGGAGACTTTTTTTTTTTTTTCTTGTCCAGGATAGAAATGAAATGGATTTCTAGATATATTTCTCTTGAATTGACGAGGTGTTAAAAAACTTTACAGAAAAATGTTGATTTTTCCTGGAGTATGAGATTTTAGTCTAAGTTATACATGTAAAACAAGTTCATCGCGAAACGAGAGATATTTCGATACTTAAATCAATATTTTATTTTGTTTTATCAAGTGATAAGCATGTAAAAATTCAAAAACATAAAAATGAAATTTTTTATGTGTAGAGAAGAGATTCGTGTTCTTTGTCTTGTTGAGAATATTCTCTATCTAGTGTTGTTCAAATGAATCCTCCTCTTATCTTTTTTAAAATTTGAGAATATATAACTTGAAAAATATCTAGAAAAGTGTTATTCATGAATGGTACCAAGCATACTATTCATGAATAGTGCCATGCATATTACTATTCATGAATAGTAAACCAAGGTGAGCCAAAAATAGCTTGGTCAAATTGAAGCTCAAGCTTGGTTGGGCCTCGGCATAACCAAGCTTCGTGGAGCCTTGTTGAGCTTGACAAAAGGAAGAGAGAGAAATGAAGGAGAGAGAGAGGAGGATAGCTCGGTTGGCTGGGTCATGGCTCAACCAAGCTTAAGGTGTAGCTCGGTTGGGATGTCAACCGAGCTTCAACATCCTTCTTTTTTTATTATTATATTATAGTTTCTCCATGAAGTCTTGTAAGCATACATGCTTGGAAGGCTTTAATGATCTAGAGAAGGGGTGAGAATACGTATAGTGTGTGCTTGCATTAAAATATTACCCGATAGGCATGCCTTTAAACTTCTTTCCTGTTTTTTGAATTCACGAGAGATCTTGTCAATGTTTTATGGAGAAAGATCCATGATATTTTTTTGAGAAAGTACTCACAGAGACTTTGAGAAAGTTGATCATGGGTACCTAAAGACAATGATCACTAAGACCTGGAGCAATGTTGTCAAAATCATGAGTTGACTTGTAAAATCATATAATTTTACGAGCCAACATGTATCTAATTAACGTGTAAAATTGGACTAAAAACTCAAAAACTAGTAAACTCGATCAAACTTGATCAAACTCGGTAAAATCAGTAAACTCAGACTGATTTTACTAGTTTGAAAGACGTTTAAAATTGTGCAATCTGATAATCTGTATCTTAGCATTTTCATTGTTTCAAATTTATATCTTGCAAAACTTATATAATCTGATAATCAAAGGCTTGATTTTAAATATATTTATTATAAATTTTTTAACAATACAAGTTATTTGTGGATTTTATTTTCATAAAATGAAAATACCTATTCATTCTTACAGTTCTTTATGTAAGCTATTAACATATCAATTGACATATTTCTTTGTTTTAGCTGGCAAATATATAGAATAAAAGTTGTAAATTAGCATGCTTGACTCTTAGAGTAATTAATGTTAAATGACGATTCGAGTTTACGATCCAAATTTATATTTGTATATTATGTGTCGTGTCAAAAAAATATTTTTGACAACCTTGACCTTGAAACAAGTGATCACGGGTACTTGAAGACATTAGTCATTGACACCTAGAGAAAAGTGGTCTCAGGGACTTGGAGAAAATTTGTCACGGGAACCTAGCGATATAATGGAGGCTTCTCCATAAGAATTTCATGTTTGGAGACATAAAGATGAACATGATGGAGATACAATTTCTGATATTTATCTTATCTGGAGTTGTACATCACAAACATGATTTTTAATTTGTTCATATTGTATCTCCTTCTCCATAAATTCTTGAAGGTACCCTTTGAAAATCAATTTTTCTATCTTTTTTTTTGTGAATGCATGACACTTTTCTATACTGTGTCCATGATTATGGTGAAATAGACAGAACTTATTGGGGTTCCGTGTGTTTGAACCAGTTTTCATTGGAGGTTGGTATTGTAAAAAGTATTTTCCCTTTATGATGACAAACATATCAATAAGTGTCATTGTAAGAGGTGTGGTCACAAGCTCAGGGAATGTCAAACGATAATTGATGTTACCCTTGGTGACACCGAGGATATTTTTATCAGGGAGTGTGTATAACCTTTCCCATACAAAATAGTTGTAGATCCTATTGATCAAGGCTTTAATGGCGATGGATTCAAGCAAATCCTTCATATTAGCATTTCCTCATTGAATCTCTAGAATTATGCCCTCGTGCTTTCATCATCTTGTTGTGTGATAGCAAAGAGTTTTGTAGTGCTCTTTTTTGTATGAATATTGGTGCTTAAATGAGATATGAGTTTCACATAGAGATCTTAGAGACATAGAATGGAATCGGGTTTAAGGCCATGATACCACACCCTAGCAAATCCGTGAAAAATTGTAGGGAAATTCTTATTTATAACATCACTTTTGTTGTCACCAGCTCAAGGATGCTTCTAAAATTCATATATGCTTTAAAGGATTTGTAAGATCATTATAATTGTCTATGCTGGCTTTAGTAGTGACATAATCATTGGTGAGGTGAGTGTGTAACACTCTATAACAAAATAAAGACTCTTCCACTTGGTGGGAATGATCTATAAGAATTGAGGTTGGTGTAGTCTCGTACATGTCATGTCAAGGTTTTTTTTATGAGGAGGAGCATACGAACACGAAGACCAAAACTTAGAAGAAGATAGATGGAGATAACCACATTTATAGCTTGGGTATGTTGTGGAGTGTTGGCTTATACTGTCTGCTTGACATGTTGTTTCATGCAATTTCTTCTTGAAATGGAAGTTGTCTTTGTACACCTAGCATTGTGGGTTGACTTTGTTATTTGTTGTAGTGAAGGGAGAGAAGTTGTTCCTATATGCCTAGAATAACATTGTCCTTTTGGAATGGAAAAGTGTTTGGCCCAACCAGGTTTAAGGTGAAGCTCGGTTGGTCATCCTAACTGAGCTAGACACTTGAAGCTCAGTTGGGATGTTGATTGAGCTTCCATATCTTTTTTTTTTAAATATATATGTTATGAAGAACATAAATTAATTTTATGTTTTTAAATTATTTATTTAAAATAATCATAATTTCAACTTTTACCCTAAAAAATTCAAACCATTAAATTTCTAGGAACATTTCTAGTATTACATTGAAAATTCAAAAATCATAAAAAATTGAGAACATATTAACAAGAGAGGGAAACTTTTAGTCAATCAGAATTCAACTACAAGTAATCAATACCACCATTAAATGATAGCTCTCATTATAAAAAATCTATAAACATCAAAATCATATAATTTCATCACAATATTTCAGAAATATATATGGATTTGAAATTCTAGATGTAAAAATTTGAATTTTTATGTTGATTTATAACTTAAAAACACCTGTTTTAAGGTTATATTTGTATTGAGGAGGTTAAAGAGAGCGTTTTCATGTAACCTTTTCTTTAAAAACAAGTCGGAAATATGATGATATTGGGAGGTAAGCAGCCATTTGAATGGATTCTAGTGAGTCTCCGTGGTTTGGCAAGTCTCCCGCTGAGGAAGATAGCTATGGAGAGGACACTTCGTTCACTTCCATGTTGCTTCTAGGCTGCCTTCCATCCTAGGCATGCCTGGTCTTAGTTATAGAGCCTAGGTCCAATTTTTTTATAAACTTTTTTATTTTTCCTATATTCTTTAATTTCAAATTAATTTTTTAATTATAAGATAATCCTTGATATTTTTATGAGGAAAGATTCACTAACATATTTGTAAAATTAATCGTCATTTCTGTACTAGAATTGATTTCAACTTTTTAAGTAGATTGCTTTTATTTGATTTACTAATAGATTTTTTTTACAAGGGTTTTAAAATTATGGGATTCATTTAAAAATAAATCATTTACCTAATTTATCATCGTTTCTATATATATATATATATATATAAACTTATTCTAAGCACATGTAAAAGAGAGGGAGGGAGGGAGAAGGGTGTTAATGAAATTAATTTTTAATGGATCAATTATGAAGCAGGCCACTTCTATTATAGTATGATTTGTGACTTTATAAAAATCTATAATTTTAATTATTTATAGAATTAATAAATGTTGCTCAAAGTAATCAGGTAAATGGTTTTGAGATAATTTTATATCTACTCAAATCTTAAGTTTGCGAACAGCTATAAGTTACATGATTTGTCAACCTTAGTTTTTTTTTTTTTCCAATGCAGCGGCTAACAACTCTTATGGTTATCTCTTCATCACAACAGTTTGATAGGTAGTTTTTTTTTTCCTTCTCTTTTCCTGAGGAGATAGATCTGACCATGAGAGTCATTTTGGTTTTGAATTGTTTTACTGAGCTATTTTTTCAGTTTTTCGTGGCCATTGTTAGATTTTTCAAGTTGTTTAGGGTGTTTTATTTGTGTTTTGGATCAAAAATAAATTTTAAATAATAAAAATTGAACTCATGATTTTACAAATACCACTGGTTGCTAGAATCTATTATCTTTAAAAAAAATAAATGGGGTGCCAACCCTTTAATAAATTAAAAACAAATATGACAAGACATACAAGCTAGACTGAGTTGTTTTTTAATTGGCTAACCCATGTGGTTGGATTTTTGTTTTAACGGTCAAGCCCATGCAAATGGGCTCTCTCTTTTGTTCTCTATTTTATATTTGATTTTTAAAAAATAAACAAAATAAATTATTGAATCTGATTATGTCCATTATTCGAGTAACATGTTTATCGAGTTAATTCATGACATACAAGGTGTTTTTAGTTTTTTTTATATATATACTTCTTATGTCCCTCGATTTGTTTTGTAAATGCACAATTTCATCCTTTATCATTGAAGATTAATTTTTTTTTTTAATTAACTCGAACTTAAAAAAATGTAATTTCACCTGTTGTTGTCAGTAATGTAACTTTGCTATCTTGATCTCACATGCCTATTATGGTGCTTTTTTTACTTCTAAAAATATTTTGTTTCATACAAAATAAATATCATGCATTTTATTATTGTATAATTAAATAAAAAATAATCTCTGTGATAAAAAATTTTATTGGACCAAGTAAAGTGCATGACTTTCATTGCGAGTTTGCTTTGTTAAATTGAGTTCATTTTATTTTTTTAACCAAATATTATTTTTTACCGATTTCATCCTTTAACATTGAATTAATTCGGAAATGAGCTTTTCAATTTTTTTTCAAAATTATCCCCGCGAGTTTTGCAAGTCAGTCCAAGTTAGCCCAAGTAGATAAAATGTTTTTCTATCTCGGTATCAAATCAAAATATCATTCAATTCATGATTAAAATAAAAAAAAATAAAATTTAAAATACATATTATCAATACCTAGAATAATTTTTTGCACTCAAAAGATATTTACTATGAATTGCAACCTAGCACGGGCTTGTAAGCTCGTTATAACTATAATATGACGTCAATTTGCATTGATGGTAAGACTAAAGATTTAAATACACTAATATTAGTAGAAAAAATTGGCCATAATATTCTATAATCTCAGTTGGTAATAATTAGGGGCCATAGCATAAAGGTTTTGGAGTCAATAAGGGCGCTCGGAATTAGGAAATTTCTCTCAACTAGAAACAAAATGGGAACAGAAATTCAAAGCTGCTCGGAGCATAGAAAGTTGAAATGTTGAATTACAAGGGACTTTCTTTGTTGTCGACTAGAGATTCTGAGGCAATATATTAAAGGGGAGATAATGTATTCCAATCTTCCCAAATTTCTCTGTTTTTCTCTCTCACATGAGAAGATTAAAATCATTGGATGGCAGGTTATTGCATTCATTGAGCAATCGTAGAAAAACGCACTAGTCTCATTCTTTACTAGCTTGCAAAGAAAGCTCCATGGCTAATTTTAGTGTATGTTGAGGAGTGCAAGTTACTTGCATATTTATATATTTATCGCAATTTAGTACAAGTCACAGAGAGTGAGGAGCTAGCTGAAACCTAAAACCATTGGAGACTAGACACCGACAAGCATATTTCATAGGAAAAAAGTATTTTGGAAGTAGTTAAATTGTGGTAAATTTCTAGGAAAATGACAAAAAATCATATTTGTCTTTATGGTCATTGTTTTTTAATTTTTAGTGAATAGAGTTGAATTTAGATTTGTTTTCTACCATTTCCATCTATCTTCATCAATATTTGTATCTGGCTCAAGAGGTTAAAAGCTTTATCTTGCTCAAGTAGTCAATTATTTATACAAAAAAAAAAATAGTCAATGATTTTTGTACAAAAGTCCATGACAAACTAATTTTTTTTTGGACACACATTGCATTAGAATTAAGTGATATATATACACACACACACTAGAAAATTCACAAATACTGATGGAAACAATTCTGCTGGTAAATTACTATGAACTTTATTGATGAAATATTATGACAAATTAATTTTTTTGGACACACATTGCACTAGAATTAAGTCACACACACACTAGAAAATTAGCAAATACCGACGGAAACAATTATGTTGGTAAATTACGGTGAACTTTACCGATGAAATATTTCATTGTTATTTCCCTTGGTATAAACTGATGGAATTACAATGGGACAAGTAGGTAAAAAGAAAAGGAAAAGGAAAAAATAAATGAAATGTCATTCTTATAGACGGTATTACGGACACAATAAACATGCCGCTAATATATATAGGAGAATCCATTAATAGTTTTTAAGTTATAACCTAGCAATCAACCCTGCTCTCCCCCTCCCCCATCTCTTCTTTTTCTTCTTTTATTTTTTTGTGAGAAAAACAGCAAAGATCACTAGCTACTCACTCAGTTTGGGTGATACTGCAAAATTTCTCTTGCTAGCTGGCCTAATCATTTTGCTGGAAATTAAGTATGCAAAATTACCCATTTTTTGTTTTTGCTCATTTTAAAAATGTTAATTTTTTTTGGCATTTTGATGTAGTTTATGTAGTTTATTTGTGTGTTTACTTATTTTATAGCTTTTTTTCCATGTAAATTTATTGTGTGAATATATGATTTATATATGTTAGGGTTTGTTTGAAATTTTAAAAAATTATATTTTTTTGTAATTTGATGAAATTGATTTTGATTTTATGACTTGGGTGTTTAATTTGTAATGAAATAAATAACGGCTTATGTAATGGGTGCTTTTCATATTTTGTCAATTTTATTATTAAGTTGAAAATTTCAGTAAATGAGGAGAAATTTGAATTTTTATAGAAAATTGATAATGATTTAAGGGCACTATTAAAATAAATTGAATAAGTTTGAGTTAAACCAATACCAGCTAATTTATTTAGTTCACATAATTAATTAATATATGTTGCCATCAATATTCTATATAGATTTGATATAAGTAATGAATAATCATTCTTGGATGTATCGAGTTGCACCTGAAGGGTTGTGCAAGATGGATTATTATAATGGGGTTTGAGGTTTTATTAATTAAGCACTATCTAATCCGAGAAATATTAGTGGAGACAGTATTAGATATTTATGTAAGAGGTGTAAAAATAAAAGGTTTCTCAGTCCAGATATTGTAACGATGCATCTTTTATAAAAAGGGTTCATGGAGAAATACTTATGTCGGTTTGCACATGGAGAACCATGCATATATTCCTTACAAGATCATGATAGAAATGATAGTTAGGTCAACTTCTAGTTCTAGCAGCGTGCATGAAGTTGAAGATGACAATAGTAATTCTTATAAGAATATGGTTATGGATGCGATGAGAATGAATTAAAGTTATGCATGTAAATGTTCAATTATAGATGAAGAACTAAATGCAGACGCAACCATGTTGTTTTATCTTTTGAAAGACTCTAACAAACCATTAAAGAGATCTTAATATTTATCTCGTATTATTTTGAGCCTCTTGAGAACAAGAATCAATTGCATTCAAAGGCATAATGACAGTGAGGAAGTGCATTTGAGTGGGAACTTGTCAATATTTTTTCATTGTGGACGATCTGTACCAAAAAATGTTATGAAAGGAAGATACTTGACATAAATTGAATTCAAACATGCACATAATTATATGTTATTTAACTACGATGAACTAAGACCTTTATTCAATACATATAATAATTAACATATCGTTATTTTTTAACAATTTTTCTTTCGTACTATCATAAATTAATAGATTGAATAATTTCTCATAGATAGCATCATCAATTTTTACTATCCTAAAATTCACAACTAACTGAATCTTAATTTTTTATTATTATAACATGAACAATTTTTCATGTTGTTTATAACATATGTAATGACTACTTGATTATTCTTATATATCATAATACTTAATTTCATTATGAATTTCTCGTTAACCATTCATGGTTGTAATCATGTACCAGGTTTATTAATTGGGAGGGAATGTAAGTGTCACTTTGAATTTATTATGTTTGGATCCTGAAAGAAAGGTGAAGTGCTATAACAAGTATTGTATCAATGAACATGTTTTTTCATATTAAAGAGTATGATCAAGGTAGAAAAACATACAATAGTGGGGTTTGTGTTAAGGGATCGACTTCTAATGAGTTTGAAGTTAACTATTATGGGAAGTTAAAAGAGGTTATTGAATTGAAATATCATAACGAGCAAAATAGAGTCTTTTTATTCAAATACTATTGGTTTGATACCACCAATAGAGAAATTAAAGTTGATCTTCATCATGGTTTGGCAAAAAATAATACAAGGCTAGATTTTACAACGTTGACGATGCCTTTATTTTCTCCAAGCAATGCTAGCAAGTTTATTACACAAACACTCTTTCCTTTAGAAAGGATTGTCTTAGGGTTGATTGATTGTCTGTTGTTAAAACCAAACCTAGAGGCCATGATCAAGTTGTTTAGGATGATAATGATGAAGTATCTACAGAAGATGATGTATTTCAACTTAATGAGATAGTTAATCCACATCGAGTTACTTCGCCTACTGACTTAGAAGAAAATTCAAATTTTTGCATCGCCGAAAATATTTTTGTTGATGTTGATGTTGAGAAGTTAAATGATGTTTTGAGAACCAACAAACATTTAAAAATTGATGAAGATGATGATATCGATGAATTAACTATAGAAAAAAATGATGGAGATGATGATGATGGAATTAAAGAAAGAAAAAGAAGATAATTCTGATTAATTTGTAAAACATGAATGTGTAATGAAATTAACTTCAATGTAATATTTTTTTTATGTTTTTTTACAATGACGTTGATTTATTATTACATCAGAAGGAAACTTTTATTTTTTTGTGATTTTATTATTTCACACAGAACTGGTGTTATTGTGTTATGATTTTAATATATTTGCAGGATGGATAGATAATGAATAGAAATACAATATGGACACAAAATGTTTTATACCGATGAAATTACCATCGGCATTTAAAATACCAACAAATACATTCATGAATTAAGTATGTCTCAAAATTCTAGAAAGTTGGGAAAAAATTACATGTATTGTCATGTAGACTTATAGATGGAATCCCTGACAAACCAAAAACATACGGATGGAATCACCTATGGACTAAGTTTGTCGGTATATTCTAGAGAGTTAGAAAAAATTACACTCTTATGCCACTAGTCAATACTAATGGTATCATCGATGGGTCAAGTCTGTCGGTATATTTCAGAGAGTTGAAAAAAATTACACTCTTATGCCACTAGTTATTATAGATGGAATCACCAACGAGTTAAGATTGTCGATATATTGTAGAGAGTTGGAAAAAAAATTACACTTCCATGCCACTAATTATTACAGATGAAATCACCAACAGACTAAGTTTATTGATATATTCAAGAGAGTAGAAAAACAATACAGTCCAATACCATTCACCATTATAGATAAAATCATCGATGGACCGAAAATTAATTGGAGAGATTTGGAGATGTTTCTGAAAATTTTTGGTTTAATTGAAAATTTCAATTAAAGATTATAGATAGAATCACCGATGAACGTGTTAAAAATATAAATATTTAATTGTCTATCTATAAGGTCGTCGGTAAAAAATCTCCAATTAAAAAACTAGAATCCCTAGCTTTAGAACATCAACCATCTTCTCTCTTCTTCTTCCCCTCTCTGCAACTTTTTCCTTTCTTTTCTCTTTGTCTCCATTCTTTTCCTCTTCTTATTTCTTCTCATTCTCTTCCTCTCTCACTACATCCTCATGTGAGAACCCTTCACACTATGTAAATCTCATTTTTCTTCATTTTTTTTATTTGTTTGCCAAGGTTTGTTTAGTTAATTAATTGTTTTTTTTTTCATTTTCAATCTCTTCCCCTTACATTCCATCAAGGTCCTCCACACCAAACAGGAGAAAAGTTCCAAGTCAATCTCTTTCTTCATCCTCTTTTTTTTTCTAAATCTATCATTGCGTTTATATTGAAAATTTCACAGGTGCTTGTTGTTAGCATTGAATGGGGAGAAAAAAGACAGAAACAAATGGTAGAATATTAATAAACAATTGGAAAATGAACCTTCCATACCACTTATTATTTTTGTGAAATTATATTAATATTATATTAATATGAACATTTTTTCTTACTTAACATGTAAGATGAATCCTTTTTTATTTAATATGTGTGGTGAGTCCATATATATATATATATATATATATATATATATATATATATATATATTAACATAATAAAATGTTGACAAGAATAAATGAAAAAAAAATCATAAAAAATAGCATATAAAAGAATTATTGGTTGTTATATTTTAAGAAAGAACAATTTATAAAACATGCATGCCTATCAAACAGAGGGAGGTAATTAGTTTTTTCTATGAATTTAAAAAATAAAATAGTGGATCAAGTACTTATTTGATAATAGTTAATTATTCGTATCTAGTTTTGAGATATATCTTGAAGGATATTTGAGTCATTAAATACATGAAGAAAACCAAAAATTGATAAGATGTGGAATATATGTTAGGTTGGATTTGGTTAACCCTTATTTTATCTTTTAAATATTCTTCCAGTTATTCATATCATAATGCATAGCTCATTTGCACCATAATCATTAACTATGTATATAAACATGTTATTAAAGTCCTAATGTAAATGTTTTATTTCTATCCAAATTTAATGTTGTACTAAATGGAATTTTTTGTAGTAGATTAATGGTCTAGTGTTTCTAGTTTGCAAAGAAAAAATTTCAATTTGAGTTGATTTCTAATATTAGAAAGGTTTCATGTTTACACCATGAGAGAAAATGTTAGGGGCCTAATTTGGATTTTAAAGTAGTAGATTTGCACTAAACTACTAAAATTGGGAAGCTCTTGTGTAAATTGAAGAATGCAAATTCTTAAAGTTGTGCTAAAATAGTGAATTGCATCACACATGGATAAGTGCATTTTTTCTTTGCATAATATAAAAGATGTTTGCTATGCAATGCACATGTGGAAAATATTAATAAACAAAAGATAATTTATGGGTTTTTTTATTTAGAAATCGATACGAACAAGGATTTGTCGTAAATAAAATTAATTGATTTGTGGCTACTTATTATTGATGTGTATTTGTAGGTAATAAATATTTAGGTAGTCTCCCGTATAGGGGAGGTGCTGAAGAATTTTTTAAAAAAATAAGAATGTTGTTACCTTTTTCAATCCTTTACTTTATATAGATGCCTAAGAAAAAGTCAGTAGTGCATCATCTGGATATAATCGTAGCTAGTTCTTTCAACAACACTTCTGATGACCATGAGTCATTAAGTGCCAACCATAACCAGGCACTTGAGGCAAATGTAACCTCTCTCGATGTAGGTTTGTCGAGAGCGATATCACCACACCGGGAGGTCCCTTCAGAACGGGAACTATTTAATTGGAAGTACATTGCACAGTGGAAGCCTGACCACTCAATGTAAGTTTGTTTTCCTTTCATGCACTATTAAACAATAAAGAGCAGTTAATAATTTTTGAAAATTTAATTTCAATTAATGAATGCAATTCCAAGTTTACAAATGTTAAGGCTTCTCGCATGATTACATTGGCGATGAAATCATCGATGAAAGTTTCATTATTTCAATAGAGTCAAGTTTTAAAAATCCTAAATGGAAACTCATGATTGATGTATGGTTCAGCAAGTTCAAGATTAGTATATACTTAAATATTTTTATTACGTTAATTTGGTTAGTTTATTAATTTTAATGAACTAATTCTTTTACAAATTTGATGTGCAAGGAAAAGTTTTACTGGGATAGGGTTGACAATGCTATTGTTAAGAGGGATTGAGAGAATAACAACGCAACTAGGTAAGATTGAATTCAAAATGTTATATTTTTTTATTTAAATGTTAAAATTTTATTTTTTCATTTATTAACCAATAATTCATTTCTACCATATAGGTTATGTGATTTTTGGTATGAGACATAGAAAAAAACCAAAAATTATGTTAAAGAAAGAGGTTTTTCAAGCTGGAGAGATGTGGTAGTTTGAAGGGATTTTAGACCTTCGTACATCTCGAATGCTATATGGGCAGAATATATCTAACGTATGATGTCTGAGCATTTTGTGTAGCTGTCGTAGTCTGGTGTAAAGAACCACAATAAAGAGATTCACGGTTCTATTACCACACACACCGACACTCATTTGATTCATTTTGCATGCGAAGTGGATGGTAAGATTCGTTTTTATTACATTTATTTTTTTATATAAATTTTTTTATATGAAAATGTTTAACTAACAACAATTTTATTTTGCAGGCTACAGTTCTTGGACGTGAACTAAGATCGATAGAGCTTTTTGTAGAAACTTGCATGAGAAATAATGACAGTCGCAACAAGGTGCAACAACTCGTGGATAGCTGAGTTTAGAAGTTCATTGTATGTTGGATTTCAACAATTTCTTATCTTAAGTTATTATTTTTTTGAATTAGTTGACTTTTTTTTCCAAGAAACATATAACACCCAATAGTAGGAAAGATATGAGGACTTCCTTCAATCCATCCGGAACTTGATTCAGATTTATGGTTGGAGGCAGGATTGTTTGGTGGATGTGATAGAAATCAGGTTTACGGTATCTCAAACACTAAGGTCGAGGGGTTACGAATGACTAGAAGTGTTTCAATCATTGGATGCATGCAATCGGTTCCGAGCACTCTTACGTTAGAGTTCCAAGCGATTTTAAACCAACAAGTTGAAACTCAAATGATCCATCTTGCTGCTAAGACGACAGAAATCTGGTGATTGTACATAGAGCTAAAATTATACATAAGTGATACATGTGCTCTCTCTTATTGCCCGCTGATCTCGACAAAGACTCGCCTCTTTCTCCCCCTTCTTGAACCCCTCTATTTTAAATGAATTGTATTTAAACTGATAAATTTTAAAATTTATAATAAATATTTAATTTTTTATTTTTAGTTAATTTCTTTCTACTTTGTTTATTAGATTTTCTTATATATATATATATATATATATATATATATATATATATATATATATATATATAAACAACTTACTAACAGGCTTACCAACGAAATAAGTTCGTCGGTATATTCAAGATAGTTGGAAAAGAATTTTTGAAAATGCCACTAACACTATTTAATTATTGACGGGTTAATTCTATCGGTAATATGAAAATAAATCACTAATGAAATTACAAATAGTTTTTTTTGTTGGTGATATTTTATCTTCATCGATGAAAATACAGATAGAATGATTCTGATAAATTATTTTTATTTGACGCATTTAAAATTTTTTTTTTATAAATTCATTGGTAATACAATTACTAATGAAATGTTTGACAAAACAAAAATCACCGACAATAATTTTAACCATCAGTAAAAGTCTTGCTGGCAGAATCAATGTTTAAATTCTGAAGGAATATAATATGTCGGTATAATGCAAAATTCTCTCTCTCTCTCTCTCTCTCTCTAATTATTGACAATTGATTTGGCATGATAATTTTGTATGACAATATATGTATATGTGAGGCAAAATAAATCTGCAATAAATTTTTTGTTTTCGTGAGGGATACAAGTAAACTCTTTTGATGGTTCAAGAAGAGAGAGGATTGAATGTGACAAGCATCTAAAACATTTTTTATATATAATTATTGCTATTATAAAAAAGAGATTTAAATTCAATGTCTTTAAATTAATAAGTGGATGCTAAAATCAATTTACTAGATTATTATTAACAAATTTGATAATTCAGTTGAATTAAACTCAACTAATTGATATCTAATCCAAACTTATAAAGTTTATCAATGATACCAAAATATTTCACCATCTGGAACAATACCCTCACCCTAGCTCACTGTATAATTAAATATATCCCTAATTTCTTGGTTTCTGTGGAACTCAGGTGAAGCTTTCCAGGTTTCAGGGTCGTCCAAAACCTACTCGGACTCTTCTGTATGAGTACAAATTAAGATTTGTTAAAGAAATACAACACCTACGTTATCACAAGAAAAAAAAAGAAGAAAAAATACAACACTTGCGTCAGTGCCAAATCAAAATATGTACATGGTGCTCGAGCAGTTGATGATTTAACCTAGAGGAGCATATCTCCGATTATATTATTTTCTTGGGCTGGTAATTTCAGCGAAGATTAAGCCTTAGTCGCCGTTCTCGAGTTGCTTACTCAAATTAAAAAATTGCACTGTATCGTGACCTTAGCTTGATGAGGCATGGATCACTTGCTTTATCACTCTAATTCTACTATGAACATGACCTGGATACACTGATCCATATCAGAAAAGTGCCACAAAATTTCAAAAGATGTAAGCGGGTCCGCAATATAGAAATTTGAGATGGCTACGAGATTTCAAGTCCTTACAAATTGCATGCCCAAGAAAAAGGAAAATGGAGAAATACATACACAGTCTACGAAGTGGGTGGTATTCCCTTAAATATGATTAAAGTATAGTGGCAAATAGGTAATCAAAACTCTTTATAAATCCCATTGAATAATGCCCCAGCTATTAACCCCACCAAACTTAAAAGACCGAGAGAACAAAATGGTGAGCACCCCGTCCTTCCTAAAAACCTTGCACCCTCTTCAAGTTTTCTCTACAAAGTCACCATCTTCTACCTTAACCTCCATGAAGATCAAAACCCTAATTCACACCCTTATCATCTCACACGTGTGCCGCATCATTCGAGCTCTATCCAAAGCAAAATCCATTCTCGTTGAGATTCTTAAAGAAAACCAACCTTTGCACTTCATTTTCCCTACAAAGAACTCAAAAAGGAAGAACAGGAGTAGGAAGATATTCCTTGGTTCATTTAGGTTGCACTATAACTGGTGCTCTTCACATGTGTTGCCAGTGTCAGAACCAGTTCTTGATGGATTCTCTGCTTCCCATTTCTATTATGACTCTACGTGGAACTCAATAATCACAAATGAGCAGTATGAGGACAACACCGAGTCTCAGCTTTCAGGGTACCTTCACTGGCTAGAAGAGAAAGTTGATGGGGAGGAGTACTCTAGTGGCACTGAGAAGGATATCAATCGGCTAGCGGATTTGTTCATTGCAAGCTGCCATGAAAAGTTTATATTGGAGAAGCAGGAGTCCTACAGGAGATTCCAGGAAATGATGGCTAGAAGCATGTGAATGTGAGGGTTTTTTTTGTTTAATTTTTCTTTCGCTTTCCCATTCTTCTATGTTAGAACATTGGTGTGGTGAGGAAAGTACATACTGGTCATAATGGGGTGCAAGGGTTTTATCTTTTTAGGTTCTTTATCTTTTGATCTTGTGCTCTTTTTTTTTTCTTTTTTCTTTTTTGAAATGGTGGGAGCATAGAGAGTTTTACATGATATAGAGAAGGGGAAAGGGGAGATTTGTGCAATTCCTGGCCGCTTGAAATATGATAATGCTTGCCACCTTCAAGGTTGCAGTGGTGGAAGTGTACTGGTTTGTTAATCTATCATTGAATTGCTTTAAAATTTCCTTTTATTTTTAAAAATTTGGTGTTTCTATACATGTCGGATCTCTATAGACATAATTTCCATCATCTACTTACTTAAAGTTACCCTCTTAAGCTTGGAAAGGGATTGTATTCTTGAAATTTGGGTGAAGGCCCTACCTTTCAAACCACCTCCTTGACTTTCCTTCCCTTTTTTTTTTTTTTTTTTTTTTTTTGAACGGGAAATACAATGGATTGGGAATTCTTTTCCTATTCCAAATCCTCACTCCTCAAAGTTTGAATACGACATTTTCTTGTGCATATCCCTAATCTTAACAGTTTAAGACTATAGAGTCATGTAATTGATGTGCTAATTAATATAGTTTTGTAATTGAAGTATATATAATTCTACCAATTTATGTTTTTTTTTTTCCCTTTTATCTGTGTGGGAAAATAAGAATTTAATATATTTGGTTTTACATAAAGAAATTAAGAGGAAAAAAATAAAATTTAGATTCAAGTCTCATTACTCCATAAAGGATGATTTTATTTATGTTTAACATTATTATATACTCAACTATTAGGTTAAAAGCTCCACAAGCTCTATCAAGCGAGCATTTCTTGAAATTATAATTCGTGATCATACATGATTGTGCGAAGCATTTATCATTAATGGGTTTTCTTGAGTGGTGCAGCCTCAAGATAAAACCTCATTTTCGCTATTAGTTGACTCTTGAAACAATAATTCAGCCTGAATAGATACACTACAGTATATTGTATATCACCAATAAAATATTTTGTCTGTATTTAAATAATAGTACTGTTTCAATCAAAATTAAATTTATCAACAAAATCATGAATAGAAAAATACTAACGAAAAAAATATCATCAATGATCTTTATTTTTTTAGTCAATTTGTTGCTAACATAATTACCAATAAATTTAAAAAATGAAAATAGAGTACCAAACCAAAAACAAATTACTGCTATTATTAATTTTATTGGTAAATCCATCAATGATTATGGTATATTATTGACAAAATAAACTATTGGTAAATTCATCAGTAAATATATGTATATTACCAACAGAATTAAACCATTGAAAAATTACATCTACTAGTGAAAAATCCTGTAATTTTTTTCTAATTTTCTGGAACTCTTAGAGAAACTTAGTCCATCGATCATTCCATCATGATTCAAATTCTATTGATAATTCTGTCACTATTGTATTTAATATTTAAAAAAATCAAAAAAATTAAAATAAAATAAAAAACTATTTTTTTATTATTAATTATAAAAATATTATTGAATATAATTTATTTAGCAGACATAAGCTGAAGAAGGAGGCAGATCTTTACCGGAATCAGGAGGGCGACAAGGTTGACCACAAGTACTAATGAGGGTTGCCAATAAATGCTTGAGATCATTCACATTATCCCTCAGTTCAGCCATCTTAGACCCATATTGGGTCGTTTGAGCTTGAACTTGTTTTTGTACAATCACCTAGATGGCCAGAGATTGTTGGCTTAATATCAATTGTGAGGCCCTAACAATTAATACATTATAGCCCGCCTGTATATCCATGATCGTAATGTTGAAAATACTATAAACTTGATTTCTATCAAATCCACCAATAGATCCAGCCTTCAACCACAAATTCGGATCAAGTTTTGGATGGATCGAAGGATAGTTCTCGTATCTCTCATGCAATAGAGTGTTATATGTTTCTTAAAAAAAACATGTGAGCAAATAAAAAAATAACTTAAAAAATTACCAAAATTCAACTTATCTTGAACTTCTAAACTCGGTTATCAATGAAAGAGGAATAAGTTGAAATTCAACTTAAAAAAATCACTGCACCCTTTTCTGACAGTCCTTGTTTTACACGTGAGTTTCAACAAAAAAACTCTATCGATCTTGGATCACGTTCAAACACCAAGTACTTTAAAACTTCAACTCGATCGAAGAAATTGGTCAAAAAAATTAAAAATTAGAATCAAAATGAAAGGTTAACAAACAATATTTTAAAAAAAAAATGATCTCACTAAAAAAATCCTAGAAAGTTCATAGTAGAGAAAAGACAGGAAGAAGACGGGTTTTTTTTTTCTGAATCCTATGATTTCTCTATTGCTGGTATCATAACAATAGAATTTGAATTAAAAGACTTTATTATGCTTGCTATCTATAATATTGCAATTTAATCACTTTTTTTTAACTTCCCATAATAATAAACTCTAAACTCATTAGAAGTTGATATCTTAACACAAATTCCACTATTATAAATCTTTCTACCCTAACCATACTCTTCAATATGAAAGGCATGCTCATTGACAAAATAATGTTTTAACATTTGACAATTTTTCAAGACACAAACATAGTAAATTCTAACTACCACTAGCATTTCCTTTCATATGATAAACTTGGTACAAGATTACAACCATTAACAATTAAAGAAAAAGGTGTAATAAAATTAAGTATTCCGAGAGTTAAGAATTATTAAGTATTGGTTACATGTGTTTTGAACCATGTGGCAAATTGTTCATCTTGTAAATGAAAAATTTAAGATTTAGTCATATGTGAATCCTGAGATAGTAAAAATTAACAATGTTGCATACAAGGAATTATTCAATCTATCAAATTATGAGAGTATAAGAAAATATTGTTTAAAAATAACATTTTAATATTGTACTTACAAAATAAAAGATCTCAATTCATCATAATTAAATAGGACATAACTATGTGTATATCTAAATTTGATTTTTATTTAGTATTTTTCTCTTACTGTATTTTTTTATAAAGGTCGTTCAGGATGGGAAAATATTAACAAATTCTCACTTGAAGGCATTTCCCCACAATCATGTCTTGGAACTCGATTGATTCTCAAATGATACTCAAAATAGTACAATATAAATGTTGAGATATCTTCAATAGTATAAGTCTCGTGTATCAAATCCTTAACATATGCCTCGTGTTCAACTTTTTTTCTTAAAGTTGAATAAGTGTCTGCATGGAATTAAATGAATGTTTTAAATTAAAAAAAACAATAGAAATTTAATTAGGATGCATATGCAATCCCTAACTTCTCGAATGGACATATCCATCTATACTAAACACGGCCTCTAAGTTTTGCCTTAAATGGTAAATGGTCCATTAAATGTTTTATGGAGCTCTAATATAGGAGATTGACCCCCTTCTGCAGTAATTGGAGGGCCCTACTTACATTGAAGGAATGTCCCTATATGGAAAAACCCAGCCATAAGGAACCCCTCAACATCAATGAAAGCTTTTTTTATATCCATCTTCATAGATACAAAGGCTTCCGCTAAGAGGCAAACAAACAGATCTTCAGATAAAGAGGAATGGTTGGGTATTAGGGTGGTCACATAGCTAGGCATAGAGGGGGTGGACTCGCTAAACTCCAAGTCAGTTATTCTTACTAAGAATCTTGCATAAGAAAAAACTTAAATGATGAATAACATGCCAAACTAAGATAAAATATTAAGAAAATGACATACTTGTATTAGAAGGGCGATAAAGTCATTGAGTCATGCAATTGATGTCGTATTCGGTGTGAAGCTAATATAGCCTACTGCATATTCTTTTCTCCCTCTCATTGAGGCCAGGCTTTTCGTTCATACCTATTAGGGGCATTCTCTAAAAGTTGGAGAAACCCTAGATAGGAGGACTTGCCTTATAAAGTACCTTTTATAGGCCTCTTAACCTAGTGGAAAAGGTAAAGAATCAAAGGATGAAAGGCCCTTCATCATCATTGTTGATTAGCGTGCGGTGCTGTCCAAATATATTAATTGTTAGCTCCATTTTAAGGATCCCCAATAACTTATCAAAAACAGACACGATGGTTCACCTATTAGGATGGAGCTGGGCTAGAGTTAGATTATATTAATGAAATACATCCCTCATAAACCATTTCAAGGTAAACGAGTATCCAAACATATACATATATAAGGGCAATAATGGTAAAAATTCCTATAATAGGTTTATTGGTGACCTAGTTAACCTAGTCATCCGTCTCTAGCAACAATATCATGAAATCTTCTAATTGCTTAAAGTTAGCAAAAGACACTTGATCGTATGATACTATGCTTTTCTCCTCGTCTTGAGGAGCCTTAGGTAGCCTTACCTGTCCCCTGAGGTCTATAACCTCTTTAGATAATCTTATCTCCTTTTTTCTAGTGAAGGAGGGTTAACTAGAATCACACTTTAATCTAGGGCTTATTTTATTGACAATTGACCCTTAGAGAGTAATTTCAATTTTAGGTTTGAAATTGAAATCTCCTTCAGAGGATACAATCTTCTTGCCTTTTCTAGAACTCATTTTTTTAACAAAGATAAAAAAAAAGACAAAAGAAGAACAAAATAGAGCGTTTTTGTGTTTACCTAAAAGAAAAATCTTTTTCAGGTGATTGAGAGACTTCATCTTCTCATTTAGGGCTTCTGTTGCAAAACATTTAGAGAGAGTTTTTGGCAAAAGTAAAAAATAGGATTGAGAGAGAAGAGAGTTTATATAGGCCACTGCCTTTCACTCCCACCGATGAATGAAGAACATGTGGCTCCACCCCATAACTTTAGGTAGGCTAAATGACTACTGTTTTGATTGTATGCTACCAAATGGTATTTTTAAAAAGATTTGTGACAGCCCTACTGACAACATTTGCAATCAATGTGGGAAGGCATCACATTTCTAAGGAAGACTAGATGATTGTTTCCTAAAAAGTTTTTTTCAGTTTTTTCGCATGGAATGCATAAAGACTTGGGGGCAACTAATAAATAAATATTTTTTATGTTTTGTGAAAAAGCCTAAGCCCCTATTTAAAAGGTCTAATAATAAGGTGGTAACCCATTTAGAAATAAGTGAGGCTTGCTTCTATATCTAACATCCCTAGGATTGGCAGAAGCCTAAATGAAATGGGTCTACTCACAGGCCCAACATACTTTGGTCCAACCATGTGTAAAGCCTAAGGGGACATGGGTCTTATAAGCTATTAGACCCAATGAGTTAGGGTTAGTTACATGCTGAGCTCAAGTGGATATGGATCTGATGAGCTGCCTGACCCAACATTTTTAGATTCAGCGACAAGAGCTGAGCCCAAACGGACATGGTATGGCGAACTACTAGGCCTTAGATTCTTATGTCAGCCACGTGCCGAGTCCAAATAAATATGGGTCTGGTGAGCTGCTAGACATAACGCCCTTTGGTTCAACTCCGTGTTAATCTCAATCAAACATATGTTTGGCGAGCTATCAGACCTATTGCTCTTAGGTTAAGCAATGTGCTGAGCCAAATTGAATATGAGTTTAGCGAGCTGCCAGACATAACATCTTTAGAGTCAACCACGTGCTAAATCTAATTAGATGTTGGTCTGGCAAGCTGCTAGACCCAACACCTGTATGTTCAGCTACGTGCTTAACCTTGGCGTATATGAGTCTAATAAGCTGCCCGACTCATCGCCCATGAGCTTGGCTACGCACCAAGCCTAATTGGTATGAAGGTCATTTTAGACATATCTTAGAGTTATAAGGCTCCGTTTATTTATTCTTAAGACTTTTAACATAAAATGTTCATGTTAGGGATATCCTTCTCTTTACACCTATAGGTTTAGAAAGAATTTTCCAATAGCCTAACATTTTTTTCATCTCATTAATTATATGTAAGGGATATTTGTCCCTCATTAATGCCATCAGGAGAAAAAAAAATCTTCAACCCCTACACTTCATCAAAACAACAATGTTCGGAAATTATAAATACCCATGAACCACCTAAGTAAAGGGTTCACAATTTATATTCTCTAAATATTTATACTTTCATTCTCAGAATATTTATCATAAAAAAACAAGAACAAACACTTGTTCTCAGAATTTAAAGTTTATTCTTTTATTTATTGCAATCTCTTACTAAAATGTCATTGACTTTATTATCTGATGGTTCTTAAATCCCTTTAAAAAGGACTATTTTACATGTATTATGTTTTTTTACCACCAAACATCTATTTTCTAAGCTTCAAAAAAGAGAATATTGACCTAAATCTTTGATTACCCACTATCCAAACACTAAATATCTTCATTTTTGAACATATTAATTTTTGAAATATATCACATATCAAATAAGTTTTCTATATATTTTATAATTTTTAGTAGAAAACAAATGTGTTATTGTCCAAACTTCTTATCATCTTAAAAGTCAAAAAGTAAGCAGTGCATATTTCATGTTCCATGGGTGTCTGGTAACCATGTGTAAAGCCTAAGGGGACATGGGTCTTATAAGCTATTAGACCCAACGAGTTAGGGTTAGTTACATGCTGAGCCCAAGTGGATATGGATCTGATGAGCTGCCTGACCCAACATTTTTAGATTCAGCGACAAGCTGAGCCCAAGCGGACATGGTATGGCGAACTACTAGGCCTTAGATTCTTATGTCAACCACGTGCCGAGTCCAAATAAATATGGGTCTGGTGAGCTGCTAGACATAACGCCCTTTGGTTCAGCTCCGTGCTAATCTCAATCAAACATATATCTGGCGAGCTATCAGACCTATTGCTCTTAGGTTAAGCAATGTGCTGAGCCAAATTGAATATGAGTTTAGCGAACTGCCAGACGCAACATCTTTAGAGTCAATCACGTGCTAAATCTAATTAGATGTAGGTCTGGCAAGCTATTAGACCCAACACCTGTATGTTCAGCTACGTGTTTAACCTAGGCGTATATGAGTCTAGTAAGCTACCCGACTCATCGCCCTTGAGCTTGGCTACGTACCAAGCTTAATTGGTCTGAAGGTCATTTTAGGCATATCTTATAGTTATAAGGCTCCGTTTATTTATTCTTAAGACTTTTAACATAAAATGTTCATGTTAGGGATATCCTTCTCTTTACACCTATAGGTTTAGAAAGAATTTTCCAATAGCTTAACATTTTTTTCATCTCATTAATTATATGTAAGGGATATTTGTCCCTCATTAATGCCATCAGGAGAAAAAAAATCTTCAACCCCTACACTTCATCAAAACAACAATGTTCGGAAATTATAAATACCCATGAACCACCTAAGTAAAGGGTTCATAATTTATATTCTCTAAGTATTTATACTTTCACTCTCAGAATATTTATCATAAAAAAACAAGAACAAACACTTGTTCTCAGAATTTAAAGTTTATTCTTTCATTTATTGCAATCTCTTACTAAAATGTCATTGACTTTATTATCTGATGGTTCTTAAATCCCTTTAAAAGGGACTATTTTACATGTATTATGTTTTTTTACCACCAAACATCTATTTTCTAAGCTTTAAAAAAGAGAATATTGACCTATTACCCACTATCCAAACACTAAATATCTTCATTCTTGAACATATTAATTTTTGAAATATATAACATATCAAATAAGTTTTCTATATATTTTATAATTTTTAGTAGAAAACAAATGTGTTATTGTCCAAACTTCTTATCATCTTAAAAGTCAAAAAGTAAGCAGTGCATATTTCATGTTCCATTATTAGTCATGAATTTGATAGTTAAGTTCTTTAACCACTAATATCTCGTGCGATTGCATATGTGTGGTTACAAGCCACATTATGATCTCTCAGATTATTTGAGGTCACTATATACATTGATAATTGTGCCGACTATTTTGCAAAACTTAATTAGCCTTGGACTGGGTTAATCTCTCTTGGGTTCCCCCTCTATTGGTGTTCTAGCTATCACTTTGATGTAACTGCTCTACATAATAAAGCTTGAGATGTTTTAAGATGTTGAACACGGCATATCAATGTGGAGCCCAATGTGATAGAAAATATTATCCCAAAACAAACATATAGAAAGACCACACAGTAATGACTTCAAGATTTCGAACTTAAATAACTTTGGTAATGATTTCTTAGCAGATAGCCAATTCAGCAACTCCCAATGCCATGCTGAAAGCACGCAGAATGTCATAGTCATGTCTCAAGCACACTGAATTTCATAGCTGCTGCTGATGCCTTGGATACTTGAATGCGTCTGCGTTGTCCACTCTTGAAATTCATCGAAGGTGCCTCAGACGCCATCAGTCTTGCAAGTCTAAAACAACCATATGCTCTATAATTCTGTATTTTGGTATTAAAAAGTGGTGGTAGATTAACCATATACTTAATAAAAGACTATATCGTTTACTTTACATCCACTCGCATATATTTAAGAGATTTTTTACTAAATTTATGTTAAAAATACCAATGTCCGTGGAAAATTAAAAGGAAATGATAGTCAGTCAGACATAATATATACCATCAACGACGAAGCCTCAACTTTTATTATCACTCACGTACTGTTCAACTCTCAATTTCATACTTAGCAAATAAATAAATAAATAAATAAATAAAAACTCTCAATTCTTTCCATGTTACTTATCAAATCTTCTTCAAAACGGTGACATTTTGATGCATTACATGTGCAAAGTAAACGAAAAATATATCAACGTGCATGGATAGGTAGAGGGACTTTATCGAGAAGTATTTGAAACATTAGGCACTCCATTGATAAACATTTTTATTTCTGGACGAAATAGAGATTTGGGCTGGGGGTTAATTAATTTGAGGTTTCTCCTACATTGACCCAGCTAGCAAGGTACCCTCAAGTACGTACACAAAGGAAAATCTTAATGATGAATCTCTTTGTGATCATACAAGCATATGGAGATGACAAGAGCGTAGAGTTCATGACGATAAATTTTCACTTGATCAACTCACGTATTCTCAAATCAGAATCTGTAATCAATTATTGTTAACTGCTTCCTGATCATATGTCATCCCACCATGACATAGATTCTAGCTAATTACGTTTACCTCGCAAGTTGCAAATAACTTTGCGAATCGATACCTTCTTTATTGAATTTTTTTTCTTCTTTTTTTGTTTTTTTTTTTAAGAATTGATGATTATCCTTCATTACTATAAGCAATAGGAGTGTTTAGACAAGCCAAGACTGCTCAAATTTCAAGCTTTAGTGTACAGAGTTTTTAGTGAAGTAGGGCAAGCATCAACGCTGCTTCTTCCTTCCCTCCTGTGTGTTTCTTTTTTCCAGAACCTCCTTTGCTGCATTTAGGTGAGGAAGAAAGAGCAGGAGGGCATGGATAGGCTTTTAGGCTTTTGCAGATCAAAATTTTATTTCTATTATGATAATCAAGAATAGCTTCATTTCAACTGCTTATCATTTGAAGTTGTTTGGGATTTTATTAATGTGATAATCATTTGGGTAGCTACGGTTGATCTCCAACTGCTCATAGAAAATTGTTCAGTTTGTATGTCGCACCCTTGTGGCAGAGCACGGAATCGCGGCGATCCTCGATTGATTTCAGGGTTGTTTTTTGTTTTTGTGGATAAAGGGAGTCGCCACCTAGTATTTTGGCCACTAGAAACCCTAACTGGTCTTTTAGAGATTCTAAGGCAAGGGATGGGTTGCGTAAAGGGAAGGTATTAACACCTCTAGTACGCCCTACCTAAGGTAAGCTGCTTGGTGTTTGGTTTGCTTTTGCTTTATAATTTCTATGATGTTGGTGTTTTCTAATCCCATCAATTTTCCTAGGTTTGATTCAAACTAAATTTATTAAGATAGAAATCCAAGGAGATTCCATGTGCTCTAAAAGCTCACTTTTCCCTTAGTATTTCAAGAGTTTGCGACTCGTAAATCGCAACGACGAGGGACAAAAATTTAGAAATCTAGGGCGCTTTAAAAGCCTATTTTTTTCCTTAGTGTTTTATACTCTCACGGCTCGTAAACCATAGAGTAAAAAATTGAAATGTCCTCGATTATAATCAAGGCTTCTTTCAAAGATGTGTGATGACTTATTATCCTTAGAAAATTATTTTGGATATTTACCACTTAGTATTTCTTTATCCAAATATTAACAGTGAATAATAACAAGTTATTCTCATTAAATATTTTGGATATTCATCCCTTTGGGATTTCTTTATCCAAACATTAATGGTGAATAATAGATGAATTCCCCCAAAACTAAGATTTTTTTATTTTTTGGAATATTGGCCAATACCCTTTGGAGTTTTACAAACATGTTGTAAAATCCAGAAATGCAAGAAAATAATTTTTGTTGTGTTTAAGAAATTCATGCAAAAACACATTTTTGAAATTTCCAATATTTTTTGTATAAAAAAGAGCATTCAAAACATATTAGAGTATTGATCGTATGCAACACACGAGAAAACATTTTATTTATTTATATATGTATATTTGTCACATTGCGTCGAAAACCAGGTATTCTAAATACGAGATTGATATTTTTTTTACAACATAAAAAAAATTCAGCCATCAAAATAAATATGCCAAAAAATCCATCTCTTTCTCTTTCTTTTATTTTTTTTTTAAATAGTAGGTCCGATCGGGTCACTTGCCTAAGGAAGTGACCCAGCTGGACTCAAAAGGGCGTAGTTAAAGCTTAAGGAAAGCTAGCGAGTTATTGTTCAAGTGAATTAATTCACTTGAACAATACAGTCACAAAGGAAAATGCCATCAAAGAGACCCCATTACTGTTCAAGTGAATTTTAAATCACTTGAACAGTGCCAACAACAAAGGAAAAAAATGCATGCAAGAGGTGAAGAGAAACAAACCTGGAGACGAAGAAGTTGCAGCAATGTTGAAAGCATGATGGTTGTTTGGTCTGTGTTCGTCTATTTCAAATCTTTTCCCTATGTTCTGTATTTGCGTCTCTTTCTTGCTTTTTCTTTCCTCTGCGTCTTCGTCACTCTCTTTACTGGTTCCTGCACCTTCTTCTTCCCTGTTCTGCAGATGTTATATACAGAAAAAATAGAGCAAAGACCGAAAGTCAGTCCCTGCTTCTTCCTTGTTTCTCCTCTCTTTTTTTCATCTTTTCTTTTCTCTTCTTTCTCTTCTACTACCTGCCTTCCTGATCTCACAGCAACGCAAGGATGAAGGAAGAAACTTCCTCTGTTCTCTGCGTTTTTTTTCTCTCCTAACTGCCTACCTCTCTTGCATTTTTTTTGTCTTTCTTTTTCTGTTTTTCTCCCTCCTTTAGGTCAGCAACCAAGGCTTTTATATAGCCTATACATGGCTTTATTTAGGAAACAAATATTACATTAACTCTAGGATGTAATATCGGGTGAGCAGAAATAGGAAACCAAAATATTTTGATTCTGATTCTTGATCATCAGTGATTTCTTTCCAGTATAGAGGATGGTGCGGCTCCTTTCTTTCCTTTCATAGCTGGGACCATAAAGCACCTACTGCTCCCTTTAAAATGAGACAATAAAAACGTGGTTTGCAGATAAAAGGAAAGAAGATAATCGGGGTAGCTGTGCAGAGAAAAAGGAAAGAAAGAATTGCAGATGGGGAGGCATTGTTTTCTGATCTAATTCATGTTCTTCAATTTCATCACCCGGCAAAATTTCTTCTAATTTTATCTTCAATCAACTCATTTATTTTAACACCTTTTCCATTTGGTCTTTGGTCCGTAAAAGGGCTTCAAATTGGCCTGCAATTGATCTTCAAACTTTAAACATCTTGTAATTGTGTCCCTGCAAACTTGGGCAAAAATCCTTCTCACGGTAAGAATCCTTGCTTTCACACTAGATATTAAACGGGAATATTTTGAGCTTCTGATATCGAAATCAGGCAATTCAAAAGCCCAAATTCATCCACATGTCCCGGACTACAACTTTGATGAAGAATTTGAAGTGAGATAAATTCGTTTTGAATAACAGAATTGCAACCAAACTCGGCTGGAAACCTTCTCGCGGCAGGATTATATGTTTTCACGCTATATTTCAAACAGGAATATCTTGAGTTTCTGATATCGAAATCAAACAATTCAAAAGCCCAAATTCATCAACGTGTCCCAAACTACAACTTTGATGAAGGATTCAAGGTGAGATAAAATCATTTTAGATAACAGAATCTGGCAGGGATCTGGTTGGTCAAAAGGGTTTTCTTGATCTAACAATGCCGAGCATCCAAATCTGACTAAGAGTCTGCCCTAAGAACAGTCACCCATAGGACCCAATAAAGATGTAGGTCAATTCTTCAACATGACATGAGTGATAGAATATAGCTAGGATGGTCAGATATCGTATAAAACCAAGTCAGAATCAGAGCATAAGTTTGAACAAAAAAATTACGACAGCAGCATAATCAATTTTTTTGTTTTTTTAGTGCAAATTCTGAGAGATTTATCCAACCTTAAAGACTAGATAAAGAAAGAACGAATTTAGCATTATGAAGACTCCTGATCAATCTAAGAAAACCTGACAATTTTGGCAGCAAAGGGGAAGGATAAAGAGAGCAGAAAACAGCTCAAACAGGGTTTTGAAAAAAATTTTCTTTCTCTGCTTTTGTTAATCTTCCAGCAAACATGAGTTAAACTCCTACACTCAGTTCAAAAGAGATATACATAGTATCCAGCACATGGGGTCCAAAAATGAGTAACAACATTGTATATATAAAAAATTCAAGCCTGAAAATAGAGCACAGCTCAAAACACAAGAAACGACATTTCCTGACATTTTTTAAGCCAGCTTAATATAAGTTCTAACTTCTAATTAGATGCACAATCACCCACTTTCTACTTAATGGTCGTCACCCTCTATTGAAAAAATCTCACGTGGGTTTTGTTTTAAGAAAAACATAACAAATATTGTTTTCTCTTCTTTTTTTTTTAATATAATTCTAAGTATTTAAGGTGGTATTATATAGCCTTACAAATTATACTAAACTAAGACTTTTATCTTTATCCAACTGCGAAGAGAACTAATCAACTAACTATTTTCTAACTACACTAGCTAAAACTCTACGAGATATTGATCTTAATATTGCATATTACACACTTTAAATCTTATAAACCACAACCTCCTAACTGATATTTAGTTCTAACACTTTCCCTCAATATCAATTGTGATCATTATTTCATCTTTTTCTTTTCTTTGTAATGTCCTGCCTCGACAATGTTGATGTTTTTATTTTATCATTACTAAATATGGATTTTTTTGACATTAAAAAAGGTAATTTTACTATTGTACTCAACATCAATTGCATTCTTTCAAACCATATTCATGTTTCTACACCTTCAACTAGATTCATAACTTTTCCAATTGAAAGTGACTTTCGAGCTTGCAAGTTTTCAAGCTCTTGTAAATTTTCTTTAAACTTTTCTTGACTTCACTTTTTCTGCACAACAACTTTTTTCTTGTTAAAGGATGAAACATTGGAACCATAAAATGAAGGAAAGTCTCTAATAGCATAAACTCTTCTCCTAGAAGGATAATTCTTTTGAACAAAATTTTCAACTAGAACAACAACATTCATCTTTATAGATGATTGTTCTAACTTTACATCTAACTTTTATTCTTGTATATTGTTTGAATAGTTTTCCATAGACACTAAAGACTCAAAATTATTTTCTTCATTCGAATCAGACTCATTGCTACTTTCTACAATATATTCTGGTGAGACAACTTAATTCATTATATACACAATACATTGTGATAGATGTTGCAAATTCCCTGGGCTTATATAATAAGTCATAAAAATTAATAAGCTCTTCTTCATCTTGTTCATCATCTTTTTCTTTATATAGAAGCAAAATATCTTTTGAACTTTGAACTTGTAATGGAACCTCCTCTTTTCAAGGACCAATAGAATAAAATTCTTATTATTGATTTGGTTTTCCATCATGATCAAGATTATGGTCACAATCACAATCCTAGTATATTTTAACATCATGTGAACCAAACAAGACATAATGGCATGTTGATATTAATTGTGTTATAAACAACAAATCTTTCTTCTTCATATATACTTAGACATTATAAACATCTTGAAGATGTACCTAATCAAAGTTATAGTGAAATATAATTGTTTTACCGATATAAGTTATTGGTAAGTTTGAGTTGTTAATTGTCACCACCACACGACTTTCTTTGTATTTTTATTAGTTGAAAGTATAAACATGCATACACTTGTTTCATGGAGGAAAGATTTAAATTCAAACATCTAATGAAGAAAACCAACATTGATTGGTAACTAATTCTTTTCTTCATTCTAAAAAATTATTATTATTATTATTATTATTATTGTCACTCATCTTCCCGTGAAGCCACACATCTTTCTGTTCATTTCTTAGGTTATGCCTCTTCAATCATACTCAAGGTAAATCAGTTTACAAAGCTATTAATTATCTTCCCGTGAAGCCACACATCTTTCTGTTCATTTCTTGGGTTATGTCTTTTCAATCATACTCAAGGTAAATCAGTTTACAAAGCTATTAATTATCTTCCCATGAAGCCACACATCTTTCTATTCATTTCTTGGGTTATGCCTCTTCAATCATACTCAAGGTAAATCAGTTTACAAAGCTATTAATTAGCACTTGTTTGTTCAAAGACGGTTGTATATGTTAACAATAACACTGAATAGTCAATTACTATTTGATTGCTAATTAAAATTTTCTTTGCAAAGAATAATTTAGATAAACGTGTTTGTCTTTCCTTTCAAAATACATGCAGCGGATCCTCAGTGGTGTCTTAAAAAGGAAACATTTCCAATAGGTTGTGGTGACCGAGGTATGGTACTGGAAGTATGCCAAAGGGTTGCCCATGTTTAGCTAAGGATGAAAGGATTGTAGAAGATTACACAATCACTAACTCCTAACTCCTAATGTTTAGCTAAAGTTAATTGATTAGGAGAATGTTCAGGGGATGATTCCTTCCCAGATCAAATCTATATATGCTTGCATAAATCTTAGCACTTGTTGTGCACCTTTTTACTTTATAAACATTCTGTAAACAATACAAAAACATACAGTGGATAAACATCAATATCGCTTCCTCTTTTTGTCTAAATCTTGCATACTCTCATTGGATTTCTCAGGATGCCTTGATACTGAGTGCCATAATGTCCACGAGCTTATTGTAGCTCAAATTGCTTCTCATCAAACCTTATATGATGTTTGGCAAGCGTTGGAATAAAATCTTTGCCTCGCAATCTAAAGCTCATGTTACTCATCTTAGCTCTCAACTCTTCACTCTCCGCAAAGGTTCTCAATTAGCCACTAACTTTTTCTTCAACATTAGAAAGATTTCTGATGAACTAGCCATTACTAGCCAACCTTTATCATCTGATGATACAATCGCTTGTCTTCTTGCTGGACTTGGACATCATTACAAATCCTTGGTCACCATTGTCACTGCCCGAAAAGATTTAATTACTTTAGAGAAACTATACTCATTAATGTTAATTACTGAGTCTATAATCATTGCCAATAATATTGCATCCTTTATTAGCAAAAATTCTACAAATCTTTCCACTCGTCAACACAATTCTTTTCAACCTCGCAGTCGTGGAAACTTTCGAGGACGAGGGTATGGTTATCACCGTACTCGTTACTCTAACACCAATGCCCGAGGTCAATTCAACAGAAATCCCATCTACTGCTAGCTTTGTGATAAACGAGGCCACACTGTCAAGACTTGCTACTCTAGGTCTAATGTCTTAGACACTAATCAACCATCTGATAACAATATTCCAGGTATGATAGTAGCAAAGAATTCACCTACAAACACTGTGTGGCATCCAGTCACTGGTGCAACACATCATTTTACCAATGACTTAACCAATCTCAACCTCAAGCATGATGATTATGTTTGAACAGAACACATTCAAGTTGGTAATGGTGCAGGACTACAAATTACTAAAACTAGTTCTTCCATTTTATCAAGTTCTTCTAAATCCTTTGTTTTGCAAAACCTTCTTCCGGTTCTTGACATTACAAAAAACCTCTTGTTTGTTTATCAATTTTGTAAAGATAACAATGTTTATTTTGAGTTTCATGATTATTTTTTTCTTATCAAGAATTACTTAGGGAACATCATTGATAAAGGTCCATTTAACAAAGGTCCACTTAACAATCACTACTAGTAAATTTTATCAACATAATATTTTGTCACTATATTCTTCACTAAATACTAACGGAACTATTCTCTCAGTATATATCAAGGGAATTATAGTGGGAAAAGAAGAAATTAAAAAAATAAAAAATACGATGACATATAATTTATACAAACGGCATTACCGACAGTATTAAATACCGTCAGTAAATTGTTCCCTTCTCCCTGACACTGTTTATTGTGTTAATTATAGAGGGTATCACTGACAGATAAATTATATCGGTATATTCCAAAGAGCTCTTGAATTGTTTACTTCTCAATTGCACTATTTATGTTGTTAATTACATACGGACTCACTGACAAATTAATTTTGTTGGTATTTTTCAGAGAGCTCTGGTATTGTTCACTTCTCAATTACACTATTAATTATTGTTCTTTACAAACAGAATCAACGACAGACTAAAAACTTATTGGTAATATTATGGGGGGTTTTTGAAAAAAATTTATTAAATTGAAAATTTAAATTAAATATTACAAACAGAAGCACCGACATATTGAAAAGTCATCGGTGATATTTGGAAAGTTTCTGAAAATTTTCAATTAAATTGAAAATTTAAATTAAATAATACCAACAGAATCACCGACGGAATGATTAAAAATATTAATATTTAACTATTTATCGGTAAAAACATAAGTAAAATATCCTAATAAAAAGACTAAAATCCCTCATTTCATAACAGATGCGCTTCTTCTTCTTCTTCTTCTTCCCCAGTGTACAAAACACCAATGTCCCTTTTTGTTTTTGTTTTTGTTTTTGTTTTTCTCTTATCTCCTCAACTCCTTCTCCTATCTTCTCTTCTCTTTTCTTCTCTTTCCTGTACAAGTATCTCTTCTCCGATCTCATCTTCTTTTCTCTTCTCAGTTTTTTTAATTAACATACTTTATAAATTTGTTTTTTCTTTTATTTTCTCAGCTTCACTCATAATTAAATTAAGGTAAGATTTTTATTTTTTTCTTCTTTTTTTCTGTTTTTTTTTTTTGCATTGTATTTTTTTTTTGTTCATAATAATTGTATGAATGTTGTTGTAAGATTTATTTTTTCATATGAGATCAATTTTGTTGTGTTTTTTTCAATTATGTTGTTCAATTTCAATTAAAATAATTTATTTGTTGCTAGATTATGGGTTTTAGAATAGGTTTTCTAGGTTAAGAGAAAATATTTCTTAGTTAACTTATTTATTAGCTACTTATGTTTATTTTTTTTAGTATTATTGAGTATTACTATTTTTCTATTTCTATTAAATAGATTATTTAAAAATATTTTTAAATAATTATTAACAGTATTACTATTATGGACCAAGCGTCAACCCATACCCTAGACCTCTTGAATCAAATATTGGTATAAACCCATAGCACCTAAGTAATGGTGTCTAGACATCTCGAATTTGGTCCTAGATTGAATCTTGAGTGCGTTGAGTCATACTCCCCAATCCATGCTCATTTCCTGACTCTCGAACCCCATTTCATTCCCAAAACCTATGTTGATAATGTGAGAGGTCTTTGATGCCATTAAAAGTTTTAGGTTTAGGAAGCGTTTGGGAACACGGTTCAACCCGCGTTCTTAAAGAATTTGATTTTTTTTGTTAAAATTTAATATGATTTGTACGTTTTGGATCGTTTTGATGTGCTGATATCAAAAATGATTTTTAAAAAATGAAAAAACATCATTGGCATGCATTTTGGCATGAAAAGTTATTTGAAAAGCACTCGCAACCATACTGCCAAATACGCTAATATTTTTGAAAAATCAAGAACGCAAAGACACCAAACACCACTTAACAAACTACTGAACTGGTTTTGAAAATTTTTTGTTTCAAAACTTGTTGTTGATTTTTGTTTCAGTACAAAAATATCAATATCATGGATATATATTAAAGAAAATAAATTTCAAATCTTAGAGCTAGTGATTTATGAAGGGTTAACTTCAATATACTTTCTTGAGATTTAAGGCAATTCTGGTTTTTTTCCTCTATGGTGTCCATTATATCAATGTCCCCCTTGAAATTTTAATATTGAATTAATTAATAAAAAAATTATTCCCTAAAGTTTTAAAAATCTTATCAAATAAATCCTTTTGTAAATAATTTAACGAGATAAAATCTTCTAATTTTAACTAAAACATCTACATGATACCATGTACATCATTTACATTTAAAAATATATATACACAAATCATAAAAATAATAAAATAAATATCAAAATAAAAATTTTATGCAAAGATAAACTATGGAGATCTTTACTCTATATATATATATATATATAATAGCTCATCGTATCCGAGTATCCATATTAGCTGGTTTCATTAAAAAAAGTTTAAAACTGATTTCCTTTGAACATTTGGCTTCTTAGTTTTAAGATTTTAAAAAGGTAATTATTTTTATTTTATATATTTTTGAATAAAAATGATATACAATATTGTATCATTTAAACCTTTTAATTGGAGTAAAATATTTGATTTTATCAAATTAATTTAAATATTTTTATTTTATTTTAGACAATCTGAAAAAGTACCATTGAGTCTTGATTGAAACTTAGAAGGGACATTAAAAAAATTAAAGCCTCATAAAGAAAAATTGTATTTCTCATGTGATAATTTAAAATAAATATTTATAAAAGTTTTAATGATTTAAATTCTAGAAAAAAAATATTTATTCTATTAAAATTATTTTTTCTTGTTTATTTATTTTTTATTTTGACAAAACAATAATGTTTTATTAACAATATGATTATTTGAACACAAACTTAAAGTAATTAAAACAAAAATTTAAGAACTCAAATGATTTAAATTCAGTAGGAAAAAATGATTTTTTTTAGCCTAAACTCCCTTTTCATTATTCATTTATTTCTTTTAATAAAAAACATGGATTTTCAAATAAAACCTTATCATAATCTGTAAAGCAGTTTTAAATCAAGAAATAGGATACAATGTTTCAATTATTTTTTAGTGACCATATAAAAATGAAAGAATAATTAATTCTAGAAAATTATATAAAAAATTATAATAAAAAATATAAATATTATCCTCATTGAATATTCATGTGTAATTTGTTTAAAAACTTGTGAATTTTATTTTCGTATATAATTATAATAAGTATTATATTAAAAAATAGATCAAATCTTATTTAAAAAGCATGAGATGATTGAATAATTTTTTAAATATATTATAATTATTTATCTAAATAGGATTTTATTTAGAAGATTATTGAAAAATCAAATTGTGAGTTTTTGAATCCAAGCACAGAAGTTTTAACATTTTTTTATCTAAAAATATAAAAAAATAAAATCCTACAAACCTCTAAAACCTCATTTAAAACCACAAAACATATTTTAATTGATATAAAATCAAAATCAAATCAATTTAAAAACAAATTAAAGCTTTGATTTACTTTTTACGACATGATTAAATTTAAAGACCACCATTATGAAGCTTTTCTCTTAAAGAAGATTTCATAAACATCAAATTCGGAATTATTGGTGGATGAAATTTGATTAATTAAGAGTTTTCTCTCTTCGTTTTCCTTTTTAATAATTTTCTTTTTCTTTCCTCAACAACTATGGATTGAAAATAAAAAATAATAAAGTTTATAATTAAAATATAAAAGTAATAAATTGCCAGGATTAAAGTGTAAAATGTCACACCATTTGAATAGGAAAAAAAAAAGGTTTTTTTTTTGTTAATATCAATTCTTTCTTTTAATATTATTTTTTTAAATTTAACCTAATAATTGTATTTGATAGTATCAATATTTAGTGTAATTTAGTAACACTCTGTCATATGGCAATGCAAAATAAAGTCAACACATAAAATCATGAAAATGTAAATTAAAAGGACTGAAATATAAATAAATAAAGTTTAATAATTGAAGTACAAAAAAAACTCATAAATCTAAAAGGAAATTTTAGATATAAAAAATGGGGTGAACAATTTAATGTAAGATGATGAATAATGTGAGTCCAGTAAAACGTTAGTTAATAATCCCCTCTATTTTTATTACTAATACTTTCAAAATTAGGTAAATTATATTTTTATCCTTTAAAATTTGTCAAAGTTTCACTTCTAACCTCTAATTTAAAATTTCCAATGTTTTCTTATGGTTTTCGACATGTTTAAAAGTTAACCAATAACTTACAAAATCAAATTTATTTTTTTCTTTTTAATATATTATTATTATTATTTTCTATTATTTTCATCTCGAGCTTGTCCAATAAGTACATTATAATATCTCATATAAACCTAAAAATTATTCAAAAAGAAAATTAAAAAAGAAGGCTAGTTAATAGTCAGGGGTTTCATTGAAACTCTTGGAAACCAGAAGGGTACTATTAGAAAATTATAAACTGCTGGGGTAGATTGATGAATCTACAGGGGAAAATAAAGTTTAATTAGGAAGTAAAAAGTCAAAAAGAACCCCACTATCCAGTTTCATAACAGGCCAAGGCAATTCTCTATATAAAAGATACGCAGCTCAGAGACGTTAGAGCAAGACCCAAGACTCTCCAACAACAACAACTATAAAAAGTCGTTTCCTTTGCCTATTCCTCGCTCTGCTCTCTTAACCCATTTCTTCTTTTTCTCAAAACCCTGCTCCCTCCCATAAAGAATTTTGAAGAAACCCATTTCTTAACCTTTGAAAGACCTCTCAAAATTAAGTCTTGATTATTGGGAATTGCAATGGAATAGAAAAAATCGCATCTTTCATGTGATTCTTCTTGTTATGGAATATGAAGTTTCAGACAGTAGTGGTATGTTCTTTTGTTTCCTTCTCTCAGTTTTGTTTTATTTTTCTTTCCCTGAATTGCTTTTGCCACCTTGTATGCAACATGAAGTTTGTTGTTTTATTAGTATTATTCAATCTCTCTTCTTGTTTCTTTTCAAAGAATTATGTGGGTTTGCTTTTTGTGATCTAGGGTTTTAAATTTCATAAATTTAATAGGGGTATTGTTGTTATGGCGAGTCTGTGATATGGAGGGAGTTTGGACGTGGGTTTTGGAGGAATTAGGGTTTAGAGTTTGAATGTGGAATAGTGTTTTCATTTTGGAGATTTAGTTGAATTTTGACTCTGTGATTATTTTTTGGAAGGCAATTAGCATCAGAATTTGATTCTGGTTTTTGTTTCACTTGATTTAGATTGTGCCAGTTTTACCTTGCTGCCAAATGTCATTGAATATGTAATAATGTGCTTGTAGAATTTTAAGTGAAAGAAACAAATTCGTATTTACATCACAATGTTTTGAGCTTCAATGTGATTCTGTGCATGTGAAGCTGATATGTTGCATGAAGATTGGATTAGGAATTATAGAATTATGGATGTTTAGTGGAAGAATTTGCGGAAAATGCAGGTACTGATGATGATCCCCCGCCCTCAAATCAAAATAGACTTGTAAGACGAGGAAGAGCTCCAGGAAGTGGGCAATCTGCTGTAATTTCTGCAACATATTCTAGAGTGCAAGCTGACATGGAGGCCCAAATTCATCATCTCGAACAAGAAGCATATAGGGCTGTACTTCGTGCTTTTAAGGCTCAGTCTGATCAACTTTCTTGGGTATTGACTTTCTCTGTTGGTGTATCTTCTTATACTTAAGGATTAATTTTTGGTCCATATCATAAGAAGGGGGAAACGTTCTTATATCTGATAAGATTTAGATGTTCCGTAATGTCTTTTTTTTCAGGATAAGGAGGGTTTGATTACAGAACTTAGGAAAGAGCTCAGGGTGTCAGATGATGAACACAGAGAGATCTTAACATTGGTCAATAGAGACGATATCATTCAAAGGATAAGGTTTGAATGCTCTATGAGTTTTCTAAAACTTGATTATCAGTATAACTTGTATGGAATGGCTAACGTCTTGGTAATGGTATAGGGAGTGGAGAGAGGCAGGTGGCCAGCAAGTTCCCAGGTTCATTGCTTCACAGTCTGTTCATGATGTTTTGTCCAGTCCCACTGTTTCTGCATCCCGTAAAAAACAGAAGACTTCCCTGGTGGTATTTTCTCTAGTATTTGATGCAATGACACTGTCTTTGTAACCTTCATCAATACCTTGATCCATGCATTCATCATCTTCAGCTGCAAACTGAAAAGCTGCTAATCCCATAGTAGAAAACCTAGTTCTGTGCGCTGACTTTTTGTGATATAACTTTAAAAATGCATTGTCTTCGCTTGCATTTCCTCCTCCCATTTTCTTTTGCTGGGTCGACCATACCTGAATATATCCTTTATTTAATTTTATGCAGTACCCCACTGGTCCTCCAAGAAATCAACATTTCAACAACCATGGTTCCGCCTATGATGATAAGGAAATTGGAAAAGAAGTGTGGACAAGATGGCCTGAGGACAACAACTTCTACAAGGCTGTCATAACTAGATATAACCCTGCTGAGGTATGCTTGAGGTTTTAAAAGGCATGTTAGATATTTCTTGTTGAGTCGCATCATAGAATGAAGCAATGGTGGTCACAAGTAGAAGATATTTTTAGCATGTTCTGAAAGCAATGGCCAGCTCAAGATTTTACTTTTGCAGCTGTGAAAGTCTCCCCTTGTGAAGAAACATGACCTCTTTATCCCTGTTTCAATATTCGTGTTTCTGTTGTTAAAAGGCTCTTTGTTTTATATTTCTTCTGTCACAATATTCTGTTAATTTGTATGTTGAAAACAACATAGATACTTTCTTGTTATGGTTCCCTGTATGTTCACTGTTTTTAGTAAGTTCTTTAGGTGGTGGATGTTCAGCTGCAGTGACTAGATTTTGATAATTTGCAGGCTCGACATGCTCTGGTCTATGATATGAATACTGAAAATGAGACATGGGAATGGGTTGATCTCAATGAGGTAAGTTTATAGTATTTCATGAGCTAAAATACTTATCCTCCTACTTAGCCGCCACCTTTTTGCAGCAGCCATTTTACACAAAGACGATAGAATTTGTAAATCTGTATGACTGCCAAGATTATTTTCACACGCATGTAAAATGTGCACTTTGTAACTTCCTGCAGTGTGCACCCACAGACACATGCACAGAAAAAGAAAAAAATCAATTCTGAGTTTGGAATCGTGTTATGGGATTGGTATGGCTGGTGAACAATGTGTCTAGCAATAGGCTGAAGATGGGGCTGTTGGTGCGTGGTTTTGTAGTTTTTCTTTAAAAGTAAGTTGCGTACTCTTTTAGAGAGAGATTTTCTGCTGATCAGGTGTTGAGTGTATTCAACCCCATCTCTATCTCGGTTTGCATGAGGTTGTTTTGGTTGATTTAGGGATCTTAGGTATCTTTATTAACCTTGAGCCATGTTTTAGAGCAGAAGGTTTGGATGGGGTCGGTATGGGTGGTGTTACCTTCCAGTCTGTTGAGGGGGGAGAAGATGAATTATTTATTCTTCTTCTGATTCCCAATAATTGCTTGTATAATGTTCCAATATTTGTATTCTGAAAGTTTTTTGGAAATCGCTAAGTGATAGAATTGTAATTTGGTTTGATGCTCATACCATATAAATAAAAAAACGGAAAGAGAGGCTTGGGTGTGGCTTCCATTTGTATATCCATGTTATCTTTACTCTCTTAAAAAAGGAATGGTCTCCTGTTCTTTTTACAGATGGCTCCAGAGGACCTTCGTTGGGAAGTTGAGGATCCTGGAATTTCTCATGGCAGGCCAGGCCGTGTAATGAAAAAATCTATGAGCCATGGTGGTCTTATTTCAAGTTCTGTAAGAGGGAGGGGATCCACTAAGGATCAATCAAAAAGGGAATTTTTTCAAACACAGAATGGTATTGCAAGGAAACTTTCTGACAATATTGAATTACTCAACACAGAGTCCCTAGTTAAGGAGGTGTGTGAAATAGCTTGGAATTTGTTGCATTTATTATGTGTAAACATTACCTTGTTCATTTTTCGTTGAAACCTTAAACAGGTGGAGAGGGTTTTTGGTGTCAGCTATCCTGATCCTCTTGAGCTTGAGAAGGCAAAAAAAATGTTAAAAGTAAGACAATTTGTATATCATGCTGAGTGCAGACTAACTGTTGGTTTTTTAGAACGGCAGACTTGACTGGTATTTTGATGCAGGAGCATGAACAAGCACTTGTTGATGCAATTGCAAGACTCGCAGATGCATCTGACGGAGAAAGTGGTAATAAATATGTTTACATTTTAGATATTTTTGCATCTTGCTGCATATTTTGTTACTTTGGAGCCGGCAGTATCCTGTGTTTAAGTGAATAGTTTCACTGTGGGCTAATAGAAATTATTGTTTTCTTGCATCTAGGAAAACATTTAATTTTTCCTTGGCTTTTTGGGTGATTAAATGTGGAAAATGCATAGATATACTCCACTTAATTGCTATCCACTCGTTCTATGCTTCATAAATTAAAGATGCGGTGTCCAATTCTCTAGGAAATAACATCAGAGGGGTACCAGTAAGTGGGGCATATTTTTTATTGTTTTTGGATTGCTGGAAATAAAATTGAAAGAGCAGTTAAAACCTACTTGGTGTCTAAAGCACTTGCCAATGGAAGGCTTTGCTTGGACTCGTCAACTAATTACAAGTAAAACTATAATGAAGCAGCTGACAAGTAGTATGCCCACCTAATGATTATTCATGTTCGTTTCTCTAAAATTCTTGCACCTTTTTCCCCTCAAATCAGATGGAGATCCACGATTCTTGCATGGGCAAGCAATGGAGGAGCAGGAATGAGGTCGATGAAACCAGTTAACGTTGGAAGCTCGTAGTAAGGCCTAATAGCACTTAGAAGTGTTTATTGAGTAGCATTGAATTACTTCAAACAGCAAGACTACGATTTTTTCCCCTCCTGAATCCATTTATTTTTGTTGGATTTTATCTTTTTTATCCAAGTGGTCTTCTTGATATAAAACTCGATACTTGTATCATAGCATACCCATGCACAAACATTTTATGCACACTTGGAGCCTTTTAATTGAAAAAGTTATTGTTTCAACCTTCATCCAAAGAGCAGTCACGACTTTGATTGACCTCCATTGATGTTAAACCTCCATTAATGTTATACTCGTTTTTTCCCCCCCAAAAAAAAAAGATATAAAGGAACAGTACGTGTCATCTCCAGCCCTACCCTACCCTCACTTTTCTTATTTCTTATATTTTCAGTTGGCCAGCAAACAAGCTACCATCCATATAATTTGCCCACTATTTAACCATCGTGTTTCTTTGATTGATCTCGCAATAAAGATCACCCTTAAAAGAGTTTAAAGCCCTGGAGGATTACAATCCGGAGGAACGGACTGGCAGAATTTATGGAGGCAACAGCAATGGCGCTTCAGCGGTCATTGCTTGAATTGAAAAACTGAAGACTCGTTGTAGAAAGTATAATTACAGGCTCTGTTTTGTGCTTAATGCTAGGAATATGAAATTTTCGTTGTTTGTTCTTCATTTTAAAGTTTTGTAAAATAAGCTTCTTCTTTGCTTGCATTGATACATGAAATAAAAAATCCAGATCTTGTTTTCTTAATAGCCAATATGGTTGAATGAAAAACGTTGATAAGCTTGATTCTGCAATCATAATTTTCATCAAGCTTTCTACAATCCATTTACCTAACCATTCGATGAAAGTTGCCAGGGGAACTGCCTCATAATTTTCAGCAAACATTTAGAAAGATAACCAAGAGTTCTGGCCAGTTTATCCGTACAGATAATTGTTGATAACTGCTCATAATCGCCGGAACTTCCTTGGTCTATCTCTCTGGGGCCAATCTGCCAATACCTCTACTGCCAGAATTGAAGTGTTTTTGCACAACTTAGACAATCCATTACCCAAGTTCATATTCACGCCAGCACACTGGTCGCATGAATAATTGCAATTTGCCTGCTGATTTTGTCACTGTCGACGGGGGGCTGCCGCATCTTCCTTCTTTTTTTTTATTTTTTGCAAGTTTTAAAATTGATATTTTTTTATGATTTTATCTTTTAAAATTATGTTTTAAATAAGTCTAGAATTTCATGAGTTATGAGTTTTTTTAAATTCAACCAAATTTAGAAGATTTGCTCGAGTTTACTTTATGTTTTTTTTAAGATGATTTTTTTTACCCTTTTCTTTAGAGTTTTGTTTTGTTATCTTTTTAGTTTAACTTCTATAAGGTTAGTCTTGAATTCATGGCCAAAGACAATGGTTTTAAAGGTTAATGCGGGTTGACTTTATTTTTTTATTTCATCATTCAACATTTATATATTGAAAATTAATCTTCATCTTTTTTTTTTCTTTTCCTTTCAAGTGGTTCTTTTTTCTTGTTTATTTTTTTATAAGATTATTCCAATCCTATGTTTATTGTTACGAAGTTTGTAAGTTGACCCAATTTAACTGGGTTTTTTTTCTAGCTTGTTTTTTCAGTTTTGACCTTAAACATTGATTTTTTAAACCCTAGATGGGCTAAGATTTTTTACCTCTTTTTCATTATTATTTTTTTGTTATATTTTTTAATTTATATTATTTAAATTATCAATTGAATTGAATGGATGAATTTGGTATTGGGTTTTCTTATTTAGCATTTTTTTACACTAAAAAAAAAAACCCATCCCATGGCAAAGCACAAGCCATAAATCTAATTAAACTTAAAGAACTAAATATCTTAACATAATCCCCCCGCCGGCTTATCTTGCTTCACCTTTTCAAGTAATCCCTCACAATTCAAGAGGTGTTATTATGTAAGACCTATTATTTCATCTCATTTTTCAAACGCTCCCATGTCTCAGTCTTGGGATGTCCAATGTTCAAATCCTTCTTGTACCTGGATTGCTATCAGAACTTTTCATCACCTGTAAAATACATCATCGTGATGTCCACCTGTTTGTCCAAATTCATCTTGGCAATGTAGAAACAATGTTTTATGTCACACAAAAAGCTTTTCAACTCTTTAGAACTCCTCACGCCTCCAAATGATTCTGGTTTTGAAGCTTTTGGTTTGGATGTGCCAACTTACAACTTGTCTATATGGGTAAGTTAAACATATTATCTTGAAGCTCTTTGAGCAATTTGCATGGCTAACTAATGCAAGACAAGAAAGAGATTTGAAGTGAAAAAAATAAAAATAAGAAGTTAAGAAAAAGAAGCCAAAAAAAGAAAAGATAAAGTTGAAGAAGAGAAAGAATAAGAGTTGTTGGAAAAGTCTGAACTTTGTAAATTTTATTCGATTCATCAAAAAATTATCTAACATTTATATAAAAAAAATGATATAAATATTAAAACTCTAACTAGAACAAACAACTTGGCTCATAGCCCACTAAATAAAACATCTAAAAATAACCAAATTAAGCTCACTAAATAAACTTGAATAAAATCTAATAACACAAAGGTTGGGCTATCCTCGATCATTAGGGATGATGCGAAGAACTCGTACAAACTTGACCCCGTCAAGCACAGTTTAATAAGAGTCTAATTTCCAATAACATAAGCTCAATAAGAATCTAATATCCTCATCAACTCTCTCATTGTTGGAAGAACTCGACCCCATCAAGTACAGTTCAAGGCAGCTCCAGTAACACTCTTAAATATAAGGATCAAGTTGTCGTAATGTCTCTTTTTTGTAATCCAAGTATAGTCTGAATCTAGTTGTCTAACCCATATATTGAGATTCATTTTAGTTCATCATCCTTGGTAAAAACAACTTGTGTATCCAAAATAGCATAATATATTCCTATTGTGCCAAAGATAAGGATAATAGGGCAAGGGTCTCAAAATGATAATCAAGGATAGGTTTTGGTGTTTTATATATAATAAGGTCCTTCATATCAAAAGTAGAACTAATATCAAAGTTTAGTAACAGTTTAATGACATAACTATTTGATTCAATCATTTACAACATTTTGAATGGTCTAGCACGTACTTGCAATTTATGAGTAGTTTTCAAAGGACATCGTTTAAGACTAATCGGTATCATTAAATAATCTTCAGCATTAAATACGTTATGATACTTATATAAATCAACTTGAAATTTATATCATGCATTACTTACTTGAATTTATTTTATGATCTCAATATGCAAATTATAAACTCTGCATGTAAAAGACTCGGCTCAATCAAGCATTTTAGAGTAGGGAGACATGGAAATAAGCAAGGGCAGAATTAAGGAAAAAAATATTTTTCAACCCCTCTCCTTCAACAAATTAGGTTTTTAGCCCTAAGAATAGAAAAAATTTAAATTTTACCCCCTAAGATTTTTTTCTCTAATTTAGCCCTCCTAAAATAAAATTCCTAGCTTCGCCCCTGGAAAGAAGATTTACATGCTTTATAGGTTTGTAATTATAAACACTATATAACTGAGGGTATGGAGTAGAACAAACACTATTTGAAGCCTTAAAAGATATAGTTTAGGCATAACCTGGTAAATTAAGATTATCTTCATCTTTCTCGTCGCAAGTCAGAGGTAAGGAATCAAGGAGCTCAACATATTGCTCTAAACCTATGACGTGTTAGACATCAAGCGTGGGGGGTAAGGAGCATGTTACTCTAAACCTTTAATGTGATGGATATCAAGCATGATGGGTGGAGAATCAGATAGTTTAAAAGGACTAATATCACGAGACTCTTCTAAAACCATATTTAACTCTTCAGGTGATTCCACTAAAAAGTTTCCTAAAACTTCTTCATCTATCATTAAAGCAAAATTATTATATTCTTTATTAATCTCATTTTCAAACTCATTTAGATTTATAGTGTTAAGTCCTTGTTCGTTCACACTCTTTTTTTTTCTTGTTCTTATTACTAGGTCTTGATGGTAATCCAATGAGTTTGATCTTTCTACCTTTAAAAGTGAAAGAACACAAATTTGATCGACTAGAAATGATGACATCTAAATCATATATTCATGACCTCTCTAAAATAACATGGCATACATCCAATAGCATTACATTACACCAAATCTCATTATGATAGTTTAGGAATTTGATAAGGAACAAACATCTCTCATTGACTGCAATGGAGAAATTATAGACCATGACACATTATATAGCTTACGATGGGGAACAAGTTTAAAGCCTAAGGAGTTACATTATTTGAAGATATTGCATTAATACAACTTTCATTATCAATGATGATCTTGCAATCTTTATCTCCACACTTGATATAGGTGAGAAAGATAGTCTCCAATCTTCAGTTCCCTCAAGTTGTGTCAAGGCATATCTAATCTAGTTATCTTAAACTCTACAGTGTTTTATTCATGATTGGTTCTAAATATATCACTTAAGGTTAAATCCATGGTAATTGTAAACTTAGAGTTGGATATTAAACGACTATTCTCAAATGCATGCAACACTAGCTTAGAAATAAAATTGAGATCACATATGATTTGTACAAGTGAAATCGTAATACAAAAATAAAATTAATTCTATTTTTTTAATGTGGAGATTAATTAAGAACAAAATACACCAATAAAATTTTAAGTGTATTGCTAGACTCTTAAATATAAATGATTAATCAAGCATGATGTCACAAAAAAAAAAACTCACAATTATCAAAGAGAACTAGATGTTGGATACCAATGATAAGAAAAGTTGATAAACAAAGATTAATAGATAAAAATACGAGATTTGATTTTTTTAGACACAAAAAATAATATTATGACAATTTTAAATATTAAGTGTAAAATAAAATAAAATAAAAAAGTAAAACTCAACCAATTAAAAGGTAAAGAAATTGACATCAAATTGCCGAATAATGATAATAGAGTACTTGGATGACTTAAGCTACTGTTGATGCGGTAACCCTTGTTGACGTTCTTGTGCTCGATGATCTTTTTTTTTTTGCAACTTTTTTTTTCTTTATTTGTAAATCCCCTTATGCTCCACTTTGGACAGAACAAACTGGTGGGGCAGTGGCGTGTTTCCATGAGGGGTTGTTGTGTTGGGAAAGTGGCGTGGCTGGTGTGAATTTTGTCGATTTTGCCACTTTATGTGGCGTCTTTCCCAACTACATGCTTCTATGCATGGGGATATGAATTCTTGTTATTTTTTCTTCGTTGTGAAGTTTTGCAAAATAAGCTTCCTCTTTACTTGTTTTGATAAATGAAAAGAAAAAAAAAGAAAAAAAAAAGTCCATGTCTTGTTTCTTAGTAGCCAATATGGTTGAATGAACAACGTTGATGAGCTTAATTCTGCATATTTCTGAAGGTTTTTTTTTTTCCTTCGTTCGTTGGGAGGCGTAATTGACCTTAAGCTAGACAAAGAGGACAGCTCTTGCTTAGAAGTTTTCTCAAGTTCCATACTTTTATCATACCCCAACCTCCCAACCAGTTTTGATTAAGGATGCATCTGTACTGCAGCACTGAAGCATAGCAGTGAGTGATGAGGTGGTGTAGCTCTTGTAGTCTTGTGGTTCCTTGGATGGGCTTGAAGATTCTTGCATGAAGAGGTATGCCATCCGGGTATGGTATGGTATGGTATGGTATGATGCATATTCAACCGCATTCCTTGTCGTAAACGAAGAAACGAAGGGGGGGAAATCCCAGAACAAACACTCAATGGCTGTTCACAAAAAAGGAACGGGATTGATGCCAAGGGTTGAAGAAACTGAGGATGATGATGTTAGAGGGGCGATAGAGATTGAAGATGATGATGCTAATAGGTTGCACAATGCAGAGATTGAGATGGTAGGGACTAAGACACAAGAGTAAAGCAGCAAACAGCTCATCAGGAATCTTGTAGGGATTTTGAATGGCATCCAATCATTCAGTTGATTAGCATGAAGCCTTAACATACATCATTTGAAATCATTGGTTTTCTCGACAGGCAGCAGTAGAATTCACAAATTCACAGAAAGAGAGGCCAAAAATCTTATTGTATTATATATATCACACTAAATAAATGAAAGCAATACCAGAATATATGTGTGTTAATGTTGGCATATAACAGAAAAAACCAACCTATTAATGGGGTGTATGAAATAAAACCCAGAGAGTAAGTAAATCATACTTCGATGGAAAAGAACACTGGAAGAGTACAAAAGAATTGCTTAATTAAATATCTATAGGAAAACCCCGCCAAACCTCTCTGTAGAATGTAGATTATTATCTAAAGAAAAACAATATTATATATTTAGATGCCAAACCTTTGTTGCAGCCCAAGATTGAAGAAGCTGCTGTTCCCCATAAAAAACAAGGCAATAACAGCCAGCAGTGTGATAAGGGCCCACATCCATGTTTGCATCTTTCTCTTACCCTTGTTGCGAAGAGGCAGAGGCATAGATTTTGCCTTTGTTTGCTTTTGAGGCCTCTTTGCCACAGTCACAGGCTTCTCAGTTCTTTCAGACTCATTGGTTTCAGTTGGAGTTTCAGAACTAGGAGCAGACTCAACCTCATCGATATCTTTAGTATCCTCTGCTGCTGCCTTCCTTTTTTCCTTCTTCTTTGCCTTCTTCTCCTTTTCCTACATTAATGTATAGTTCCCCAGCCAATTAATTCACAAGACTGAACAGCCAAAAGACTAAATTCTGACATGCAATATATCTGATGGCAGAGAAACAGGGAAAATAGCTAAAATACAAAATTTAACACACTGACAAATTTTGGCCAAATATTTGCAAGGTTGGAATGACATCGATAGTACCACACTCAATATAGGAATATTTTCGGAATTTACCTTCTCTTTCTGCTCAGCTTCCCTTTGTGCTCTTAGCGAAGCCCTGGCCTGGGCCTTTTCTGCATTTCGTTTTTTCCTCTCCATTGCCTCTTTTGCTTTGGCCTTCTCCTCCAATCTCCGTTGCTCCTTTAACATGGCTGCTTCCTTTTCCTTCCTCAATTCCTCTATCTTCCTCGCTAACTCAACTTCCTCCTTTGTAAGCTTATTCTCTTGCCTTGATTCTTCCTCCTTCGTAAGCTTATTCTCCTCTTGTCTTGATTCTTCAATCTGATCTCTTCCAGAAACAGTTGGCAAACCATTCTCCAAGGAAGCAGGTTTTGCCTGCTTTTTAGCTTTAACAGTCTGATTCTTTTTGTCCCCAAGCTTTGCTGTGGATTTTTCATCTATCCTTTGGGTCTCCACAGGTGTAACTGGCTTTTCTACTTCAAGAGCAGGAGCTGATGGTGCAACATTGTGTTTGGTCACTCTTTGACTAACAACATTTGGAATAATGGGTGGCTGTTCATCAGGGCCCAGTGCACGACCATCCAATGTCCGCAGTCTCCTTAATGTATTCCTCATGTTGGAACTCATGTACTCTTTCCGGAACTCGTCATTGTTATTCCATAATTCCATAACTCTCTCCACCTAAATTGTAGATTAATAAGTCAAAACATGGCTGAGAATAGAGAAGAAAAGGAAGAAAAGAAAAAGTAAACTGCATTTACTCACTTGGTTAGCACAATGACGTTGAAGTTCCTCTTTATCTCCCTTCAATGCCAAATTAGTTGCTGCTGTTAAATCATCCTTGTACTTGTAAAAAAATTTACTCTGCGAATTCAAGGGAAATGTAGCGTTAGTCTATTCAGTTTGCGTAATTTGACTATCTTTGCTTCAGACACAAACCTAAAATTATTATTTGCAGCAGGCATTTAATAAAGGAAGTAGTTATTACAGTAGCTACCAAACCTTTCTCGCAACAAACAAGAGGGAGAGATTTGAAGAATAAAACATATCAAACTGTGTTCCCCTATGTATAAAGTTAGTATGCAGTGGGAAAAACAAAAAAAGGAGGAAACACCAGTGACATACAATTCATAAGTCATAGCACATAGAACACTGTTAGCAAAAGTTTCATTGCCTCATCAACTTCAGATCCTTTGTAGATAAATTTATTCCCTATAATGCTTCCTTATCTATGTTCAACCAAAAACTCAATTAAAGTCTTAATCACCTTGTGCTCGCCTACTGACACCAACTCAATAGAAAAAATTATATCAACATTCATGACTTTATAACAGAATATTCAAGGTATTCTGCTTGTCATAATTTTTTTTCTTAAATCACCACAGCAGAACGAATCTATTTTTATCAAAAGTTCTTAACCTAAAAAATTCAAAATATGCACATGCAAACAATATAGTAGCATACCTTTTCATATAATTGTTTCCTCAAACTCTGCAAATGCGCAAATGCTTCTTGTCGTATATCATTAGCAGCTCTATGCTGAAATAGCAATTGATTTATCTTCTCATGTTCATCATTATATTTCTTCTTAGCATCTTCAGTGACTGCTTCAGCTTTGAGAAGGCTGTCTCTCAATACATCTGCTTCTTTCCTCAAAGACTGTATGCAAATAAACAATTCAACAAGTTAACCATGCTACTTCAATAATAAAAGACCTGTCTGTGTGACTAATAAAGTGAAGAAAAAAAAAACAATTGATTATTAGGTTTCTGGAACACAAATTGACTTGGAGTCAGTATTCCACTTCCACTACAATCAGTAGAAGACAGCAGTCAACTGGTACTGCACCTGGCGGAAATGACTCTAGCTAAGCAATGACAGTAACCGCAAATAGTACCTTTAAGCGCTCTTCACTTTGATCTTTCTGATCCATAGCCTGCTGAACTTCATCCTGGCTGCCCATATTAGAAGAGAGCTGCTCTCGAATTTGCTTCAACTGCTTGATATCACGAATGAACTGCTTTTCTTCCTTCAAAGGCAGGGTTTCATGTTGTATCTTGTGTTCCATAGAGCGTATCTGTTTGCAGCCAATTAAGTGCACAATTGCATGTTTCAAAAGCATTTTAGAATAACTTTTGAACTTATGTGTTAAGAAACTGGAAAAAAATATTAAAAAATAAATATGAAACATGCATACCCTGCCATCAATTTCCTCAATTTCAAGGGCATTCCTCGTTCTGTTGATTATATATTGAACAGAATCTATTTCCTTCCGCTTGGCCTTAAGCAAGTCACGTGCAGCTTTCTCTTCTGATCTGGCATCTAAAAAGCTATCTTCATACTCTTTACGCTTGGCCTAACAGGGAAACATTTCACCGATCATGTTGACAGAAAATAATTAAAATATTTCAGATTTATAATGGAGCATTTGCAAAAAAAAAAAAATCTAACCTTTATTATTTGGATTTGAGCTTGAATAGAATCCCGGATTTTACTCTTCTCCTCAACTTGAAATTTAGCATCTTCAACCTTCTCTCTTAAATTTCTTTCATCAAATCTTGGAACCTTAATTATGTAGAATGGCCCTTTCCCCAGCTCAGCAACAACATATTGCTCATCAGAGGTAACAACCGCAGAGTCTTCCGAAGTAGGTTTGGGAGTTTCATTCTTACTAACCTCACCCTCAAGCTGAGACACAAGGCCATCTCTGTTGGGCACTTCTTCCCTTGCTGCAGTTGATATATTTTCAACTTCTGAGTCTGCTTGGACTTCAATTTTGGCCATGTAGCTTTCATTCCCGGTTGAATCACATTTAAAGGTTTCTCCATCTGGATTGTCAATGGAAACAGAAGTTCTGTTGCTATCACCTTCGTTCACTGCTTCTGTGACTTCAGATTCTACATCCACATTACCGATTGACAAAATGGATACTTTCTCATCAGATTCAACGGAATGGGAACTAGCCCCAATATCTAGCTTCACATCATTAGCATGGCCACTTGGTGCAACAAGGACATTCTCAACTTCAGCCTCTACTTTTGAATCATCAACAGGATGAGAATCAGCACTTTCACCACATAACTTGGAATCTTCTACTGGACACGAATCCTCAATTCTGACAATTGGTTCTGCTGCAATATCATTGATAGGAGAAACTGGGAAACTTTCACTACTTTCAACAGGTGCTTCCTCGAGAACAGCAGGGGAGGACACTTCTGTGCTGATTTCTAAGGTATGGTTTTGCTCGGGTGTATGAACAAAGTCATTAACAAGAACAGTTTGTGAAGCACTTTCCTGGCTAGTAAGCAAGCCTCCTTTTTCATGAATATCAAGGCCATTAGCATCTGGCACTTCTGATTGCACAGCATCCATAAGGATGTGACTTGTTTCATCTCCTGTTGTACCATTATCACTAGAAATTGGAAAACTCTGGCCAGTTTCAGCATCAGAAGTTGCTACAATTTCAACATTTTCAGAAGAGCTCTTAGATATATTTTGTTTGGCATCAACCAGGTCATCAACAACCTGAGTTTCTGCAGCAGTATCTTGAGCATGACCAGCAGGCAAGCCATCTCTATTTTCATCAGATGTAGGGCCTCCAGCAGATTCTGCTTCCAATTTGTCATCAGCCATGACTGGACATGGAGCTGTTTCCAGATTCTGCTTGAGGGGATCCCCAGACTCCTCCACAGAAACTTCCAGAGGAAGATCCTTGATCAATTCTGGCAGTTCTTTCTCCTGGTTCAAATCCAAACTATTACGGACACCATTGATAACTACAGCCTGAGAATCTTCAATTTCTTCTACATGGATGGCCGAGTCCAATTTGCTTTCCTCCTCTACCTTCTCCACATCATTGCTAGATTGTTTTGGCTTGAATTCAGTAACATCATCATTATTCATCAATTCCTTCAGTTCCTTCTCTTGATCTGAGACTAGAATATTATGAGCAGCATTGCTAACTACAGCCTGAGAATCTTCAGAACCCAATTTGCTTTCCTCAACCTTCTCGTCATCATTCCTAGACTGACTGGGCTCAGATTCAGGAACATCTTCAGTGGTGATCAATTCTGCCAGGTCCCTCTGCTGATCCAAATCCAAATCATTATGAACACCATTGATAGCTACAGCCTGAGAATCTTCATGTTCTTTTATGTTAACGGTCGAATTCAATTTGCTTTCCTCCTCAACCATCTCCTCATCATTATTTGACCGCTTTAGCCCAGATTCAGCAACATGCAAACTAGTGTCTTGCGATTCCTGAGCTTCTGCCAGGTCCCTCTGCTGATCCAAATCCAAATCATTACGAACACCATTGATAGCTACAGCCTGAGAATCTTCATGCTCTTTTATGTCAATGGTCGAATTCAATTTGCTTTCCTCCTCAACCATCTCCTCATCATTATTTGACCGCTTTAGCTCAGATTCAGCAACATGCACACTAGTGTCTTGCGATTCCTGAGCTTCTGCCAGGTCCCTCTGCTGATCCAAATCCAAATCATTATGAACACCATTGATAGCTACAGCCTGAGAATCTTCATGCTCTTTTATGTCAATGGTCGAATTCAATTTGCTTTCCTCCTCAACCATCTCCTCATCATTATTTGACCGATTTAGCTCAGATTCAGCAACATGCACACTAGTGTCTTGCGATTCCTGAGCTTCTGCCAGGTCCCTCTGCTGATCCAAATCCAAATCATTACGAACACCATTGATAGCTACAGCCTGAGAATCTTCATGTTCTTTTATGTCAATGGTCGAATTCAATTTGCTTTCCTCCTCAACCATCTCCTCATCATTATTTGACCGATTTAGCTCAGATTCGGCAACATGCACACTAGTGTCTTGCGATTCCTGAGCTTCTGCCAGGTCCCTCTGCTGATCCAAATCCAAATCATTACGAACACCATTGATAGCTACAGCCTGAGAATCTTCATGTTCTTCTATGTCAATGGTCGAATTCAATTTGCTTTCCTCCTCAACCATCTCCTCATCATTATTTGACCGATTTAGCTCAGATTCAGCAACATGCACACTAGTGTCTTGCGATTCCTGAGCTTCTGCCAGGTCCCTCTGATGATCCAAATCCAAATCATTATGAACACCATTGATAGCTACAGCCTGAGAATCTTCATGTTCTTTTATGTCAATGGTCGAATTCAATTTGCTTTCCTCCTCAACCATCACCTCATCATTATTTGACCGATTTAGCTCAGATTCAGCAACATGCACACTTGTGTCTTGCGATTCCTGAGCTTCTGCCACTTTTCAGGCAGAAAGTTCAAGTAAAGAACACAAATTAGTTCGAAAGATATAAAACATCACTTCAAAGGAACAAAAAAAAAGCCCCATGGTGAAAATAAAAACCTATCAAAGTGAAATGGAACAGTTTAGTAGCGGGAGCATATGTGGATTCTAGATGTTCGAAAAAGGCATCAATTTCTTAATTGTTTTATTGCAAGTACAGTCTTTATTCATTGCTTATGGTTTAGACAATCATTTCAGGACATCGATAAGTTACCTGCATTTGAGAGTTCAGCATGATTACTTAACTCCTTTTTGTTCCCTTCTACATCATGATCTTCTGGTATCTCCGCCAACATTTCCTCCCTCCCCTTCTCAACAGCCTGTTTTGAAATATAAAATATGAGTTTAAGAGAAGCATCTAGTTAATAGTAATGTACGTTTATCAGCATATGGAAAAAAAGAGAACAAAAGGAAAGTGTAAAAGTAACAAAACAGAGCGCATCCTCATTACTCAGCCATACAGAACGGATACAAAAGGCACACTCATAGGTTACAAACCTACAATACCGCTACCTAGATACTCAGCCCAAAAACAGCTCGGAAGTTGGAATCCAAGATCCTGAATGACACCTCTGATTCAGAGTAAAGAAAAGGAACGAACAGACCCGGACTCTAAATGGACGAGCCTTGAACCCCTATTCGACATGCTTGATTATTCAAACCATCAACCTTTTTCCATTAGCGACCACATTACAATTTAAAAAAAAAAAAAAAGAATGGTTTTACAGTTAATCCAAAGAAGCCAGAAAAATCAATAAACACAGCCAAGCTAGTCTAATGCACGTAAAATTCGAATAATAAGAAAAGCAAAGCCCTTGCCTGAAGATCTTCTTCTTTCTCGATCGGATCGTTGTCGTCACGGAACCCAGTAATGGACTCGGATTCGACACGATCAGCCTTCAATTGTCCAACCTGATCAGCTACAGAGTCTTCGGCACAGACAGGATCAGGGCCATGATGATCATTAACCTTGCCATTCCCATTACAATCAACACGAGCGGATTCTTCAGGGTGATCCAATACAGATATCTTCTCCTCTATTTGATTCACATTCAAATCCGCCGACATTGCACCCTCTACTGCTGTTAAAATAAAATAAAAGATGAATAGACGAATCAAGTATTCAGATCAGAGAAAGAAAGAGATAGATCTCGGCCGGCGAGATATTGTTAGAGCAGAGTCAGTCACCGGAGCGGTAGAGTCGGTGGTTGGAGATGGGAGCGGAAGAATGTGGAAATGGAGAAGGGAGAAAGAGAGAGCTGAGAAGCAGAGGAGTGTTTGTGCTGTGGTGGTATTTGAGAACGAGAAGAAGGATTAGATCTTAAGATTTACTATTTATTACTACGGTCATATATTTATAAATAGTAAATAAAGAGCCTAAAAATATCATTTAAAATGGATCAAAACCAGCTGTGTGGCTGGCTGGGAAGAAGGCAGCCACCTCTCTCCTCCAATATACAATGTTCCTCCAAGCTCAGTATCATTCTTCATTTTTTTTTCACAGTTTATTAAAAAAATACCTAAAAAAGCGAGGATTAAGAGGATCGATCTTGTAATTGCGAGAAATTCTTGTAATCTAATAATCTTGAAGATGACGATGTGATGTTAGCCTTGTACTCTCTACTGCCTGCCATATGTTAAGCAATCAATTAATCAAATCAAATGATAAAATAAAAGTTTCCAGAAGGCAAGGCAAGGGCTTACGAGAGCGTCCCTCCTAATCCGAACAAAAAACAGAGGTCAACGTCAAATGTACAAACGCGTGAAGGGAGGGGAAGGAGCCTCTTCTCCATTTTTAAGTGCTCCTACGGGACAGTGACAGACAGATATAGCGTTCCAAGTTGTATTTTTTTATAAATATATTAAAATAATATTATTTTTAAAAACTTCATTCTTAACATTAATACTTAAAATAATCTAAAAATATTTAAAAAATAAATTTAAACTTTAAATAAATAATATTTTAACCATAATATCAAACGTTCTGTTTATTTATTAATTTATCAAGACTGGAAAAAAAAAAAAAAATCCATGGCTGAATTAAACCTAGGAGTGGGGGTGGAGGGGACCATCCTCTTATCTTTTTCTTTTTAATAAAATTTATTCTATTTCCTGACTCTGTTCGGGTGATGGCTTGGATGAATCAATTTAGATTAGCTCAAAATAATATTATTAAATTAAAGAAAAAAAGTTTTAAAAGGAATGGTTTTTTAAAAAATAAAAAATAAATAAATCATACTATATTAATTTTTATCTAATTTAATATAAAATCTAGCTCAAATTAGACCGGAAATCAATGCATATTCATGCTGGTCCAAAGGTTTTGTTTCTTTTTCTTTTTCTTTTTCTTTTTTTTTCCTTCTCTTGTGTGTGATTATTACAGGTACTCTTCAATGTGGGATCCACCTCGGTAATTACCTATTATCTCCCAATTATGTGGTAAATGCACCGGGGGGGTCCTTGCCATTGTTAAAATTCCGTTTCAAGCCATATTTCATGATAAATTAAATGTTTTTTATTAAAAAATATTTTTTATATTTTTAAATCATGTATTGTTATTTAAAATAATTTTAAAAAAATAAAAAATATATATTATTTTAATATATCTTCAAATAAAAATCATCGAAATTTGTGTGGCGTGGAGCATTTGCATCAATCAAAGCTCGTTGTACGCACGCAAATTATACACAAGCAGTTGCTCGTGGTATTTTAAAAAAGAAAAAGAAAAACGTTGAATCTGATCTATGACAGCTTGTGAACGACAATCGAACGGATGGATGTTCATAGGCAGTGCTGAAAACGACATTTACCTAAGATTGAGACTCGTAAGTACATGGGACAGCATGGGAATCGCATGTTTACTCCATCAACACGAAGCAGCCTCGCAAGAAAAAACTGGCTGTTGAAGTTTTCAAGGAATTTCTTTGTAGGGTTCAACTTATCTGTATGCATGCTTTTTTACTCTTTTGCCAATTTGGCATGTGGAAGTCGACCTCTCTTTGGAAGGCTGTTCTAGCCTTCTAGGGCGAGCTGTTTTAGCCTTCTAGGGCGGTCTCAGCTAGGAGGCTGAGGCAAACAGTTGTGGACACCACCTCCCCATCTCTGATCTCTACGCCTGCAAGTACAATGGCCCATGAATTCTAGCTTTCCCTAGCATTTCATCACACTATACACAGTAACAAGCTGTGAATATTCTCTCAGTTGCCTTGAAGACTTTGACAGGAGGGCAAGGGCAAGGGCAACGAATAATCATATCTTATTATCTATTTATTCAAACCTCATCTTCATCGAGCATTGAATTTTACATAAGAGAGATGCATTGAATGTTCGTCCCTCGGGCTTTCACTTTAGATGTTCCCTCAAATATCCGAATCAATTGATTTGATATCTCTCATGTTATGCTATAACGTATAATAAAACCTTTTACATTTCTAACGAGTGATGAAATTCTCTTTGTTTTATTATAACAATACCCCACTTGACTTGTAATATTAGATTGTATAATGTTTCATGCATAAAAAAAATATTTTTTTTAATTTAAATTTCTTTTTAGTGTAAGCATTTTAAAACTCTAAAAAAATCATGACGACAAAGGCTTAAATCATGTTTCATTCAATAGAATTGATAATACTACACACGTGATCTAATTAATATTAAACAAAAGTTCATTATTAATTTAGCACTAATATAGCATTGTGCTACTTCCTGAATTCATGAATGTTTACAAATTTTTCCAAACTTTTGCTCAAGCGACACCACTTTCTATGTTCATATAGGTGGAATTTCCTTCTCATATGGAGATTTTATTAACAGTGTTAATCATTCATCCTCCCATTTAATTTCAATACTAATTATGTAAACATTAATTTTATACACAAATTAGTATACTTCGAGTTCAATAGATTGTGAAAATATATAATTTGGATGTAAATTATTTTCTTTTCTGTCACGCTAGCTTCTCCTAAGTTCAATAGGATGATCCATTTGAATTTTTTTTATTTCTATAACTTGGATCAAAATCCATATGATTTGTTGAATCTATTTTAATTTCAGAGTTATTGATTCATTCACTAATTGAATTGGATTTGGTTTGAAATTTATTTTTCATAAACTCAACATCTCTAGATTCACAATTATATTAAAACTTGAATCTAATATTCTATGTGATTTTGAATGTTCAGCATAGTTAATAAAATTACCTCTTACGATCTGGAACTCTATAAAAGACAAGGTAGCTCCAAACTCTAAGATAATTTAAGTTTGGTTTTCTCTTCTTCCATAATTCATCTGGATAAACTTTTAATTTTCTAGAAGGAATTATATCATGTTTATGACAAGCAATGAGTAAAGCTTTCCCCCCACAAAATAATACATAACTTGGAATTCACTAACAAAAAGTTAAGTATATCAATAAGTGTTCTATTCTTTCTTTCCGTCAAATCATTTTGTTAAGCTGTATATGGAGCACTAGTTTGATGTGTGATTTTATTTTCTTCACAAAATAAAGAAAAATCCATGGAAAAATACTCACCACCTCTATCACTCTTTAGAATTTGAATTTTCTTCCCCTTTTGGTTTTCAACTTCTAATTTATAATTCTTAAACATTTGAAAAACTAGGTCTTTATATTTCATTAAATAAACATTTGAAGAGTCATCAATAAAAGTTATAAAATATATATTTCCTCTCCTATATAATATGTCATTCAATTTACATATATCAAAATGTACAAGTTCTAATAAATTTATATTTCTTTCAACTTTAGAAAAAGTCTTTCTAGTTATATTTGGTTGAATACAAATTTCACATGTTCTTTTATCTTTAATTTTATAAGAAATTTAAATCATGCTTAGCCATATATTTTAATGATCTAAAACTAACATGTGTCAAACGATCATGTCATAAAGGTAAAGATAACTTGGTCATATAAACAGAAACATTAACTTTATTATTAATAATGAGTTTGAACATTTCATCAAATGAGCAGCTCTTCCTTATAAATAGTCTATTTTTTAACAGAATAATTTTATTAGACTCTAAAACAATAAATTTATAGATACAAGATTTTTTTTCTTATATCTAGTACTTGTAAGACATTGACCTATAACAATTTCTTTTTAGAAGTGAAATTTAGTTCAACACTTCTTTTTCTTGTCACTTTGCTATGTTATAATTTCCTATTAGAACTTCTTGTCCATCTTTTATAACTTCATAATCTTTGAAGTAATTTTTATTGTTGTATATATAGATAGTTGCACCATAATCATACCACCAGTCATTAGACATGGTACTTGCAACCATATGGAGCTCATTAACCATTCCAATATGAGGATTTGAAACCATTGCAACCAACTCAATTTCATGTTCAATTATATTTGCATTATTGGAGTTCTAAACATTGCAAGAATCTTCTTGCTTTTGTTTCTTTCAAAAGTTACACTCATATTTGTAGTGCTCTTTATTACCATAATTGTAAGAGGTCTTTCTCTTTTCTTTTTTAATTGTTTGGATTATCTAGATTTTTAAAGTTATTTGTTGGCTCGGAAAATTTCCTCTTATTTCCAACATTTTTTTTAACATTCTAATTTACTTAAACATAATTCATTTTTTTATTGCAGATTCGGTGGTGAATTTCTTTACATGAATTATGGTTTCCTCTTCAATCCGCAAATTTTTTTGAATCTTTTCAGGAGAAAATTTTTCTAAGATATGTAATAACTTCTTCCTGTAATCATTCTAATTAGAAGGAAGTTTTGCAATTATTCCTTTAACTAGTAATGTTTCAGGAACTTCCACTCTCAAGCCTTTAAGTTTAGAAACCAAGACTTGTAGCTCATGGACTTGATCCATAACATAGACATTCTAAATCATTGAAAATTTAAAATATTTCATGATAAGAAATTTATTCACACCTTGCTTTTCTATGTTGTATTTATATTCTAGTAACTTCTAGATTTCCTATGGAAACTATTTAGATGTAAAAAGATCATACAAATGATCTAACATATTATTGAGGATGTGACATCAACTCAACATCTCATCTTCATCTTGTTAATTTCTTATGATTTCCCTTTAACTTATCATTGTTTTTAATTATAGATGCAAAAATTTCAAGTAGATTCTGATCAAGGATGTAGAAGAATTTAAAGCAGTCAACAGGAACATCATCTTGTATTTCCAATGAACAAGATTTGTTCCATCAAAGCAATGCAGCTTCACAAACTCTTGATTCATTGTAGTCTTGGATTCAATTGCATATTAATACCTTAAAATTTATTAAGTCAGTGGGTATAACATGCATGCTTTGAGGCGTAAAGATATACTGCCAAGAGACAATAAAGCTTTGAAACTTGTAAATAATAACTTCTATAAGTTTCTTAAGAATTTGTGTTTCATCTATGATAAACTTAAACAAAGAATTTGTAGAGAAAAATAAAGAGAGAAGAAGATTGTTTTCTAAATTGATTTCTATCAATATCAAGCTGATATTTATAAGAAAAATAACGTAATTTCAGACCAATATGTTTATATAATTTAAAATCACACCTTTTCATATCAATATATTTGTAGAATTTAAAAAAAATTAAATAAATTAATGAAATAATTTTACAACAGATGTCATGTATAATTAATTGATTTACATTTTTAAAACGGGGCAAACTTCTGTTGATTTATCTACCCATGTAAGCTCTTACAACAGACACTGTATGGACGTGAAGGGTGTGCACTAGACGGGCACATGTAAAGGAGAAGCCATTGATACCAAACAAGAACCAGCAATGGAAGGGAAGTTAGCAAGAAATGGCATGGCATGGCATGGCATGGCATGGCATGATGTTCATCACGCATGATGGACAAAATACTAGAAGGCACACAAGAGCACACCAAAACGCATAAAAGTAAGTTAACGAGCCAACAGAACCACCACGTCAACCCTTTCTTCCCCCTTTTATTCTTGAAAAGTCGGCGTCTCTGCAAGAATATTTCCTCAAGAGACTTTATTTAACTAGCTAGACTGTTTTACGCCCATCATTTTAATAATCATACTCGAACATTATGGCCTTTGATGGCGGAATTAATGGCAGTAGTATTTTGTGATATCTGAAACCCTTTTTTTCTCCGGTTAGACCAATAAGAAAGGAAAAAAAAAGAGAGAGAGAGAGAGAGAAAGAAATAGAGGAGAGAAGGAAAATAATTGTTAGGGCATGAATGGCGGGGGGGTTAGGAGCTAGGACTGAGGAGGGTACGCAGGAAATGTTCGCAAATCGTACGAGTAGGTTCATTCTATGGTAAATAACATAATTAAACTCAACAAGGTTTCTTCGGATTTTAGAGGTAATTTGGATTCAAAATTACCAAATACAAAATTAGATAGACAGAGTTAGGGTGAGTTTGAAAACGCGGGTCAACATGTATTTTAAAAAAAATTAATTTTTTTTTTGGTTTTGTACAGTTTCAAAATAATTTTTTAAATATTTTAATACATTTGAGAATAAAAAAACACTTTAAAAAACAACCGCAACCACACTAGCAGCACACAATAACTCAAACTCTTTATATATCTATATATGCATATATAAAGATCTCAACAACTCTGCGAGGCCAGTTACATCGTATTTAAAAAAAAATTTGAATTTTTTTATTTTAAATTAAATTTTTATGTATATTTGGATTTTTAATATGTTAATAATAAAAAAAATTAAAAAAAAATATTTTAATATATTTATAAATAAAAATCACCTAGATCGGCACATTCCTTGACAAGTCACAAAGAGAGAGTGTCATAATCGTTGCTGATTTGCTGTGTTGATGATGATTATTTGGACACGGAATTCAAGCTTCGGCTTGTTTGGTCCAAACTGTATGTGGTTCTGTCTTCAAAGTGTAGAAGGAAGGAAGGAAGGAAGATGATGGGCTCTAGAATGCAGTACAAGTAAGACAACACACCCTCCTTGTTCCCCACGTGTAATCCTCTTGACTCAGTCTCTCTCTTTTCTCCCTCTCTGCAGGACAGATTGGAAAATTAAAAAGAAATGATAAATTAATACAGCACCATCTTCCTTTTGAAAAATTCCAACATTAATTAAATCATCGCCGACATTAATTTAAAAAATATTTAAATCTCATAATAATATATTAAGCTCCACAAATATAAACATGTTATACTTTCAAATTACAACATAATTAAATATGGTTATTTCAAAACACGATAGCTATCTTATTATATTTAAAAATAGTAATATTTAGTAAGTAGTATATTTCTAAAATACGACAAGATAAAATTATTTACTAATTTTTTAAAAAATAATATTATTCTATTAAAACTTTTAAATTACTAAGCTATTTTTTTTTAATTAGTTTTATTACATCTACTGCTCCATGAGTTGTGAAATTGTTGGCAATAATTAATTATGTGCCGTAAATAACCCTCCATGCAGTCTGCAGTTTCTGACAATGTATCCTTTTGCTGCTAAGCACCTGTTTTGATTTCCTTCACCCAACTCCTTAAATGATTTCTCGTTCTGCCAGCTCAGGTGACTTGGGATCATAGCTGGTTTTAAGTCTTAAAAACTAGGGATTAATGTTTTATATATATATATATATATATATATATATATATATATATATATATTATATAAATTCAATAAATTTAAAAAATTAAAAATTTATTCATAATACTTACCTTCATATATCTTTTTTTTTTATAACCGAAATCCTTAACTTTTCGATCGGAGATAACTATATAACTCATATCATTATATATTATTTTTTAATTTTTTGAATATGATGTTGCAACTAGACCCACTTAAATTTGAATCATGCAAATTTAATATTATTATTAATATTATAAATATTACTCTTGGGTCAAAGTGTTGCGGTCATATCAAGGCTTTTAGATATATAATTTTATAAAAATACCTAACATTTTTAAATTTTAATTTTTTAATAATTTTTTTTATGTAAAATAAAATTAACCGGCGGCTAGTATATAGATAGACAAACACGCACGCCACACTTCCATAACTTATCTTGTTCTATAAAAGAATAGGCTTAGACCTCGGCTAGCTAGCCACACCACACCACACCACGTATGGAAGCCATGGGCCATGTTTGGACATTACACAGCGAACCACAAAAATGTAACCATCCATAAATAGTATTCTTACTACTGGCTATGACATAATGGACAGGTATGCCTTGACGTCAATACAAGTTAATCACAAACCTGATTTAATGCCATTTATTTCCTTTAAATTTCTTTGACTCGGAGTTTCACTGCGGGGTTGGGATTAAGAAGTTCCTAGGATATCCTGGTAAACTGATTTTATATAAAATTTTAAAATAAAAAAATAGGTTTTATATGAAATTTTAAAGTAAGAAGCTCATTATGGATGAGAAATATATTAGTTCGTAACTAATGGTTCGTCCATGGCTTAAAATAAAGATTTATTCTTATGAAAAAATCTAAAATTTTGAGTTTTATTATGAGCTTATATGTCTAGATAAATTCTTGTGGAAAGAAACCATGTAGGTGCTTTGATGAGATTCGCCTATTCTAGAAAGTAAAAGAGATTTTCATAACTCGTATGTTGTGATGAAAATACTTAATTAAAATTAGTGAATATCCAAAATAATTTTGGAATTTTCAAGTCAATTTTTGAAATTTAAAAGCTTTAAGAATGAACAAACAAAGTCTTATTGCCTAACATGAGGTCTATACCTACATGGACTTAGAGTGATGCTAAGTCTAAGGGTGATGGGTTTTGTAGCTTGTATACTTCTGAAATGGGGCAAGATAAAATTATGTTACTTCGCTAATAATATTTATTTTTTAAAAAATAATATTATTCCATTAAAAAAATATCATCTATCTGTCAAAGTCTCAATATTTCTTTTAAAAACATGTCATTTGAAAACTTTTTCAAAACCAAATCACTATCAGTCGTTCGAATTATTTTTAAATCTACCAAGTCAATCTGGTCATATCAATACGACTCTCACATTGTTTATTTTAAAACCCGGACTGGGTAAATAGTCGGATTAAAAGCTTTTAAGATTAACTTACTAGACCAGATTTAATAACAATAACAAGAGTTTCCTGCATTCTGAACATTCTGGTTTTTTACATTTTAAATTTTTTTTGATCGACCCACAGTGAAGCATCCCTATATTTGATCCATGTTTTCACATTTAATTTGCAGCTTTTATTTAAAGACAGTGTTGATCATTTCCACCTTAAATTTGTGTATGTTGCATGATTTTCTAGCATACAAATAAGCGACACATCTATCACATTCAAACTAATTCTTAATCTCTGGGGTTTATTTACTCATTTGGACTTTAGAAAAAAGAAATTCAAAAATAAGCTTGCACAAAAATGATGCATGGCTGCATGCTACCTAATATTCATTTTATTTGGTATATTATAAAATTAAATACATAAATTAATATTTTTTTCTTGTTTATATAATTATTAGAAACCTTATAGGACGTGAGTATTTCATTGTAACACTAAACACATGTTGTTATGGTTAGTTATAGTGAAATTATTGTTCTGTCTGTGGGTGGGGAAAATGAAGTCTTGGTGTTAGGAGAAATTTGGTATTTTTTTAATGCATCATTGATCATTCAAAGAATTTTAGAGAGTATTTGTTTTTTTTTTTAAATAAACAATAAAATAATTTATTTACTCCCAATATCAATAAAATTTACAGCTTCTAACCAAAGGCTTTTTTGTCTTTTCAATTCGTAAATATACATTAAAAAGACATCTTTACTCTTAGAAAAAAATAAAAACCTAGGCATGTAAGGGCCTTTTTTCTTTCCTTTCACATGTGTTTTTTGTAATTTCCTATTCATGAAAGATGTTTTGGTATTTTTATGTTGGGAAATTGATTTTTTATTCAAAAAAATTGTTGGTATGTGCTCATTACATGCTAGCAAGTAAGTGGCATCCGCGCTATACGGGTGGCACGTGAGACGCAACCTGGTGGCCAAATATGCTTTTCATCGTGTCGTTGGAAGTATTATTGTGTCCTCTTTCTCCTAGTGTTGTGCGTGGTGGTAGATGATAGATAATTTTTTACTAGTATCCAAGTTTTTTTTTCTCTTCTACCTGAAAAGGTACATGTTTGTTCTCTTTATTTTTTGTATTTGAATCCATTCATTTCTTTTTTTTACCTAAGCAAGTTGGATATATTGGATCAGACTGAATTGTTTTTTGATATTCTAATTTTTATGGATTCATATTTAGAGGCAAGCCTATAACATGACCTGTAAATGCCACGGTATCCTTAATATTTGGTCTGGTTTTCATAAACTGCACCACCAATAAGTTCTAGCTACCCTCGTTCTTCTCCATGCAAAGAAACTAACTATTTTCTTGTTACGTTAAAAAAATCTAATAAGAAACCCACTAACAAAAAAATTAGAGCTAAAATGTTTCTAAATAAAATAAAAATAAATACTTAATCCATAAATTATTAAATATAAAAAAAAATATATAAGATATACAAATTAAATGTTTTAAAAATCTTAACCAGCCTATCTATTTTTTAAATTTATTAACCCACTCATTTTATAATATTCATCAACTTAAGGACATGTAATGTAAATACTACAAATGAGATGGGTTTTTTTTTACCACGCCACCTATTATAATCAGTTGGATGTGGTCGGTGGTCCCTTGGCATAATTTTGCATCGGAAGAAAGTAAAAGAACAAGACGATGCTTTCCACCGTCATATACGACAAACTGACGGGGAAATGAATTTATCACTGTACAAAGCATGGAATAAATTGATTTTCACCTCTAGCATCCAATGCTGGCTTCCTAGCTCGTGAAATCATGGCATGAAATGAACCAAGCAGCCGAAACGAAGAGCAAGGAAATTAAGAGAAAGAACAACGATCCAACCTTTATATTTACAAGCATTGTAGAAAAAACCAGGTGATTTCTGAAAAAACTATGTGACTTTCCCATGGCTTGAACTGCTTTCAATAACAGTACAAAAAACTGAGCATCTCAACAGAAACAGTGGTCTGTCAGAATTTGAGCATCATGAACAGCACATGGAGTTAAGATAAATGAATTTATATACAGGTGTCCATCGCCCAGCAATAATGTGAGCACCTGCAGCAGCAGGTTTTGTTATTGCCTAATCATATCCTTTATCATCAGCTACATCAACAGTAAATGCACTCTTACCTGGTATGGCCCCATCGTTAGATCTGTCAGTAGTGGAGGAGGAGCATTGTTTAATCTGCAATCTAAAAACACATAGCAAGACAGAGGTGCATGTCTGGAATTGAGATTTCCTAAATGGGAGCCACAGAGGTAACCACTTAAAGCTTAAGCCTCCGTATCAAACCTAGCTGGGCACTTGAAAAACCTGCTGAAGGTTGATGAATGCTGCAGACAGCAATGCAATGGGGCAAATTGTCCATCCACTTCCAAGGATTTATGTTCGTATAACTCTTTCTAGATGAAGTATTGAAACGTTTTTGTAGCAGTTTGAGCTCAAAACTCATTGGGTTAAGAGATCTGTAAGGTGGGAAAGAGTAACTCAGTGTAATCCAAAATTAAAAACAGAGTTAAATTATCTGCAAGTGCCTTGTGGTCGGGCATGGTTATAATCTCAAACAGGGAAACGGTGCAATCGATATCCACAAGCTGGGGTCGCATATAATTTCATGGAAGGTTGGTGTCGCGATTCACCAGTCCACGTGGAATGCATGCACAAAAATGCCCTGTGGGTTGTGACACAATTCCAAGAATATTATCTGTTTTTTTTTCCATGAATGAAAGGATTTCATTATCGACGGTAACTAGAAGCAGGAGCTGGCCTTCCCTACACAGTTGCTGTTTGTTACATTATCAAACAAAAGAAAGAACAAACAGAACTCAGACAATTAGATCACCAACTACAGAAGGTCCAGTATTAACAGTTCTTTCTGCAGCAACTTTGTACTGTGCAGCCTTAACTGAACAGACTACACACTGTTCTTCACAATGACATCTTCAATGAATCCTGTTGTTAATCTCTTTCCATCTAGATGAAGAGCACCAAGCTATTCCCATCAGTGTAGAAGGAGAAGTGGTCCTCTTATGTGGGTGCGATTTGGCCCAATGAAACTCCATATTACCTAGAACACAGAGGATTAATAACCCTCCCCATTTTCAACTGTTAGCCAGGCAATGAAGCTATGCCTAGGATAATCTCTTTCAAGTTAAGATGTTAAATGTGCCTAATAAGCGTTGGATCACTTGCATGATTGGTTTCTATCACACTAGGAACATTACTCACTGAATCAGACACTAGACAGCTTGAACTTGTGCGCACTGAACTTCCAATTCTATAATCCAATTTACACCAACGTTTCACATAACTGAAACAAACAATGATGCCTAGAAAAACAAACTTCATAAACCCTAACAAAGATCAAAAGGTTGATATATACATTAACTATAAATAAATAAATAAGATGTGTTTTTCCACTGTACAGTGTGAAAGACATCAAAGTGTCAAGTGTGAAAATTTGTTCGTGATGATACTGGGACTGCTTTTCCTATTTGGTTGTGTTTCTTCACTTCTCCTTAATCCATGTATATCCTGAATTCTCCTTCTGGTATCAAGCCTAACTGCGCCAATCTTGCAAATCAAAGCATACGCAAAGTGAAAGATGATCAATGTCCACGTAAAGGCGGAAAGCAGTGGATCTAAACATGATGCTTTCCATTTATGCTTAAGCGCAGGATCATCTTTTTATGCAATTTTGTTGTCATTGTTGAATTTAATACTCAATACCTGGCTGACATATTTATGTTTCTGCTGATTCTACAAGTTAGTGATGCAATTGTTTTGACCAGTCAAGCTGTTGATCCCTTCCATAATGTGAAGGAAACCCAGAATTAAACCCACCATCTGAGCATCAAAAGTAGGTCCTTCCATTTCAAAATGGCTAAAACCCAGAATTAAATCCACCATCTGAGCATCACAAGCAGGTCCTTCCATTTCAAAGAGGCTTACTCTCTCAATGAGATGAGATTTCAACACGGCCAACAGCAGATTTTTGCTTGTTCTCCAATTGTCCCACGCTCGTGAACCCATCTCTAGTGCCCATGACGAAGAGTTTTGGTTTGGGCGACTATATAATTGTTTTATGGTGCCTCCCAAACAGTATAGGAGCAGTTTATCTGCTCCAAAGGGTAATCCATGCTTACATAACCAATAATTCCTGCATAACCCGCAATTGGAGCTCCTACATGTGTGTAAATCTCAGCCAGCGAAAAAATGGAAGGAAATGGGAGAGAGAGAGAATTCCTTAGCGCTCAATTTGAAGTTTGTAAATTGTAAATATATGTTCAGTAAAGTGTAGGAAAGGTTTCAGGAACTTTTGTTGAAGGACTAATTGACAGAATAGGTCCCCAACCACTTTTTGAGAAGGTTTGAATCAGACTAAAATACCCTATCATATGATTCTTGTCTCCATGAATTTGGTAGCTTAATATATTTAAAAAATGCCAGAAATATCTCAAAACGCTCATCAACATCGATGATGAACACATGTAGGCATGTACAGAAACATCAAATAAAACATCGAAAAAGATGTTTCCTTTGGTTTTAACCAATTCAAACTCAATAGTTATTGGATCAAAACCATACCTGCAAAACCTACCATCAAAATCTTGTTTGCTGGCAACTTTTAAGAGACCCGAGCCGACATGTGAATTTCAGCAAAACCATTAAGAAAACACCAGTTGATCTCCTAACACTTCTCATGTCAAAAGTGATTGCAGTGAAGCCTTTGATGGATAACCTCGAGGCAATTCCATGCACGAGTGTCCGGCTCCCTCCCATTTTTGAGTATGGATGCACCAGCACTATGCATTGCTTTTGATTTGGGTGGTTTCTTGAGATGGCTCGAAGACTATTACATGAAGAGTAGTGCCATCTGGGGTTGAAATGAAGCAAGATTCAATTGCAATCTTTGTTGTCGTGAAGGGAAAAGGAAAAAAAATGAAAGAAACAAGAACCTGGAACAGACACTTAATGGCTGTGTTAGTTGAGAATGAGGAGGGATAATGTAGGGGTTCAAGGATCATAGAAAGCAAGGCTGATGATTTTAAGGAGTGGCAGCTACTGGTCTTGTTGATGTTAATGAGCTGCAGAAGGCAGACATCTAGGCGGCAGGATAAAGGAATTGTTAATTTTAGGAGAAAAGAAGTTTCCATAAGCTTATTTTTTCGCAGAGGATCACAGTACAACACAATGCCATGTCATTTTGGATTTTCAAAAGAAACTCCAGAAGATCTAAAAAAAGAAAGAGAAAGAGATCCATATTATGGGAACACCAGTGATATTTACAATTTTTAACTAGAAAGATTTGCGAATTGAGATCAAAGCTTCCCTAGAGACGGTTCAGAGATTTTACAAATGGGAAAGAGAAATCAAGGTACACCCAATATATAATGAAATGCAATACTCACACCATAAGATATCTAACATTTTGGTTAAATTACTGAATGAGTGTGGTTATATAACAGGCCTAACTTTAATCACATGATCACCAATCTTAGAACACAATGATTCAAGGCCAAGAACCGAACTGCGCAGGACAAACCGTTCCCCTGAATTGCAATATTAAAATACAAATGCATCTTAGGCGACCCCAAACTAGGCTAGTACATTCCACAGTCATCACATAAACCACCATCAAGGGCATCTACAAAAACAAAGTGCCCAGATGTTTTTCAATTTTGGAAGAAAACAATGCCAATCATTCATAGCAAGAGCATGAGTGTTTTGAAAAGGAAAGCTTCTACCCTATCATTTCATTTCCTTCAGCAGTTTTTGATCAGAACATCATTTCCTTCCGTAAATTCTTAAGTACTAGCAGATACTCAAGGGAAGCTCAAACAAACAAATATTAAGTACTTTAGGTAATTGTCTCTATCATCAATACATATTACATACAGTTATAGTTCAACTCATCATCTCTCTAAATAAAAAATGTTGCAAGTGCCTATCAAGGAATTGATTGATCGCTAGGACTCTATTGCAGATCTGCAATTGAAACATTTTTCACCCACATGAAAATACAAGTAAAGCTTGACCTTGCTATTGTACTTGAAATTCAGATTCATTTAAAATTTAACCTCGACTTCAAATTCCATATCCAAATCAATGCTAACCCATTAATATTAACCAATTTACATCTTTATCTTGCATTACCAAACCAAACAAATAACCGAAACCCACAAAACAACATAGTTCATAAAACCCTAAACAAACCTTTACAAAATTGATATATAATAATAATACTACAAACAAAAAAGAAACCACTATTCCAAAGCGAAATGAGTTTCGATTACTTATCTTAACATAACCAAATTAAAGTTTCACCAGTAATTTCAACAAATTCAAGCACCAACACCACTGGTAGCTCCCTTCAACGCCTTCTTCAACTCCTCGTTAACATCTCCTTCTACTGATTTCTTCTCATTGTTTCTCCTTTCAATTTTATAACCACTACTCCCACTTTTAATTCCATTTCTCTCAAGTTTCCCAGAATTCAATTCCCCAATTAACAATTTCCCTCCACTAATTTCCTCCCTCAATCCCTCCACAGCTTTCTTCAGATGCCCATTCTCGCTTTGAAGTATCTCTAATTGGCTTTTCACACCCAAACACGCCTCTGCCACGTCAGAATTCCCCAAGTCCATCCCCACCTTCCCAGTGGTCCCCTCTTTCTTACTCCTCCCATCTCCGCCATCCACTTGTTCAATCCCAATCTTGTTCATCACCAGAAACGGTATCTTCCTGAAATTAATCCCAGCCGTTGATTCACCACTACCACTCTTGATCTCAGCCGGGACCCGAACTCCCCACCGGAAATTCACCACAGCCCTGCTCCTCACGGGCAACTTCGTCGTTGCTGCCACTTCGAGACCAGAAAAAACCCCCGCAACCGCACTCGCCGTCACAGGAGGCAAAACAGCAATCCTCTTCCCATAAAACATGCCATTAGCCACAGCCGGAGTCGTATTCGGAGACGCAGGCTCGACGACCTCAACCGATCCATCATCATCAGACGAAACGCCACCGTTCTGAATCGACCTCGTCACGTGACTGACATGACTGGACGACTGCGACTTCTTAATAGAAAAGTCCCCAAATTGAGGCTTGAAGTGAAGCATGAAGCTAGGGTTCAGATTATTATTATTACCTTTACCCAACAAACTGAATTCAGCACTCATAATCATGGAGCTAGAGACCGGAGAACCGAAAGGGCCGGTTCCGGTTTTGATAACGAGAGAGAAGGGGTTCCAGGTGTCATTAGGACGGTAAGAGAATTTGAAGCAGGGGCCTGATTCAAAGAAAGTAGAGAGATTTAAAGAAAGTTCTTTGGATTCACCGGCTATAATCCCTGATTGGAATGGTAAACCTATGATGCTTAGTGGCACTTTGGCTCTAAAAAGAGGGTTTTGCTCTTCACGAAATTTTAGGGAGGCTTTCATTTTTTGTTCTATCAATAGCGATCAGTGAAGTGAAGATCGGGTGATTTATATAGCGATTAAATGGGTGAAGGTTTTGGAGGGATTTTGAAATTCGGATGAGAAAATTTGGAAACAAGTTCCTCGAGGGAGCTCAAGCTTTGGGGGCAATCGCTGGCGGAAGCGGATTGATAGGGGTGGTTTTGGGTGTAATTTTTGTGGGAGGGAGAGGGTGAATTCGAGGGTTGCGGTCTATTTTCTGATGGGTGGCTAATGGAGGGGATTTTTTTTATAAAAACAAATGTTTGGTTTTATGTTTTAAAAATATTTAAAAAAATTAATTTTAAATTTTAAATTAATTTTTTATATATTTTTTTATATATTAATATTAAAAATAATTTTAAATATATATATATATATATATATTTATATAATTATTTGAATATATTTTTAAAATAACTACCTCCCCGCTTTCAACAAACTCCAAATAAATTAAATATCGCCATATAATTTGAATTTTTGAAACAGGTCGACTATGACCGGCGCGTTTAGCGTTTGTCTCTACTGAACCGTTTGATTAAAATACCTACGGGTGACTCACTTCACCAGACAGACTTAATTTTTCAGCAAGAGAGAGTGTGTGATCGTGAGGCTGTGCCTGTCAGCTCGTTCATCAGCCATGTGGAGTGCGTTGACGTCACATTCTTCAGCATTTGGTCCCTTTCATAAATATTTTTTTGTGGGTTTTTTAATTAATTATCATGATATTTTTTTTTATCCATACAAACTTTTTTGGAATTAAGTATACAATAAGTTATTTATATCCAAAGTGAGTTTATTTTTCGTAATTTTTCTTTCGACAGGAACATTTTTTTTAATCTACCGCCTTGTCAAAATAAAAAACAAAATCACTCAAATATCTTTTGATTAAAGTTTAAAGAGCAAAGCTTTTGGATCAAATTAATTGATAAAGAATACAGGTGAGTAATTGAATTTGCTAAAAAAGCTGACATATTGAAAAAACCAAATTAAGATTTCAAATTAAAAAATATTATTTTTTTAAATGATAGTTCATCGGGACGATAAAATGTTATTGAGTTTGTTAATGAAAATAAAATGTAAATATTTTATAAGAGTGGATGGTAATTGTATAGGCAGTGTTTTTTAGTTAAATAGTGGTGCTTACAGTTAAAAAAAGTAGTTGGAAATACTACATTTATTCGCCTAGAAGTGTATATTTGATTAGCCAAAACTATCAAAAAAGAAGCTAAACAGTAGCTGAACGACGTGCCATCTAGGTTAAATCCTAGAAATTAGAGTTTTTAATTTGGGATCTAACATATTTCATTTTAGTTCCTAATTTCCGATTGCTTTTAATTGTACTCGTAATTACCTCTTAAACTCTTAATTTCATGTCATGTTATCCTTACCAAACTCAATCATCAACCTCCAAGTATAATGTCATATATTGAACCTTGGTTTTTGATTTGTGCACTTGGACCCTTAATTGATTATCAAACTTTTAATTTTTTTTAATTTGACCCCTGATTTGGTCAATTTAATCCCCTATAATCATGCGCCTTTTTTTCAGTTTTGTCTTTGGATTTGGATTTATTTAATCAAGTCCCTAATTGTTCATTAGATTTTAATATTTATGCAATCAAACCCCTTATTTGACCAAATTAACTCTTTAAAATTATAAATTGACCTTCAGACTTTAATTTCTTCCAATTAAAGCCTAAATTGACTTCAAATATCAATTCTTCTTGCAACTAAGTCCTCAATAAAATTAATTAAGCCTTCTAGAATTCTTATTGAGTCCTTACCTATCCAGATTTGTATTTCTTTACCCAAAATAAAAATATTTTCACCAAATAGACCCTTTGTCAATTAGAATTGGGTTGCTAATTTTGTCAAATTTATACATATTTGTGCTCCAACTTTTTCACTCGTTATTTTGATCTTTCATCACCAACTTGGACAATCTTCTAGGCTTTCTTCATGCATATCCTCTTGTATTTTGAATTTTCTTTTTTCTATTTTTTTCTTAATTTTTTTATAGGGTTAAAAGTGGGTAACAACAAAAGTATCATTTGAATATAACAAGATTGTAATGACTAGGAATAAAGTATTTGTAGGGAAAGGATATTGTAACAATGGACGTTTTATATTCAATGTTGCTAATGAAATGGCATTTTTTTCTACTTATTTGCTTGACTCTATTGATTTATAACATGCTAGAGTAGGACATGTTAGTTTATCTTATTTTAAGAAAATGAATTCTCTTGGTTTAATTTATGGTTTAAACTCTTCATCTATGAATAAATATGAAATATGTGTTGAAGATAAAATTATTAAGAAAACATATGCATCTGTTAAAAGAGAAACTACATTACTTAGCTTAATACATACAAACTTAGGTGATTTAAAATAAACTATGATTAGATGAGGTAGGAAATATTTTGTGACCTGTATATATGATTTTTTAAGATATATAAAATTTTATCTACTTAGAAGTAAAGATGAAACTTATAACATGTTTTATTATATAAAATAAAAGTAAAAAAATCACTAAATAGAAAAAAATCAAACGAGTTAGATCTGATAAAGAGGTGAGTATTTTTTTTTTTATGAATGAATATTGTGAAAAGAAAGATATAATACATAAAGTTACTCCATCTTATTCACCTGAGTCTAATGGGGTAGCTAAAAGAAAAAAAATAAAAATTTTAAAAAAATAATAAATGTTATTCTAGTTAGTTCTTTAGCCCTTGATAATTAATGGGGTGAAACTATTTTATCTATATGTCATTTACAAAATAGAATTCTTTATAAGTAAACTAGTTTAACACCTTATAAATTATGGAATGATTACTATCCTAATTTAAAATATCTAAAAATATGAGGAAGTCAGCCAAAGTTATGTTACCTGAACCAAAAAAGAGAAAGATTTATAAAATTACGATTGTATGTTTACTGATTATTGGTTATATTGAAAATAATGTTGTATATAGGTTTTTAGTATTAAAAAGTGATGTGTTAGATTGCAATACTATTATTGAAACAAAAACTGCAGGATTCTTTGAACACATTTATCCATTAAAAAAAAGATTTGTTATGCACCTATTAATGATAATAGAATTAATAAAACTCACATTGAGAAAGTAAAGAGTAAAAGACAAAGGAAAGAAATTTCATTTGGAAATAATTTTTTCACTTATTTGGTAGATAAGAATTCGGTGATCTACTCTGAAGCTATCTCTTCTTTTGATTTTGGTTTTGAAAAGAAGCAATTAAAGTTGAATTTGATTTGCATATACAAAATTAAACTTGGACAATAACTAATTTGCCCCCAAATGCAAAACCTATTGGTTGCAAATGAATTTTTAAAAGAAAATATTTTCCTAAGAGTTCTATAGATAAATACAAAACAAGATTGGTTGCAAAGGGTTTTACTCAAAAATAAAATGTGGATTATTTTGATATATTTTCACCTGCAAGTAGAATTTGTTCAATTTGAGTTTTAATTGTTTTAGCTTCAATTTATAACCTTTATATACATCAATAGATGTTAAAATTGTTTTTTTCTAAATAATGATTTATAAGAAGATATATATATATGTTACAACTTGAAGGTTGTTTAGTTCCTGAACAAAAAAAAAAGTTCGTAAATTGAAAAAGTTTTTATATTGCTTAAAGCAAACTCCTAAACAGTGGCATGAGAAATTTAATGAAGTTGTTTTAAGTGATAGTTTTTCTTCGGTTAGTATGGATACATGTGCGTATACTAAATCTATTGATAATGAATATGTGATCATTAGTTTATATATAAATGATATGCTTGTTTTTTGTACTAACATGAATATCGTGCATAGCGCTAAACATTTTTTAAGCTAGTGTAATATTAGGTATTAAAATTATAAGGAGAAACAATGATATAATATTAACACAAAAATATTATATAGAGAAACTTTTCAAGAAATTTGGTTACTTTAATGTAACACTTGTGAGTATTTTTTATAATACTAACACTCAATTAAAGAAAAATAAATGTAAAGTTATTGCTAAGCTTGGGTATGCTTAGATTAATGGGAGTTTGATGCCTTTAATGAACTTCACTTGATCTGGTATAATATACGTTGTGTGTAGATTGAGCATTAGGCAACAATAGTCCGACTAATAAAATATTTGAAAGGTATCATTGACTATGATATTCTATATTATAGATTTTCTTATGTATTAGAAGGATATATCAATGCTAACTAGATTTTATATTCAAATGAGATTAAATTCACTAGTGATTATATTTTTATTTCTCGTAGTGATGTAATGTCTTGAAAGTCATTCAAGCAAAGTTTAATCGCTCAATATATCATAGAGTGAAAATTTATAGCTTTAGAATTAGTAGGAAATGAAGCTGATTGGTTGAAGAATTTTTTAATTAAAATTCCATTAGGAGTATAACCAAGCATCCTTCAATGGCTTCGAGAGAAATTTCTGGTTTCTCCTATAAACATAACTAACATCAAACAGCCTCAAATATAAATGCATTTGGCCAAACAAAAATCAAATCATCTCCCAGAATTTAACTTCACCTCAATTAAACATGCCCTGAACTAAGTGAAAATCTCAACAAAACAAAAACACCCATAAACTTCATTGGAGACTTCAGTTCACTTGTGAAGTACTAAAACAGGGCTACCCATATGAGTGGATGCTACATAAGGGTGAGAAAAATTTGCTGGAATGTACTTGTCAATGTACATCTATATTATGCACTATGCATTCTATATTAGTTAGACAATTTTATTCTAAAAAACTTTACTGCATAAAGGTTACCCATATGGCAGAGGCCTGTTCTCGTTTGCTGCAGACATTGTAACAACCTTCTTAAATTTCATTGGTGCTGAAGAAATGCTCTGGAAAAATGGTTGCCTTGATGAGATGCGAGAGTAGCTCATAAGCCTATTCCAAGATGCCTCTCCATGTTCAGTACTGAAACTAGCTGCACTTGACATAAATACTATTCGAGAAGAAGATATGCAAGGCCTGATCATCGCCGTGTTTGTTACAGGAGTTGCAGCTGTAGTCATTTTGTGCAGTTAAATCTCAGAATAGTCTCTGCAAGCTTGAAAAGATCATATGCATTCAAAGCAGAAACATGGTAAGGCCGTATATTGAAACATAAACCTGGTTCATGTAGCCTCCCAAGAGTAATTTCTAACTCGCAAAGGAGAAAGATTAGAAAGATAAAAAAACAGTATACACTAATGCGATGAAGTTATCCACATCAACTATAGCAAGTTCTTCCAAGAATTTTCCAAAGAAGTTGGAATCTACCCTGTCTATAACGTAAATATTGACATCGCAACTTTTTACTACTAATTCATAGCCCTAAAGTATCACTGCGGTACTGTTGCTTGAGCAAAAAAGAAGGGTGTTTTATATAAATCAACATTATACAAATACAAATACTATCAGGTTAAGCTGATATCTAAATGAATAGTATATAATTATCGATGGATAAACTTCACCCTTGACAGCAGAGCTATCAGTGCTTCTCACCCTCCACTTCTCCATCTCTCTTTGCGACCCCTATCAGCTTAACCTGCTCCCCTAGAAAGAAACCCTTCTCTAGGGTCACGGTTTTGGCTCCTGTTCTTTATTCTGTTACCAGATTCAGTTCTTTCAATTCTTTATTCGATCGGGATTTTCCTAGTCGTTTTCATTTGCATCTGGGATTTAAATCGATGATGGATACAAGAAAGAGAGGGAGGCCTGACTTCAAAACTAATGGCTTTGGTGGATTCAAGAAATCTAAGCAAGGTTAACTATTTCTCTTAGTCTCAAGATTTAGCCAGTTAATTTCTTTAACTGGTATCTGGGCTTTTCATGTTGTTTGGTGTTCTTTTGGTGTTTTACTGATTTGTTTATGCTTTAAGTATGCTTTTAACTTTTTGTGGATTTATGCGTCTTAGCTTTTAAGAATTTGTTAGCTTTCACGGTGTTTTAAGGGAGAATTTAGCCTCAAGTGTTCTTTGTGTGTCTGTTTGGTTTCCAAGGCTAAATTTTTAATCATTTGCGTGTTTTAAAATTTGGGTCAATGCCAATAATGAAGCTTTTATTCAGTGGAAAGATTGGTTGATTGTTATCTTTACTGTTTTGTTCTTTTTGGTTTTTTTTTTTTACATAATTTATGCTTCTGTATTGCTGTTAGAATGTTTAAATTATGTTGTTTTGGGGGTTAGCTGGTTAGGCTTTTTTTTTACGTTGGTTGTAATTGTGATTTTGCCTGCTTGTTTGTCAAACCTTTGCTGCTGTTTCACTGGTAGGACTGTAGAGTCAGGAATTACCCGCATTAGCTTTGATTGTAGTTATGATTCTCTTGTTTATCCCACTTCTTCTGCTGCTGCTGCTTGAATATTTGCATAATAGTTTCAGAAACTACCTCATTGGTTGGTGTCCTTGAGAAATCCAATTTTTAAGCTGTCGTTGAACATGCAAAATCTTAGCCTGGAGAAACTTTACCTGTGTTACAAGTTATACTTAAAAGCACCGATAATGTAGCATTCATATATAGGGTGAAAAGGCAGCAAATAAAACACTTCAAACCATACAAACACTCAAATTAAATTATCCCCAAAGCTCAAGAACTGTTACTCATCGTCAAAAGATTGTCCTTTGTTTGAGTAATATATTTTATAGAATTAACCCAAGCATCCTTCAATGGCTTTGAGAGAGATTTCTGGTTTCTCCTCTGAACATACCTAACATCAAACAGCCTCAAATATAAATGCATTTGGCCAAACAAAAATCAAATCACCTCCCAGAATTTAACTTCACCTCAATTAAACATGCCCTGAACTAAGTGAAAATCTCAACAAAACAAAAACACCCATAAACTTCATTGGAGACTTCAGTTCACAATTGTGAAGTACAAAAACAGGGCTATCCATATGAGTGGATGCTACATATGGGTGAGAAAAATTTGCTGGAATGTACTTGTCAATGTACATCTATATTATGCACTATGCATTCTATATTAGTTAGACAATTTTATTCTAAAAAACTTTGGTGTTTTGTAGTGAATCCTAATGGTATTAAACTTGGGAATATTCTAGAATAAGTAGATTAAGAATCTGGAGAAATTTTAACTGAGAAAAAGTAATTAATGTTTGTAACAGAAATGGACCCCTTATCAACTGGTATAGGAAGCAAATTGAAGCCATGCACCAAGTTTTTCAGGTTCAAATTTTCTCACCTAAATAAGTATCTTGAATTTCATCCTTTATCTTTTAATATTTAAAAGTTACTGTAATTTTTTCCCACGATTTAAGTTGTGTACTGTGCTAATGAAGTGGGTATTCTAGCTGTTATACAGGTACTTAGTCATAACTGTGCTTTGTTCAAACAAAGTTAATTAATGGAATTTCATTGGAGACTTTGTTTTACTTATGAACTACAAAAAAAGATAATTGCTTGCTGGAAAACAGTTGATGTAAGACTTTTTTTTTCCTGGATATTGATTTTATTTCTATACCCAAGGAATGTTCTCTGGCTTTCCTTGCTACTTCAACAACGATAACATTTAATGTTATTTTTTCCTTTTTAAAGTTTATTGGTTCTGGATTGAACACAACTTCCTATTAAATAAATTAGATTATGTTGAAGTAAGTTAAACTTTCGGTATGGTGTCAAAAATTTAGAATAATGGATTTGCTGGCACAGACTTGTATTACTGTAGCAGCAAGTTCAGTTATCTAGAGTTGTATCATTTTGTGAGTGCCATATTGTCATCCATGCCACTGAAGTTTATGCTATGCTATCTTCTAATCTGTGATGAAGGTATTCCAGTTTGGAGTCTTGTTGCCTTAGTTCATTGGTATAATGGAGTCTTAGTTTAACATCACTTCAGCTGTGTTCCTTATTTCTGGTCCTAACAGAATTTTGATTCAGTATTTCATTTTTCTAGGCGGTAGCCTATTCTGCTTTCATTCCCAATATTTGGAGATGCTGTCATACAGAATTCATCATGTGAATCTGCATTTTTATCAAAGTCAATTGCTTTGTGGTTATCATCTGCAGTTGATAGTTAGAAGAATAAGATTGTAGACGACCATTTCAATCTTTTTTAATTAAAAGATAGTTGTAGGCCTTAATTGTTTGATTAGTATTCAGCTGCTAGATGTACTTTTGGAGTTTTAAGCAGTATCATTTATTTGCAGATGGTGGATTGACTTACTGAACCTTTTTTTTTTGTTATGCTTTGGATTGCAGCACTGCTGGCTGTCCATTTGGTGAGAGCTGCCACTTTCTCCACCATGTTCCTGGTGGCTACAATGCTGTGGCCCAGATGATGAATGTGGGACCTGCTGTCACCCCACCATCCAGAAGTATGGCGGCCCCACTGCCAGTCCCTAATGGCTCTGCTTCGTCTGCTGTTAAAGGCCGGTTATGTAACAAATACAGTAGTGCTGAAGGTTGCAAATTTGGTGATAATGCCATTTTGCGCATGGTGAGTGGGAACTTGGCAGGGCTTTTGCTCCATCCCACAACAATCCATGTGCTGCTGGAGGTGTTCCAGGACATTTGGGTGGTCGTGTGGAGCAACCTCCTCCTGGCCCTGCTACCAGCTTTGGTGTCTTTGCCACCACTACAAGAATCAGTGTCGATGCCTCCCTTGCTGGATTCATTATTGGTTAGGGTGGTGTGCATTCCATACAGATATGCCACCAAACAGGAGTCAAGCTGTCTATTAAGGAGCATGAAACAAATCCAAATCTCAAGAACATCGAACTTGAGGGGTCATTTGAACAGATTGCCCAAGCTAGCAAGATGGTAGAAGAGCTTGTAAAGGTGAATTCAGCAAAAGCCGCTGCAAAAACCTCTGGGGGCGTGGGGGGCATGCCAATCCAGGAAGCAACTATAAGGCCATGTTTGTTTTCCGGAATTCACTTTCCGGGAAAACCTTCCCCCGGTTTGTTTTCTTTTAAAAAAGTTTCCGGAAAACCCCCCCCCCTGCGGAGAACACTTTCCGAAAATATTGATTTAGTTTCCGTGAAAGTTTTTCCGAAACCACAAACAGGAGAATTGGCTTTTAAAGTTTTCCCGAAAAATTTAGGCAAAACACTTTCCTAAAGAAAAATTAGAAAAAACAATAATTAACGATTATATTAATTTGATCCTCAAACTTTTGATTGCTATATATAATTTGTTTGTATATTTATTTTTCAATTCCATCTCTTAAAATTTAATTTTTATATTAATTTTGGTCCTTATTTTTATAATTGCTATTTGCTTTTTCCTTATCATTTTTTTATTGAAATTTTTTATCTATCAAATTTGGTCCTTATTCTTTTGATTGTTCTTATTTTATTTGAAATAATTTATGAAATGTTAATTATTATTATTTTAATTTATTCACCTTTTATTTTTTTTTAATTTTTTAGATTTGTCTCTATTATTTTGATTATTATTTATTTTATTTGAGATAATTTATGAAATTATATTTTTTTTCAATTTCACTCTTTCAACTTTTTAACTTGTAAGATTTGTTCCTCATTATTTTAATAAACTTGAGAAAAATAAAATATTAATAAGTTATTTTCCCCATTTTCCATGATATAACAAACACTGGGTGTTTTCCAACTTATTTTCCATTACACTACCAAATATCGGGGGAATGCTTTCAATCCAGGAATTCCTCCAAAAATTATTTAAAAAAAAAAAATTTACAAAAAAAAAACAGAACTTAAGACCAAGTTGTGTGACAATTTTGCCGAAGGGTCTTGCACTTTTGGTCAGAGGTGCCATTTTGCTCACGGAGCTGCTGAATTGCGCAAGACAGCAGCGTGAGTGTTAAGTTTTCCTAGTTTGGCTCCATCTGTTGTGCAGTCATGTTTGCGTGAGCTCTATTGTAGTTCTGGCCGTGCAATGCTTATTGGTGAGAGGAAATTATGATTTTACATTTTTTGGCTTCTTGTATACTTTCTTAGAACTATCATAGCTTTAGCCTTCCAATTCCCCCCCCCCCTCTGCATCTGATGTAACATACTTTGGCAGCTTGTCCATGCCGTCCATAGTCCATGTTCCGAGTAGATAATAGTAGCTTTGTCTAATTTGCTAGAAACCCTTGAATTTTAAACTTTTGTATTCTATTATAGTACTTTAATAATTTCTATTGCGAAGTGCGATCCTCCTATGTTTCAGAAGCCAAAGCCCTTTTAGAATTATGTCACGGCATTCTCTGCATAAATCATTACCTCGTGCAAGATTTTCTATATCTGTGCAGTTTCTATTATGATTTAGATGGTTAGAGCCATTGTTGTAAAACCTGGCCAGCCTGGTGGATTGACCTGGGCAACCCGAGGCCTTGGCCAGGTTTTACACAGGAAAAACCAGAGTTCCCGGGTAACCTAGCATAACCGAGTGAGATTTAATTCCTTTTGTTTTAATAAAAAGCCATTTCTTGAGTCTCTTTTCTCAGTAAGTTCCATGGCACCTTGCGTCTTCTCCTATGCATCTGGAGGTTCTGGTCCCTTTGGAATCTTTGGTCGCAAGCACAGAGATATTATCTTTGCATTTGATATGATACTGGAAGAAGAAGAAGAAGTAGCTGGTGTTTTAAGAACGATATTGGAATAAGAAAGAAAACCCATGAATTAAATTGAAGAAGAAGAAGAAGAAGAAGAAGTGAAATGAATGGTCCATGTGCTCCCTTTAATCGCCTCCCAGTCTTGACGAAAACCCGCATCCTTCTTCTCCAATCCATCTCTTGCCGGTATAATAAAACAGTGATTATACTACCGACATAATAAAATACAAAATAAAAAGTCACCAAGAAAAGTTTTTCCAACGAACAACAACCGCCCATACACCCGTCAAAAAAACCATGCCGACAAAATCAATTTCCAACCACCGAAAGAGTACTCGATCAATAAATTATAAAAACCCGGCAGCGTACCTTCCTGACTTTCCACAGTGAGAGCCACCGAAGGTGCGTGAATGAAACTCTTAATTGATCTAGTTGCGGAGGTAAAATTATTTGTTAGGAAGCTTTAAAATTAATATAATATTTATTTTAATTTATTGTATATGAGTTGTAAAATAAAACCTATAAAATTTAATTTTATTTAAATGACTTACTACAAAATATAATGATCTTTATATAAGGTAAAATGTTTGGAACAATACTAAATTGAGTCAAAGCAATGAAGTTAATTTTATCTTCATAATGTATCCATCACTTTAATGTTGTTGGTCTTTATACATGTCAAATATAAACATATAAAGTATATAAGAAACATTAGCTAAAACGAAACATTATTTATATTTAATAAACTTTGAAATAAAGAAAAAAATAATAAAGAATGATTCTTACATATTTATTTTAATTGTGCTCGTCGTTCTTACATAGAATATAAATCATCGATTATCATATCAATTGTGAATCTTTCAACAATTTCTTTTTCTATATTGACAATCAAATAATTTGCAAGAAAATCATTCTCCATCCGATTGAGAAGTCTTGTTTTAACAATTTTCATCGCTGAAAAAGCTCGTTCGCTGAAAAAAAATCACTATAACAAGAATTAAAAAAAAATTGGTAGGACTAGCAGATCTGAGAAAAAAAAAAGAGCAAAAATGGTAGAATTATATAAAAAAACCCTCATCAAATTATTAACAAACATCTCAAACACAAAACAAAAATATATTTTAAATTTAATTTACCTTGTTTTGTTTGATGAAAGATAAATTAATTAGTAACTCTGCTTCAATCTTTTTGTAGAAAAATTTTGCTCCTAATTTATGTTTCTATTTATATTTTTGATCGGCGACATGATTTATATTAAGGTAAATTGATGGTTCTATTTTTTATTTCACAAAGTAATGTCTTTATATTTTTTTTTCATGTAGTTCAAGAGTAAATTCAAAACAAAATAAAAAATTCTTTAAAATAAAGAATATAACCCTTTTTCATTGTTTAATTACCTAATTACCTAATAAAGAAAAAAAATGAATTGCAGGGCTCCCGGCCCCTACTTGCCCCCCTTGCTTCCGCCCATGATGGCATCCATTCCTCAAAAAAGTTTTTTTTTTTTTTTTCCAGAGATAAGATTCTTCAGTTGGTTTTGTTAAAGAATCTTATAATAAACTAATTTCCTATTTTAGATTGAACAACACAATAATGAATCATCAAACGGATTTAATTTACAGCACAACAACACACCAGGAAACGTGAGGAGCCAAACAGGCTCTAATTTCAGTACTTATCATCTCACGTGCGATCACTATCAGATAACTGTAAATTAGTCAAACTAAGAGGGATAATTCCGTGAATATAGTCAGCAGATATTTCAACCTCACGAATCTCAACCATATATTTTTTAGAGGAGCGGTTAAGATTGAGGCCACGTCATCGAAAGGATTGGATACAGGTCTCGCGAAGCAGCGCATGCGACCAAAATACCACTGACAAGGCGCCACGTGAAAAAGCATTTAAGAACTATAAATTAAGTCCCCCTGTCAATGACGGTCATGATGTCAATTTCAATTTGTTTGGGATCGTTTAAATTTAAAATGTTTTTTATTTAAAAATATATTAAAATAAAATTTTTTTATTTAAAAATTATTTTTAATATCATCACATTAAAACAATACAAAAAAATAAAAAATTTCTTTTTAAATAAAAAAATAATTTTCAAAATTTAAAAAAAAAGAGTTTCCTCTGCAATTTCTCAACAAACCTTGAAATAACAAAAAATCAACAATTTTTCTCTAAATGATCATTAACTACCGTTTAAAACAATGTTTTTTTAAAAATTAACTTTTTATATTTTTAAATAGTTTTAATGTGTTGTTCTTAAAATTATTTTTAAAATAAAAATTATTATTTTAATATATTTTCAAATTAAAAAATACTTTAAAAAATAAAATTATCACAATTTAAAAATATTAGTAGCCTTTATACTTTTCATAAAGGCAAAATTCAAGCCATCTATTGAGAGTGAAATTGAACCTTTTCTTGCATCTATCAACTCTCAAGAAAATGACATTAATCTAAATTTAGTCGAAATTAACAAGGAAACGTTGACATCAATCATCATTCAAGAAAATTACAATAGTTTGTAATTTGGAAGCGATCTGAAATATAAATAGAAGTTTAGGGACCGATTTGTAGTTAGGCCAGTCGAAATTACAAGGAAACGTCTAAACGACAAGTTGATATGTGGGGCCCAAATGGAAGAGCAAAGGTAGGAGGAAGGGAGCGGTCGCGATATTGCTTAAAATACTGGCCTCTCCCCCTTGTGCCTTTGCTCAAGGGCCGGCTACGCCTATTATTGCACGCCCACAAGCACATAGAAATAGAGAGGATTTTGGTGAAAGGAGAAGCGAGGCTTCAAGAGAAGGAGAGTCACTCCCTTTCTCCCTTATCAGGTAATAATACATTTCCTCTCCTCTTTAGCTCTCTGCTCTGTTTCAATCACCAACCTGCATTTTTGTGTTTGATTCCTTTGCGGGTTCTGCGCGCGAATGCTTGTTTTCTTCTCTCCTGGGTCTTAGATATTTCAGATCCAGGTAAAAACGATGATCTTTTCTCTGATGTTTCTGGTATTATATTCGAGTTAACTACAGTATTATTTTGTAAGAGATTGGTTTTTGGTTAGATCTGTGTGCGCGGTATTGTGTTGTGTTTTTTCTCCGTGAGGTTGGATTCTGCTTAATTCTCTCAATTTGCTGAGTCTGTTGCTTTCTTTCTTTCTTTCTTTTCTTCTTCTTTTTTTAATTAATTGAAAATGGCATCTTTGAAAGCTATTTTTTTGTTTTTGTTTTTAACGAACTCTGTACTGAGCAAATTAATAATAAGAATAATAAATAGCATCTTGATTTTGAATGCTTTCAAGATATTTGTCTGGTCGTTGTTTTTTAATGCTTTCTCAAATTTAAATATATAAAATCTTGGTAGACTCGGGTCAAATAAAGAAGATCTCAAACGGTGTTGGTGAATCTTTTAATAGTGACGATGCGGTGTGGGTGGGTGGTTCTTCGGTGGCGGGTAAGGAGGCCGGCCTTAGATTTCGACCATAGCTCTTTTTGTAGGTTTCTTTGGCCTTGTTTGAAAAAAAAAATATCTCCCTTGCCGCCGCTCTGCTTGTGAATAATTGGCTGGGCGAAAATAAAGAAACCAACTTGGATACTCAAGCTGGTGGCTTTGAGAAGGACGTTTTATCTTGGAATAAAAATAATAATCTCAAAGTCCATTTTATAGCCTTGATGGAGAGGCGAGATTGACAAGTTAGTAAAACTCAGTTTTTTTTTTTTAATTTATATTTATATATCGCTTTTACATGTAGCTGATGAAATTAAATTTTTTTTTTTAAATATATATTTTAATAAAAACCAATCCCAAACTGACATGTCATGTGAATCGAGGAAAAAGGGAGGGAAAGGGAAGGGAAAATCCATGGAGATATATGATAGAATCAATTACCTATAGATTTGGAAAATGAACAGGAAAACAGTATGCTACGATCCGAGTAATAGGCCCGCAAGGGCAAAACAGTAAACAGAACGTCAGTACATAGGCGGCGGATGGTCAGCATCATTTCTTCAATGTTTCAAAGATTCATGATGTCCCTCTTTCATGTCCCTCGTTTAGTCGGCCGTTTTGGTGCGTGTGTGTGGGGGTTATTACAATCTTTATTGATTTTTTTTTTAAATTAGCACATAAAATTAGAGATATTGACATAAGAGTATATTTTTTTTAAAAATGTATAAAATAGCACTGTTTATAGATTTAAGAAAAGATGATATTTATAAATTCTTGCTATTTAAAATAATAATGGAGAAGGGAGGGAGATAAAAAAATCTTGGAGAAATATTAAATCTCTGATTACGATATTATTGTTATTAACAATATCAATATCAAGAAATGTTATTGTCTATGATATGATTTGAGTATGCTATACTTGTCATTTAAAAAATTAGGACTATGGTATTTTTTTAGTGTTTTGTTCTTTTTTTTTTTACTCATTTAATATATTTTATTTATTGAATATTGTTATTTTGAATAACAACAAGTTATAAATATTATGTATTTTTAATCGTGACATGTTTAAATTGCGATATTTTATCAAAAAAATTTATTTGTTATTTCACCATTCTAATATCTAAAAATATCCCTATTATTTTCAGCCGGCTTTTCAATTTTGTGGGTGCCATGTTTGAAAAGTAGTTTACAATAGTTATTTCATCGAAGAAAGAAGAGAAATAAAAATATTATTTTTTTATTTTAGTAAAAATATTTTTAACATTTATAATAATTTTTTTTAAATGTGCTCAATAAATAGACAGGGAAAGGTGTCCCTTCGTCTTGGTAAAAGTCTAACACGGATTCGAAGTACCTTTTGGTTGTCATCGTCCTCATTTATGTATGTCTTCCGTACTCCTTTCTTCCTCCCATCACTCCTTTTGTCACCCCCAACCTACCTCATAAAAAAAAGAAGAGGTATTTTCCTGGCCATGGGATCCCATGTCCCACTAGCAACGAGTGGCATCGGCATCTGATGCCTTCTAAAGTGCTCAAGGGCACCTACCTCACGTCTTTGGTCCACTTCCACCCTTCCACGTTTCCTCTTATGCGAATTCTGTCCATATTGTAAGGAGTTTGTTTATTGATTGACGCCCGATTCACAGTGGAGGTCGTCATTCGACTTAAAGCTTTCTAGGCCAAGTGTGGATATGTGTATATGTCAGGACAGCACAGCCTTTATTTTATAACCACAGAAGGGAAATATCATGATCTTTTTCTAGCATAAACTCCTAATGTGTACAAGCTGTTTGTGGTGGTCCGATACTAGCGGGCCTGTCGAAGATTTGACCGAGTCTGATTGTGTCTCTCGAATCAAGAAAAAAAAAAAAGAACGATTGTGTCTCACCAATACTTCAACATGACCCAGTGGCCGACAGGATAAGCCATAACTATTGAGTTCTCCCCACGTGGTCATGGAGTTGATTAATCTCCGTCAAACTCAAAATCACTTCTTTTTCCGAGTCGTTGGCTATTCTTTTGAAACACTCTCCTTGCTTGTGCTGATAAATCCCGAGTTTATGCAAGTGTTTTCTTCTAATAACCAATTAATAAGAGCAACACCTGGCTCAAGCTGTACGGTCAAAACTTGGAAAAAATCAAGGCAGTCTCTTTTAGTTGTCTTTGCTTGGATTGATACGAAGACGAAGAGGTATAACTTGTTGTTCGTCACACTGTACAGAAGCAGGAAAAGTCGGCTGTTGACGTGGTTGGATGTTTAGCAGCCGAACATTAATGCCAGTAGTTGTCCATATATAATCGTTGATATAATGCTCCTAAACCTTCAGCATAGGGAAAACTAATACTTGTAGTCTCATTCTTTTCAGGTCTTGAAACAATGGGTGCTGGCGGTAGAATGTCTGCTCCTCCTTCCTCTGGTAAGGTGGAATCTGATGTTTTCAAGCGAGCTCCTGACTCGAAGCCGCCATTTACAATCGGCCAGATCAAGAAAGCCATCCCACCTCATTGTTTCCAGCGTTCTGTTCTTCGCTCATTCTCTTACGTTGCTCATGACCTGATCATTGCCTCTATCTTCTATTATGTTGCGACCAATTACTTCCACCTCCTTCCTCGCCCTCTCTCCTATGTGGCCTGGCCGATTTATTGGGCTGTCCAGGGATGTGTCCTCACCGGTGTTTGGGTTATAGCTCATGAGTGTGGTCACCATGCCTTTAGCGACTATCAGTTGCTTGATGACATCGTTGGCCTTGTCCTCCATTCTTGTCTCCTCGTCCCTTATTTTTCATGGAAACATAGCCATCGTCGCCATCATTCCAACACAGGCTCTCTGGATAGGGATGAAGTGTTTGTCCCCAAGAAGAAATCTGGTATCCGTTGGTACTCCAAATACCTTAACAACCCGCTAGGTCGTTTCCTCACCATTACCGTCACTCTTACTCTTGGCTGGCCTCTTTACCTTGCATTCAATGTTTCAGGCAGACCTTATGATAGGTTTGCTTGCCACTACGATCCATATGGCCCTATCTACAATGATCGTGAGCGTGTGGAGATATTTATATCTGATGCTGGTATTCTTGCTGTCACTTATGGGCTCTACCGCCTTGCAGTCGCAAAGGGACTTGGTTGGGTTCTTTGTGTTTATGGAGGGCCATTACTTGTGGTCAATGCATTCCTTGTTCTGATCACATATCTGCAGCATACCCATCCTTCATTGCCGCATTACGATTCATTTGAGTGGGACTGGTTAAAAGGGGCTCTAGCAACCGTTGACAGAGATTATGGAATCTTGAACAAGGTTTTCCATAACATAACAGACACTCATGTAGCTCACCATTTGTTCTCAATGATGCCACACTACCATGCTATGGAGGCCACGAAGGCAATCAAACCAATTTTGGGAGATTACTACCAACATGACGGAACTCCAGTCTATAAGGCAACGTGGAGAGAGGCCAAGGAATGCATTTATGTACATCCAGACGACGACGACGACGATAAACAGAAGAAGAAAGGCGTCTTTTGGTACAGAAATAAATTGGATTGAAGATGTCATCATGAATGTATCGGGGAGGGGAGGTTTCTGTTTGTTGCTAGGGATTATAGCCTCCCTGTCTTGTTGACTTGGGGTTCGTTTCAGTTGTTTTTGTCGAACTTTAAACTTAGTTGTGCTCCTTTTATGAATAATCCTAAGCATCAAGGTCCAGCATGCATTGGCATGGGACATTCAAGAGGATGCTCCTTCGGCAAACAATTATCAATATTTCAAAGGCTTTAGCATTGCCACTCATGATTTTTATTACATTCAAATTAGGTATCCTTAATTTATAAAACAATTTGGCTCAATTGGGCTTGTTTCCACCTCTTCGTTGGGGTTTCATATTGGACTTGTGCTAGAGCTATTGGGTTAGGTTGTGCTAGAGTTGTTTGGTTAGGTTGTGCTGGAGTTATTTGATTGGACTTCAGATCATAAAAAAGGTTGGTGTGGAGAAAATAAATTGAAATGGGAAAGTAAACCTTTGTTATTTGCATATTCAAGAGTGAAGCTTTTATAACTCATGGCAGAATTTTTGTTGGGAAAAATTCCGCTAGGGTTTGTCCTGTTGAGTTGGTAGAGAAACCTCGTTCCATGAACAAGGATCTTACTTGATTACTGCTCTCAATTCTTTATTTCTAGAAGAGATGATACTGTAGGAATATGGCCTGAATTATGATATAAATTGTTGCAGCTCATGTTTTTTTTTACATGTGAAAACGCGGCACAAATTGTAGAAATTTAAATTTATTTTATTTAAAATTATTTATTTTAGATTGTTTTGATATTTTAATAAAAAAAAAATTTTAAAAAAAATTTTGAAAATATTTTTTAAAATATTATTTTAAAAAATAATTAATCAAACTCTACCTACGTAGTATTCTACTATTCTCATCGCCAATGACATGTTTCTTTTTTTGTGAGCTTGTATATTCCTCTCCACTCCACACACTTGCTTCTTTCTTCTCCAAGTAAAATACTTAATTCTAGGATAGAATAAAAGGTATAACTCAATTGGTCATATTTTAAATTTATTTTTAAAAAATTATTAGTTTGAATCCTATAAATCTTAGGACTAATAGAGATTTATATGTTATTTAACTTCAAGACTTCTTGAAATTAGTTGCTATTTGGGCTAATTTTACAACCTAACGACAACAGATACATTCATATTAATAAAAAAAATATTTAATCCTTGTATGCAGTTTTAAAAAATAAATCAAAAAACTTTATGTTAAATCCCTCTTTGTTTACACCTGAAAACCACATATTTTCAAACCATTGGAAACATCACAAATCATGGGGTTTGTCTTTAAATTAACTCTCTTTATTTTTATTTTGAGGTGGAGGTATTGCAATAATTATAAATTTAAAAATATTTAATTAATAAATACACATCACATTATTACATATATCTTACTAAAAATATATTTTTAAATCTTAATTAAAAATACTACAATTTATAATTTTTTTAATATTTATTTTTTAAAATTACAGTCACAAAAGTTATCACAACACTAAATATAAGCTAAAAAAATTGTTACATCTTACCACATGAAAATTTCCTCAGCAGTTCATCACCTTTAAATGAAACAATTCTTCCATCTTCTGTAGTGGCTCTACAGTCTTCACTTATGCAAGGTAAACTCTTGAAAAAAATCAGGTTAGCCAATCATTATCACACGACTAACTTCTAAAACAAACTCAAATCTGATCGAGAGTTGAGGTAAGACCCAATGAATGATGAAAGCCAGTGAGCGAAGTGTGATCGTTGTGTGAAAAAACTAAAAAAAAAAACAATTTTATTTTCATATTAGATATATAGGGAGAGGTTAAATCTGCCAATTGATCTCAAGGTCAAAGACTACCCGAGCAAGGTTTGGAGGGGGAACGATGATGGTGGCCACTCTGATGGCTATGATTTATTGTTGCTCTACTTTTTGAGAGTGTTCTTCACGACAAGGAGAGCTGCTTCTAGGTAGAGTCACATTATAATGGTACTCTTGTCTAATTTTATTTACTTTATAATTTTGTTCATGAAAATGGAGTTGCGTAGCGCGAGCGAGAGAGGATTGTTTGGTTGCTCGGCTGAGCTCCCTCCTTTTTCCACGCGCCTTCTCCTCTTCTGTCTTTGTTGCTATTTGGGCTTAATTTTACAACCATGTCACAGACAAATTTCAGATATTAAATCCTTGAAGGGTTATAGTCTCTCTGGTTAAACATATGAATTTGCACTTGTTGATTAATCTTCCAAGACAATTGTAAATACTATGCTGAAAACTCGATTGATTAAGGGCAGAAATGCAGAGAAGATTGCAGTCCTGCAGCCCTTCAACAATGGCAAAGAAATGGGTCCCTTTCTAGTCTCTTCCTCTCAGAGACACACCTTCTTGTTGTCTGTTAGGGTTTAGCAGGGTGGCTCCCGCCGAGGAAACGCAATCCCAATGGCGCTCACGTCCCCACGTGGCAGTAACGTCTCGCAGTATCAATGGACACGATCTATACGGTTTGTGTGGGCCGGCTGGCGCAGCCGGCACGAGGCCCTTTGTGATGATCATGATGGCTTGAACCTTAACCGAGCGTCCGATCTATTCGAATCTCTACTAGGCGTGCACATCCAACGGTTATTATTATCTCTCTCTCACTCGCATGTATTAGTCTCAAGCAACGTTCAATTTATTTGCTCTGGATTTATTTATTGCCTGCTATCATGCCCTCCACCACCCTCTTTCTCGGACTTTTTTTTTAAAAAAAAAAATTAAATTCTAAAATATGAGTTTTCTTCTGTATAATAGTGGATTTGCCAGGACGGACAGAATTTCAACAAGCAATCTATTGATAGAGACTGCAATAGGATAGATGAAGGGGCAAGAAATATCATATATATATATATATATATATATATATGAAGAAATCTAATTAAAATAATGAGTTTTTAATTAGCGTTGAAGTTATTCTACCAAGGCACAACTGTCCCACAGGATTTGATGGGTTATGGACTTTCCATTTGGAATGTGAATCTGCATGCAGTTTTGTAATGGGATCCAGGTGGGTACACATTATCTGAAGAGAATTAAATGCACAAATACAGAGCCCTAGCTAGCTAGCTACTCTTCTTAATTTCGTTGTAAATATGGTAATGGGCCTCAAATTGCAATGGAAATATATATATATATATATAGACTTGATTTTAATTAGTTACGTATATAATCAACTGGGGTTGGGGACTTTGAAATTGATTAAATTTTATGCAATTTAAGGTTGAAATTAAAGGGAATAATTCTATGTAGTATAGTTGCTGGGTGCTAAAAACTAATTATCGCCATTGTCTTGGTCAATTGTAGCCCCAATATTAATTAAATTAATTGATCATGAGACTCCCATTTGATTTGTTTATACATAATCACTTGAAGCATTAATAGAATACAAGTGGTTTTTGTCCAAAATATTGCTGGTGATCTAGCTAGCTAGCTAGCTAGCTAGGAGCACGAAAAACTCTTGTGATTGTCTTTTAACATCATTAAAAACTATCCATTGAGTATAAGATTGGACATAGCTAACCTTATTATTATTTTTGTCTTGAAAAAGTTGTGTTTTGTAGTCGAGCCGCTCTTGGAGATTATGGTTGTCTTGATGTGAAAGCTCCATTATTAGTGATCGAGCATTGACAATCCCTGCTTATTTATCCAGCAGGGTCGGTCTCAAGTAGAGCTACAAGATCAAAGCTTGGTGGAGACAAAGGAAAACACATCAAGTGATCAGTTACAGAATGAAGAGATTGAGATACACCATTAATTTATGCATCCCTACTGGTTTGGTTCTTTGATATCTATATATATATACAACTTGATTTGAGGCAGTGAAAGAAGAATATGATTTGTTACTTGTCTTGAGTTGAATAGGTAAACATGCTCGAATATCATTTTTGCTGGACTTTTTCGTTGAGGTTATATATATGTGGTTCCTGTCGGTTTAGAGACCGAGTAAGCACTTGCCTGGAGTTGTGTTTTCTAGCTATAAAATCAAATTAACCCTAGCTAGCTAGCTAGCAAATTAAATCATCATCGAAGCTAGCTAGCTATGAGAACATTATGAACACAATCTTTTATATGAAATTACGTATATATGGTCTATGGACCGACCCTGCTGGCTGAGATTTGCCCCTAAATTTGATCACTCGTGATTTCTCTACACATATCTAGAGCTGGCTTAAACCTAAGAATATGAGGGGGGGAAATTGATATACTCGTTTTAGTTTAAAGAGGGAAACATAGAAAGAGAATCTTACAGCAAGAACAGCCAACATGCATGCACATTAATAACAAAAAGAACAGTGCCTTTTTTTTTTTTCCTGTCTGGTGCAATATGCATATGTATGGTGGAGGGTAGAGAGAATCTTTCACCATAAATGGATAAAGGGAAAAGATTTGTGTGTGAAAAAAATAATCCCAACATCTTTAGCACTGACGATGTGTTACGGCTGCCGTTCATGGAGGCCATGACACTCGTTTTTGTTCCTTCCAACTACGCGGATTCTTTGTCATCACAAGCAGTCGTAGCAGTAGTGGAATCACTGTACACAAACCTAAAATTAGACACTTCATGACCTCCCTCCCATATTTAGGATGTTGCTCACTTTACAATTTTGGGCTCGTCAACAATGGTGATAGGTATAATTAATGTTTAGGTTAATTTGTCCTTTTGTTGGGGATTATATGTCTTCTGCTACATTGATAATTAATAAAAGAAGAAGAAGAAGAAGAAGAAGAAGAAGAATATAACATAAATATGTTGCAAGAAGGAAAGCAACTCTCTTTAGATTAATTGTCCAATAACAATGATGCGTAAGTTGTTCTGTAATTAATGTCTATAAGATTTTCCACGTCTGTGTGTGTGTCTTAACCAAACCCAGTTTGTTAATTGCTGTTTATTGCTCTATATATAGGTTATAATTAATAAATCAAATCCTAATTAAGCTCCCAAAAACTTTATTCAAGGAACATTAAATAATGAATAATATTGTTGCAGCAAGACTAATCGATATCAAACCATGATCATGGATAGTTTTTTTAAATTAACACTCTCGATCGAACTAAAAGGAAGTCTTCCCTTGGTCGCTCAAGAAAGTAAGCAGGCCATTTTGCTATATATAGCTACAGAAATTTCAGAATTGAAGCCTGCTTAATTTGCACTTAAATCATGTTTTTGTCATCAACATATCCGGTTTAAGTTAAGAGCCATTGAAACAATGGTTCAGGGGTTCCATTTAATAAAAAAATTCAAGAAAATTCTTTATGAAGTGAAAATTTCTCTTCTTTAACAGAAAAAACTCATTCAAAATGAAAATTGTTCAAGATGCTACTTGTTTATAGTAATTTTTACCGTGAACCCTTAATTATTTCTCTTTGAAGTAGAGTATAAGGAGAAACAATTTGTCTGCTGCTGATGTCTTGCTGATGTCTTGCTAGTGCTAGTATATGCATGAATTTGATGAGAGGAAGTCATGAAAACAATTAACCACTAGCACATTTTTCTTTCCAAAACAAGGGAAAACTATGGAATTTAAAAGCATTACGAACGAGCCCAGAATCAACCTAGATTCAGAGAACAGGCCTTTCAGTCATTTCAAGCATGATTGAAAACATTATCATGTTTCTCTCGCAAAATGCAAGCCTAGAAGAGTACAGTTGTATATACTCAAATTAAAATTTTGAAGAGTTCAATCTTAATTATAGAGATCGTGGGACCAAAATGGCTTCTGTTACTTTATTGACTCTCTTGGCTCACACACAACAGACAGCCAGCTTGTTTTTCTCTTCAAAATTTCTCCCTTGTCCTTCCACTTCCTGTCAGCTCTCGTCCCCCAACCCCTATATATAAGGAAACCCTCTCCTTTCCTCTAAACAACTCCACCAACTCCCTGATCACCTCTCACCTGATCTCTCTTTCTCTCTTCATTAATGGAGGATCTTATGATGAGGAAACGACCAGCCTTTATGCCTAGTTCAATCACTCCAGCATCACCACTAACCATGCATAGAGATTCACACACAATAGACAAAGTCAAGCCAAAGATACGCATAATTCACATCTTTGCTCCTGAAATCATCAAGACGGATGTTGCAAACTTCAGAGAGTTGGTGCAAAGACTTACAGGGAAACCAACTGTTCAAAAGGGGGGTTGCAAGAAGAAAGCTAGAAGCCCAAGAACACAGGATCAACCAAGAAACTGCAGCAGCAGCAGCAGCAGCAACAACTACTACTTATGTGACAACAAGCCTGTTATGACCAAGAAAGTTGAGCTAAGGAGCGGGTTTGGGAGTACTTTGGGGTCTAGAGAAAGAGTTAAAGAGGAGGAAGAAATATGGAATGGTCCAAATTCAGGTGGGTTCTTAGGTGGATTTACAGATTTGGATGGTTTCATTCAAGAGCTTGGTGAATTTCCATTGCTGCCAATGGATGCTAATCACATGCAAGGGTTCGGGGAGACTCAACTTGCCTAAACGATCATTTTTCTAATTCAAGAGTTAGATATTGGTTTAACTCATGAATTCTTCTGCTTATTAATTTGTTCATTTTTCTAATTCATTTATCTCTATTTAATCTCTCTCTTGATGTAAATAAAGAGGAAAAACTTTCTCTTTTTAAATTGAAGAACAGAAATTGCATTTTCCTATATATATATATATATATATATATATATATATGCTTCTGCCATGTGTGGATGTAATAGAAGTAAACTGGAGCCGCTCCTTTTTTTCTTTTCTTTTTTAATTTTCCAAGAATTTCTACTGTAGATTGCTTTTGTTTCTTTTCATTTGGATGTGGCCATGACCTCTCTCTCTCTCTCTCTCTCTCTCTCTCTCTCACTCCCTCTTCTCTGATCAGTGATGAAGAGCAACATTGTCTGGTTTGGCAGACCAAACATGAACGTGCAAAACTCTTAACACATTCATGATAACTATTAATAAATTACTTTTCTTGCAAGACTCAATTGCATTTCAACAGAATTAATTTTTATTACAGCTAGTCGTCTCTCAATTATTTATCTTCTTGGTACATTGTGCATTCTCTCTCTCTCTCTCTCTCTCTCTCTCGCGCTATGGCAGCGTATGATATGGCTATGAGTGACCATATAAAATTAAAATGAGATAAAGAAGAACCGCTATCTATGTACAGTTCCTTTTACAGCATTCCTTCCATTTTTATTATAACTCCACCAATAAGTTTCTATGATGTTAATCGTGTTTGTTTACTTATTTTTTTAATATTTAATAGGTTGATGAACAATATTTTTCAATGTTTGATATATTATATGATGAAAAATAAACTGAAAAATAACTTGTTAATATTTTAATTTATTTTTTCAAGTTTATTTAAAAAATAGAGACTTAATTTGATAGATGAAAAGGTTGAAGGAAAATGAAATTTAAAAAAAAACAGAAACTAAATTTTATAGATGAAAAAGTTTCAGTTAAAAAAGAATAAGAAAAAAAAATTAATTAAAAGAATGAAGATCAAAGTTGATATAAAAATCAAATTTTAAAGGATAAAATTAAAACAAAATCAAAATAAAATATACAACAATAAAAAATACCGATAACCAAATTTGATATAATTAATAAATAACATGGTATTTTATTTTTTACAACTTATAAAAAATGTATTCTATCCAAAATAAAATAAAAATACTTTTCTAAAAACCGTGTTTTATATAAATAACTTTTATAATAATAAACAATTAACTTCAGTAAAATCACTTTTCATGTAATAAACAAGAACTTAATACCTGGATTCCATTTAATCATGCATAAGGAGCAAATTCAAATATCGTTTTTCACTATTATTCCTTGTGTGTTGTCCTTGAATGAACAAGCATTTAAGTGATCTGAGACATGTTAAGATGAAACTTACTTGGCCATGAATTTCCATAAATCCCAACAGGAAGAATCTTCTACTTTGTTACTGGATGTGTCTTTTCTTGAACATTTACAAGAGATAATGTGGATGATTTTGGGCCATTACAACTACTTCACGGTTTGGATTAGCAGCCTGAGGTCATAAAAACCCTAACGTTTTTTTCAGAAAGGGGCTCCATTATACTTACAGCAGAGCACAAGAGGTTAGAAATTCACAGGCTATGAACTCCTGGTATCCTCGGCCATCAAGTCCTGACAACTTGTGCTAACACTTGCGGATTAGGTTTAACTGAATGTTGGAAAGCTTCCACTGGGTTTTGAAGGCATTACGGGTTAGAACTTAGAAGTGGGATTGTTTCAGGAAATGGCTTCTCTGTTTCTGATGCGTAAAGCTTGCCATTAGAGCCCGATCGATGCAAGCCAGAGCAGTATAAATCAGGGAGGCTACAGGTTAATTTCCTCTATTTTTCGAGAAGCGAAAAACAATTTACATACAGATCATCATGGACGTGCTTCCCCCATGGGGACGTACAGAATGCAAGTCAAAGGGGCTAAGCAAACTTACAATCAATACTATCGACCCTTTTGCTCCTTTTTTGTTTCCAGAGGCCACAAATGGAGCTTGCCATGCTCATTTTCTTTCTTTGTTATTTATTTATTATTGTTATTTTTTTGTATGGAAGTATTGTTATCATTGTTATTAATTATTATGCAAAACATTATGACCTAAGCCCTTCTATTTGGTACCATAAATCTTGGATAAATTTATTAGGTTTTGAAACAATTGATGCGGTGAGGTTTTATCAGCATTAAAGCGAAGCATGGAGTCACACAGCACGGCACCCTCTTAATCAATCATATTCACACTCGTCACTCAACTTTTCTCATTATCTTTTTCAATCCTCTACAAATTTTGGCAAAAGGCTTTCAATTTCTACCAGTAAAACATACTCTGGGTCACAATTTTATGCATAGAATGGAACCATACAGTTTGCAGATTGAGTGAATTTGAGAGATGGACAAGAACCACGAGGGTTGAAAGCATGCGCAGATAGTGACCCTCAAACAAATCCACCCACTAATTTTGTATTGAAACCAACAACTTAATCTTTGAGAACACTTTTATGAAGAAATTAAGTTTCATCACTTCTCTCAGTTAAGGATTATTTTATTTCCAATCAGCAAGCATTTAGTGAATGGAAACCAACTAGTAAATAAGCATGAAAGGGAATGAATTAATGCCCATCTTATTGAGAGTGGTGCGAGGGAAACTGTTTAGTCTACATTGTATTAGAAGGTTGAGAAAAAAAAACAATAAACAATCAGTTTTCACATCTCTAGCTCTCATACTCTGCAATCAGTTTTCACATCTCTAGCTCTCATACTCTTTTTCACATCTCTAGCTCTCATACTCTGCAGTTGGTTCTGCCATTGGAGAGGCTGGTGCATCCAGCCTTGTAAGAACTTCAGGTACTCCAGCAGCATCCCTTACTATCTGTGTCAAAAACCAGGAAAAATACTCAAAATTTGATAATGTCTACTTTCCTGGTTTACGTTCTTACATATCTTTCACAAAGCTAACTGCTAGTTCTTTCAAATTATCCTTCTGTTTTGCAAATATATATTTATGACCATGCAAAATAGATACTTCTGCATGACCATCCTTTTGGCAACAGCAGTGCACGTGGTCATATTATACAAGCTATATCTGTAGTGAACGCCATGTTACGTGTTGAATCTAAAATGGTCGCAAGAGATGATAGGAACATCTAATGAAAGAAAACCAAATAGGTAAATTCAGGCTCCTTATAAGCAATGGCGGATCCTCAGAACAATTCTTGAGGAAGAAAGATCAATAATATGATAATTATCTATTTTATTGTTCATAGATATAGTTTATCTACAAATTGATAATTTTTAGTGGAAATCACATGCATAAATTAAACAAGAGTTTTTTTCATCAGCTTGAACAAATATTTTTGCATGTGCGTTAAAAAAAATCTAATTTTTTATAAAAATATTTGATTTAAAACAATCATTTTCTTTCATCATATGTATTTCATAAATACACATAAATGTTATTCATAAAAAGCAAGGACCAATATACAATTTTACTATTTACAAGAACACAACTAATTAAACAAATTTGTTTGACATTAAGAATAAAATTTGTTACTTTTAAAAGCGCATGGACCAAGATGTAATTTTCTCAAAACCTAGGGGGGCTATTGCCTCCCCTGTGCCTTCTAGGATCCGCCACTTCTTATTAGGGAGCCGAGAGAAAAGCTGGGAAAGAACGTACGAGCCTCCATGAATCTTGGTAGATGGAGACATCCATCCATGATAGGGCTCCCAAGTTAATAAATACAACAGATAGTACTCTCGCATGAGAATGAAATATGGCATGTACTTTTGACATTTTCATATCTAATTCCTTTTAAAATTTGTGCAAAGACTACTCTTGATGTGCTCTACTGAAACAAGATTCAGATGGCAGATTAATCCTATGTGCAGTTTTCATCCACTTCTGCAATGAGAACATTTGAATAATAATTCAAGGGAAAAAATTCTATGCTGCAGAATGATATGATAAATTATAACAAGTTGAGTACTTACAAGTATTTCATCATCAAGATACGAAATCATGAAGAGTCTCTGGAAAGTACTGGCTGCAGGCATAGACGAATAAACTTAGCAATTTAAAAAATCCAAGCACGAAAAGCACAGGGCATCATTAAGTATTATAAGTTTATAAACCCTGAAATTCGAGTTTCTTTTCATTTAAAACTTGTTGTACCGAGCAGGATATTAGCAGTGAGTAACTGCCACTGTGTCAAAAAAGAAAAAGGTAGAACTCTGAAACAAGATCATCATCTCGTATTCATAGACCAAGTTCAACAAGGGATTCCAATAAATGAAAGAGAGTGGAATTTCTGGACCTGTGAAACTTCATAGATTGAAATAATGCTAAATTGCTATAACATAATTGTATGTCTAACACAACACAAGCAGTTGGTTAACAGCAGCACACATAAAATGTATGGCAATTAATCTAGTCTTGATATATGCTGCAGGGTCAACTTTCTTGAATACAGAAGAGTGTTGGAAACCAGCCTTGAGGTTCTTTACATAGCATGACCTCAAATTAGTGTTCTCAAAAAGTGCCCTTGGTATAGCAATGGAACACGGTTCACAAACACACAAAAAAGAGTATACATAAATAACTAATCAACGATGAATTAAAAAGAAAAACAGTTTTTTGTTTGGAAACTATTATATATCTACAAAGAAGAAATTCAAATGAAAACATCAGGGATGCATATGATATTTACAAACATCTTGGGGTAGGTTTCTGACCCAAAATTTGAGTTTATTCATAAAAGAACAGCAGAAACATTTCCTAGGAAGAGTTAAACAACCTGAAAAGGTAGACCAGATGAGCAACATAAATGTCGAGCTACAATTACAGCTAAATGAGTTACTAGAAGGGAGAATCCACAAAATGTCCAAGACAATGGTAGGAAGGGTCTGGGGTACAGGGACAACAAAATGGCTAAAGCTTCAGATCTTATATGAATGAGGTCTAGAGGTACCCTGTTCTTCTTTGTTGGCTAGGAAGGAGAATTCTCAAATAAGATAGAGAGAAAATGATCCAAACATCAAAATGCTTACTTAGAGGAATTTTCAGCCCGCTAGAAAAGGAATCCCTAATAGGAACAGGAAGTTGTTGCACTGTGTGAACAGCCTGACCAAATGCACCTTTTAGCTGTTCTGGTACTGTTTCTTCAATGATGGTTGGTGTCTCAAGAATCCCTTCAACATATTCCTCTTTCATTCTAAGAGGTCCCTCCACAGTTAACTTGGAGAGCAGAATGAATTTGCTTTCTATCTGCATTACACAGAAGAGAAAAATTCAAACAAAAGCTCAAAAATATACAAGAGCAAACATAAAATATTCACACCAGTATTAATTGGAAGTTGTCTTCATCTGTGCTTGGAAAAGATTTGGTGATATATCTCAAGGATGGGTTCATGTTTGCTAAAACTTCAAACCTTCCATGATATTTACAGGCATGTTGAATCAAGTAATTGTTTGGGAGAATACTTCATTTCTGTTACACAGATATTATTATCAATGGGTATGTTGTTATTATATATGTTGAGAACTTCAGAATTTTGAGGTGTGATTTTGATCATGCATAAATTCCGGCCTTGATTTCAATACAACTACCCAACATCTACATGGAGTATGCATCTCCAGAAGATTATGCTTACTGCATGAGAGGTATGAGAAACTTTCCTCCCTTATTTGTAAGAAATTCAGTGCAAGAGAATTTCTCTAATTCTATTATTGGTAGCAAAATTTTGCAAGTATTGCAACAAGAGCACTAAAAGAAGGGTACCGAGTATAATAGTTTCATATTTGCTGTAACCTTTGCATTTCCATCCTTAATCACCATGTCCATTTTAGACAAATTAGCAAAATTTTTAGGAAATCTCCTGCAACAACCAAGATAATTAACTGTCATTTAAATTGACTAACCCAGTGAAGTAAAAACTCCCATATAAGTTGCAACCATAAAAATATCACATTCCTTGTAGGAAATAGAAAAGGATGGAAGATGAAAATAAGAAACAAAGACCCATCGGTTCTCACTCGAATATAAATCTGGCAGCAAATAATCCAGGGCTTCCAGCTCCAAACCACTCAAAATTCCATCTACCTTCCAAAAACGGTGACCTGAGTAGCTCAATAACAAGTAGAATTCTCAAAAAAAAATGACAAAAACAACATATAAGCAAATGGAAGTGCTTTGTTAAGCACCTACGTAGTTGGTCGAGGAGTTGGACTGAGCCGCTCAAGACCATTTATCCTTTCATTCACATCAATCCGCTGCATATCTGTTGTCTGTCCAGTGACCAGAGCTTCAAAACCGCCAGAATCTTTGAACTAAATCATTGGACATGCAAAAAAAAAAAAAAAAAAACCTTTAACAAACATCAAGAGTTTCCAAAGCAATACTATTTACTCCATTAATGAAACAAACCATAAATGACCAACATTAAAAGCAAGAGTTTTGTTGTCTGCTATACAAACCAGTGCATTAATCCTGTGAAATTAGTAAACTAGTAAAACCAAGGAAGCAAAAACACTTGGACTATGAAAGTGCCAAGGGATTCCTTTCAAAGCTGGAGAAATCTTAGGCCATTAGCTTGGAGTCATATTGATTATGCTATTTGTAGTGTCAAAATGACATTCTGTTGGTGAGACAATTGGCAACGAGGGCCTGCTGATAAAGGCTTGTGGGAAAAGGTTTTTTTTTTTTCATTTTGGTATCCAAGGGAATGCAACAGTTGTTTCTGTTATTCAAGGAAATGATTGATAATGGCTTCCTGAAAACTCTGAAGCAATGGCAGAATAACAGACTAAAATTTGCGGCTTAATCTTTTCCAGTTCAGATCAGGTTGATTGGCACAAACTGTTATGGGTCTATCTAGACATTCCCAAGAACCAGTTTTATACCTTTATCAACTATCTTAAACAGGGAGCATCAACAAATGAGAGATAGATATGTAGGGGGAGAAACATTAATCCTGTCTATATCCTATGTAATCAAGCATCAGAGAGATAGAACATTCACTTATTTTTCTCATGTCTAAATACAAAAAATAATTTGTTTGGCACAGAATCTTACATACGGGATTGGGATATAAAATTCATCTGGGCCAAGAAGAATCTGAGAAAGAGTCATTTGTGTCTGTTCTGCCAAAATTAGCATCCCACAATCGCTAGCTTTTGTGCATATGCTGTCTCGAAGGAAATGGAACATTAGGGTTTTTTTTTTACAAAGAAAACAGGTAGCGAAGGTTATTAGAGCGGTTCTGAATATTTTGATCAGAGTCAACATTTTCTTTTTGCAGCAATTGGAGACTTAGTACTCTAGTTTCTTAGCTACTTCAGTTTTAGTCGATTGTATAGCATGGTTTTTGTTTTCTACTTTTTATTATGTTTGGTTTCGCATTTTCTGCTTCAGGAATTGGGGATTTTATTCTGTTTGGCTTAGCATATATATATATTAAAAAAAAAAAAGCACTTTCTTGCACAAAATCTCCGTTTTGAATTCATTTCTTACTTTGTATCCACTAACTGCAAACTAAGAAATGACTTAAATTTCTTTAGGATATGAGATTATCCACTAAAAAGCATTCAACCGTAGGTCAAAATCATCGAATTGCATCGAACTTAACTTCAATACAGAGAAATGAATAAACTTTCTTATAATTCAGGAAGGGAGGGAGTAATTACAGCGAGAAGCAGAGATTCTTTAGCAGAGAGTCTCTCCATTTCCTTAGCATAAATAGCTGGAGACCCATGTACAGCCTGTTGTACCATAGCGGTGCAGGCCATTCGCCGGTAGCCTGAGCTCCTCCGGCCATTATCCGGTAACTTGGTCAAACATAGAAAAGAATGTGCCGAAGATGAATGGCGTGAGCGAATTGCAGAGAATGAAGGAAGTGAGCCTCCTTGGATTAAAGATGATGATGACGACGACGACGAAGAAGCCATTCAAATTCCAAGAGCTGCTGAGATTTTCTTTCAGTGCTGTGAATTGTGCTCGTGTGTATTATCATGTTCCGAGCAAGAACCGGTCTTTACCCTTTTTATTTTATTTTAATAATTCTATAATGGAAAGTGATAGTACAGAAAACACGTTTCGTTTCATGTGGTTTTATCGGGCCTGGAAGTGGGAAAATACATTCCTCATGTAAGGTAGTTGGGTCATGATAACGAGAGTAATTATGGTGCGTTTGGTAACGTGCTAAGCATGCTTTTTTTAAAATGATTTTTAATTAAAATTTTATTTTTTATATTAATACATTAAAATTATAAAAAAAACACTAAAAAATTAATACTATTATGTTTTTTAAGACAAAAACAAATTAAAAACACCTTAAAAAATAAAAGTTATTGTTATGCAAACTTATTGATTACATGGTAAAGCGACCCTTCATTAAAGTTAAAATACAATCTAGAAAGTTAAAACAGATCTGATAGAAGTGTGACACAATGAAAATCTATCATAAAACACTAGTATTATTAGAATAAAAACTCCTACCCTACGAATATTAATTCACGAAAAAGAAGTATAAGAAAGAAGCTACAAAACCAGTTAATTTTTGATAAATCAATTTAGTTCATTAGAGAAAACAAGAATCTCTCTCACACAAACTAAATAAATTTGGCAACAATAACATTATCAAGTCTAAAAATTTTGTCCTTACAAAGAGTATTTATACTCTTGAAAATAAAACTATGATGAAACTATTTTTGTGGGTTAAATTTGCTCACTTATAAAATTGACATAAAACATATACTAATACATCCGAAAACATAGACCCAGACAAATTCAGGCCATAGTTGAAAACTGATTAATAATTAAGTTCAAACAAGCATGAGTTTTAGCTAATTAATCAAACCCAAAAGTATAAAAATTCTCTCCAATCAACCAAAATAAATAAAATATAATTGAAACTAAAATATTTACAGAGTTCATACAGTCACACATATCTAAAAAAGAAATTACTTCAATTTTTTAAAGAATCTAAACCATATTAAAAACTCTTGTAGCCAAAACTAGCCAAGAAAGAATATTTTATCAACAAATCTGTCAAAACAGTAAAAGTAAATGTAACCAGTTTACATAATATGTCATTGAACTCCAATTAACCTGAATTTTTACCACAATATATTTTTACATGTTTAGTATCTTCCTGTAAGATTTTACCTTGATTCGATGTATGGTTTGAGATATATGTCTAATCTCATAAAACTAAGCATTAGGCATTTTAATGCAAAATTCAGAATTAACTTGGTTCGTATATCTTCTCCCTCTTTGAAATGATTCATCCTTGAATCCAAACTGGAAAGATTAATTTGATGTTCAATTCCTCTTTTTGATGGTAATCCACTAGGAATCTCATCAAAAAAACATATTATCAAACTCCTGAAACAATAAAACACAAACACCGGGAATAGAGAGGTTAAATTTATTAGTATTAAATAAACTTCCTTGTAAAAACCTAGGATTATTGGTTGGTTTTGATAATAGGTAGATATAACCTCACCCTATTTAACATAAAAATTAGATTATTTTTTATACAATTTATACTTAGCTCGCTCACTTCTTTTTTTTCCCACTTATTAGTTCTTTCCTCCACTCTCGATCAAATTTGGATTTGTTGTGGAAGTTAGTCGTGTGATAATGATTGGCTAGCCTGATTTTTGTTCAAAGAGTTTTCCCTTGCATAAGTGAAGATTGTAGAACCACTGCAGAAGATAGAAGAACTGTTTTCATTTAAAGGTGATGAACTGCTAAGGAAATTTTCATGCGGTAAGATGTAACAATACCATCGCCTGTTAACCTACCGGCTTGTTTGTTTCTGTGTTTTAAAAGTATTTTTAATAAAATTTAAATTTTTTTTATTTTTTTATTAACTTCAAATTAATATATTTTTAGTGTTTTCAAATCATTTTGATGTACTGATGTCAAAAATAATTTTAAAAAAATAAAAAAACATCATTAGCATGCATTTTGGTACGAAAAACTATTTAAAAAGCAACCGCAACCACACTGCCAAAAATCATCCACTGGCATTTGGAAGTCTTTTCACTATTGAGATTCAAAATCTTTTTTTCTTTTTTTTAAATGTCTTTTGTTAATAAGTAAAGGAAAAAACATCGATCGACTAGTTAAAACACGTGTCACATGATTAAATAGGTTATCATATCATCCATCATGTTATTAATGAAAGGAAAATATTAAATAAATTTATTTAATAAAGTGAATTAATCAATTTTAAAATTGAATAAGGGTTTTAATTAACCAATTACTGTATTACAAGAATAGTTAACTTAAAAAATAAACTAAGTAAAATCAGGAGATGACATCAAGAGTCACTATAAAAGAAAAAAAAATCATACAAAATGCATTTTATCCCCTATTCAATGCAAATATTTTCCAGAAAATAAAAATAAAAATGGTAATTCTTCTCACCTTTCTTATCTTGGAGTAATACTTTTAGTGTGTGTTTAGTATTGTGATATTTTTTTTATTATAATTTGAAAAAGTAAATATTAGAAAAACTATAACCTATAATATTTTTTTAACTAAGAATTTTAATTTTTTTAAAGTAAAATTCATGTAAAACTGTGGTATGTATTTATTAATTAAATTTAAAATTAAAACAAAATGTATACCACACCACAACACAAAATAGAAATAAACTGAGATAATTTTAAGACAAAACCCATGATTTGTGATGTTTCCAATAGTTTGAAATATGTGGTTTTTAGGTGTAAACAAGTGGGGATTTAACATAAAGTGTTTTGATTCATTTTTTAAAACTGCATGCAAGTATCAAGTATTTTACTAGGAGAAGAAAGACGCATGAGTTTCGAGTGGTGAGGAATAAACAGGGTGACAAAAAGAGAATCATGTCATTGTTTTTTTTTTTTAATTAATGTTGGTGTCTGAGTGAACTTGCATGTACCTTAACTAATTCTACATATCCTGAAGTTAACGATCATTTTTTTTTAAAAAAATATTTTTAATATTAACATATCAAAATAATAAAAATAATAACTTTAAACAAAATAAATTTAAAATTTTATCTAAAATATTTGGACGGCATTCCCAAACATTACAAAAATAAATTAGTCACTATACTTTGCATTATAAGTTAGATTCTGTTTGATATGGCTCTCTAAACATGATTTTTTTTTATTATTTTAATGTATTAATATTAAAAATAAAAAAATATTTTTTTAATATATTTTCACACTAAAAATATTTTAAAAAACAATCTCTCACTATTCTAAACATGAAAAAACACCATCATTCATGGACTAATAAAAACGTTTTTTTATTTTTATATCTAAAACTACTTTGTCGTACCACCAGCTAAGTAAAATCAGGTAAAACCAGCAACAAAGCAATCCTGAGAGAAAATATTGGAGATGCGGGGGATCGAACCCCGTGCCTCTCGCATGCAAAGCGAGCGCTCTACCATTTGAGCTACATCCCCTTCTTATTAATGCTATAAGAACACTTTATATACTTAACATATATGATGAGCATAGTACACACTTTATGTACTTATTAATCTCAGTGCTGGCTGCTGCCGCTACTTGTTTCCGTTTTCCCGCCATGACTAGAATGGAAATCGACAGAGAGAAAAATATCCAGAGAAAGCATTCTACTTACCAATCTCTGGTCGCTATTTCCCATTATCTGTTTCTTTCTCATTCTTCTTCAGTTTCTTTTATGTCCCAAATATCATTATTTTCTTTCTTTTTCCTTTTGTTTTCTAGGAAGTGTGAACTTATAATTGCTAAAATTGCAGGATGAGACCTTTGATATTCAAAACGAGACCTATAGAGGCCAGCAATATAGTCAAATATACTTTGCTCGTCTTCACTTGATGAGAACTCTGCTTTACTCTCTCGTTACCCATTGGAAACCCCATGTCCCTGGTACCTCTCTTTCTTTCTTTCCTTTTTTCCCCTTGTTGAATTGAAGTTAAAGTTTGCTTTTTTGTTTGATTAGGTGATGTGTGTTTGTGTTTTTAGCTTACTTATGGCATTTAGTGTTGTAATTTTGGTGGGGGGGGGGGGGCGAGTAATTTCTGATATGTTTCTCTTAGAGCATTTTATTTTTTAACTGAGTTGTCTTTTAGAGTAAAGTTGGGGTTTTATGTGGGTTTCTTATTATTTTGCTGATTGGTTGGTAGGTAAGAGGGAATCTGTAGGTTATGGTGGTATTTAGGGCTTAGGGTTTTGGTATATTTTTTTGTTGGTTTTTGTTGATTTATTTCATAGAAAATTTGGAAATTTTATCTTTTTGTAATTGCTCCTAGGATTTCAATGGAATTGGTTGTGAGGTTTACTATGTTGATTGACAGAGGCCAATTGTACATGGTGTTGGTAAATTTCCTGGGTGGTGTATTTTTCAATTTCTTCTTTTCCCTCATTTGTAAAGGTCTTGGATGTAGGTAGTTTGGATTCTTAATGATGTGATGATGTGACATTGTTATAAGATGCATGGAGTGGTCTTTATTGACCAGCTTCTTTTTGTGTAGTTTGTACGGTTTTGGGGTTGGAAGAAGGCAAGGAATGCATCATTGTTGGGACCCTGTACAAGCACATGAAACTTAAACCTTGTGTCCTTGATGAATATTCTAAGGAGGTATTTGGTTGTTAATAATGAATTTCATGACGTTGTCATTTATATCCTTTTTTCTTGAAATTGAGAAAGAAATTGTACGTTGCAAGGGTGTTTGATTTTTTAAACTTGAGTGCAATGTGCAGAGATCTGCAGTGCCTCTTGTCAAGCCTCATAACTTCATGCATCCGGATGATCATTTGGTTTTGGAAGATGAAAGTGGAAGAGTTAAGCTTGGTGGCACCGTGCTTTCACCTTCAAAATATGTTACAGGTACCTCTCATGTACAAAAATAATAAATTCTTGTGAGGTCAAATGCAGTTTGTTGGCAGCTATTAGAGAGGCACAACTTTTTTTTTTTTCAAGAACAAATTGGTAAAGCCTGCTTAATCACTGTTTTTTCCAGTTGTTGTGTTCATGTTTTTGTCAAGCATTATCTTTCTATGACATGAAAATCGTGTGGTAATAATTTCGGTCTCCTCATGCTTTTGTATTTAATGATGAATCTGTGGTTGGACTGGAATTGTGTGGATGACTAGGTAGGAATGGTTCTCATGGAAATACTTGTTTTCCACAACCTTTTGAGCAATATGATTTTGAATATTTTATTTGTCTCACAATCCGGTTTCACATTGATATGATGCATTTGATAGGCAGTGTCGTTGCTTTGCATGGAAAGGAAACTACTGCTGGTGACTTTTTGGTTCAAGATGTCTTTGAAGCTGGTTTAGCACCACAAATAGAGCCCCAACTTAAATCAAGTATGATATAAATTATATTTCTGGCATCCATATTCATGATTTCTACTTGGATCAGATATATACAAATCTTTCTGTTTCTTGGTTATCACATCCTTATTCATTAAGTCTTTTTGAAGATGTATTCATCTGCATTGTCATCGTCATCTATACGTGCTTTAGAATTAAAAGAATTACATACAACTGAAGATAAATTTGAAATTAACAGAAAACAGATTATATAGACAGAAGTATTTTGGAATTGGCATGGAGTTTTTGTTACAAGGGATTGTAACATATGAGAAATGCATCTGGGACTAATTTCACAAAATATTACTTGAAAGATCATAAAAATGTCGACCGAACACCTAGTTAGCTGTTGAAATGCCAAATGGGAATTTCAAGTTGCTTCCTTTGTAGATGAATCACTTAATGCCCATTTGAACAGAGTAGACTTTGTCCATTCTTAAGTTCGATATTTGGACTCCATTTACCATGTCATCTTTTGGGAGCCCCTCCTTTTACTCTTCTTTCAGAAGTCAAATTGTCTTTTAGACCTGGCACTTATTATTCACAGGAGAGGACAAGCATGTTGTTTTTGTTTCTGGGGTAAGTGTTGGAAGCAGCACATCAAATCCTCTCCAATTTCAGCTTCTTGTGGATCATATAACAGGACATCTGGGAGATGATCAGGTTTTTACAGTTTCTTCCCCCCCAAAGGTTGTTCTGCTGCTTATCTTGCATACTTAAAATCCTTAAATGACCAGGAACAGGGTATTGCGGCAGAGATAGTTCATGTTGTGTTTGCAGGTAATTCAGTGGAAATTCCATCTGGTCTTCTAAATGGACAGGTAACGGTTTTATATCTTTTCTGTCTACTTTGTGCATGTTCAGTTCTGAAGTTCTCCTTTTCAATTCTTGTCTCATCTTTTCATAAGATGCTCTGTGCTATTGTCTTTGTATTTTCTTACCTGTTTGAAATGGTGTGAAAGTGAAAGCTAGTGCTCTGCTTGGATGTTAGAAGTAGCTTCCCCGATGGTAGCGATGCTATTTTTGCAACATTGATTAGACCTGAATGAGATATTAATGTCTGGAGGAGAGAGAGAGAGTATACTAACCAACTATTATAAGAATTAAAAACATGTAAATAATTTGCTTTATGGGCTCAAATATTTAATGGGATTTTTTTATGTCATGTCACCTAAACAATGTTTTGTCCCTTGGTCATTTTGGCAGAATTTGGCTTCAAAGGATCAATCTAGGCTCTCTGAACCAGTTCAAGAGCTGGATATTTTGTTGACTCAGGTTGTTTTTGTTATTTTGACTAATAACTAACAACTTTTATTTACCTTTTGTTCTCCCATTTTGTCTTTCTTTTGGATCTGTTTGTCATGTTCTCATTGTTTAAAACCTCTGTTCAGATTGCTGCAGGTGTGTCTGTGGATATCATGCCAGGATCCAATGATCCAGCAAACTTTGCTTTACCTCAACAGGTTTGCCCGTTCTTATCTTTTTCCTTCTTTTGGGAATTTATGTACATCCTCACTTCAAATTGAAAGATTTTTTTCTCTATTCATTTCTTTTCAGCCTTTGAACAGATGCCTTTTTCCTGGATCAAGAGCTTATAACACTTTTAATTTGTGTACTAATCCTCATTGTTTTGAGCTTGATGGTGTCAGGTAAGAAATGAGTGCATAATTCAACAATGAATTTTGATAATTAGATGCATTTTGACAATTGTTTTTGGTCCGTTTCAGGTTTCTTGGAACATCAGGCCAGAACATTGATGATCTGAAAAAGTATTCGGAAGCAAGGGATGAGCTTGAATTTATGGAAAGGACATTAAAGTGGAGGCATCTGGCACCAACAGCACCTAACACACTCGGTAGAAGCACCTGCTATGATTTGGCAATTCATTTTTCATTTTTCTTATGTTAGCTTGATTGTTTGAAAACTTAGATAACACTATATTCAAACAAAGAGAACAGGAATACATGCAATTAAAATTCTGATTTCTTCCATGAGCTCCTAGTTCAAGAATCCACTCTCATCAATGTCTTTCAGGTTGTTATCCTTTCACTGATAAGGATCCTTTTTTGATTGAGAGCTGTCCGCATGTTTACTTTGTTGGTAACCAAGATAAATATGGAAGTCGCATTTTAAACGGTATTCTCTCATAAACTCATACATAATAAATAAGGAAAAAGCAGATCTAATCTGTAGTTGAGTTTTCTTCAATTTACAGTTAGATTTAATGTTGAATTAAATTGCAGGTTCAGAAGGGCAGTTGGTGAGACTTATTTCCATTCCTAAATTCTGTGATACTGGAATTGCGGTTGTGGTAAGTTTTTGTATGTTATTATAATGCTCAAAGTTATTCAAGGATTGGATTCAACCATACCTGAACTTTATTACGCAAACTTTTAGCATGCATGATTACATGTGGATCCATGTCTTGCATTTTGTTCTTTTCCTGGGTTTGGAAGATATGTAATACCTCCTCTTTCTGATTTACTCATCTTTTTGTTTCATTTGTTTTACAACAACAACAACAAAGCCTCCATTGCAAACCGATTGTCGTCAGCATTGTGGATCTTCTGTTTTTTCTTTTAGGAGAGGAAGTGAAAAACGCTTATGTTAAAATTTTAAAAAAGAGAGAAGATAAGTCTATTGTCAGAAAGATGAAAGATAGAATCATTTAACCTACATTTTAGGATTGTTAAGTTGCTTTATTTTTGTTTACTCAAATAAGTTTATCAGAAAGATGAAAGCAAGAGATGGATTTGGTGGGACAATAAGGAATGTTAAAATCATCAGCGTTACTTGGTTAATATTATTACACTGCTAATAACAATGTTAAAATGACTCTAGATTAGATACATGAAACTACATTACATTGTAGTTCTGCTTGAACACGGCCTCTGATTACCAGTCCTCTCAACATTTTAAATTTTGGTTCATTCGTTTAGTAGGGAAACTAACCAAAGAATGATAAGAGAGATTAATAGTTAGAAATGGGCACAAGAATGTAGTTTCATTACTCAAGTGTTGTGAGTTAGGGAGCACAAAGTTTGCACCTTTTCTTCTTTTCTGTTTCTTTCTTTGAACTTTTTCTTTCAACAATGTTTGCCATTAACAGTAATTTTCATACGTTTTGCAGCTTAATCTGAGAAATCTGGAATGCCATACTCTCAGTTTTGGTGCTCAATTAAGCCCTTAAAAACGTTCTATTATGTATGATATCTGTATTACTGAAGGGACTAGAACTGCTAGGACGTTATCACTGCCTAATGCACTGTCTGAAGCCTGCCACCAGTAGATTAATTGGACTATACATAATCTCCATCGGAAGATGTGTATGTGCCAGCAGGTTTTCCAACTGCCTAGACGGTATTTCTTTCTTGCAGGATGTGTTGTAATTTTGGCGGGCCTTCTTGTGAATTGTATGTAGGTCTTGTATATTTTGAGATGTAGTTCAACCTCTCTGAACTTAAAATTCCAGGACGCATTGCGGGACCAAAAAGGAATGGTGTAGGTATTGTCATTGTCTAAACTCTGTTGTTTTTCAGGGCACAATTGAGCTTCATGATTATAGTTTTAGTTTCATAAATCTCCCTCTGTTGAGGTTGACTTGAGCTGCTTAGGTCTAGTTTGAACATTATGACAACTTCTGTAGTCATGAATTCATAAAAGGCCCTCTATCATTCAACATGATGATAATAATCATTTCACAAAATGGAACTAGCTGTCAATGAGCTCTTCTCTCTAGTCAAAGCACTTCACCGATAAAACGTCGTGTGCAAAGGCATTTCTATGGCAGTCTCATTTGCATGGAAGCGTCTATGAATCAACTTTAGTAGCATTCGATAAATCAATTGGGTGGCACAAAACAATTCCTGGTAAGCAAACCCATCCTGTCAAATCCCAAATCATGGGCAGCCCGATTCTTATTACATGTTCCATTCCCTCCTCTCAGGAAAAAAAAAAAAAAAACAAACAAACCAAACCTTGCTACTGACAATTTTATCAGCAAGAACATGCGTGGCGCACATTTCTAGTCGAAGTTGGAATTAATGTAAATCTTATCATTGTCATGCACCAATAATTCCCATGTCAATGCCAATTTATTGTCCCGTTAACCCCATTATTCCCTCTAACGGCTATATTTTCTATTTCAATTATTCAAATCATCCCTCTTTCTCAACGGTCCATTTCTCACATAACACCAAAGTCACTACCCTACAAAACCAGCTCCTCCATATATACACATTTCCCTGTCACCATAACATACCCCTCTTATCTCTCAATCACCCTCTTCCTGTCTCTCACTCTCTCTCTCTTCAAAATGGTCACTGCTGATAATAACTCTAGTAGTACTGCAGTTCAACATGTAACCAAGAAATCTTCGGATGAGTTGCTGAGGAAATTTGCAGATGAAATGAGTGATGATGATGCTAATGAGGCTAAGAAATTGGAGCTGGCAAGGGTGTTAAAAAGGAGAAAAAGGAGGAAGACAAGAAGGGATCTCGAAAGTGGTAATTTATGCGAAAGTCCATCACATTATAAGTCGAGTTCCAGCTTAGTGGAGAGGAGGTCACTTCTTCCTCCGGTGACAAGGAAATCTGTATTGCTGAGGCAACTTGGGATCGGAAGGTTACAGCTCAAAGCAAGGGATACCAAGAGCAAGTCAATCTTGGCTTCCATTGAAAAGGTGAGACGATCTCCTACTATTCTCCAGTCATTCATCATTAGAGCAATATCTCATTAACTACTAACAGCGTTCTCGAAAATTTAATTATTTTTTTTTAAATTATTTTTTCGAGACTTGTAAATTTTAGTTCGTGTTGTTAGCTCGAATCTGAATCCACATGTTTTATTTTACTAACCAAAACTTCTTACAATGCAGACATGGCGCAGGACTGTAGAAGGAGCCTCAAAAGTACTCTTGGAGAAGCATTACAATCGACACAGGCGTTTGATTAACGATATGATCTAGCTCGTGGTATATTTAAATAGCAGTTATTTAACTATGAACTTAAAAATGAAAAACAGAGAGAAAAGGAGGTTTAATTTTTGTTAATACAAACATCAAATTTACACATTTCTTTTTTACTCGTATTAATTTTCAAGCTTTAAGCTAAGTTCCAAGTCGATCAATCTTGCTTGTATATTTTTTTTCCTCTGGTTGTCTTCACAACAGCAACTATTTTGAGAATGTAAGAATAAGTAGGTGTGATAATCAAGAAATCTTACTACATCTTTTTATCTTTCTTGCCATTTGTATTAATGCCCTAAGAAACGCAGAAATCAAGAAATCTTCCTACCTTATATCGTTCTTGCCAATTGTATTATTTAGCGTATGGAAATATGGTTATACTCGTGTTTTTTAAAAAATAATTTTTTTAATTAAAAATTAACTTGTTTTTATATGTTTTGAATAGTTTTGATGCGCTAATCTCAAAAATAATTTTTAAAAAATAAAAAAATTATTTTAATGTATTTTGACATGAAAAACACTTTAAAAAACAACCATAATCACATTTTCAGACATGCTTAATGCAGTTTGAAAATTTAAATTTTTTTATTTGAAGTTGATTAATTTTTATGTTTTTAGATTGTTTTGATGAATTGATATCAAAATTATTTTTAAAAAATAAAAAATATATTATTTTAATATTAAAAAAATATTTGAAACCAAGACACTGCTGCATTTCCGAACTTCCAAACTGAACTCTAATACCTAAAGAAACACAGAACAACACATGATCAGTGACTGCCACTAGGTTTTGAGGGATATATATTTTCCATGTACGATGACATATCTTTTTATTATTATTATTATTATTATTATTTGATGAAATGGGTCCAGAATCCATGGCCAAGAAGGGGTCCAACGTCCATAATAGATGAAGTGCATCCAAATAACATATGTTATTAATCAATACATCAGCAAATCTTATACGTTATCAAATCAAATTGATGGGCCATGAAAAGATCACAAGATGCTAATTACACGATCTCAGCAATAATAGTCTTCGAAAGTTCTTCTCTCTTTTTCACCACTTCTTACTTGATCCATTGGTTAGTTCTTTGCTCCCCCTTCACCAAAGTCATATATAATTCCTCACATAGGCAAAGAGCATCGACGAATCGCTGGTAGCTAGGCTAGATTAGACCTATCACCTAAGTCTAAGGCAAGAGCATCGACAAATCGCTGGTAGCTAGACTAGATTAGACCTATAAAATGGCTAGAACCTACTTTTCTATTTTGAAAGTCACCACACCACCACGCACGCATCTAGGAGTATATTTTCAAGCAAAAAAGCAAAAAAAAAAAACCCTTTTTCATCTGATAATGTACAGTGAAGAAATCAACCATATCTTTTATTGCAATGATATTGTTGGCAACTCTTAGTTAGAAATAGATTGGAGGAGATTTGCAGGTAAGAAACCAAAATACAGTGACAGTCATGTGATCCAAAAGAGCCCAATGTCACATGTCTCAAGTGTTTGCCCTAACCTTTAGATAATGGAAAAGAACTTGCCTCTACCACACTTGCTTATCTTCATCCCCTCTATTAATACGAACAGCAAAGTTGTAATTGCCATTCCACCTACTCAATCACACACGTCTTATATCAGGCCATTTCATTGGATTGGATGGTCAAGATTGCCTTGGCCATGCTGTGCTTGTCACCCCCTCCCTTCTTCTTCTCCACTTCCCAGGACCCTTTTTCTTATTTGATTCTGTGAAATGCAGAGGCAGCCATGTATAGGAGCCGAGAGTGACTTGGATTTTTACCATCTTGAACTGAAGAGAATATGTTACTTATTAACTAGCATAGAGCATCCTCACTCCCATCATCTAAATTGCTTGTTTGGTCCATAGCTTGCAAATGATTAAGGATCAAAATGATGTATTAGGTGCTAAAACCTTACCAAAACTAGTTTAATCACTCTAATGATCACTTGTAGATTTTTGCTAGTGAATTTTATTGTCATGGATTTATAACATTTTTGCTTTTGTGGATTATTGTAATATATAGACAATCTAGATTATCTTTTTAGATTTAAATGGTGATTCATTAAAATTTAATGTTTTTTTGTTAATTAATTTTTTAATATTTTTGAATTATTTTAACATGATAGTATTAAAAATAATTTTTAAAAATTAAAAAAATTATATTAATACATTTTAATAAAATTAAAAATCCATCATGTTCCCGTACAATTCAACCAAATTGATAAGTTTTCACTACTCGATAGGCTGAAATCTTATCAAAGGTCGAAATCTTATCAAAGGTGATTTCCCTTATTAAAGGGACTTTGCCGAAATGAATACAGTATCTTTCATTTCATACAAGGAGGCTACAGCACTAAGTGAGCACATACAATTTTTCTCATACAAGGTTCCTCACTCCCCAGCAATCTGCAAGCAAAGTATATAGCCTTTAGATGTTTACAATTTTAGTTCAAGTTTTGAAGAAGAAGACCAAAGGTAAGTGGACTTCTGCTCTCTTGTCTCTTTTAATAATAATAATAATTAAAAAGAAAAAAAAACAAACACAACACAACAGAGAAGTAGTAGAAGAAGAGAGAAGAAAACAAACAGAAAAAAACAAACCCATTGTCAACTTTCCCCTCTGCAACTCTCTCTTTTTCGTCTTAACTGCCCAAAGTCCAGATCTTTCTCCAGTCTCTCTCTCTCCCTCTGAGCCAAAGTCTGCAAATTTTTTCACTCTTCACTCTCACTCCCAGTCTCCCCAACATGAGCCATCAATCTTTTATAGTTTCTTGTTCTTGAATTATTAAAATCTCACAGTTCTCTTTACGTTGCCTTGCTTTGACCCCTTTCTTTCGAGGTTTCTATCTCGAAGCTCGAATCTTTATTGACCCAAATCTTGAAAACTCTCAATCTATACAATATCAAGGCCAAACGGTTTATTTTTTATTTATTAAAAAAAGTGGGTTTTGTTTTGTTTCTCAACAGGAAATGAGGGATGTTGTCGTGGCTAACAAGAATAGCAATGGCTTGTTGGAGACCGGGGAGGCAATATGCACGTATGAGCAAGGATGACATTTTAAATGATGATGATGATTCTACTACTGGCGACTCTCTTCTATGGTCTAGAGACCTTGAGAAACACTCTTTTGGAGAGTTCTCTTTTGCTGTGGTTCAAGCCAATGAGGTTATTGAAGATCATAGTCAAGTAGAGAGTGGCCGTGATGCTACTTTTATTGGTGTTTATGATGGTCATGGTGGACCTGATGCGTCTCGGTTCATATCTGACCATTTGTTCTTAAATCTCATGAGTGAGTTTTTTTTTCTTCTTTTTTTTGTTAATTTTCAGGTTTGTTCGTGGGCTTGGTTGTTGAGTTGAATTGACTTTTGTTGTATGATTAGTAGTTTTACGTGTGATGCTAATGTGAATGTGAATTGATTTTATATGCTTTAGAACAAGTTTGGGTTTTGTATGTTAGTTTTATTGGCTTTTTGGTGGAATTGATTGTAAGTATGGGGTTTGACTAGGTGAATCTGTTTACTTTTGTAGCTGGTGCTAATTTGAAGGAATTTGTACATCTCTTTGATACAATCTGATTGGATTCTCTATGAATTTAATTATTGTTTTCTTGTGAGTCGAATTGATTTCTTGTGAGTGATTGTTGCCAATGTCAACTACTTCTAGTGTTGCTGTTTTTACATTAGTTTGTGGTTAAGTTTAGTATTGTAAGGCAAACTCTTGAAGATCTATGGTAACTGGTAAGAGTGGTTTTCATTATGATGGTTATGTGGATTGATGCTTCTTCAGCCTGCTCTGTAGTTTTGTGCATGTCCGTTTCTCTGTTGGCTTGATTTGCTAGATGATGGTTGATTACCAAAATTGAACATAGTCCATTATGTGGTAGCTCGTCACCCATTATTTGTTTTTGGGAAAAGAATTACGGAAAAGGAAGTAAATAATGCTTTCAGTGTAGAAACTCTTACGACATGTATTCTATTTAATGCTTTTCCAGACAACATTCTCTATGTGATGAACCATAAGCAATTATTGCTTTGTAGGGCATGCCAGAGAAAGAGGAACCATCTCTGAAGAAATCCTTAGAAGTGCCGTCTCTTCAACTGAGGATGGGTTTCTTACTCTTGTCCGTAGGTCATGTGGAATAAAACCATTGATTGCAGCAGTTGGATCTTGTTGCTTGGTTGGAGTCATCTGGAGAGGGACATTATTTGTTGCTAATCTCGGTGATTCTCGAGCTGTAATTGGCTCTTTAGGTAGATCGAATAAGATAGTTGCCGAGCAGTTGACCAGTGATCATAATGCTAGTATGGAAGAGGTTAGACAAGAACTAAAATCCTTGCATCCAGATGATTCACATATTGTTGTTATGAAGCATGGAGTGTGGCGAATCAAAGGCATTATTCAGGTTTGCTTCTATTCTTATGATATTAACTGCCTTCTCACTTTGAAATTATGATGCATATTCACTGTCTCTTCAATTCATTTTCTCTTAAAGTTGTACTTCAATCTGGAAAATGCCCTGCTTCCTTAAGCAAGTGGATACAAATTTTGGTGTTTATAATTTTTCATTGTCTAGCTGAGGGTTTCACATTTTTTTACATAATGCAGAATAACATATTCTAGAAAAAAAGTCACCATATTTTAATTACCTAGGATTGCATTCATGAACAATTCTGATTCATGATTGCTTAACTAATGCTTCTGAAAAAGTTTGGAAAATGATATAGAGATACTGGCACAAATATAAGTTCGGAATTCTCATCTTTATCAAAATCCCTCCCTCCCTCCCTCCCTCTCGCTTCCTCTTTCAGTTTTCCAGCAATTCATTTATCTGGGATATTCAGATTCATACACGTGCAGCATTTTTTTTAAGATTCTGGGCTATATGGTTATTCCAAATGGATTGAATAGGAAAATTTCATAAGGCTCTGCAGGATATGGTTTATCTAGTAGATTTCTATGCCTCACTGTCTTTTCAGTGTTAAATATCCTTAACCTCTGTTGCATATGGAAAACTAATTCTAGAAGATTATGAGTCTTTATGTGCAATATGTCTAGTCACTTGTTACAGTTATGATTTTTTATTTTCTACATTTACCTAGTTCACGAAACTTCAAAGAGGAAAATTACCTGGTTAGCTGATGTTTACCAGTGGAGGTTTGCTGCCTGGAAGCATCCTCATAATGAGACAATCTGAATCTGAATATGGTAGCCCCTTTTTCTGGAATTCCCCCTTCCGGGGAGCTGTAGAATAAAAGAGCAGTATCAGATTTTCTTTTACCATTCACTATCATCTAAATGAAACTCAACCTTTCAGAGTAGTATATATGTTGCATGTGTACGTGTACCTTACGTGCTATGCTCATTCTGCAAGCTACTTAAGATAAGGGACCTTTTTTCCAAGATTCAAATTTATTTATCTTGAAGTTAATATCTTTTTTAGTTTCCTGTTTGTTTTTCTGTTTACCCCATGCATATCAGTCAATTTTCCCCAGTGTTAATTAGTTATATTTCCTTGTGGTTTCTCTTGTTGAATTGCGTAGGTATCTAGATCTATAGGTGATGCATACTTGAAGCGGCCTGAGTTTTCTCTTGATCCTTCTTTTCCACGATTTCACCTCCCTGAACCCATTCGTCGGCCTGTGCTAACATCGGAACCATCCATATACTCAAGGGTTTTACGACCCAATGATAAATTTGTCATATTTGCATCCGATGGGCTGTGGGAACACCTAACAAACCAGGAGGCAGTGGAGATTGTGTCCAAAAATCCACGAGCTGTATGTGTTCTCTTACTGCACCCAGTTTCTTTTTGGCCTTTTACTTCAAGACCCTGATATTTTGCTCCTATTTTCTTTAAATGTCAGGGAATTGCAAGGAGACTAGTAAGAGCAGCTCTAAATATGGCAGCTAGGAAGAGGGTGATGAGGTATGATGATCTTAAGAAGGTTGATAGGGGGGTCAGGCGTTTTTTTCATGATGATATAACAGTAGTTGTGATCTTTATAGACCATGAGTTGCTAGGAAATAGTACATCTGTGCCAGAGCTGTCAGTGCGAGGGTTTATGGACACTGTTGGACCATCAAACTTTAACTTTCTTCAAGGAGTTGACGCTAATGCCCGGTCCATCATCTAAACGAGCATCTGGGCACTTGAAATGGGCAGTCTAGTAGCCTAGTCAAAGGAGCAAACTTGGCAAGTTTCTGCTGTCAGTTCCCCTTTTTGTTTTTTTTTGCAACATCTTATATCTTATAGTGCTGGTCCCTCCCCCTTCTCTTTTCCAAGTTTTTGTGGGCCGTCGAGCCTGATTTCTTTCACTCTGATACTGTGCTCCATGTTGAAATTCTTACGAGGGGAAGTTACAGATTTTTGGGTTTGACATGTGGGCTCTGTATACACCTGAAGTTTGTACTATTCACACGCCATGATTCAATAAAAAAGTGTGTTCGTCTGGTTAATTTCTTTGCTTCTATTGATGTAGAAGTATGGCAACCTAATGGAGCAAAATGATTGGATTCGTATTGTTTCAAACCAATAGTAATGAATGATTATACGGCATGATCCGCGGACATAATTAAGAATGAAGTTAACAATTCTCCAAGCCTACCTTTTTACCATTCAACTAACAGTAACATTTAAGCTTCAAAACATTTCCATGCAAATTGAGTTCTGCCCAAAAATCACTCGTGCTGCAATGGCTCCATCTGGTATGGTTGTGTGGTTTTCGAGTCACTCCATGTACTGACAAGAAGCCAAGTGCCACTGAATATTTTTCTACAGGAATAGCTTTCATTTCAATTGCACAGGTAGATAAATCTAGCTAGCATCGCACTCTTGTTGAGCCTTGTATTGAGAGATGCTACAGAAACGCCCGTTCTCCATGCACCACTTTTGCCGGGTCTATCGCCATTAACATATAATCAACAAGCTGCTATATTCGAAGTTCCAGCAATTGATTTTTTTATGAAAAACGCAGAAACACTTCATAGTTCATAGTGACCAACAACAGCTGAGGACATTCGCTTTCTCAGAATAACAATTCCTTCTCCTCCTACCCTTGAGAAGACTTTAACATGTCATCAATAAAAACCCTGCTTGTTTTGTGTGTATTCACTCGAGCATTTGTTGGTACATTGACCAGAAAGTGAATAACAAAACAAACACAAATTCTCATCCACCAAAGGTAATCATGCAATGATGCAGAGAGAACATTTGAGTTGCAAGTACACATGTATATGAATATAAATACTGGTTTTATTTCATAAAATTTCTTAAAGAAACAATAAAGTAATGAATCCGAAATTAACCCAAACCAAATCATTTAGATTCCACAACTCTTCTACAAATCAAATAACAAAGTAAAAAATCAAATCTTGAAGTTTCCACTCGACCTCATTTTTTTTTTGTCCAGACTTTGACAGAGCAAAACACAAGATGAAAGAGCAAACGAGGTAACGAAATGCAGAAGATAATTTTGCAACCACTTGATTAGAAGCCTTTTGTACTACAAAGTGTATAAAGAATGTGTTTGACCAATAGCCTCTTGCTTTGCATGATTAGAAGCACTTCCTGTGGACAATTGATGGACCGGATTCATCATACTCTGCCTTTGCAATCCACATCTGCACTCAAAAGAAAGCAAGTTTCTCCAACCATATTAGAAAAGCACAGTCCAAAAGTGTCGTCCCTGATCATGAATTCAGATATAACTTCTAACTACTTAATGTCCATCTGAAGCTTCACTATTATTCTAGTAACTCCTTCCAATCATTGCAATTAAAATTTCATATTGTTAAGCATTTAACATATAATGATGCTAAACAATTCAACACAGGCATAACAATGAAGACATCAAAATGTGCAGAATCAGGTTTAAAGTCCGCTTCTGTTTACTGCCCAAATATATAAGAAATAGACACAGTACCTGCTGGAAGGTGCTGAGGGATGCCAAAATGGAGCCTCCTATCCAGACACTGTACTTCCTTTCTGGTGGTGCAACCACCTTAATCTTCATGCTACTGGGAGCCAATGCTGTAATTTCCTTGCTCATCCTATCAGCAATGCCTGGGAACATAGTAGAGCCACCACTGAGAACAATATTGCCATAGAGATCCTTCCTAATATCGACATCACACTTCATGATAGAATTGTATGTTGTTTCATGTATGCCAGCAGCTTCCATCCCTATCATGGATGGTTGGAAGAGGACCTCTGGACAACGGAATCTTTCAGCTCCAATGGTGATAACCTGCCCATCTGGAAGTTCATAGCTCTTCTCAACAGATGAGCTGGTCTTTGCTGTCTCCAGCTCTTGCTCATAATCAAGAGCAATGTAGGCTAGTTTCTCCTTCATGTCCCTTACAATTTCACGCTCTGCAGTGGTGGTGAAGGAGTAGCCACGTTCAGTCAAGATTTTCATTAGGGCATCAGTGAGATCACGGCCTGCCAGGTCAAGACGCAGAATGGCATGTGGGAGGGCATAGCCTTCATAGATGGGAACTGTATGACTCACACCATCTCCAGAGTCCAGAACAATACCTAGCCAAAACACATTGATAGTGAAAAATATCAGTTCATATCATTTATCTATATAATTAAGCGGTCCAGATGTAAATCACCAAGCTAGATATACTATATGCTTGTTGAAGAAACTTCTTTGGTTTTCGTTGTTAAAGGAACTTCTTTGGTTTTCATGATCATGATCCCAGCAGATATCATATAAAATTTCCAAAACGAACTGTGGTTGTGACAAAGGGTGAAATACGTTGTGCCAACTTACAAGTTAGAAATATTGAGGGCTTGACCAGTTCCAACACATTTCATTTTTTTCATGATCTAGATGTGTTTCTTTCCCAAATATTTTGTTTATCAATCAATTTGTACAGCTCCATTTTATTTTGAAAACTTGCAATGCAATAAGCCAATAACAACGTTTTAACATGCATGAATTTGAACAAAAAGCAGATACATAATGGATTGTATCACTTACCAGTTGTACGACCACTGGCATAAAGGGAAAGGACTGCCTGGATAGCAACGTACATTGCGGGAGTGTTGAAGGTCTCAAACATGATCTGGGTCATTTTCTCACGATTGGCTTTGGGGTTAAGAGGAGCTTCTGTAAGGAGAACCGGATGCTCTTCAGGAGCCACACGGAGCTCATTGTAGAAGGTGTGATGCCAAATCTTCTCCATATCATCCCAATTGCTAACAATACCATGCTCAATTGGGTATTTCAAAGTCAAAATACCTCTCTTTGATTGTGCCTCATCCCCAACATACGCATCCTTTTGACCCATACCAACCATCACACCGGTGTGGCGTGGGCGACCCACAATGCTAGGAAAAACAGCCCTTGGTGCATCATCTCCGGCAAACCCAGCCTAAAAAATTTCCAGCCCAAATCAGCAATCACTACCAATATCGCTTTAAGAATCGAATCTTTAAACTCCAAAATAGATCACAAATGAATCTAGCTTAATACCTTGACCATTCCGGTACCATTGTCGCAAACAAGAGGCTGAATATCTTCACTTTCTGCCATTTCCTCTCACCTGCCACATTAAAAATGCCAACTTTACATTAAAATGCTATAAAAATAGGGAATCACAACAATCTAATGTACTATTTTGACAAAAACAAATCCAAAAATAAAGCGAATTAAGAATATCCCATTTCCTTTTTACAAGCAACAATCAAAAACTGAATATTCATTCTGATAAAATCACATCAAAGATCAAGACCTTCGCAATGCTGAATTACAAAACTAAATTAGCCCACATTTAAAGATAAAGTCTTTTAATTGTTTGAATCGATAATGCTGGATTCTAAGCTAACCACAGATTAACAAAGAAAATAATGAAACTCAAATGAAATACCGTTTAGAAATCTGGATTCGATCTCTGTGTGGGCGTCTGTTCAAGGTACCCGCCCTCTAGTTTTAAAAAAGGGGAAGATGTGAAATGAAATTTCAGCCTCAAATGAAATTCATCTTAAATGAACCTCAAATTCTCTTTGAAATGATCTTGGCCGTTGGTTCTCAGTATCTGATCTACGGACCCCATGACGCGTCACGCTCACTGTGTAAACAGCTGGCTCACTTTCAGTTGTTTTGTTTGTATGGACGGATTTGCTCTTGGGATTGTTGTCATGCCTCCTCTAACCTTGGATCATAAAACAAGGGCATTTCGGGTATTGTAGGCCTTTAATTGTGGGTTTTTGTTAAAAAATTTTGACCACTCTCTCAAATCTCAATTTGACCGTTTCCTTGCTTATCTCATTTTGGTGTCTAATTTTCTTATCTTTTCACGGGTAGTTCGTTGATACAGTGGTTTTTTTTTTTAAAAAAAAATATTATGTTACAAAGTTTATTATTTTATATTTTTATTTTTCTTTATAGGTTAATATTAATAATAATTTTTTAAAATAAAAAAATATTATTTATTTATTTTTAAATAACTATTATTATATTGTCGAACACTATTGTAGCACAAAGGAGCAAATTAGTCTGTGAGAAAGGACTAAAAACCCCTAAAAAGAAAAAAGAAAAAAGAAAAGGCATTAATTGCCAACTCAGCATTCCGTTTCCAACTGTCTGGAGATCATGTCGGTCTGTGATTTCAGGTGGTGTCATGGCCATCATCACCTGTCTGTTACACCCTCGATTGTCGCCTTCAATGCAACGGAGTCGTCATTGACTAGAGGAATCAGTCAAGGATCTGACGGTTGACATTGTATCATGCTAAATGAAGCGTATGACGTGCCATGCATAACAAACACAACGTGGGACGGATTATTTGTGGCTGATCACTTTTGGATTAATCGACCGCTAATTGTGGTTCTATTTTCCTTTTTAATTTGAACAGGAGAAGATAAAAAAGCTACTGATTTTCCTTAGTTTTCTTCTTCTATTTTTAAAAAAGGGCAAATCCCTCTTCTTGTTTATTTTTTTTTCTAGTTATGGTAAAAAAAAACTTTTTTTTAAAAGGAGTTGTGTTCAATGTAAAAAGACGATCTTTAACCATCAGAAACCACTAGCTGATATCTTAAAATAGTTGTTAATAATAATTAAAAACATTTCATTATTCTCTACAATTCTGTTTTGTAATTGATGGTATTCTAGAATTCAATATGCTTAGAGATAAGATTTTTTAATGTTTGGATAGTAGGTAATTATATTTTCATGTTAATATCACATTCTCTAGAGTTTAAGAAGTTGATGATTTATGATAGAAGATCTAATTCTTGTAATTTTTTTTACGGGGTTTAATGACCCTTAGATGATAAAATCAGTAACTTTTAAGTAAAAGATTACAATAAACAAGATAATGAGCTTTAAATTACAAGAACAAGAGTGTTTATTCTTGTTTTAGATATGATAAATGCTCTGGTATTTAAAAGTATTAATGTCTAGATAATAGAAATTGTGAATTTTTTACCTGAGAGTTTAAGGAGATATTTGTTGCATCTAAACCTTGTTGATTTTGTCTGAATGAAGGGGTTGGAGAGTCTTTTTCTCGTGATAGCATTAATGAGGAATACATATCATTTGCACAACATGAATGAGGGACTCATATCCCTTACACAATATTAATAGAGATGGAAATATGGTATATCCTTAGAAAACTTTTATACATTTAAGGGTGTAGGGAGATGAATATCCTTAATATTAAATTTTTATGTTAAAAGTCATAATAACAAACAAACGAACCTTTATGACCCAACATGAAGTCTATAATGATCTCCAAACCTTTATCCTTTCACGTTTAGCATACTGTCAAGCCCAAAGATAATGAGTTTGACAGATTGTAAGACCCATTTCCAATTAGGCTCAGCGCGCAGCCAAGTCCAAGGGTGTTATTGTGCCTAGCCCACGGGCGATGGGTCTAGCAGCTTGCTAGACTCATGCTTACCTGAGCTCAGTATGTAGCTGATCTCAATGATGTTGAATCTAGCAACTCACCAAACTTATACCCACTCAGGCTCATCACGTAGCTCAATCTAAGGATATTGAGTCTGACAGCTCGCTAGACTCCTTCCCGCTTAGGATCAGCATGTTGTTGAACCCAAGAACGTTGGATTTGACAGCTCATCAAACCCATGTCTTTTTGAGCTTAGCACGTAGTCGAACCCAAGAATGTTGAGTCTAATAGCTCACTAGACCCATGTCCACTTGAGTTTAGCACGTAGTTGAACTCAAGAATGTTGGTTTTGAAAGCTTGCTAGACTCAAGAATTTCAACCATTTTGATGGTTAGAATCATCATAATAGCGATCTTTTCTTTCTACGTCGGAATCCAGCGAATCTCCATATTCTCTCACAAGAAATGATTGAAAAATAAGGGAAATGAATTTTGATACCAAAATCATTTTTTGACAATTAATAGGATTGATAACTTATAAATTGAAAAAAAGGATGGGGGACCAAAATAAACTTTTGTATAAAATTCAAAGCCAACCTATTTTACCTACTCTTTTCACTTTGATCCTTAGTTTTTTTAATTCAACTTTCTTTTCCAAAAAAAAAAAATGTAATTTAGTGTTAATTTGGGTTTAAAAAACACTAAATTATGCAAAAACAAATCTCATGAACCAAATAAAAAATCTTTACCTAGAGAGAAAGCACAATGCATCTTCAATAGTAATATCACCACGGCTTAGTGTTTTTTTTTTTTTTTTAATAGAACAAACAAGCATCATTAAACGAGCAAGTGAGATCTGATGATTTGGATGCTTTGTACATGTGTATAATCGCCCTTTTCCAATCGATCTCATTATTGCAAGTATTTGGCCCCGCCATGAAAAACTACATCATCTTCTATTTCGAGCATGCTCACCTGTGATCCAGCTATCCGTTGCAGGAAGATTGAACTTTTTCTTGAAAGTTGACGACAGCAAACCTCTTTTTTTCCGCACATGGATTATGTTAAGAAATTAAGTGCTTTCATGTACCTTCTCCCGTGGCATGTTTGCATTTCCAGTTTTACTTGTGTACCTCCAAATCTACTCTATATTTATGTGATGCGAAGCTTAGAGGGTGTTTGTGATAAAATTATGGTTAGTTATTTTGGTGAAATCCATATAAAATATATATATATATTTTTATTTCTATGAAATATAATTTTTACTTTGAAAAGATTGTAAATCAAATACACATCTAGAGCTCACGAGTAACCTCATAACCCGATACAGCATGATATTATATGATTGTGATTGTTTTTTAAAGTTATTTTTACTTGAAAATGTATCAAAATAATATATTTTTTATTTTTTAAAATAATTTTTTATACCAGCACATCAAAACGATCCGAAAACATAAAAAAAAATTAATTTTAAACAAAAAAAAAATATTATTTTTTACCCAACTCCCGTTTAATATTTAAAAGTATTCACTTTAGGGAGAATGCTATGATTTTTTGGGTTTAATTTACGAGATTTTAATAAATATTTTCATTTCTTTAGCAAGTGCCAGAGTTGTTAACTTTTATTGAAGGAGTCCTTCTCCATATACCTAGTTAACAATCCGAAAAAACCCTCAAAATCGTACCCTGCATGCAATGAGCACTCATAAATCCTGGGTTGTTTAGAAAAAGTAGATTAGTAATTACAATCGTTTAGTTTATTATGCAATTATATATATTAATACAAAATCTTAGCATATATATCGTAAGCTTACAATTGAGTTTTTAAAGAAAATCCTAGTATATATGTTGGAAATTTATTTAATTTACATTATTTAAATAAATTATAGGTAAATGAGAAATTAATCTTAAGAAATTCTTGGTTTTCCTATGAAAAAAATTATTAATTTTTTTATATTTAATTCTTGATTTACAATGATTAATTAAAAATTTATCATGATGGAATTGATTATTATTAATTCTTTAATATTTTAACTTTTAAAATTCACTTAAAAAACAGGGGGGTGAATGAAGAGTTTTCAACTTGAATTTTTCAGATCTTTTCGTACTTTTTCTCACCTCTTTTTTGGTGTTTTAAATATTTTTTATGGTTTGGTTTTCTCTCTCAAATCTAGAGTTTAAATTCATACTTTGTTGAAAGATATTTGAGTTCTTTTATTTTGGTTCAAAGACTTTGTTTAGAAGTGTATTTAAACTAAGATGATGGTGTTGAAATCTTGAAAAACATATTGCAAACCATAGTTTTAAAACTCGACCCAGTGGGTTGACCCGAGATTGGAACCAGGCTGGGTTTAAAAAAAATAAGGGAAAGCAAAAACCCAGGGTGACTCGATCAAAAACCCAGGCTGATCGTACAAGACCTGATTAAAAACTCGGTTGCAACTTGTTAACTATTTTTTTAACAAAAATGACATCATTTTATTTTATATAAAAAAAATTAGAGGTCGACCCGGGATGACCTGATCAAAACCTGTGACCCGGGTCAAATTTAAAAACTATATTGCAAACATTCTAGTTGCACAAATGAGGAGTAATAAAGTTTTACGGACAAATGATTCATTCTTGACAACAACAAAAATTTGCATTCCTTAAAAGTGCTTCAACAAGTAAGTATCATTCTTTATTTTAATTTAAGCATTATTATTTCTATTATTAGTATACATGCTAGAACTTTAACATTCTTTTTATTATATTTATATCAAGAAGATGTTTGTCTTGAATTTTATTTTGCATGTTTATAAATTCAAAATTGTATGCATTAGAGGATTACCTTGAACAATTTTTTATGTTTTGCATGCTCTTGTTATGATAAACAAAACATCCTTATTTACTAGTGTAATATAATATAACATATTTTGAAAACAATCTTAAGGTTTTATTATTTATATTAGATTTTGTTTAGTTTATCTTGTGAGGGAAAAAATGACGATAATAATAATAATAATAATATAGAATGATTGTGAAAAAGCTTTTTAGCATCTTTAAATTTTAAGTTATAATTCAATTTTTTTTTAATTTGCTATATTCTCACATATAGACCTAATTTTAATTCTATATGCTTTAATCTACAACCTTTTGGTTTATTATGATTTTTTAATATTTGTTTTAAAAGTTTCTATAAATCTTTGTTTTAAAGTAATAATTTATCTTCTAAAATTGTTTTTTTTTTATGTATTTTGAATGTTTTGATGCATGTCATATATTTCATTTATTTATATTTTTCAAGTAAATTATTATTTTTCAAAAAGTGATTTATATTTTCAATAGTTTATGCTATCTTACTTATATGATCATGCCTTTTGCTTGACATGCTTAAATATTTTATAATGATATGATGCATGTTAAAAAAAACTTAAGCTTTTAATGTGTTGATTTTATCTTGCATAGTTTAAATATTTTTATTTATCAAGTTACTATATTACAAGTTTTATTTTTTTACACTACTTATTTATTATGAAGCTGAAATATTTATTTATAAATATTAGTGGCTATTTCTTTTATAATTAATATCATATTTTTAACTCGAGAATTGGTTTTTTCAATCAATATCACTTCGACAAGTACTATTTTGATAGTGAGGATTCCACCATCATCTTTTATGGTGTATAGTGAGAAATCAATGAATTGAACTTTAAATGGTGACAACATAAATGTTGATATATGTGCCCACCTCAAACTTAATTAAGTTCTTGTAGGAAAAAAAATGTTAAAGTTGTCAAATAATGAATTTGATTTTATTATTATGATAGATTTGAACATATAGAATCATAGTGGTTTTGTGCATAAAAAAATATATTTTGAATAGAATAAACAATACAAAATATGATGTGTGTATTTCAATCAAGAGTGCAAAGGCACTTTGAAAAGTTTTGGACAAAAAATTCAAGGTGGAAGTTGTCATTATAAAAAGGTTTATAATTAGTGAATTTCTAAATCTAAAAATGGCATCAAAGTTATCTGGTTAGATTTGTTCATGTATATGTTACTATTCATATATATATATATATATATGTTATGTGATGAACAATATGATATATATATAAAAAAGTTAGTGTGATGAACAATATGATATAAAAAGTTTTGTATAAAAAGATTGAATTTTGAACAGGATCATTTGTGACCTTTCCAGTCTTTCATAAGAACTTATTTAATGAAATTATTATTCATATGATACTATTTTCGTATACAGTATGATTCGTAAGTGAAATGATGATAATTGAACAAATCACAGTGAATAAAATATAACTCAGCAAAGCAACCCTATAAAGAAAATGATTGTTAAAGCCAAATACTAATATGGTTGATTACCTCGCTAATGAAGTTTTGAAATGAACATGTTTGTTGTTTTCAAAGTTAACCTGGCTAAACAATCCTCAACAATGTATTGGATGTTGTTGATATTAGAAAGAATTTAGTGTTTGATTTATTGTTGAGAAAAAAATAGTTTTAAGATAATTTTCTTTAAAGTGATATATTTATACTCTCTAAGAGTGGTGTATTTATAGGAAAGTGGTTTCTCTGTGATGGGCTCTTTAAAATGAATGTAATGATCAATATAATCAATGATGAGAACAATAATAAGATTGTCTTTTCTTTTTATTTGCTTGAGTCTTATGAAGTGTGACATGAAAGTTAGGTCATGTGAATTATAATTTTATAAAAAGATTAATAAACTATGAATTACCAAGTATGGTTTTTGAGAAAAATCATAAGTGTAAAATTTATATAAAATTAAAATTTAGAAAACCTTCTTTTCAAACAATTAAAAAAAAGTAGTGATGAAGCAATGATGAAAAAAATAAAAACTTAAAGTGGAAAAAATATTATATTATTTTTATAAATGATTTAACAAGGTATTTTTATACTTATCTACTTAGAAGCAATGATGAAACTCTTTGAATGTTTAAACATTACAAGAATGAAGTTCAAAATCAACTTAAAAAGAAAATAAATGCAATAAGAAGTGATAAATATGGAGAATACAAAGCATTATTTGGTGAATTTTATTTTCAAAATGATATTATGAACCAAATTACTCCTCCTTATTTACCATAATAAAATGATATTGTAGAATATAAGAACCGAACATTAAAAGAAATGATGAATAAAATGTTGATAAGTTTAGAGACACATTAGAACTTAAGGGATGCAATTCTAATTATTAATTACATACTTAACAAAATGCCACATAAGAAGTTAAAAAAGACATTATATAAATTATAGAAAGGTAAAAGACCTTTCTATAAATACCTCAAAGTATGAAATTGTCTTATGGAGGTAGCAATACTTAATCCTAGAAAAATAATGATAGAATCTAAAACTGTGGATTATGATGCATTTATTAGATATGAATACAATAGTAGTGTGTATTGACTTCTTGTAAACAAATCAAGTATTGAGGATATTCATCCTAATACTATTATAGAATTAAAAAATGCTATATTTTTTAAGGATGTGTTTCCATAGAAGAAAGCATGAGAAAATCATTCACTTAAAAGAACGATTGAGGTTATAACTCAAGTAATTATCACCAATAAAAAAATAATGAGGTTGATATTAGAAGGAGCAAAAGGGAAAAAACAACCAAAATATTTGGTTTTGGTTTTTTAACATACTTGTTAGAAAATAAATCTCAAACCTACTACAAGACAATGTCATGTTTAGAAGCTTTCTATTGGAAGAATGTAGTTAATAGTGAAATTAAATCCATTATAAATAATCATATATGAAAACTAGTGTATCTTCTTCCCGAAACTAAACCATTAGACCATAAGTGAATAATTAAAAGAAAAATAAAAGTTGATGGCACTATTAACAAATATAAAGCTAGAGTTGTTATTAAAAGTTTTAGACAACAAGAATATATGTTATATTTTGATATATATTCACTTGTATTAAGAATAATTTCTATACGGAATATTAATAGCTACTAAGAGCAGCAAATCATGAAAATGGAATTGGAGGAGCAAATCAGACTCACAATAAGTAAGGAGAAGGAGAGTAGGAGATGATGAATATTACAAGAAGTTTAAGAAACACTAACCTGATTTCTGTCGAAGCAGAGAGCAATGAGGAAGGAGATGGATTTTGCATGATTGGCTGGTAGGTTAGGGTTTTTTTGGAAGTATTTATATATTAATATAAATTTATAAATTTGGTTTGATTTTATTGATTTCACATGAGTTAAATCTAATTTTATTAATTTTTGTATTTTTAATTTAATTTTACAGGTTAGATATATGATTTTATGAGTGATTTTAACAACAATTCTTAATAGAAAAAATAAGTTAGCAGTTACTGAATATTTTTCACGTTAAAAAATCCAACCAATGACATAGCTTGGACTCATGAACTAGTGCAATTCTATAACCGAGGAGAAACTATTCCATGCAAGCAACTATAGGTTAAAAAAACACATTAACACGTGGCTTGCAGACAAACATAAGAGAATATCACTCAACAAAACAAATGTAAATCAAATTTTGCAGCACCAAAATGAAATTCTCTTATCTGGATTCTCTACTGTACTTAAAAACACACCAAACGCAACTGAGTTAACGCGGGTTCTGAGTTCTGATTCGCATTTCCACCACCAAACAGAATCATTCATACTTGCTAAACAATTCTCACCGAACATCAAGATTCTTTGTCACAAATACAAGAAATTGGTGCGTTTTTCAATGCTAAAAGCAATACAGAATCTTGGTTCATCAACAACAACAACCACAACCACAACAACAACAACAGGGTTTGTGGCATCTTTTTATAGATTGAAACCACCACATGCCACCACAACTAGTGCTTTTGTCTCAGTTTCTTCCAGCCTGTTATCCTATTATTCTCCAAGAACCAGACCCATAAAGCCTCTTCTGTTTTTGACTCGAAAGACTCGATCTTTGGAACCTGTTCGTGCTCAAACTCGGTCTGAGTCTAAGATGGATGGCACTTCTTCTTCTTCATCAGTTGCTGTTCATTCATCTGTGAGTTTCTTTTATTTGAGTTCTTGTTCTGTATTGTTGACATCCTGATACTCTTATTGAATTTGTAGATAAATTAGATAATTAGTTATGAATATTGGGCTGTTGGGGTTTATGATTGTCATTTTCTTGATTGTGTGGTAGAAATTTCTCTTTATTTATTCAGTCCATTTTTTTTTGGTCATCTTCATGCTTTAATTGAAGTTTTATCTTAGTTCTATGCCTCCATTGTTGTGGAATTTGATCATGTTTTACTTGTTTTCATTTATTGTAAATGTTGAGTTGCTTATTTGATCGACTTGGAAGCTACTTAATCTTGGTTGACACACAAGCTACGTCGAAGATACTTGAATGAAACAAATAAGAGGAACCTTATAACTAATCTCATATCACATAGTATTCTTTTTTGAACATCACTGATATATATTTTTTTTCTTATTCAAGTTTTGTCAGTGCTTGTATCCACAGCTAGGTTTAGAAAGAGACGGTGTGATTGTTGATGCCAGTGGTTTTTTACTTATCTTCCCTTTTTGTCTCATTCGAGACACTTGCATTCACATAATCCTGTATGGTGCTCATTGTTTTTCTTTTCCAATGCCCCCAACGTTGTTCTTTGCTGATGATAATCTGTTTTTCAGGGAAGTGTACGCAAGATCAATTTCTGTCAGTGGTGTGGTGGCCAGACAAAACATGATATACCTGATGGGGAGGAAAAGATGAGAGCTATTTGCACAGTTTGTGGGAAAATTACCTATCAAAACCCTAAAATGGTATGGTCATTCATTATTACAATCAAATATGTCATGTATGTTTCTGCTGTCTTGTCTGATTACATGTGTCATGTATGTTTCTTCTAAAATTGATTTTAGCATCCTGGTTCTCACCACAGCTGGTCAGGTAATGTGAAATGCATGAACTAGCTACCTTCATTTATTCTTTCGGCAACTATTAAAATACAAATCATGGGAGGACTTGCTGTGAAATAGAGATTGTATGCAAAAAAGATTTTTAGGGAGCATAAGCTGTTGGACTCTTCTGAGTCATCTAATAGTGGAATTGTGCGTGGATTATTTTTTTTTGATCAAAATGTAATTGCATAAATAGATCAAAAAATATGCATTGCTGGTAAACCAGCAAGTTTAGATAAGAATCGACAAAAGGATAACAAACTCCCTTAGCGAACTATACAACAAACCCCGAGAAAGGTCGATAACTAAAATACAGACAAATGTTATGAGGGGAACCAAAATTGACAAGGTTCCCAACCTAACACAAAGCAAAAAAAGTACAATGGGACGCCCTGAGAAACCACTGGCGCGTAGGATCAATAGTAGATCAGCTAAACATGACACAAGGCCTAGCAGCAGTGACAAATGTCCAAAGACCACAAGCTGAATAGAGGAACAGCAGAACAATGACATGAGAGCAATTAGAGTGAGAACATCCAAAGCAACCAAAAGCAGCCACTCGTAGCAATAAGGGCCACCCGATCCACAAGAAACCAAGTGGAAACCAGCCAAACCGAGAATATCTTTTACTGATGAAATAAATGCATACGTAGTATAGCATGCAAAACCTTGTTTTAAATGCGTGGATTATTTTAATTCTACTGGTTGTTTTAACGAGTACTGAAAACAAGGAAAACGTTGTAGGCATGAAGCCAAAAACCTTGCAATGTGTTTATATCAGTCTATTCTTGGTTTTCTCTCCAGTTTGTTTGATACTGCATTTTCAATGAAGGCAATGGAAATATTGTTATCTTTTGTAAATTGGTTTGAACAGGTGGTGGGATGCCTCATTGAGCATGATAACAAGGTCCTACTCTGCAAGCGAAACATCCAACCATCATTTGGCCTCTGGTATGCGTCTGAAATTGGAATTTTGGTACAGAATGGAACCACTGCGTGCTTTTTCTAATATAAACTCTCAAATAGTGGTTAAAAAGAAAAAAAATGCATTTACTCCATATGGTACTTGGTCCTTTCTTCTTTGCATTTTAACTAGTTTTTCTTATCTTCATTATCCATGATGGATAACCCAGATAATTGTATTTTGCTGATGTAGGACCCTTCCTGCTGGCTACTTGGAAATTGGCGAGTCTGCTGCAGAAGGGGCAATCAGGGAAACCTGGGAGGAAGCACACGCAGAAGTGGAAGTGGTGTCACCCTTTGCCCATTTGGACATCCCTCTTATTGGCCAAGTAAGGGAGAGATGCCTCTCATTTCTCATTTTGATTTTTCTATGAACTTGCTTAAGGTTTTGAAGTTTGTTGTTGTTGTTTGGAGCAGACTTACATAATTTTCTTGGCAAAGCTGAGGAAGCCCCACTTCTCACCTGGTCCAGAGTCATTGGAGTGCCAACTTTTTTCGCTAGATGATATACCTTTTGATTCTTTGGCATTTTCATCGATGGCGGTTACTTTAAAGTTGGTAAGAGCCTGTTTTAGCAATATACAGTTTCTTCATTTACTTGCTTTTGTTAATCATATATATAATCTCCTGTTGTTGCAGTACATTGAAGATGTTAAAGCTGGAAGTCGAAAATTTCACTACGGCACAATTAACAAAAGGTACTTTACAATGCATTTTTTGTATTAGAAGCTCAAGTGAACTCCTGTGAGAATGGATAATCCACTTCTAATCTCAAAACCAGACAGCTTTGGATTGTCTATTGTCTCAATAAAATGCGTTGGCTATTTGACTTATTTTTTGCCATTTTGCTCTGTTGTAAATGGTTTTGCGAAAGGAAATGACCATTTGATAAAAGTAGTGTTCATTTCAGTCTCAGAGGTGTCTATTTTGAATTGTTATGATGGTGGTGGTTGTGGTATTGGAGGCAGGCAGGTGCTTGCGGGCAGTTTTAGGTGACTGCCAGTGCTTCTACCTTTTCCAATGTTTACGAAAGAAAAGAAATAATTGAATAACAGAACACCTTTCTTTCTTTCTGCTGTCATGATAAAATTTGGCTGCTGATCTTGAGCTTGGGAATGAGGCTGAATTTAACATGACCAACTTCTTTTTCGCAAAATTAGCACCAAAAGTGAATCCTTTTCTTTTCAGTTCGCTGTAATTCACATTGATTCACTCCCTACACCTTTACTATTCCCTCAATTTTGAAGGCGGTGTTTGCTTGGCGCTGTAGGATTTTGTTCCAATAGGTGGCTGTGGCTATTTGTTCCAACAGCTGTGGCTTTCACGGGGTGGAATTTCCCTTGAATTATTTTTTATATCATTCTTTATTGTCAGTGTTGTTAATATTCTAGGCCCATTTTTGTGATTTCTCCTAAATTTTCTTGTATTTATTTACCATTATAAAAGTTGATAAATGAAAAATAATTTTCAGTCAAAGAAAAATTTAACTTGGTTTTTAGAAAGGTGTTTTTCTTTTATTTTAGGTGGAAAACTCTTTCCAAAAATTACTAAAAAATTCAAAAATATCTTATTTTGAGTAGAAAAATATTAAGCTTGGTCTTCAATCTTTTAATTGCTATATATTTTGTTTTGATTTTTTTTTAATTTCATTCTTTAAAATTTGATTTTTATATTAATTTTGATATTTATTCATTTAATTATTATTTGTTTTTTTCTTATCTTGAATTTTTTTTATCTATCAATAGAGATTGTCTCTTTCTTTGTAGAATACTTGCTTGCTATGCAAAGCATGCTCATGTTTGTTGAAGTCTTTTCTGATACGTATTTGCAGGCCTGGCTCGAGCCCTTCTGATACCCATGCCTATACTCTCGATAATCATTTGCAGTCTTGAGAAACGGGGATCCGTTTTCCTTTTCACATGAGGTGTTTAATAGCTGGGATTGACCTTCTTTGATTTTTCAAATCCATGGCGGAAGCTGAGGATGGTGATGGGACCAGCATTCTGATGCATTGAAGCCATCGAAGACCATTGAGCGGATGAATTCTGTAACGACCGAGTGTGTGGAAGAGGCAGCCATTTCTCTGATGAGGCATTTCATCGTACAACTTGTGTTTCATTGTTAGCTTCACCCTACTTCGCATCCAAAATGTACAGAAATTTACTTCACTCTTTTGCATTGAATAAAGACCTGTTAGCGAGGCTTCCTCTGAGTTCTCATGTTTGAAAACACTTCGAACCTCATTTTATTTTTATAAATTGAAAATGATTATGAAATTGAAAAGTAATTTTATTTTTATAAATTGTTTTTTAAAAATAATTCGATGGAAATAGAAAAAAGATATTAATTTAAAAAATTTGAAAAACACACTCAATAAAGAATAATCAATGTTATAGGGGTGAGAAAAAATAGCTTAAAAAAAATTAAAAACCATGCGAGATAAATATTCTTGATTTGAATTTAATCAAGAAACTTAATTTTTAATTAATTTAATATTAAAAGATAAAATCATAAAGGATGAGATTAAACTTGATAGGACAATGAAATTGTAAAAAAAAACAAAAATTTAAAAATTTATCTAAAATAAAACAAATATTAATCAACTAAAAAACAAATTTGAAAGATAAAAAAAATAAAAAGAGTGAGATTAAAAAATAATTTTAAAAATGATTTAAAATATAAAATAGTAATAAAAGGATATGAATTGAATGTTATGGAAATTTTAAATGGCAAACATGAAATTTAAAATGAATAGAGAAGATGAAAAAAACAAAAAAAAAGGCTGCTGCACCAAACCGGAGGTAAGTTTTACACACATGATGCCCCATTGCAGTGAGGTGCTTAGACCTTTCAAACACTGATCAGCAGAATTGCTCGGGCAACTTTGTTGGCAATCATAAACTTTACAGCACAATGAATAGGTTGATGGCTTGCATAAAGGTGGATGATCGCCCGATCCTAGAGTACCATGAGCTTGGTTTGTAAAGGATCTGATAGTACAGGATCTTACATTGCAAACCAATTATGACAGAAATTCTTCCATTTTAGATTGAGTGAAGTCCGTCATTTATATTTGCAAATATGCATATAAACAATTCACACCAGCGTTGCTCTGCTCTTTTCATTCCTTGTCTTGGCTTTATCCATAATCTCCAAGCCAAATGAAAAAAAAAAGCAATAAAGAACATGGAAATAGAAAACTGAAAATCCAGTCCTTGTAACCACAGAAAATCTAGAAATTAAAGTCACACGATGGTCTTTAAAAATCATGGACCCTGTAGTGGTGAATCAACCTGGACAGCTTGAACATGCCAGTAATCAGCTTTCGTTTTCATAGCTATCAACATGAATTACCTAAAAACAAAAAGGAACATGGGGTTTTGCTTTATCTTCGTTTCACACAAGAAGCATTAAGATTGCCTAACATTACCTAAGTTACACAGCATAGCACCACAAAATCACCTAGCAATCTTAAGTCAACAAAGCTCTATATCAAAGTAAAACACACATATGCATTATTACCACACAATCACCTAGTAATCTTAAGTCACAAGCTCTATATCAAAGTCAAGAAACACATGACATCCAAAATGAAAACCCATTCAACGCAAAAGATGTCATCCAGTGGCGTGCAAACTGGAGAAAGTCAAGACACTTTCTAACAGCTACAACAGAGTACAGGACATAGTAGATGTGTCTAGGAGCTTTGACTATCAACGTCAGTAAAACTCAAAACTAAAACTAAAACTCCAAGATTATGGAACTAGTGTGCAAGAATGCCAAGTATTTATTGCCCTCGTCAACACAGAATGTCCAAAAAACTAAGTGCTCAACTAATAATAATAGCATAATACGGGGTGGCTATGCATCAACATTCACTGCTGTACCATCAACTAATTTTGACAAACTAGCAGATAAAAGCTTGAAATGCATAATGCAGGCAAGAACTTGAATCCCCCCAGACCCACAAATGAGGCATAAACTATAATCAACTACAGCATAACCAAAGGTAGTGACTACATAACAATAGACCTGGGTTGATATTCAAAACCTTTCTCACTGAATAAAATCCAAAATCTTAAATAATATATATAGTCATAGAGAGCCTAAGACAATTAAAAATCAAAATTATCAAAACAAGTTTGTTCAATTCATCACCATCGTGCCTAAAAAAGAACTCTAGAACAATTTACCATACGGGGCAAAAAGATATAAAGAGAGTAAATTATCGTAATCTTCACTCGCTCTTCTTCCTGAAGGAGCAACCCTCTGTAAGCTTGGCACGACCCCCTGTTGGCTGACACAACACTGTCTGGCAGTTCCCACAAACCACAACAGTTTGCGAGTGACTAAAAACAGTGGTTCTGCACACAACATATTCATTTAACTAAATAAATAAAAGCATCTACGATCCCTTTTCAAACCAAACAGCTAAGAAGGAATGCTTAAATTCATCAAGAAAAATATACAAAGGTCATGGCATGACTTACATGTTGAAGCAGCCCTGGCACTTCACATCCTGCAAGTTTTTACAAGAAAATATGATAAAAACATAATCAGAAGGGAAAATAATAGAAAGAAAGGCAGGAAAATGTATGGTATTTGTAATTACCATAAAAAAAGAGTTTGGGGACTGAACAAGACGCTTGAGCTTATGCTTCCTTTTCTCAAGCTCTGCTGGTGGGTTGAGCAAATCGATATCGTTTTGAAGAACCTTTCATTAACAAACAGATCAGTTAATGAGCGAAACAGATCATAACAGATAACGAGACCAATTCACATCAACTAACTCACCATTGGAAAATTTTATTTTATCTTCCAAACCGCTTCTTTCTTTCTTTTGCGGGAAGACGCCAACCTAGACTAGAAAGAAACCCTAGAGCGCCCGAGAAAGACAGGAAGTACATTTATGCAAAGGGCTGAATGGGGCTTATAAGCCGTTGATTTCGAGCAATGTCACATCCTGGCCTTTCATCTCGAAGGGTCTAGGGTAACATTAAAAACAGGGGTATAATCGTCCATTTGGTCAAACAAAAAAAAGTTGAAAATGCAAGGGATAATTAATTAACAGAACATTAAAGCGTGTAGATGTTTTACTGTTTGGACCGCTGTGTTTTTACTGTGGACAGTGATAATGTGCTGGCAAAATTGTCCTTGATCTGTGGTTATTTGGGGTTGGTTTTCAGCGTTGCCTTCAAAAATTTTACTGGCTTATTTGCCATTAAAAAATTGCTTGGGGATTTTTTTTTTAATTTTTTTTACAATAAAAATATGAATTTACCTTAGTAGGCAACAAAAATTAAAGCTGTTCATCAAAGAATTTATTGACTGTTTATAGTCTTCATCAAAGTCTAGGCAACAAAAATAAGTTTTTCATTTGAGGATATTTTTGTATTTTTATTCGGGTATCTAGTGTAATTATCAAGGTTATAGAAGAAAATTCTGGTATTTTCACATTGTTTATTATTTTTTAAAAGAAAAAAGCTACTGGCATATGCTCAAAAAAATCAGCGAATAAGTGATGTCTGCATCATTCTGGCGGCGCATAAGACACTACACAGTAACCAAAAACAATCTTTTTCCGTCTCTTTGGATGCACTGTCATATCCTCTTCAATGTGCATGATATATGATGTCTAAAGATGGTTAGATTGTTATCGATAATCATTTGATTTTATCCTTTTTTTTCTTGATGGGTAATGTACATAATTGTCTTTGTAGAAGTTTTTTATCTTTTTAATTAGCTCTTTAATTATAATTTCTCAACCTTCATTCTTTTAATTTCAACCTTTATTTGTTTAATTTCTTTTATAGAAGTTTATTTTTCAATTTAGTTCTTTAGTTGTAGGGATGTTAATAGGTACCCGTGGATTGGATTTCTTGATATCTATATCTTACATATTATCCATCGAGTAAGAAATTTTAATATTTATAAAATTATCTATCGGGTTAGGGGTATCTAATGAGAATCCATTATCTACTATCATTTATTAATCAATAAAAAATAAATAATTAATATATATATCTACACTAGATGTTGCTGATAACAAATGCCTGCCTTTTTGACATATTCTAACAGTCTGGATTCGAGACATTGCACAAGCCACAATATTATCGACACATTTGACTTCTCTCTGCGTTGAAAGCTGCTTTCATTAGCAAAGAAACAACTTGGCATGAAAAGCTTCTGCTTACAGATATGCAATCTGGAAAAAGAATGAAGATGGACCATTATGAACAAACTAACCATCAAGAAAATTCTGGTAATGAAATATTTCAAAGAATTCCATCTTCTAGTTTTCTTATTATTGTTTTCCATGATAGATAATTGTAGTATCCGTAGAGAGGGATTTTGAATCTTTATTCCCCGTACAGAACGATGAATTTCTGCAGAATCTCTGATGATCTTTACTGTTTAGTCTTTGATCATTTTCGCTACTGAGTCTATGATATTGATTGCCTTGTAGTAACGGGTACCATCTCATTGTCTTTTGACAGTTAATTACACTTTCTTTTTCCCACAGCCTTTGTTCATTCTGTCAGTAGAGGTGAGCAGAAGGCCAGCTGGGTCTAATTAACGAGAATAGTTCTCTGAAAATCTTGATATAAAATAGATTAATCTGAACTAAAAATCCTTAAATTTTAGCAACTGGAATGTATTAAACTCAACTAAAAGACTCAGTCTTGTTTGGTTAATTCAGTTGGTTTGGTTCTTTGATCTTTCCACCGTCTGAAATGATACCAAGCTTTCTTAAACACAGCAAGTCAGAACTCTTCATTCATTGTCCTAGCTCGTCAATAATCTCCCAATTAAATTAAGCAAGTATTTTTTTATTTTGAAAAATCCAATAATTATACTCAGAAAATCCACTAACTAAAGTTACATACTGGCTTGCCACTTAAAATCAAGGACGTGATAATGGTTAAACATCTTGGACAGCCTTCGACATGACAATCAGCTTAATTTCTATTTTAAAAAAATCACAGCAAATTTCTTTGAAATAGTATCTACAAATTACAAGCATAACACCGATCACCTGGATAATCATAGTTGGCCAAAAGGTTTCAATTCAGAGAACATATTCCTTCTAGTTTTCATGAATCTGCAGCTAGTTTTCCAGCGCTATATATGTACATGATTTGACGACTAAAAATAAAATAAAATTATTGAAGTGTTACTCTTTTTCGATAATCACTTCCTGGAACACGGCAACGTTATATCTATACACACGTACTTATATAATTGGTTAAAACCAAATCATACTGATGGACTTACGACATTCTGCTTCAAACCCTGGTATTTGATTCATCTCCCTGAGAGTCCCGAAAACGGAGAGAGTTGGCCGCCAACAAGAGAGTTGTCCCATTCATTGAAGGATGGAGGCATGGGTGGCCACATAAAAGCAGGTCTTTCAGCTGGCACTTCTGGTGGTGGCGCTTCCCCTGTAAGAACCTGCAAAACAGTTTTCATGGAGGGCCTATTTTTTGGGTTTGGATGGCAGCAGGCCAACCCCAGAATAAGCACACACTCCATCTCTTCCTTTATGAATATTCCATTCAATCTGGGGTCTGCACCTTCGAGGATTGTTCCCCTCCTGTAAAGTTCCCATAGCCCATGCACAATGTTACAAATGTAGTCATCCCGCTCAGCCTGCCCTCCAGGCTTCCTTCCACATGCAACTTCCAGAACAAGAACACCAAAAGCATAAACATCTGTTTCGGCCGTTGCCCTTCCTGTAAGAATACTCTCCGGAGCCATGTAGCCAGGTGTTCCTGCAAGCTCTTTTGTTGAGTGGTGAGTTTGTTCATTATGAATAATGGTGCGAGCCAAGCCGAAATCTCCGAGTTTTGCATTGAAATCTAAATCCAACATTACGTTACTGGCCTTTATGTCTCGGTGAAGTACCCTGTCCATACATCCATTATGCAGATAATCCAATGCCTGCGCCACTCCTGAAATCACACTCAGCCTTTTTCCCCAGCTCAGTGTTTCTTCCTGCGTGCCTGACTTTTCATCCCAAAATATATATTTATCCAGGCTACCATTAGGCAAGTACTCGTAAACCAAGAGGTATTCGCGCTTTTCGTGGCACCACCCGATCAGCTTAACAAGATTTCGGTGATGGATGTGGCCTATTGTAGTGACTTCTGCAATGAACTCTTGCTTTCCTTGGGTTGATTTCTTTGAGACTCTTTTGACAGCAACTTCCTTTTTTCCCAAGATTCCCTTGTAGACTGTCCCGAAGCCACCTTTCCCGAGCTTGTTTTTGGGGTTGAATTTGCCTGTTGCTTTGCTAAGTTCTTTGAATTTGAACTTCTTCGGAGCAGTTGAGAAGCCTAGGATTGCCTCTTCAATATTTGGACAAGTATTCTCCACCCTATTTCCTTCACATCCCCTTTTCCTGTACAAGAAAAAGGCGATACCAATACCAATCAACAGGATTAGCACTGATCCTACAGCAACCAAAATCCAAACCCTCCGCAACTTGGAATCTTTTACCTGAGAAATGTTAAACTCCCACGACCTTACACAATTTAATTGAGTGTTATTACTTGTTGAACCCGAAAATCCCACATATACCTTTTCTGGAAGATAGGCTGAGAGATCGAGAGGCTCAGAGAGAACTGGATTCTTCATGTCGTCACCGACAAAAACAATCAAATTCTTGCCGTCATATTGAACAACTACCTTGATATCCGTGGCCGCAGAAATATAAATACCTCTATCATTTAACGAAACCGATCTTTTTGAGTAGACACTGTTTATATCCAATCCAATATGGTTATCGTCGAGATCTTCTGGGAAGCTTTTTCTAGTGTCAAATTCTATCGCCACTGTCTTCGCTTCAGTGGTTCCATTTAACCTGGAATTTACAATCCCAAGCCATTGTCCATCGCTTCCACCTGGAACGTCAGGATCTCCCGTTAATATAAAGGCCAAGCCTTCACCACTTGAAGCTGTCATGTTTTTGACATTGAGTACGAAGGTCGTATTGAAATTTGCGTTCTTCCCCTTCTTGCTCCACAGCCTGAATGGCCGTCTGTACAGGGTCCTTCCAGCCCTGTTTTCCATGCTAGCTCCATTAGCATCTGGTGTGACTTGGATGGCGCCGAGGGCTATAGAAGAATTGTCACTCAAAATAAGTTCAGACTGATCTGAAATCGTGAAGTTTGAAAACTGAAAACCAAGGCTCTGTACTTGAGCAAGAGCCAAGACGACTAGGATTGCAGAAGTGGCTGCCAGGGGAAAGCGCATCTCGGCAATACTGTCGAATGAACTTTCTGGCAAGGTTAAATGATAATGAATGAGATAACAATTACACAGAAGATAGATTCTTATCAGCTTAAATTAAAAAAAAAAGTTTGGCAGAACTAATGACTTGTATTAGGGAGTGAATTTCCTTGCATTTTCTGATCTTATATTTTATTCCCTTTGAAAGCTTAGAATTGTAGTTATCACTATAGTGGAATTGAATATGAATAATGTCTGGTTGACTATTATGCAGGTTGTTGTCATCAAATGTATTGTCATTCCCTTTTTTTTTTTTTTTTTTTTTTTTTTTTTTTTTTTTTTTTTTTTTTTTCTTTGATATTTATGTCTGCTGGCTATTGCGGTTGTTGTAAAATGTAGTCATTTTGTGCCCTCCTTAATTAGTCTTGTAGTTGCATTAAACATAATCATTGGAGTAGTTTATAATTGTTTTCTCACGCAATCTTACATCTGCTCCTCCTGCTAGTTGCCCTTTGCAATTAATAAAGGGCCGTAAAATACATGAGATTTTACAGATTCTTTGAAGAGCAAGTCTAACGGTATATCTTGCTTACGCCTCTTTTTATCATTATTCAATAACCCAGCCAGGCAAGGCAAGTTATTGTCCCTTGCAACTACCATTACTAATTCCATAGTCAAATATGGAATCCATATTGCTTTTCTCATTGCAATTTCTTCTTGTACCTTTGTGTGCTTCTAGACTTCGTATGCCCTGGAAGGTGCAAGGAAACTTCATTGATACAGAGAGAGAAAAAAGCACCATTGACATTCATAAACATTCACAGATAAAATCTTGAATTTAGTGCTGAAGTGATTTCTTTGAAGACGAAACTTCTGTTCTTGGGAAAATTGAAGAGGTTTTTCTTTGCAGGCGGGTGTGGTTCGGTCGGTGGTTATGGTTACCACTTTCGGTGCATGATTGATTTCCGAGAAGCTGAAAAAAGGACAACTTCTGTACTTCGGCAGTCTTCCTCATAATAACGAGCCCATCTATTCCTTCGTCTGACCAAGTTACTATCACGCCCAACAAAAAAGACCATCCACGTAGTTGAAAAAAGAGAAGCATATACCCGAAAGTTTGGATTTTGATTCCATCCTCCAAGCAGGTAGGTATATACAGAAAGATCTATAAGACCATATTTTCAAAATTATTTTGAGTTCCATTCAATAGTCCCCAGTCCTTGTAAACGTGTGGAAGAATTGATGCATAGTAGGAGAAAAGATTGCACCAACTACGTAGGGTTTTGTCAAGCTCCCTTCCAAGGTTCTTCTTGGATACGATGTGCAGCATGACTTTGAATACCGTTACTTGATTTTCATGATATAATTTATATTATTTAAAATTTTAATATTATATTTAAAAAATAAATTGATTTCGGAGTAGGTTGGAATGTTCAACTTGGAATAATTTCGTCATCTTATAACAAGAAATTAACAATATTCACATGTCATCATGACAGATATATAGGATGAGAAGGTAATATTCACATGTCATCATGACACATATATAGGACGAGAAGGTACATGTTGCAAGAAGAATACAGGGTTTAAGTTTTGAAGAGAAGGTGTGAATTTAAATTAAGGGATGCTATAGGCTTTCAATATGGAATTGAGTATATCAAACTTGACTCAGTTAGATTCCGAAGCTCCCTTCATCCTTCCTTTTCTTTGATTAATTTTCATAGTTGAGAGGGATCAAAGAAGTTTCAATTTTGGCTTAAAAGACTCAGTCAGCTTAAATATTTTTAATTATCTGTTTTTGATTACATCAGAATCAAGTTCGAAGAATCTGTCAAGATAATAATAAAGATTTGCAACCAATGATTTCAATAAATTTAATTCATGGTCCATCACCAGTCCTTGTATGAATTGGCATATCCTTTGAAGTTCGGATTGATATATTCTTAAAATCCCCAAAAACACGGTTTATCTGTGTTGGAGGAAGGATTTTTTTGTTTTGAAACAACATTTTCCATGTTGTCTGTTGACTTTGGGTAGTTAATGTCAACATTTTTCGAGTCGCTTGGCAATTTCATCATGTCTATGTCTCTTCCTCTCCCTCTCCCTCTCCCTCTTTGTTTTTCCTTCTTAATGGAAATTGAACACATGGGATCATGAGTCAAGGCTGAATGCGTAGACACCGGTGGCGCGCTAGATATGAAGATTACAGGTCGTCAGCTGACGCGAAGATGACATACGGTGGCGCGTTTAACAGCACCATTGGGGGCTCCTTTATTTGGAGCCATTCTAAAATAAGCTTACGTCTGGCCTAAGACTAACAACTTGTTTTATTTCTTTTTAATGATAAAAGAATTATATGATACGCCCAGTTTTTGTGTCTCGGAATGAACTTTATTCACATTCACTATCTTGCTACGGTACATTCAAATATTAGGAAAAATAGTTATTTTTATAGAAAATAATGATGCTTCAAAATCAAATAGGATTATAAATGAGGTTATTTGATACTTGAATAGTAATTACACGTTTAAGTCAATATTTTTTTTTTCCAGAGCTCATGAAGTAGATAGTGGTGGTAAAAGACTTCACATCTATAAAATAATTTTTTTTGGTGGAGTTCAAGGGTTATTTGATGATAAAGTCAATGATTTTTAGTAAAATATTGTAATAAATGAGAAAATGAACTTTAAATTCTAACAACTAGTGTGTTTGTTTTTGTTTTTGTATGGTAAATACTTTGAGAATAAAAATACAAATACTTAAAGAATAGAAATTGTAAACCTTTTACCTAGATGGTTCATGAGGTATTTATAATCTCTAAACCTTGTCATTTCGATGGAGTAGAAGGGATGAAAAATTATTTTCTCCTAATAAAATTAATGAGGGATAAATATTCATTACACAATATTAGTAAGGAACAGATATTCCTTACACATCATTACTGAGATAGAAATATGGTAAGCATTTGGGAGAATTTTTATACACCTATAAATGTAGAAAGACAAAAATCCTTAATATGAGCGTTTCATGTTAAAAGTCTAAGGAGTTAATAAACGGAGCCTATGGACCTAACATGGGCCTATAAAGGCCTCTAGACCGATTAGCTTGGTGCGTATCCAAGCCTATAGGCGATGCGTCTAGCAGCTTGCTCGACTCACGTCCACTTGGACTCAACACGTGGCTAACCCAAGAATATTGGGTTTGGCAGCTCGTCAAGCCCATATTTATTTAGGCTTAACGCATGTTTGAACCCAAGGATGTTAGATCTGTTAGCTCGCCAGACTCATGTTCTTTTTGGGCTCAGCATGTGGTTGAACCCAAGTATGTTGGGTCTGGTAGCTCGTCAGACCCACATCTTATTGGACTCATCACGTGGCTAAAATTAAGGATATTGGACCTGACAACTCACCAGACCCACATTCCCTTGGACTCGGCTCGTGGTTGACCCAAAGATGTTAGGTCTGACAGCTTGCCAATCCCATGTTTGTTTGGGCTCAACATATTGTTGAGCCCAAGTATGTTGGGCCAGGAAATAAGCAAACCTGTGTCATCTAGGCTTGGCATTCTGCCAAGCATAAGGATGTTGGCATGGACGCAAGCCTCACTCACCTGTCAATGGGTTACCTCCTTATTAATGGACCTTTTTAAACAAGGGCTTAGGCTTTTTTACAATGCATAAAAAATATTGATTCATCAATTCCCCCTCAAGTCTTTATGCATTCCATGTTAAAAGATTTAAAAAAAAAACCTTTTGAGAGACAATTGATGAGATTCGTCTTGTCATCCCTATAAATTTGGTAGCTCCCTATATTGATTACAAATGCTATTAGGGGGGTTGTCGCAAATCTCTTTGAAAAAACCATTCAACAACGTGTAATTAAAGCAATAGGTGTTTAGCCTTCCTAGAGTTATGGGATGGAGCCACATATCTTTCATTTATCGGCAGGAATGAGAGGCGGTGGCTTATATAAACCCTCTTTTTTCTATGCCATAAGTTTTTTACTTTTGCTAAAAACTCTATCTAAACTTTCTGCAATAAAAGTCCTATAAGAGAAGATCAAGTTTCACTATCATATGAAAAAAAGTCTTTTCTAGGTAAACACAAAAAAATTCTATTTTGTTCTTCCTTTCACATTTTATTCTTATAAAAAATGTGTTCTAGAAAGGGTAAGAAGATTGTATTATCTGAGGGAGATTTCAGTTTCAAACTTGAAACTAAAATCATTCACTAGGGGTTAACTGCCATTAGAATAGGCCAAATACTAAAATGTGATTCTACTTAACCCTTCTCTATTAGGAGAGGGGACAAGATTATCCCAAAAAGGCTTCACACCTTAAGGGATAAGTAAGGTATAAGTAAGGTTACTTAGGGCTCTTTAGGATAAGGAATAAAGCACAATATCATATGATCAAGTGTGTTTTTGCTAACTCTAGACAACCAGAAGAATTTACGATAATGTTGCTTGAGATGGATGACCAGATTACCCAAGTCATTAGCAAAAAATTAGGGGTAATTTTATCATTATAAGAAATTCCTTTAGAAAAATGATTGAGAACCAAATAAGGCCTTACCCATCCGACCTAAATTTAACCCAATCAGGTTGACCTGAAATCCTTAGTTTGATCGTAAACTGAACAAAAAACCATTGGTTTGATCGAAAAAGAAACCAAAACGAAAATCAAAACTTAAAACGAATCAAGCTTGCTGAAAACACAAAATCTCAAAGGCTTTCGATCAAAACCGAGAAAAAACTAAGAACACGAAGAACAAATGAAGAACATGCCCAACAACATGAATCAAACAGACTAGTTACAAACAATCCAAGGAGATAGGCATGTTGGAAATCAATCACTAATCGATAATCTAGCTTTTATTCATATCGATTATCCATAAATCAACATGATTTAATCAAAATGAGTTTGGTTTGAAAAAACAAACCCTAGCATTAAAGGTTATTGATACAAATAAACCCTCGATTATTAATTAATCATATCATATGAAAATGCTAATGCAAAAATTAGGATTAAAATGGGTCTAAAACATGCAGCTAAGGGAATGTTCTTGTGAATAACATTGCCTAGAAATTTTCCAAGAAATCTAGAAAACACATTTTAAGCTCCAAAATCATGCTTTCTTGGTTCACACAAATCACACCACCACATTTACACATACTCAAATCAAAACAAGTAACAAAAAATTGTCAAACTAAAACAAAAAACAAACTCGAGAATTTAAAGCTCAAAACTGATATTTTAACATCCAATAGGCCTTAACCAAAACCATAATGGAAGAACCTGTATTAGCCAACAAAAAAAAAAAAAATCACAAACCTTACTGTCATATTTGGTAGATTTTAAAACAACTTTTTTCCCTCATCAAAATCAATCCAATAAATACCATCTAAGTATTTAGAAACATCAACAACCAACTCAAAGCAACATTTAAACAATAAAACAACTCTTTTTATGTATTAATTGAAACCAAAACCAAAACCAATACAACACCAAAAATGCTTAGAAACATCATCATACATGAACATGCTACAAATATGCCTCATGAACATCATCTACAAGATTAAATTAAGGTTTTTATTCTTTTTTTATTTTTCCAAACTTGCTACTTTCTCTCAAAGTTGAAGAAATCCTTGTACTAGGCTCTTGAACCTTCACATTTAGGGTTCCTCTTTTAAGATTTTTCTCCATTTTTTTCTCCCTATTTTTTTCTTTGCTCTTCTTTTCTGGATCTTCAGTGGGTATTTATAGGTTTTTACTAGGATTTCTTGATTGACTCGATCAAGGATTGATCATGATTGATGAATACTTGACCCTCCGATAGAATTTGGAGGGTTTTGGGTAGGTTTTAAAAGTTGGAAGCTCTGTACTTTGTTGGTGTTGCAATGATGATTTTGTAACAAACTTGGTTTTGGAGATTTTGGTGATTTTGCTAAACTTAGAGGCCAAATAGTTGTTTTCGGTCTTATGATCTTATGGAAATTATTTCCAACTAGTGATAAGAACCCATTTAAGAACTATCAAGTGTGAACATATAAAAAAATAGTGGTTTTTGTACAATGGGTATCACAGTTAAGGCAGATTGAGTTGATCACTTACGAGATTTTGCTGGAGCAACTACGATGCAAACATCATTGAAGATCTTGAAGTTGGTATAGGAGGTGCATAACTTTCATTTGGATCCAAACTTGCTCAATTTGAAGGCTTGTAACTTCATATTCATTCGTTTGAAGATGCCAACTCGATCGACCCAAAATTGTCCATAAAAATGTGTTTTGAATATAAACTACATGACATGTTGTCTAGGTTAAATACAAAAGATTAGGGTTTTTAATTTGTGATTTGTCTAAAATTAAATTTAGTTCCTAATCTCTTATTTTTTTTTTAATTTTCCATGTAATTGCCTTCAAATTTTCAATTACATACAATTTTATCCCTAATTAAACCAATGTTAGGTTTTGAAGTTTAACTCCCTTTTCAATTCAGTCATTGATTATCAATTTATGCTCTTCTTTCACCTTAATATTTTTGCTCTCCCCCGCCATCCTATTCATCTAAAACCTATATATCTTTCTTTTCATATTCTCTTCTTTCACCTTCTACAAATCTCCTCACCCTTCTCCTCTTTTCTTTCCTTTTCCTTTTCTTTTTATTTATTATCATCTTTTTTTTTAGTTGCTTAGAAAGGGGGTTTGCAATGTTCACATTATTCTCATATCCTCTCTTTAATTATCACTATGCTCATTAAATATTTTTTAGATTTTTTCCCTAATTCTAAAAAAATTGTTAACATGCAAAACGATAAATGAAAAGGTTGGAAATCATGAAATGATCGAGAATTAGCCTAATTACATCGAGAATACATTTTATTAAATTTTTTTATTTTTATGTTGTTTTTTTAAATTTGATCAAAATGGTGGCTCGAAATCGAGTTACTTTACAACATTGTGGTTATAGTGGCAATTTTAATTTATCAACGATATGGTTGCCAATAACAGTTTCACAACTACCATTATCAATAATTAAGTCAAACATGTTATTATTTATGGTGTATCCGTTGTGAGATAACTTATTTTGCTGTGAATCCTTCAAAATCTTTGGCATTAATAACATCTTCTAAAACACGTAGGCCTAAGCCTAGTCATCATATTTATACAGATCTTCCTCATCATCTATGTCAGGCTCACACAACTCGTCTTAAACTTTAGAATGTTCTTACACGTACTACCTCTTGATCATGTTGATTGATTTCTATATTCTATAATCACTGAAACGATGCCTTCCTTACTCCTATTTAAAGCATTAACCTATAATTAGTTTGATGTAGGGGTTGTTTTGCTTATTTGCTTCAACTTTCCTTCCTAGAGTTCTGTCAAACTTAATATCATTTTATTTGATAGGTGGTTATTATGATGTTTGAACTGCCTTTTCATTACCAGCAATATTGAATTTACTTACGTCGTTCTTGATCTCTTGGAAGGATCAAATTTGCTACCACTACTAACCATTTCTTTCAACAACATCTTAGCCTTCATTGCTGTATTCCTTGACTTTATAAGCATAATAATATCTGCACTCTAATCTTATCATAACATTCTAAATGGCCTCCACCTTTGCATCGTAAGGTGGGAAGATGATGATATTATCTTTATTCATCAAAGAGATCAACTTGCTTTGATACCAATGGACCAATTCAGGGTTTTTTAAGTTATAGGTTACAACTCTAAATTGTAAGTAAAATTTGTTTAATCTGTTATGAAATTCAATAACTTATAAAACTAACTTGAAAAATAACACACCAACAGCTAGCAAAACCAACCTAATCTATGTATGAAAAAAAAGAAAACTAAAATTAACTTAAAAAATAATTAAAAATTGAAAATAATAAAAAAATTAATAAACATCTTTTAAGCCTCATTTGAGAGGCTTCCCAATCTTAGCTAGTTATAGCTAGTCAATCTTTTATAAACCTGGGTTTGTAGAAACTATTGACAGTTACAACTATTTTTGTTAGATTGGCTATTTAGCATGTTTCACGAGCATTGTCATGTCTTTTTGGTATATAAACCCATTAGTTGTGCGTCATTAATATACCAAGCCAACTCTAGTTTCTTGTTCTTCCCATAAAATAAAATTTCAGAAATCATCTATGTTATGAGAAAAAGGTAGGTTGAAGGGATGTGATTAATGTTTTCTTAACGTAGCAAATAGCTTGCTCCGAGACAGGCTTCTGGAAATGGAATCGAAGCACATTTAAGTCTGAAGTTATGGAAAAGCAACCACTGTCGCAGACATTACATTCACGGTGTTAAATAATATTTATGTAGTCTTATTTAGTAAGGGTAGAATAATACTTTTAGTTTAATCTATAAATACTTTATTTGTATTTAGGTTAAGACTATGCACTCATAATATACAGATCATTCAGAATTCTAGCCTCCTTTTTTGTCTTTCATCTTAATTATTTTAACATGGTATCAGAGTTGGTTTTATGGAACGAGACTTAATCTCGAACACAACTTCGCAGATCCAACTCTACAGTGAGTTGGCTGGGGGTTTGCAGGGGCAGTGCTTCTGCAAAATTTTTTGGAGTGATATTTTATCTTCCGCTTCTGTTAAATTTGGTATTTCATCAGTTTCTGCAATTATTTTGCTATTTCTTCTTCCCTTCAGCTTCTTTAATTTAGTATTTGCGTTCAGTTTCTGTAAATTTATTTTGTGTTTTGGAGTAATCGTATAATTTTGAGAAGATATTTGTTTAGTTCTGTAATCTCTGTTCAGTTTTTGCAATTTGGTATTTTGTTTTCCGCTGCTTTTGCATTCTGGTTCTCCGTGATTGTTGATTATGGCTACTGAAAGAGATGATTCGCTTCAGTCTGTGAGTGTGAGGTTGGATGGGAAGAACTATTTGTATTGGAGCTATGTAATGAGAAATTTTCTTAAGGGTAAGAAGATGTGGGGATATGTTAGTGGAACTTATGTGGTACCTAAGAATACTGAAGAAGGTGATATTGCTTCGATAGATGCATGGGAAGCAAACAATGTAAAGACCATTACTTGGATCAATAATTATGTTGAACATTCTATAGGCACACAGTTGGCGAAGTATGAGACAGCAAAGGAGGTTTGGGATCATCTGCAACGGTTATTCACGCAATCAAATTTTGCAAAACAGTATCAGTTAGAGAATGACATACGAGCTCTTCACCAAAAGAATATGAGTATTCAAGAGTTCTATTCTGCCATGATAGATATTTGAGATCAATTAGCTCTTATAGAATCGGCAGAATTAAAGGCATGTAGTGCCTATATTGAGCGTAGAGAGCAGCAACGATTGGTACAGTTTTTAACAACACTTCACAGTGATTTCGAAGGACTTGAGGTTTAATTCTACATGGTTCTCCATTGCCTTCTGTTGACTCTGTTGTCAGTGAGTTATTGGCTGAAGAAATACATCTTCAATCTTATTCTGAAAAGGGAATCCTTTCTGCTTTAAATCCTTCGGTACTAGCAGTACCTTCTAAGCCATTCTCTAATAATTAGAACAAGTCCTACACAAGGGTTGACTTCGATGAGTGTAGTTTCTGTAAGCAGAAAGATCATTGGAAGGCTCAGTATCCTAAGTTGAGATATCAGAATCAAGCTTGAAAGTCTGGCAGCCAGTCATAATCTAATGCTCATAGACCACCTCAGGGTTATAAACCACCACACCACAATATCGCAACTGTAGCTTCCCTAGGCTCTATTACCGATCCTAATACTTTGACTGAGCAATTTCAGAAGTTTCTCTCCTTGTAGCCATAAGCAATGTCCGTTTTTTCTTCCATAGGTCAGTTGCCTCATAGTTCCTTAGGTATGTCACACTCTGAATAGGTCTTGGATTCTGGTGCTTCCTATCATATGTCTCCAGATTCTTCATCTTTTACCTTTGTGTCCCCTTTGTCCTCCATTCCTATTATGACTGTTGATGACACTCCTATGCCTCTAACAGGTGTTGGTTCTGTTGTCACACCTCACTTGTCTCTCCTTAGTTATGTTTTCTGGTTCTTTTTGTTGTGTACAGGATCTGCAGTCTGAGAAGCTGATTGGGACAGGCCGTAGGGAGAATGGACTATATATTTTTGATGAGTTAAAAATACCAGTTGCTGCTACTGCCGCTACTGCTACTACTACTGTTGATTTGTCTTCCTTTCGTTTGAGTCTTTCATCTTCTAGTTTTTATTTATGGCATTCCTGTCTAGGTCATGTTTTGTCTTCTCGTTTGAGATTTTTGGCATCCACAGTAGCTTTAGGAAATTTAAAAACTTATGACATTTCTGATTGTAGTGGATGTAAACTAGCAAAATTTTCTGCTTTACCTTTTAATCGAAGTATTTCTGTTTTTTCTTCACCATTTGATTTGGTTCATTCTGATGTATGAAGACCTTCTCCTGTTGCCACAAAAGGAGGGTCTCGATATTATGTCTTTTTTATTAGTGATCATACTCATTATTATTGGGTTTATTTAATGAAACATTGTTCTGAATTCTTTGAGATATATGCAGCTTTTCGAGCTCTTATCAAAAGTCAACATTTTGTTGTGATCAAATGCTTTAGGTGTGATTTGGGTGGGGAATACACCTCTAATAAATTTTTCCAATTGCTTGCCTTAGATGGAACCATCCACCAAACTTCATGTACAGATACTCCTGAGCAAAGTGGTGTTGCTGAAACAAAACATAGGCACATTGTTGAAACTGCTCGTTCTCTCTTGTTGTCTGCTTTTGTTCCTAATGAGTTTTGAGGAGAAGCTGTTCTTACTGTTATAATTTTGATTAATACGATTCCATCTTCTCATAGTTCGGGTCTATCTCCTTTTAAAAAGTTACATGGGTATGTCCCTGATTATTCGTCATTTAGAGTCTTTGGTTGTACTTGTTTCGTTCTTCATCCTCATGTAGAATGTAGTAAGCTATCCTCTCGATCCGCTATTTGTGTCTTTCTGGGTTATGGTAAAGGTAAAAAGGGGTATCGTTATTATGATCCAATAACTCAGAAACTTTATGTGTCTCGTCATGTTGTTTTCCTTGAGCATATACCTTTCTTTTCTATTCTATCCACTACTCATAGTCTGACTAAAACTGATCTTATTCATATAAATCCCTTTTCTGAGGATTCTGGTAATGATACCTCTCCCCATGTTCGATCAATTTGTACTCATAACTCTGCAGGTACTGGTACTTTACTCTCTGGCACACTTGAAGCTCCATTCTCATTTACAGCCCCTCAAGCTTCATCTGAGATTGTAGATCCACCTCCACGTCAGTCCATTCGCATTCTTAAGCCACAAAACTACTAGATTTTGTTTATTCTTATTATTCTTCATCATTTACTTCCTTTTTAACTTCTATTCATTGTCTCTTTGAGCCCTCTTCCTATAAAGAGGCAATTCTTGATCCGCTTTGGCAGCAAGTTCTGGATGAGGAGCTTTCTGCTTTGCATAAGACAGATACTTAGGATCTGGTTCCTCTACCTCCTGGTAAGAGTGTTATTGGTTGTCGTTGTGTGTATAAGATCAAGACTAATTCTGATGGGTCTATTGAGCAATGCAAAGCTAGGCTGATTGCAAAAGGATACTCTCAACAGTATGGTATGGACTATGAGAAGACATTTATCCCGGTTGCAAAAATGACTACTATTCATACTCTTATTGTTGTAGCTTCGATTCGTCAGTGGTATATTTCTTAGCTTGATGTTAAAAATGCCTTCTTGAATGAAGATCTTCAAGAAGAAGTTTATATGACACTCCCTCCTGGTATTTCACATGATTCTAGATATGTTTGTAAGCTTAAGAAAGCATTATATGGTCTCAAACAAGCACCCCGTGCTTGGTTTGAGAAATTCTTTATTGTGATCTCGTCTCTTGGCTTTGTTTCTAGCAGTCATGATTCTGCTCTTTTTATTAAGTGCACTGACGCAGGTCGTATCATTCTGTCTTTATATGTTGATGACATGATTATTACTGGTGATGACATTGATGGTATTTCAGTCTTGAAGACAGAGTTGGCTAGACGATTTAAAATGAAGGATTTGGGTTATCTTTGATATTTCCTGGGTATTGAGGTAGCATACTCACCTAAAGGTTACCTTCTTTCTTAGTCGAAATATGTTGTAGATATTTTTGAGCGGTCTAAACTTACTGATAACAAGACTGTAGATACTCCTATTGAGGTCAATGCGAGGTACTCTTCTTCTGATGGTTTACCTTTGATAGATCCTATTTTATATCGCACTATTGTTGGGAGTTTGGTATATCTCACCATTACTCGTCCATATATTGCATATGATGTTCATGTTGTTAGTCAGTTTGTTGTTTCTCCTAAATCGCTCATCCTTTGGCAATGTTCTTCGTATTTTGCGATATCTTCAGGGTACAGTTTTTCAGAGTCTTTTACTTTCATCCACCTCTTCTTTGGAGTTACGTGTATACTCTGATGCTGATCATGGTAGTGATCCCATAGATCGTAAGTCTGTTACCGGGTTCTGTATCTTTTTAGGTGATTCTCTTATTTCTTGGAAGAGCAAGAAACAATCTATTGTTTCTCAATCATCCACCGAAGCAGAATATCATTCCATGACATCTACTACCAAAGAAATTGTTTGGTTATGTTGGTTACTTGCTGATATGAGAGTTTTTTTTTCTCATCCTACTCCTATGTATTGTGACAACTAGAGTTCTATTCAGATTGCTCACAACTTGGTTTTTCATGAGCGAACTAAGCACATTGAGATCGATTGTCATCTTACTCGTTATCATCTCAAGCATGGCACCATTGCTTTACCTTTTGTTCCTTCTTCCTTGCAGATTGTAGATTTATTTACTAAGGCGCATTCCATCTCTCGTTTTTGTTTTCTTGTTGGCAAACTCTCGATGCTTGTAGTTGCCGCATTGTGAGTTTGAGGGGAGATGTTAAATAATATTTATATAGTCTTATTTAGTAAGGGTAGAATAATACTTTCAGTTTAACCTATATATACTTTATTTGTATTTAGGTTAAGACTATGCACTCATAATATACAGATCATTCAGAATTCTAGCCTCCTTTTTTGTGTTTCATCTTAATTATTTTAACACACAGGAAGGAGGTTAGTTGTGAGAATACTTGACAAGTTATTTGTATTGCTATAAAACCGAGCTCACAATTTGTGGAAGAAAAATCTGCGATGGGTAGATCAAGCTTGAGACTGGTAATTTTTTATTTATTAATAAATTCTTTCCTCTCTCAAAGTTAAAAAAAAAAGAAGAAACTTTTTCTTGTCTACCTAGTAACATAACAACAAGATGGATTGCATAACTATGTTATAAGGAAGACTACTATTTTTTTGAGTGGTCTTTGGCAAATCATTTACCTTCCTCTGATTTCTGAAAATTTGGCTTCCAGTGAGAGAGCATTCTGACTCTTTTAAAGATGAAGGAAGAGCTAGTCATATGATAGCAGGACTTTCAGGAGATACTAGTAGAGCTGCTTCCCCTGAAAGAACCTGCAAAACAGTTCTCATTGAGGGCCTTTGGTGTGGGTTTGGATGGCAACAGGCTACCCCTAGAAGATGTAAACACTCCAATCCATCCTTTGCAAACTCCCTATTCAATTTGTGATCGGCTGCATCCAGGAGTCGTCCCATCCTGTGGAATTCCCATAGCCAATAAGAAATCCCATTGTTATAGTCGTTCTCCTCATCTAGATTTCCAGGCTTCTTTCCATAAACAACTTCCATCATGAGAACACCAAACACATAAAACAGTTGCCCTTCCGGTTGGAGAACTCTATGGTGCCATGTAACCACTCTTAATTTATTTAACTAAGTTAATCACTCCAATTACATACTTTTATTGATAAAATCAAGAAGAATTCAAGTAGAAAAATCACACAAATCCTTCCCCTCTCTTTGTTTCAAACCACTGGTAAAGAGAGAAAAATGAGTCATTTATAGTCTAATTTTTCTTGTATTTACACATTGGCCCTTATTACTTTTTATTTCTATTTTTATCCTACAATTCTTTTTTTTTTTAACTTAATTTACACCATAACACCTCCTTTTTTATTCTATCGTATCCCTTCAAAATATCTAAAATCCTTTTATTTAATCTATTCAATAATTTATTTATTTTGTTAGGATTATAATTTATCGGATTTTCACACTGACAGTGGTAATCCAAAATTCAAGTTTGACAAAACAAATGTTAAATGCTATAATTGTCAAAATATGTCATTATACTAGGGATTGCTGGAATCCAACTAGAAGGGTTGAGGAGAATGTCAATCTTGTTATAGAAGAATAGAAGAAGCCATTTTATTTCTAGTTCATGATGAACGAATACAAGCCAAAGAGAACATATAGTATCTATACAATGGTGCAAACAATCACATATGTGGAGATAGAGACGAGTTTATGGAGCTTGATGAATCAATTAAAGGTAGTAATGTCATATTCGTAGATCATTCATAGGTTTCCAACAAAGAAAATGGTATGATTATCATAAAATTAAAAAATAAAAGTCATTAGTTAATTGGTGATGTCTATTATCTCTTTACTATAAAAAGCAATATATTGAGTTTGGAACAATTATTAGAGAAGGGTTATGAGATTAGAAAGTAGATGATGGTGAGAAATTTAATCTTCTACCGGTTCTTGATGAATAAGAGGATAGCTATGAAAATCATGAAGAATAAGCTATACCTTCACAATTACAATGGTGTCATCTTTAACTTTGTATTCTTCTTCTTTTAGTAGAAGTTCAAGTAGTGGTAGCCCATCGAGTCCACCAAGAAGGATTAGTAGTCTTGATGAGCTATATAAGGTAACTACTCCTATTGATAATGACGTAACACTATTTTCACCTTGATTTATGTGATTCTATAGTGTTTCAAGAAACAATAAAGGATGCAAAATGGAGAATTGATATGGATGAAGAGATTGCATCAATCAAGAAGAATGACATATAGAAATTGGTTCCTAGAACAAATGGGAAAAAACCAATAGGTGTCAAGTGGATCTACAAAGAATAGAAGAATGCAAAAGAAGAGGTGGAGAGATACAAGGCAAGGTTAGTGGAAAAAGGCAATAATTAAAAGCATGAAATTGACTATGATGAGGTTTTTGCTCCCGTTGCTAGATTGAAGACTATTTAATTAACCATTGCCACAAATGCTCAACATGGATGAAGAATCTATCAAATGAATGTCAAATTAGCTTTTCTTAATGGTTTTCTTGAGGAGGGGATCTACATTGAGCAACCCATGGGTTATGAAGTGAAGTGATATGAATACAAGGTATTAAAGTTAAACAAAACCTTGTATGGATTGAAGCAAGCCCCAAGGGCTTGATATAATTGTATTAATGGCTATTTATTAAAGAATAGATTTTTCAAATGCCCCCATGAATATGTTATCTATGTAAAGATCAAAGAGAGTGGTGATACTCTTATTGTATGTTTGTGTATGGATAACTTAATCTTTATAGGAAATAGTCTAAAGATGTTTGGAGACTTTAAACAAGTAATGATCAAAGAGTTTGAGATGACGGATATTGGTCTTATGACATACTACTAAAGGATTAAGATCAAACAAGGAGATGATAAAATCTTCATAAACCAAGAAAAGTTTGCAAAGGAGATTCTCAAGAAGTTCAAGATGAAGGATTATACAAAAGTGAATACTCTAGTTGAGTGTGAAGTGAAGACGTTAAAGGATGATGAAGGGGAAAAGATAAACTCTTCAACATTTAATAACCTAGTTGGGAGTTTAAGATATTTGACATGCACCCATCCATATATTCTTTTTTGGAGTAAGGATTGTGAGCATGTTTATGAAGACACCAATCATGACATATTTCAAAACTTTGAAGTGAATTTTTTAGTATATCAAAGGTATTGATGATTTTGGCTTGTTTTAAAGATACTCTAATAGCTTTGACCTTGTGGATTATGGTGATAGTGATTGGGCTGGAGATATGGATGATAGAAAGAACACTACTAGTTTTGTTTTCTACATCGGAGACATAATATTCATATAGAGTTAAAAAAAAAAACAATCTATATTCACTTTATCAACATGTGAACCTGAATATGTAGCTAGTACATCATGTGTATGTCATTCCATATAGTTAAGAAGATTATTGAAAGAATTTTGAATGTCACAAGAGAAGCCTATAAAGATTTATGTGAATAATTCATTAGCCATTGCCTTAGCTAAAAATCCAGTTTTTTTTATGATAGAAGTAAACACATTGACATATGATTTCATTACCTAAGAGATTGCATTACAAACAAAGAAGTTGAAGTCAAGTATGTAAAGACACAAGATCAAGTTGGGGATATTTTCACAAAGCCACTCAAATATAATGTTTTTACAAAGATAAGAGATTTGCTGGGAGTTATGAAGAATCAAGTTTAAGAGAGAGTGTTGAAAACTAAACTCGATTTCTGGTTTTTTTGAAGAATAGAGGAACCGGTAAACTGGTTAGATTAAATGAATTAGTCAACCGGTTAAAAAACGATCAACCGATTCAGTCAGCAGAATATAATTCTTATTTAGATTATGATTTTCTTGTATTAGTTTAAATTCCTCGATTGTCCAGGACTTTATAATTTTAAAAAAGGCTTTTAATTAAACATTATTAAGGCATTAGAAAAGAGAGAAATTAACTAAAAGAGCTTAGAGAGAAACACTTAATAAAAATATACCTTGCTCTTAATCTTTTTCTTGTTCTTGAGTTTTTGACTTTGCATTAATTTTTTTTTTGTAATAGTCAAAAGTTTAATTGAAAAAAAAATTACAAAAATAATAGCTTAACTTATACTAGATGAACAAGCAGAGGAAAGGAAATCATACAAACGGTCAATCTTTCTTTCTTTTATTTTTTGCAATATTATTTTAATCATATACGACACCAATCTTTCTTCCATCAGTTACTGTCAATATCTCCTTTATAACTTTTCCTAGTGTCAAATTCTACTGCAACAATCTTTGCTTGATATGCCCCATTAGTAGTCGCGTTTACGATACCAAGCCATCGCCCTTGTCTATTTTCTGGGAGACCAGAATCTGCAGTTAATATAAATGTGATACCTTCACCGCCTGGTTTTGTTTGAGGACTAATATCAAGTACAAAGGTGGAATTGAAAGTAGCTCTAACTCGACCTTCGCCTGCCCACAGCTTGAATTGCTTTCTGTACAAGGCACATCCGGAAAAAATGGCGATCGAATCTCCTTTAACATTAGGAGTAGCTTGGATGGCATTAAGAACTATAGCTGAATTGTGGCTGATGAAATCAGTCTTGCTGTCTTCATGGAATGTTGGATATCTAAAACTATGGCCTCCTACTTCAATGAACGCACAACTCAAAAGGGCTACTAGCAGCAAAAACTTAATTACCTGGGAAAGATTCACGATGGAGCACAATGCAATGGTTCTAATAGGATGCAGCATTGCAAAATCTGCCAAGATGGGGATGAGACGAACTTTCAAACTTCATGCACGGAAATTTCGAACTTCTGCCATATTTCCTAATCATAGGATTTGCATTAATGAAACGCAAGTTTCATTGCATGTTAAAGGACGGAGATCTACACTTACGACCTTCTCTTGACAAGATCAACAGGGAAATTGCATTGATATTGATTTCTTGATCTAATATCCACATAATTAGTAGAGCCAAATGGATCTTTTGGTAAAATTAATGAAAAAGGAAGATGATCTGGCTCGGCTAGGTTAGATCGATGCACTCGAAAGAGAGTTTAGCTTGTGCCTGGTCTTCCTACGTTGTCCTGTACCCTGGCAGTTCAATATCAATACTCCATTTTACCAAATGTAGTGACAGATTTGGTGGAAAGCATAAGATGTGGACACAATAGTTTGGTCATTATGTTTCACCAAACTTAATTAGCAGATCAGTAATTATGATTCATGAAGATGCCTCGTCTGAATGATAGCATTAAGGAAAACGCCTTGTATCTTATCAAACCAAATCAGTATCCTAATCAAGCTGTTGAGCAATTCGAGCTGCTGAGTTTGCTGATTCAAAAGTCCAAACTCTGTTGTCCTGTACTATTGAGCTGCCATTCAGTGGAAATAACTAAAGATCGCAATGGATGGTTAAGAAACGAGAAGCTAGAAAAATTGGCCCCTAGGATACCATGATAAAGAGACTTAGACGACAGCATATTTTGAATGACAGTAGCATAATTTATATAGATAGAATAGAGCTGACTGAGTTTTGGAGCTAAACAGCTTGCATTGGAATGAGTTGATTTGAAGAGTAAGTGTGGAAAATATGTTTACTGATCACTAAGAAAGAATTAAACTTCAATTTTCATAAACCTAACTGCTGTATGCGGCCCTGTTTCTTTGCTCAACTAAGGATTTTAACATGTCTGTCTGTCTCTCTTAGCTGCAATTTTTTTTGTTGTAATCAGAAAAATAAATATCACATTTGATTTTTGTTTGAAAGGCTAACAATTTTTTAATGTTTCGCTTAAACAATGACTCTTAATATATAATTATGTATTATTGAATATCTTTAATTTTTAATAATCTTAAAATAAATAAAATAGTTTTAAAATTGTTATGTACTAAGAATAGTACAATAATGACTAAAAAAATGTTGCATGATTATAAATTTTACAATTGGTGAGTAAATAGTCTAATTACATATTAATTAGGAATACACAATAGAAGCTAATGAAGCTAATGAGACATGTACAGAGTGGTTAATGACTCTGAGCCTCTGAATTGGATCATTAGGTTTTAAGAGTTCATTCCTGATAAATAAGTGATCGATTGGTTTGCTTAGTATCACCAAGCGGTCGATCGGTTCATTTGGTATCGTCAAGTGGTCGACTAGTTCATGCAAAATTCTAGTTTTGACAGTTTTTAAACTTATTGAATTCTTAGAACTAATTTATCAATCTTTTTAAAATACATGTAGAGTAAAATGTGTGCACTTATTTTAATTGGTGCTATCAAGTAAGTGTTGATCTTTGGGTCACATATTAATATTTATATATTATGATGATAATGATTAAATAAAAATGGATTAATGATATGCTTGGGTTGAAATTATGTTTAAATAGATTTATACAAAGATCATCAATAAGCATGAAGAATTAAATGAAGAAATAAATCAAAATGTCCATGATACAAAATAAGTGAAGACTTAGTTCTTAAGAATTCATTTTAGTGCTTGACATGTAAATCTTTATATCTTACTTAATAATATAAATTAAAATGAATTCACACACTTTACATTGTATGCATTAAAAGATTGATATGCATTTAGTTGCTTTAAGATTCATTAGGTTTAAAACTGTTAAAGATGGATTTTAATTTGAACCGATCAACCACTTTGCCATACCAAGTGAATCGATCGACTGCTTGTTCATCAGAGATAAACACTTGAGAATCTACAGGAATTAGTCGACAGATTGGCTTGACCAATCTGAACCGGTTTACTGGTTTAAAATAATTATATATATATAAGTTGTTTTAATAGAAAAAATAACTTCAAATCATACTCATATTTATGCATTAAAACCTTCATATTCTTGCACATGCACAGGAGTATAAATTTCCATACTCTAAACACCTTTATACATTCTAATTGCTATTGAGTGAGCTACATAGATATAAGCTTTAATTGTATTATCTACACTTTGAGAGAGTGTTGCTACATTTCTAACAATTATAATCCTTCAAGAGTTTAAGTGAAAAACTCTTGGTCATTGGTGAGATACATCACCATGGTAAAAAATCTTGAAGTGGGTATTTCTCAAGTTGTGAAAAAAGGCTTGGTAATGATTTATCAAGGACATTGTAATTTTTGGCTTGAATTAGTAAAGAATACAATACTCAAGACCAGTTTAGTATAGGTGTGGATGTAGGCTTGTTGAACCACATTAAAAACTGAGTTTGCAATTTCTATCCTTATTCTCTTTACTTTAAGCATTTTAATTTTATTGTTGGTTAATTGTGTTTAATTGAGTTAATTGCAATATTTGTTATTATTAGTGGGACACTTAATTCACCCTTCTTAAGTGTTATTGTTGTATAAATCTTAGAACAACAATAAGATATAAAGATTTATACATTCAGCACTAAAAAAAATACTTAAAAACTAAGTCTTCACTTGCTTTGTATTTTGGACTTGTTGATTTATTTCTTCATTCAATTTTTCATGCTTGTTGATGTGATCTTCATATAAACTTGTTTAAACTTATTCTCAACCAAGTATATCATTAGCTCATTTTTTATTTAATTGTTATATTAAAAAATATATAAAAAATATTAATATGTTACCCAAAGGTCATCATAGTGTACTATGAGCGTCACAAACTATGTTAAATTTGTTCAAAATAAAAGTACGATGAAATAAGATAAGGAAAAGAACTTGTAAAAACAAATCCCATTTTCACGTGCCTATTTAGAAAGGATGAAATTGCAAAAAAAAAAAAAAAAGTTACGGGTTGTTTCAGTTTTTGTCAAGCATTAGTCATTTTTTCTTAAAATTTTATTGCTCATCACTTGGTAAAAAATGATATTTGCAATAAGCTTCTAAAAATTTCAACAACTCCATCTTGTTTAGATACACTTCCAAACAATATTAACAAACCAAAAGAATTTGTAACTCATATGCCCCTCTACTAAGATTGAACTTAGTTCTACTTTGGAAGGAAAACAAAGAGGAAACTTAGCTTAAAAAGAAGAGAGTATACTAAATATAGAGGGTTGAGTGCACGTGTTGGTTAAGCATGTACTACTTTGCTAAGATTTATTTTTCATTCTTCAACTTCTCATTATATAAATTAAAACAAAAATCTCTTTCCTTTTCTATGTGAGATAGAGGGTATTGAGTTTCACAAAAATATATCAATTAATGATTATTTAAAATCAATTCTTATTCATTTACTATTTATTTTAATCGTGTTAATGTTTCATGTTAATGAATTTTTATTGGAGAATAATTTTCAATAAATTTTTAATCCTAAAAATGCATGGAACTCATTTTAAATTTGACATCAGAATGCTTATTAATCATATTTTTAATAAAAAATTAAAAAAAAAACAATTTAATTAAATATTTCAATCGATTTAGAGTATATTTGACAGTGTGGTTGCGGTTGCTTTTCAAATAACTTTTCGTGCCGAAATGCATGCTAATGATGTTTTTTTATTTTTTAAAAATTATTTTTGACATCAGCACATCAAAATAATTCAAAACATACAAAACATATTAAATTTTAGCAACAAAAAAAAATTTCTTAAGAACGCGGTTTGCACTGCATTCCCAAACGGTTTTTAGTGGTGTTGACCGGCTAATCCTAACTTGTTTTTGATAATATTGGTTAATCCAAATCCAATATATGATTTCTTACTCCATCCTTTATTATTTAACTCAGGGTTTGAAATACAATGTTATTAATATCTTGTTTTAATTGGATGATGGTTTCTTGTACAATTTTGAAACTAGAACAAAATAAAGAAACTATCAAATATAAATGGTAAATATTTTTTATACAATTTGTAATAATTTCAAAACATAACATCAAAATGTCTTGTACTTAATAAAAATTCGATAAATTAAAGTTTACATTAATCAAAACTATGTGATTGGTTGATCGATAAATTGGACTTCAATATTATTATCAATAATAATCAGCAGTTAAACATGAGGACTTGAGAGCAAAGGGGAAAGAATCTTGACCGTTGTTAATAAGGGCGTCTGTGTGAGTGAGGGACCCTCTCTCCTCTCTTCTATAAAGTGTAAACGATAAAACTACTTAGTACCCACTCCCATCATTTTGTGTTCTCTTTCTTTTCTTTTTTTTTTTCTTTTTATCTTCCTCTGTCATTCCACTCTGGCAATCCTCGTCACCGCCCTGTTTTCCTCTTCCCTCTTACCGGCCACCTCTTCAACCAGTGCCCCGCACGTGCAAACATTACCTCCGTATACACGAAGATACTTACTTCTATTCCCATTCCTAACCTTCGTGTGGTGCAACGAATAGAAGTTGGAGAGAGAAAGAAGGGGTAAGAGAAAGACAAGGGGAGAGAGAGTGCTGTTGTGTTATTAAAGCATATCATAATAATAATTATAATTATAATTATAATTTAAAAAAAATTATTTTGTTGGTCTTATATTTGTTGTTGTTGATGTTGTTGTTGTTGTTGTATTTTTGGGTAGTTTTGCACTCTCTTTCTATAGTTTTATTGTATATGAAATCTGACCTTCAAAGATCACTACTTTCTACTTCTTTGAGCTGTATTTTTGCTAAGGCCTTTCTCTCTTTCAAGAACCAAATCTTTCTTTTCTTGCACCGATGAGGATTAGAAACAGAAAGGTTCCTTTGCCTCTTTCCTCTCTATCACCGATACCTCTCTCAGATCCCCAGCTTAGCCGGTCTCCGGTGGTGCAACTTCAATTACACAACATCCCACATCAAAATCTCTTTCAAGAACCTCAAAAGGATGAACACTTCGATCTTCAGCTGCCTTCTAATCAGCTAAATCAACCGATCGGAGGTGGAAGCAAAGGTCATGATGATTGCTCCCATGATGCTGGACCACAAGAAGAGAACAAGGTAAGCAGTTATAGTGGCTGTCAATTTGGTTGGTTAAAAAAAAAAGTTACCACAACACTTTTATCCAAGTTTAGTGGGGTGTTTATACATGAGGGTGCACTTCGCTTCAATGTGACTTGAAGAGTCAATTTTGTTGGATCTACTTTTTATATGGTCAATTTGCACCCATCAAGGTTACGTTATGATTTAGTATTATCCATATTTCTTGGGATTTTACTGTAGGTTTTGTTGCAAGAGGGTGATGAGATTAAGGGAGGAGAAGTAGGAGAGAAGAGTAATGATGCCAGGTAAGGAAGTAGTGAAAAAAGTTAAATCCATGTTCTTCTCTTCTTACATGAATTCTTGTATTGAAAAAGGTGAAAATAAGGAGACCTGTGAATTGAATTTTTTTTTTTTTGGCTACAGAAAAGAAAGTAAAAATACTGCAAGTGGAAATACTGTTTGTAAGTGTTTTTATATGAACTTTGGCTAGCCACCATACCTTCTTCCATCTAATCTAATCTAATCCATTTAGCCTCTCTATTTTGTCTAAACTAATATGCCCATGAGGTGCACGTTAGCATGGGTGGACGCAGCTGGTCCCCCCATCCACAGTATATGCATACACATCTTCCTCTATTTTGCACTCATTTTATTAACTGGTTTCTCTTTGTTTTTCTTATCGTTGTAAATTACGAAGATTTGGATTTCTGTGTTTGGTTTATTTTCAGGAAGGGAAGTTTCTTGAGCGAAGGAGTGCACGTCACAGTTCTTCAACAATCTTGTTCTTCCCATCAAGGTAGATATATAATTATGTTCGAAACCCATTTCAAAAGTACACAGAAAATTAATGAAAATTATTTTTAGTGTTCATGTTGTTGTTTGGTTGCACTATAGGAGTTGGGAGATGGGGTGAGGGAGACAGGGCATTTCCATTAAAGAAGAGAAGAGGGAGCTTTGAAAGGAGATCGAATGAGGAAAGGATAATGGATACAAGTAAGAAAATGAAAACCAAAATGAAGACAAAGATGGAAAAGAAATGTTTGCAACAGAATGGTGATACTGAAGAAGATGACAAGGAAACAAAAGAAGGTGCTAGTTCCAAAGTAAAAACGAAGGCTAGGGGTGGTGCACTATTGGAGGGATCACGGTGCAGTCGTGTTAATGGAAGAGGATGGAGGTGTTGCCAGCAAACCCTTGTGGGATACTCTCTTTGCGAACATCATTTGGGTAAAGGAAGGCTAAGAAGTATGAATAGTGTTCGAAGCCGATCTATTGCTACAACTGTACCGAAGAAGGACGAGTATGGGGCATTATCGAGTCCTTCATTATTATTGTCGCTGAAGAAAGAAGAGACCAAGGGGGATTCTTTGGATGATAAAGTTAGTGGTACTGCATATAATGAAGATGATAAGGAGAAGCCATTAATGATCTCAAGGAGGAAGATGAAGTTTGGTATGGTAAAAGCTCGATCAATAAGCAGCTTGTTGGGCCAACCAAACAATGCAATTGGAGTGGCTGAGGATAACGAGTAGGGAAGACCTTCAGATCGTGTCGGGTTCTACCTAATTAATGCTATATAGCAAGTTCCTTTTCTTTTTGAGAGTCTTGGTGAAGAACGGAAGGGTAAATGCTTTGTAACATCTTTTCTTTCTCTTGTAATGCTTTAATAATCGTTTTCTTTTTCTTTTTTACATTTTGTTTCTGAAACATTTTTTTATCTTTTTGTTTAATGCTTTTGTATGATCAGTGCTGGGCTTATGTATGTTAATGAAAATGAAGGAGGTCATATATATGGAGTTTATTTTCTGTATTAAGTGGGGAACGTACCACCTCAGAAGACCCTAGTTTACTTATTCTGTGCAGGTGTTGACCAAGAAAACCGGTATTGAAAATTGATCACGGAAACTATATTGGTTTTATTTGACTAGTTTTTTCGAAGATATAATGAAAATCAACTGGTGACTAAAAATAATTAAATTAAGAGATTAATTACAAATACATGTGGAACTCAAATCAATTCATAATTTTGCGTGAGTTTAGGGACTAAAACTAATCAAGTCAGGGGTCTATTTGAAAAAAAAAATGAAAGTCTAATGGTTGATAGGGTAAAATTGCATAACTTGAAAGCCAAAGAAAAAAGAGCAAAATGAAATCAAATTAAAGGACTTAAATCAAGGTTTTCAGGGGTGCAATTGCTAGAATTGAGAAGTTTTAGGGTTAAATGAGGATTCATATGCTTAAATTGGAAGGACAGGGATTTAATTGGAATTTTTCTAAAATCTTATTTAAAAACCCTAATTTTTAGGTTTTAAATGAACGACGCGTCCCTTAAACTTTAATGAATAAATGAGTGACACACCATCTGATCCACTTATCATCTCCTTCAGCCAAGAAGGCTGATCAAGTTGCCATTTTGAAACGAATGAATTTAGCATCTCTGACTACTTTTCAGGTTCCAACCACCACCACTCAACTTAGAAACATCTCCTCTATAAGAATCCTCTATCCTCATCACATGTTTGTACCTCATTCAGCTCAATGAACTCGACAACATCTTGTCATTGATCAGCCACCTTTGCAATGGCAAATTCAAGCTGATCGAGAGCTCACTTTCTAATAAATGAATGTGGAGTTTTAGACCTTTAAATCTAGTATGATTTGTTTCTAATGATAAATCTACATGCCCTCTACAAGGTTTAGGTAAATAAATATACATTTATGGCCTAATCTACACAATGATATTAACAAAGTATCAAGCCCAATCATCTATGATTGAAGAAAAACTCACCATGACAGAAAAGACTCCCAAGCTATTGTCCCATGTGTGATTTTGATTTACAAAAGTGCAAAGGAGGACTAGACACTACCTATTTTGGTAAAGAAGGTTTTGGAAGAGAAATAATAAGAATCTTCCCTAACAACCTTTTAGAAAAAACCACTATAGTTTTGAGATTTCTAATATTTTATTTTTGATCAAAATGTAAGTATGTATTAAGATCAAGCAACCATGCTGGAAGACCAGCGAGTATAAAATATACAGGAATTAAACATATATAAAATATACAGGAAGCAATAAGGGAATAGGCTCCTAAATAAACAGAAACAGAAACAACCAAGGGGAACATGCTCCCAAAGACAAGCCATGCAAGGCCTAACAACCCAGAGAAAGGGAGCGGTTAAGGGAGAAACCAAACAAGATTGCTGGTGTCAAAGTTAACCAACTAGCGTCTTAAGATTTCTAATATTAGTTTGCTTATAAAAGGGCATATGATCTTGAGCAGAGGGGGAGGTGGATTTTTAAAGAAGAAATTACAGAGAGAAAAGGGAGGAAACATAGAAAGATTAAGAGGAAAAACCCTAGAGTTGATTAAGAAAGAAGCTACAATAATTATGTGCTAAGTTGAGAAAGAAGGAAGGGAAAAAGTCAACGTCAATCCTAGATTGAAAATAAGCTATAATCTAGATGAATAAAGCAAATAATTTAGAGAAGGAATCAATAATCCCTTTACAAGGTATACCTTTAAACTTTGATAGGGGGTGTAGCTCAATGGTCACATCCACTCTCCCTCTTTCAATGCTTTATTGAATTATTGTTTAATTGTTGGTTAATACATTATGCTTTGGTTATTAATATTTTTGATAACTATGGTCATTAAGTGCATTTGTTCATATTTAAACTAATATAGATATATGTGTTCAAGTTTGGATTTAAGGCATACATTGTTGTTTTAAGGTTGTAATTTGATGTTATTAATGATGTTTAAATGGCAGTCCAACATGTTTTAATACTTTGTTTAGTAAGCAAATCTGTTTACTGATAAGGATCTACCTTAAATCCCTAAGATAATGATCTTCTTACTGAGGATGACATTTCTTAAACCTTAGATAGACTAACAAATAGAAACATGATTTAAAAGAAAACAATAAATCAAAAATATAGCTTACCATAGGTAGGGTGCATTATGGGTGATGCATCTTCCCCATGCATAATTAGTCTCATTACCTAGACTTTTATAGACTAGTAGATTTTCTATTAACCATAATATTAGGTGTCGGCTCATCAACTTTTCAAATCATGATTTCATGATTAATCCCAACACATCCAAAACACCCTTGATCTAGGAGGAAGATCTGTCATTTGACATTGTGCATGCCATGACAGGATGACGACTCCATTTGGGACATCTTTGGTTGGACTAAACTTTGTTGATTATTTATTTGTTATATGCCATTTATTTATTGGTCTAAGTGATTTAATTTTAGCATGTATTTTTTTTTACATATTATCCATGCATAAGTACATCGAATATGATTTATTCTTTCATGTGTTTTAATTTTGAGAGTATAAACTTGATTATCTGTTAGGTGAGGGATTATTGGTCTGCCTTATAACTTAGTCGGGGTTCAGATTCGTGAAACACCCAACTATGATTTAAGTGTTTACTTTGTAATGACAATCATGTTATACCCTAATCATTCCTTATAAACCCTTATACTGCCTTCATGAGAGGTAGTCACTATAGGAAGATCATAGACCCTTTTCGAGACCATGTAATAAACATACCCCTCATGTAATGATTATAACCTACCTTTATAATATTTGACTCCCTAATAATTCATTTTGTATTAAGGAAACAAAAACCTAAACCCGGGAGCTAAGACCATGACTTCCATAACCTTTTTTGAATATGAGCATAAATCTGAGATAATACAATCAACTAAAGGGAATTTCCCAAGGGCCAAGGCTAAAGAATTACCGCACATAACTAAAGTACAATGTTCTATAAATAGTATGGAGAAACTTGTGTCAATTATGAGTTATATGGGTGAGACTCTTTTTGAAAGGATACATGGAATGATTGCTCTTCTAATGAAGATTCTGGTATAAATTTCAATAGTCAAAGCCTTGTTGCATTTCTGGGACCTAAATTACATATGTTTCACCTTCAGAGACATTGACATGGCCCCTATTATTAAGGAGTACGCTCAGATTTTGAATTTCCTTAAGGTTTATTTTAGACAAAGAATTGGAGACACAACTGATGAAGTTGCTAAATTACTACACTTAGAGAAAATTGGTTGATGTAGAATAATTGATGAAAGTTTTTAAGTAGAAGCGTATTGAAGCTAGGTTAAAGACAAATAAAGATAAAGGGAAGTTAAAAGATGAAAGATACCAAACAGTTTTCTTTACCATCTCTGGGTTAGTGTTATTTCTATCAGAAGCTGCTGAGATTATTAGTGTTGAAGTCGCTAATGCTTTTATTGAATATGAGTGAACAAAGAGCAACCCCACTACAACTATCATAGTTGAGACTACTCTGTCATTGAACCATTATAGGTTACATGAAAGGGGTGCAATGTAATGTTTTTTTTCCTTTGTTGTTTATATGGGTGATAAGCCATTTAGAAACTCCGAGAGAGGTTTTCAATATTTTTTAGTAGTTCAACATGAGACTTTTAAAGCTTGTTGCAAGTAAAGATTGAATTAGCTTAGATGAAAGAGTATGGGTAGAAAAATATCAGGTTATCCCTTATAGTAATTTCATATGGAAAGCCTATAGGGTAGGAAACTCCTTTTATGTCATTAATTGCGGAGATAAAACATGAGTCTTGTTGATTGGACTATCTAGTTATATTAATTATCCACCTTCATTGGTTATTGGATAGTTTGGGGGAATTAAACATGTACCAAGAACCCAGGTTTTAGCTAAATATACTAGGTTGTTCAAGGATTTTGATTCTCTAGCCAAATTAGAAGTTATCAAACAAGATTAGAGCCAACTTGTATTGGTTCACAAAAGTGAAGAAGAGGTCTAATTCCTAATTAGTCCTAATTATTCAGTTTGGAAAAATGGTGGGTTATCTAGAGAATTTGATAGCTTTGAAGTATAATGCCCAATAACAGTTGATAAATCTAGACTATCTGTCATTGAAGAACCTAAAAGAAAAAGAATTAGCAATGAAGAGGAGTTGTAAGATGAATTGGATAAACTTAGAATTGAGCTAAGTCATAACAAGAGTCAATAGAAGTTTTTAGAAAATGAACTTGTTGACGAGGACATGATAGAGGTCCTTTTGAGCTAATAGCTAAGAAAAAGGCATGAAAAGATAGTTTTGTCAATGAATGACAAAATATAGACAAGAAATCTAAGGAGATTGCACAAGAGATCTAAGAGCATTTGAAAAAATAAAAGGTGATCAAGTACGATGATTTGGTGAACAAAATGTGATGATGGAAAAAAAAAACTAGTTACTCTAAAAAGGGTTTTCAAGGGCAAAACAAATGCTAACAAAGAAATGATTGCTTCTTTAAAAAAAGGAAAGAGATAGTGTTAGAAAGAGGTTGAAAGCTGAGAAAAAAAATAATAGGTTAGTTAATCTCAATATTGAAGAAGAGAAGATTAAGAGCTCAATATATGGATCAAGCTGATGATGAAAGAGAAATAAAAAAAAATAAATGAATCAGACATGAAGGAATACCAAGATAGAACAAATGCCCTAATAAAATGAGTCACCATGGTTTAATATGAGCTTGAAATACAAGAAGAGGAATTAAAAAGGTTGAGAGGGAAATATCTAGAGGTCGAGGAAGAGCTGAGTTAACTGCATAAATCTTTTCTCTGAATAAATCTCTCAATCTGAGTTAAAGAATGGCAAGAATGCATCAACATATTTGATATCCAAATGAACAGAAAGATAACTGAACATGATATTGAGCAAGAAAAACTGTAAAGGGCATCAACATATTTGATATCCATATTTGACATGTTAATTGATAGAGTGGCTCGAAAGGCAAATAAACTGCAAGTGTAGGCCTCTCTAATCAATAATAGTGTTAACAGATACTAGGAATACTTTAATGATGTTTCAGCCTTCGTTCAAAATGTAACCAATATGGGTATTGCTTTTGATGATGAATAGAGATGTATAGGAATCTTATCTCTCCACATGTTAAAAACAAAGATGTATAGGAATCTTACTCTTTTGTATTGTACTCTCTAACATGTATGGGATTTAACCGAGATGAAGATTAGGGAAAAGATCTCTTCAGATTCATCAAACTATGGATTTTACTCGTATTAAAAAAATAGGTCATGCATTAGCTCTTTAAACAGGCTAATTTATTTCTTTATGTGTATATATACTTTTATTTGTATTCATATATGAGCATACATGCATACATACTTTGGGGTTTTAAATGTTATTTGTGCATATATAGGTTGAAATATAGGTCCTTGCAAAATTCAAACCCATAGAATCTATAACACTAGACTTTGACGAAGAAACATGAAAGATAAGGAATATGCTCGTCATAATGCCTATTTTCAAGGGTAGTTGGATTCCTTGAAACTTATCATGGCTCGCATTACTAGTCCACTCGAGCAAACACTTAAAAATATCTCTTGTAAATGCCCATCTTATCGTCCTGTGACCTTTGCCCACGCTCAAGCTATAATCCAACTGCAATATGGTATTCTTGCAATTAACCATACCTGCGTCAGCCCCAACAACTATGGATGCATCTGTTAATGAGTCTCACAAGATAAAATACTTCGAGGATGTCAAGTATGATAAGATAAAAACATTAAAGGTAAGGGTGAGGGTCATTGAAGGTATTTTAGGATCTACCTGACAAACTCTCAGGATTTTCTAGAGGAGATGTCTTAGAGTGATAGAGTTTATAGAGCATATGACAAGGAGTAGTCAATTGTATTAGAGAACTATTTTTATCTATTTCCTTATTTTTTGAATGAATCTAATATTGAATATTTTCTTCTTAAAATGTAGGTGTTAGTAATTTAGGCTATTTTCACATTGTAGGATGAAGAGAGGTTGAATATCACCTTTCCAAAATATATGGACAATGATTTAAAATATATCCCACATCTTCGAATGACTAAAAAAAATTCAAGTTTTATTCTCATAATAGATGGATTAACATGTTTTTATAGGTCAATGTTATCAATCAATCTGCGTTATAAATACTCCTCTATGATTGAATTCAAACACTGATCATGGAAAAATCATATAAAAAATCCCCCTTTAAAAGATCACAAATTGAGAATATCTCTTGAATAATATCAAAAAATTTAACTCTTGTCACCTATTATCTAAGTTTTAGCATGCATATTTATATGCTCATTCATTCATTGACAAGCAGTAAAACATAGCTCGTCCTCGAAAGGTTAAACTTCCTTCGATCACTTTCAACACTAGACTTAGAACAAGAATGAAGAACAAAAAAAGTACACAATATATTTTCATGGCTTTTAGAATGCTAGATATACCATCAGGTTTTCACCCTCACCTAGTAGGTAGTACACAGCTAGAAGCCACAGTTAATGCTGAGTTTCTAAAAATATCACTTTATACTCAATTCCTAAAAGCTTTATATAGTCTATTAATGTTACCATAAAATCAACAAGTAATATTGACCTTTTACTCCAAATCCAACTAGAGAAGATGGTTTGAATAAAAAGTATAAGGAAGAAAAAAAGCCAAGAAATTCTCTTCCATTAAAGCACACCTAAGAGCATTTGAAGGAATAAATGATTCCACAAAGGCTTTAGAAATGCATCTAGTACAAGATGTAGTTATCTCGTGGAGGTTTAAAGTACTTGAAATCACCAAGTATATCAATGTTGGATATTCCAAAACCCACATGAGGATCTATTATAGTAAAATAACAAGATTAATTAAGGAAGATAAATTATTCATTCATTTTTTCTATGAAATTTTAAGTGGTGTAACACTTTCCTAGTATATGAGCCTAGATGGAAGTAAGACTAAACATTAAAAGGATCTAATAGATCCATTCATACATCAGTATAATTTCAAAAATGATGTGGCCCTTGACCAAATAAGCTTACAACTAATGAAGAAGAAGGCCAAGGAATCAATAAAAAAAAATATGATCAGCATTGACAAGAAACGACATCTCAGATCCAACCTGCTTTTCTAAAAAAGAGTCGGTCACTCTCTTCATCAACACTTTTGAGAGCTCGTTCTATAAGTACCTATTAGGAAACAAGTCTCAAGTTTTGTGGACATTGTATTTGTGGCTTAACAAGTGGAGTAGGCCATCAAGGCTAGAAGATAAAAGGAAGAAATTGAATAATTAGAAAAAAGAATGATATGCAAGTGCAACAAGTTTGATGATTACTCCTATTAGTCAAATAATTATAGAGATAATTGAAATACATCTTTTTTCCCCTAATTATCTTAAAATAAAACAAATAATTCTATCTAGCCATTGTATTTGCCATCATGTCCCACACATTATCCATCATATCATATGCCATTAAAAATACCAACCACAACCATGGTTAGCATATTCTCTCAAAACCCATAATTCCTATAATACCAAAACATTTAACCTTTTGATTGTAACCACAAACTGGCTGTTAAAATTCTTGACCTTACTATAATAATTAATCATGTAATCAAAACATAAATAGATACCAAGAGCAATTACCACCCATTTTCATGCCTTTAAAATAGTTACACCAATACATGATCAAGCAAGGAAAAATTTCTTTAATGCCTTATAGTCTAATACAACCACCTTACCTATACTAGTACAAGCCAAAGGAGAAATGTGATTACCATTTAGAAGCGATAATCCATAGTATTAAGACTTGTAATGCATTCATGAAATGAGTTGGTCTACTTATTAAACAATAGTGGATAGCTTTTAAAACTGACTCAAATTCACTTAATATAAAAACCAACCCCCTTCCAAATCATATGGACCAAAATAATAAGAGTGTGTGTGTGTGTGTGTGTCTATATATATATTGATATTTGAAGATGAATGATCAATCAAGACAAAACAATTATGAACATACCAATGACCACTTTGTTTTATATATTGAACATCATCAACTATGCTAACAACTCAAAAGCAATACAACATGCATTGCATATAAAATATTTCTGCAAATATCACCATTGTATGGGCATGATATCGATGCTTGTGAAGATTCCATCTAGAGGTTAAGACCTTGATAATGATTGATGTATTCATGTTTGAAAATGGTAAAGAAGTACAATAAATTAATATGGTAATTACTGAGAAGAATGAGTATGCTTCTTATCGATACCAATCTTGTAAAGATAAACCATCTAAGTTGATTTTAAAGAAGACAATGTCTCATAAGTATGATAATTATCAAGCACTCCCCCATGATTATATATATCATTTCCATATAGACCAGACCCTATGATCATAAAAACTTCTATGACTAAAATGAAAGAAGTGGACTGCTTAACTTGAGATGGATGATGATACACCCTAAAAGAGCTTGAAAAGCAAAAAAAAAAAAGGAATAAGATTGAATGTTCAACTGATAGAACGTAAGATGAAGAAACTGATGGATGAGAATGAGGCCACCAAGCTCCTCAAGATGATATAGTATGGTTGGTTAGTTAAGAAGAACCCAACCATAATCTCATTGCTTTCACTAATCTTGAGCTCAAAAGCACACCATAAGCATTATAAAATATCTTAAATGAAACCCATGTTCCTCGAGACATTACTTTCAAATCCATAAAGCATTTGGAAAGCAAAATTGAGACCACCAATTACTTGTCCTTTAAAGAAGATGAGTTGGGTCCGAAAGGTACTAGGCATAACAAGGCATTGTATATCACAATCAAGTGCAAGAACTATATGATTGCCAAAGTCTTTATTGATAATGACTCATTTCTGAATCTCCTTTAAAGTGTAGTTTTGAAAGGTTACTGATGGATGCATATACGAACTAATAAGATGATGTCTTAGGCTTATGATGGGACACAAAGGCAAGTTATTGGTGATATTGATATTGTTTGGAAATCAAGCCACAATAATTCCAAGTCGTTCTGCAGGTTACGAGAAAGGATACTGCTAACTCTTATCTTTGAGAATGGGTTACGAAAAAGGATGATCTATATAAAGTTAAAGAACACAGATCAATGTTTTGTCTTCGGTTTCAAACCTAATCAAAAGGACAACTAGAGGATGACAGAGTTGAAAAGAGGAAAGAGAATGGCTTGGATTGGAGGAAGCAAGGCTAATGATGAGAAAATGGATATTCCTCACATCCATAAGACCTTTCTTCACAATGCATACATCATCAATCCATTAGAAAAACATATAAGTTTGAATAAGTTGTTTTAAGATATGATAATGGGTATTCTTTTAGATGATGATGCTAAAAATATGGTGAAACTTCTCATACCTACCTTAATGAATGTCGAGATTCTAATTCTTCCACAGCTAACCATCAACACATTAAGCAAAGATATAGATATAGCCCAACTTATTTAGAAATGTCATGAAGTGAACGAACTCAACAATTGGTTCACCAAAGAAATCCATATTGTTTTTAAATAATTATCATTTGCTTTATTTTTGCATTCATCTTATGATGCTGGAAATAAAATTTTACTTGTTGATGTAAATAATTTATTCATTTAATATTAATAAAAGATCATGCAATTCATTTATTTGCACATATTATTTTTTCCCCCTCTTTTTTAGCATTGGAATATCTAAAATGACCATTATGTAAAAATAAAGGGAAAAGGGCCTAATTTTGTGTTTACCATGGATAGGAAGAGAGGGGTTAGCAAGACATGCATGGATTTTACAAATTAATTGAATAAAATGAGTGGCCTATAAAACAAAATCAAGAAGAGTTGGGGTTAGTAAATATAGACATTAAGGATAATGAAAAATAACTAAAGTTTGGGACATTGATCATTAAAGAAGAAAGAAGCAACTTTATAACTTTGGTAAAAGAATATACAAATTTATGTCCATGGTTTTATATGGATGTACCAGGGTTGGACACTAATATCGGCACACAAATTACCATTAATTCCAAATTACAAGCCAATGAAGCAGAAATTAAAAAGAACGATACCATATATTATGATCAAAGTAAAGGAAGATGTATGCAAGCATTGGGAAGCAAGATTATTAGAAGTGGTTGAATACCATCAGTGGGTATCAAATATTTTAACAATTCTAAACTAAAGATGAGAAGTTCAAAATGTGTGTAGATTTCAAATATATGAATAGAGCGAGCCCTAATGATGATTTTTTGCTACCTCATTATGATATACTTATGGACAAGACTGTCAAGAATTCCATATAATTATTCATTGATGAATTTCCAGGGTATAACCAAATTCAAATGGTGGAGAAAAACAATAAGAAAACCACTTTCATCACATTATGGAGAACCTTTTATTACAAAGATATGCCTTTCATGTTGAAGAATGTGAGGGCAACATATTAGTGAGTAGTGATGACTTTATTCCATAACATGATTAACAAAGAGATCGAAGTATATGTAGATGACATGGTCTACAAGTCAAGAAAGCAAGAATATTATGTCCAAATATTGAGAAAAGCTTTTTGAGAGGTTAAGGAAGTATAGGCTCAAGTTGAATCTATCAAAGTGCACATTTGGGTTGAAAACAAGAAAATTATTAGGGTTTATGGTGAGCCATATAGGTATTAAAATTGATCCCAACAAAGTTAAAGCAATATAGGATATGTTATATCCTAGGATAGAGAAGAAAGTACAAAGCTTTCTAGGGTATTTGAACTACAAAACTCAGTTCATCTCACAATTATCATTGACTTATAAGTTAATGTTCTGATTGTTTTGAAAGAATAATTCAAAGATGAAGACTATCAATGAGCATTTGAAAAGATAAGACAATATCCATAAAATCTATTTTTTCCCACCAATACCAGGAAAACCGTTAATCATGTACCTGACTAGAAAAAAATTGTTATAAGATGTCTTTTGGGTCAACATGATGAATATAGAAGGAAAGCATAAGAAATTTAATACTTGATCAAGAAGTTTGCTTATTGTAAATCTCAATACACTTTCATTGGAAATATTTGTTATGGCTGAAGATAGAGTTCATAAAACATTTAAGTAATACATGCTCTATTACACAATTTGGTTGATATCCAAAATGGATCTAATCAAGTATATCTTTGAAAACACAATTTATCCAATAAAATTGCTGGTAGAATTTGATATAGTTTACATGACTAGAAATCAGTGAATAAGAGTGCTATAATGAATCATTTAGCAGATAATACAATTGATGACCATTATAATGTAAATTCTTGAATAAAGGGATCATCATGACTAAAATAGAGAAGATTCAGATGAAGATACTATGACGGGTTAATAAACATTTATGGTAATAGTGTGGGTGCTATATTTATTTCACCAATAGATGGTTAGTACCTAGTGACTATCATATTATAGTTTGAATGCACTAATAACCTAGCAAAGTATAAGGCCATTTATCCACAGGCTTAAGGTTATTTTGGAAATGAAGTTAGAAAAGCTTAACGTATATGGTGATTCTCTATTGATAATCTGCTAGGTGAAATGGGAGTAATAAATAAAAGACGAGAAAATAAAAGTGTACCAGGAATATCTCATCTGAGTAGAGCAAAGAATCAGTTTATCGATGCACTTATCATATTAGCATAATTGATCCATATAGTTACGATGAAAAGGTATAACTTGTATCCATCAAGATAAAAAATCATTCTGCTTACTATTGTTCAGTTGATGAGGAAGTTGAAGGGAAACCTTAATACTATAAAATAAAATAGTTTATTATAAGTCGAGAATGTATGTCCAATATAAATAAGATTGACATAAAGACTCTATGAAAATTAGTAATGGACTGCTTTATAAATAAAGAGATACTATACAAAAGAGGATTCAATGAGATTTTATTGAGATGCTTAAATGAAAAAGAAATAAAGAAGGCTAATATAAATGTGTTTATGCTACACATGCTAATGTGCACATGATGATATGATAAATGCAAATGAGTGGATATTTCTAGACAATAATGGAGAAAGATTGCAATATGGGAATTAGATGTGATTGGCCTAATAAATCCAAAGGCAAGTAATGGACATAGAATCATCTTTGTGGCAATCGATTATTTCATAAAATAGGTTGAAACAACTTACAACGCCTATGTTATTTATAAACTAGTCTAAAGATTTATCGAGAGAGACATTATTTGTCATAAGTGATAGTGATTGAAACACTTAAAATTTTAATAGGAAGATGATTCAGGATTTATGCCAATAGTTGAAGATCAAACATCTTAATTCATCGCCTTATCATCTTAAAATAAATGGAGCGGTTTAAATGACGAACAATAATATAAAGAAAATTATGCATAAGATGGTCATCACCTATACAAGTAGGCATGTAATGCTTTCTTATGCATTGCATAGTTATTGAACTGTAGTGAAAACATCTATAAGACCAAAATTATACAGAATGAAGGTGGTGCTCTTTAAAGTAAAGATACCTTCTCTAAAGATACTAAAAGAAATAGAGTTAGAAAAGTGAGAATAGTCTATTATTTAGTATAAATAGTTGAACTTAATTAATAAGAACAAGTTACCGTAATTTATCATGGATATCTATATCAAAAGGGAATATTTACAACCTACAACAAGAACATATGTCCATTAGAATTTTATAAAAAAAAAAGATATTATCTATCCTTAATGAAAATTAAAGTAAATGGGAATTTAACTATGGTGGCTTATATTTAATCCAGAAGGTATTTACAAGAGGAGCTCTTATCTTATCAGTGATAGATGGGAAATGATTGTTATGAAGAAGTATTATGCTTGAGATTATACTTTTCTCATCCAATGCAAATACAAAAGTTAAAATTTGGCCAAATGTTATGTAAAATGTTTATTTTTATCATGTTCTTTCATTTTTTAATACAACTATTACTTTGACTTTTCACTTTAGATTTCAAAAATGCCCATGTTTATTGGTCCACTACATAACCAATGTTGACATTAGTTGTATAAACTTGATAAAAAAAATTGAAAAAAAGGGATGAATTTCATTTCTCGGCTAAAAAGAAGACAATTACGATTGAAGCATTGAAAGATCACATGGAATAAAGGCAACTAAATATAAAAAGTAAACTTTGGGGTGATACTAGGCAGATAGGGTTCTACAACATATATTTCTAAATAAAATGATAGAATTAAGAATAAGAAATATGAGAACCTAAAGCAGAATAGAGTTTAGAATTATATGACCTCATCAAAAACCAAAATTGAGTGAATTGGAGAGCCTAGTATCATGACAGTCAAAATCTAGATGATACGAGAAAGTTTGCATATTTCATGGACAACTATATTTACTATGATGATAGTCATTTTGCAATAAGACTATTTATTTAATCATTTAAATTGATGGTAGTTACCTCCCAACGAGACTATTTATTTTATTATTGGATCATAAGAGTAGTCACCTCTCAATGAGATTATGGTTGTTTATTTGATATGAGGGTAATCGTCTCTCGATGATACTATGTTTTGTTTTATCTGCTTTAATAATGGTCACCTTTCAATGAGATTATTTAATTATTAGGGTAGTTATCTCTTCTAATGAGACTATTTATTTGATAATTTGATTGTGAGGGTAGACGCCTCTCGATGAGGTTATGTGATAAGATTTTTTTTTTAATTTTTAATCATTTTAAGAGTAGTCGTCCCTTGATGAGACTTGTTTTGATTATTTTTTTAATTGTTTTGAGGGTAATCACCTCTCAAAAAAGACATATTTTGGTTTTTTTTTAATTGTTTCGAAATTGTTTGCCTCTTAACAAGACAATTTCATTTTGAAAAACATTTCTAATATTATTGTTTTTCTTTACAAACTTACTATAAAAAGTTAAAAGAAAATAGATTTTTCACTGATTTTATGCCATAAATATTGTAAAGGAAAGGATACTATCATAATCTATTTTTGACCGTTAAATTTTCTATGTGAAAAATTATAATAATAAAAAAATAAAAAAATGTTTTAGGAAGAGAAATAAGAAGAAGAGAATAAGGAACTAAGAAAAGTAGGGACTAAAATAATAATAGGGGAAGAGTATAAAAAAGGGAAAATAAAAATAAATAGAAGAATCAAGCAAAATTTTAAAATTATTGAAAGAGATTCTAGAAATTAAGAATAGAAAATTTAATTAATTAGAAATCCATTGTCAAGAAAGAAGTGATACAATTGTCTAATATAATTTTTTTTTCAGTTTAGTTTTTCCTGTTTTGCTGAGGATCCCATATTGAAAAAAAAAATCTATTGCAAAGACTTTTATATATTAAGCTAAGATAAGATTAAGCCATATTTTTTAAATAAGATTAGAGCCTTAAATGGCAATATTACCATTTGCCTTGTGAATTTTATATATTAACTATAATTTTTAAAAATTGCTTATAAATATTTAATGAGAATAAAATATTTATTTTTTATTGTAAATTTCTTATACACTTCTCTCAATTTATTTTTCATATAGCTACATGTAAATTAAGACCCTTTTTTGATGCTTGCTTCTAGATCATGAGAAATCTTAATCTAAAAAATCATGCTTCATAAACGAACAAATAAAAAAATTAAAAAGGGAGTTTTGATTATAAAATAATTTTTTTCCTTCTTAATTCATATAATTGGAATTCCTATGAAATTTATTTTAATTGCTTTAAGTTTTTATTAAAAAAAATCAGGTTGCTAAGAAAAAGACATGTTTTTTTTTCAAAAATAATTATGAATAAAAAAATTTAATTAAGAAATACATTTTTTTTGCTAGAATTTAAGTAGTTAGAATTCTTATAAATATATATTTTATTCATTAGAAAATTAAATAAAAATAGATTTGTGAGATGGTGTTGTAGCATCGTGCTAGTACTAAGTGAAGTGTATGGAACATGTTATTTTGAATGTTCTTTGTTGACGAAATTATATCCAGTGCTCAGAGAATCTTCCGAAGATGTGGTCTCGAAATGTGAGTCCCTCCCACCACAACTCTCTCTCTCTCTTACATGTGGGTCGAATTATCTGTTTTTTAATACAAAAAATGTTTTGGCATTACTCATATTTCTTCTGTGAATATAAAGGCAGTGGAGCTGAACTGAAATAACTTGATTATGTTTAAAAATAATTAATGTAATTAATCACTGTTAGAAAATCAATAAATACAAATAGAAATATCAAGGGAATATTTCTGTCGGTAAATTTTCAAGGGATTTTACCAATGAAAATATTTTCTTGATATATACCGAGAGAATTACAGTGGAAAAAAAAATAAAATAAAGCAAAAAAAAATGATGATGTGTTATTTTTACCAACGGAATTACCGACAGAAAATCATTAGTAAACTATGAACACTGTTCATCATGTCAATTACAAAGGGAATCACCGACAAAACATTCCGTCAGTTTTTTCTAGAGAGCTCCAGAACTGTTCACTTTTCAATTGCACTGTTAATTGTTGTTCTTTATGGACAAAATCACCGACGAATTGAAAATTTGTTGGTGTTATTTGGTGGTTTTTTTAAAAAAATCAATTAATTTAAAATTTTCATTTAAATAGTACAGAAAGAATCACCGACGGATTGAAAAATCGTCAGTGATTGTTGGCGTTTTCTAAAAACATTTTATGAAATTGAAAATTTAAATTAAATATTACAAACGGAATTACCGATAGAATAATTAAAAAATATTAATATTTAATTATCCGTCGGTAAAACCGTCGCTTACGCGCCGCAATAAAAAGTCTGAATCCCCTTATTTTACAAGAGATAAACTCATTTTTTATTCTTCTTCTACTACTACTACTTGTTCTTCTTCTTTTTTTCTATATGTAAAAAACATCAATATCTATTTCTTTCTTTTCTCTTCTCTCCTCATGTCCTTCTCTTCTTCTCCATGCTCGGGTATGTCTTCTTCTTCTTTCTTCTTTTATTCTCTTAGTTTTTTTTTTTTAATTAATATGCTTTACGAAAATTATTTCTCTTCTTAGCTTCACTTGCAACTACGTTAAGATAATATTTTTTTTCTTCTTTTTTCATGATTTCTTTCAGTATATTTTTTTAATTTTATTTTTAATTTTTTTTGTTCTTAATAATTGTATGAATGTTGCTGTAAGATTTTTTTTTTCATATGAGATCAATTTTTAATTGATTTATTTATAGGATTTTTAAATTTTTAGCAATCATAACTTCATTTTTTTCGTATGAATTTTTTAGTTGAATTTATTTTTTCATTTTATTTATTTGTTGCAAATTTGTTTGAGTTAATTTTCTTCTTCTTTTTTCCAAGCATTTTGAGTATTTATTATAGAGTGTTGATTTATTTTAATTTAATTGTTTTATAATTTTATAAAATGGATTTTTTTATATTTTTAAATAATTATCGAGGGATATACCGACGAAATCAAGCGGGTAATTTTTTTACGCGTCTTTTTCGTCAGTAAATCCGTTGGTAATAATATTTTTTATTACCGCTAGATAAAAAATTACCGGTGAAAGATTTACCGATGAAGCATTTTCGTCGGTGATTTCATTGGTAAATTAATTATCGACGAAATATGTGTCTTACGCCGACGAAAAAATTACATCAGTAAAACTGTTAAATATTATAGTGAATAAAATTATAGTTTGATTTAAAATAAGTATGTAAAATTATTATTTTAATAATATTAAGAAGATATTATATTGGATCGATTTGGGTCAACCTTCTACATATCAAGTCATGATAACATCATAGGAAGCAAATCAAAATAAATTAGGAAACTTAATTTTTAATAAACTCAATGTTGAAGGATAAAGTTGAAAAAAAAATTGTAGAAAAAGATCCAAAAAAAAACTTGAGTCATCTCGGGTTAATCTGTTAAACTCACGAACTCAGGTCATGAGACCAGAATACCCTAATAGAAAACAAATTAAAATAAATTATGAAGTTCAGTTTTTAACCAATTTAGTGTTGAAAGATAAAATTAAAAAAAATCGATTGAAAAAAGCATAGAAAAAACCAAATGAGGTCGACTAGGGTTAACCTGCTAAATTTATAATCTAAGTAATAAACATCATAGAAATCAGGATAAAATCAATTAAGGAATGGAAAAAAAAACTCGAGTCAATCGAGTTAACTCGTTAAACTTGAGGTCTAAATCATGAGTTAGAAATAACCTCATAAAAAATAAATTGAAAAATTAAAAGTTTAATTTTCAATAAATATAATATTAAAAAATATAATTAAAATTAAAAAAAATAGATGAAAACATTATTTAGATGAAAAGTGTTATGTTAGGATGGGTACATAACACCCCCCCTAATTTTTTTTTTTTGGGGGTTAATATTATAGTTTCCTTATTGTTTTATTTAATAAGAGACTCGATGGGTATTGGACTTCAAAATAAACACGATAGTAGGAGAATAACATAATGTTTAGCGAGACAGCTTTTTAGCACAAAGGGCCTTCTGGGGCTGGAGTTGAATCAATCATCAAATGATTATGATTTTAATCATGATTAACGGACCGATGTCAGTCTCAGTTGCGTTGGTATCTCCTGTGATGTCCAGGCTGGCTCCACGTCTCAACTTCTCAAGAGCACCCCCACTTTGTAACGCTTCTGTACTTTATGCTGGCTGGTAGCTTAATTAATAATGCAAATAGCTAGTCAGATGATTTTCTCTGCATAAAGAAACTTGCAAGCTGAGAAAACTCATTACCTTGGCTTTTCCGCTGTAAATGAAGTTTGAATGTGCATATTATATGAAAAATTATTTTTAGATTGTTTTCATGATCTGATATTAAAAATAATTTAAAAAATTAAAAAAATATCATTTTCAAACAAAAATATTATAAAAAATAATTATTATTACACTCTCACGAACACTTGAAAGAAGAAAAAGCATGCGTGTATGTTTAATTATATCAGCTTATTGATATCTGATTGGCAGCCTGTTAATAATAATTATCTGGCTAAATGACACTGATTTTGGATCTCATAGTGGGTATAGATGCCCACAATTGCTTGCTGTTGGGACCGACCCCTCAGCCCTGGCTGGCTTTACAAATGGTGACACCACCCCACGCCAAGTAATTAACAACAAACTTAATTTCTTCCTCGTTCAATCGATCAAGAACATCTAATTTAGGTTAAATTACTAGTATTTTTTTGGGCAATGTTTGTCGATGAATAATAGTATAATTGTTCATATATAGTGATAGATTCAAAGAAGCAATATAATAGTATAATTTAGGTTTTATACCTTACATTTCAATAGGATTTAAAGAAAAAATATATGTATTCAGTTTTATATTATACCAAATCAAATGAGTATATATTAGGTATTGTAAGAACCATTCAATATTGCTGTCACTTTGCCGAACCTTAAATTTCTAGAAAACGACCAAAGTTTTAGCATTCAAACTATGTCGTTTTCTTAAACTTTTTGTAAGTCATGCAGTCCCCTTTGCGTAAGCTCTTGTTGTGTTGACTAATAAGAATTTGCAATATACTAATTTCTCTAATTAAATCTTTGTTAAAAACATCTGAACAAGTGAAAGACTACGTACAAAAACTAAATCAACAGGTAAACCTAATTAAAGGTTAGGAATTAGTTTTGATACGATGGATGAAAGCAGAACAAAGCATTAATTTGTATGCTAGACAATCATATATATAGACACAATTGCAAGGTGGATAAATTTCCTTTAAATAGAAGTTGCAAATTAAGCGTAAAAACATGGCCAAATGATTAGCTGCTTCATTAATGTGAGTTGCCTAAAATTATTTTAAAATATATAAAAAACTTCTAGACCCTGCATTATCAATTACTAAACCTCACCAGCAGATAATTTTAAAAGCTTTCGACCTGACTTTTTATTTCAACTCAAGTTTTAAAAGTAAATCATGTGGGAGTTGTTCTAGAGTAACTTAGTCAACTAGATAGATCTAAAGATCGATGATCTCGATAACTAGTAAAAATATAGCTTGATTTAAAAAAAAAATCAAGATAATACTTTGTTTCAAAAAAATATTAAAACGACAATATATTAGATTAATCCAGCTTCTTGGCTTATTTGGCCAAACCTGTAATCCGGATCATGAATTTCACTTAATTTGTTTAATAACTTTGTTTTTTTAAAACTACTTTTTACTTGATTATATGAAAAAAAATAAACTTTCATAAAATTAATTAAGAACCAAACTCATGCCGGTGTGTTTGTTTAAGATCGCAATAACCTCATAAAAAGTAAATAAAAAATAGTTATGAAGATCAATTCTCAATTAACTCAAGTTAATCAACAAAACTCGTGATCTAGGTCATGAACTCAATTAAATTTAATAATTTTTTTTGAAAGTTATTTTTTATTTAATTAATTATATGATAACAAAACTAAACGACTAAAATTGAGCACTAGTATTAATTACACATTGAAACATTTATTTAAGAATGTAATAATTTCATAAAAAACTTATAAAAAAATTAAATAAATTATGATAACCACTTTAAAATATACTAAATGTTCAATAATAAAATTGAAAAAAAAAAAGCCAAGAAAAAAATAAAAAAAATTAAAATCAGGTGAAGAAAAAGAAAGTGATTCATGACTATTTATACACGAAGAATGAAAGAAATTAATAGTGATATCAGAATATCTTATACCACACAAGGGAAGACGAAAAAAGAAGAAGAAGATAAATATCATAACAATTCTGTTGTTGTCATCGTTGATTGTTTATGCAGTTCTTGCCCTTATCTTAAAAATTGCAAGTTGTCGTTAATTATTTATGCAGATCTTACCGCGTAATTGTACGATCTTCACCTTTAAACTGCTCAAGTTGAATATCTACCCAGCCAGCCAGCTAGGTCGAGGGGATGAGTCTATCAACTTGTGGAAATGGGTTTGGCTATGGTCTCTATCTTGGGGGGTCTCCATCGAGAAAAATCTGTCACATTTAATGGCTGAGGCACAAAAGCAACTATTTTGACAATTCAAACCGCAATTTGTTTTTGGAAAGTTCAGCTAAAATTGATGCTCAAACTGGGTATCTGGATTTCCATTGAGCTATATATCGCCTGGTGCCGCTTGTGGTATATATGTGTAGGCTAATTTCTTGCTAGCGAATCATACCTAGCTATCGGGCTTTGGGAGGGAAAACCTAGCTACTTCCATGAATCATATACTTGCACTATAGGGAAAAAAAAAGAGAAGAGAGTTATAGCTGAAGGGCATCCAAGGCAGGAGAGTTTTCCCTTACAATTTAACGTGATAAAAAAAGATTCATCAATATATATTACATGGATTTTACCGTAAATAAAAAAATAAAAAAACAAATATTAGCTTGTCTAAGTAATTGGTGGAATATTAAAGAGATGGTTGTCGAGTCTTCACCATGCATGTGTTCATGGATTGTCTGTCCTTCCTTGTGATAGAAACCTGTAATCCATGGGATGGGAAAACAACGGCTCAACTACAATGCTGACCTCCACGCATCTGAACACATAAAATGCCTAAAATGTATTCTACAGTGTTTTCCCCATAAGAAGAAGCAATTCACTAGCAATCTATTTCCCTTTTAATTAATGCTTCAGGTCATGAACATGCCCGATTTAAGCTGAACACACACCTTTTTACCCAAACAAACGATAGAAAAAAATAAAATAAAATGCAAAAGTAATCCTATTTGGTATTAATTCAGCTAGGGCCCATGTATGGGACCCTAAATTCAAATGGATAATTGAAAGTATCCTTAGCCGGCACTCCACGTTATTACCACTAATCAGCAGATATTAGCTAGTGTTTAATTATTGGAGTGATTTTTTTTTTGAATATATATATATATATTTTTTTAAATTTATTAACTAGTGTATTAAAATAATTTAAAATATTTAAAAACATTTTTTAAATGGAAAAACAATCTAATCCTAAAGTTAATTTTAACCTGTCTTGTCATCAAGCTCAGTACTTCAGTACTTTACCAGACAAGTTACTGAAACTTGATTATGAAATAAACTGATTTCATCTGAAGCAAAGATTTGAGTGACATGTAATTATTCAGTATTTCAGGAATTGGGTAAAAAAAATGGGACCTCTTGATTAATCATTAGCAAGTTTATGATCATCTGCTAGCTGATGCGATCTTAAGGTAGTGTTTGGTATTGTGTTTGTAACTGTGTTTCGTTAAATTTTGAATTTTTTTTATTAAAATTAAATGCGGTTTGTACTTTTTGGATCGTTTTGATGTGCTGATGTCAAAAATAATTTTTAAAAAATAAAAAAACATCATTGGCATGTATTTCAGCACGAAAAGCTATTTGAAAAGCAACCACAACCACACTGCCAAACACGTTACTTGAACAGAAACCAAGATTTAACTCCTCAAATCAACAAATATAATTTTTCGAGTTATCAATTAGTTTCTTGTATACATATAGACTGGGAAACAGCGGTTATCTTGAAAATGGTAGAAGGAAAAACATAATCAATAATATATATTGTGACAATTTATGAAGACAAATTAAGGATTCTAAGGCCGGCTGAGGTTTTAGTGTGCGTTAGTATGTATTTTTTAAAAAACTATTAAAATATTTTTTTATTTGTTTTTATTTTTAATATTATTATATCAAAATTATTAAATTAAAATCATTCAAAAACATCACGCAGAATTTTTTTTCAGACAAGAAGAAATTTAAAACATAAACACGCCCTTAATTAGCAAACACAAAATAGTTTGGATTTTTATGATATACATAGGCTCCGATAATATTTATTTTGTTATGAATTATATTGATAATTCCCAGCAGATTTTGAATTAAAAATAAAAAACTATGGATAACTTTTCTCCTATAAACACTTTAAATGATCATATCTAGAACATTTAAAATAAGCTTAATTTCAAATGAAACAGTGTTCTGGGCAACACCTATATATCAACAAATATGTCCTCAGTGCAGGGTAGTGCCCTCCAGTTTTGGGCAACTGTACCTTTCATTTGCAATCGATTCCATAATAGAGAATTAATGCTTAAATTTTCAATAAATGCTCATCTGCACAGGATTAAAAATTATACATAATTTATACAACAGAGAAGACTACAATAATGCCTTGGATGAAGCTGCGTGGCAAAACTGGAAAAGTGGACGAAGCTGCCCAAGTGGCCTCTGCATATAGTTAGGAAAACTTTGGTATGTTTTGTGATTGGCATTCATGTTTTTACTTCAATTTTGTGTTAGTAATATTTTGGGTATGGAAACAAATAAAGAATAAAATTAATTGGCTTATAATTAAGTGTGAAAATATGATTTTCAAGGTGTTTATTTGTCTTATACAGGACAATACCTTCAAGGTATAATTACTTAACCCTCTAAACCTTTTAAAAAATAAAAATAAGAAACAAAAATAAATAAAAAATATATATATATTTTTGTGTATATTTCTCTTTGTATAATAATATATTTATAGAGAGTTGAAATATTTTAATGTGACTATATAATTATTAATAAAACAAATATATTTTGAATTAAACTGAATAGTTATTATTTAGTTTTATCTTAACAATAATAAATATTAAAATTTAAAAATTAAAAGTACTAGATAATATCTTTTAATATTATAAATATTCATATAGTACTATTACAAAACTCATTAGTAGAATTCACTCAATATTATAAATACTTAGAAGGAAGGGAGTATTTATTTTCTATATAAAATATAAAAAATTTATTTATTTATTTATTTATAAACTACACCACCAATATTTTTATATGTTTCACCCATCATTATTCTTGGTTAGCATTCAGCAGATTGTTCAAGCTTGGTTGGGATAGAAGGTGGTGCATAGCTAGATTCACAAACTTCTATCCTCGTAGCCGTAGAGCTTAAAGATCAAACATTAACAATGAACTAGTGGGATCGGATCGAGGGAACTTAAACAGAAAAAAAAATTCAGGGGTGCGCCATATTGAATTGATAGAATTTGAGAACCAAAGTGAAGAAAAAGAGTCCGATGAACGTACAAGCTGCAAAAAAAAAAAAAAAAAAAAAAAACCATGTAAGAAAAGGAAACTGGTATAAATTCTAAATCCTCAAAAACCTGGAATATATAACTTAGATTTGAGAATCGGGAGAGAAAAGAATGCGTTCCCTACTTTTAAATCACCCAATTTTCAATATTGTTGCTATATTTTCCACTGTTACCGATACATTTTACTAAGACTCAGATTAAGTTTTTTCAAGAACTTTCTCTTTTCATCCAGTAAATTAACTTTTATATTAAATGACAGTAAAGTTATATAGCAATTAAGAGTTTAATAAGACTTTAATTTATTATATAAATATAAGCTTTTAATTCCTAGACTTTTAATATATAAACTTTTACCTATAAAAAATATACCATTAAATTTGAGAGTATCCACGCTTATAATTATCAAAACCATATAAAAAATTATTACATGAGTATTTTTCATCAATAATAAAATATATATTTTTAACTTATTTATTTTTCCCCTTAATTTCCAAATGTTAATCTGTTTTAGAAACATATTTTGATATATAAAGTCTAACAATTGGTATTAAAAACAGTAATAATACCTCTATCTTGATTAAAAAAAAATATTATAGATGAATGAAATTTTTTATTAGTATTGATATCTATATTGATATATATATTAAGAATTTTAATGCTCAAAGTAAATTAATTAATCTGCTTAATTATATTTTATCTACCCTAATAATTTTAGGAACAACCTTGGTTTCCAAATTAAATTAATGATTATCTTAACTTTATTTATGATCAAAAAATTTAGTTTATGTTGGAATGAGTTCCGATAATAGTAGCAAAGGAAATTATAAACATGTCTAATATTAGCATAGGAATAAATTAAAATTTATTTGTGCCAAAAATAAACAATTGGGGTTTTTGTTTTATGGATTGTTTTGATGCTTCATATGGTTATAATCATTAGAAAAATTAATTTCTAATCATTTTGGGCTGTCCATTTTATTTTGTTTTAGGCTGTGTAATTTTAATTCGCATGGCCATTTGATTTGCTACATGATTTATTTCCATGGTTTTATTTTGTTTTCTTTGTTGTTTCTTTTGTGAATTAAAAAAAAAGACATCATGTTATTTTATGTTATATAAATTATACCTTAACTTAATTTCTAGTGATCTATGTAACATTTAATTAATGAAGGTTTAGCCACAACATATTTAATTAATTAAATAAGATTATAAATTATGAAATGTTAAGGATCACATAAATAATTATAGATATTAGTTTTAATTCGTTATACAAAATATAATAAATATGATCCCACATGAATTTTTCATATATATATTTATCTAATTAATTAGGATAAAATATCAAATTATTTTTTATAATAAACCCATAAAAATTATAAATTAAGTACATAATTTGATAGTTTTTTTATAAGGTTTAGGATACAATATCAAATTATTCTCATAATATATACCCATAAAAATATGAATTAAGTACATAATTTGATAATTCTATCATGCTATATATTTTAATCTGCTTGAATTAAAACTTAGCCCACAAGCAACTTTTATGTCATTAGATTCAAATTTAACATGATTTACATTGGTATAGCATGAAATTTTATTTATTCCTTAATTTTGACATAAATATGTACTTTAAATTTATTTTTTTAGTTATACAACCTTCTAATTTCTCTCATATTTGTTGTGATTTTTCTAATGATAACTATAAGTATGGAAGGAAATAATTCTTTTTTATTTGGGGTGGATGAACATAGATTATGAAATTAGAAAAAACGAATCACTTGTAGTTATTAATACCAGCACTTTAAAGGATATTCAGCTTTATGAATGATAGGAGCGATCTAATCGTCTTAGTATGATGTTCATAAAAACTAGAATACTCGCTATTATACATGGTTTGGTCAATCAACATAAAAAAGTATGTGATTTGCTAAAAGCAATTGATGATCAATTCATCACTTTAGATAAGGCACTAGCAAACACCCTAATCATGAAGTTTTCATCTATATGGCTCACTAGTGTGAGAGATGTATGTTAGCACATCATGCAAATGAAGGACATTATGACTCAATTAAAGAATCTTGAGGTTGAGATGTCAGAATCCTTTCTTGTTCACTATATCCTGAATAATCTCCCATGATAATAGTCCCTTCAAAATATCACACAACATATATAAAAATAAATGGTTAATCAATAAACTTATAACTATATGTGTTCAAGAGGAAAGGAGGCTGGTAATGGATCTGGGAGAAAGTGTAATGCTAGTAATATGAGGGAAGGACAAGACTCAAGCTAATAAGAAGAAGAAAGGTAAAATGCCTCCCCAAGTTGATATTAAGAAGGAATCCATATATTTCTTCTTTTAAAAAAAGACATATGAAAAAGAAAAATGCCAAATTTGAAAAATGGCTTGAAAAGAAAAGTATTCCAATCTCATTTGCTTGTTATGAATCTAATATAGTTGATATTAATTATAACACATGGTGGATTGATTCTGGTTCTACAATCCATAATTCATTGCAGGGTATGCAAAACCAGAGGAAAGTAGTGGGAAGTGAGCAAAATATCTATCCACGAAACAAGATGTGTTCACATGTTAAGGCATAGGAAAATGCTATTTAACTTTTAAGTAATGGTTTTGTTTTCAAGTTGGGAAGGACTTTTGATGTTTTGTTTTTTCTAGAAACTATACCTTTTGGATATTCCATTAAGTCTTCGAAAACTTTTAATTTATCTTATAAATCTGATTGTGTTGGAAATGGTATTTTGTCAAATGGTCTTTACTATATTATTTACAAAACAATGCCATTTATCGTTCAATGCATGTTCACACTAGCATTAAAAGATGTGTAATTAACAAGGATAAAGATGTGTAATTAACGAGGATTCCTTGTAACATTGCACCAAAATATTAGGACATATCCACACAATTTTCAAAGTCAATAAAATAGGAGTACCAAATGTATACTTAGTATTCCTAATTTTATTGACTTTTAAACTTGTGTGGATTGTATTAAGGAAAACAAACCAACAAGTCAAAGAAAGGTGCCAATAAGAGTTCAAACATATTAAAAATCATTCATATTGATATATGTAGTCTAGACATTGACTTGCATAGTAAAAAATACATCATCTCTTTTATAAATGATTACTCATGATACATGTATCTTTACTTGCTTTATAACAAGAACGAGGCATTAGATGCCTTTAAGATTTTTAAGGTTGAAATAGAGAAACAATGTGGGAAATATTAAGATTATGAGGTGAGATAAATGTGAAGAATATTATGAAAGATACATAAAGGATAGACAAACACTTGGTCCATTCACAAAGTTTCTTCAAGAGAATGTGATAGCTGTTCAATACACTATCCCTAATTCGCCAGACCAAATGGTATAATAGAAATAATAAAATGAATATTATTGGACATGATACAGAGTATGCTTAGCAACATCAATCTTTCTAAATCCTTGTGGACTGAAGCACTAAACATGACAGTGTACATATTAAATCAATTTTCAACCAGGGCTATTCCAAAAATGATATTTGAGTTATTAAAAGGTTGGAAGCTGAGTTTGCAACATGTGCGTCTTTAGGGATGCCCGTCTAAAGTAAGAATTTATAATCCATAAGAAAATAAGTTGGACCTAAGGACCATTAATAGGTATTTTACTGGATATGCTGAAAGGTTTAAAAGGTACAAATTTTATTTTCCATCTCATAACACTAGGATTATGGAATCAAGAAATGCAGAGTTTCTAGAAAATGATTTGATTAGTGGGAACAATCAAAGTAGGAACATAGTTTCTAATAAGAATCATTCAAAATCATAATCTTCCACATCAAGTGATAGATTGATTATTGTTCACAGTATCCCTTAAGTATAAACTGATGTTGAACAACTAATCATTGAAGTTCCACAAGCTGTTGACAGTATTTTAGTAGATTATATGGTTTAAGAATTACCAAGAATTTCTGAACAACTAGTTGAAACAAATACTTCTCAATAAGATGATGGTACAACATAAGAATATCAATTAGAATCAAAAGATCAATAATTTATATGATTATATTATGTATCTATAAGAATTTGACTATAACATTGAAGCAAAAAATGATCCTGAATCTTTTTCACAAGCCATAAGTTGTAAAGAATTAGAATTATAGTACAATCCCATGAAAAACAAAGATGAATTCTATGAAGAGTAATAGAGTTTTGGATCTTATTGAGTTGCCTAATGATGCAAGAGACATTGGATGTAAATGGGTTTTTAAGACAAAGATAGACTCATTAGGCAACATTAAAATATACAAGGGAATACCTCTTTGCTAAGGGATTCACTTAAAAAGATGCAAACAATTACACATTGACTTTCTCCCTTGTATCTAAGAAATATTCTTCGTGTATTATTTTGGAATTAGTGATATATGTTCACATGGAAATACAATAAATTGATGTGAGAACTTCATTTCTCAATAGAGATCTAGAGGAGGCGGTATACACGAAATAACCTAAAGGATTCTCCTTTAGTGATGGTGAGCATTTGATCTGCAAGCTCAGTGAATCTATATAAAATTTAAAACAAGTGTCCTAACAATGGTATTTTAAGTTCAATGATGTAATTTCTTCATTTGGATTTGTAGAAAACATCATGGATTAATATATTTACCAAAAACTTAGTGGAATTAAGATTTTTTTTCTTGTTTTATATATGGATGATACTTTATTTGCAACAAATAATAAGAGTTTGTTATATGAGGTGAAACAATCTCTCCAAAGATTTTGACATGAAAGATATTGGTGAAGCATCTTATGTCATTGACATTAGAATTCGTAGAGATATATTGAAAGACATTATACGTCTATCTCAAGAAACCTATATCAACAAAGTTTTAGAGAGATTTTGGATGAAAAATTGTTTACCAAATATAACTCTTATTGTGAAGGGTGATAAGTTCAATATTAACAAATGCCCAAAAAATAATCTTGAAAAAGAACAAATGAAGAACATTTTTTATGCTTTTACTATAGAAAACCCGATGTATGCTCATGTTTATACAAGACATGACATTGTATTTGTCATGGGAATGTTAGGATGATATCAGAGTAATCCAGGTATAAACCACTAAAGAGCTGTAGATAAAATAATGAGATACCTTCAAGAGACCAAAAACTATATGCTTATGTATAACAAAGAATCTGAAAGCAATTGGCTACTCAAATTTAGACTTTGTTGGTGTGTTGATTCACCCAAATCAATATCATGATATATTTTTAAGATGGTATGTGAAACTGTATCCTAGAGAAATGCTAAGTAGACTTTAACTGTTACTTCCACTATAAAGACTGAGTTTGCTTTCTATTTTAAAGCTACTGGACATGATGTATGGTTATAGAGTTTCATATATGGGCTAGAATCACAGATTCTATTTCTAGGTCATTAAGAATATACTGCGACAATTCAGTTGTTGTTTTTATTGCTAAGAACAACAAAAATGGTAGTCAAAGTACACATATCGACATCAAGTATTTAGCCATAAGAGAACATGTTAAGAAAAAGAAAGTGATCGTTGAACATATTAGAAATGAATTAATGATCACAAATTCTTTGATTAATGGTATGCCATCATTTAAATTCAAGGATCATATAGTGAAAATGGAACTTGGTTTCATTATTTGATGTTTTAAAATTCAAAGCTCAACTTAGTTGTATAAACTATATTACTTTTAAAGAAATTCTATTTATTGTGATGTTTTCTTATATTTATATGCATCTTAATATACTTTAGAAAAATTATTTGTATAGAACCAAGAATAAACATAGGGCTTATTCGTTAAGTGAGGTTGCCACATATAGAATAATACTTGGAAAATTATATGCATTATAATACATGAAATGTAATACTCGTTATTAGAGGAATTATTTCCATGATTCATACATTTTTTTCATAAGATTAAATATGAGATTAAGTTAAGACATTGAGTTAAGTGTATGGACCAAATGGAAGAATTTTAAAATTATATTTTACTAAATCCCTGTTAATGTGGGTTTTTTTTTCTTCAAAAACTTTAACTTTTGGTCCAATAAATTAACTCTCATATTAAATGGCAACAAAGTTATATATCAATTAAGAGTTTAATGAGACTCTTGTTGTATAAATAAAGTCTTTTAATCGCTAGGTTACACATTAATATACATACAAACTTTTACCTATAAAAATACACTATTAAGCTAAGAAGTATCAAAATCTTTTTTTAAAAAAGGAAGCATTTTGTAAGTGCTTTTCATTAATAGCAAAAAGTTACTATCTGAAAATTGCATAACACCGATGAAATATTTTGTCAATATTTAAAAACTAATTCTATAGGAAAAAATATGTTGTTGGAGTCACAAATGGTAATTGGTCATCGAAAAAAATATCATGATGATTTAATTTTTTGGTCATTCTATTGGTAATACAATTATCGATGAGTTATATACGAAAAAAAGCACACCAAACAAAAAAATTATCAAGATCATTCTAAGGTAATTCCATCTGTGATCAAATGCAGACAACTTTAAACTGTCATAGATTTACATATTATTAGTGGCAAATCCTGTAATTTTTTTCAAACTCTCTGGGACTTTCTAAAAAACTTAGTCCGTCAGTAATTCCATATGTAATTGTTAGTGGAAAAGTCTAGTAACTTTTTTCCAACTCTCTGAAATTTTTTGATGGACTTATTCCATCAATCATTCTATCTATGATACAAATTATATTGATAATTCCATCAGTATTGTATTTAATATGCTTTTTTTTAATAAAATAAAGAAAACAATGGAAAATAAAAAAATATATAAAACTAAATTTTTATTATTAATTTAAAAAATCTTATGAATACAATTTGTCTAGTGTACAGAAGCTAAAAGAGAAGAAAGAGGCAGAGGTGGATCTTCGTCGAAACCAGGTGAGTGACGAGGTAAACCACATATACCAGTAAGGGTTGACAACAATTGCTTAAGGATATTTGGTTTATCCTTTAGGCCAGCCATCTCAAACCTAAGTTGGACCATCTTAACACTAAGCTAAGAAGTCTGAGCTTCAACTTGTTCTTGTACAATCACCTGGACAACCAGAGATTGCTGGCTCGAACCCGATTGTGAGGAATCAATAGTCGATACACTATGACCCGTCCGTATATCCTCAACCATAGTGTTTGAGATACTGTAAACCCAATTTCTATTGAGTCCATCAGATGATCCAGCCTTTAGCCACAAATTCAAATCAAGTTCTAATGGGTCAAAGGATCATCCCCATATCTCTTCTGCAATCAGGTGTTATATGTTTCATGAAATATAAAACAAGTCATCAATTTTTTTTTTAAATAATAACTTAAGAAAAAAATTGTTGAAATCCAACTTGCCACGAACTTCTAAGCTCATCAATCTATAAGCTATTGCACCCCTCTTTGACGATCCTCATTTCACATATATATGAGTTTTAACTTAAAGCTCCATCAATCTTGGATCACGTCCAAAAACCGTAGCCTGCAAAAGAAAGCTAATGTTAATTAAAAAAATTTAAATAATAAAAGATTAAAAAAAGATATATATAATAAAATAGAATCTTATCATCCGCCATACATGCAAAATGAACAGAAAGGATTTGCAAGTCTGCATGGTAATTGAACTATGAATCTCATTGTTTTGGTTCTTCGTATTGAACTATGACCACCACATGAAAAACTTAGATGTAACATGTTGGATATAAGTGTCTTAGATAGCCTCCGAGATATGTGGAGGTCTGAAATCCCTCAACACGGCCACATCTTCCCAGCATATTTCTTTGATTGTTTTGCGCTGTGTACCAGAAATCATGCAACCTGGTACGTAGAAATAAATTATTGGTTAAGACAATGAAAAATAAATTTGCATATTTTAAAAATATCACATTTTGAATTCAATCTTACTTAATGGTGTTGTGATTCTCCCATATCCTATTGGTAACAATGTTGTCAGCCTCCTCCCAGTAAAATTTTTCTTTGTACGTCAATTTCATAAAATAATTAGTTTATTAAAATAAAATACTTAATGGAATTAAATAATAATAAAATATTTATGTATTTACTAACATTGAACTTTTCGAACTGGACACCAATCATAGACTTCCATTCAGGATTTTTGGAATCCTGACTCCACTAAAACAAAGGCACTTCCATCAATGATTTCATCACCGATGTTATCATATGAGCAGCCTCTATATTTGAAAACCTTAAATTCTATTTGTTCATTGAAATTATTTATTAAAAAATTATCCATTGTTGTTTATTTTTTAATAGTGTCAAAAAAGAAAACATATATGTTGTGGTTGGACTTCCATTGAGCAATGTATTTCCTAGTGTATACATCCTAATCAAAAGGGACACCCCATTTGCGAGGAGACCTCACATTCAACAATCCTGTGTGGAGAGAGGGTGTCTGTGCCATAGGTACCTAGTCATGGTCAGCACCTAGTGATTCATGGTTATCAGGAGCGTTGCTAGAAGAACCAGCGACGCTTTTATCCGTATTATTCACTAATGACTTTCTCTTCGTCTTCTAAATAAACTAAGTATAAAAAAGTAATAACATTATCATTATATTCTATTTTTAAAATAAAAATTGGTAACCTCTCTTTTATATGGGAGATTACCCAAAAACATTTATCTGCAAATTCCCATCAATAAATAAAGCCACAAACTAATTTATTTTATTTATGACTAATGTTTTTAAGGAAACCACAAAATTTATTGTCTCTCATAATTTTCTCATTCTATGCTCTATATGCATCTAAGTGAACTAAGTGACATGTACTTTGAAACTAATCACAATTGTTTTTTAAACCATGTTATCTAATCTAAAACTAACCAATATTAATCTATTTTCACTTTTTTAAACACATTTATATGCAAACCCTAATTGCCTAAATTTGGAAGCAACTTAACTATTGGAAAAAAAATAGTAAACAAATATAATGCCATGGAAGGATAACTCTCAAATTATCCACTCAAATAATCATTAGCCAATAAGAATATGGTGCAATAAATGACCCAAATGAATTAAATCCATTTGTACATAATCCAATATGTACGTTTTATGGTTATATTGAAAATTAATACTTTCAGGTTTCGCCATCAGAAGAGTGCACCATAACTCCATTCACCGTAACATGTGAATGATGTCATATCATGTGCTTAACAGTCTTTGGAGAGATGAATAAAGTTTGCAGTCTAAGAGTAATTGGGAAGTATCTTATTTTTCTATGTGCATCAAAAGTCTTTTCTCTACCAGTTTTGGATTTATACTGAGCATGCCTACAAGTTCTCTGCTCAGTTAAATCTGCATTTTCAAGGTAATATAACTTCCAAAAGTTTGGACACGTATCAATAATCTAGTATCTTAGGTCAGAGGGTTTGATCATGGATTTAACAATATAGAAGTTTTTTTTAGCCCATTTAAAGATTATGTTGTAACCGACCTCAATAAACTCATGATTTAACTTGATGGTGAACACTTGTGTAATGACCAATAATTTATTGTGAATTGTGCACCCATCCTATAATGGTTTGTCAGAATCTTTCAAAAAATCAAAAGACCTAGTTGCGTCTATATTTTGTTCTTCATCTATGATTAAACATTCACCAGTATAACCCTGATTCATTCCTATTATATCAATAACCATAATCGTATAACAATTACTATTATCATCTACAACTCCATGTACGTTACTAGACTTAAAAGTTGACTCAAACATCATTTCTACCATAGTCTCGTAAGGAATATATGGTTCTCCATGTGCAAATCAACACAAGTATTTTTCTATGAAGCATTTTTTTTGTAGAAGATGCATTATAACAACATTTGAATCGAGAAAAATTCTATTTTTATACCTCATGCATGGATATTTAACACCGTCTTTACTAATATTTTTTAGATTAGATAGTGCGTAAGTAATAAAACTTTCAATCCTATTATAATAATTCATCATGTGCAACCCTTCAGGTGAAACTCGATATACCTAAGAACAATCATCCATTACTTTTATGAAACTTATATAGAATATTAATGACAACATGTATTAATTAATAATTATTAATTAATAATGTGAACTATATAAATCATCGATACCTAACTATTAACTATCATTGGTTTAACTCAAATTTATTCAATCTATTTTAATATTACTCTTAAATCATTATCAATTTACTCCAAAAATTCAAATTCCTTCAAATTTACTGAAATTTTTAACTTAATAATGGAATTGATTAAAAGTGAAACATACCCATTAAATAGGTTATCATTTATTTCATTATAAAACACCTAAGTTACAAAATAAAACTCAATTTTATCAAATGAAAAACAAATATAATTTTTTAAAATCTCAAACATACCCTAACATGTACAAATCATACAACAAATTTGTATAGGAAAAAGCTATAAAATAAGTAAACACATAAACAAACTACATATACTACATAAAAATACAAAAAAAGAACATTTTAAAAATGGGTTACAACAAAAAAATTGGTAGTTTTTCTTATTTAAAAGGAATACTGACAAACTAAGTGTTGGGGTGGTTGTATTTGTTATGATTGGAGTTTAATTTGTGAAATGAGGGGGACTAAGATGTTGTGTGTTGTTTTCTGCATAATAAAAAGGAAGAAAAAGAAAAAGAAATGGGAAAGGGGAAAATGGGGGTTATTTGACAGGTTGTAACTTAAATATATAGATGAATTCATTGACAGGTGTTAGCAACGAACATATATCATTAGTAATTTCATCTGTAATACTGACACATTATTTTTCTATTTCTTCATTCCTTGATTTCCAACTATAATTCCTTTGCTATTCACCAACATAAATTTTTTGTCAATAAATACTAAGGGAAATAACGATGTCATGTTCTGTCAGTAAATGTCATTGTAATTTACTGATAATATTATTTTTATCGATATTTTTATTTTTATTTTATAATTTTCTAATGGTGATTATATTTTCAATATATTTATTTTTCCATATCTAATTTAAATATGAATTTGTTTTAGAATCATATTTAGATATCAAACCTTCGTATATACGCATGTATCCAACGCTCAACTGCTGTTTAATTACCATGGCCAAAAGCCATACAGTTGCCATTTTATTGAGCTAGGATCATATAATACTCTTGCAAGTGGGGTTCCCCCTATGATATAAAATTGTCAACAAAAGTATTATGCATCTACGGCAATTTATATGCATTGAACCCAAAATAAACATCTATCTAGCTACTTGATTTAATACAAAATATTTTTTGGTTAATCACTTGTTTTATTTTTATAAATATCGTGCTTACAGCATAAACATTAAAATGAAAACGGTACAAGATAAACAGTACTTCATCAAACATCCTTTAATTCTTCTTCATTGAGAGACTCAAACAGAGAAGAGAAGGAACCAAAAACTGCATTCAACATAAACTCATCTCTCAACTTTCATTTCAAGAACATGAATTGATGCAGATTCTGCCCTCTTTATGTATCCTCTACTTGCTATCCTCTGATACTGCAATGCCATAATTTGCTTGACCCAACAAACTGCTAATTGATCGAGCTTTGACCATACCAAGCTTCACCTTCTTCTTTGCAATCATTAAAGGTTTCTTGTGATCTCCATCTTCATTTGGATCACCATCAAGTTTAGTATGATCAGATGATACACGTTTTGTTTCCTTTTCCTCTAATGACAGTGAGGAGCTTGATAATGGCTTGGACTCGGCCTTCTTTGGTGCAGTGCGAGCCATGGATCGGCTTCGAACGCTACTCATGCTTCTCAGCCTTCCTTTTCCCAAGTGATGCTCACAAAGTGAGTATCCCACAAGAGTTTGTTGGCAACATCTCCATCCTCTCCCATTTACGCGACTGCATCTCGATCCTTCCATAAGTGCACCACCTCTAGCTTTCTTTCTTGCACTAGTATTAATGGTAGTACCATCAGCACCCTCTTTGATGATTTCCTTACTTTCTTCTTCTTCTTCTTCTTCTACTTCTTCATCATCATCATCATCTTCTTCTTCTTTGTTATTGCCTTTTTGCTGCACACATATCTTGTTCTTCATTTTCTTATCTTTCACCATCATTATTTCATCATCATCTGATCGTCTTTCGAAGCTTCCTCTTCTCTTCTTTAATGGAAATGCTTTCTCTCCCTCACCCCACATCCCAACTCCTATATTGCAATCACACAACAACAACAACAACAAAATAAATAGCAAAATATAACTTCCATGCGTTTCGGAAATGGGAGGATTTTTACCTTGACGGGAAGAACTTGATGGTGTAAGATTCATAGTTTCAATTTCTGCACCCATTAAACTTCCCTTCCTAAAAGCAATAACCAGATCAAGAAGATCCACAAACACACACATGAAATTCACAGCTAGAGAAAACAAATGCCAGTAGCCAGTAAGGAAAAAAAAAGGAGTGCAAAAATGTGTATATATATTAGAAACGGGGACCAGCATCCCATGCTAACATGCACCGCATAGGCATATTAGTTGGCCAAAATAGAGCGAGAAAAAAATAAAAAAGAAGAAGAAGAAGAAGAAGAAGAAGACTACCTAGATTGGATAATTTAGATTAGATGGTAAGGAATGGTTGCTAGCCAAAGCTGATAAAAGAAAGAATAAAACCCTTGAACAGTATTTCCACTAATTATTAGTCACAGTATATCTTTTATTTATTTATTTTTCTGGTAAAACAAATACCGGGTCCTCTCTCTCTTTTCACCCTCTTTTACTACAAGATTTCATGAAAGAAGAGAACAACATGGACTTTTAACTTTATGTCTTCTTTCTTACCTGGTATCATTACTCCTCTCTCCTTCTCTCCCCCTCTCATCTTTCTCCAACATAATCTACACAATGAAATCACAACAAATAGAGGATCCAGTCAATCAAACTTTATTGTCTAATGTAACTCTTATGGGGTGCAAAATTAACCACGCAAGGTAAATCCAACAAATTGCCTTTTTTACGTTATACTGAACACAAGTGCACTCCTATATTACAAGACCTACCAAATGAACTCAAAAACAAGAAATATTAAAAAGGGTATAGAATTTTTCTTTTTTCCACCTACCAAAATTAACAATCACCGCTTACCTTCTTTTCTTGTTGTGCTACAGCCGCATCCGAGCAATCTAGGCCACTACTTCCACCTCCGATCGGTTGATTTGGTTGATGAGGTGGGTGGGAATCAAACCAAGCAAGTGTATGAGGTTCTTGAGGGAGATTTTGAAGTGGGTTGTTGTGTAGTTGAAGTTGCACCACAGGAGACTGGCTAAACTGGGGATCTGAGAGAGGTACAGGAGAAAGAGAAGATAGAGGTAAGGGAACCTGTCTTTTCCTGATCCTCATAGCTAGGTGCAAGATAAGATTTTGCTACCTGTCTCCTTGCCTTAAGAAGATTTGATCAGACAAAGAAACCAGACTAACCCACAACCAAGAAGTGAATTTTCAAGGGAAGATCAGAATTTTACAAATATGGAGAGAGAGAGAGAGAGAATTAATAAAGATAGTGCATAGACCCCAATACTACTTGCTATATACCACTACAAAAACCAAAGAACAAGGAAAAAAATAAAAAGTAAATGCTTTATTAATTAATAATAACACATATTAGTTTCTTTCTCTCTCTCTCTCTCTCTAACTTTTTTATTATTATTATTTATTTTGTTGCACCCACAAAGCAAAGGGAATAGGAAGGGTAGTCGTCGTGATACTTATGGTTAGAGGGGATATGCAGGTGGGGAGGCACGTGCGAGTGACTGGCGAAAAGGGTTGCAGGTAAGTGGGGGATCACGGAGGAGAAGGGGACAGGGTACGGACGAGAACTGCCAGGATGGAAGCGAGAGGGACACAGAATACAAAATGATGGGAGTGGGTAGTCTGAATTTTTTTTTAAAATCCTTTATTTATACCAGTAGCTACCATGCATACTTTTCTAGGTAAACTATATATATATAAATATATACCTACTAATATTTCACTTTCCCTTTTATTAACAATTTCATTATATCAATTACTTGACTTGAACTATACCTAATTTGAGATTTTGAGAAGCAATGATAGAAGTAAGAAGAGATAGAAGAAAACGGATTTTATCAATTGCTATGGTAATTGTAAGCCCTACGGTACGGTGTTACAATACCGTTATACTGACACTTTAGTAAGCTTTCTGGCATGAAGATAACCAAGTCAATATATTAACTACCGTGTCAATAAATGATCTACGACAATCTGATCTCTTATCACCATACATGTTTATCAATGGATATGCAGAATATTCATCTTTTAATTAATATTCATCTATGGATCTACATTTGATTATCAAAAAAACATGGACTAAAATGTGGCCGTTTCTTCACTTTCGAAGGGAAGAGGCAATGGGTCCCCTGAAGCCTACACGGCTCTCCTCTCTTCCCCTTAACATCAACGGAGATGCTCCTTTCTCTGTGTATATGTGTGGTTAGCTCCGCATTATTATCAGAGTGGAAGTTTGTGACTGTGGGGTATATATAAGTAGTGTTGTGCTGTCTTTGTGTGGGACTGCTTCTCTGTGTGGATTTGCATGTTTTTGACCCACCCACAAGGGTTAACAGAAATGCATGCTGATACTGTTGGACCATATGATCTTGTCTGTGTTTTTGAGCATTCATCTTCCCTACAAAAATAGATGGAAGTCGAGATAAAAATTTCTTGGGTTGATAATATTTTAAGGGTGTTTATTAGTATTTTTAGGTTAAAATTGATTGAAATATATTTTTAGAGAAAAAAATAGCTCTCTTGGTTTTCCAGTCATTACTATAATAGCTAAATTTTAGATTAGTAAACGACGCATCGTTTACGTCCTTTTTTTTAGGGGTCCTTTACAAAAGATAAAAAAATAAAGTCTTAAGCCTGGGTGCCTAGAATGTATTGTTTTTCAATTTGGGTTTTTGTTGTATATTTTTTTAATTTATTCTTTAATATTTGGTTGATTTTGAATTGATCTTTATAATTTATTTTGATTTTCTTTTTATATTGTTATCATGATCTCGAACAAACATCCTGAGATTTGGTTGATACTCTATTTTGCGATCTATTTCTTTATTGTTTTATTAAAAACAAAATAGTTCTAGTATTATTAAACCAAGTTGAGTTCATGACTTGGCTTGCTAGTTAACTTGACTTGCTTGGAAATTGAATTTCATAATTTATTTTGATTTATTTTTTATGAGGTTATCATAATTTCAAAGAAACTTCTCGGTATTGGATTAATACTCGATTTTATGATTTTATTACCATATAATGAAATAAAAAATAGTTAAAAAAACAAAGTTATTAAACCTAATGGAGTCCATGACTCGAGTCACAGGTTCGGTAGGATAAGTCGCAAAGCCTAAGTCGATCTAATATGTTGTCGTCTCAATATTTTTTTTAAAAAAGCATCATTTTGAATTTCTTTTAAAAGTCAAACCATGTTTTTATCAGTTATATATCTTGTTACCTTTGAATTCATCAAGTTAGTTGGGTCATGTTAGGACAACTTCTAAACGATTTAATTTAAAACTCGGGCTAAGTAAAGAGTCGGATTGAAAGGTTATAAGGTTGACCAGTTGGGTCAAGTTCAATGACACTACCAAAAAGTTTTTTATGGCATGGATATTCTTTTATATATTTATAAAAACTTTGATCTAATTCGCAGCATAGTGCAGGCCGATCATCTAGTATTCTCTAATAGATTCTTTTATTATTTTTATGAAGAAAATACCTTTAAATATATAGAGTAATTGCAATTAATGGAAAAAGAAGAGGTTCTTTTCAATATAAATTCGTGCTGGATTCTCAAGTAAGAGCTTCGATTAATGGCATGTGCACATATTAAAGTTATATATATATATATATATATATATATATATATATATATACACTTTGGAATAAAACGATTTTTGTATTCTTCAAGATTAATTTTCAAATTCTGTCTTAAAAGGTAATTTTGTTATATGAAGTGACTAAAGAACTCGTTAAAACTATATTGGAATATATGGATTTAGAGACTAATTGAAATTGTCTTTTAATATATAAGAACATGTTGACCCATGAACCCAAATAACTTATTTTAATAATCGTGAGATGCACTCAAAAAATCATAATCCTCTTATTTTAGCACATGTTCCGTAAATTATGTCCATTGTGATGAAATCAATGAAAATGGTTAAATAAAAATAAGGGATCTAACTAAACATACTCTCATCTAGATCCCAAAACAAAAATAATTCACAATTAGATCCCTACAATCACAACATTATTATATATAGCTAAAGGAGATCAGTGTTTTACAGTGGATCGCGACATCCCATCAAGAAAAAACACTGATTTCTTATCCTGCTGCTTTACGTTTTGTTTTGTTTTTTTTTAAGTTATTTCTTTTGGCTGTTTTTTTATGCTTTTGGAAAATTATTTTTGACTCTTTTTTCTTTGTTTTTTTAGCAATTTTTTTTAATTTAGTTTATTAATGTTTTATTAATGTTAAAATTTTTTATTTAGTTATCAGACTTTCATAACATATTTTCTGGATTTAACGGGTTAACCTGATTTGACACGTTAACCTAAAATATATATTTTTTGCTTTTTATTCTTTTTAATTAATTGTTTTTAGTTTAGTTTAGTTGTTAATGTTAAATTTCTTTCTATTTAGTTATTAGATTTTCATGACATGTATCTCGAGTGTCACGGGTTAACCTAGTTTCACGGGAGAACCCAGTTAATTATTGGTTGACCCGTCAATTTTTTTAATTATTTTTATTTTCATAATTTTTTTTGTTTGATTTAGTTTGTTAATGTTAAATTTTTTTTATTTAATTATTAGACTTTCATGACACAAATCCTGAGTTTAACAAGTTAACATGATTTGACGAGTTAACCCGGATTTGTTTTTTGATTTTTTCTTTTTAATTAATTTTTTTCATTTAGTTCAGTTTGTTAATGTTTACTTTTTTTTATTTAGTTGTCAGACATTCATGACACGAATCCGGGGTTTAACGGGTTAACTTGGTTTGACGAGTTAACCTGAATTTTTTTTTGTTTTTTTTTCTTTTAAATTAATTTTTTTCGTTTAATTTAAATTGTTGATGTTAAATTTTTTTCTATTTAATTATCAAACTTTTATGACACGGATTCCGGGTTTGACAGGTTAACCTGATTTAACGAGTTAGTTCAGTTAATTCTGGGTTAACCCATTAATTTGTTTTTTCATTTTTAATTATCAAACTTTCACGATGCGAATTCAAGGTATGACGGGTTAACCCAATTAATTCATATATTTTTTTTCTTTTTATTCATTAGTTTTTTTTCTTCCTGTTGGTTTTTTTTCTTTGTTTTTTTCTTTTTAACTAATTTATTTAATTATCATAATTTTATGACACAACCTTACAGTCAGACCCATGTCCAATGCTATTGGGTCTGGTATTGCGATCGTTACTTTTTATGCTAAGGGTTAACCCAAGTTTAATGTTATTATTAATATTATAAATATTACTCTTGGATCAGGCGTTGCAACCAAATCTAAGACTCTTACGTATAACTTTGCAGAAAAACCTAACATTTTTAGATCTTAGTTTTTTTTGAAATACAAAAAATAATTGACCCGCGGCATCGCGCGAGGCATATAACTAGTTATCTAACTAAACCACGTCATTACAATTTACGATAAAAGAATCCTTCAATCTTGATGATTTTAAATTAAAAAAAATGGAGGCATGGTGTTAATTGGATAATGACCAACAGACAATTGGAAATCGATTTTGTTCGGTGATCTAATTGTGATGTGCTTTAACCAATGACATTCGGGCAATATGTCAGGAGAGATGTATATTATTCTTTCTATTAAGAATAGGTCTTCGAAAGGGATGTCGAATGGCTTGAATTTCTAAGAATTTAAATTTTATAGGTTTATATATATATATATATATATATATATATATATATATATATATATATATATATATATATATATATAGAATTTTAGATCCAAACTCTCTGGGATGGACAAGGACTTGTTTTCCTTGACAAATAAATAACAGGGGCTGTAAGAACCAAGATTTACCTTTTCTTCTGCCTTCATCTAGATTATTTCAAGGCCAAGTTTTCTGTAGCGTGTGAAGAGAGTTTTTTCATTGCTTGTATTTTATTTTTTCCCATCATAATTGGGCAATTTGCATCTCAAAAAATTCACGTTAGCCCACCATATAAGGCCTATGTTTAGTGATTACTCAGCCCACATCTGGCCCCAGATAGGCCCAGCTCATTGGATATCTAAGAAAAAAGAAAAAGAAAAGGAAAAGAGAGTGATTTTAAGGTCAATTTAATTAATAATATTTCTAGTCTCTCATCTTCTATAGATGATAACTTTTCTAATTGTTTTAAATTAAAAGGGAACGTCGTTCCATATCAAGAAAGCGACATGGAGAGCAAAAGCCATTGCTGCAAGAGTATAATGCTATAAATAATTAGTCCATCATTGCAATTTTGAACCATTAGCATATCATTTGTGAGCCGTAATTCAACAAAATATAAAGTTTATACTCCATTTTACCTTTAGTTCTCATTGGATTCCAGTGGTTTAGCTCCTGTGTTGAATCGCATTTCGGGGGGCAAGTTGATTAGATTAGATTCTCTCAAGGAAGATTGTGTTGGATTTATTATGCTTCAACGTAATTAAGTACAGAATCAAATTAAAGGAATCTTTTTCACACCTAGAATAGTGATTTAGGATGTTAGCTCATGAGCTGACCTATGAGATTTTATATGTTTTTTCTTGTTTTTTCTTCTCCTTATTGTGAAAGAAAAAGAAAACAAGGTGACCGGCTTCTCCCTTTACAATTATACATGCCTCCACTGATCATTGCTCGATTATGCTTAGGCAGTATAAACGATTTGCTGGTGATGTTCCCAGTGGCATATGCAAAATTGCTTGGGAAGTTCCCAGTGGCATTTGTGAATGCTGCTAAAACCCTTTGTAATTACTGCGCTAAAAAGCTGGGTTTTTTTTATTATTAATAACGTGAATATCTAGATCAACTTGTATATTCCAATTAATTTCATGAATTCTAAAAAAATAAAAGCCAGGTTTTGTTGTTGTGATGGTTGCAATACCGTCTGTTTTCAAAGGTTTACTTGTAGTACAAAAATTAACAATAATCATGCTGCATATAATGCGATCCCTATTTATAATGTCCTGGTTTAGCGAATCTCACAAAATACAAGACTGACATGAAAATGCCAGCAGCTTCCTCTGATAGTCTTAATGCATTCATAATTGGATCAAAAGAAAGTAGGGCATCGATGCACCAATGTTGGCAAATGTGAATTGCACCGGGGACCAGCCTCATGCATGTGCTAGTCTAGTCTGTAAAACCGGATGATTCAAAACTATATGGAACTTTAAAATGGGACAGGTGAGTATTTATGATAAAATAATAATAATAATAATAATTTAAGAAAAGTAAATAAATATTTTAAAGAAGGGGAATTTTTTTTTTTAACAATTAGATGAAATTATCCGTATAAAGTTATACGAAAAATTATGAATAGTTACCTGAAATAATAAAATTGATGAAATAAGAGAGTGTAAATAAGTAATAAACCATATAAAAAAAATCCCATCTTCATCTTTTTCAAGCCAACGATGCAGCCAAGAGAGGGAGAGAGTGTTTAATCCTTTTCTTCTTCTTCCTTCCTTTCATTATTGAAGGGTTAGAGAAGTGATATATAAGAGTGGAAAAATAGGGTTTTGAGAGAGAAGAACACATCCAAACTAGAAATTAAAAAAGATCAAAGAGAGAGAAGATAGAGTTAGAGAGAGAAAGTGAATTAGAAATAAAAGGAAAAAAGGGAGAGGCCTTAGAAAATTTTAACTGGTTAATTTTCAAAATACATTTTGTATCTAGATAAGGTGTTTGAAACCCATTTATATAAAATTAAACAATAATTATTCATTTTGAGTAAAATTTAGTAAAATTGAATTAGGGTGCTTGAGATGAAATTGAGGGAAAGTGGATTTTTTAGAAATTAAGTTTCTAGGATCCTTATAGGTTGTTATGGAAATGAAATAATGGAAGAATGATGAAGAAAAGTGGTAGGTAGAAAACTCATGGGGCCGGCCATATAGGGAATAAAATAGGAAATTGTGTATTTATGATATTATTCATTAATTGTGTTATAAATGTATGTATGATCATGTGAATGATGATTTTAATTGAGTAGAATTAATTAGATAATGAAGTATTGTGTAATGGAATGGTTGGCCAAGAGGAATGAAATTCTAAAATTTTAGAGAATTTATAAACTGTATGGAATTGTGTAAAACTGATATGGTTGACATATGATGGAGTAGAATTTGCCAAATAATGGATAATCAAGGAAAAATAATCCTAGGGTAATGAATAAAGCTAGTGTCGGCCAAGGTTAAAGAAAAGGGAAGGAATTTGAAATTTATGAATTAATTGACAAATTACTATGTGAACAATATATATATAAAATAAGTGCTCCAAGAAGGATTTTTGAATCTATAAGAGTTTCCATGATTTTTAGTAATGAAAACCTTTTTGAAAATTAAATGAGAATATTGTAGAATTGAGGTGAAGAATTGAAGGAATTATTAACTTGTTTTATAATTAAGTTAATTTTCTTGTGTAGCTAATGGTTAGAACATATTGATGAAAAAATTGAATAGAATTATGATGGATGTTACGATGAATAAGGAGTATGTTGATATACGATAACAATAATTAATTGAAAACTTGTTGATGTAAGGGAAATCGTTGGAGTGAATTAGCGGCAAATGAAGCTGCTCATAGTCAAATTGTAGGTAGGTACTTTGTACAATGTAGTAATTTTTTTAAAAAAATTTCTCGCTATTTTATTTGTGAAATTGTTAATTCCTGAAAGTATAGATAGAAATATCGACATTATATATGGAAGAAGAACAATGTATATGTAAATCATAAGGATTGATTGGTAACCAAGACGAGTTTTTTGAAGAAATTAGTAATTGTTAGGGAATACCGGATTATTGGCTTCCGAATGAGAATGTCAAATTGATTGGCAACCAAGATGAGTTTGTTGGAGAAATTGGTATCTGTTAACGAATACTGGATTATTGGTTTCTGAATGGGAATATAGAATTCATTGGCAACCAAGATGAGTTTGTCAGAGAAATTGGTATTCGTCATGGAATACTAAATTATTGGGTTCTAAATGGGAATGCCAAATTGATTGACAACCAAGATGAGTATGCTAAAGTAATGAGTACTCAATAAGGAGTACTGGATTGTTGGTTTCAATATGGGAATGTGGGGATGATTAATTATCTCATGAATATTATGAGATTTATTTTAGGTTGAATAAATTTATGTAAATAGAAATTTAAAATGATTATAAAGAATGGTTTTAAATATTGTTTAGATAAAAAGTTTGGATATTCCATAAAGTTTTAAATAAACTATTAACCTTGAGACTTAATAAATGTTATTGATTTTCATTACAGGTACCTCACAGACTTGCGAGGAGTAATTAGTAGTTATTAATTTTGTGTAGATTTAGGTAAATATGAACTATTAGATTGTAATATCAAGTTTGTTTATTGTAATTTCAGACATTTTATTCTGTTATGTAACTAAGATATTATCTAATTAAATTAAAAATTATCGATTACTAGATTTAGGTAAATATGGACTATTAGATTGTAATATCAAGTTTGTTTATTGTAATTTCAGACACTTTATTCTGTTATGTAACTAAGATATTATCGAATTAAATTAACAATTAACAATTATCAATTACTAGTTATGGCAATGTAAATGTGTATGTTACTTGAAACTTGGTAAAGTTAAAGTCTTATATGTTTATTATACATATCATTGTATTTTGTGTAGTAACTATACAATTAGTCTATATATATATATATAAGTGTTAGTTGATGTAGAATTTGTTGTAAATGTCTTGATGTTTTATTTATTATAGTGTATGTGAAACTAATAAATGTTATTAGTGTTATGAATTAATGAGAATGGATTATGGAATGTCGGATATTATGAGATGGGATCTAGGATGATTGTATCAGAAGTTGGGGTTATGAGTTTGTGTGGTTTATGGATAAGAAGTGTGATTAATTGTGATATAAATTAATGTCGACCCTTGAGATGTTCAAAATATAAAGAAGACTCTGCCAAAATTTGGTATAAATATTATTGATTTACAAGGATTATAAGTAATACTCAAGATTAGGGATTGATAAAAAAAAATTTAGAATTCCATAAGGATTTATAATAATCGGGTGATTGTTTCAATCTGAAAGAAAAAAAAATTACACTATTTTTCGATTTATTGTGAAGGAATGAATCTTTATTCAAATGTTAGGGATGTTACATTTAGTATTAGAGCTATGAATTTGATTTAATAGATTAAAATGAAATTATAATGACTGATGAGTGATGAGTGATGTTTTTATTGTAGAATGGTTTAAACATATCATGGTACGAGGACATATTTGGTTCCAATTAGGAGAGTGGTTCAAATGGATTCTCAGAGTGAGAGTTTAAAGGGGGATCCTTTGAATGGAGTGAGTCTACAAGACCTAGAAGTGAGACTTCTTCTTATAGGGCTAGGAATGTACAACCAGAAAGAAAAGAAAATGAGAGAGATGGGTTATGAACTCTATTCAAGAAAGCAAGACGTCAAAGTATATGAGCATTGGTTGCGAAAGATAGAGAGAACTCTAAATCAATTGGCAATTTTAAATGATATGTGAATGGATTGTGCCACTCCATTTCTATCAGATAATCCTCAAACCTAATAGGAGATAATGAGAGAAAGAAGGGTAATGGAAATACTAGCTTGGGTAGATTTTAAGGTAGAAATCTAAGACATGTATTTCTCGAGGTATCATCAGAAGGATGAGTAGGAGTTTCTAGCATTAAGGTAGGATGATATGATAATTTTTTAGTATGAGAGGAGGTTTTAGGATCTCTCTATGTTTGTATCCATCTCTTTTCCTACCAAGCAACACTAGGTAGAGAGATTTAAGGATGGATTGAGACAAAAGTTGCAGATAGGATTAGTGGCATTACAATTTAAGACAGTTATTTGGTAGAGGATGCTCTATCACTTAAGAAGGTGATGAATCCAGGACAACCTGGGTTTGGAAAGAGAAAGGAGCCTGCTTTTACATCAGGAAAACCCTCTCTCCAAAGAAAAGGAAAAGGAATACAATATGGTTAGTTAAAAAAGAGAGGAGAGGATAAGGAAGTGTGATGAGTTGGTCTCCTCAGGTCACTCAGGGTGGATCTATAGGAGGACAAACACATCGTAAAATTGGTATGATATCTGGGTTTAATACATAGGGGAAGAGGACTAGCACCTATCCTCAATGTGTAAGGTGTAAGCAAAATCATCTAAGAGATTACTCAATTTCCCCGGGGCAGTGCTACATGTGTAAACAGGAGGGACACCATTAAAGGGATTGTAGAGAGACTGGGCATTGCAATAAAAAATGCCTTAATAAGATTGCTGAGAAAAGTCGGGGCTAGTAATAAGATTGCTGAGAAAAGTCGGGGCTAGAGGCAGCTAACACAGAGTTAACAACATTCAGTGACAATAAATATGCCTAGTAGACCAGCTCATTGTGCAGCTAATGCAAATAGGGCGCAACTTAGAAGACCAAGGGAGATAACCTAGGGGAGAGTCTTCCATACGAATCAGTAGGAAGTTAGAGCTACCACAAATGTTATAGTAGGTACATGATTATTTAATCCCCAACTAGTTTATGCATTGATTGATCTTAGAGCCATTTATTCATTTGTGGCAAGAAAATTTAAAAATAAATTAACTCTACAATTTGATAAGATAGAGAAGGGTTTTCTTATTACCATACCCTTATGAGATGTTATAAGTGTGAGGCATATATATATATATATATATATTGATCTTAGAGCCATTTATTCATTTGTGGCAAGAAAATTTAAAAATAAATTAACTCTACAATTTGATAAGATAGAGAAGGGTTTTCTTATTACCATACCCTTATGAGATGTTATAAGTGTGAGGCATATATATATATATATATATATATATATATATATAAGGGTGTTAGGGTCACAATCAAGAGTCAGGATATAGAGGTAGAATTGATACCAATAGAATTACATGATTTTGATTTATTATTAGGGATGGATTGGTTGAGTTTATACCGAGCTTAAGTAAATTGCTTTGCAAAAACCGTAACACTATAAGGGAGGAGTGGTGATCAAGTAATGTCTAGGGGAGAAAGAAAAGTCCTTTCTAGTTTTGTGATTTCAATCATGATTGCTTGAAAATTGTTAAGAAATGGGTGTATGGCTTATTTAACCTATATAATAGATCCAATAAATGAGGAGATGGAATTAACAAAGATTCTTATATTAAAGGGATGTCCTGATTTCTTTCCTATGGAGTTACCCAGGTTACCCCCTGATAGTGAAGTTGAAGTTTCTATAGATGTAATTCCTAGAACTATATCAATAGGTGTAGATGCATTCACCAATGAATCTCACAAGATAAAATCATTTGATGATATTGATCAAGATAAGAAGGTAGCATTGAAAGCTAGAATAAAAGCTATCAAGGAGGTGGATTTGTATGATCTCATACAAGTTATGGAAATGTGTCTAGTCCCAAACATGGTTGTACCAAAAACATTATATGTTCCCTTAATCATCAAATACATCAGCACCCAGTATCCTATCACACACCTTAAATCTTATTGCAACAAAATAGCAAAAGTAGTGCGTGATGAAAAACTATGGATGCACTTCATTCAAGATAGTTTAAGTGGGGCAGCACTGAGCTGATATATAAGATTAGATAACATGAACATCCAAAGTTGGAAAGATTTAGTGGACACTTTCATCAAGCAATATAAGTACAAGATGATTATTGCCCCTAACATAACCAATTTCTCTCATCTAGAGAAGAGGGAGAAAAAAAGCATGAGAGAGTATGCTCAAAGATAGAGGGATCTTGCTACACAGATATATCCTCCATTCTTAGATAGAGAAATGGTTACCTTAGTCATAAATACGCTTAAGGTGTCATAATATGAGCATGTGATGAGTCATTCAACACAGCAATTCATTAACATTGTAGTTGTGGTCAAGCATATAAAGCAAAGGGTAAGGAGTGGCAGGATCTTCACCTCTCACTGAGAAAATAGGCTTTGAAGGAAAGAAGAAGGATTTCAATCACATCGAGGGTGGCTACAGAGATAAGAAAATCACTTCTAAAACTACAATACTCTGTCCCTTTTATCCCAGATTCTCAACATCAATTTTAACTCTCTATTTCCAACCAAAAAACCTTAGACTTAAACCAACCAAGTTAATAACCAAATCGAAAACATAGTAAAGAAAAATTACCAAAGAATCCAAAAACACTACCCCCATTACTACTACTCTTGAATGAGATGTACCAAAAGTTGTTGAGCATCGAATAAGTAGCTCTGGTACTACCTGCGCCTCTGCAGCCACCATTTCCTAACTGGTATAAACTAAACCTCACCTGTGAGTACCATGCTAGCATTGCAGGACATAACATTCATACTTGGAATGCCTTCAAGAAAAAGCCCTTGCAGTTAATTAAAGTCAGGTGGGTAACATTCGAGCAAACCCCGAGTGTAAATGTAAACCGTTTACCCAATCATACCTCTGGCAGTGGGTCGATAAACGCACTAGAGGTGGAAGGCCCAAGGAGTTTAAAGGTGTTGCTAGACAAAGTTTAGAAAATGTTGGTCAAAGTTGAGTACAATAAGGGTAGTTGTGAAAAAGGACCAAAGCGCTGGAATTTTTATAAGTATCACTATGAAAAAAGACACATGATCAACCAGTGTGAAGGTTTCTGCAATGAGGTGATACAAATGCTGACTCGATGAACCCAACAAAAATAAGGAGGTCTGTTAGGTATAATTCACTGTAGAAGGAAATGCCCGAACTGATTATGTCAAAACCTACAGTAGTAGGTAAAGGAAACTATAGTGCATTAGCGCATAATTACTGATACTCCTTCTAGAGTGCACAAGCAACACCCATTTCTCAGGCAGAAGTTTGAGGCCTTACTCGTAGCAGAAGATGCTTCACCCTAGAGGAACTCTAGAAAAAAAAAGTAAAGGAGAAAGAAGTGGTTAACCTAACCGAGGAGGTGAGCAAACCTATCACTGAAGAAGGGATCAATGAGTTCCTAAAGCTGATAAAACATAGTGAATACAGTGTTGTTGAGCAACTTAAAAAGACTCTTGCTAAAATATCATTGTTGTCATTGACTTCGAGCCATATAGAAAGGCTTTGCAAAAGATGTTGAATGAGGCTTACATGCTTGAAGATATCAACTAAGAAACTATAGAACACCTAGTAGAAAGGATCCAGGCTTTAAATTATTTGTACTTCACTGAAAATGAATTGAATCCTGATAGTATTAGGCATAACAAGTCACTGTACATTGCAATGCAATGTAAAGATGTCCTAATTAAGAAGGTATTGGTCGATAATGATTCTGCATTGAATGTGCTGCCAAGGCACATATTGAAAGAAATGCATGTCGATGAGTCACACATGAAACCCAGTGTAACGCCCCACACTTTCATATGTGATTATAGTTACTTTCCTACAATTTGGTATGTAAAAATAGGGGTAATTATTTTTTCCAGTTTTCATATAGAAGTTTACCAAAATTTCCACTAAAATTTTGAAAAAGTCTCCCCTATACTGGAAGGTCCCAAGTTATCGATATATACCCTGTTTACACTTCTAATATCTTACATCTCATAAATCAATCATGACCTAATCATCCTAGGTCTCAATCTCATAAACATCATCATCAACATCACAACCATAGCATATATAACATACATTGAACAACAAATATCATTAAATGGGAATAAATGGGATAAATCTTCTCTCTTAACATCAAAATAAAACATTCTTATCGATTTTACAAACTTTCCTAACAATATTCTTCTAAACACAATCCTTGACAATAGTTTTAATCAACCATAAATAACAAATGAATAATATTTCAAAAAATCCATACGATCAAGTTATAATGCATTATTATGAGTATAACATATCCAAATATCAACTTCATCAAATGGTGAAAATTCCAGAAATATGGATTTAACTAAACTGACCTCAAACTTGCAGACCTACTGTGCAAGAAGCACAACTTCTATACCGAGTGTTTGTTTCGGATCTCCACCGTTTAGAATCTAGACAGTATCAGGAAGAACAACATTTCAAATTATAGCCTGATCCAACGGTGGCTAGAGGAGAAAACAGTCAGCGAAGAAGATTGTCCAGAACTGTAATTTCCCAGAAAATTACCTCCCGTGATATCTCTCAAACGAGGAATGATATAGAAAATCCCTCTGGTGAGCATGTACATGACATAGAGAAGAACAACATATCCAAATATCGTTCTGATCCAATGGTGGAAAGGTGGTGTTTTAGCTATTGGATGTTCTGCCATCAATATGTCTTCTCTCCAACCTCTCTCTAAACTCTCTCTTGCTCTTGCAAGTCACTCCAAGAGAGAAAATAGAATGATATTTATAGTTCTATCATCTTGTTAGTTGCACATTTATCCCCACCCCTTTTTATCATTTGTACATAAACTCCCAACCTTTTGTTATTTGAATATTGACCTCTCTTAGTCTTACGTATTTATTTTGTCCTCACAAATGTTTTTTTTTCTCAACAATTTAGTACTATATTCACTTTTCATTTTATTAATTTCACTATTTTTATCTGGATTTAGGTTTCTTTACTTTAATTTATCCCATTTTACTATTGATTAAATTTCTCTTATTTTAATAACCCAGAAAAATTATAACCGGGGATTTACATCAGTGCCATGATGGCAAGAACATATGATGGCTCGCCGAGACAAATAATTGGTACCCTAGAAGTGGAATTTTATGTGGGGCTACAAATGTTTCTTGTAACACTACAAGTGATGGATATCCATCCATCTTATAACATATTGTTAGGAAAATCATGGATCCATGCAGGCGGAGTAGTAGCCTTCTCATTACATATATGCCTGAAATATATCATAAATGGGATGCTGATAATTGTCAAGGTTGAAGAGACAGTTTTCATGATCAAGAATATGGTTGTACCATTCATTAAGGTGGAAGATTGTAGAGATGGGAACATTCACACTTTTGAAATAGTGAATGCCGAATGGGTTCCTGAGTGTGCAGTGCTAAGAAAAGTGAAAGTTTTGGAAGTTGCAAGAATAACTACCAATTATTTTTTGAAGCACAGGGTTCCTTTCCAGTATGATCCTAAAAATAGGATGCGTGAGTGAGTCAATTTGATGAAATTAAAATGTATGAATCAAAGTTTTTGGTCTCAAGTATAAGCCTAAGAGATATGACTACAAATAGGTCGCTAGTCGTAAGATGGAAGCTAGAATGGCGAAGATTAAAGGATGAGAGTCATAAGAGGAAGAGCTTGCCATCCTGCCACTCTGAACAACCTTTTTAAGGTATGTGGAGGTGATAAGATCTAGCATGGCAGACCTTCACGTCAGTACTTTAGAATGTCAAGATAAGGAACATATTGAGGAAGTGAAGATAAAAGCAGAAAATAAGATGTTGTCATACCTATCTGTGTACACTACTGACAACGTCCCTGCAAAAGCCTTTGTGAAGAAGTTGGTTGAATGAGAGTCATACCAGAATTAGAAGATAGAGCATACTCTTATTTTGCTTTAAAAGTAATTGTTCTTGTTTGATTATGTTTGCTGAAATGTTTTGCCTTGTTTTGATGTTTTACCTCTCTCTAGATGTCTTGTTATGTTCTGTTATTTCTGCTTGCCTTTAATCTTGATGGCAATATGGCTCATAATGCCACAAGATCTTATTTGTCAAATGAATTTATTTTTATTTTAATGAGATCATACATTTTCTTATGTCCAAATTTTTTTTTTTTATCTTCCATACAAATAACACACTTTCATGAGCACACCTTACACTTTCAGGAACCCTGAAAGTTCCATCAATTCACGAACCCACTGCATTTAAAATAATTGGTCAAACTTTGATAATACAATTGCAATGGGTGATGAAGACCGGGAAAAAGAGGAAATAAAAGAGTTTAGTAAGTTGGTGGAAAATTTTAAGAAAACTTAGAAACCCGTAAATGAAGAGCTAGAAGTTATAAATTTGGATACTAAACAAGAAAAGAAAGAATTGAAGATTGGCTCATTTTGGGTGATTTTAATTGCTTGCTCTCTTAAGATGATAAGCATAATGGAGTAGCAGTCTCGTCCTATGAAGTTGTTGATTTCAGGAATTGCTACTCCGACCTTGAATTATATGATTTAAATTACACTGGTTGTCATTTCGCTTGGATTAACGGCAGAGTTTGGAGTAAAATTGACAGAGTCTTAGCCAATCCTCTTTGGTCTTCATTTCAATCCCAGATGCATGTTCATTTTGGCAACTCTAGAGCCTTCTCAGACCACTCTCCTGCCATTATTCGGCTAGCCTACTAGCATGTTAGAGGTAAGCGATGTTTCAAATTCTTTAATATATGGGCTAATCATGACAGCTTTCTGGAGCTAGTGGCAAATAAATGGAATCTATATGTCCAAGGATCTCCCATGTTTATTCTCTGCAAGAAACTCAAGCACTTGAAAGGATACTTAAAGGAACTTAATAAGCTTCACTCTAGCCATATATCAAAAGGGTTTCTCGAGTACAGATGGAACTTACAGCTTATCAATTTGCCTTCTACCATGATAAGGATAATCTTCAACATCTAGCTCTGGATAAGCAGCTTCGGCAGAAGCTTTTCAATCTCAAATCTGCTGAAAGATTGTTTTTTGCTCAAAAGCTTAAATGTAACTTTTTCAAAGATTGTGACAAAGGCTCCTCTTTTTTTTTTCTCTCATGTGTCAGCAACATCAAAAGAACTTTATCTCTACTATTCAGCTTAGTGATGGTTTCCTTACCACTTTTATAGATGAAGTAGGGGATGCTTATATTTGCTATTTTAGGGACTTACTTGGCTCTTCTAAGGTCACCCTTCCCTTAGATGATGAAGTCTCTCGGTCAGGTCCCTGTATTGATCATGCCACTCATGCATCTCTCCTGGCTCCAATCACTAATGATATTATTAAGCAAGCTTTATTCAGCATTGATGATGACAAAGCTTCTGGGCCAGATGGATATACTTTCTTTTTCTTCAAAAAAAATCATTGGATATTATTGGTGGTGATTTCTGTCTTGCAGTCCATGACTTCTTTGTATCTGGGAAACTTCTCAAGCAGATTAACCACTCTATCATTGCTCTTATTCCCAAATCTGTCAATGTTTCTACGACTGCTAATTTCAGACCTATTTCCTACTGTAATGTGGTATACAAGGTGATTTATAAGATTCTCTCTATTAGGCTTGCTACTGCCCTTGCGGATATTATTAGTCCTCTGCAAAATGCTTTCCTGGGATGTACATTAATGGTTGATAACATTTATCTTATTCAAGAGCTCCTTCGGTTATATGAGCGTAAGCATGTGTCACCTAGATGCTTGATGAAAATTGATTTGAAGAAAGCCTTCGACTGTCTAATAGCCTTTTCTGCAGCAGCTCTTGCTATCTTTTGGCTTTCTAGATAGACTTGTGCACCTTATAATACAGTGTGTGGTAACCACTTCTTTTTCTATTTCTATTTATGGCAATATAAATGGCTTCTTCCAAAGAAAGAATGGGGTGCGTCGAGGTGATCCTTTGTCACCTTATCTCTTTATCATCTGTATGGAATACTTTTCCAGGATGCTTAAGTTGGCTTTTATGAGCTCTAGGTTTAGATTTCATCTAAAGTGTGGTGCTCAGGGTATTAGTCTCTTGCTTGTACCAGCAACTCATATCATTTGGGCACATCTCTGGGTTGGTTATTAACAGAGAAAAGTCTTCTATTTATTTTTGGCGGAGTTGGAGAGCAGATAAAAAATGTTATTCTTAAAGATACGAGTTTCGTTGAAGGATCCTTCCCCTTCTGATATCTTGGTGTCCCCCTCAGTCCCCATAGGCTGCTGGCTAGCCAATACACTCCTTTATTGCAGAAGCTGGAATCTGCAGTCCAGTGCTGGTAGGGGAAGCATCTCAACTATGTGGGACGAGTCGAATTGATCAAATCTGTCCTCTTTAGAATGGTGCACTTTTGGCTGAGCATTTTTCCCTTGCCGGACATAATCATTAAGCAGATTGTCTGCATATGCAAAAATTTTATGTGGACTGGAAATATCTTAAAGAGTAATTTTGCCCTAGTTGCTTGGAAAGTTGTTTGCCTGCCCAAGAAAGAAGGGGGTCTAGGTTTGTTCGATATCAAAGCTCGTAACAACAACTTCTTTGCTAAGCAGTTGTGGAACATCCATCTCAAATATGATTCTGTCTGGATTCAATGAATTCATCACTATTATATTCCCAATGTCTATTTGGGATGCTTTATCTAAGCAAACTTCTTCGCCTTTTTGGAAGTCTATTATCTCTCTCAAGGACCAATTTGTTGTAACCTGTGGTAGCCACCATCAAGCTATTGATTTGATGTCTACTTGGAGTGGTGGAGAACTTTCTTTCACTGCTCAATCCTATGATTTCCTGCGTTTTAAATGTGACCCGGTTCCTTGGGCTAAGGTGGTTTGGGAATCTTGGTCTATTCCTAGATATAACTTCATTTTATGGTTGGCCATTTTAGGCAAGCTTCACACTCATGACAAGCTTCGGTTTCTACAAATTGACCCTTTGTGTGTGTTCTATCGAGTTGATGAAGAGTCCTACAATCATCTATTTTTCAGTTGTCCATGGGCCTCTTTTTTTTGGAGGATGATAAAATCTTGGCTTCATCTGCATAGAAGAATGTCGACCATTAATAGTGCAATTCGTGGTCTTCTTTCTGGCAGGAACAATACTGATAGTAGAATGCGAAGAGTTTCCCTTGGTATTCTTATCTATTTGATTTGGGAAAAGAGAAACAAGAGAGTCTTTGATAACTCTTGCAATCTAGTCTCTTTTATTTTTTGCAAATTGCAAATTCTCTTCTATATGGTTTTGCACTTCCATGAATAGATTATTCATCATTCAGGATGGCTGCTGGTGTTTATATGGTGGATTCTATCTTTGAGAGACTCTTCCAGTTTTGGTTAGCTTTGATATCTTTGGTTTGCTGGATTGATGTTGTATTGTGGTTTCATAAGATTGTTCTTCTTTCTTTGCTGTTGATGATGCATTTCTCGAGTGGGGATACATGGTTCACTAAATGTTGTCCACTTTTTAGTTGTAGCTGCTTGTGATGTTGTGTATTTGCTATTGAAGATTCTTTGTTGATAGGTGTCTTGCTGGAAAGCCTGCTTTATTTGGTTGCAGTTCTTTTCCTTGTTGTGGTTGTTAAGGCTGTTGATTCTTGTCTTGTTATGGTGTTGGGTCTCTTTTTTTTTATCTGACGGCTGCTTATTTTCTCCACCCTATTTTTGTTTTGTGCTTTATGTTAGGTTGGACACCCTGTCTTAGATTTGGTTCCTCATCTAACCATTGTCAGCTAATCCTTTTTAATTTGATAGCTTTTCTTTATTGGCTTTGATGTATATGTCTTCGGGGAGTCTGTCCCTTTTTGTAAATCATGTATATGATCTTGCTGGTTCTCCAGCCATGTATTTTTTTAATCTAATATTTATACTTACTTTTGATATAAAAAAATTGAAGATTGATACCATTATTACAATCAAGGAAAAAGATGGCCTAATATCTATATTATATAAATATATGGATGTCTTTGCCTGGTTTAGATACTAATATAGTGGTATATAGAATTCCCTCGGTGGAAGAAAATAAGCCAGTTAAACAAAAGACCAGACACATGTGCCCGGATTGCTATTTAAGGTGAAAATGGAAATACATAAACAATAGGATATAAGATTCCTAGATGTGGTCCACTATCCTCAATGGGTGGTTAATGTAGTTGTAGTTTCCAAAAAGAATGGCAAGATTATAGTGTGTATGGATTATAAATATTTGAATAAGGCAAGCCTGAAGGACGACTTTCCTCTACCCTACATAGATGTCTCAATCGACAATGCTGCGAAGAGTGTCATATACTCGTTCATGGATGGGTTCTCAGGATATAACCAGATTAGAATGGCATAGGAAGACAAGGAGAAAACTACCTTTGTCACGCCTTGGGAAACCTTTTGATATAAAGTGATATCATTCGGATTGAGAAATGTTGGCCCAACACGTATCAAAAAGCATTGGTCACTTTATTCCATGACATGATGAACCGAAAAGTGAAAGTCTATGTGGAAGAAGATCACAAAAAAATATTAAAGAAATTGTTCAAAAGGCTGTGAAAATTCAAATTAAGATTGAATCCCCCAAAGTGCTCATTTAGGGTAAGGACTGGAAAATTGTTAGGTTTTATAGTAAGTAGTCAAGGAATAGAAGTTGATCTAGAAAAAGTAAAGGCAATCAAGGATATTTCAGCGCCTAAGACAGAGAAAGAAGTAAGTTTTCTTCAATATTTAAACTACATAGCCCGATTCATATCTCAGCTTACGATAACGTGCAAGTTAACTTTCCATTTACTTAGAAAGAAAAATCCTAGGGTATGGGACATTGATTGCTAAAAAAACCTTTGATAAGATCTAAAGGTAATTTACAAAACTCGTTATTGATAGTGCCTTCTATACCTAGAAGACCCTCAATTCTATATTTTATGGTGACATATACAGTTATAGGATATGTGTTGGGCCAACACGAGGAGTCGGGGAAGAAAGAACAAGTTATCTACTATTTAAGTAAGAAGTTCAATGATTGTGAATCCCGATATACTGCCATTAAAAGTTTATGTTATGCCTTGGTTTAGAGCATAAAAAGGCTCATGCAATATATTTTGCACTACATGACCTGATTGATCTCAAAACTGGATCCACTCAAATACATCTATGAAAAGCCTTACTTGTCAAGCCGGATGGCAAGATGGCAAGTGTTGTTAGCAAATTACGACATTGTTTATATGACAAAGAAGGTTGTAAAAGGAAGCGTGATTGACCATTTGGTAGATCATGTTGTGGAAGATTATGAGTCATTGAATTTTGACCATTCTGATAAAGATATGCCAATAATTTCCCCAGAAAAGAAACAGTACCCTGTTTTGATAAGGTTGCAATTTAAATGCACCAATAATACGACCGAATATATAGCCTACATCATTAGTCTAATAGCTATTTTAAAACTAAAATTTAGGAAACTTGATGTTTATAGAAATTCACTGCTAATTATTTGTCAAGTGAATAGAGAATGACAAATAAAAAATAAGAAGCTGAAGTCATATCAGGATTATCTCTTGATGTTAGCTAATGAGTTCGAAGAGATAAAATTCACTCACATGAGTAGAGATAAAAATTAGTTTGCTAATGTTTTGGCAACCCTAGCTTCGTTGACACAGATCAATATTGGAAGCAGGATCCAACCAATAAACATCGAAATCAAAAATCTTCAAGCTCACTGTTATTCACTAAAAGAGTCATCAAATGGAAAACCATGATATAATGATATCAAAAGGCTTATCCAACACCTGGAATATCCTCTAGGAGCCTTCAAGATGGATGAAAAGACTTTGAGGGGAATGAACATGGATTATTACTTGGATAGAGATGTCTTTTATAAGAGGTCATTTTACGAGACTTTACTTAGGTGTCTAAATGAGAAAAAGGTTGTGAAAGCATTATAGGAAATCCACGGGGAAGTCTGTGTCATTAATGCTAACAAGCATACAATGGCGAGGTAGATGCAAAGATCTGGGTACTTCTAGTTGACCATGAAGAGGGAATGTGTAGACTATGTCAAAAAACACCATAAGTGTTAGATATAAGGAGACAATATAAATGCACCTCCAGCATCGTTGTTCAATATGACATCGCATTGGCCTTTTGACATGTGGGGATTGGATGTTATGAGACCAATCAATCTGAAGGGTAACGATGGGCATAGTCATCTTTGTGGCCATCAATTACTTTACTAAATGGGTAGAAGCCAACTCTCACGCATGTGACACAAAGTAATCAAGAGGTTCATTGAAAAAGATATGATTGGTCGCTACGGCATGCCAGTAAGATTAGTAACTAATAATGCTCAGAATTTCAATTAGAAGTTGATTGTTGAGATTAGTAACTAAATAAAAGATTAAGTATTTCAATTATTCTCCTTACAAACCCAAGATGAATGGTGTTGTTGAGGCAACCAACAAAAATCTTAAAATGATCATCTAGAAAATAGTGGTCACTTATAAGATTAGAATGAGATGCTTCCACACGCATTTCATGCGTATCACACACAGTCAGAACTTCTATGGGTGCAACCCCTTACTCTCTAGTATACGAGATGGAAGCAATGATGCCTTTAGAAGTGAAAATTTCATCAATAAGGGTTCTAATGGATGCAGAACTAGAAGAATCAGAGTGGGCAAAGCTAAAATTTAAGTAGTTGAATCTTATCAATGAAAAGAGGTTGACAACCATCTATCATCACAAGTTGTACCAAAATAGAATGGCTAAAGCATACAACAAGAAGGTCAAACTAAGAGTGTTTAAAGAGGGATATCTGGTATTGAAGAAAATCTTGCCAACATCGGGAGAAGATCAAAGTAAATGGGCACTGAACTACGAAGGACCATACATGGTAAAGAAAGATGTGTTTGAAGGAGCCTTAATTTTACAAGATGGATGGGGGTGATCTCCCAAAACTTGTAAAGTTTGATATCATAAAGAAGTGCTATGGATAATGTACTTTGTCTATCAATCAATAAAAATTATAGTTTGGCTAAGAATTCTTTGATATATTTTCCTTTTCTCTAAAAAACTCTACACGATCTTATAAGCTTAAAAACTTTGTTTTCAGAAAGGCTTTTTGGAAATCAAAGTTATTAGTACAAATATAGATGTCAAATTGGTGTTTGTTTTTAATAAGCGAGTTTTAAGAATTCAAATGATCCTATAGTGAGGTGACTAAACACTTAAAAACATGAAAAACAAATTAAATGCCATAAAATAACTTTGAAGCTGAGTTTTAGTTAAATGAATAATGATTCATAATCATAATAAAAAAACCATTTTTGAATGTCTAATTTAACCACAAAGAAGGAAAGCAGATCTTGCTAATCCTAAACACATGTATTTGAAATGAGAAAAGGTTATCCTTGATAATCCTTTCACAATACTCAAAAATATCATTTGCAGTCCCCGTTTGAGCTTAGTAAATTTTCCTTGAAAATTAACCCTAACTAATAACCCATACTAGAGGTAAGTATGAGGACTAGAAAAGAAGTTTAACCCTAAGGATACACAAAATAATACTCAATGATCAAACGGCGCAAACAAAGCTAGGGTATGAAGAAATTTACAAAGTTTGAGCATGCTGTAAAAAATAATGAATATGATAATGGTGTTTAAAACCACATGAAAAAAAAAACAAAGTTCTCCAAGATCAAACGAGTACGAAGATCCAAGATCATCCCAAGATTTAATCTAGGGTGGCCCCGTAAGTGAAAGTGAAAGCGACAAACCATTTGGCAAAGTCAACCCTAAGATCCAAGAATTCCTCGACCAAAAAAATACCCAAAGAAGATAAGCTCAACAAGCCTCCTACTATTTAAAAATCAACAAAGTTTTTGGCAACTTTACGTGATCCTTTCTCCCTCACTTGAGATCCCTTTTTAAAAAAAAAAAAAAAAAAAAAAAAAAAAAAAAAAAAAAAAAAAAAAAAAAAAAAAAAAAAAAAAAAAAAAAAAAAAAAAAAAAAAAAAAAAAAAAAAAAAATAAAAAAATTAAAAAAAAAAAAATTTTATTTATTAAAAAAAAAAAATTTTTAGGATTTAGTTGTAGACTTTAATATTTGGAGGTATAAGATTACACTGTAAAGTATACACTCAAATATTAAAGATATAAAAATAGGAAATAAATGCAATGATAAAATTTGGGTCTTAGAACGGTTAGGTTTTAACTTAATAAGGTAGAGACTTCCTCACGAATAAAGATTTGCCTTGAACATTAGGCAAGACCAACGAATGAAAACATGACCTAGAAAAATAATCATTCAATAATGCAGCTTACCTTAGGTAGGGTGCATTGGGGATAATGCATCTTCCCTTTATATAACTAGTCCCCTTACCAAAACTCTCGTAGACCATAGGTTTCCTAGTGACCATGATACTATGTAACGACTCTCTCAAATCATAACTTTATGATTAAACCAAAAACTTCTTTCATTCTAGAAAGTATGTTTGTTATTCAACATCATGCATGTCATGACAGTAGTAATAGGAAGACGAGTGTATTTGCTTGATGATAAGAACTTGAATGGTGAAGTGTTGAGCGAGGCTCATGAATCCAAACTTGTAGTGTATTCTGGTAGTACTAAGATGTATCATGATTTGAAAGAGTTTTATTGGTGGCCAAAACTAAAGAGAGAAATTGCAGAATATGTGGCTAAGTATGGAGTGTGCCTTTATTGAAAGTACAACATCAAAAGCTTGTGAGACAGTTATAGCCATTTTTTATACTTAAGTGGAAGCAAGAGAATATTACTATGGAATTTATTTATGGGTTACCTAAAGGATAGAGAGATGATGATGAAATTTGGTTTATTGTGGATCAGTTAACAAAATCTTCTTTATTCCTTCCTATGAAGATGATAGATTTAGTTAAAAAGCTGACAAGATTTTATATGAATGAAGTAGTGAGATTATATAGGGTTCTAGTATTTATAGTTTCTTATCAAGATCCTAGGTTTACATCCTGGTTATGGCCAAGTATTCAGGTTATTCTAAGGATCAAGTTGAATATGAGTACTGTATTTCATCCCCAAACGAATGGGTGATCAGAAAGAACCATTCAGGCCTTGGAAGATTTGTTGATGTTATGTGTATTGGAGTTTAGAGGGAATTGAGAGGATCATCTACCATTAGTAGAGTTCACTTATAATAACAGTTATCATGTTACCATGAGAATGGCTTCCTATGAAGCTTTGTATGGAAGAAGGTGTCGAACTCTAGTCTATTATGAATAAGTGGGGGGTAGGAGGTTGATTGACTCAGAGCTAGTGCAAATTACCACTAAAAAGGTGAAAATAATAAAAAAATAGAATGAAGACAATTAAGGATAGACAGAAAAGTTATGCAGATAACAGAAAAAGGCCCCTCGAGTTTAAGATGGGGGATCAACTGTTTTTAAAGGTTGCACCTTGGAAACATATTATATTGTTTTGAATGAAAGGGAAGTGGGCTCCAAAGTATATTGGTCCTTTTGAGATAGTTCAAAAAATAAGCCCAGTTGCATATAGATTGACCTTACCACCACACTTGTCAAAGATGTATGATGTATTCCATATATTATTACTTAGAAAGGCTAAGTTGGATCCTACTCGAGTATTATCCCAAGTTCAACTAGAGATTAAGGAAGATTTGACCTTGGAAGTATAACCAATCAAAATCTTGGATATGAGTGAAAAGGAACTCGGAAATAAAAGCATTTTGATGGTGAAGATACTTTAGAAAAGTTCTCAAGTTGAGGAGGTAACTTAGGAGAAAGAGTTAAAAATAAAGAAAAACATATCCAGAATTATTTTTTAAGCAGGTATTATTTTTATTAAGAGGGAAGAATATAAACCCCGAGATGATTCAAAACTATATGGAACTTTAAAATGGGATAAGTGAGTATTTATGACAAAATAAAAATAAAAAAGTAAGGTAGGTAAATAAATATTTTAGAGAAAGGAAAAATGATTGTTTTAACAATTATATGAGATTATTGGTATAAAGTTATAAAAGAAATTATGAATGGTTACCTGAAATAAATGAATTGATGGAATAAAGAAGGGTAAATAAGTAATTAGCTGAAAAATAAGAATTCACCCCTCTCTCTTTTTAAAGTCGATAATGTAGCCAAGAGAGTGAGAGAGTTTTTCTCTTTTTTTTCTTTCCATTCACCATTGAAATGTTATAGAATTGTTAGATATAAATGAAAATAGAGGGTTTTTGAGAGAGAAGAATATATCCACACTAAAAATTAAGAAAGATCAAGAGGAGAGAAAATTGAGTCAAAGAGAGAAAGTGAAGAAATAAGAGAGAAAAAAGGGAGAGACATATTAAAATTTCAACTTGTTGATTTTTAAAATATATTTTATAATCAAGTAAGATATTTGGAACCCCTTTATATCAATTTGAACAAAAGTTAATTGATTTTGAGCAAAATTGAATTAGGGTTTTTGAGAAAAAATTAGGAAAAAAGTGGATTTCTTAAAAATTAAATTTTTAAGATCCTTGTAGGTTGCTGTGGAAGTGAAATCATGGAAGAATGATGAATAAAAGTGATAGGTAGAAAACTTATAGGGGCCAATCATGTAAGGAATAAAATGGGAAATTATGCATTTATGATATTGTTCATTAATTGTGCTGTAAATGTATGTATGATATATGAATGATGATTTTAATTGAGTAGAATTAATTAGATAATGAAGTATTGAGTGATTGAATAGTTGGCCTAGAGGGGTGAAATTGTAAATTTTTAGAGAATTTGTAAATTGTATGGAATTGTGTAAAATTGATATGGTTGCTGACACGATCAAAGAGTTGATGTCTTATTCCAAGTACAGGAGTATCAAAGTAATAAATAACCCGGCAAGACCGAGATCGAACCATAGGGAGGTGAATTATATAAATTACAAACAATAAAATGATATTAATGTTAAAGAGAAGTTTGAGATGTAATAATGATGAAAAGATTAAACAAGGATAAAACAGATGTCAAGGTTAGAGGATCCACTAATGGTATTTTAAATAAATATAATATAAACTCTTTTTATTACTCAATTGAAAACCACACACAAAGGAGATTTCAATCGGATGATTTATCGTTAATGGCTCATTATAAAGTATTAACATGATCATATTAATTATCCTTTTCAAGTAACACCATACTTATAAATATCATCAGGCATTCATGTTGCTAGCTTATGTTAACAACAAATCAAGTTCCTATCATAATAACGATGTCAGCCGAAAACTATGAAGGATCAAGCATTTGATGTACCAAGTGTTATACAACACAAATCTAGATTAACCATTTAATAAGCAAGGTATTAAGAATTAGTAAGATAAAAAGATAAAACATGTTAATAACAAACTTTCCTGGATATAAACATTAAAGTCCATGTTGAGTTTATATTATACCTATTCTAACACCATTAGTAAAACCTTTTCACCTTGACATAATTAACTTAGCTAAACATAATGAAGAAAAAAAACATAAATAAACAACATAAGAACATAAACATTAAATAAGTTAACTAAGTATAGGAAAGGAAATGAAAAAGCATAAACAAGAGATTAATATAGCATGAAAGAAAACTTGAACATTACAAAGATATAAAGAGAGAAAGCAAGAAGATGATTTTGATTTGAAAAATAATATATGACTAAATACATGGCAAATGCCTCCTTTTGTAGGCTAAGATTCAGAACTATTGATTGGTAGGCAACCATTGATTTGGTGGCTGGTTTTTGACATTGTTGGCTACTGGCTCTTGATATTGTTGGCAAATTTTTGATATTGTTGGCTGCTGGTTCTTGATATTGTTGGCAGATTTTTGATATTGTTGGCTGACCAAAACCTCATTGCTAACATCAGAATTTGAGCCCTTTATTCCATGAAAGCTGTGGGCAATTATCTTAACTTTCCAACAAAAAAAACCAGAGCTCATTTGGACTTCTAGAACTCAAGATATGAGCTGAAAACTTAACAGTGTTTGAGCTGCAAGACAGGTTCCGACTTCTCCGTTGTTGCTAAGATTTGAACTTGAAAATAGCAGAATTGAGTCTTGAACTCTCATGAAAGTTTTAGGTATATGTCCTATCTTTCCATCCATATAAAGTAGACCTAAATCTGAGGTTTACAACTCTAGTTATGATCAAATAACCGAATGGTGTTCCAGTTTGGAATTGAACCAGCATCTCTTCTCTTAGCCTAGTCCTCTTTTTGTCTCTTCACTTTCAATAGGTAATCACATTAATCAATCCTTTGAATTGTGAGATATACCTGCATTCAAAACAAGCATTTACCATAAATTAAAGATATATTATATTATCATACTTGTTATTATAAAACATGCTTTAGTTAGGGAATTTAACGATACTTTAGTGCAATACGATGATATAAAACCTTAATGAGAATGCACTTTTAAGTACTAATCACACCCCCCAACCAGCTTATTACTAGTCCCTAGTAATCAAAGCGTTAAAATATAAAAACAATTTGCAAGTTCGACAAAGCAAAGTATTCATCATTTAACTTCCATTAATCTATCCAAATAAACAAACTCTCATTAAATTTATATATCTGCTTTATACTTCTTAAACAAGATATTAATAAACCTTCTTTTTGTGTTCAATAAATCAAAACATAGCTATGGAGCTTTTCATGGAAGAAGATAAAATTTTGTTCCAATGTTTAAGGTTAACTTCCTTGGGTTGGGATTATTATCTTTTTTTATTATTTTTGAAAGCAAGAATTTATAACACAATGTATCTTGAACCTATGTAACGATCTTTCAGCTAATGACTCCCAGACCAGTTAGTCTTAGGGCATCAGGTGTTGAGATACCCCTATGAGTTTAGTAACTTGGGTTGCAGATACTGATACATAGATAGTGCAATGTTTGATTCCCTTAAGCTTTTCTTCTTAACCCATGTAACAAACACTGAGCCAATAGCTCCCAAGTCAGTTGACTTTAGGGTACTAGGTGTTAAAACACCCCTTCGGGCTTAATTGCTTAAGTCAAGGAGGCTACGAAACCAAACTTATCTACTTTTTTATTATTATTTATTCAATTTGTTATTATTATTATTATTTTGTTTTTTTTTTTGCATATTATATAATATCATTTTCCCTTAGTTGTTACCTTTAACAAAAGAACATGAATAATGTAATAATCCAATGTGCAACCCACAATCATATGTTAAAGTGTGTGTGTGAAAATGAAGGTTTAGGAATACTTGTTAAATGAGTATATCAGCAGAATCAAGTGATAACAATGCGAGAGTTTGTAAACCTGAATATTTCAAGAAGTATTATGATAGACCTTGTTAAGAATGTTTACTAAGATGCGTCTCAAGAGTCACTAAAGTTATTCCTTTACTCTGCCATCCTAGTAACAACAGGTTTGCAAATGGTTGAAATAATAGAAAATATAGTTAGTTAAATTTTATTTTTTTTAATATCAACTACTACCCTCTCCCCCCAACCAAAACTAGACATTGTCCTCAATGTTCTAAGGCAGAAAGATAGAGTATAGAAGACATCACCTGAAACAGAAACTGTTGACAAACCTGAAACACACTTAAACAAATATAAGAAAGAACTAAACACAAATATTATGTGATTAATAAAACCAAAAGACACAAGTTTTCACAAACTAAGGCTCAAATCCAATCTAAGCTTTTTACAACGTTCTGTGATTGACCAATTGAGTCGACTTATAGAGGAATCAACTACAGGGATGAAAGATTGTAGTTCATCAATCAATTGCTCAGCAGTAGCAGCAGAGATGAGGATTTGTCGCGCTGAAAATGTTAGAAATTGTTGTTCCACAGCATGATTAAGAAAAGACAGTAAAGTATTATAAAAAACTATTAATATTTAGCAAACCTATAGGTTTCTGGTGAATGTTCAATTGAGCCCAAGAGGAAATATGAAATATCTCTTCTAAATTGCCCAGACCACCTGGTAAAGCAATGAAGGCATCAGCATGGTTAAACATTACAGATAGTCGTTCAGACATTGTGGAGACCTGTAGTTCCTCTCCAACTATTTTTCCAATGATGTTCCCTTCGGCTAAAGCTTTGGGGACGACCCCCAAAACTTGACTGCCTCCTAAAAATGCAGTAATTGAAACACCCCTCATTAACCCAAGATTGCCTCCCCCATACACTAAATGAATCTTTCACTCAGCTAGTACCCGACCAAGATGATTTGCTGATTCTAAAAACTCATTTTCTTTCCCAGGACTGGATCCACCAAAAACACAAATATTTTTTATTTTAGGAACAGAGGAACCTTCCATTTCTAAACACTTCAATATCTGTTAAATGAATGGGTTGAGTAGAAATGATGGGAAGGAAGAGAAGATTTTATAGATGAGAAATTGAAAATGCAATCATACCACCTATATGTAGGTTAGCTGGAGTCTCACTCTCTCTCTCTAATTTTTTTTTTATTTTTTTGTAAAACATGTGTATGTACAAGCATGTGTGATTGTGGCTCACATCTTCCCTTGGTTTTACGTCCAAGAACGGCTTAAACGCCATCTATGGGTCGGGGATAGGCTTTCCATCCAGTTTTCTTAAAAACTGACAAACACGGTCTTTTTTAGTCAGATTCCCAAGACTAAGTCGATCATATTCTTTATAAAAATGAGGTCATAAATCATGAATTGCACGATGCACATCTCCACTAGGATGCGTCTCAAGAGTTAATAGAAGATTATCTAAAGACTCCTTACTCAGGCCATCCTTAATGAATTGTATTTTATCTTCACGGTTTTTAAGAACAACATTTTGCATTACAAGTCCATCTGGCACATCAGTGACAGACTTTCAGTCGTTTTGCACGACGTTTCTTTGCAAAAGTGCTTTTACCTGTTCCAGGCATGTATGAAATAAAAGTATTGGAAGACTTACCTGATAATCGGACCTTTGCTTTAATTAGCCAGCGAATATCTTCAGGAATTTCATGGTTCATTAACAACCTCAATCTTTCACACCTAGCACGGTAAATTTTTGTAATCGCATTCTGAGGCAAAGCGAGAAAATACTTTTTTAATTTTTCAAGAGTGGTGTCCATTTTTCAAAAGAGAAGTGTAGAAGAGATGCAAAGAAAAGAGAAGGAACAAGGAATTGAACAAATATATACACAGATATCAGTTATCATGGGAAGCTGAAAGAACCGACTTAAGAGTCACGGAGTACCGTTATCCGTCATTTGATTGGGGTTGGAGAAAGACTAGCAAAACAAGAGTCACACTAAAAAGAAACACAAAAACAATGTGATAAAAACAATATAATCAACCTTTATATACAGGATCATTCAAACTAATGGATTCAATTTCACTATGAAAATTATCAAAGTAAGCTTTCAAACGATGTCCATTTACCTTAAAAACATTGCCATTCTTTGGATTCTCAATATCAAAGGCCCCATAAGGATACACATGTTTCACAATAAATGGACCACTCCATCTTGATCTTAGCTTTCCAGGAAATAAATGGAGTCGAGAATTATAAAGCAAAACTTTTTGACCAACATCAAATGTTTTTCTCAAGATTTTCTTATCATGAAACTCTTTGATTCTTGCTTAATGAATTTTTGAATTTTCATATGCATCATTTCTTATTTCCTCAAGCTCATGTATTTGCAACTTACGCAGATGGCTAGCATCATCCAGGTTTGAATTAAAAGCTTTAATAGCCCAATAAGCTTTGTGTTCAAGTTCCACAGGCAAATGACAAGGTTTTTCATAAACCAACCTATAAGGTGACATACCTAATGATGTTTTAAAAGCAGTGCGATAAGCCCAAAGTGCATCATTAAGTTTTAAAGACCAGTCCTTTCGATTAGGGTTCACTATTTTTTTCAATATTTGTTTGATCTTCCTATTAGCAAGTTCTACTTGTCCATTTGTCTGAGGGTGATAAGGGGTGGCAACTTTGTGTGTGATTCCATATTTCTTCATTAAAGACTCAAATGGCTTGTTACAGAAATGTGTTCCACCATCACTTATCATGACCCGAAGGATTCCAAATCGACTCAAAATATTTTCTTTCAAAAACTTGATCACTGTTTTATGATCATTGTTACAACTTGGAATTGCTTCTATCCATTTTGAAACATAGTCTACTGCGACTAATATGTACACAAAACCAAATGATGGAGGAAATGGACCCATAAAATCTATACCCCAACAGTCAAATATTTCAATGACAAGAATAGTATTTAAAGGCATCACGTGATGTTTTGAAATAGATCCTAGCTTTTGATAATTTTCACAAGTTTTGCAGAATGCATGCGTGTCTTTGAACATGGTAGGCTAATAAAATCCACATTGTAAGATTTTTACAGTTGTCTTTCTTGATGAGAAATGACCCCCACATGCCTCAGAATGACAAAATTTAATGACACTACTTACCTCATTATTGGGAATGCATCTTTGAAATATTTGATCAGGATAATATTTGAACAAGTAAGGGTCATCCCAATAAAAGTTCTTCACTTCGTTCAAGAACTTTCTTTTGTCTTGGGTACTCCAATGAGCTGGCAAGTGTCTTGAAATAAGAAAATTAACAATATTAACAAACAAAGGCATTGTAGAGACAGAAAGTAAAGATTCATTAGGAAAATAGTCATTGATTGGTGTGATGTCAGATCTCGAATCAGTTGTCAATCTTGACAAATGATCTACAACAACATTTTTGGTGCCTTTCTTACCCTTGATTGTGATATCGAATTCTTGAAGTAACAAAATCCACCGTACCAATCTAGGATTCTCTTAGAATCCTTCTTAGAAAGAAGATATTTCAACGCTGCATAATTGCTAAAAACAATAACAAGTGAGCCAACAAGATAAGATCTGAATTTTTCACATGCAAATACTACTGCAAGTAATTCCTTTTCAGTGGTAGTGTAATTCATTTGAGCACTATTTAAAGTTTTGCTTGCATAATAAATCACATAGGGTTTCTTGTCTTTTGTTTGTCCTAGAACTGCACCCACGGTATAATCACTAGCATCACACATTATTTCAAAAGGTAATGACCAATCAGGAGGTTGAATGACAGGAGCAGAAGTAAGCAAGTTTTTAAGTTTAACAAAGGCTTCTTCATAATGTTTAGACCATTCAAAAACATTATTCTTTGTTAGAAGGTTACACAATGGATTAAATATTACACTAAAATCTTTGATAAACCTTATATAAAAACCAGCATGTCCGAAGAATGATCTAACATTTTTAACAGATTTTGGTGTTGACAAGTTGGCAATTAACTCGATTTTAGATTTGTCAACCTCAATTCCTATTGATGAAACAATGTGACCAAGTACAATGCCGTTTGTTACCATAAAATGATATTTTTCCCAATTCAGCACAAGATTCTTCTCTTCACACCTGTTCAAAACCTTTTCCAAGTTAGTTAAACAATCATCAAATGAATCACCAAAAACAGAAAAATCATCCATAGAAATCTCAAGAAAACATTCAACCATATCACTAAATATGCTTGGCATGCATCTTTGAAATGTGGTTGGTGCATTACATAATCCAAACGGCATCCTACGGTATGCAAATGTACCAAATAGACATGTGAAAGTAGTTTTCTCTTGATCTTCAAATGCAATTTCAATTTGGTTATAACCTGAATAGCCATCTAGAAAATAATAAAATTCATGACCTGCAACTCTTTCTAGAATTTGATCCATGAAAGGTAAAGGAAAATGATCTTTTCTAGTTATTAAATTAAGTTTCCTATAGTCATTGCACATGCGCCAACCAGTAATAGTCCTAGTTGGAATTAACTCATTCTTCTCATTTGTTATCACAGTAACTCCAGACTTTTTAGGTACAATTTGGGTAGGACTTACCCATTTACTGTCAGAAATAGGATAAATGATTCCGTTATCTAGAAGCTTAATGACTTCATTCCTCACTACTTCTTTCATATTAGGATTAAGCCTTCTTTGCATTTCTCTAGAGGGTTTAGCATTTTCCTACAAATAAATCTTATGTGTGCAAATCAAAGGACTAATTCCTTTTATGTCAGCTATGGTCCATCCTCATGCATTTTTGTGCATTTTCAGAGATTTGGAAGAAATTAAGTTTGGAAGAAATTATTACCGGAAAAGTTTCATTTTCTCCCAAAAATGAGTATTTGAGATTAAATGGTAATGGCTTCAAATCAAGTTTTGGTGGTTGAACAATTAAAGGTATGGACTCAATTGATCGTGGTGGCAATTCCTTAATTTTTGGTCTCCAACTATTTGCCTTTGATTCTTTCTGAAAATAAACCATTTGCAAATCTTCAGATTCATTGAACTCAATTTCATTGGAAGAATTTTCAAATTGATCATAAATTATTTTTTCAATAAAATCTACTTCCTGTAAATCATTATCATCTTTAGGTTGCTTGCAAATGTTGAAAACATTCATCTCCAATGTCATGTTTCCAAAAGATAACTTCATCACTCCATTCCTACAATTAATCAATGCATTAGAAGTTGTAAGAAATGGACGTCCTAAAATAACAGGAATTGAATTGCATGCTTTAACAGGTTATGTATCCAAGACAATAAAATCCACAAGAAAGATGAATTTATCAACTTGTACTAACACATCTTCAACTATTCCTCTAGGCATTTTTACAGATCTATCAGCAAGTAAAAGAGTTACAGAGGTAGGTTTTAACTCACCTAGATTGAGACTTTGAAAAACTAAAAATGGAAGTAAATTCACACTAACTCCAAGATCAAGTAAAGCTCTATCAATTTTATGTTCTCTAATAAAGCAAGAAATTGTAGGACAACCAGGGTCTTTATATTTCAAAGCATTATCGTTCTGAAGAATGGCACTTACTTGTTCGGCTAAAAGGGCTTTCTTTTTCACATTTAATTTTCTCTTCACAGTGCATAGATCTTTCAAAAATTTAGCATAAAACTATACCTGTTTAATAGCATCTAACAAAGGTATATTGATCTTTACCTGTTTGAAAATTTCAAAGATTTTAGAATTGTGATTGACTTTCCTTTGTTTGGTCATGGCATAAGGAAATGGAAGTACTGGTGGAGAATCAGTCTCCTCCTTGGAATGTTCAGGTTCAACCCTTTCCTTACCCTCAGAGACTAACTCATTTTCTTTCTCACAAGGTTCAAGAATGGGTTTTTCAATAACATTACCACTGCGGAGAGTAGTGGGTTTTTCAATAACATTACCACTGCGGAGAGTAGTGACTGATTTGACTTGATCCATATGTTGGCTTCCGGAACTACTTGCACTTGAATTGTATTGCCCTTTGGGATTTTGTTGGGGTTGAGATGGAAACTTACCTTTCTCCTGAAAACTGAGAGCAGATGTGAACTTTGCAAGAGTATCTTTCAAATCAGCCATGGTTTGAGCATTTTGAGTGTTGATTGTCTCTTGCTTTTCAATAAATGCATGTAGTGTTTCCTCAAGATTTCTTCTAAGAGGGAGAACATAAGGAGGTGCATATCCATGAGAATTTTGAAAATTATGTTGTGTTTGAAATGGTGGCTGTGAAGTTTGTGCATTATAGTTACCACTCTTCCAACTGAAATTTGGGTGATTTCTCCATCTAGGGTTATACGTTTGCGAATATGGGTTATGACTTGGCCTTTGGTAACTATTTAAAGCATTGACTTGTTCATGGAGACATTCCTTAAAAAAAGGCAAAGTTGGACAATCATTGGTTGAGTGTTTATTAGTTTCACAAATTTGACACACAATTTCTTGAACATATTTTATTTGACCACTCTTTTTTAATTCTAGTGCCTCAACTTTTCTAACTAAAGATGCAAATTTGGCTTGGAGGTCATGATCCTCCCTAAGGTTGTACATGCCTCCATTAGATGTATGAGGTTGAGTTTTACCTAGTGTCTCACACATACCTGTGGTGTCCTAATTTTGAGCATTTTCAGCTAGCAAGTCTAGGTATTCCATTGCTTCATCAGGGTTTTTATCTTCAAAAGTTCCATTGCACATCAATTCCACCATTTGCCTATCTTTAGGTGTTAACCCTTCATAAAATTATGAAACAAATCTCCATGTTTCAAAACCATGATGAGGACATGTATTAAGCAAGTCTTTATATCTATCCCAACACTTGTAAAATGTTTCTCCTGGTTTTTGAGTGAAAGTGATGATTTGTCTTTTGAAAGGATTTGTTCTGTGAGACGAAAAAAACTTCTTTAAAAACTGTTATTGCATTTCATCCCAAGCACGAATGGATCCTGACCTAATATTTTGTAGTCATGTTTTAGCTTTATCTTTTAATGAAAAAGGAAAAAGCTTTAATCTGATGGTGTTCATGCTACAATTTAAGTCATTATAAGTGTTACAAACTTCTTCAAATTCTCTTAAATGCAAGTATGGATTTTCTAATTCTAAGCCATGAAATGTGGGTAAAAGTTGAATAATACCTGGCGTAAAATTAAAATGAGAAGCATCAGGAGGAAAAACTATACATGATGGTGCATTTGTTCTTGTTGAGTTCATGTGATCTTTAAGTGTTCTCACACGATTATTCTCATTATTCTCATTATGAATTGACTAGTTATCTTCTTCGGCCATGTTTTCTAAAGAAAATAAGGATTTCCTAGAAAGTCTACCACTTAATGTACGTGTCCAAACTCTCATGCAAGTGCAAAAGAAAAGAAAAGAAAAGGAACAGAAAAAGAAAAGGAACAGAAATTAGAAAAACAAATAAAAGTGAAAAGAAGAGAAAATAAATGAAAAATATAATTTATACAATACTTACCTCCCCGGCAACGACGCCAAAAACTTGACACGATCGAAGAGTTGATGTCTTATCCCAAGTGCAGGAGTGTCAAAGTAATAAATAACCAGGCAAGACCGGGGTCGAACCACAGGAAGGTGAATTATATAAATTACAAACAATAAAATGATATTAATGTTGAAGAGAAGTTTGAGATGTAATAATGATGAAAAGATTAAACAAGGATAAAACAGATGTCAAGGTTAGAGGATCCACTAATGGTATTTCAAATAAATATAATATAAACTCTTTTTATTACTCAATTGGAAACCACACACAAAGAAGATTTCAATCGGATGATTTATCGTTAATGGCTTATTATAAAGTATTAACATGATCATATTAATAATCCTTTTCAAGTAACACCATACTTATAAATATCATCAGGCATTCATGTTGCTAGCTTATGTTAATAACAAATCAAGTTCCTATCATAATAACGATGTCGGCCGAAAACTATGAAGGATCAAGCATTTGATGTACCAAGTGTTATACAACACAAATCTAGATTAACCATTTAACAAGCAAGGTATTAAGAATTAGTAAGCTAAAAAGATAAAACATGTTAATAACAAATTTTCTTGGATATAAACATTAAAGTCCATGTTGAGTTTATATTATACCTATTCTAACACCATTAGTAAAACCTTTTCACCTTGACACAATTAACTTAGCTAAACATAATGAAGAAGAAAAACATAAATAAACAACATAAAAACATAAACATGATATAACTTAACTAAGTATAGGAAATGAAATGAAAACGCATAAACAAGAGATTAATATAGCATGAAAGAAAACTTGAACATTACAAAGATATAAAGAGAGAAAGCAAGAAGATGATTTTGATCTGAAAAATAATATATGACTAAATACATGGGAAATGCCTCCTTTTATAGGCTAAGATTCATAACTATTGATTGGTAGGCAACCATTGATTTGGTGGATGGCTTTTGACATTGTTGGCTGCTGGCTCTTGATATTGTTGGCAGATTTTTGATATTGTTGGCTGCTGGTTCTTGATATTGTTGGCAGATTTTTGATATTATTGGCTGACCAAAAAATCATTACTAACATCAGAATTTGAGCCCTTTGTTCCATGAAAGCTGTGGGCAATTGTCTCAGCTTTCCAACAAAAAAAACCAGACCTCATTTGGACTTCTAGAACTCAAGATATGAGCTGAAAGCCGAACAATGTTTGAGCTGCAGGACAGGTTCTGACTTCTCTGTTGTTGCTAAGATTTGAACTTGAAAATTGCAGAATTGAGTCTTGAACTCTTCATGAAAGTTTTAGGTCTATGTCTTATCTTTCCATCCATATAAAATGGACCTAAATCGGAGTTCTACAACTCTAGTTATGATCAAATAATCAAATGGTGTTCCAATTTGGAATTGAACCACCATCTCTTCTCTTAGCCTAGTCCTCTTTTTGTCTCTTCACTTTCAATAGTTAATCACATTAATCAATCCTTTGAATTGTGAGATATACATGCATTCAAAACAAGCATTTACCATAAATTAAAGATATATTATATTATGATATTTGTTATTATAAAACATGCTTTAGTTAGGGAATTTAACGATACTTTAGTGCAATACGATGATATAAAGCCTTGTGATATGGAGAGAAATTTGCCAAATAATGGATAATCAAGGTAAAATAATCATAAGGAAATGATTAAAGCTAGTGTCGGCGAAGGTGAAAGAAAAGGGAAGGAATTTAAATTTATGGATTAATTGACCAATTACTTCATGCCGAAATACTAATGCACAAAGAAGTGTTATTAGTGGTATGCATTAATGAGAATGTATTTTGTATCATCTTATACATATGAGCGGCATCTTTTGGGTCATCTTATATGTATGCAAAGAAGTGGGTTCAAAGTTCAATTCTCACCATCCATATAAGTCCAACACTCGTTTCAAATCCCAAATCGATGAAATATCTTTTTTAGGGATTAACATTATTTTTTTTTAATAACTAACAATCCATTTTTAAAAGGGATCTATGTCAAAAATTTCCTTAAATCGATGAAATTTCTTTTTTTTATGGATTGACGTCAATATTTTTCAAAATAACCTAAAAGTCTCCCTTTTTTTAAAATGGGCCGATGTCAAATTTTTTCTTAATTGTGATCTTCTTTTTGGATTTTCATATTTTTAAAAATAATCACGTCTCTTTTTTGGGCCGTGTTAACTTTTGTCAAAACCGATGAAATCTTCTTTTTAGGGAATAACATCAATATTTTTCAAAATAATCGATAAGTCTCCCTTTAAAAGGGAGCCACTATTAAAATTTCCCTAAAATTGATGAAATTTTCGTTTTAGTGATTAATGTTAACATATTTCAAAATATCAACAATTCTCCTTCTTTAAAAGGACTTATATCAATTTTCATCAAAATTCCCAAACTAATGAGTCTTTTATTTTTTGGGACCGACATCATTTTTCGACTAGACTTTTATTTTTAGGAATCGACATTATATTCCAAGTAAATCACGAATAAGCTTGGAATATTATAGCATAGAATAAATTTAGAAAAACACAAGCAACAATAACCTTTAATTTTAAAGGATACAATGAAGGTCGTGCTACCTCTTTTTAACATAACTAACTCAATACCTGAATCTTTGAAACCATTATCAATTTTAGGATTCACAGTTTCTTTTAATTACTAGGTGGAGACTCTAGTTCTTTTATTTTTCTCATATTTTTCAATACATATTGAATCTCACAAGGTATGCCACAGTGCAACTCGAGTTATGGACTCCTCTGGGTCAAATTATAAATTTTTATTTTATTATATAATAAAAAAAATATAAAACTCGATTTATCATTAATTCAATACTGAAGCATAAATTAAATAAAAAAAGTGTATATTAGTTTAAAGGTATTAACAAATTAATAAATTTTATTACATAATAACCCAAATGGTTTGCTACAACAAAGCCCAAGTGTGTCGGCCTTAGGGAGGCCCGTGAATTTTATTAGATAATAAACCAAAGGATTTTATTGCTACTAGTGGGAATCAAGCCCATGACCTTAACCTTGTCCTGTGCTCTTCAACTAACTTAGCTACGACACAATTTTTTTATAAAACGGTTAAAAAATATATTAATTTGGTTTACTGTTCATATGAATATTTAAACTAATAACATGTTTTTTAGTTATATTTATAATCATTGTCGCATGTGTGCAGCATTGCGATGATTATCCTTTCGAGTCGAGATAGTCTGGAACGATGTGGGTGGAAAAGAACAATAAATTCTTGTCCATTTTTAGTATATAAAAAAATAAGAGTCGCCACCTGATATTTTGGTTACTGGAAATCCTAACTGATCTTAAAGTTCGAGTAAACGGATTGATTGCGTAAATGAAAGGTATTAATACCCCTAATACGCCTTACTTAAGATAAGTTGCATTGTTTTTTATTGTTTATTATGGTCTGATTATGTCTATCTCTACCGACTTACTATGAGAGGTTTGATACTATGAACAATTTTTTAGGTCAAGAACTTAGTACAGGAATGTGAACTATCCTCAATTATTGTTGAGACTTTTTTTTGGGGTAAAACTAAAAATTTTTGCTCCCGCGTCATTCCAAATAATATTTCAGATAAAATTCCTTCCAAATTTTATCGTTATATTAGAAGTGAATGAGTTGCATTATTCACAATAATATTTTGGATAATAACCTTACACATGTTTTTATTCTTATATTAAAGTGCGTAATAAAATTATTATCCCTAATTATATTTTGGATATTAACCCCTTTTAGATTTTTTATCCTTATATTAAAAGTAAATAATATAATTATTATCCCTCATAATATTTTGGATATTAATCCCTTTTAGGTTTTTTATCCTTATATTAAAAGTAAATTATATTTTCTTGCCAAAAATAATTTTTAAATATAGGTCAAAATCCTTTGAAATTTTACAAAATTATTGTAAAATCCATGCAACATTTTTTTCAAACAAATGCCAACGTGTTTTAAATTTTCTTGAAAAAAAAGCTCAAATAAATTTAAGATTTTTGGTCATATGCAAGAAAAACTAAATATTTATTATTATTATTATTTTAGATTTTGTTTGGTAAAAACCTATTTTGTTTTGTAATAAAACTAACCAAAATAGATCTAAAGGGTGCTTGTCAAATACACCTTTTAACCAATAGACCATTAACAAAAAAAAATGACAAACCAAATAAGGTATAAACCCTTTGACTCATATTTTTTATACCCAACCGAGTTGACCCGATTGGGTTGATCCGAAATCATTGGTTTGACCATAAACCGGACCAAAAATCCTGATTTAACCTAAAAACAAACTAAAAACAAAACCAAAGCCAAAAAACAAATTAAACTTACCAAAAACACAAAAACTCAAAAAAACTTGAATAAAACAGATCAAACACAAAAAAAATAAAGAACAACGAAGAACACCAAAAAACCAAAATGAAACCCATAAACATGGAACTCAACACAAACTAGATTCGGTCAAAACAAAAGCACATACATGTTGGAAATTATGCAAGAAACAATAATCTAGCATCCAATCACTTCAATTTTCACTTAAAATTCATGATTTTGTCAAAATAGGTTTTGTTTTAAAACCAAAACTCAATGATTAAAATCTATTGTAAACATGTTATTGGTGTAAATAAACACTAGATTATTTGTTAATCATGTCTATAGAAGTGTTATGGGCAATGAAATGGACCAAAATTGGTCCAAATCATTGAGCTATGGTAATGTTCTTTGCATGAACATGAAGAACGTTGCCTATAAACCTAGCAAACCTAGAAAAGGCAGCCCCTTTCAAGCCTCCAAAACTGACATTTTTTACTTCTAAAACATGCTTTATTTATCCTAACAAGTCATACTAACATACACAAATATATTTGAATCTAAAACACTAACAAAAAAAAAACATCAAAACACCAAAATCAAACTTGAGATATCATATCCAAAAAACAACTTAACACAACCTATATGTTCATACAACATTGATTCAAAATTAGCTTTTTTTAACCCATTTTGTGCATGAACAAGCTTAGCAAAACTAGGGTAAACACTCTTGCATTAACATGCATAGCTTAAGTCAAACACAAAGTAAAAACAACATTATATATATAAAAAAAAAAAACTTAAAACAACAACTTTATATAGCAAAAACATTAAAAAAAAACTTTAAAATAGCATCATTAAATGAAAAACACAACAACAAAGAGGTGAATACACAATCATTTGTTAAGTATTCCAAGCCTCTTTTCTATGCTTATAAACATAAATATTGAATAAAAATGAATAAAAAATTACTAAAGTAGACCACAAGGGCATGCTTTTGGATTAGAACGATACCTAGAATAACTACTCTCTCCTTTTGTTTCTTTTGGAAACTTTTGCCTCTCTCGAACTTGTTATCCTTTTCAAGCTTATGAAAACCTTTTCTTAGGTTTTTGGACCCTCTTTTCTTATGCTATTAGATTAATATTTTCCCTCTTTCTTATCCTTTTCTCCTCTCTTTTTTCTTCCCAACCCCTTCTCTTTGATCTTAAAAGGGTATTTATAGGGTTTTTAGAGGGGGTTTGAATCCATTCTTAACCTTTTGATCTTAAGGGAAAGTTTAAGAACCCTTAATAAGAACACATGGAAAAAGTTTTAGTGTGAACATAAAAAAAAAGTTGGTTTTTACACAATTATGTTTCAAACATGGTTGACTGAGTTGACCACTTTCGAGGCTTTGTCAGAGTAATTTTAACACAATCGTCACCTAAAACCACCTGAAGTTGGTAAAGAGGATGCACACCTTTTATTTGAATCCAACCTTGATCAATTTGGAGGTCTGGAGCTCCACACCCAGTCATTTGAAGTTGCCAACACGATCAGCCAAAAATTTAGAGCTGACTGGGTTACCTACTTTCCAGGCCTCGTTGGGGTAATTCTAATGTTATCATCACTTGAGACCACCTGAAGTTGGTAGATGATGCACAACTTTATTTAAGTCCAATCCTACTCAATTTAGAGATATATAATTTCACATTCAATTGTTTGAAGTTGCTAACTCAATCAACCAAAACTGTCAAAAATAGAGGCTAAGTCAATCGAATGAATTGTCACTCACCTTCTCTTCTTTATGTCTGAATGATGCATCATCTGGGTGAGATTAGGGTTTTTAATTTAGGATTTAACAAAGTTCGATTGAGTCCCTATTCTTCTAATTATGGCACATGCATCCTTCATTGCCTCTAAACTTTTAATTTATTGCAATTTCACCACGCCAAACTCATTTGTCAGCTTTTAAGTTGGTTGCCTTTTTCATTTCGGTCTTCGGTTCTGAATTTGTGAATTTAGACTCTCAATTGACTAACAAACTTCCAATTTCTTCAATTTAGCCTCTGATTTGGTCAATTTTAGCTCCTACATTCACGCGTCTTTTCCAGTTTGGTCCTTGGTTTTGGATTTGTGCATTTTAACCCTCAATTGACCAGCAAACTTTAAATTTCTTTTAATTTGGCCCCTGATTTAGTCAATTTCAACCCCTACATCCACACTTCTTTCCCAGTTTGGTCCTTAATTTTGGATTTCTTCAATCAAATCCCTAATTACTCATCAAACTTGAATATTTATGCAATTAATCCTTTAATATGACCAAACTAACTCTTAAAAATTGCAATTTGACCCTTCAGACTTTAATTTCTTCCAGTTAAAGCCTAAAATGACTTCAAAAATCAATTTTTCTTTCAATTAAGCCCTCAATAAATTCAACTAAACCTTGAAAATTTCTAATTGAGTCCTTAAGCATTCAATTTTGAATTTCTCTCCTCAAATTGAATTTTCTTTGCCAATAGAGCCTTCATCAGTCGAAAATGCACTGTTAAAATTTTCAATCTTATATATTTAATCCTCCTCAACCAATCTTTGATGATTTTCTCATTGATATATTTTTTTTATTTTCTTCCAATATTTTTTTATTTTTTTGTATTTTCTCTATACCTTTTTTTTTATTTTTTTATATAGGTCCCAAAAAATGGGTGACAATAATCATTATCCTTATAAATTAATTTTATTTGAAAGTAACTTCATATTACCTTAAAAATCATACTGGTATAAAAAGAGAAGAAAATTAAACAATAATTTACACGGGTTCAAGTCTTGATGATGTTTTTTAAAAACCTTTTTTTATATACTTCATTCCTTTTTGTTTTTGTTAAATTTTATTTTTACAAATAAAATCTCTTTAATACTTCACATGCACCCCTATCTTTTTTTATTTTTTAAATATAAGAACTCAAAATGTTTGCATATAATTTCAAATTTATGAAATGATATTGTGACCCATGTTTTAAGGTTTTTTTTTTTAAAAAAAAGTGTTTGGGATTATCATGTTACCATACAATTAGGTAGTAAAATAGAATTTATAATTCCATGAAATATTTTTAATTATTCACAGCTTCATTCTTCAAATTTGATTTTTTATTTTTTATTTTTTTATTTTTTATCTTTTAATATTTGATTGATTTTAAATTGATCCTCATATTTTTTATAATATAATTAAAATAGAAAATATTATTGAATTTAGTGGAGTCCATGACCTTTATCATAATTTTTATAGGTTGACTCAAATTGATTCAATATATCTTAATCCAAGTTGTATTTGGATACGTGTGTTTAGCTCATTTATTGTTTTGGCCTTTTTTTTTCCTTTGTTTTTTCTCGTCTTTAATATCATTAAAAAATTAGAATCTAATAAACTTATGTATAAGAAACTTAGTCTTTTATGATTAATTGAGTTTTGTTAAAGATAATTTAGTTTTAAAAGGAAAAAAACAAATTGAGTTGTTTTTTTTTAATAATATGGTTTTATTAGTTTAGACTTTTTTTATTTTTTTATTACATTATATGTTTTCAGTCTTTTTAACATTTCTTTATATATAATTATATATTTTTTTGGATTATTTTTTTGAATTGTTTTATTTTTTTATATGTACTTTTTTTTTCAAGTAATGATCTTAGTCAATATATAGGTTTTTTACAACTTTCATCTGGTTTTTTATTCTTTCTTCTTCTTTTTCTTTTTGCACTAAAAATGCTAATCCACTTACTCTTTAATTTTGATGTGATTTTTTAAATAATATTATAATTTTTCAGTTGAATTATTTATTATTATTGTTGTTATTGATATTATTATTGTTATGATGATCTCATAAGACAATAATAAATTGCTCATGAGAATTTGATTAAAATCACTTTTTTTATTATTAAAATTTGTTAAATAGATTTTAAATATGATTTTATCATATTTATATTTTTTTTTAGATTTAAATCACATAAAACAATATAAATATACTATTTTGATATACATTTCTTAGCTTAGCTTGCTTCTACAATCATAAATTATTTTTTTAAAATAATAATTCTAGTTTAGAAACATGCTCTCAATGAAATATCAATGAGATAAACAAGAGATGAGAAATATATTTTTTGTATTTATTTCAAATAACTTATATGGTTAACAAAAAAGAATGTTTCTATTTAAGTTAGGAAAGCTTGTGTCTTCTGTCCGACTCATTCTTAATATGTATATTCATCTCAACTTTTTGGCACAATCTTTGGTTTAGATCAATATATTTTTTATCAATACATATAATTTTTTATTTATTTTATCGAATGAACAAAATAACTTTTTTATTTTGCAATGAAAATTTTTCTCGATGGAAAATATTTTAAAAAAAAACGACTGCATTTTAGGTTTAATAACAATGTCAAATGATTTCTTGTGACATGAACATTCTTTTTTTATGAAAACAAATTGAGTCCCTAGCGGCATAACATGATTTGTTTTTTACAATTTCATCATTTAACTTTTTTATTATTTTTTATTATAAATTTTGGTAAAAATATTAAACCCAACGGAGTTCATGATTCGTATTGCAGATTTGATAGGTTATGTTGTTAAATTTATGTCAATCCAATATGTTATTTGTTTCAATATTTTTTTATAAAACAAATGTCATATTGAATTTGTTTAAAGCATTCAATTTATTTTGAATTGGTCTTTGTGGTACGTTTCGTTTTAGAATCTGTAGGATTAATTTGTTCCAAATTGTTTTTTATATAATTATAATGATCTCATGATCCAAACCATGAGATTAATATATTAACCTAAATTAATCCAATTTGATTTAATATGTTACCATGCCATTTTTTAATAAAAAAGTGATCTATTTATTTTTCAATATCATTCTTTTAGTTTTTATTTTTTACCATATATTTACAAACAAAATTATTACGGGTTTGTTTTTTGTTATTTTTAATTTTTTTGAAAATCAAAACCAAATTATTATTAATCATCCATGTTTCCTTTTATCGATGTCTTCGAGTTTCTTTTTATTATTATCTACGCTTATTTTTTTTATTTTATTGTTTGTACATATACAATTTTGCATTACCATTATAATTAAAAATAAACTAAAACTGCTAAGTGTTTCACTGTGCAAGTCCACAGTGAAATGCTGAGCAGTCTTCTTCTTCTTCTTTTTTTTTGTTTTTTTTTCTTTTCCTATGCCTTTACGGTTTTTTTTTTTTGCCTTTTTCTTTGTGTTTTTTTCTTTTAATGAACTTTTTTTGTTTAATTTAGTTTGTTAATGTTATTTTTTTATTTAGTTATCAGATTTTTATGACACGGATCCCGGATTTGACGGGTTAACCTGATTTGACGAGTTAACTCGAATTTTTTTTTTATGCTTTGCTCTTTTTAATTAATAACATATACTAAAATTGTTCAGTGTTTCACTGTGCAATCCACGTGAAACGCTAAGCTGTTTTTTTATTTTTAATTTTTTTTGCTTTTTATGCCTTTATGGGTTTTTTTTTTTGCTTTTTTTTGTTTAATTTAGTTTGTTAATGTTAATTTTTTTTTTAGTTATCAAACTTTCATGACACGGATCCCAGGTTTGACAGGTTAACCTGGTTTCATGAGTTAACCCGGAATTTTTTTTTTCTTTTTTTAAAGTTTGACGAGTTAACTCAGAATTTGATTTTTGCTTTTTTTCTTTCTAATTAAATTTTTTTTCATTTAGTTTAGTTTTTTAATGTTAAATTTCTTTCTATTTAATTATCAGACATTCGTGACATGTATCCCGGGCTTGACGGGTTAATCCGTCAATTTGTTTTTATATTTAGTTATCAAACTTTCATGACGCGAATCTCAGATTTGACGGGTTAACCTGGTTTGAAGGGTTAACCCAGTTAATTTAGATTCTTTTCTTTTTCTTCATTAGTTTTTCTCTTCCTTTTGGATTTTTGTTTCTTTGTTTTTTTAACTAATCTATTTAATTATCACACTTTTATAATATGACCTTACAGCCAGACTCACATTCAAGGCTCTTGGATCCGGTGTTGCAGCCAGACTCACTTAAAATTGAGTCATGTAAGTTTAATATTATTATTAATATAATAAATATTACTCTTGGGTCAAGCGTTACAACTAAACTAAAGGTTTTTGAGTATATCTTTGTAGAAAGACCTAACACTCTTAGATCTTAGCATTTTTTGATATTTTTTAAGCAAGAAAAAAAATTTAACCCGTGGCGCGTGCCTTTGTTTTTTTTTTTCTCTTTTCCTTTTTAAGTCTTTTACTGTGGATTGCATAGTACAGTCCACAATGAAAAAGCTGATGCCTTTAGTTTTGTTTTTATCTTTCTTTTAATTATTTCTTTTAATTTAGTTTCTTAATATTAAATTTTTTCTATTTAATTATCAGACTTTTATGACATGGATCCCAGGTTTGACAGGTTAACCCAGTTTATTCAGATTTTTTTTCTTTTTCTTGATTAGTTTTTTTTCTTCCTGTAAGTTTTTTTTTTCTCTTTGCTTTCTTATTTTTAATTAATATTTTTTTTAATTTATTTCATTAATAATAAATCTTTTTTCTATTTAGTTATCACACTTTCATGATACGAATTCCAGGTTTGACAAGTTAACCTAATTTGACGGGTTAACCCGGTTGATTCAGATTTCTTTTCTTTTTTCTCATTAGTTTTGTTCTTCCGATTTCATCTTTTAATATTATATGCAGTCCACAGTGAAAATGTTGAAGCCTTTAGTTTTTTTTATGCCTTTCACTGTGGACTACACAATGCAGTCCACGGTGAAAAGGCTGATGCCTTCTTTTTTTTTAATTAATTTTTTTTATTTAGTTTTTTTATATTAAATTTTTTTTCTATTTAGTTATCAGACTTTCATGACAAGGATCTCAGGTTTGAAGGGTTAACCAGTTAATTTAGATTTTTTTTCTTTTTCTTCATTAGTTTTTTTCTTCTTATAAGTTTTTTTTCTTTTCTTTTATTTAATATTTTTTTTATTTAATTTAGTTCATCAATATTAAATTTCTTTCTATTTAGTTATCGACTGATAGTTTTAGTTTTTTTTCTGTTTTTATGTCTTTAACTGTAGACTGCATACTAAGTCCACAGTGAAAAGGCTGATGCCTTTTTGTTTGTTTTTTTTCTTTTTTAATTAATTTTTTTTATTTAATTTAGTTATCAAACTTTCATGACACCGATCCCGGGTTTGACGAGTTAACCTGGTTTGACGGGTTAGCCTAGTTAATTTTGTGTTAACCTGTCAATTTTTTTTCTATTTAGTTATCAAACTTTCACGACATGAATTCAAGGTTTAACGGGTTAACCTGGTTTGAAGGGTTAACCCAGTTAATTCAGATTTTTTTTTCTTTTTCTTCATTAATGTTTTTCTTCCTTTTGGTTTTTTTTTCTTTGTTTTTTTCTTTTTAATTAATCTATTTAATTAACACACTTTATGACACGACTTTGCAGCCAGACCCACATCCAAGACTATTGGGTCTGATATTGCAGTCAGACCCACTTAAACTTGGATCATACAAGTTTAATGTTATTATTAATATTATAAATATTACTCTTGGGTTAGGCGTTGCAGCCACACCCAAGACTCTTGGGTGTAGCTTTGCAAAAAAAACCTAATACTTTTAAATCTTAACTTGTTTTTGATATTTTTATGCAAAAACCATTGACCTGTGGCATCGCGCGGGTCATGTAACTAGTATAACTAAAAGGTGTGGGGAAAGCACTATAGCTTTCCTCACATTTTACTGTGGATTGCTACAGTGCTATCTTTCTTTCTTTTTTTAAAAATTTTCTTTGTCGATTTTATTATTTTCATATTAAACTGGTTAAAAATTTAGTTTTGTAATTTTTTCCCTTTAAAACACTGTGATTTGCTACATTGTTTCCCTACATAGTTTTTTTTTGTTATGATATTTTAAAACATGTGGGGAAACTACTGTAACTTTCCTCACATTTTACTGTAGATTGCTACAGTGCTTTTCTTTTTTTTTCAAAATTATCTTTGTCGATTTTATTTTTGTAATATTAAGTTGGTTAAAAATTTAACTTTGTAATTTTTTTTTAAAACACTGTGAATTGTTATAGTGTTTCCCCACATAGTTTTTTTTGTTGTGATTTTTGTCAAAATTGTTTGTCATTTTTATTTTTTTAATATTGAGCTGGTTAAGAATTACAGCTGTGTCTTTTCTCACAAACACTGTGGATTGCTACATTGTTTCCCCACATGAGTTTTTTATTTTTTTTTTTTACGATTTTTTTCAAAATTGTATTTGTCGATTTATTTTTTTAATATTAAGCCGATTAAGAAATTAACTTTGTAATTTTTTTCTTTAAAACATTGTGGATGCTACAGTATTTTCCCACATAGTTTTTTTCTTTTTTGTATGATTTTTTTTAAAATTATCTTTGTCGATTTTATTTTTTTAATATTGAGCTGGTTAGAATTTAGCTTTATAATTTTTTTTCTTTAAAACATCGTGGATTGATATAGTGTTTCCTCACATGATTTTTTTTGTTATGATTTTTTTCAAAATTGTCTTTGTCGATTTTTTTTTTAATACTGAGTTGTTTGAAAATTAAAATTATAATAAAGCTAAATCATGTGGGGAAGCACTATAGCTTTTCTCACAAAACACTGTGGATTGCTACAGTGTTTCCCTTCCTGGGTTTTTTTTTCAAAATCGTCTTTGTTAAATTTTTTTTTAATATTGAGCTGGTAGAAAATTTAACTTTGTAATTTTCTTTCTTTTTATTAACAGAAAAACTAAATCATGTGGGGAAAGCATTGTATCTTTACTCACAAAACACTGTGGATTGCTACAAATCATTTTATTCAGTCTCTATTTTTTTTTATCACCAACACAACTTTTTTTTCCGTGATAGAATATTGACTCCATCGCACCTTTAGTTTCTATTACTTATCTAGTATTGGTTCGTAATTATAACACTATCAAGCACATTTTTTCGTAATTCACGGCAGCGCGCAGGCATGCTATTTCGTACATTACGCTAAAGGGTGTGGGGAAATCACTGTTTATCCATACCTATTGCACTATGCATTACAATAGTAATCCACAATGCATTACTTTCTCTTTTTTTGCACTTTTTTTCTTTTGTTTTTTTTTCACTCATAGTGTATTACTTTCGTTTTTTTTCCTACAATACTTTTTCTTTTTTTCTTTTTTTTTTAAAAATTATCTTTGTCAATTATATTTTTTAATATTGAGCTGGTTAAAAAATTTTCTTTGTAATTTTTTTCCTTTAAAATACTGTGGATTGCTACGGTGTTTTTCCACATGATTTTTCTATTTGATTTTTTTATTTTTCAAAATTATATTTGTTGATTTTATTTTTTTAATATTGAGCTGATTGATAATTTAGTTTTGTAATTTTTTTTCTTTAAAACATTGTTGATTGCTACAGTGTTTCTCCACATGTTTTTTTTGTTTTTGTTTTTTTATGATTTTCTCTAAAATTATCTTTTTTGGTTTTATTTTTTAATATTGAGCTGATTTAGAATTACAGTTACAATATGTGAGGAAAGCACTGTAGCTTTCCTCGTAAATTACTGTGGATTGCTTCAATGTTTTTTCTCACATGGTTTTTTTTATGTTTTTTTTCTAAAATTGTCTTTGTCAATTTTATTTTTTAAATATTAAGCTGGTTAAGAATTACAATTACAAGTAAGGCTAAATCATGTGGGGAAAACACTGTAACTTTCTTCACAAAACATTATGGATTGATACAGTTTTTCCTCATATGGTTTTTTTTTTTCCAAAATTATCTTTGTCGATTTTATTTTTTAATATTGAGCTGGTTAGAATTTAACTTTATAATAAAACTTAATCATATGAAGAAAACATTGTAGCTTTCCTCACAAAACACTGTAAATTGTTATAATGTCTATCCACATTGTTTTTTTTATGTTTTTTTTTTAAATTGTCTTTATCAATTTTATTTTTTAAATATTAAGCTGGTTCAGAATTAGAATTACAAGTAAGGCTAAATCATGTGGGGAAAACACTGTAACTTTCCTCACAAAATATTATGAATTGATACAGTTGTTCCTTATATGGTTTTGTTTTCTAGTTTCTTTTGTGTTTTCTTTTTTTGTCATATTTTTTTCCAAAATTATCTTTGTCGATTTTATTTTTTAAATATTAAGCTGGTTAGAATTTAACTTTGTAATAAAGCTTAATCATGTGCTTTCCTCACATAACACTGTGAATTGTTATAATGTCTCTTTACATGGTTTTTTTATGATTTTTTTTAAATTATCTTTGTCAATTTTATTTTTTTAACACTGAGTTGGTTGAGAATTACAATTACAAGTCATTATAAATAATTACAATTACAAGTCATTGTAACTTTCATCATAAAACACTATGAATTGATACAATGTTTCCAATATGGTTTTTTTTCCCTATTTTTTGTGCTTTTTTTGTTATATTTTTTTTTCTAAAATTGTCTCTATCGATTTTATTTTTTTAATATTGAGAATTTAGCTTTGTATTTTTTTTCCTTTAAAACACTATGAATTGTTGTAGATTGTAGTGTTTTGTCACATGATTTTTTTATTATTTTTCTCTAAAATTATCTTTGTCGATTTTTTTTAATATTGAGTTGGTTAAGAATTATAATTACAATAAAATTAAATCATATGATGAAAGCATTGTTGTTTTCCTTACAAAACATTGTAGATTACTATAATATTTTTCTAAATGATTTTTTTATGATTTTTTTAAAATTATTTTTGTCAATTTTATTGAGGAAAGCACTGTAGTTTTTCTCGTAGAACATTGTCAATTGCTATAATATTTTTTCTCATGGGTTTTTTTCCTTCCAAAATTATCTTTGTCGATTTTTTTTTTAATATTAAGTTGGTAGAGAATTTAGCTTTGTAATTTTTTTATTTTTTATTAACAAAAAAGATAAATCATATGGTGAAAACATTATATCTTTCCTCACAAAATACTGTGGATTGCTATAAATAATTTTGTTCAGTCTCTAAATTTTTTATTACCAACACAATTTTTTTTTCATGAAATATTAGTTTCATCGTACTTTTAGTTTCTATTAGTTATCTAATACTAATTTACAATTATAATATTATTAAATAAATTTATTTTATAAATTTATCTAATACGAATATGCCATTTAAATTAAAAACAGCATATACATACTTGATACACCTCACTAATAAGCCATCATATGGCATCTACCATTCAATTCTTCTACGCCAATCCCCCACAGTCAATCTGAGCCATCGGTAAAGTGGCCCCATTTTACTCTCCACCGCCCGATTTAGACCATCAATGTTACAAAACATACTCTCACCTAAACTCTTAAGCACATACAATCCTTCTTCCTCTCTCTCTCTTTCTCTGAAGACTTTAACTCGATTTCACAACTCTTACGCTCGCTCTCCATCTGAGTAGATGAGAATTTACTAATCGAGATGAGGGAAACAACAGCACATGGCGGGTCAACTCGGAGCCAACTCAGCACCGAGTCTAGAAAGAACCTCAATCTAATTTATCAAGATCGTCTCTTTTAGTATCATCAGGTCTTTCAATCTTCTCTTTTCGGCTCTCTTTTTTCTTAATAAATTGCTCCTTTTTAGCTTATTAATTTGTAATTTTCTTTTGTATTCTTTCGTCTTGTTAAATATTGTAAATCCCGTTAGGTTAAAGTTGCAATCTTAGTGACCTTTAACCAAGGTTTTGTTGGTGAAAGTAAATTGGGATTTTTTCTTTGAAGTTTTGATTAATTTGAGATTTTTTTTTTATTTATGAATTCATGGGGTTTCTTAACTGGTTTGTGTAATTTGTGGTGAATGATGGATTTTATGATATGGCTTTCTTGAATTTTGTGGTTATATGATATGGGTTTGTTTGTTGGTATTGTGACGTTAGGGTTTTTATCCTGGTTTGTTGAATCGGTGATGAAGTGAACTTTGTCTGCTTATTTTTTTAGAAAGTTGGGATTTTGATTTGACCTTGTTGTGTTTTTGAAAATTCTAGGGTGTTTGATCAAGAATTGTTGAATTTGGGATGGGTGAGGCGACATCTGATACTATGAATCTTGATTTGAATCTCGGTCCTGGTCCTGAGGCTGGGTCAGAATTAGAAGCATCTAATGAAGCCATGAATTTAGATGATTGGGTTGATGACCCTATTATGAGAATTAGGGAAGCTGTCAGAATTGGGGCTCGAGAGGCTCGAGAGCACAGGAGATGGAGACAATTTCAAGTTCCACAAACTCAAAGCCTTTCGGTGGAATTGAATCAACTGATGGCTAATTCTGGCCATGTGGGCACATTACAGGCTGGTGAGGGAAGTGTTGCTGCTGAAGAAAGAACAAATGAAGTGCCTAAAATGTGCGAAAATAACAATGGATTTTTGGAAGATGAGGTGTCACAGAAAAAAGATGATGTTGAGAAGGCCAGTGGTAATGACGGGGGCTTCTATGATTGCAATATTTGTTTGGATTTGGCTACAGACCCTGTTGTTACTTGCTGTGGTCACCTGTTTTGTTGGCCATGCCTCTACCAATGGTTGCATGTGCATTCCGATGCAAAAGAATGCCCAGTCTGCAAGGGAGAGGTGACCATGAAGAATGTGACCCCGATTTATGGCCGTGGTTGTACCACCCGTGAGCCCGAGGAGGATACAAATCTGGAGATCCCTGTTAGGCCTCATGCACGGCGGGTTGAGAGTTTGAGACAAACTGCTTCAAGGCATCTTTCCAGCTTCCCAGTAGAGGAGATGATTAGACGACTTGGAAGAAGATTTGATTTACCCCGGGACTTATCTCCTCCACAGGATTCAAATGGTTCTCGTGGAGCTGCTGATAGGACCCAATCCATTCTGAATAGGATTATGACATACAGGGGAATGCGTGCTGAGCAAAATCCTATTGCACCTCCTGATGAGATGGTGGATTTAACTCATACCAGACCAACAAGCCCTGTGGGAGGGTATACCCGTCGGCTTCATGACATAGTGGATTTAATACATTCTGGGACAGCCGGCACAGAGACAGGACCAACTCGTCGGGCAAATGGGCTTCTACTTCGAAGATCTCAAGCACAATCTCTAAGATCTTCAACCCACACTGCATTTTCTTCTGCTTTGAATTCAACTGAAAGGATAGCTGAAACATATTTTCGAAACCATCCTACAGGGAGGAATCAGGAGCAGCCCCAACCTGTTGACGATAGAGATTCTTTCTCAAGCGTAGCTGCAGTTATAAACTCAGGGAGTCAAATGGACACTGCCGTGGATTCTATGGTCTCCCTTTCAACTTCTTCTTCCAGGAGAAGAAATGATGCTTCGAGAATCTCTGATGTGGACAGTGGGGATTCTCGTGCACCTAGGAGGCGGCGATTGAACTAGTAAGGGTCCATCTAATTATTCTCATCCTCCGGGAAGTTGCCCTAGATGCAACATCCAAACCCACATGTAAGTGCTACCTGATTATAGTGCTTTCACAGCATAAAGTTTTCACCTTCTGCCACAGTTTTGGACTTTTCATAAGGTGATTATAATTCTTCCAGTGCTTTGCTTCTCACTGTACTTTGTATGAGATATTGATATATTGATGTAGTCATTTTAAGCGCTTGCGCTTCCAAATTTGTACCGGAGCATGTAGGCCAATTTACCCATTGTACATAAAACCTTTCAAGCTTCTTATTGATGAAAAACTGTTAAATTTTCCAATATTAATTTTGTTGCCGCGGGGCTTTAGTTATCTAGGGGGTGTTTGGTGTTGTTGAACTGTAGTTTTGCAAATTTTTGATATTTTTTTATGTTTTTGATAGTTTTGATGTTTTGAATTAAAAAAATATTATTTTAATATATTTTTAAACGAAAATTATTTTAAAAACTGCATAATGTGTGGCTGTTGGTAACAAAGTGGTCAAAGTTTCAATCTTCCGCAGAAACATGGGTTCCTATTGCTCTCCCTTCCAGACTGTCTCCAAGTGATGGGCCTCTTTCATTCCTTTTCAGTTTCTAGCGCTTCAATTAGCTCAGAAGAATCGTAGTATGTCAATGTGCATTCTAAATTAAAAGGAAAAATAAAAAAAGATTTTCCATACCATGATAAATCAGAGAAATAACATGGCAAGTAACTATTTGACCTGCATTTTGTTACAAGTTCAAAGGGTAAGGTAACAGCTGTGGGTTCTTTTGTTTTAACTTTTTCTGCTGGTGTTTTGCGACGCCACAGTAAAACGTATCTCACTTATTTAAAATCCTTGCTTGTGGAATCTTTTAATTTTGGCTGTAGTCTTAGAGATTGAACGGAATGCTTTATCGCTTGTTCCCGTTTCTGGTTGAAGGCTTGGAGTTTTTTCTGTTAAAATATCTTAATACGTTATAGTTATTTCTCTTACTATGCAATTTTTTGTGAATGTAAAAAAAAATAAAATCAGGTTGTAGATAATATTTTTTGGTGATTTTAATTTAACCTCGGCCAACATGTCAAACTTGAATCGGGAAGGAGTTTTCTTGAAGTGCGAAAAATCAAGGAAAAAAATAGAGACCAAATGCAGAAATTCAAAAACAACTTGAATAACTGGTAAGAATATAATTTGATTTTAAAAAATTAAGATGATATTTTTAAAAAAATAATGAGATAGCAACATATTGAATCGACTCGTGTTGATTTACTAAACTCGTGACCCAATTCATAAACTTCATTGAATTCAATAATATTTTTTTATTTAATTATACGTTAAAAAAATCATGAATACCAATGTAAAATTAAAAATATTAAAAAATAAAATTAAAAAATAAAATAAAATAATCCAATAAAAATCCAATATTAAACGATGAACTTGAAAAAAATAAATGAATGGACAAAAAAATTCAAGTAAATGAAGATCTATAGAATATCTCATGGAATTATAAAATCTCTATAACATTATATTTCTAAACATTTTTAAATTAAAAAATATAAAAAAAGGATCAAGGTATCATTTAATGAATTTAAAATTATATGAAACCTTTTGAATTCTTGATTTAATATTGAAAAAGTAAAAAGAGATAGGGGGTATATGTAAAAGATTTGGGATTAGTTGTTGTTCCATCTTATGAACTCTTGACTTGGGATGAATACTGTAAAAATAAAAAGAGAAAGGGGGTACGTGTCAAAGTAAAAAAAAAAAAAAACCATGAAAAAAGGAAGAAAAAAGAATGAACAAGAAAATTTGGGTAAACATAGGATTCAGCCATGTTCATCATAAATATTATTGCTTTCGACATAAATCGAAACTGCAACTTTTTTTTATAATGAATTAGCTAACCAACCAAGCTATAAGACCAAGATTTCATGTAATGACAAAACAAATCTATATTAGGTTGATTTGTTGTTTTTTATATGAACTGTTAAGCTGTCTCTTAATATTATAGCCTGTTGTCTTGGGAAGCTTATGTGCTTTTATTTATTTATGAAACTGAAGCTTATGCTTTGGACTATACAAAATTAATGTTCTTTATTTCGTTTATGAAGTTCCCAGTAATCAAAGTCGGTGCTTCTATAATAGGTGAAGAAATTGAAAAAAAAAAAAAGGAAAGAAAAGAAATGGTGATGGGGAGTATGAAAACGAAATAGGACAGGTCCATAACTAGGTCCTGTCCATGTATGATAAGATTTCCTGAGAGTTGAAGCAGTGCTCAGTCCAGGTCCATGCTCAAAACAATCCAGATTGCTTAGAATAATTAGTTGTGTTGGAGAGTATGCAGTGGTTATTTAGTGGTTGTTTTTTAAAGTATTTTTTATTTAGAAATATATTATAATAATTTTTTTTATTTTTTAAAAATCATATTTGATATCAACACATCAAAACAATCTAAAAATATATATAAAAATTAAATTTAAATAAAAAAAAATTAAATTTTTAAAGAACATAATTTATACCACATTCCTCTACAATCTCTAATGTCATCACGAGTGGATGTGACTTGTGCTTGGTAGCCCGGGGGGCTTCCTTTTCCTTTGAATTATCAAGTTCTAGATGGGTGGGGTAAGGCCCCTCATGGTGCCCTTGCATTTATTTCTTTTTAACTATATAGTCATTGTCCTAAATGGGATCTCACTCATCTACAATACATGATCAGGTAAGAGTTGCGACCATTTTAAAAATTAATAAATTATGATATAATTCACAAAAGAACTTAATGTTTAGTTTTTCTGATATGATGAAAATAAATATAGTTAAAAGATCAAAACTAAACATTTTACCTATAAAAACTAGCTACTTGATAATTGATGTAAGCGAATTTTTATGAAAATAAATATTTTCCTTAGTTATTATTAGTTTTTTTTTAATTTTTAGTATCATAATATGTATTATTATGCTTTTCTAGTTTTTTCTCTATTTGAAAAGAAATTTTTTTCTAGTTTATCTTTTTATTCAATATTATCATTTTCATAAATAAAGACTTTGATGAATAAGAATTGAATATTTTGAGTGTCTCCTCTTAGTTATAACGTTCTTGGTCTTTGAAGATTTTGACTTGTAACAAATCTCATTATTCTTTACTCCAATGTCAATTGGTTTTTATTTAAAGTCATATAAAGGATGTGGCTGGAAAATGTTGTAGCCAAATAGCAAGATACCAAAATTTTTCTTGCATAGATCCCTTCGAAAAAAGCTTCTTTAAAAGAAAGAAAAAAGATAATGTTTTGAGTTTGGAATAACCCTATTTGAACCCCCACTACCCTTAAAATTCTTCCATACATAAAATCAGATGGGTTGAACACTAGTTTGAAGAGTCAACTTCAAAGCTAAATAACAAAACTTAACAAAAAAAAAAGTCTCATAGACTCATAGGACAAAATAAAAAAATCAGAGACTACTTGACAAATATTCACACCAGAAACAATATTCAAAATATCATCTTTTAAGTGAAGCTCATGATCTCTCAATATTCTTGTCCATTTACAACTCCAATTCTAACAATTAACAACCCACTTCTATATCTCTAAAACTAAGGAATTTTTTCCACTTTCTAATCTGCACAAAAAAGGAAATTTTTTTTTGTAAAGGCAACTCATTGGACCAAACATCATGCCAAAAAGCATAAGGCAAGTTGGAGTGACCAAGGCCTATAAATACCTCTAATCCTTGGTAAAACATTCAGGCCATATAATTTAATTCACAAATAAGAACATAATATAAAAACAAGTCCTTACAAGTCTCCATTTATAAGCAACAACATTGTCACAAAGCCACTACAACTCATGCTCTTCTCTCTACACATTTCACAACTAGCAAAATTAAAAAAAAATGAAAAAATGAATAGAAAATATTACATCATGATTTACTAATACAAATACTCCATCAGTAATTTCAAATGAAAACAATGATAAAATTAAAAAAATAATTCCATGGGAAATTCCGTTGGCATTGCTGACATGTTAAATTATCAATGGAATTGCCTATGAAAATTTCATCAGTGATTTTAAAAGAAATTAATACTTGACAATGGCTCTACTCAACTAATTTTTATCTTCTTCTTTCAATAAAATCAAAACTTCTTTCTTCTTTTCCTAACAAAAAAGTCTAACATCCTCTCTTGGTTTCATTTTCTTATCAAGCTTCACTCCACCAAGTAAGCAGACTTACTTATTTATGTTTTAATTTAATTTCTTGAAATTTATTTATATTGTTTGTGATTTTCTTGTATATTTAAGTGTTTTACTTGTTTGATTATGATAATTTTATTGTATTGTGTCTGATTTGTGTTTTAAGGTTAATTTGAGATTTAGGAGAAATGGATTTAATTTGTTGCCTAATAAAATTGAGTGTGATTTTATTAATTAAGAGTATTAGAATTAAAGAAATGGTGGGTAATTTAACAGGAATTGATTACTTTTTTTTTTTTATCAATCTTGTGGTTAAGTTGAAAATTTAGAGAAAATTGATTTTGTGTGGAATTGATAATAATCAAAGGTATTAGTTTAGGTTTAATAAGTTTAAATTGAATAAATGTTAGATAATTAGTTAGGTCCCAATTAATTTTAGTCAATTTAGGGTTTTGCTAAAAATTTAGGGTTTAGTTAAATTGATATGTAGTTGATAATAATTATAGAATTAATTGATTTGGGGAAAATTGATTTTGTGTAGAATTGATAACAATAGGGATTAAGTATGTTTCAACTTATAATGTGTTGGACAGTTATTGTATTATTAATTATATTTTTCTAGATTGAAGGGAATTGAGTTACTTTGGAATTAAAAAAATGATGGGTTGTTAGGTTATTAATTGGTTTGTGTAGGTTAATTGTGATTTATTTTTAATAAATATTTTAATTTGTTGGGTAATTTTGTTGTATGCTTTTCTAATTTGTGTTCATTATTTCCTTTTAGGTACCATGTTTTCAAGAAAGAAACAAGTCCAAGTGCAACAAGAGCGTTCATCCTTCATCAAGTAGTCATATCAGTGATCGCGTCATGAATCTATAGAAGGGTTATGATGAGACACCTAATATAGAAGTTATCAACCAAGGCTCAACCATTGAGAACAAATCAGAGATCTTTTTATCAATAGAGGCCACCACATGTAAATAGATAACATAAAGAGAAAATGTTTGTCAATAAAAAAAAGTGGAAGAGTTTGTTGAAAGTGTTTTGATAGTTATTCTTGATTTAAAATTGTTTATTTGCATTAATAATTTGAAATGTAATTGAATTTTAAAATTGATTTTGTTTTTTATAGGAGAGATATAATGCCAAAATGGTTAAGCAATTTGATAAAGACATTTATATCCATCCTCTTCAAGTATGGTTGAAGGTTGCTGCAAATATAGACCTGATAGAAATCAGATTTATGGTTTACATGTGGCATCAACTAGAGAATTGAGAAAGGGATGCACTGTTTCAATTATAGACATACCATATTCTGACCCAAATTATTTATCAGCAGAATTTGATGAGATTATGCAAAAAATAAGGTTCAAAAACAAATGACTGTTGAGATGGAGAAGATGAGTGCACAACTTCTAGCATAAAATCAGATGTATTAGGCTTAATTAAGTGTGATTATTGGGTGTACCTTTTCTTTCCACTCTTGGACCTTTTGATTTAGCATATTTTCCTCCCTCTCCATATTTAGCATCTCCAATGTGATGTACCAGGTATACTTCACCTTATTGATCGATTGTATTTCAAATATAATTTGAATGTTTTATTATTGGTATCTTTTACTGTTCATTTTTATTTTTTTAATGTTTGTGTATAAAATTCTGTCTATCTTATTGTTGTGCACTATTTATATGATTTTTCTATTTAAATCTTCTAGTTGTGAAAACTAATAGGTCTGCCCATTAAGCTATGTTTGTTGCTTTTGCATTTAGTTTATGAGAGTCATGTATTTTGAGAATGATAGAGTACTTTGTTATGGTTATTATTGTTGTGTTTTTTGAGATATATGTATTTTTAGAATAATGGAACACTTAAATATATTTGTATGTTTTTGTTGTTCTTGCATTTAGGAGGAAGCTATGTATTTTTTGTTCACTTTTGTGGTGTGGGTTTATTATGACCAAGTAATTGTTGGCTTATAACAAACAAAATTAAAAAAAATTAAAATCTCTAATGAAATCACCGACATAATTAATATTCCATCTATATTTTTGTTGAAGATTCCATTGAAATGTTCCAAAGCATTTTGGAACTTTTGGTAAAGCTTATATAATGTGTAGGAACTCGGTAATGGAATCGCATATGAAATTTATGTCTGAAAATAATGGTGATGGAATTTTCAAAAGAAAATAGGCGATAAAAGCTAACTTTTTGGTGCATGTATTCTATAAATAATTACATCAATATTGAAACATGCCGATAAAATTGTGGACGGAATGGAAAACCCGACAAGTTTTTTTTTTTACAATAGTATTTCATTATTGTTGTTTTCGGTATTTTTTAATTTTCTAATAGTATTTTTCTACCATTACTTCTCACATTATTCTCTAGCTTCACGCACTTCCCTCCCCCTATATTTACTTATTAAGTATCAGATGGTCCATTATTATTACATAAGACTTGTTTTGCTCAAAAGCTTGTGGATTAATAATCAAGCCCAGTTACTCTATCAGCCCAATATTACAACCATAAAAAATTAAATTTAGTCTGAGGTTTTGACAACTGATCGTGGTGGAAGTATAAAACATTGTAAAGACTGAGAGGAAAACGTAGATGAAAACATTATCGAGAAACGCGAAGGCTATGATTGAGCACACGAGAGAGTTGTAGCAGGTTTCAAGCCAATGGATCCCATTGTTCCATATACTGTAAGAATTGTACAGCCATCATTCTGCATGTTGCCTAGCCACATGCCTTACTGATATTCTCCCTTCATTATGATGATGTCGATTAACTCATGTACGACCAAGTTATGCTCATAATTCCTACAATAGATGAAGACACAAACTTTCAATTGTCTATGAACAATTATTTGTTGACAAAATTGGATGGCCATGTAGGCATTAGGCTGTTTAGCACTTGGTTAGTGCAAGTGGATCCGGCAAGTTTCCACCAAAAACAAAAGACACAAATCATCCAGCAACCTTTAGAAGAGAACACCACCACAATCTATTAATGAACAGCAGAAGCTCATCATAATATAGTGGGAGAGTGAACTTGGAAGTATTTGAAAGTTTGGTCTTAAATGGGCCTTCAAAAATAATTATAAACATGGAGATTGGTGGGGTTCCAAGTTCTCTTCATTCCAAAACAATTAGTATTGTTTCTGATGCCCTGCTACCTTTTATTCTGTCCTAGAAATGATATGCTAATTGCCAATACTAGCAGTTTGTGCACTAACATTGTGGTGTTTTGCTCATATCGTTTTAGTTTAACGAAGTTTTGGACTTTTCTGAATTTTTAAAATCAACCAAACTTCTTTGTCATCATACCCTTGAATTCTCGTCAGCCAAATGGTCCTTCTCTTCTTTGAGCCACAAAATACTTAAAAGAACTGTAGCAATTATTATAAGTGTATCATTATCATCATCCATAAAAAAAAAACTGCAATTTTTTAGGGTTTGTTGTCCCTTCCTTTCCCAGCATAATACAGCATCCCAGGATGCGGAAAGGGACCAGGGATGATGATGATCATAACGGTGATGATTATGATAATGAAAGAAAGCATGACAAAGTCTTGATAGTGCTGTCTGAAAGGGAACAAAGATCCTTCCATTTCCAGGGTTGCATGCGTGCTAAGGCGTCTTTTAGAGTTCTCATCTTCGTAATCATAAAATAACAATCATTTGCTTAACCAAATGCTTTTCTTAGGCAAAGTTTGCTGTTCATGTTTCTTTTGACTTTTAATTGTGACAACATACTTTTTTTAATAATAAATGGCTAGTGATTCGGAGTGTTAGAACTTTAGTAAAAAAAATCATATTGAATTTTATGATTCTGTGCCTCCCCTTTGTTTATTGCAACAGCCTCCTCCATCAGGGTTTCACGCTCTAACCAAATAAGAATCACACTGGTAGTAATTTGAAACTCATAGGATCCACGTATAGCTAGGATTTCGTCTGTTCATGGACGAAACCCAGCAACGCCCCCCTCCTCTTGTTTACAAATTTATAAATAATTTAGGTATTTATAATTTTGGGGCGATCAGAAGTTGTCCTCGTATCTTAAACCATTTTTTTTTTAATTCAGAAAATCAAGAAGAGAAATGTAAGTGCCTGTAGAGGGTCATGATTTCTCGGTTCAATCATCTGTAGGACAGTGCTATGGCAAATTATTCAATAAATAGTAATGATGCAATGGAAGAAATCATTGCGTTGTATTATTATTAGCTAATAACAGTAAGCAGAATGATGACCTCTATATATATATATATATATATATATATATAAAAATATAAAATTAAATTTAAGTGTGTCAAAATCTAGAAATACCAAAAACCATAAAAAAATCATCTCGTGAGTGCTTTTCATCAATGGTAGGAGGTTTATTTTTTTATCCATTTATTTTTCAGCATATCTAAATACTAATTGTTTTAAAAGCATGTTTAGATCTATTAAATCTACTGTTGGTATCAAAGCTAGTAATAATACCTCTATCTTGATAAACTTTTCTCTGTGGATGAATAAAAGTTTTTATCTACCTTGATATCTATATATCTATGTTGATATCTCTGTTTATAAATTTTTTTGCTCTAATATATTAATTGATCTACTGAATTATATCTGTTAGAATTTTAGGAATAGCCTTGGTTTCAAATTGAAATAATGATTTTGACTTTATATATGGCTTGAAAGTTTAGTTTATTTTTAATGAGTTTCAATAATGGAAGTCCATGAATATAATGCACAGTAACGAAGAAAATAATTGTCATGAACATGCCTAGAAGTGTAGAAATAAAATGAAATTCATTTGTGCAAAAACAAATATTTGAAGATTTTATTTTATGAGTTGTTTTGATACTTTATATGGTTATAAATCATTAGAAAACTGAACCACTCAATGTTTAGGTTGCCAATTTTACTTTTCTTTGGGTTGTGTAATTTTAACTTGTGTGGCTGACAATTAGATTTTCTTCATGGTTCATTTCCATGGCTTTATTTTGTTTTCTTTTGTGTTTCTTTTATAAATTAAAAAAAAATATGATTTATATGTTATTTTATGTTATATAAAATTATGCCTTATAAGAATTATAAATTAAGTACATAATTTGATAATTTTATTGTAAGGTTTAGGATAAAATATCAAATTAATCTCATAAATATATAAATACCTATAAAATTATGAATTAAGTATATGATTTGGTAATTGGATCATATGATATATTTGGATATGCTTGAATTACAATTTTATGTCATTAGATATTATTCTAACATGATTTGCATTCGTATAAATTTACAAAAAAAATTTAACAAACTTGTTATACCAGGTACTTTTACAAGTCTTTGTATATAAATTTCACAAAAACTCAGGGGATTATTGTTAAATCCAAATTTAAAAGCCCAAAAAATCCTTTATAAAACCCAAACTCTTTTAGGCTTAGCCAAAGAAAGGTCCCAACCTCCCTTAACCTCGGCCAATAGAAAAACTTAACCTCTCTTGGACTCGGCTAATGGAAGGACCTATCTTTTTTAGGCTCAGCCAAGAAAAGGACTCACCTCTTTTGGGCACAACTATATTTTAGATCATACTCTCCCTGCACCTATTTGGTGTATAAAAGTGATTTAAGGACCACTATATTTCCATCAATATTAATATTATGTAAGAGATAATTTGGAAAAGTCCTTTAAGGACCCACCATATTCTCATCTATATTAATACATATATACCAGGGGTATTTTCTTTTATTAATGTATATATCAGGGATATTTCCCATCAAAATTAATATATATGTCAGAGATATTTTTCCTTTATAATATTATGAGAGAAATATTAAATTTTAGTCTCTCATCTCCATAAAAAGACTTATGGGTTATAAATAGATTATGAATCCTTTAAATAAAGGGTTCAGAATCTTCATTCTCTATTATATGTTTATTTTCAGGGTATCATCTCTTTGTAATATTATTGTATTTTATCTCAAAAAGTCACTACCTCAATTATCATATAATCTTCAAATTCACCAAAGAAGACCTTTTACTAGTACCAAACACTCGCCTCCAGCCACATTGGTTAGGAAAAATGAATCAGATTTCTAAATATATAAGATTAACTGATTATCCAAGACATAAGCATTGTTCCCAAACTATGTAGATTTTCTGGAACATCATCAATACATATCTTGTCTCATATTATACCAAGTCTATATAAATTAAATTTCATGATTATTAAAAATTTTAATATGATAACTAAACTATAATAAAACACTTATTATCATAATAAACCAAAATTTGAGATGACATTAATTCCCCTCGCATTAAAATAGCATGCTATAATAAATATGTTAATATTAAATTGTTATCAATATTTTAATAACAATATGGTATTTTTTTTATTTGATTTTTTTATTTAATTTTTTAACATTATGTTTATTGAAGATTTATTTTTTTAATTTGTTCCTCATCATTTTCTATGAAACCATCGTAGTCTCGACAAAACATCGTGTTATTGGGTTGGTACTTGATTTTGAGAAAATCTATATGATTTTTTTTCATGAAGTTGCAAGTTAGGGATCAAAATCCAAGAAGAAGAAAAGAGGCAATCCTATTTTATATATATATATATATATATATATATATATATATATATATATATAAACTTATCCCTCCATTTTATTGTCAATTTTATTTTGGGTTTTTGTCAAAGTTTTGTTTTTGGTCCCTTTAGTTTAGGGGTCACATGTCTGAATTCAAGGCTTTATTTTATTCTTATCATGATCTCTGGTTTGAGAGAGGAGAGAGAGTCATTGAAAAACAATGAAGGGTAGAGAAAATTATTAGTTTCCCCTATTCCAGCCACAAAAAGATTGTTCATTGTGTTAACGAGTTTCTTTTGATGAGATAAGTTTCATTGAGATGTTCTTTTACCTTCATCTTGCCTAAACATTTAAATCGAGGCTCAATAGATTTTTTGAAATCGGATTAATTTTACATTTTGGAACAAGTTTTTTCTAATTTTAAGATAACAAATGGAGTTTTATAGCCTATAAAGTGTTTTTTCAAGCGAACAATTGGTTAAAAATGAGTTTTTTTTTAATATGAGAAGTTGAAACTTGACTTTTTAGGCTCCTAATGTTGCGAGAGATGAACAAGATACAATGTATTGTCTTAATCTTTAAAAAAACCAAAAAATAAAACTAAACAGGCAACATTGTGTCCGCCTAATCCGCAAAGAAAAAAGGCCAAAACCTTTTGGCCTGATCTGTCAGACCCATGCTCCTTAACTTATCTTTCAAGTCCCAAACACTAGGCCACCCAAGCCAACAAGTATGGCCTTTTTCTTTTTAATAAAAGATTTATATGTAATTTTTAAATTAATTAAAAATATATTGTATTTATTATTTTTTTAAAATTCTAAACTAATTAGAAATATATTTAGATATTATTGCATTTGATATTGTTAATTTGTTATTGTGTTTTTGAATATGGTTATATGAGTTTTTTTAATTAAAAAAAAAACCCCTTCTTTTACAACCCATTGCAGTAGTTTTTTTTAATATTTTCTACAAGCTTTAATTTTTGCTATCATTTGACTAAATAAAAATAAACTTTTAAAAAATTATTAAAAATAGTCCATGATTTAGATCACAGGTTTGATATATTAACTCGTGATAACTCGGGTAGTTCCAAGATTCCGTCATCTCAAAATTAAAAAAATAACATCTTGAAATATTTTTCTTAATTCAAGTCGAGTGATGGGGACACCGAACCAGAAACATTTTTTACGCACGCTTATGATCATAGACGATGGAGGATAGCCCAAACCATTGAGAAATTGGGTTTTAACTTATGTTTTTGGGTTTAATTTATATGAACTTTTAGTTAAGGTTTATTAATTTGGTTTTATTTGTTGAGTTTGATTTAATTATTGTTGGGTATTTTATTTAAGGGGCCATAAGCCCAAACACTTATTCTAGTTAGGGTTTTAGTATTTGTATCCCACTTTTCTAAATGTTAGAGGGTTTTTTATGATTAATGGAAAATTTGCAGACTTTGCATATTTTCAATCCCCTTTCTTCTCTTTCTTGGCTTTCTCTTCTCAACTTCTTCTCTAAAAGCTTCTTTCTTTTCCCGGCTTTAATTCTTTTATTTGTTGTTCCGCATCAAATTTGGTATCAGAGCTAGTGTTTTAATTGTTCTTACAATTAAACAATCCACAATGTTTATGCTAAATCCTAGATCCAGTTTGATCTAAAAAAAATAAATGTTCACTATTCACTGTTAAAAAAAAACACCTACTGTTCTGATTACAAAAAAAACTATTCATCATCCACGACTGTAATCGGGTTTTCCAGCAGCGGCGCCCCTGCCATCTGCGGCGTCTCAGCCAGTCACAACGGCGCCCCTGCCATCAGTGGCACCTCAGCCAGTCATAACGGCATACCCACCACCGAGAAGACCTGCATATCAGTCTACCGATCCACACCGATTTGCTACCTCCGACACAAACCAGCGGTAACCACCAGATTGACACCGCAAGAGACATCAGTGGATCACCGGCACAGAAGCACAAAACCACCAGCAACAGCCACCCACAAACCCATCACAGCCAGCACCAACTGATGGTTCACCGCAACAAAGGCAGCACAACAGATCTTCATCTGCCACCGTCCATAGTGCCATCGCCTTCAGCAGCCACAACAGGTCGCCCACGCCAGCAGCAGTAAATCCTCGTCGGTGGCGCGCCTCAACCAGTGTCATCCTCTCCACGCCATCAACAGATCTTCATCCGCCACCGCCCCTAGTGTCGTCGCCCTCAACCGTCAGCCACAGACAGAGCAGTAGAAACAGCTGGCGGCAACCACCACCTTCAACAGACTACAACTATCCTCGCCTTCAGCAATCACACCGCACCGCCAGCAATAGCAACAAAGGAAACTCAACAAAGCAATTGTAGCACAGAAAAAGAGAGTTGCGCAGAAGAAGAGAGTTGAAGTGAAATTAATTAACCCTACCATGTCAGCTGCCACGTCAACTTCCTGGACCCACGTCATCACTCCGAAGCCACATCATCACCACATCAGTCAAGGGCTGCTACACCAGCTGCCACATCGTCAGTTTTTGTCATCTCAGCTGCCATGTCCATGTCTGCCATGTCATTGTCTTCGCCACATCGTCGACATCAAATTCCAACATACTCCTCTAAAGCAGTCTAGTTAGTAAATTACTCTACTTTTTAATTTGTTGATTTTACTTTTGGTATTGCACTTTGTAGTCAAAGTTATCGTTAATATTACTTTTGTGCCTAAAAAATGAAAAAAAAATATCGCACCTTGCATTTTTATATATTCACTCTTGCTTAACCATTTTCTTCTTTGATATTTAGCAACTAGTTGTTGAGCTTGTTGAAGCTAGTAAAAGTTGTGACCATTATTTGATTAATCATTTACACTTAAACGGTCTAACATTACATGCTTATAATTTTTCTGTCATAATCTGTTCTTGATTAATCTTCACATAAAAAGAGAGAGAGAGAGAGAGGATTAGCTTTAGTTTTGTATTGTGATTTTACTTACAAGAACTATTTGTGATCTCAATTTCATTTATAAGTGAGTTTTGCATGCATTTATGTTATGATGATCTAGTGTCCAAGCTTATGTTTACATTTACCATAGACTCAACCATTAGTGATACTCTTATGACAATTTAAAGGGAACTACAAACTTAGGTGATCAACATGTTTAAAAGAATTGAGCCCCAAGAGAGTTTTCGAATAAAGCACTCAAAGACCAATAAATATCACAAGAATAATCATTATGGACAAGTTCACTCTGAACGCCACCAGTATGACTATCATTTAGGTTACTCTAAACACGATGACTTTGATGAGCGAGTCTTGAGTCCTAACAAAATAGAAGCCCCCACTTTTGACGGTCGTCATAACCCTTGGATATTTGATATGTGGATTCGTGATATGGATCGATTCTTTGAGTGGCATAACTTGTCTGATAATAGAAAAGTTAGATTTGCTAAGATGAAACTCATTAATGAAGCCAAAATTTATTAGTGAGATGTTGAGGATTGTTTAGAGATGAGAGGTAAACCTCCTATAACTGATTAGATTAAAATGAAACAAAAACTTCAGGAGAAATACCTACCCCAGTCTTATAGGAATAAACTCTTAGACCAATGGAACAATCTAAGACAAGGGAATAAGTCTATCAATGAGTATATAACGCAGTTTAATGATTACATGATTAGATGTGCCATAAGATAGAATGAAGCCATGACTTTGCGTAGATTTTGTAAAGGCTTAAATGATGATCTTAGAAAAGAAGTTGAATTTCAAGGTGTATCTACCCTTAACTAAGCTTATACCTTAGTTCATGATTACAAGTTGGTCACGAAGAATCAATAGATGAATCATCAGGGCTCTTATAGTATCCCTACTAGGTCCCAATTCAGAAGTAGTGATTTTTTGTTAGGTGCTCTACCCCACAGACCTAATCCTAGTAGTGCCCAACTTTGTAAGAAAGATAAGGACAAACGAGTTGTCAATGAAGTATTTAAGGTGAGTTTAAAGGTTAAGTGTACTAATTGTTTAGGTTTTGGTCATATCTCTTTAGATTGCACCTTTAAACCCTTAGTCATCCAAAAACATAAGGATATAGGTAAAGAGGAATATTGTAGTGTTGAAGTGTATGAGCCTAATCTTGAGGATTTTAGTGACCTAGATGACGAGGATGTGCAAGAAGAGGGACCCAACACAATGAGTCCACATGAGCTTGAGAATAAGGTTAAGAAAGAGTCTGATATGTCTGCTTTAATGGTTGAGGAAGTTTTAGGGAACTCTTCAGTGGAATTGCCTATAGAGATAAGTATGGTCTTAGAAGAGTCTCATAATATTAGTCCTCCTAAATTACCTGATTCCTCACCCCACATGCTTGGTGTCTAGCACATCATAAGTTTAGAGCAACATGTTGAACTTCTTGACCTCTTACCTCATGCACGTGATAAGGAAGATAGAGATAATCCTAGTTTACTTAATTGTACCTATACCATATCTACACAGGTTTCAAACAATGTTTGTCTCATTCCACATCCTCAATCATTTAATGTTCATAGTTACAAACCTGAGAAGCCTATAGATCACCTTCCCATATCTCCTCACAATAGGATGTCTAAGTTAGCTGAGTCGTTACCATGTAAAGTTCATAATTTGCATATAGAGATCATGAAACAAATTCAAGTAAGTAATGAACAATACAAATTTCGAGCTGATTTACTTAAGTATTATGATGATCTTGGAGATTATTTTATGATACAGATTAGACCTGAACGGTGTCTTTTGGAAACCGATCATAAATTGCAAGTAAGTAGTGCTAGACCATTCAAAGTGTTGCAAATGATTAAATCAAATAATTATGTCATTAAATTACCATTAAACTTTGATATTAACTCTACTTTTAACATGAAAGACCTCAGTATTTATAAAATACAACTTATCCATGATGCTTCTTTTGATACCCCTACCTCATCATCCATATCTTCGGCACAAAAGGAACATATTAATGCTACTTTGAATGCACAAGTTGTTTTTACCAGGGATGATGAACTTCAGCAAATCCTAGTACATGGGCTCGACAACCAGATTCAGACTATACTTGGATTATCAAAGAGACATCAGAATAACTTGATAATTATCTTTGAGAGCATTATCGAAGCTGCCTTGACCTATACTCGACGGGGTCGAGTTCTTCTAACCTCGAGAGAATTGATGGGGGCACCGAACCAGAAACATTGTTTACGCACGTGTATGATCATAGACGATGGAGGATAGCCCAAACCATTGAAAAATTGGGCTTTAACTTATGTTTTTGGGTTTAATTTATATGAACTTTTAGTTAAGGTTTATTAATTTGATTTTATTTGTTGGGTTTGATTTAATTATTGTTGGGTATTTTATTTAGTGGGCCATAAGCCAAACGCTTGTTCTAGTTAGGGTTTTAGTATTTATATCTCACTTTTCTAAATATTAGAGGGTTTTGATGATTAATGAAAAATTTACAGACTTTGCATATCTCCAATCACCTTTCTTTTTTTTCTTGGCTTTCTCTTCTCAGCTTCTTCTCTAAAAGTTTCTTTCTTTTCCCGGCTTTAATTCTTTTATTTGTTGTTCCGCATCATCAAGTTTTAATCAGTCATCCATTCTATTTTTTGATTGAATATTGTTATTTATGTCTATCTCTTGACTTCACTATTTTGTTTTTGGTTAGCAATGGTATCTTTTTTTATCATTTATTTATATATATAATCATCAATCTATTTTTTAAAATTTATAAATTGAATTTTGAGTACGCTGATTTATTTTTATTTTTGTCCATTAAAAAAATATACCACCAACACCTAAATATTTTTGTGTATGTGACCCACGGGCAAGCATGAGCAAATTAACTAGTTAATTGTTATATATATATATATTATATATATATTTATATATATATATATATATATATATATCATGAATTAGCGATGAGACACCTATGTCACAATTTTCTTGTGGTGGGAGAAATTACTACCACTCCACCATATCAAGAGTGCAACATTCAGAGCATTAAGGTTTGTGGATGAGACTGAAAGGCATGATTTGAATGTAAGAACTTTTAGCAAATTGACTGTTTTGTAGGGACATATTTTTATTTATTTCTCTCTATTTTTTTTTTCCAGGAAAATAAACGCTTTATGAGAAAAGTTATATTGGAATTCATATACCTTTTAGGTTCTTATAATGTACCCTTAAGTAACGGTGACATTCTCTTGTTGTACATTATCTTTTTTTTCAACTCGTTCATATGACACTTTTTAATTAAAATAACTCTTTTATTTATGAAATTATATAATAATAAAAAAAGTAAAAAAGTAAAAATTTATTTTATTCTTATTAATTAGGTTTATGTAGTTATTTTTTCTTCATTAATTTTTGTTCTTTTAATAATTTTCATTTTCATTTTAAAAAGAACAATTTTAAAAATAAAAAGTTATTGTCTGTAAAAAAGTTGTTATGCATTCAAATCGAGAAGTTGATATAATATTTTATAGATTTATTAATTAATTGAAGAACTTTTACATGAAAAAATAATAAGCAAAGGAACTCAAATTAATATAAAAAATAGTAGAAGATTCGAATAAAAATAATTGCAAGAGTACAAACCCTGAATCCTTGTAAAACCTTTATAGATTTTGCAGTGCAGTGAAGTGCCGTTAAAATTATATTTTATTTCAATTATATTTTTAAAAATATTCAGTTAATTAATACAAGTCATAATTTTGTTTAGTTCCATTAGAAACTTTATAATTTATAACTTTAAATAAAGTGTTTTTTTTTGTTGAAAAAAAAAATTAATATAGTGTCAAACACCCTTAATATTAAATAACAAATAATGGGTTTGTTGTGTTGTTTTTTTAGCACAATAACAAATAAATAATAAAATATCATAATTTAAAAAATAGCACACTTTCAGGGAATACAAACCTCATCTGGACTCTGTTAGTGTGCCATTGTTTTATTGTGATAATGTATTTAGCACATTAAAAAAATAATCAAATAACACAATTGAATTTTGTTTTAGAAAAATAACATAATTTATAAATGTCACATTAAAGAACCCGATTTTTATATCTTATTGTTATTCATAATAACAACTTTCTAAAAACAAATATTAAATAAAGAGAGGAGAAAAAAATAAAAAAAAACCTCGAAGTTTTGATTACGACATTATCGGTATCATCAAAAAAATAATCTAATAATACTAAAAAAAATTACTAACGTTGACCTGAAAAAAACAAGTGAATCATTATCCATCTTTAGATAATAAATGTTATCCAATCAGGTCATAGTTAATGATTTTATTTAATATTATTGAATTTATCTTATGAAAATAAAACTATGTTATTTACCAATTATTTTTTTTTAACTATGCTCTTCTTACCATATTTGTAATTAACTTTGCTAATTTAAAAAAAATCACAAAAAAATTCGACGAAATGATTATTCTGACTTGCATAAAAAGAAAGACTATATATTACACAACCCCACACAAATAGAAGGCTGACGAAGGAGGCTGAGAAAAATCATCATTGAAAAACTTTGACCGCGTGGATTTAATGGCTACAAATGGCTCCGACTCCTATAAGACCGCGACCACTAGGACCGTCAATGGCAAGTAGGGGACCCTTTCTGGCCACCCTTCCCTTTCAATCCTTGATCTCTCCGTAGACAGCACGCACTCTTTTCCGCTCTGCTCTCGGTTAATAACATTGTTTGATCGGTCAAAGTTACGAAATCATGCACGGCCAAAGACAGCGCAGGAACCATCCACTCCCAGTAGAAATCCTAGTTAATTTTACAGTACATTATAAAATCTTTTATTTGGGTTATTTATATTATTAAGAATGAAGCTTTATTAAAAAAAAAAAAACTAATATGGCTATGCATTTCACCGAAAATTCACACAGTAAAATTATTAATTTTTTTGAAGAGCAAACTTATTTAGCATGAATTAAGAGGTGGGAGGTCTTTCTTATAAGAATCATTAGCCATTACAATAATAAAGGAGGTAAATTGATTTTTTTACATCTTTGTTGCATAGTATAATCATTAAAGCACCCTTAAAAGGGAAAAAAGAAAAAAAAAACATTATGTTTCTATGCATAGAGAGTTCGATCCCTTCTGCCTGTATCATTTATAATTGTAAATGCCAGTTTTAGCTTTATATATAAGTAATTGACCATCGTGTAAGAAATCTCATGCCCTATTGGCTGTAGAAATCTCAATACATATATGGCCGCTGTGTTGACCAGTAAACAGAGCTGGCGTGAGAATGTTTTATGAATGATTGAATGCCATATATGTATTGTTTCATGTCCTGAACCAGCACTGGTGAGGACAAAAGTTGTCCTCCTGAAACTATCTAGGAAGTCATCAATGCTAAGATTTTGAAATTAAAAGATTTGTTTTTCATATGATTTCTGGTTCGAATCATATGATTGCTAATATGATAGTTATTGGAGATTTATATAATTATTAATTTCAGAGCCCGCAGAATTAGTTGAGGTACACACAAACTAGTCCGGACACTCATGTTAATAAAAAAAATTATACTCCTGAAAATTTACAGACAAACCAAGATGAAAATTGACTATGCACACTCAACTGTTTGTCCCAAATGACTGGGTTTTCAGCCGTTGGAGCTAGCCCAAATAACTAGAAAATCCTTCTATTTTTAATTTCTAATATTGTCTAATATTATACAATTTAACAGCATGAATGTTAAACATTCTTCAAAATTATATTTTTGGGATAGACAAGGAACCTGTCTAGTGGCAGCATGTTTAACATTAGTCCTGTTAAATTGTCAAGTTTTTATTGCAACCTTATGGTAATGGTGAAGGTAAACAGTATGTTGGGTTAAGAGTGGTGGTGGAAGGCAGTGTTGGGGTTGGGTATGCTGTTGGGTTTTATAAAAGACATACTCGTAATAAAAATGGTAAATTTAAAAATTTTTAGGAGTCTCAAAAATCCCGTATGATGAATTTAAAATTGTTTAGGGTTTATGTAAATATTACCTGAAAATTAGATTTTTTTTTCTCTTTGAATAATTGCTTAAGGCTGGGTTGTTGCAAATCACAAATCATCTAAATATCCAGTCTCTAACAGTAATTCACACGAATCACCAGTGAGAAATATCTCAAACCCTTTTAGGAGAAAGAAATTCTTATACATTAGAATGCTAACTCTTTTCTCTTTTATTTTAGGTGTTTCTGTATTGTACTATACTCACCTTAAAAAATATGAGTTTCTGTATTGTACTATACTCACCTTAAAAAATATGAGGTATAAAATTCTATTTATAGGGAAACCTAAAAACCCTATAAATGACAAAATATCAATTTTTTCTTAAATAATATCAAATATATTATTTTAGGATAGTTCTAGAAATTTATTCAATCATGCCCCTACTTGATTTTTTCTAGGTCTAGAATTGTAATCCCTTGTATTAATTACATTCTAGTCAATTTCTAAAATTTATTTACAATCAAGTTACATTTGATTAATCATCTCATTTTAATTTATGATTAATGGTTCTTATGTGTATGACCCATTAGGTTCCCTAATAAGTTGGCTCAAATATAAATCATAATTCTAAATAAAATGAGATTAAAAAATTAAAAATTTTTAATTTATTATCAATTTAACAATTGATTGACTTATATTTGAATATCAAGTATAATGTCTAGCAATCTGTCATGATCTCCTAAATTTTAAGAAAGTCATAAGTGATTTGGCTTAACATTTAATTGATTAGTTTATCGGTGTAATTATTATCCATTTGTCATGAATGTTTTGATTTAGACATTATAACATGCAGTATGTATGTTTTGTTAAATCTTGTTGGTTCTCATCATATAGTCATTGATTTTTTGAATAATATTTTGAAACTCTTTTCAAAACTCATTCCACATTGGTCAAGGATTTCACAATCAATACTATTTGAGAACAAATTAAACATTTTTTCTAATTCACATGGAGTGATGAATCCTCTCTTGTTTACTTAAATATCTTTATATAGTTTATATTATACTCAATATTTGCTCATTTGTTATCCTTGATTATGACAACTTTGAATAAGATTTTAAAACTCTTTTCAAAACTCATTCCATATTTGTCAAAGATTTCATAATCAATACTATTTAAGAACACATGAAACATTTTTCCTAATTTACCTAGGATGATGAATCCTCTATTGATTACTTATATATATTCATATAGTTTATGTTATACTCAATATTTACCCGTTTGTTAATGTAAAACCTCTGGGCGAAAAATCATAAATTGACTAGTTTCATGTAAAACAAAAAAATTTGTAACTCTCGATCGGGTTATTAGAAAATTATGAAAATTTGTGTAGAGCCTTCTAATATGATGTCTTAGCTTGGGTTGAAATTTTAGAATTTTTAGAGAAATTCAAAAATTTGATGAAAAATCACAATTTGACCAGTTTTACGTTATTGGATGTAATTTTCAATCCAACCCTCAAATTGAGCTAAAATTTTATGAGGGACTTTAAAATAAATTGAATAAAATATGGTTAAAAGTTTAGGATGAACATAGCTCGTAGTGCTAACAAAAAAAATATAAGAACCGTCAAATAGAAGCAAAATGACTCATTAAGGGTAAAATGATTATTTGCCATAAAAAATAAAACAAAAGTAACCTTGTAAACTTGCAAAGTTCAACTTATAAAACTCTAATCCAAGGAAGAATCAAGTGAAGAAATGAAGAATTGAGAGAGGGAATTTGGCTAACTTTGGGATAGAAGAGAAATTAGAAGAAAGTCAACTGGTAAGCTTGAGAAGTTTGAATTTAATGTTTAATTTAGATGTTTTTAAGCTTACTTAATTAAGTTAGGAAGTAATTTCATGAAATTTTACTTTAATTTCCCTTAAATCCTTGATTCTTGAACTTAGAGTTCTTATGGAAATTTGAGGGAATTAGGAGGGGAAGGAAAAATGATGAAGTTGAAGTGGAATAGAATGAAAACAAGTTGAAATAACAAGTAAATGAAGAAAAATTTAGGGGAGGAAAAGGAACATTACATTCAGCCAGATGAAGGAAAAGTGGAGGAATGAGTTTTGATGTCAATGTTTAGAAAACTATGTTTAATCATGATATTTGAAATATGCAAGAAAGACTAAATGAAGAAATAGCCATTAAAGTTCAGAAAAAAAATAAGTAAATTCAATTTAAAAGAGAAATGAACTAGTTAAAAGAAAGCATGAAGACAAGATGTTTAGATTGTGTTTGAATATAGTTGTTATATATGTTTAGATAAAATAAATAATATGATGTGAGGGCATAAAGAATAGAAGGATTATTTGATGGAGGAATTATGAACATAAAGCAAGAAAAGAAGAAACTTAATATAAATATGTGGTTGCATGTAAAATAATGATGTTATGTTTGATAATGAATTTTTATTAGAACGAATTACAAATAAAAATAAATTACGTGCTTTGCGTTTCGGCACGTAAGAAAAATATTGATAGACTAATGATATGGTGACATTTGATTGATTCAAGAGTTGTGTTTGGAGCTAGTTATCAGACAAGAGGAGTTAGGTCATCACGAGCAGAAGGTAGGTGATTCGTCACCTTATTTTATAATTATTAGTTTTCCCTAAATATCTATGTTTTTTATTTAATTGATGTTAAAAGAATGAAGCAAAGGAATCAATTATTATGAGAATTATTGGTAACTTATGTGAAATTACCGGGATCATTATTTGGCTAACAAAAGAGGTTAATCGGATGCTGGGTAATTCATATGGAGTTACTGCATTGATTTTGGCAACCAAAATGGGTTAGCTGGATTTCTTGGGTAATTAAAAGAATTACCGGGTTTATTGGTTAACAAATAGTTTAACCGGATATGGGGTAATTCGTATGGAATTATCGGATTGATTTTGGCAACCAAAATGGATTAGCCAGATTTCTTGGGTAATTAAAAGAATTATCGGGTTTACTAGTTAATAAAGAGGTTAGCTGGATAATGGGTAATTCATATAAAAATTACCTGATTTATTGGTAACTGAGAAATGAAAACCAAATTTCTGAGTAATTATATGAAAGTGTTAGAATTATTTGGTAATCGAAATGAGTTAGCTGGATATTTAAGTTTTGAAAAGATTATGTAAATTAATTGATTGAGTTAGATTGAAGTTAGAAGTATTAAATTTTAAAAGTTAAGAGTAAATAGCTAATACTAGACTAAGACATTGAGTAAGTTGATTAATGTGGTTATTATTGAAACAGGTACACCATAAGGTGATGCAAATCGTTAGATGTAAGAGTTTTCTGTTTATGAATTATCATTTTGAAATGTAATATTTATGTCTTTATTTTCTTTGAAAACCTTTTGTGTTGTAAAAATTAAGCAGAAGATGTGTAGTATGTAATAGACATATTACCTCTGTGTTGTAAAAATCAAGTAAAAGATGTGTAGTATGTAGTGGATGTATTATATATATATGTGTGTGTGTGTGTGTGTGTGTGTGTGTAGTTGTTAGTATGGCTAAATCATTTTCAAAATGATAAGATGGGTTTATAATATAAAGCAGTAGAATACATTAGATGTTTTAAGACAATATGACTATTAATCTTAATATTGTATTCATGTAGTCTAAATGCATTTATGTAATTTGTTAGCATTTATTACTTTTTAGTGATGAATTTGTTTATCTTTCGAATTGTTTTAGTAATACTTTTACGTTGACTTATTAATTGATATTATGAGACTTGAATATATTGACAATTATAAATATTGAGATATTATTTGATGAATGGGATGTGATCTATAATGATTGGATCAAAATAGAAGTTGTAATGACATAATAGAAGTGTTGTCAATAACTTAGTACCAACAAAAATAGAGAAAACTCTACTGAAATTTTCAAAAAAAAACAATTCTATAATCTTAGATATATTATTCAATACTTGACATTAGTAAAGAAATATTTGAGATTTCATGACATTATAATTTAAAAATATTACAGTTATTATTGATTAAAACAACGTATGGTCAAGATCAAAGCATAAAACTCCTTATAGAAGATAACTTAGTGATCCCAAGTCTAAAGATCAATTACATAATTATCACATGAGTCTTTCTATAGATATAAGTGATCTTTTTATAGGAAACTCTTTTAGAGGTTGGACTTAAGACATTTTAGATGATAATGATGAAGGAAGTTGTATTTAATTAAATTAGTAGTAGCATAGGTATTACTAATAGTATGAGGAGCAATAATAAAGGCCATGGTAAGTAGTGAGAGTTGCAACACTTATTAGTAGAAATGGTTTTCCATTACAGTTTTAAGTTTCTCCATTTTATCTTTTTTTTTTATTGTCTGTAAAATCTTGAGTTCCTTTTTTTTTTCCTCGGGCTATGGGTGATAGTAGTTTTAAGAAGGGTATAGTTAGCACTTTATAAATAAAGGTTTTGGTTGCAGTTGGCCCGTGGAGAACCAGGTTACCCGCTGCAACCTGACGAAAACCCAATAAATTTTTTAATTAACAAAAAAATTAGTTTTAAAATACCTATTTGATTGTTATACCAAGCCAAGAAATTAATGTATAAACACCTAGCACCTAGCCTCACATACTTTTGGTGGGTGCTTCCCAAAACAAAGCATCTAAAATATAGTGATTTCATTTTAAGGGTCAAAAATAAATTACTATCAAAGATAAAAAGGAGGTGTTACCTCGCGTGCGGGGGGGGTGTTTCTCTTGCTTGGCCCAACCCTATGCGCGAGAGCCTATCACTTTTTCCTTACTGATTACTAACCTATATCAAAGTTCATTATATAAATACTAGAATAAAATTTTATTTTTTCAATGCGGGATTAAAAACTAATTAGTATATATATTTTATGTTCAAAAAAGAAACTTAAGTTTTTTTCAATATAAGATAAGAAATTTTTTTATTTAAATACTGTAACTTAAAAGAAAAAAATAATACATTTTCAATGTGAAACAAAAAAATTCAAATAATATTTTAAATTTTATTATTAAAAACATATATAGTTAACATTCTTATGAATTATTTTTTAATTTTTTTATGTAAAATATTGAAATTTTAATTTTTTTTAAATTAATCCAGATAAATTCATGTGACATCGAAGTCGATCCCTTCACAGGATGAACCCTTTAATAATAACTGTGTTATAATGTTTGTTTAATAATTCCCCTCGAAAGTACAACTTGCTACATGTGCCTCGAAGAAGGAAATTTCTACCCCAAGCCGGTGGATTATAGTTTTGGAGGGGTTTTTTTTTTTTTTTTTTTTTTGCTTTCGAGGGAATAGTGTTGGAGGACAATTGAAGAAGCACGGAAAAATCAACGCTGTTGGAGAAGGGACAAAACCAAAGGCGGAGAGGGAGAGAAGCGCACGCACACAATTACAATCACCTCATGATAATTTCAGTCTGGGGCTGCCATACAAATTGAAAGACCCCACAACATGGGCAGTCGTCGGCTACCAATAATGATAAAAACACAAAAAAATAAAAATAAAAACTTCATAAGATCCGTTGTACAAATGATTGCTGCTGTGAGGATTGTCTCCTTAAGACGACGCACCGTGACCCATCAAATTTATCTACCATGATTGGCCCTCTCTCCTCCTCCCCCCTCCTCCCTCCTCCTCCTCTCATCACTATTTTAGTATTTTTCTTGCTGTCTGTTATTACATAATCTCTCTCTCTCTCTCTGTCCTCACTCACGTTATTAATTTGTCCCGTCCACTCACGTGACTTTCCTGCCTCTTCTTACATTCTTACGCAATTCAGCAAGCATGGAATGTGTTAGCTGTTACACATAATGGTGTCATTAATGCTTGTACTCGAGGATAAAGTAATAATACTTCTTGTTTTGTTACTGCATTCTATTACATACTTTTGTTTTTTTTACCTGTTTCTATTTAGTTTTTACGATGTACCATGTGATACTGTGAATCAATTATTTTTTATATTTTAAAAATAATTAAGATTTAATAATGTTAAGTTTTTTTTATAAAGATATATCCAAAAATCTCAGGTTTGGTTAACTTTTAGCATAAAAGTGTCTGGACTGCAATACCAAACCTAATAGCATTGGACGTGGGTCTGACTGCAAGGTCATGTCATAAAAGTATGATAATTAAATAAATTAGTTAAAAAGAAAAAAAACTAACAGGAAGAAAAAACTAATGAAAAAAAGAAAAAAAAATATGAATTAATTGGGTTAACCCTTCAAACCAGGTTAACCCGTCATACTTTGAATTCGCATCATGAAAGTTTGATGATTAAAAAAAAAAAAGTTAATGGGTTAACCTAGAATTAACTGGGCTAACTCGTCAAATCAGGTTAACCTGTCAAACCCGGAATCCGTGTAATGAAAGTTTGATAACTAAATAAAAAAAAATTAACATTAACAATTTAAATTAAACGAAAAAAATTAATTAAAAAGAAAAAAAGACATCGGCCTTTTCCCCCTAGGATCGCATTGTGCAGTCCACAGTCAAAGGCATAAAAAAAACTAAAGGCATCAGCCGAGAACTACTTAGAAAAAAAATTAATATTAATAAACTAAATTAATTAAATAAAATTAATTAAAAATAAAAGAAAAAATAAAAAATAAAAAAATCTCTAAGAAGAAAAAAAACTAAATAGAAAGAAATTTAACATTAAAAAATTAAACTAAACGAAAAAAATAATTAAAAACAAAAAAAATAAAATGCAGGTTAACTCGTCAAACCAAGTTAACCCGTTAAACTTGGGATCTGTGTCATGAATGTTTGGTAACTAAATAAAAAAAAAGTGAACATTAATAAACTAAACTAAACAAAAAAAATTAATTAAAAAGAAAAAAATCCGGGTTAACTCATCAAACCATGTTAACCTGTTAAACCCAGTATTTGTGTCATGAAAGTCTGATAACTAAATAAAAAAAAATTAACATTAAAAAACTAAATTAAACAAAAATATTTATGAAAATTAAAAAAAAAATGACGGGTCAACCCGGAATTAACTTGGTTCACCCATGAAACCAGGTTAACCCGTGAAACTCGGGATATGTGTCATGAAAGTCTAATAACTAAATAGAAAGAAATTTAACATTAACAAACTAAACTAAAAGGGAAAAAAAAAATAAAAAAAAGAATAAAAAAATCCCAAAAAGCATAAAAAAACAGCTAAAAAAACTTAGACAACTTAAAAAAAAAAAAACACTTAAGGAATCAGTGTTTTACTGTGGACTGCATTGTGTAGTCAATGCAGTCCACAGTAAAACACTGATTCCTTTTAACTATTTATAATTCTTCTTCTCTCTACTTGAATATTCAATATGATTAAATTAAGATTTCATAAAATGAGATATTTTCTTAAATTAAGTTTTTACAAATTAAGTTTTTACCTGCCACATGTGGAGGGCTAGTAGGCACGTGGACAGTGCCAACGCACTTTGAATGGTGTCTTCTAGTCATCAAAAATACTTTTCCACTACGTCATTGGAAGCTGTCACATTCTTTTCCTATTGGTGCGATACTTATCAATGGTAGTGGGGTGTTTTGTTGATGGTAGATCTTTCTTTTTCTTTTTCTTTTTCTTTTTCTTTTTCTTTTCTCTTTTCTCCTCTGGAAATTATAATTTGGTCTACTTTGTTGTTGGTATTTAAACTTCAATCTTTATTTTTTTATTTATGATTTTTTTTCTTTGGCTTGTTTGGAAATTTTTTATTGTTTTCCGATTTCATCCTTCAATCCAGATTTATGATATTATTTTTTTATTTGATCCTTATTGTTTGGATTTTTAATTTTTTTTGAGCTCTTTTGTAAAATTCTTATTTGTTTTTAATTTCATCATTCAGTCCAAATTTGTAGTATATTATTTTTACTAATATGGTCTTCATTCTTTTTATTTTTTTTCCTTTTGTTAAAAATTATTTATCTTTTCAATTTCACCATTCAATCAAAAATTTATTTCCTCATTCTTTTGATTGTTTTTTGATTCCTTTTACTAAATTGATTTTTCTTTTCAATCGCACTTTTCAATCAAATATAAAATTTATTTTGTATTCTAATCTTAATTCTCATTCTTTTAATTGCTTTTTTGTTTTAAATTCTTTTATATAATTGAAATTCATTTTTTAATTTTATCATTCAATATTTAATTGATTAAAAATTGAGTTTCATGATTTTTTCAGATAGGATGCTTTAGGTCTAATGACTTGGGTTATTTATTTGAAAAGTAAACTAGTGTTGATATTTGTTTTTTAATTCGGCTTTATAATTTTCTATATTTTTCTTTATCAAGTTATTTCTATCTCATGATATGGGTCGCGAGTTTGTCGAGATATCATGGGTTGGCTTAGCTCTGATTATCAGGGTTGCAGGTTTGTCATGCTAACTCAGGTTAATCAGGGCTAATTTTTTTTTTATCCCATTTCATTTTTCCATATCAACCGAGCTGTGAATTAAACTATATTATTTGTTTTATTTTGATAAAAATATTTTTTATATAAGTTGTTCCATATATATATATATATATATATATATATATAAGGATAATATCTAAAACTTTAGCCTTCAATGTCTCCGCTTCATGGAGCATTGAAGAAGTAATTATACGTTTATTTGACCACCACAATTGTAGCCAGCCAGATGTTCAATAAAGTTTCATATCTTCGTGGGAACGGATATTTGACCGACCAAAGGGAGCCTTTGCAGTCCGATACACATGGGGGTTATGGTCAGTCACCCGGGCTCATCGACAAGCTGTAAAGGTCAAGGCATCCGTGCGCCCATGAGCGACGCACTTCCTCCAAACAAGCATCGTGTACTTTTAGCTCTGGCCAAGGTTCGATAAAAATATCACAGTTTGGTGCTCAACTGGATGTGTAAACGTGCTGCGCTGCAGGGTTAAAGAAAGCCATGATTGAAGAATAATATTTAGATGCCGTTAACATGTTCTAGAAAAAAATATATTATGATTAGAGTTATATATCTGGCTGACTATGTTAAATAAATTAATTTTATTTTAATTAGATAAAAAAATAATAACAATAAAAAACAAGCTAAAATTAAAAAAATGATCGAGATAATTTGGGGAAAAAACTTTTTTCAAAAAACAAAAATACACTTTAGTTTTCAACCAATTAAATATAGGATAAAATTAGGTAATAAAAAGTAAAAGAAGGCTTGAGCCAACTTGAATTAATATGACAAACATAAACCTGTGTAATAAGAGGCAAGCTAACCTGGTTTAATATTTTTAACTCATAGCCTAGGTCATAAAATTGAGATAATCCGATAGAAAATAAATCAAAGAAAACTACAAAGCTCATTTATATATATATATATATATATAAAAACAATGTTGAACGATGAAATCAAAAGATAAAATAAGTAAGAAAAAATAAGGATGTCAACTCGTTTTAACTGTCAAACCTGTGACGCAGGTCATTAAACCAGAACCATCATAAATGAAAAAACCGTGAAGCTCAATTTCAGAATAAACTTATATTTTTAAGATGAAATTGAGAAAAAAATAAATTAAATAAAAGGATAAAAAAACATAAATAACAATTAATAAATACCTCTATGTGTCATTTTTAAAATTGACTTGAAGGTAATTAGGTCACTTTAATGTGCTTAAAAAACTAAAAAAGATACATGTATTTAGGGATGATTATTTTCGGTTTGGTTCGGTTTTTATCAAAAAAAAGTAACCAAATTGAAATTTAAAAAAAAAACTGAACCGAAACCGGTTCAAACCGACCAGTTTCGGTTCAGTTTTTTGGACAAAAACCGGTTCAAACTGATTTGGCTCGGTTTTTTCTGTTTGGATTGGTTTTTTTCTCCTTTTTTTCGGTTTGGGTTAGGTTCGGTTCTGTTTTTTTGGTTTCAGGCTTATAAAACAGAAACCGAACAGAACCGATCAGTTTTTTTAAAATTTTAATCGGTTTAATCAGTTTTTTTTACAGTTCGGTTTTTTCAGTTATTTTTTTTCTGATTTTCTCGATTTAATCAGTTTTTTGGTTTTTTTACTCACCCCTACCTATACCCCTGTCAATACTTTAATAATTAATGAGTTGTGTAAAAGGACCAAAACAACCCCAACACCAAGTTTTTTGATTTTTTTTAAAATGAAAAAAATAGTAATTAGCCTGTAGCCCTAAATAGTAAAACGTGTATATAACCGGGATAAATTTACCCTGCGCTCAAGTTTTTTGTTACAAGGGGCGACAAGTTAGAGGATTTTCCTTGACCACGGATCCATGACAGCTGTTATTGTGCCTATACAAGACAGATATGAAAATCAAATGATCAAGAGAACGGCCTCCCTAAATCATGGCCACTTTCTGGAAAAAGGACGGTCAAGAATCTACGATAGATATCAAGAATAGCCATCCACATGATTTTGGAGTATATCTTCAACACTATCGTATATGAGATTCCCTTGATTGATGGGTTTTGGTTACTTTTATTTAATTCCATTAATTGATAGATATACACATTCTGTACGATGAAATCTAAATTCTAAACTCGCCATGACTTAGGAACTCCTCCTTTGGTTTTGGCCCACATGAACACATGATTGTTTTTTTTTTTTTGTTTTTTTGTTATAATTTTTTTAAAAATTTATTTTTGTTGATTTTATTTTTTAATATTAGAATAATTGAGAATTTAGTTTTATAATTTTTTTTCATTATTTATTTTAAGATTGGGGTGTTTTGGGTTTCAATGTAATCTAATATGGATTTGAGAGGGTTTTTTTTAGTTACTGGACTTACTTTTCATAGTCTATTTTGTTTTTCATATATTTATATCAAAAATTAGTTTCAGAGAAAAACTATATTATTAAATTCTATAAAGTTCATGGACCTAATCACTGGTTTGCGGGTTTGTCAATGTAATCTAAGTTGCCTCAATTTATAGGTTTGATAGGGTGTTTTTTTTTAATTGAACTTGATTTTTTCTATAGTCTATTTTGTTTTCTCATATAGTTATAAAAAAATTAGTTTCAGAGAAAAACTATGTAATTAAACTCTACAAAGTTCATGGACCTATTCACTGGTTTGCGGCTCTAGCAAGTTTAACTTTTCTTTTTAATTAGTTTTTTTTATTTTATCCTTAGATATTTAGTTAATTGAGAATTCAGTTTAATAATTTATTTTGTTTCTCCTTTTATGAGGTAACCATAGTCTCAAAAAGACATCTCGATTTTGGGTTGGTGTTTGATAAAAAAAAAGTTAAATAAAATTATTAAACTCAATAGAGTTCATTACCCCTAAGATCGATTAAATCTATCATTATTTCAATATTTTTTTAAAAAAAAATTATCATCTTGAAGTTCTTTTAAGATCTAAGTTATGTTTTTACTGATCATCAATGTTGCATTTAGACTTATGAATCTACAAATAACAATACTGTTACATGTTCTTCCATGTATATTTTAGTTTCACGCTTAAAGACCTCCTTAAGTGATTATCCTCACTAGCAACCACATTGGCAATACTCATATATATAAACCTTTTTTTTTGTTTTTGACATTAATTAAATTAATTAAACAAATAATAAGATCCGTATTATTACTATGTGCACTAGCTTAGTAATCATGCAACTCCCATTTTACTCCTAAAAATCCATGCCATTTGACTTTTCTAGTCCTTTCTAATCGAGTGGCCAAATATGATTGGTTAAGTTCAAAATATCAAATTAGATTTGAAACGTTTTTTTTTTCTCAAGCAATGCCAACATTTCATTCCGGTTAATCTCAATCCTCCATTTGGTGGACTTTTTATTAATTTGATCGGTTTTACTTTGACCCAACAAAATATATATAAAAAAGAAAAAATGGAGATGGAAAGTGCCGAAGAAGGAAACAATATCCCAATTCCAGAAAACATTGTCTGTGTTGAGATTTTTTTGGTGACAAAAAAATAGAGAAAATAGACTTAGGGAACTAGAATATTATTTGAACATGATTAATTTGGGCACAACATGATTATATCGATCGAAATAGGCCTGGTTGGAACATAATATTTTCAAGTTGAAACCTAATGAAATAAGGAATAAAAAAAACGATAATTCGGAAATGCTTTTACGGATCAAAATTTGTTAGAAAATATTTTAATATACTATTTTACAACTTAACACAAAACTCAAACTGACTTGAGCATTGAAATTCTTATTTTGCAAGTACCCAACCATAAAATTACAAGCCCGGTCCCCTACCAGGAAGAAAAAAGCTTAAAGATTGATTAAAGTTTTTATTGACTTCATCAATGGCGTCGTTTGTTAGGACCTAAACAAACAACTTGTTCATTCCCTTTCAATTTTTACCAAAAAACTTGCATGGCTTAGAGAACTCTAATACATGGAAGAGTAATCGGTCTCTCTACCACAGGAACTCAAATCCCAATAAGAATCCAGTAACTCTTTCAAAGCTCAAGTTCTCAACAACGTTATTTTAGACATACAAAAACAACTTCATTCTCTCCAATACAATCAACAAAACAATCAATCTACAACACTAGATACTCAAAGACAACTTCAATTTCAAGAAGAAATTGGACAAAATAACTTGCCAAATAGGCACTACATTCCAACTCACCAAATGAGTCAGCACTCCCTAATAAATCCAAGCCACAAGTGTGGCTTTTTTTTGTTAAACTTGTTTTGAGTCCTCTAGTTCATATGATCCCTATCATAAAAAAACCAAGACACCACAACGAGAGTGCACCAGCTCCTGCACACAACTCCTATCAGGTAAAAGAATCTTCATTTTGTAACAAAGTGTTCCACACTTACCTCTTCAAATATTATGTCGCTGCAAAGGCTACTCTTGAGAACTATCATGGTCTTACAAACACAATTTTTTATGGATTCGCTATGGTGTGGTATCATAGCCTTAAACCTGAATCCATTCTAAGTCTTCATGATCTCTACGTTAAACTCATCTCTCATTTCAACTCTAACATCTCTGCTAAAAAGAGCACCACAAAGCTCTTTGTCATTATATAATGAGATGATGAAAGCATAAGTGCATATCTTTAGAGATTCAATGAGGAAATGTTAAGTGTGGAGAATTTGATTGAACTTATCGCCACTAAAGCCCCGATAAATGGAATCTACAACCATTTGTTATAGGAAAGGTTAGATACACTCACTGAAAAAAAAATCTTCTCGGTGCCAAACATGTTATAGAAAATTATATTAGAGTAGAAGAAGCTAGTGTGACCAGATAAGATCACTCACACTACCATATACGGGTAGACTTTCCACCACACCATCAGTCTCCAACAAAAACATCCAGAAGCTCTTTCTTGAGCTCATGATGACATCCCTCACTGCCACAAGGATAGAGGTGTTTACTACGGTTATAAGGAAATAATTTTTTCAATATCTTTTTCCCATGAAAAACAATGCAACACACAAGGAACCCAAATAAGTTATGTCTCTTTCATTAAGATCATGGACATGACATAAAAAGAGTGTTATACACTCATAACAAAGATAGAAAGATTAATCTCTAAAGTGTACCCTCAAGAATTTGTGAAGGATGAGGAACAACATGAACAAACAAGAAATAATACTTGTGATTTACTACTTGAGATAAGATAAAATGAATCTTATAATTGTATCTTTATTGTATTTTAAACTTTCAAAAAGTGTGCGTGTGTCTATAAATATTTATCTCCAAAACTAAGTCTCCATGAAATTTACATGGCAAAGTCTCCATTAATCTTTAGGTTCATACGACCAACTGTCTTCAGGTTCATGCGACCTAGTGTCTCCATTGTCTCTAAGTCCATGTGACCACATGTTTCAAAGTCTCTATGATCACTTATCTCCAAAACATAGATCTTTCTCCATAAATTATTCATAAATTTTTTTTTTATGAAATTAAACATTCAAATACATTACCATAAAGGTAAATTTGATGGTGTAATTGTTTTTTTTCTCTCCCTTATTTACTTGATTAAAGTCTTACATACATGAGTTTACAAGACTTCGCAGGAAAATAATGTTCCAAGAAAAAAAAAGAGGTCAAAAAGCCTGATCCAGCTCACCTGATCTCAGCCTAGGTGAGCTGGTCTACCCTAAAGGAACAACCCAAGCATTTGGGCATGCCCTTGAGCACAACTTGACTATGGAAAAAATCCAGATTTTTGTTTGCATACTTTATTTTATTTTGTTTATTTTTACACATATTTTCTCGAACTCTTTCTTATATTGTACAAATAATTTTATATTTTTCTATATGCAATCTCATAAATTCTTTCGTTGTTTTTACACACAATTCCATAAATTCTACATGTCTTCACACCAATATTATATTAGGCAACCTTACAAGAACAATCAGATACCATCTTCTAAACCAACCAATATTATCTACTATTATTTTAGAAGAATCTTTTCACACGGCCGGTTATGAATAGTTGTGCTGCTTGACATCTAGCCTCTTTAATTGAGAAAGGTAAATTTGATATTTTTATATATAAAAACTCAAGGACCAGATCAACGGATAGACATTTGAAATCCATACCCAAAAGACACACATTATCTTATTTATTTTTCTAACCAACTTAATAATTTAACACAAAACTTAAACTTACTTAGACATTGAAGTTTTTGTTTCTGTAGGTAATCCCAACCACAAAAATACAAGCCCAAATCCACTTCATAGATGAGAGAACTCAGAGATTCATTGAAGATTTACTTTATCACAGTGAAACAAGCTTTTAATAGTTAATGGCCGGGTGTTGTCGTAAAAATATTTAAAATAGCAAGATTTATACGTATCTAGTTTGATGGCTATCCCCAGCCTTGACTTCCTCAACGTTGTCAGAATGGTTGATCTTTGACTTAGGATTAGTGTGGATGGCAAAGCGGAGGGGGTGGTGGCGCCGGAGGAGTAGGTGGCTGTGCTCCCCAATACATAGATGAGGTGGGAGGCCCATCATCCAATAATTCACGCATATCTCCCTCTAACTTATCATTAAAGCCTGCATGACTTCAATTATTGCAATGACCCGAAAAGCATGACATGTCTGACCTGCTCACACCCTCTGGCTGTACATCTCAATTACGACCTTGTGGAAAAGCCACCCCACGCGCAGGGGACCACCGCCCCTAAGCTCTTAACTCCTCCTAGCTCTTTCCCTATACATTTATTTGTCAAAACAGAGTGACGGGCTCTCATTGGATACCTATGTCTCATGTGGGCCCCCCCTTCTTTCTTAATCTAATGCCTGCTTTAGGTACTTAAAAAAAAGACACAGAGGAACATTGGCCCTTTTAAAATTATGCAACCAAACCTTTCTCGGAGAAGTAAAAGAGTGGTCTCTTTGTCTGCTTCAGTACAGAAAAAGGAAGGGGCAGTTCTTGGTCAAATCTCGTGCTAATCTGACTAATATCTTCCCGATGTCTTTCCCTCTCTGTTCACACATCACGCTTATTACTTATTTATTTCTTAGGTTTTGAGCGTGTTTCTTAGTGTGGATGTGGTTGCTTTTTAAATAGTTTTTTGTGTTGAAATACATGCTAATAATATTTTTTTATTTTTTAAAAATCATTTTTGACATCAGTACATCAAAACGATCCAAAAAGGCACAAAAAAAAAAATTTAAAATTTGACGAAACGGAATGCCAAACACACCCTTTCTAGCTTGCCCAATTAGTTGTTCACAAGTGTAGCAATTTTTATATATATATATATTTAAAAAGCTGGTAAAGATGCACTGTTTTGGTTGGTGAGTCAGCGGTCTAAAGCCACCAGGAAGTCATTTTATTTCACGATTACTAGGACCAGTGGCAGTAGTGTAGTAAGGAAATAAGATGTGTTTTTTTTTTAAAAAAGTTTTTTTATATATATTTTTTTAATTTTTAAAATTTATTATTTTACATTCGCATATAAAAAAATAAAATAAAATAATTTTAAACAAAATAAAATTTTTAAATTTTTATGAAATGTTATTTGAGCCGTGTTATCGGATGACGTCTAATAGTATATTTATTTTTATGATCAACTTATATTTTTAAATTTTAGATTTTTAAGTTATTTTGATATGCTGATATTAAAAATAAATTTTAATAATAAAAATAAGTTATTTTAATATATTTTTAATAAAAAATATTTTAAAAAATAAATATTACTGCAATCCAGAACTAACATATAACTTGAAAAATGCAAAGTTATGAAATAACTCATTGGTGGGTTATTATCATTAGAAAACAAACAACACAATAGTGCTTTCTTATCTAAAATGGTGCGTGGTAATTTAGTCAAGAAAAAACAGCATGGCTGCATGATCACAACCCTTGGATTACTTCTTAATTATTTCCTCGTCGTATTATTGCAGGTGTGGTGGTTCTTTATTGCTGGAAACCCAATTATTTGAAAGATTAGGAGGTAATAATCGAATTATTTAAGCGTGAAATTTTAACACATAAAAACTTGTATCGATTTAGCTTCTATAGTATTTACTAACATCAAGATAATCCCTGCCTCACGTTGCTAAAATAAAAATAAGGGAAAAATATAAAAAAAAATAAAAAAAAGAAAGAATTATGTTGCCTTGTACCTACCCCACTACATTATTTTAAATGGCAATGATTTAGATATTAAATATAATACTACCAATCATATCTTTGTTTCTCAATAACGTCATAATACAACATATTTCCATTTCGTTTCTCCTTAAAATAATCAAGCATATGCTTAAGCTTGATTGCCTTATTTATATATATATATATATATATATATATATATATATATATATGGAAAATCTCTCTCTCTCTCTCTCGTGTGAACCGTTGTGTATTTATATAGATTCACGTGTGTTTGTCAACCTGGATTTGTCGGTCAATCTTTATACCCACAAGGCAAAAGAAATATAAAGGCACAAGGTTTGGAGAGGGAGATCTGTCATTCTGTGTTCGTTTTCCTTTCAGAAGCGCATTTGATTGTTTTTTTACTTCCTTCTTTGAAAACCGTTGCAACCCCATCTGTGTTCCAAGATATGGAGCTAGCTTTGAGTTTAGGTGATACTTCCAAGCCTTTCAAGTTTCTTGACAAAACTCCAAAGTTGTCAAGCAAAGATCTCGGGTTTTGCATGGGCTTAGGGAGTGGTTTTGCTGCATCAACAAGATCGCACGACAAACTAGGTAGCCATGAAAATAATCATCAAGAAGATGAGCGAAGAGTCTCTTCAGATCCGCCACTTCAACTTGTTCTTTTACCTTTCTCTCCTGTTCCTCGCAGGCATCAGCCTCCTTCAAAGACTCGCTTTCCATGGCTGACAGATAACTGTAACTCCACTTTCTTTGAACTAATTCTTTTTTTTTCAATTCTGTAGCAGTTTTTAGAATTTTGGTTTTGTTTATTTTTCTCATGTGTTGAGTCTTGTGGCTTGGTTTTGAATTTTCAGTGGTGCCTGAACCGGGTTCAACTGAAGGATCAGGGAGAGGGTTTGATGTGAACCGTTTGTCCATGGATGACGCTGATGAAGGAGCGGCGCTTTCGTCGCCAAATAGCGCGGCTTCGTCCTTTCAAATGGATTTTGGGATTAGAAGTGGGAGAGGCAATAAGAGAGATTTAGAGGCTATAGAGGCTTCAAGAGCAAGTGATGATGAAGAGAACGGTTTGACAAGGAAGAAACTAAGGCTCTCTAAAGATCAATCAGCTTTTCTTGAAGAGAGTTTCAAAGAACACAGTACCCTTAATCCTGTAAGTTATAACTTGAATAAAATTAAGTGATTTCTCGATTTTATTTCTCACCAAATCCCAAAACTACCAAGTGTTTATTAATTGTATGGAACTTATTTGATTAAAGCTTTTAGTACTCAATGGGGTTTCTCTTTTTTTTAAATCATGCAGAAGCAAAAGCTAGCTTTAGCAAAGCAGTTGAATCTTCGTCCTCGCCAAGTGGAAGTGTGGTTTCAAAACAGAAGGGCAAGGTACCTTTCCTTACTTGTACTATCTTTTGAGAATTGATTTTTTTTTTTTTTAAGATTTAGAATGAATTTGGGATTTTGTTTTTGTTTTGAATTGAATGATGTACAGGACAAAATTGAAGCAGACAGAGGTAGATTGTGAGTATTTAAAGAGATGCTGCGAGACACTGACAAAAGAGAACAGGAGGTTACAAAAGGAACTGCAAGAATTAAGAGCTTTGAAAACTTCGCAACCCTTCTACATGCAGCTTCCTGCCACCACTCTCACCATGTGCCCTTCTTGTGAGCGCGTGGCCACCACCACAACCACCACCAATCCATCCACTAGCACCACCACCTCTAAAACATTGTCACTGCCTGCTAAACCTAGGTTATTTCCTTCGTCACACGGCCAAGTCCAAGCTCATCAAGCTGCTTCATGACTCCCCATGACTAGTAAAAAAAAAACAAAATGAAAGACAGGAGGAACAGTGATCTCCCTTTCCCATTTGTAAATAGCTTTTCTTTGGTGGTTTTGGCTGATAAATTTTGTTGACTGATCATCTGAGATTTGGTTAGGAACTAGACCTCAATTTTGTGAGAAGTTAATTTTACCACCTGATGTATTTAATTGATTTTTGTATTGAATACAGTTTGGAGGTTTATTTATTTCTTCTCATTCTCTTGGACCATTTATCTCTACTTGTTTGGTAGTATTCCTATGATTTATCGCTACATCTCTCTCTCTCTCTCTCTCTCTTAAATTCCCTGCCTCTTGCCTGCCATGGGATCAGATAGGTCAGAAACGAGTCTGGATTTTGGGCTCTCCGTTGTCCATTCTTGGCAAAACAAAATAAAATGTATATAAATTAAGAATGTTATTAACTAGCAACGATCTGATGAATGAAGGAAGCTCGAAGGTCGTGCTAACAAATCATTTTTTTCATTCGTTGATGATGAGTTTGCTCACTGCAAATGATCGTGCTGGGGTAAGCCATTGCCTTGTTCAAAGAAAGGAAATTGGAGAAGTGCTCTCAATCATTTGTATGATTATCCTCTCCTTTAGCTCCTAAAATTGATTGGAGCAGTCATTTTCCAGGTGTTAAGGTTAGAAAACTCCATGAGCATTACAATTTCTTGAAAGTCCATGGTCTCCTATCGAGTTAAGTCAACAAACTACTCCTACTGGAATTATTTATCATCTTCAAACTCGTGAAATTGAACCGAAGAATTTCTGACTTAATGTTCAAAGCATGGACCCATTGACCCATGGTACATACTAGCTGGTTGCTTGGGGAGTTCATTTTGCAGTGACCAAGACTAATAAGCAGCTTTAGCCATGTATACTCGGTAATGCAGATTTGAGATGTGCTATAATTGCATGGACTTTTGTTGACTTTTTTTTTAAGAGCATCTAAAGTGGTGCTCTGGTATCAAATTACAAGCAGGGAAATGTAATTTTTCAAATTAGAGAAGCAAAATGTTATTTAGGCATCAAATTCCACGAGACGAAGTATAACTTTTTAAACTATAGAGTCAAAATGTTATTCAGGTATCAAACTATAGGAGATGAAGTATACTTTTTTAAATTATAAAGACAAAGTGTTATTTGTGTATCAAACTAAAGGACTCAAAACGTTATTTTTTAAATTATGAATTTAAAGTGCAATTCAGACCAAATTATAGGAATGTTAAATGTGATTCTGACTATAGTAACATAATCATTTTTTTATGGATTACAAGAGTAAAATGATGATTTTGTCCTTTAATTAAATAACATTTGGCTTGGTTGATGGGGATAATAAGATTTTTTTATTTTTTTATGAATAATAAAAATACAAAAATGCTTTTAGAGTGTGTGTATATATATATTTATTCACTTAAAATAGAAAAAGAACTAGAAAAGAATCATAACAAAAAACCAAAGAAAAAAAATAAAAAATACCTACTTTCCTAAAAAAAACTCCTGTATTAGTCTCTTAGGGTTGGAAGGAACTCGTCCTTGAGTTCAATCTTTAGTTAAAAACCGTCATTCATCAAGAACATTCTTTTGTGCACGAGATATTACATTATGGTTCCCCGACATCTTTATGGGTCCAACCCTATTGTAAGTTCCTAACACAACACCTTTGTATGACATGTCCCATTATGGATCCCTAACACAACACCTTTGTGTGAGCCTTTTCATTATGGATCTCATTACCAACGTTTTGAATGACAACAATTGATGCAGATGAAAACAAGACACTAGTTCTCAAATATATTTTTTTCTGAAGGAAAATCTCCTTATCCCCTCCTAGGTAAGCATGTTTTATTCTACAACCTTTTGGAGTCATGATTATTCAGTAACACACAATAAAGTAAAATAACCACCAAGGATCGTTGACTCTTTAGCCATGGTTGTTCCGCAACACACAGTTAAACAAAATAACCACTAAGGATCGTTGGGCTTTCATACTGATTGAAGCAGAAAAAAGCAAGGGATAATAGAGTTTGTTACAAGTCAAAACCCTTAAAGATCACAAACACCATAAATATATAGAGACAACCAAAACATTTGATTTTTATTCAATTACGTCTCCATTTGTTAAAAGGATATTGCAATCGTTCTATAGAAAAAAAATAAAAAAACTCTAATAATACCGAATAAAAAGAAATAAATTAGGAAAAATATTCCCTTAAAATAAAAAAAAAATCTAGAAAAACATCATAATAAATAATATATAAATAAAAATAAAAAAATATTTATTTTCATAAAAAACTCCCACATCAAACTTTCTTCTATCGACTTCCCCAAGTTTTTCTTTGGCTATCTTATGGGTACGTACCTTTTCCTTTCACATTCTTTTCTACTATAAAAATAAAACTAATTAATGTAGGGATTAGCCAAACCCTAGGCTAGAGAACTTTGCAACACCTTTTTCATCGATGGTTAAAACATTTGGTCTTGATTCTGGACCTAAACATTGATAAAGAAATCAAAACATTTAAACAAGAAATGGGCTTTCGAGGGCTAGGCCAGTTTGTGAGTTCCATGTGAATGCATGTGACGCTTCGATGTTTAAATTAGTAAAATATAGAAGTAGAAAAAATGTATAGAAAATGAAAAGATAATAGGAAAATATAAGATAAATTGTATGTTTCTAAGAATTATTGAGTTATTGTTTATATTTATTTGAGATAATATTTATTTGAACAACTCGGGGCCTGAAATACCTGAATTCTAGCAATTCGGGGCAAAGAACCTTGATTTCTAGCTGTTCGGCCATCTTCACGCCTAAACAGCTGGAATGCTGGCGCATGCCATCTTCTTCTTCTTCTTCTTCTTTTGTTTTAATTTTTGTGCTCCGTCAACCATAATTCAATTAGGTCTAGTGATCCCTCTCAACCTTCAGAATCAGATATCAATTTCCAATACCAAATATACAAAGAGCTATAAAAAAAATGCGTCCTCACAAGACGACCTGAAGGATACTTTGTTTCCTTCGACTTCGAGGCCGGGTAGAGAACAAAAGTGGATGGCAGAGGATGGACACAAAAGTGACACTAGAATTGAATAGCGCTGGTGATCTCACAGAGGCTGTCTACTGTTTTTGCAGTTCTATGAAGTTTATCTTCTTCTCCATCTTCTGGCAAAAAAGATCAAAAGGAGAAGGAAGGGGCTGGATTGATTAGGATAGGTATTGAAAATCTTCAAGATGAGGTAGCAAACATCTCCCCGTACATTGATAGTGTGAATTGTCTATTGTAAGCTACTAAATACCAATCCTACGTGACCTCGCATCTGAGTACTAAGTTCTTCATATAAAAGTATATTTTGTTTCCCTCATAGTAGTCAAATTTGATTTGAAATTGTTGTTGCATCCCTCTTAATTCAATAAAAAAACTTATCGATTTTGAGATTCAATCATTGTTATCACAGAGCAATATGAGGATGGTGTGTTGCCATCAGACAACAATGAAGTTGACAAAGACGTCCCGGCTTCATGGACTTCTGAAGCAAGGCAAGAAACACGGGAAAATAATTCTCAGGTGTCAGAAATCGGGATGATCTTCTCTTCTGAGCAATAGGCTTATGAATATTACAAAAATTATGCTAATGAAATTGGTTCAACGTAAGAAAAAGAAAGGTACAACAGTTGACTACCAAAACCATTAGAAAACGGTACCTTTTCTGTTCAAAAGAAGGGTTCGATCAAAGAAGAAATTCTCCAAGATTATACGAAGTATAGGAGGAAAGCAGCCAGAACAGGATGCAATGCCAAGATCCATTGCATGCTGGAAAATGGGAAATAGGTGATCTCCCAAGTTTCTCTGGAGCGCAATCATCTCCTTGAAGATCGAAGGCATGTGATAGTATCACACACCAAAACCTCTGTACGAAGTTGAGATGGTTTACACCGGATATGAAGCTGAGATGGGGAGAAAAAGGTGTACAATCATCCAATATGGGCTGCACTGTTTGTGTACCTGATAAAAGAATAAATAGTTTGCAACCTCAAGCTGCTCAATGCTTATTAAATTATCGAAGGCATTCGCAGTTCCAGGATCTATCCTTCTTCTATGAAGTTCAACTTGATTCTAATGGTCGCATGACAAATTTCTTCAGGAGGGATGGCAGGTCCAAGGTAGACTATGACTGCTTTGATGATCTTATTTAGGATTGAGGAATATGACATCATTTGTGCTTCTCTTTGAGACTGATTCATCATCGGTAACAAGTCCTATCTGGGTGTGCTTTCTTGCTTGATGAAAACACCGACTCATTTATTTAGCTGTTTGAGTCTTTTATGGAAGTGATGGGCAGGCATCAACCCAAAATAATTATCACTGATAAGAACAAACTGATGGTTGATGCAATAAAGGCAGTGTTGCCAGATGCAGAGGTTCATATTGGCATTTCGTATATCCGCCAAAATGCCTTAGAACACCTATCCGCATTGTATATGCAACCTGGTTTTGAGAGTCTCTTCTACAAATGCAGTTTTTATTGCCGAACGGAGGACGAATTTGAGTCAAGGTGGGTATCTGTTGTGAAAACCCATGGCTTAGTAGTCTATACAAGTCAAGAGAAAGATGGACTTGTGTGCTCGTCAAGAAAAACTTCCATGCAGGACTACAACATGGTGAAGACATCAAAAATATTTTCGAAATTCCGAATAATGAGAACACGGGTCTCTATCATAGTTCATCCAAAAATATCTAGAAGTGGCAGAGAGATGGCGTTTAGAAGAGCTATATGAAGATTTTTGTTGCAATGAAGCTGCCCAGGTGAAATTCAAAATAGTAGTGCAATGGAAAGACACGCAGCCGATATATACACTTCCCATTGTTCAAAACATTTCAGGAAGAGTTTCTCAAATGTTTATCAGTCACAATAGAAGAAACAGCCAAGAATGAAACAATCACCACAATATTCAAGTTGACAGGAAGGCCATAAGGAGAGCGTTGTGGGATTCAATTGTTTAGATTATAGTGTGGCTTGCAGTTGCAAGAAATACGAGTCTTTTGGTATTTTTTGTGTCCACGCCTTAAAGGTACTGAATGCAAGAAATCTCTTTCATATACCCTTAAATACATATTAAAGAGCTGAATAAAATCTGCAAAATATGGCATGCCATATGAATATGAACAGGAGATGGCTAACAAGACGAAACGACAGAGTGAGTTTGCTTATGCACAAAACTTTAAATGTCATTACTAAAACTGTGGCAATTGAAGAGAGCGAGAAGATAGCCGAGGACTATCTGGACAAAACATCGGAATATGTAGAAGATGTTCTCGGAGCAACGAAGGCATATCATCTCGAAATAATAGACATAAGAAAGGGTATGATTCCATTATGTTCAATTCATTATCACTTTCTTTTGACATCATAGCTTTTCCTTGCACTAAATTTCCACTTCCGCAGGATAAAGCAATAGATTGGAAAACAGCTTGTAATTAGTTTGTTTTGATCATGATATGAGACGTCTTATAGATTCGTTTATGAATTAATTAGATTAACATAGCAAAACTTAAGAAGAAGTCTTATATCTATAATGACATATAAATGAGAAATATAAATCACAATGAAATTAATTAATTATTCAAGCAGGTTCAATCAAGAACTTAATATGAAAATCACTTAAGTATATAAAGATAAACAAAGTACATTATATGTTGCAACTTTAGAGAAAATTTCATAAACTGAAAAATAATGTTAACAATTAGTTTATATAGTAGAAAGTTAATTTTAATTTGACTTAGTGAAACCCAAATTTAATAGATAGACCTTATCATATTAAAAGCTCAAAATAATAAAATAAAACCTAACACAAATAAAGCATATATACCACAGGCTCTAAAATAAACTAAATGATAAATAAACAATATTCTAACTAATTAAAACAAAACCAAAATCAAATTTTGTAATCTACTAGCAGAATCACATTTCAACTTCAAATAAATGGTTCTTCCTCGTCTTGATGAATTAGAAGATGTACCATATATCACTGGAAAACTATGAATGTCTAATTTCCAATGCAATTAAAACCGCATCAAAATTCATTCTTTAGCTCTAGTTATGGCCAAAATAGTTGAGAAAGGTCAAAACTGGAAAATTTGAATCTTCTTATTCTAATTTTTTTGTAATGTTTGGATGCTCTTCTACAAGCCCTTCTTGAACATGAATAAAATTAATCAAGGCTTATTTTTTATTTTTTGATATCCTCTAAAAGTCCATCTTAGCTCATATATCATAAAGAAGTCTATTAATTGACTACTTGAACCTCTTTGCTCCAAATCTTGTGATTGGACCTATTGGAACCTCTAATGAATCTCTTAGTGTTGAAACTTGGATTGCATCAAAAGGACAAAGCTTTTTCCTAGTGGAAGTGTTAGACAAATCTATGTTTAAGGGAGGACAAACAACGTATTTATTACATCATGAGAAAGTATGTGATAGATAATATATGATAGAGTCGTTTCTTCTAATTACAAACAATATTTGTTTTAGCAATATCAGGACTATTGACAAAGAAATAGATATGTTAATAAGTATATTATCGAGTTTCAAAGGCTAATAGAATGCAACCAACTATAAAAGTTCTAAGAGGACTAAGAATAATAATGAGTATTTTATCCATTAGTGAATTTGTTTTACTATTATTTTTTTCTATTTACTAATTTTATTACACATAATAATCTATTTTATTCTTTCGAACAACTTAAGAATAGAATATTTTTAATAGCTAATAGGTAGATAGTCTTTGTGGTAACAAAACTCTTACTTACATTATATTACTTAAAGTGATTAGTATACTTGCAATCCAAGTTTTGTATCAAGGCTTTACTAAATCCTAATACAAACTAGACTTCTCCTTTATTTATACTTACATGAGTCCTAAGCTAATTTATGACTTCTAATCAAACTTTTATGATTAATCACTTTTTCTTGATCAATTATGATTCCTGGTCATGTAGTCATTTCTTTAATTCTCATGGTCAATAATGACTCTTCTAACACAGTTAATTCCACTGTAATTGATGGATTTTAGCTTTATCCTCCTATTTTGTCTTGAACAATCATGGTTCTTTTATGATTGATACGTGGATATATATTTTTGTTTATGTAAACAATGCTCCCATATTCATTTATTTTTAAAAAGAATGAATATTTTCTCATTATAATTGTACTAAAATTGATTTAGTCAACCAAATATGATGTGGAAAGTGACACTATTCATCCATAATGATCTATGATGTTATACAATATACATGACATGTCAATCGTTTTAGCTAATCAATTCAAATTAAAACAGCAAGTTTTAGGTATGATACGTGAGGCTTTATAAATTGTACTTGATCCTTTATCTCTTGTATAAAATAAATCTATGTTTCCTCTTTTAAATTTAAATACTTCTCCTTTTTAAAAATTACTAAAATAGCAGCTTCAAACTCTATTATAATAAAATCTATATCCATAACTTGTTATTAAAATTTCATAAATTGTTTGTCTCATTTTAACTTGTCCATTATTAGTGTTACAAAGAATATATAAAGGGAACACTTTAGTCCATTCTTTAAGAAGGTACCTAATAAAAAAGAAGTTTATCCCTTTACTTTGGATATTAAAAAAGAAATACTTCTCCTTTAAGACAACTATGCCACTCAAAATACTTAGAAGAAATCCATTCCATTATAGCCGAGTATTGCTTATGCTGATTGCATTAGATGAATGGAAAGACAACAACACCACTTTGGAAAATAATAGAGGCTTCAAAAGATTTTTAACATAATTTAATTATCCAAGGTCAATTAAAACCCAATAAAAAGCTTTTAACTACCCTTTCTCTATTGTAGTAGAAGTCCAACAACATCTTTGTATTTAGGTAGGGAATACAAACCATCACCTTTCATGATTTTCACCGTAATAAGTGGCATTTATCTAGCTAGTGAGAAGCTTTATGATTTCACATAGATTGATATCAGTCCATTTAAGGATTTAGTATGTTGCCTCCAATACTTATGTTAAAAATAAGTATTAAATAGGCTAATATTTTTCAAGAACTCATCTATTTTGCTAAGATTACTTCTATACTTATATATGTTGCCTCTAATTTAGGAGTATAGGGGTTGGGAGTATATGAAAAGAGCTAGCTGCTAGGATCTTGTACGAGTCAGAGGCAGAACAAGGCTGTGTATTTGGCTTTGGAAAGCAATGACTAGGGTTTTGTTCCAATTTCTTTATTAAGAAAAAAAAATAAAGGAGGTTGCTCCAAGTATTTATGTCGTGCCTTTGAAATGACAATGTTTGGCGTAGTGAAAGTTCAAAACAGTCCTTAAAGACTAGCAACTTTTCAATTTTCATCCTTTCATAGTTCTAATTTCACAATATACAACCAAATTTAAGTTAAATAAAATAAAATCTTTCAATTGGGTCTAAATTAAATTAAGTGAACTCCTCTATTTTCTTTGTTTTTTTTTTAAGTTATCATTGGCTCTACAAAACTTTCAATTGAAATCACAATCAACTATAAAAGTTAGAAATTTAAGTCTTGATTGAATTAATAGGAACTCTTAAATTATATTACTTTGTCAAATCTAGTCCTTGATCCTTCAATTATATCTTTTGAACCATTATCTTATCCAATCAAAACCTGAAAATAAAATTGTTCAGTTAACTCAAAATATTTTATTTAGATTTTCTTGTCTTGAGATGCTTCTTAAAGATTTTTTGGTTATTTATTAAAAATAACTCGGAATCAAAATAGGTTATAACATATAGTGAAATTTTATATATTTGACCCCATTCGTAAATAAGTCAACAAGGTTAAACTAGGTAGAGGTAGTGCCTATACCTTTGGTTTGAATTCGGCTAGGCAAAAACTTTTAATGGAGGGTTTAGGAGTAGAGTGGCTCTGCCAAAGTTATAGAATGATTCGAGGTTCAACTAGCTAAAATCTAAAATGTGGGGACCTCTAATGTAATTTACCCGACTTTAGAAGTGTTAAACAAAGTCCATTTGCGCGTGGACTTGTCTGCCTCAAGACTCAAGGATCTTTGCCCACAGAACTTTATATAATCTTTTCTTTGAGAAGAAGAGTAGTCTTACGTTGCAAAGAGCTGAAGCTAAATAAGTTCCGTCAAAAGTCACTATCTTCTTAACAAAAGAGTTACCCAAAGCAATTATTTCTTGTTGGTAAGTTCATTTTTGAGTTTTTTAATCTTTGGTTTGTTCTTTTTCTCTGTTTAAGTTGAGATTTCTGCTGCTTTTGGTTTGTATTGTTTGATTATTGTTGCAGCTCCCAATTCTAGTTGATTTCTCAGCTGGTTTTTTGTTGGCTATTAGTTTTTGTGTCGTGTTAGGTGTTAGCTTAGTGAATTGAGCTTTTCTTGTTCTGGGGTATTGAATTTTGGAAATTGTCTTTCAAGAGACATGACTTTTAGAGTGCTATTTGGTATCTTAATTGATGGAAGTGGTGATAGGAAAAAACAGTGGGTTTGGTAGACTTTCTAAAGTAATAAGCTTTGATGTATATGAGTTTGAATTTGGACTTTCTTCTTGGAGGGTTTAGGGCGTGGTATGTTTCATTATTATAACAAGGAATTTGTAAAGGAGGAATTTTTGTTTTACTTTTTCAAATTTCATATATGGGGGAGTTCCTTTCTATTGTGATACAATTGTAAAGGAATAAGAATTGGAGAAAGAAAAATCTTTACGCTGTTTATCGTTGTTCTGCTATATGGTTATCAATTTGGTGAGATAGCACAGATAGGGAATCTCGTAGTTCAACAAGGGCCTGATCGGGTGTTATTTGGAAGGTTTTTTTTTATTATTATTTTGTCTTCAGACAGAAAGATGCAAAGAGTTCGATTATCGTCTCAACAGGCACCGGTACATAAACTAGGGGACTCCCAGATTACATTATCCCCCAAATTTAGAGTGGGTGTGACCCAATCTTCTTTGTTAAACCCTTCACCAGAGTTTGAGTCATCTCTGCAATGTGAGCCCCTTATTCCTGGGCTTCCTGATGATATTGCACTCAATTGTCTTCTCCGGTTTCCAGTCCAGAGCCATGCAGCCTGCAAAGCTGTTTGTAAGAGATGGCATTTATTGCTTGGTAATAAGGAGCGGTTCTTCACCCGTAGAAAGGAATTGGGGTTCAAGGATCCTTGGCTCTTTGTCTTTTCTTTCCACAAGTGCACTGGAAAGATCCAGTGGCAGGTTTTAGACCTTATCAACTTTTCTTGGCACACTATCCCAGCAATGCCTTGTAAACACAAGGTCTGCCCTCATGGATTTAGATGTGTTTCAGTAGCTCATGATGGTACACTCTTTGTTTGTGGTGGTATGGTCTCTGATGTTGATTTTCCCCTTGACTTGGTTTTGAAGTATGAGATGCAAAAGAATCGTTGGACTGTGATGAATCGGATGATAACAGCTAGATCATTTTTTGCTAGCGGGGTAATTGAAGGGATGATATATGTAGCAGGAGGCAACAGCTCTGACCTTTTTGAGCTAGACTCAGCAGAGGTTTTGGATCCTGTAAAAGGGAATTGGCGTAGAATTGCAAACATGGGAACAAACATGGCATCTTATGATGCAGCAGTTCTTGATGGGAAACTTCTTGTGACAGAAGGGTGGTTGTGGCCATTCTTTTTCTCTCCCAGGGGTCAAATTTATGATCCAAGGACTGATAAATGGGAGAATATGGCTTTTGGATTGAGAGAAGGTTGGACTGGTTCCAGTGTGGTGGTCTACGGGCGCTTGTTTGTGGTTTCAGACCTTGAACGGATGAAGCTCAAGGTTTATGATGCAGAAAGTGATTCTTGGGAAACAATAGAAGGGCCTCCCTTACCAGAACAAATTTCTAAACCATTTGCTGTCAATGCTTGGGATTGCAAAATCTATGTTGTGGGTAGGAATCTTCATGTTGTTGTGGGTCATATCTCTAGGCTGCAGCAAAAAGGCATTTGTGAGAAGAAATGGGGCTTCAGTGTTAGATGGCATGTGGTGGATCCGCCAGATAGTTTCTGTGACTTGACACCTTCAAGTTCTCAGGTTCTTTTTGCATAGCTTTCCAGCTTTATTTGTATCTTGTCTTGTATTGTACTGAATAAGCTGTAATTATTTAAAATGTACAATGGTAATAATTGGCTGCTGCAGAACCATTCCATCAACTATACTGTTGTTTGATGTTTTTTCTCTTCTAATTCTCGCACTGGGATGTCGTTGTATTTTGTGTAATTGTTGTTATCTTACTGAAAAAATGGTCCATGAGAGTCCATAAACGTCAGTGATTACTTGGATACAAGCTCTTGTCTTTTTCCAAGTTCTTTTTCAACTTCTTTAATACCAGTATTTTGGTATTTTCAGTAAACAAAACATATAAATAGCTATTACCATGTTACATTTTGGAGCGTGCTTCAATGATTCTTCTTGAATTCTCCAAACAAGTGCTGTAATGTAAACAACGATTGAATTCTTCTTGAATTCCGGATGCGGCAATGATCAGATCTCTCCAGCTACTGCACAGGATTCCAAAGTGGAGTTCTGTCACATGTATACTTGTAGCAGTCAGAAAATGATGCGATACAAAAGGCTCGAGTCTGCAAGGCCGGGATCTTGGGGCCATCTTTTTGACAAAATAGAAGAAGCAGAAGACATCTGTATTCAGCTGCAGCGTAGGAGATAGTATCATAGTACTACTACAACATTTCCACTGCTTTATCTGAAGAGAAGCAAAATTGGATCTGAATGCTTTTCCCCTTTGATTAATCGTTTTTTTTCGTGTTATAATATATCACATTTGCCGAAAAATCTTAACACTTGGGAGTTCATCTCAATTTTTGGGTTAAGCACAAGATGATGCAAAAATCTGTCTGGTTTCGATACAGTCAATGGCATCAAGATGGTATGAGGATGATATGCTCACACCAGACAGCAATGTTGATGAGAATGAGATTTTCAAGAAAGAGAATGAAACCTTAAAGAGGGATGAGGAATGTTAAGAAGGAAAAATTAGTTTCAGCAGAGAAGCTGCAAAGCGATGGAAGGAGGCAGGGCAGGCGTGGATTTACGAGTTGCTAATGATTTAGTGAGAAAGCTACTGTCATCGCCTGTGCTATGAATTATGCTAATGCGGGTTGCTACTTTATGCTATGAATTCATTGAAAGGGTAGATGGAAAAAACTGATAGTATTTTTTTGAATTGAGATATAGTAAATTCATCACGACAATATATGAAAATCGAATTATTTTCATGATAAAGTAGGGAACAACATATTTTTAACATGTAAAATATCTTCTTTTTTTCCTTCACGCAAGCAATCCAGACACCATTTTGTTGAGCAAACAGTTTTTTGCTTTAGTTTTTTGAATTTTTGTCAGAATGTTTTTCGTTAACACTCTTTTATCTTATTTATATTTTTGTTTTTACAAAAACATGTCTTTTTATTAATAACATATATTTTAAATAAAAACTTATCGTTATATGAAAAATAAGTTTTAATTAAAAAAATATATCTTCATAATTTTATGTGATTATAAGTGGAAAAAAAGGAATAATTCATTTAAGAAAATTATATAAAAATATATAATAAAAAATAATATTTATGCTCATTGAATATTCATGAGAAATGTTTAATTTTTTTTTTTGAAAATTAAGCTCATATATAATTATTCTTAAAATAATTAATAATACTAACATAAAAAAAGTTCTTATCTAATTTGAAAAGAATGCTATGTGATTATTAAAATATTATTATAATAATTTTATTTAAATGCTTTTTATTTTAAAATATCAAAAAACAAAAATAAGATGAAAGGACAAGAGAGTTAAGCCCAAGGGTGTTTGAATTTGAAAGGATGGATTAGGCATATTTGGGTTGGAAGGTCAAGCTCGTATTCATGAACTTTAAAAAAACACCTAGGTTTGCTTAGCTTTTTTTTAATAAAGAAAAAAGACATTGGGGATAACATGTCTAGGTAGATAATGTGTAATCCCTTAAAACAAATTTTTACTATGAGTTGATTGAAAAATCAGAGATTGAGTATTTTGGGTTTCAAAACTCAAATTCAACTTGTTTTCATCTAAAAAACATTTGAAAAAAAATCCTAGAACATGATAACTCAATTTTTAACCCCAAAACATACTCCAATTATTTTAAAGACTCAAAACCAATTATCAAAATATATTTTTTAGATTCCAATATTATTTTTTGTCATGATTTAAGCTCCAAAATAAAGATTTTCTTATTAAGCAAGGCTTGTATGGCTTTATTGATGGATCAAAACTATATCCACCAACTCTCTATACCATAAAGAACGTATCTCCTCCTATATCAAATCAGATTGAATATATTGGGTTCAACAAGATCAAATAGTAATGAGCACTTTAATTACATCTTTATTTGTTAATGTATTTTCTCAGGTGATTGATTGTTAGACCTCTTATTCTATTTAGAGAACTCTAGAATCAGCTTTGGTTTCACTGTCAATAACCCTAATTTTATCTCTTCACTCAAGTCTTTTTGAAATGATGAATTCATAATAGTTGATAAGCCATTCACTCTCATTGATTTTAACTTGTATATTTTTAAAGAACGTTATCAGAGTTTAAAGATGTAGTGACCACTTTAATCGATCTACCTAAACCTATTATGTTATTGAAATTACTAGTTTATTATTGAGCCATGAACCATTACACACAAATGACTTTCATTTGCTCTCCCTTGCATCCATGTTTGTTAATGACATGATTGCCCCTTTAGCCAATATTGCTAGACAATCCATTTTTACTGATAGAGGTGACAAATTTAACTTTAGGATCTTTTTTTATTGAAATTGTTTTTTTTTAATAAAAAGGGTAAAAGAAATTAGTGAGGTTTTCAAAATAGAATAAACTTTAGCCGAGGAAATGAATCGGGATAGAATCAACCATGACAAGACATCCAATTCCAATACAAAATCTATGGTAATTATAATCATGCTACGTCTTTTGATCTCTTACCACATGGCTTCAATGACTCTAATTGGGTTGATATTATTGGTGATTGAAAATCTATAGGTATTTATGTTATCTATCTTAGTCGTAACCTTATCTCTTGAAAGTCTAGTAAGAAGAAAATGATTTCTCAATCTTTTACAAAGGCTAAATATAAGACTATTACTACTGTAGTTTCTTTATGTCTAAACTTAGTTATCCATCATCTTCTTCTCCTATCTTATGGTGTGATAATATTGGAGCATTTTATTCATGGCTAATATGAAATATATTGAAAATGATTTTCATTTTGTTTATGATATGGTTGCAAAAATAAATAAATTACAAGTTTGGTTTATAGCCACTAATGATCCATTAGTGGATGTTTTTACCAAACCATTTAGTAATGATTGTTTTTTCTTTTTCAATCCATGTTGTGATGTGGACACCTTTCAATATATACTAGAATCATATTTGAATGTTTTGCAACTTGACCCAGCAATAACCTGCCTTGGTTGACCAAAATCATACACAAAGATAACCCCCACCCCACCCATGTAAAGACACATAAATGAGTGATATAAAATTACGACGAAATTGATCAATTCTTCAAATAGTTTGTAAGGTCAATCAAGAATTTAGTATGAGAATAACTCAATTACACAAAAGAGCTAGCAAGAATGCCGATTCCTTTATTAAAAATAGTCTTTTTATCTAATCTTAAAAAGTCTCTACAAAAGAGTATTTATAATAGAAAGAATCTTAAATCTATAGGATATCCCTAATGAATATAGATAACAAAGGCTCTAATATATCCAAAAGGACTAATAATAACTAAAAGATAAATAAAACAATAACTCAACTAATTTAAATAAGACTAAAGTTGTTTTTATAATCTGTTGGTAGAATTAAAACTCAGCTTCAAATGTAAGGTTCTATCCCGTCTTAATAAATTAGAATGAGTGTCATATATAGATGTATAATTTCTAGTGCAACCATTTTTTTTTTAAAAAAATATTCATATAGTTGTCATATGTAATTATTGAAAAATAATTGTAAATATTACTAGAGAAAGCTTCGATCTTATGAAAACATTATGGGATAATAAAATAATTTTTTAACTATCATTGTAATTGTTTATTTTAACAAAATTTTATTTTAAATTATATATATATATATATACACACACACCCACAGAAGATGAAGATGAAGGCCACGAGCATCAAGCCTTAGGCTTGTGTGTCTAGTCTTAAAAAGAAAAGGGAATGATGTGTCTAACTCTTGTAGGGCAAGCTCACAAACCTTGATTTTTAAAAAGAAGCAAAGGTGCACCTCTTTCTAAAGAAGCAATCGACATGTCATCCACCGATGCAGATGACGTGTGTTTGCTACAAAGATTTTTTATTGCCCTCTGATTATCGAGAAATCAAGTTTCGAGTTTTTAGATTTCTAAAACCCAGTTTTCAATATTTTGTTTGCCTAAAAGACACCCAAAAACTAAATTTAAAAAAGAAATATTCTTAGAATTTCACTAACTTTATTTTCAAGTAAAAAACACACTTTAAATTGACTAAAAATTAAAAATCAAATCATAATTTTCAAACTTTTATCTATTTTTTCAATATAATTAGACAAAAATTATTTTTATTGAAATTTTTTCATCAAAATAAATTCATTAACACTAACATTGATCTTTTTTATCCCTACCCAACAGTTTTTTCTCTCCTCTTTCTAGTGTTAGGGGCTGAAATGCAAACTTTGAAAAAAAAATTAATATGCTTCTATTATACAATATAAACATAAAAACAACCATTCCTTTTTTTTTTTTTAATTTTAGTCCCTGTTTTTTTTTATTTTTTTAACATAACCCTATAATTGTACATCGTTATAGCTCTCTATTTAAATTTTAGAAATAATCTTTGTAATAAAGCATACGCTAGAGCGACAAAACATTATATAGAGCTAACATAATTTGCAAGATGAAAATTAAAAAAAAAACAAGGTTGAATGGCCACAATACAAAATATAAAAACTCCTTGGACCAAAAAAATGGCCATAAAAAGTGGAATGAAGATGGGGGTGAACAATGGCAGCGTAGTGTCCTGCTTCACAGTTCTCTAGAAATACCGCTACTGTTCACTCGATTAAAACTCGGCAATCCCTCACCGTTTCAACACCAAAGGCACATGTTTCATCAAACCTGGGCTGTCTTTGTCAATTATGTAAAGAAATTAAATATTCAAACATTAAACATTGCATGTGAGGCAAAGACAAAAGTGCGAACCTAAACAACAAAATTGTTCACATTACTATAAACAATTTCAGCCGGTCGTCTAAAGTCATCCAAAGTAGAAAACAGCCGGTCGTCTTGGTTGTTGGAAATTTCAGCTTCACAGACCAAAAACATTGACCACAGCTAACTTACAAGGGGGAAAATGACACAAAAAAGCTTAATCAACATGATCACATGTTTAACAAAAACATATTAAATGGTTGCCGATTAAGCTGAAAAATGCAATAGTGAAAGGATGAGGAAAAATAATTACAACACAATGTATTATTCAAGGTAAATAAATTTAAATTTACAATCCTCAGAGCCTTAATTTGAGGCCAGAAGAATAATAATTAAAGAAACAAGTGGGGAGAGATTCCCGCCTATAAACTTCACCTTCAATCTCTTCTCTCCTCTTTCTTCTCTCACATTTATATAAACAAATAGATTTATATTACTATAAGCACATTCACTCCTCTCTTGCCTTGTTTCTCTCATAGTTTTTGGAGAAAACATGTCTCACTGTTTCTTGGATCTTTCCCCGTGTTGTTTCTTTGTTTCTATAACCCAAAATTGAAAGAAAAGAAAAACTATACTGCATGTACGTGAAGTTTCAACTCCATATTTCAACTGCAGTCTCTCTAACTTTGTGTTGGCCTCTTCTTACTTTACCTATGCCTCTTCTGCGCTTGCTGCTTCTGTTTTTCATTGACTAGAAGATTAGCATAGAGAATCTCATTCCACGCATCCGGCACACCGGGAAGACACCAGTGGCTGCAGTCTTGGAAATGTAACGGTGATTTCCTTTCCTCCGGAGACAGGTTCTGCTTCCTATAGACTGAAGGGTGCCCATCCTTCCGATAATCAGTCATTTGTGTAACGTTTAGGTATGTGACATGTGTTTTCATGTTTCTCAACACTTTCTCAAGAACCAGCATCTTCGGTGGATACTGCCTTAGGTATGTGACGTTTTTTATGGGTTCAGCCTCACTGTCACATTGCCCACCAGAATTCCACTGTCCACCGCTGCATAAAGACAGAAGCAACAAATATTAAATTACCTGCTCCAGAGCTACAATGGTGCTGAAATTTAAACAAAAATATCAAGAGAACGGCAATCAGCACCATTCCTATCTGAGAATTCCAAGATCAATCTATAGTTTCTTATTTTAATGTCTTGAGGCCATGAAACTAACAAGATCTTGAGCGTGAAAACAAATATTACTTTAACATTACTCCCTCGGAAGTCAAAAGTGGAATCAAATCAAATGATATGGGAGAAGAATACAAGGAAATCTATCATTAACAATTAAAATATTTGTTGATAGCACTTCACCTGAAATGGGAAGCAGAATATCCTCTGAAGAAGACCAGAGATTTCTTTGGATCTACATTTGCATCAACCCATCTGGCCCATGTTGTCAAAGCTTTTCGAAAGGCCTCTAGAACATTCAACTCATTATACACATGATTCCCTTCTTGGTAATAATCTTTCCTGCAAATACCAGCAGGTGGTTTAGTTTCCTCCAGAAAACAGATAAACCGAAAAACAATAGAACCGTAGAGGTAAATTATGAACTCACCCTTTGGAAGTTTTGTCATGAGTCCACCAGTGTCCAGTATTGAAAACAATGATATCTGCACTTTTATATTGACTGGAAGACCTCCCAACTAAATCAAGCCTAAGCGTCTCCTTCATCGATCCATCTTTTTCGTGCATTTCCCATTCTTGAACTAAGAAAGGCGATACAAAGAAATCAATTGTGCAGTTATAATCCTGCCAATCATGCAACGACAGATTTCACAAAGTTAGGAGAAAACAAATCGAAAATACAAGAAATTCAGTTACAAAGATTGAGCAGACGGAATTGATAACCTACTTTGAATAAAAAGGAGTATGAAGCTTCCCCTCGAAAATGATGTCTTCCATTCACTTCAAAAACCTTGCTTTGATCTTTCACTGATCCTTTTAGAATACAAACCAGAGACTCCCACATATTCCTGTTCAGGGAATCGCCAACGAAAACAAGTCGCTTTCCTCTCAACATATCCAACATATGACGAGGATTCAACCTGAGCAAAACAATTCAGATTAACAAACCTTGGAATTAAAAATAAATTTATTTGATTGACCCTTTTCAATTGAAGTGTTGTACGAATCATACACCACAACACGAAGTTGATTGATGCATCCAATGAACAGGAGAAGAAACTTTCTAAATCAGGTAGCAGAGGATAACTGACAGGCCAAAAATAATTGGATCGCTTATAATTGGACGTCCAAATCCTCACTAATCTCAAAACAAGCATGAAATCCAAAATATAAATTGATAAATTGGTGTGATTTTCTACGAACCAAAGCCCCGCCCCAAAACAGAAAAGTTTCCCCATAAAAAATAGCAGAAAAACTTAAAAAAGAAACTACATACCTTGGTAAAGTGCATCCTTTAGGCTTCCATTTATATTTCTGGTAGTCTTTATCAGGCCTACCATTAATTATACAATTAAACTGCTCATCAATCAATGAACAAGACCCGGGTTTGTAAAGCGGATACGAATCATCCTTGACCCATTCTCCATCAAAAAAATCGCAATTTGCCAAATTCTGCACCCGATTATCAAATCCCTGCTTCATTTCCTTCCCAGAAATGGTTTCATTGCTCTGTTTTGTCGCATTACTTTGTTTCTTCACAAGTGGAGCGGTAAAATTTGATGACACAGTCTTACCTGCATCACCTGTAAAATTTGATGACACAGTTTTACCTGCATCACCTTTATCTTGATTTCCAGAACCGTCGTTTACCAAAGAACCTGACTTCGTGGGTGTGTTTTCACTTTGATTTGCTGCTACCTGGATTGTAGTTGGGTTAGCAACTGTGGTTTGATTTGGCTTTAAAACTTGACCTTTACCAGAATTCACTGCAGTTTGAGTTAGATTACTTGCAAAGGCTGGCTCTTTAATGACAACTGAAGAATTATAGGTCCGGTTTGGTTGCAAAACTGTGCTTTGAGTGAGGTTTTTTACACTTATTGGGTCTTTAACTTCTGTTCTAGAAGTGGGTGATAAGGTGTCATTAGATCTAGTAGTGTTTTGTGAAGGCATTGAAGAGAAACCACGGCCTTGCTCTTGTGAGGTGGCTGCTGATGTGTTGTTGGGCAAGAAGTATGAGAAAATCGAAGAAAATTGAGATCTATGAGAATCAGAAGCAGTACTAGTGCTGGTACTAAAAATATTAGTAAACCAGGGAGAGGATGAGTTTGGAGAAGGACTGAATGCCAAGAAGATAGTGAAAGCAACAAAAGCAAACATGAAGCCATAAGCGAAAGTCACAGTTCTCCTTGTTTTAAGGAGAGAAGATAGGTTCTTCATATCTGTAATGATGTTACCTCCACTGATGGAAGCGAGGTGTTTGCTGGCTGTTGTGTCAGCCATGGAAACTGAACACTTTATCTTCTTCTCTGGTTTCTATCTCTGAAAAAAGAGGGAGGGAGGGAGGAGGAAATGGTACTGTTGTTTAAGAGTGAGAAAGAGAGAGTTGTGTGGTGTTTAGAAGTCTAAAGTGAAAGTTGATGGTGTCTTAGAAAGAGAGAGAGAGAGAGAGTAGTGGAGAGACAGCCTTCCATACGACAGCGTCTAGAGAGATGAAGTTTGTTCTACTATGGGTGGACGAGGAAGAGACGATAGTTGTCATTCGTCAAAAACTATGTAATTAAGGAAAGGAAAGGAAAGATTTTTTACTGTGATAGACATTGTTTTGAGGAATAATACTCACAATTTATTTTTATATATATAAATAAATTTTATATATATATTTTTAAAATATTTTGATGTGATAATATTATAAATAATTTTTAAAAATTAAAAATATTTTATTTTAATATTTAAAAATATTTTAAACCATTATTACCCTAATTACAAACGCATTATTATATTTTATTTTTTATGACAGGGTAGAGATGCCAAATTTATTAAATAGTATTTGAAAAATATGATAATGATTTTTAAATATATACACACACTTCATTTAAGAAAACTTGTTAATGGGCTGGGGATACTGCATATTTCTTTCCAAATCATTTTAACCGTTTTTGTACATTAAATTAGGTGCATTTATTTTTTATCGCATTTCCATGCCGACAATATCTCATACTTCCATAATTCCCTGGATTTATAAAAACTAAATAATCTTTAAATTTGGTTTTTCAATCTAAAATACCATCAATCCAAATTCGTAATTAGGGGCGCAGCTACCGGAGATGGGCAGAGCCGGGCTTCCGGGGAAAAAAAAATCCCTTATTCTTCCTTTAACAATTTAGAATTTTAGAGTTACAACTATTAAAATTTAAATTTCACCCTCTAGAAATAACTTTTTTTTTAATTGTTAAAAAATCATTTCTGTAAATGTTATAAAAAAAGATATTTATATTTAATGTATTTTTTTAAGCTTCACTCTACTACTAAGTATTTATTTGAAATTATGATAGTGGTGGTAATTTAAAATGATTTTTAATTAAAATTGTATTAAAATAAAGTTTTTTTATTTTAAAAAAAATTATTTTTTTATATTAATACATTAAAATAATTTAAAAAATAAAATTTTTATAAACATGATTTACACTATAAAAAAAAAAAAAAAAAGGAACTAGCAAGAAAAATTTTAAATCTCCTAGGAACTTAGGAGCAGCTTATCAATAACAGGGAAGTGGCAGCTATGAATCCCACCTCCTGAATTAGGGGTACCCTTGTAATTCCACTTCACATCATTCAGTTTTATCTCCCTTTCTTACCCCTTCACAGTTCACATTAGAAACACTTTTCCGTGTGGGACCGTATGCGACCTGTGTCCTTTTTCTGAAGTACCCAAAAGTCCGTACGTGAGATTCAAAATCAACGGTCAATATTTAAGCAGTGCCAACTCGATAATTTTATTAGGGAGGCGTCGGTGAGCGGCTGTGTGGCTGTGGCGTTATGTGATTGGATGGACCCACCATGCGGAGAATCCAACTGTAACTATAATTGTGCTGGAGCCAGCGCGCACCGCCACTAGATGTATCTCGTGTCATTGTCGTTTTGGTACTGCTGCTTTGTAGTATACCCTGTTTCTAGTCATGCCATATGTGTCGTTTTGGTACTGCTGCTATGTGGTCTCCCCTGTTTCTAGTCATGCCATATTGCTTTTGTCGCGCTGGGCCCCTGTTTCTAGTCATGCCATATGTGTCGTTTTGGTACTGCTGTTATGTAGTCTACCCTGTTTCTAGTCATGCCATATGTTTCGTTTTGAATAGTTGCTATGAAATCTGAAACTATTTCTTACGATAAGGCACATGATAAATACTAGATTTAAATCAAGTTGAAGATTTGGTGATAAGAGTTTGGAATTAAAAAATTTATTTTTTTTATAATTTTATGTTTGAGCTATATGATTGTTAATATTATAGTCATTGAAAATTTAAATAGTAGTTAATTTTAGGATCTGAAAAAATTAGTCGAGTGGTGTATAAGTTTGTCCGGACATCTATAATAATAATAAAAATATGTATATATAGATTTAAGGAAGGAAAAAAAACAGAAAGAGAAAGAGAAAAATTAAAAATTTCATCTTTTCCGTTTTTATATAAAAAAAAATATATATTTACTATTGTATTTCCTCAAATTTAAACAACATAAGGTGGTAGGTTATGAAGTAAATTCATTGATCGGCCAACATCTAAGGATATTTTTTCTTTTATCTAAGAATGAATAAATTCATTTCTTTTTTATATATATTTTATGTGAAACTGTTTATAATTATTTGAAGTAGATTCAATAAAATTACGGGAAAAAAATAAAAGGAAATGCTATTTCACTATAAAAATGACAATTTAAAAATTATAAGTGGTTTGTACATATTGTGATTTGACATCGTAGAAATGGCCGTTTGAAAATTACGTGTAGGATTTTGGATTTGTACACGTGGTGATTTGAAAATAATGTTGGGGATTTGAGTGGATTGGTGATGATAATGGCATTTTTGTAATTTTCCGTTGCAGCTTCTTTTCTTTGCACTGTTGTCCTATTCTAGGATTTCCAGAAAAAAAATATATATATATATTTTTTTTCTCTGCATGGTTATTTCCTCGCCACATTTTTTTCCCCCTTCAAATCACCATATTTGCTAGAAAAAGAAGAGAGAATAAAGCACCAAACTAATAGGGAGAGAGAGAGAGAGAGAGAGAGAGAGAATCTAAGAGGAGAAGAAAACGTTGTAAAGAAAGGGATTGGATCTAATCCACCTTTAATTTGAACTCTGCTTTAACACTCTCTTAACCCTAAATTACTCTATTTTTAATTTTATCTCAAATATCATTACAATATATTTCAAACAATTTCCTAACGGTATTGCCTCTGAAAATATTTACTTTTTATCCCTTATAACAGGAAGGGTGATAGAACATATAATATCGTTTGAGAACACAGTGAAAATTGCATTTCTAAAAATTCCATTTTTTAACTAAAAATTAAATTTTTTTGTATGGTTTGGATCGTTTTGATATGTTAATTTCAAAAATAATTTTTTAAAAAATAAAAAACATCATTTTAATGTATTTTAGCATAAAAAGTATATTGAAAAGCAATTATACCTACACTCCCAAACAGACATAAAAAAAAGCATGGATTATAGATGGTTTTAACCATCATGGTCATTGTAAGCTCATCAGATTTTCAGGGGAGTTTGAGAGTGTTATTGCGATTATTTTTTAAAATGTATCATCTTACTCAGAAATTCATTAAAATAATATATTTTTTTTATTTTTAAAAAATTATTTTTGACATCAGCACATCAAAATGATCTTAAAAATACTAAAAAAATTATATTTTTATATTTTTAAAATATAAAAACAAACAAGCTGTTGTATCATTTCCATTTCTTTGTCTTCTAACCATGGAGTAGTATTCTAAAAGGCCAAAAGAGAAGAAAAGAAAAGAAAAGGAAGAAAAAGCTTGGTATGATTGAAATGGAATCTCTGTTGAAAACTGATGCGAATTCTTGTTAACGCGATCTCCAGCAAGATACGCTTGTGACACCAGTTTATATGGGATAGACATGCTTAGCTGTATCGGTATGACAGTGCATGAGTTTTTTTTAAAAAAGGAAAAAAAACCGTGTCTTGATATCTTTATATTAAAAAATATATATAATTAATTTAATATATCTTTCCATTTAAATTAATTTAATAGAATTGTCCTTATTTTTTTCACAAAAAGATCTTTCTTTACTCGGATTGGATCTTCAACCAAATAGTTTGAACGGAAGGGATTGGAATACAAATATCCATATAGTTAAGAAGATTGAAACTAGTGGTTGAATAAACATCACATGATGCAGCTACTCTTCAATTTAATGCTTATAAGAATGGAGTAGTTGGAGAGGAGAAGCCTAAAGTGATATTATTTTTAAATTTTTTTTATTTAAAAATAATATTTTTATTTTAAAAAATTAATTTTAATATCTACATATTAAAACGATGTAAAAATATATTTTTAAACAAAAATAATTTTAATTTTTTTTAGAAACGTAATTCCAAACAGCCCAATCATTATTTTCTATAATATTAATGTATAAAGTATAAGATCAACAAGGGAAGGGGAGTCTACCAAATTTGAATATATTAACAGCTTAATGAGTTATGAATGTATTAATTTATAGGATGGAGAGAAGATCCGTACATATCAGCGTGGACTTGGCTGGACTTGTATGCATCAGCATTCATTTAAACGCGTCATCCTCTTTTATATATATATATATATATATATAAAGAGGGGCCTACTAAGCTGTCGGTGCTTAAAATAGTTGCTGATCTCCTTTAATTTTCTTTATGAAAGAGTTCGACGTTTCTTCGTCCTGTTTTTTTCCTTGGTAGTGGAGGACAATGTTACGAGCATGCATCAGCTTAATCGGGCCGGGTGCTGAGGTGCCCATACATTTCCCTTTCTTTTTTTTTTCTGTTTTTTTTTAACGTTTTCAGGAACATGGTCCTTTCAAGTTTAAATCAAACCAATATTAAAATATCCAGAACATTTTAATTTAGAAATGCAAATATGTTATTTCAGTAAACATGTTTACGATGTTAAAAAATAATATAAATTATATATTGAAATGTTATCTAACAGCTTGATATCAAGCGGTCAAGAGTTTGAATTTCATTTTTTTTATTTGTTTGATAAAAATTAAGCATAAGATAGTATGAGTTTGTGTAAGTTTTAAGTCTAAAGAACTTTTACTTGAGGGGATATATTAGAGAATAATATAAATCATATCTTGAGACCTTACCTAACAGGTTAAGCTATTGAGTTGAAATGATTATTAAACATATGATGCGGGTACGATTAAATTCAATTTCTAATATAGTAAAAAATATGTCAATATTACATATACATTTTACTATATCATAATTTTTTAATTGAAAAATATTATATACACTTAAGAAAATAAATTATATATATATATATATATACTCACTTTAAATGTGAAAAATTATTAAAGCTAATTAAGTATTTAAATGGAAAGCTAATTTTTTTCTATAAAAAAAATCATTCTCACCTCAAATTCTGTTTTAAATTGATGTGTTTTTATATTAAAGGTTAATTTTTTCTTATCAAGAATAAATCATTTTTATTTTTATAAATACATTATGCAAATAAATTCTATTTATATCAAATATAAAAGATAAAATAAAATAATCTCTTTAAAATATTAAAAAATATAAATAATTAAAATCAATAACAAATATTTAAAAAAGGTGAATAAAAAAAGATTAGAGAGAGGGTATTAATTAAAATTTAAATAAAAAAATAAATGCAATACATTAAAAACAGGGAGGGTATTAAGTAAGATTTGTTTTCAAATAATAATAATAATAGAAAGCGATCAACTCAAAATAATAGAAAGCTAAGGATAATTTATTATTTATTGGCATTAATGCAAAAGAATATTAAGTACTAACTTATGGATATTAATCACACGACCAATATTAAATAATAATATCATTTAGACCTTATTATTAAAGTTGCAGATCGTCAGAGAATTACTTACTCAAATATTAAAAGAAACATACCGAGTGAGGAAGCTGCCTTTTCTTTTCATCTTGATCTCATAATTTGTATAAGAAGGCATCAACACAATGAATTAGGAGCATCTCTCAACGTGATCTAACAGCCCAATTTGCGGATTCCAGCTTTCAAAACGACGAAACAACATCGGAATATCCAAACCAGTCAAATATTCGGCGGTGAGTGCGTACTGTTTGGTTCCAAACTCATATTCACTATTTTTTATTTATTTTTTTTGTTTAATGGATGGGATTTTTTAAAAAATTTATTTTGTACGGTTAGCTAAATTTTCTTTTCATATCATTTCAATGGAAATGTCCTCACATCTTCTTACTCTTTCCTCTCTGTGCGTGCGTGTGTGTATATATATATATATTTCAAAGTAAATTCATAAAAAAAACTACTAAAATATTACTAATTACTCGGTGTGTATCATTAAATTTTTCATTATATTCATATAACAATTTTAATATATATTTTTTTATTTTTTTCACTAAAAAAGCTATCCACGTCACGAAATGTTTTTTGATGGCCATTGGATCAGTACTGAAATCTCTTGACCCATCTCCTTACTTAGCCCGCGTTTCAAATCAAATCTTTTTGGAGTTGTCCCAACATGACACAATTAACTTGGTGAGTTAAAAAATAAGTCAGATGACTAGAAGTAAAGTTGTCTCGTTTTAAATATAAATTTCAAGATGATATATATTTTTTTAAAAAAAAAATATTAAGAGGATGAGCAATTGGATCAATCTGAGTTTCACATCTTAACCCATCAAACCCATGAATCGAATCATGGATTTTATTGGGTTTTTAATTTTTTGTTAGACAATTTTTTATTTAATCATATTATAAAAAAGAAATAGATGCCTGGAAAATTAAGCACTAATTTAATGTTGGGACATTTGGGTAAAACTTTGATAACTCACATAAAACATAAAACAAATTGAAATAAATTATGAAGTCTGATTCCAAATCAATTGAAGTTAACTATTCAAACCCGTGACCCAAACCATGGACTCAATCGAGTTCATCATTTTTTTTATAATGTTTATCAAATTATATGATAAAATTATAAATTCTTTCAAAAATCAAGAACTAACTAAACATCAGGACGTTTGTTTGAGATCGTGATAAATATATAAATATAATACAAACAAATTATGTTAACCAATTAAAAATTAATAAAATATTAAAAGATAAAATTGAAAAAAATTCGGTAAGAAAAACCAATAACGACCTAACTGTGAAGGATCAAACTAGAGAAAAAATAATACAGAAAATGAAAAAAAAAATAGATCAACACACATGCCTAGGGTAACTTATGCATCTAGGCCTGCTATTTTTTTTTCTTTTTTATGAGGCAACACCGTCATGATATGTTTTTTGAAAAAATAGCAGATAATACATCGCTTGCTTCACCTAGATTCTGGTAACTAAAGGTCACGAGAAAGTTAGGGCGAAGGTGTTTTACTCTAAAAAAATCTATCTTAAGTCATTTTTAACCCAAAAACAGCTAAAAAACACATTATAAACCTAAATAAATTCATGTATGCCTTCAAATAATAATAATAAAAAAGGTTCAAAAACAAAAAAATAACCCAAAATCCAAAAACTACCCAATGCCAAATTTGCCTTTTCAAGCAATTTAAAGTGAAAAAACACCGTAATATAATTCTTCTTATCAAATAAAACCTGTAAGATCAACTATTTTAGTGAAGGGAATCATTCTCGGCCAATATTTTCTCTTTCTACCACTAAAATCCAATGACTTTCTCTCTTTTACTTCAAACAAAGGATCGAGAAATAAAAGAAATGAAGTTTTGGATAAAAAAATGAATTAAAAAAAATAAAGGGGTGGAAAATGGGTATGTTACAAGCTAAGAGGACCAAAGTTTATTTCTTTGTCAAATTCAAAATGGTTATTTAGTTTCTTGATGTTTATATTGGTTCCATCTATTTTGATTCTGCCTTTTCTAAACAAAATAAAAGTAATTGGCCTTCATTTAGTTTTTTTTTTTTTTTTGCTTTCTATGAGGTTATTATAATTTTTAAAAAAATCTCAATATTGGTTTGACCCTCGATTTTGTGATCATATATTTAAATAAACAATAGTTTATATATATATATATATATATATATATATATATATATATATATATATATATAAACAAGTTACTAATCCCAATAGAGTCCATTATCTGATTTGTGGGTTTGACGTATTGACCCAGATTATTTGATTCATGGATTTAGCAGGTTTACTCATCAAACCTGATATGTTTTTTTTAGTTTTTAGTTTTTTAATTTTTCTAATTTTTTTCTTTATTTCACTTTTCTTCAATATTGAATTAGTTGGGAAATGAAATCTATGGTTTATTTTTTTCTACTTTATATAAGGTTATCACGATCTCAAATAAATATATTTTAAGGGTTGGTACTCGATTTTTTACTAAACTCATTGGAGTCTTTGACTAGGTCGCAGGGTGACTGAGATCAATCTTCACTCACATCTTCTCAATATTAAACAAAAAATTATTGTCTTAATTTTTTTTAAAATTATGTCATATTTTTACCAGTCATTCAAATTGTCTTTGGACTCATTAAACTGAATGATTCATTTTAGATCAACTTCCATACGGTTTAATTCAAAACTTGAGCTAGACAGGAAACCTGGTTAACAGATTTCAAGATTATTCGATTTAATGATACTGTCAAAAAAAATATTTACATGATAACAACCCCAAAATTTCTAGCAATATATTTGAAAATTCATGAATTTTTTTTTTTACAAAAATTTTTTTTACACAAATTTCCCAAGTTATTATTTATTTAATTATTTGTCCCCTCCTTTTTTTTAATGTAATCAAAATACAAGAATTTTATATGGGAGTTATATATATTCTTAATAATTTTTTAAATTTTAAAAGAGTCATAAGTGAAGACAAACTAACATCATTTTCGCCGAATGACTGTAAGTACACGAGAATTCCCCAAAGTTTTACCTTTTTTTTCTCTTTCATTTTTACTTTCTTAAGAAGGTGGGACTTGATATAGTAGTGGCACACAACAAGCTGCACAAAGAAAAAAAAATATAGGCTTTTGCCTCTAGACCAAATGATTTATTCAAAGTTTTAGCTTAATTAATAATAATCAAGTGGTAAAAAGAATAATTAGAAAGAAAAAATATTTTTTATTTGAATCTTATTACTTACATCTCTCAATCCACATGTAAATATACAATTAACTGGGATCTCGAGTTAATAGGCTCTTTCTAACACAATTTAACTCTTAGAAATAATCATGTCACATCAAAATTTTTATCCATAATATATAAAAAAAAGTTTATGTGACACTTTTATATCCTTCCAAAATGAAAAGATGTTATTCCCAAGATATTCCACAATGTGAGAACCAATAACAAATAGTTGAACACTACAGCAACATACTGATACATGATGGAAATCTCCCTTCCTTGTTTGTCAAAGTAAAACGAAAAATAGAACCCTTGAAAAGTACTAACAATGTTATTTCACGTTGACAATGTCTATATCAAAGCCATTTTGGAAGGACCGAGGGAAAGTTTACCTATTACATAAGTCTGGTCCTGCTGGTGCTGATTTTAGATCAAGTTGTGACTTATGCATGAGCGTCTGGCCCTGCTGGTTTTGAGTTGAGAAGTGGCTGAAGAGCCTTCACAACAATAGTCATGTTTGGCCTAAAGTCTGCTTCATATTGAACACAAAGTGCTGCAACTGCTGCTAACTGATATACCAATTGAAAAACACAGAAATGAGGACAAGATACAGGGGAAAAAAAACAAGTGCTTTCAAGCATTCACCAAAACTTCAAATTGCCTAATCCCAACATGTACTTGAAGCTATTTCCTTTCCATCAGAATCAATAGCAGAGACTAACCGAAGGCTTGATAATTTGTGTTGAGGAAAAACAAGGGATAATAGTAAAGCACCTTGGCAACTGCCTTTGGAGGGTAATCATTGTTTAGCTTCGGATCCACACATTGCTTCACTTTATCCTCACTCAATCTTGGTGTTGCCTGCAGCAATTACATCTCTTCTGGGTAAACGCACAAATGGAGAATTGCAGAGGAAAGGGAGGCCCAAGTATAAACTGAAACATACCCAAGTAACAAGACTCTGTTGCCCTTTAGGCATTGTATGGTCTACTGGCTTTCTTCCTGTCAACAACTCTAGAAGAACAACTCCAAAACTGTAAACATCACTTTTCTGAGTTATCTGTCCAGTCATGGCGTACCTGAAAACAAACCATGGATTAGAAAAGAGAATGCAATAAAATCTTAGAATTTGTAATGCAAGACAATAAGGAAGATGGCAGAAATGTTATTGCATAATTAAGAATTACTACTAGCTGCTAGGAAGGCTAAAAAAGTTCACGCATGTTCTTAGCATCTCTAAGGCGAAAGGTATGCAGGAAAAGCTGCTCCATTTTGGTTTAGGACACAGAATATATACTTCACTTTACTACATTTAGATACTCAATGCTTTCTTAATAGATGAGAGAATGAATGTCGACGATTAGAGTAAGCCAAGACTGCAATTTCAGACAACAGGCTAGTATCAGAGAAGATATGAGGCTCACTCTGGAGCATGGTAGCCAAATGTTCCCAAGACCCTGGTTGAATGCAGTCGAGCAGCAGTGTCAGAATGGGCATTTGACAAGTTAAAATCGGCAATTCTGGACATGAAGTCGTCAAAGAGTAGGACATTGCTTGATCTGACATCGCGATGAACTATAGGAGGCTGAACCTTTTCGTGCAGATACTCGAGGCCTTTTGCTGCCCCATATGCAATTTTAACTCTCTGGTTCCAGTTCAGAACTGGACCTGGTTCAGCCCCTTGTACACCTTTCCTCCCTGCAGTATAAAATTAACTAAATACGAACAAATTCCAAGAAACAAATGAAACAAAGAAACATCATAACTGGATTTACCATGTAGTACATCATGTAAAGAACCCATTACAGCAAACTGATAAACCAAGATTCGGTTGTTTGCGTCCAAACAATACCCCGTCAACTCCACAAAGTGTTCATGCTTAAGTCTTGAAACTACAGACAGCTGTATGACCCCATATTCAAACATCGAATCAAAACTTTGTGACCAAAAAATAGCATTTACCAAAAGGAACGCTCCCAATATCTAACCTGTGCTGCAAAATCAGAATCTGGTTCCTGTGAGCTGCTGGTGTCTAGCTTCTTAATTGCAGCACGCATGCCATCACTTAACTTGGCATAGAAAACTCGGCCATAAGAACCTTCTCCGATCAAAGCCTTTGTACCAAAGTTTCCTGTCATCCTATTTAACTCATCCAATGGTATTGCTGGAATTTCAATAGGTAATACCTTCTGTGGAGCTCCATTTCTGGCCGGATTGGCGCTTCTCGGCTCTCCTCTCCCGCTGCCTATAAACACAGTAGGAATTATCACATCAGAAACTTAAGAAACCCAGGTCATTCACCAGAAAACATTAAATGTTTATTCTTCTTGGCTGCTATTCTATTTCCCTTAAAATTATCATCATTCATCGGACAGGAGAAATTGCCAAAATGGCATGAAATTATGTCAACAATGGAGGCCAAGAACACGAGAAAATTAAAATCCAAGATTGGAAACTAGGAATAGAATGAATTACCACCACCATATGGATTCCCTCCTCTAGGCGGGGCTGTGTATTGATTAGCAGGCGGGCCATGGGGTTCCTCCTCTTTATCTCCACAACAGAACATATGAATTCTTGGATAAATCTAATACAAACAATATCCTGCAATCCCAGAAAAAAAAAAAAAAAACAAACCATATAGAAATATGTTATCAACACAACAAAAACGAACGAAGGTACTTTTTATCGAATCAAAAACCCAAAAACTATCTGGGGTTGAAACTAGATATATCTTTCAAATAAATAACACCTGTTGAAATACTTGATTCCATCAAATCATATCAATTTATGCACATTGGGGAACACCAAAGATGTTGTCAAAGTTTAATTCATGATTAAATTGTTGATGTACATGTTTCTCAATGTTAAAACCTCATAATCTAATCAATCTCAAAACAAAAGAAAAAGGAAAAGAAAGAAAAGAAACTCGAAAGAACAGCATTAAATGGTCATCATTGATCGGCCAACCATCAATAAAAATGAACATACCCTAAAGCCTGTGATAATGACCCTGTCAAAAAGGAGTAGAAATTGATAGACAGACTGGTAGAGACAAAGAGAGAGAGAGCTGAGGATAGAGAAAAATTGTGGAAACTAAAGAGAGAAAGGAGATGGTTGCTGATGTTGTTCTGCAATGGCTCTCTGTTTTTGGGAGAGAGAGGCACCCAGGTCCTTTTTGTGTCGCGGGAAATTTGGTTTAGAAAAGAGTTTAACCGCTATAACTAACCTACTCCATCCTACGGACTTGCCTTCACGTTTTGCATTCATCTGCATGTCCCATGTCCTCTTTCTTTCTTAGTTTTTATCTTATGCTAATCTTACGGTCTATCTTCACCTGATCATCGATATATATATATATATATATATATGATGATGATGATGATGATGATGATGATGAAGATCACTCTTAGGGGTGGAGCTAGGATTATTTGTTAGGAGGGATCAAAAAATATAATTTTATTTTTTTAATTTATTATATATGAGTTGTAAAAATAAAATAAAAACAGCATGATTTAGTTTTATTTAAAGAACATATTACTAAATATATAATAATATTTGTATCTATTAAATACAAACATACAAAGTATATATGAAATATTAACTAAAACGAAGCATTATTTATGTTTAATAAACTTTGAAATAAAATAATAAATAATAATTTTTACATATTTATTTTAATTGTGCTCGCCGTTCTTTCATAGAATAGAAATCATCGATTATCATATCAATTGTGAATCTTTCAGCAATTTCTTGTTCTATATAGACAATCAAATAATTTGTAAGAAAATCATCCTCCATCCGATTACGAAGTCTTGTTTTAACAATCTTCATCGCTGAGAAAGCTCGTTCAGTAGTTGTTGTCGAAACAGGAAGAGTCAAGATAAGCCGAATCAACCTGTCAATGAGTAGATAAATTGTTGATTTTTCTGTTTCAACCAATCCTTGACATAAATCTGCAATCGATGAGATATTCTTTAACTTTGGATGATTGGGTACATCAAGCTCATAATGTTACAACTGAAATCTCAAATAAATTTTTTCTTGGTCAGAAAAATCGTCAGGATAGAATTTGTCAACAAGTAAGCATATATTTTCAACATTGAATAATTTATAGCTATTTCTAGGATTTAATGTTGTGCTCAATTTAAAAAGCTCGATCATCTGCTCATTAAATCTATTATTTAGCTCTTGCAATTGCTGATCAATTATAACTGTAAATATATCAACTCGGTAGTGATGCTTAATTGTTACTGATTTTTTTTACAACGAGATCGTCCCACACTAGAAAAACAAGCATCCATATCAGGAACTTCAATGTCTTGATGCTTACAAAATAATGTCACTCCTTCTAAAAGAGTTTCCCAACCATCGTCTCTTAACTTCTAAATTAAAGTCTTTGTGCTAGTCACCAAATGCATAGCATTTAAAATGTCTTGAGATTTTTGTTGCAATGCTTGACAAAGCATATCAGTAATTCCCATAACATTCTTCATTATATGTAAGAAGAATGCAAAATCAAATGACATTATCAACTTAAATGAAAAGACCGCATCACCACGTTGAGAATAAGTAGATCCATCTAAAGCAATGTTTTCAAGAACTAAACAAGTTGCCCTATACATTTTTATCAAACTACAAATTGATTTGAAGTGCGAACTCCATCTGCTATCTCCAGGTTGTTGCAAACCACCTACTTGATTAACTTCTTTACCCGTTTCAATCTCACAAATATCAACTAGATGCTCAATTGTAGTTGCTTGAAAAGCCCGTAATTCATCATTACGCTTGCAAGAAGCACTAACAATGTTAATAATAAAGATCAAATTCTGAAAGAAAGTGTGAACATCAGATATTTCTCTAGCTGCAGCAATAAGAGCCAATTGTAACTGATGAGCTAAGCAATGTACATAATATGTATAAGGGGTAATCATTAATGAATAAAGCTTGCAAACCATTCCACTCTCCACGCATATTACTAGCGCCATCATACCCTTGACCCCTAATATTTTGAACATCAAGATTGTGATGAGATAAAACAAAGGAAATCTCTTCCTTAAGAGTTGAAGCAGTTGTATCTTTGACATGAACTATATCCAAAAATTATTCTCGTATAAATCCACTTCTATCAACAAACCTAATAACAAGGGCCATTTGCTCTCTTCTGGATTCATCTCGAGCTTCATCAATAATTAAACAAAATCTTGCATCACTAATCTCATGACGAATTGAAGACTGAACATTTCTAGCAAAGACATGCAAAATTTCTTTTTGAATTTGATGTGAGGTGTATTTAGCATTTTGTGGAGCATTACCCAAAACAAGAGCTCATACTTGCTCATTGTAAGACGCTAAAAGTTCCATCATTTCAAGAAAATTACCTCGGTTTTTTTATTCTGGACGTTCATCATGCCCTCTAAAAGCACATGCTTGAAATGTGAGCCAACGAACAATATCTATTGAAGCTTTAATACGCAATCGATTATTTAGAATTTCTTGAGTAGTTTGTCTCTTAACTACCTTCTCAATACGACATGACTGATTTTTCAAATTCTCCAAGCACCTGATAGCAAATCTGTGAGCTGAATTTGGACCTTTTCCCATATGAGTAAAAAAAACACACTGCTCCTCATCATTAACTTTCTTCCAACAATTGAATCCTTTAACAGTAAATGTGTCTGATCCTGGCTTCCCAGATGGCTTACTTGAAAATAGATAGCAAGGAAAACAAAATGCAGTATTTTTCTCTGAATATTCAAGCCATGGATAACTTTTGAACCAATGAGATTGAAATCGACGAGGATGTTTTTCACCAGTTAGCGGATATTCAGACATCAAAAGTTGATATGGCCCCAAATTAATGTATGCCCTTTGAATTTCATCTTGTTAATTTGAGGATGATTACTTGGATCTCTTATTAAATGAGCAATGTCGATTCTAGTAGGAGGTGGTTCACTGGTCAATGCAGGTTTTTCGTAAACTGAAGCACATTGAGGCTGCTCAACCATAACTTCAACATTACACATTGGAGTTAGTTCACTAGGCTGTGACTGTGAGTTATCAATATTTTTCCTCTTTTTCTCAAAAAAAGAATCAATTCTTCTTATTTTATTCATGGTTCAACCTAAAATCAAAACATATATCGTGAGAAAAAATTGATAATTTTGGTAGCTCTGCTAAAAATAAAACATAAAAAAAATCCAAGTATAATCAAAACAAACCCATAAAATATATCAAATTAATTAGAAAAAAAATATCACTATAACAAGAATTCAAAAAAAAATTGGTAAAACTAGCAGATCTGAGGGGAAAAAAAAGAAGCAAAAATAGCATAATTATATATTAAAAAGACATCATCAAATTCTTAACAAACATCCCAAAACAAAATAAAAATAAATTTTAAATTTGAATTATCAATAATCAATTACTTTTTTTTATTTAATGAAAGATTAATTAATCGGTGAGTTTACCATCTGCTTTAGCTTCCACTTGTCGTTTATATTCTTATATCTATCTTGTATTTTATGTTAGGGTTTTAAAAATATGACGGCAACTTTATATTCTTCTTTCCATCTTTCCACGTATGGGTTAAAACAAAGCATAACTAAACTTTACCAATATATTTACTATGGGGAGGGCCCATCTATTTAAAACAAAACTCATTCCTTCTTCTCACATTTAGTGTTCAGGTAATGAAACAAATTGAATGTTTTGCGAGAGCCCGGGTCCTTGCTTGCCCCCTCTAATTCTACCATTGACCGTCTTCTTGGGTGACCTCACATTAGGGGGCGTGGTTAGACTTCATGGATTGCATGGTTGATGCCCTTGGTTAAGGTCAAAAGTCAAAGGTCAATGATTTGACTGCATTTGGCCCCCCTCTCTCTCTCTCTCTCTCTCTCTTCGAATATGATTGCACCCCAAATCCTGCTTCAAACGAATTGGAGCAGAAAAGATAGCATGTGTGTTCTCTTTTTCTTTCTAGCTCTGCATGAGATAATTGTTCTTCAACTCCGTTTTCTTTTGCATTTGACATTTTGTTTATCAATACAAATTCTTTCAGCCCTTGAACAGCTCGGTGAAGAACCATAATTATCATACCTGGTTCTCAGTTTCTCGAATTAACTTGAATTTAACTAGATTAATTTCTAAATCGGTTTAAAATGAAACCTAGTTCGAGCTAAGATTGTACAAGCTATTGAATCAACTTCTTCAGTTGGGTTGATAATTTGTCTGAAATTAACTGGTCAAATCTTTAATTTGGGTTTAGCCAAAATAAATAACGGGTAAGGTTAAGAATTAAGTTGGGCTTGACCTAGATATTTGCTTTGGTAAGCGAGGGGATTGTTTTTTTTTTTTTTTTTCATGCTATATAACTTGCTAATCTTTTTATTCATGCTACTAATTTTCTAGAAACCAAATACTGTCATAAGCTGATTTTATTGTTCCCTTCAGACAGTGATGTCGAATTGACCTCCACTCTTCATTTTACTGGAGGGACACCTGAAAGGGTATGAATGCTAAGGACAAAGAAGATAGGTGGCGGTCAACCTTGCAGGTTTCCAAATAAGGTATCATCAATTGATATCTGTAAGAGATACAAGGAGACAGAGTTGATCTTTCCCTCTTCTTGTCTTAATGTGGGCATGTGGTACAATAACATAACAAAACAGATTACAGTAGGTTCGGTGATATCCAGAATGTGTTAACTGCACATGCATGTGCTGCCCAGATCCCTCAGCCACCGGTTTAACACCGAATATCCAGTTCTTACACTGTCAACAGGAATCTGTTCCATAGAACAGTGAGCTGATCAAATAGATGCCAAAGACCAGTCTCAATCATAAACACCAAGACAACTGAAAAACCCCAATCAGAATAACTAAAGCTACATCTTTGGCACATTGAGAAACCCTAGCATCCTCGTGAATTTAGTTAACTGTACAATAGCCTTAGCATCAACTTTCCATCTCATTCTTCTTTCCATACACGACCAGTAACCCTCAATTTCAGCTCTTGCCTATCCCCACCAGAGAAGTAGAGAGCTAAATTCCTTTGAATAATAAGCCCATCCTGGCTGTCACGGACTTTCCTGTGACTGTCACGGATGCTCCTGGGAATTCCTTGCCAAACCAGTTTACGACCATTCCCACCAACTTCTAAGCTGTAACTGAATTTCTTAGCTTCGTTATCATCACCCATAAACCTTAAGAAGGCCATATAGACAGGTGCCATGCCCAGCTGGAAAGCCTCAAAATGTAAGCAGAACTGTCTTCCAAAACAGTTAAAAACCTGCAGAGGATCATTCAATTCAGATGAAAAGTGATCAACACTGCCCAGCAACACAAGTAACAACTAACTAGTAAATAAAGCATGATTAATGAGATTCCAAAAACACCTTTCTAAGCAAAATTTATTGTAACAAAAGGTTGTGATGCAACTATGTCAAATGGACATCAAAGCAGCATGTACACCAGTGCATTTACATTTCTAATAGCATCCACAGCACCATAATTCTAACAGCAGGAGCTAAAAACACAAGAACCATAAGAAAGAGTTGACAAATATTCCAAAACAGCCCAGCAGGAAGCATGCATGAATTACGTCAAAATCTGTTTCAAATATTGCTTGTCACTTTCCTGCAAGGCATTTTTCTAATATAGATCGAGTCAACATCAAATCCCAATCCCGAGAAGAAAACACTCAAAAAAGAAGGGAAAATTAAAAAGTATGGCAACATCTTACACATAAAAATAAGTCTAGCAGACTGCATCCATGCATGCACGGATGCACACACATACACAAGAAAAACTCCAAAAAGAATGAGTTGAACAATCCAACTTCATACATCATACGAGGAACTTACTGTAAGCATCCATGTGGCATTTTCAACTTCATGTGGATTTGACTTAACATAACGATGATTAAAGGTACACCCATCATGCATGTCAACCTTGTGGTCATCCTTGAGATGGGAAACAAGAGCAGGGATGTCACCGGTTACAGAGCACTCAGACCCAGCATAAGGGCAGCTATATGGACGGAATCGACAGTGTTGCTCATGCTTGAGCTTGCTGTAGTATGGGAAAATATCAAGGCATCCTAAGCTCTGGAATTTGCAGGGCAGCTCCAATGATTCTGCAACTTTCTCCAAAGCCAAACAGCGTATATTTCCAAGATCATAGCGGCAAGTAGGGCAACAGTTATGTACTCTAAGCTTGCAGTTCGAACATAAAGTGTGTCCATTTGGGCACTGTAACAACCAAGTCCAGCCCACAAGGACGGGGGGTGAAGAAAATTAATTACAATATTAAGCAATTTGAGAAGATAAAAAAAAAATGAAAGAGGGAAAAGACTTTTAAGTTACAGATTTGAAACAATAAACTGAATCTCCAAACCTAATTGACCATGTAAAGCAGCAGCAAGTTATATAATAAACTACTCATGAGGCATTTCTGTCCTAAATATTCAATGAACCAAATGCAAGAGAGTAATTTGTTAAGCTCCATACATAAGTCTACATCTGGCATCAAAAATGCCACCTTTTCCCCCTAATGAATTCAAACTCTGTTCTCAATTCCTTTTCTATGCCCCTACCACAGGCATTATAGTATTTTACAACTTGTGCTAATAATATATTTTATTAAGCTAATCGTGACCATATCTACCAATCAGTAACTTTATTGAATACACTTTACTTCATTAAATAATCCATAAACAGGATAGCAGAATTGATTAACTTCCAATTTAAGCAATTCCCCTAGAAGTACTCCACATCTCCAGGTTCTCTAAAATGAGTACTTGCCAGTCATTGACGTGATAAATACCTTAGTATGGCAAGCTACAATTAATCTCTCTTAACTGTATGAGATATCATAGGCAGTTTCCTTCATTATAACCTTGACAAGGTGATATTAATTTCAACTATTGAGATCCTGAGTTGCTCTGCTTTAATTATATTTTTGGGAAGAAGTCTCAAGTGGTATGTGATTGGTCAGAAACAAAATTCTACTTAAAAGAGAGAAGGGGAGTTTGCATGTTGCTTCAAGGAAGAAACCAGACTAAAGGAGAACAATCCATGATAATTAAGAACAAACCTGGTGAATTGGAGGGTACATTAAATTTGTACAGACAGGACACTCAAGGAGCTCGTGCACACCATTGTTTGAATAAACCCCATGCTTTCCACCCAGAACAACAGTACCTTTTGTTGGTGTAATGTTATTTTCTGATTTTGAATTTGCAACGTCACAATCTGCCACTGTGGAATGAAATTCAAGAACTTCTTTAAAAGCACTTCCTCCAGGAGCCATTGCTATTCCAAACTTGATAATATTTTCCAAAAACTAGAAATAGCACCACTATCGCCTCTCAAAAGGATTCACACTCCATTGGCCTGTAAAAAAAAAACTCATTAATAGGGAAGCTATATCTTATGCACAATATACCAAATGCAAATTGTCTAGATTCGACTGACATCCAGTGCAGCAACTGAACATAACACTTTAATAGAAAGAAGTTGTGTTATAAGTTTTAAACTGTAAACATACTGGAAGAAATTTTGGTGGATTTGGGGTTTTCAGGGAATCTGCAGTTGCCTTTTGTATGCAGAGGCCACTGGCCATGAACTAAACTCAGTGTGTGTGTGGATTCATGACTGTCTTATTGAAGTATGTTACGATAGATTTCAGCTTAACACATCATTTTATTTTCACCCCGCCCCTTCAAAATCACACATGATTAGAGAAAGCAAAAGACCTTTCTTGTCGCAAAATAAAAAATATATAAAAGCACAAATAAGACATAGAACACCTTTCAAACTTGTTGCCCCGCTATGCTATTAGGAAGTGGCTTGCCAACCATAAGGCGTCTTTGGCAGCCAGAAGAAAAGGGAAGGGCGAAACTCAATAAATTGCCCAAAATAGAATGCATCTACACCAATTCCTCCACAATCATCAATGTGAATGAATCTCCATTTTAAGTAATATACGTGAAAATGAGAAAATAATAATAATCATCGTTTCGCAAGAACCCCCCCCCCCCCCAACCCGCCCAAACACCCAACACCCACCCACCCACACTTGTATCCATCAAAGCAATTATAAATTGACCAGAGAAAAGGGCGTGAGAAATGAGCCTCATTTCTAATTCTCAATCAAGTATAAACCTGAATTCTGCCTAAAAATGCCCATTTTATACACACCAGCGAGCAAGGAATCGAAACAAGAGACGAAAATAGCAAATAAAAATAAAACCCAATTCAAAATTAATCAATCCCTTTTAACAAAACTCAAATCAGGTTCTGCCAGGAATTACCTTTAATATTATTATCCTCAAAGGAACCATGAGATGAAATAAAAATATGAAAAGGAAAGAAACCCGCTTTCCATATTAAACATAGATATTCAATCCAAACATCAACCCAAAAAAATCTAATCTTCCCATTTGGCTTAATAACCATCAAAGCAACCCAATCAAACACAAGCAACAATGAAAACAAACAAGCAAACCCCATTTCAGGTTTCCAACAAATAACCCAAAGACAAATCGCCAAAGCAAAAGCACATCAAATATAACAAGAGATACCCAGTTGAGAATTTCTAAGCTTTTTGTTGTGTCTTTACATATGTAATCAAATTCAGACAAAACATTGAGACCATGAATTGGAGACAGAAAGCAAAAAAGTAAATAAATTTAAACAAAAAAAAAATGACACACGAGGACTCCGGATTACCCGGATTTGGAAAACGAGGAGAAAAGGAGGAGCCTTGTTCGCATCGGTGTAAAGCATAAATGGTCTCGGTTTTCTCTATTTATATTGGTGACTTCACCATATTTTCTTGTTTTTAGTGAGTTTTGAAAATAATTGAGCTATTGTTCTTTCTCTAGATAAAAATAAAAATAAAAATAATCGATCTAGTTAAGAAATAATAATTATACGCTCTCTCTCTCTCTCTCTCTCTCTCTCTCTCTCCATATATATATATATATATATATATATATATAGGTTTTGTTTTTTGGGTAACTATAGATCAGTCCCCAAATTATATAGCTACTAACAGATCAGACACTAATATTCAAAATCTTGCGAACACTGGAACCTTTGCTCGGTTTAACATGTTTGAATTCCCCGTCAATTTGTTTCTATAAAATAATAAAAATTAATACAATATAATCTATTTATTCACATTTGTAATAATACATTTATATATTATATTTCAAGTTCTCTTTGGAAAGGATTATATTTTCAAGGAGAAACCCTAAATCTATCCCTACGTTTTTTATTTTATCAATTAGTCCTTATGTTCTTTAAATTTATTCAATTACCAATTGTGCTCTAAATTTGTTTGAATAATATAATAGCATCATTAAATTCTTTTCATTTATAATAAATTCACCTATATACCAAATTAATTCTTAAGTTTCTCAAATTACCTGATTTTTAAATATTTTCAAACAATCTTACATTTTATAACTTAGTTGGCCTTCAAATATTTTTATATAAATTTGGACACAAATGTAGTCTAACTCTTAATAATTATAGATTTATAACTATTCCAACTCCAAGCTGCCACCCAACTTAAAGCCACTAGATAACGACAACGATGATGATATCGACTATTCCAACTCTTAATAACTATGGACTTGCAACTATCTCAACTCGAAGCCGCTACCCAACTTAAAGCTACTAGATAATGACGACGATGATATCGACTATTCCAACTCTTAATAACTATGGACTTGCAACTATCTGCCACCCAACTTGAAGCCACTAGACGACGACGACGATATCGACTATTGATATGATAATAAATGTGACTAAAAGTAAAGGTAGAGACTGATTTGCTGGAAACTAAAAGCTTGGGGACTGATTTGAAGTCAAGTTTTTTTCATCATTATTAATCCTATGGTAAAAGTCAGTGGTGGTGGACCAACGACTGTACGCGCACGCAAGGTTTGAAATTTTTGATGATCCCTTTACCTTTTTTATGATCGGTTGGAGTCGACGTTTACTCTCGACAGGAGGAACAGCCTGATTCTGTACTCTCAAATGTATTCCAACTTTCTTCTTTTATAACCATTTATGTTTACTTCTTAAAATATTTTTTAAATATATTAAAATAATAATTCTTTATTTTTAAAATTTATTTTTTATTAGTATATCAAAAAAATATAAAAATTTAAACATGATTGTACTTTAAAAACAACACTACCTTAATCATCAATTTACTTTACATCCTAGTCTATTTTCTTTAGAATTTAAAATGAAGAAAAGGATTTTAATATAAGAAAAAATCAAAAAAATACTATAAAAATTACTTTTTGATTTATTTATTTTTTTTTGCCATTTTTTCCCCTTCCCTCTATGGAGTGAAGTGTCGACATTTTTACAATAGTTGGCTAGAAAGATTGAATGTTCATTGTAATGTTGCTGTCTCGACTTGTGATTTTTCATTCGACCTTGGCATTTGACTTTTAATACATTAGGATATGGAGTCCTACTTGCAAGTGAAAATGAAGAAATCGCAAATAATCATAACCATTACATCAACGTATATAAGCGTTGATGCTTTGATAATATATTCGGAAGAGTGTATTTGTTTTTGTATTTTTAAAATATTTTAAAAAGATTGAAAATTTTTTAATGTTTTTTTGTTTGTAACTATTTTTAATATTTTTGAATCGTTTTGATGTATTAATATTAAGAATAAATTTAAAAAAATAAAAAATATTATCTCGATACATTTTCAAATAAAAAACACTTTAAAAAATAATTATTATGGCAATACCAAACCGTAACTAAAACATTATGGTATTTAAAAGTATGGTAGCAATTATTTTTTAAAGTGTTTTTCATTTAAAAATATATCAAAATAATATTTTTTGATGTACGAAATCTACTTAAACTTTGATAAAAAAAAAATTGCAAGAATTTAAGCGGGGATGATCCCATTAAGATTTTATTAAGAAAAACGTTAATATAATTAGCAAAAAAATTATTGGAGAATATCTTTAACATTAAAACCAGAATAAATTCTTGCAGCGGACAATATTCGAAACATGGACCAACCAATGCTATATTCGGAGGATGCTTACAGCCTTTTCTCAACAAGATTGCTGGACCCCCTCTTGGCTTGGCACCGTAAGAAATCTTGGCTACAATTTAACGAGGATTGATAGCTTGTTTGGAAGTATAGTTGTATTTATTTTTTAAAATAATTTTTATGTTAAAATGTATTAAAATAATTTTTAAAATCATCGTATTAAAATAATCCAAGAAATATAAAAATAATAATTTTTAACAAAATAAAATTGAATTTTTATGAAACACGGTTTACACTGTATTTTCAAATGGTGCCAATATTATATTTCACATACTAATTATAGATAATAAATATCATTTAAATAATCTATGTAGGTTTCTTATTAACTTATTTATTTTTATCTAATCCAGTCAAAAACTCATATTATAAGTTTTAATTTGAGATTTATATTGAATATGTTTATTTACCTTTGATATAAAAAAAAAAGTAAAAATAAAATTATCCTTCGATATGAGATCAGTGCTTATCAAGGTTCTTAAAATTGTTAATGTATCATTTGAATCTTTAGTTGGATTTAATAAATATATTTGACATAGATAGATGTAATATAAAACAAATTTAATTTAGATAAATAGCTTTACATATAAGTTTAGAATTTAGTTCCTAAATAAATTAAGATTTGATATGCTCATACGTTTATATTTAATGTACCATTTCCAAGAAATATGATGAGGCAATAGAGTTTAATTAAGAACTTGTATTTATGATATATTTATTTTTCCTACTAAATGGATTATTTATCAATTTCTTCTACTTTATAAAATAAATTGAATAGCCACGAACGCGCACAATGCGACAGGCTTTTGATTAGTTGAAGCTTATAGTTCTTTCAATTTTGATAATTGCATGATGATATACCTCTTTATTACACTATAAACTAGAAGGCATAGGGGGGATTCTTGTTCACCCATGCACTCTAATCTCTTCCATAATTTATTATGGATTTTCATTGTGAATTTTTCTTTCTTCCACAATTTTTTTTTTAATTTTACCCTTAAATCATTAAAACAAAGGTTAATTTATTAAGAAAAGATAAGATTAAAAGAGAAGGGAGTGAATAAGTCACTTTAACAAAGTTTTGTGCGAAAGATATATTTTAATCCTCAAACTTTTCTAATTATAAATATATGGTCCCTTCAATTTTCAAAAATTAAGAACAAAGTCAATTTTGGTCTCCAACTTTTTTATTTTTTATTTTGTTTTTGGAAAAGGAGAGGGAAAGTGGTTGGATTCCAGCAGTGAAAAGAGAAAGTCATCGTTTACACTGATTAAGGCCAAAAAAAGGTTATTTTGGTGTTAATGGTTTCTTTTTACAGTGAGAGTTTATCCTAGGTGTTTTTTTCCCTTTGAACTTGTCTTATATGGTAGATCTGAGCCCGCAAATAATTTTAGTTTTAGATTGATTATGGATTTTTGGGTACTTTTTTGGATTGTTTGCAACCATAAATATATTTTACAAGGTGTTTAATGTCTTTTTATGGGTTGAAATATGATTGCAAATGATTTTTTTTATCTGAAACATCACAACTCAATTTTATAGCAGCCAGAGGTTGCTAAAATTTAGACAAGGCAGGCAACACATCGCCTACTATTTGTTTTTCAAAAATTAAGGGGCGAACAACCTATCATCTGCCTTTTAAGAAAAAAAAGGTTCAAACACGTGAGCTACTCCATGCCTGAGAGCCTAGGCCTTTTTCATTCCTTTTTTTTCTTTTTTTTATTCCTCAAATCTTACCCATCATAATTGAAGTTTTTTGTTTACTTATTTTTTTTAATTTCATCATTTAATATTTTATTGATTTTTTATTGAGCAATGTAATTTGTTTTGATTTGGTATTTTTATTTAGTTGTATTGATATTTGATTGGTTCTCAATTTTATTAGTGTGTATTTTAAACAAAAAGATATTATTGGAAAAAAATTGTTTAGCCTAATTAAGTCCACGACCCAGATCATTGGTTTGACTTGTTTAACTTCGAATAGTTATGAATTGAGTTTCATAATTTTTCCCGATTATATAAATAGTTATCAATTTATTTAGTTAAATGCATACATGAACTCTTATAATTAAGATTTTTTATGTTAAAAAACACATAGAAAATGTTGATGTATTGAAAACAAATGTATTTCACCTACAATGAAGCACGAGTCAAATAACTAGTTAAGAAACTAATTAGGGAATTAAAAGATAAAACCTCTTACTAATTAAGTTTTATTTACCAAGTTAACTTCTTATGTCCTACTCTCTTTCTCTCTCCAAAAAAATAAAAATAAAAATGTAAATAGGTTATTCCATATTCTTTAGTTGAAAACATGATGCCTTATTATAACACTCTTTTAGGTAGTGTTTGGTATGCTAGACTATTGATTTGATTGAACAAGACTAGATAAGTAATTGTCTTGTCTTATGTTTGGTATGCTTTGGACTGAATTGAATAATTTGTCTTATTTTATATTTGGTCGACATTGAAAGGGACCCGACATATCCGAGGCGTAAATCAATCCAAGTTTAAGAAAAAAATAAAGGAATGATTGATCTGACCTGACACAGTAAAAAACATGGGTCGACTTGCGACTCGGTTGACTCAAGATAAATCATGGATAAAAAATCCATTGGGTTTTTTAATTATTTTTGGTCAAAATGATGTTGCTTTGATTTTTGTTTTTAATCTGGGTTAACTCGGGTTGACCTTCCCGACTTGTGACCTAGCCTTGCCTAGGTCGATCCTCAAGTCAGGTTTTAAAACTATAATAATAATAATCATTTTTATCCATATGTTGAATTGAGTCAACCTGGTTTAACCTTCTCGACCTGTGACCCAAGCCTTGCAACGGGTCGACCTCTGAGTAATGTTTTAAAACTATGATAATAACTATTTTTATCTTTATTTTGACCCAAATCAACGCAGGTTGACCTTCTCAATCCGTGACTTGGGCTTTGTCTAGTATTGACCTCCGATTCGAGTTTTGCAACTATGATAATACCATTTTTATCCATACATTGACATAGGTCAACCAGGGTTGATTCTCCCGACCCATAACCTAGGTCTTGCCCTAGGTTGACTCCAAATTGGGTTTAAAAACTATGATAATAACCACTTTTATTATTATATTGACTCGGGTCAACCCGAGTTGACCCTTTCGACTTGTGAGTCAGGCATTGTCCTGGGTCGACCCTCTAATCGAGTTTTAAAGCTATAATAATAATCATTTTTATCCTTATGTTGATCGGGGTCAATAGTCAACCTAACTTGTGATCCGGGCCTTATTTCAACTTAATAATCATTCCAATTTAAGCGATGTCAGTTTTGTTGGAATGATATTATCCCTTATTTCAACTTTCATGATAACTTAATCTAACTTTTGTTTTTGTCATTTTTGAGTTCTAAATCGGTATGGAAGTGAGACAATGAAGCTATTCAATTTTCCATTTTCCATTTCTTTCTTTTGACATATAACGAAGTATTTTCATTTGTTTTTCTCACATTCAATGTAATTGTTTTTCCTTTATGTAATTTATAACTCCATTTACCTTATCATCCTACTGATGAACAAATTTTCTCACTTCCTTCTATAAACAATCAAAATCCTCTCATTAAAATGCAACTACTTTCTTTACATTCTTTCATTTATAAAATATTCAATATAACACAAAAAAACTCCATTACTCCTAAAAACTTTGAAATGTTCTTAACACAAAGTATAGCCAACTTTCCATTAAAATTCAAAAGACAAAATTTCTATTTCATTTCCATTCATTCTTCAAATTAAACACATGTTAAGGTAGACATACTCATACAACATTCATGCATTGTTTTGAATTTTCTTCAATTTAACCCCTTTATGGCCGGCACTAACACCTTTTTAAACCCTAGGATTTATTGTTTTTCCTTGATAACTCATTATTATGAGTTGTTTTCATCCATCTCCATTCTAATTACATTAAACAAAGCTAGTTTCTCATTTCCTCTAATTTACTCATGAACCCTAACCTAAAATTTATATTTTACACATCAATTTCTAATCTTAATCAATCTAACTTTTGTAGTCAAGTTTTAAACCCCTTACCTGGTGATTAAGTGAGCTTCGATCCTCAGCCAGTCACAAATTTTCCAATACTCCCTCTTTACCCCACTTTACCGGCCCTTCTCCACATAATTTCTCCAATTTCTTTCACTTTTTTCTCCTTTAATCATTGTCTAGAAATTATTCTCTCGCTATTTAGGCCAAATCTTATCCAAATCCCTTCAATTTTGTTGTATTTTCTCTCAATATTTTTGGTGAAAAAGGCTTGAAAATCCTCCACCTCCTTTTTATTTTATTTTTGTTGCCGGCCATTTGAGAAAGACTTTAGGGGTTTTATAGTCAAAACTTTAGGTAATTACATATTGACCCAATAGTTTAATTATTTTATTTTTATCCCCATCTTTTCTCCTTTTTAACATTATGTGTTATATACTCTTTTGTTTCTTTTAATTTTATCCCTTGTCATTTAACTTTATATCTTTGATTTAATTTAACACTTTCCATCTCCATGTTAATATTTTAATATTCTAGAAATTTTAACCGGGGTTTTACAAATAATTTTTATCCTTACATTGACTTGGGTTAATAGTCAACCCAACTTCTCAGACCTTGTCCCGGATAAACCCCCCGAGTGAAGTTTTAAAACTATAATAATGATTACTTTTATCCTTACATTGATTCAGGGGTCAACCTGCCTTGGGCTTGGCCCTGGATCAACCTCCGAGTCAGGTTTTGAAACTACGATAATAATTATTTTTATTTTTATATTGACCCGGGTCAATAATCAACCTAACTTGTGACTTAGGTCTTACCTCGAGTTGAGTTTTAAAATTATGATAATAATCACTTTTATTTTTATGTTGACCCAAGTAAATGGTTAACTCGATCCATGACCCGGGCCTTGCCCTAGGTTGACTTCGTAGTTGAGTTTTAAAACTATAATAATAAGATTTTTTATCCTTATGTTGATCTGAATCAACCCAGATTAAATTCTTGTGCAGAGAATTGAACAAGTTTATCATACTCCTTTTAATAATAAGACAAAAATTTTTGCCACTAAAATAGCCTTAGACATGACTAAAATTAATTTTTGTACTATCCAAAAATACACTAAACAATTTCATAAAGAAATGATTATATCCAGTTCATTTTTATTCAACATACCACACACTATATTATTAATGAGGAGTCTGATCCCACCTATACGAGGATCAATACTTAAAGGTTTTTTTTTATGATATATACTATCATATGTGTGAGGATGCAGATTTGCCATCAACTATAGACTATAATAAATGTGATTTGAAATTTTATAGGTAAGTGTTTAATGAAAATTCCACTTGCTACTTTACAATTCATTACTTATTTTTTAGTAAAATGGGTAGCGAAGAAAAGAATAATGCTGCTGGCAGCAATTTGGTTTATATCGCTATCTTAACACCTAATATTTGCACTCGTTAGAATCTAATCCCTTGGTTTCTCGTGCAAAGACATTCCTAGCTCATAACCGAGTATGTTAATAATATTTGTGAAAGATTAGACATCGTCCATTTATTATCCTTCTTCCGATTTCTTTTTTCTTTTTTTTTTCTTTCCTGTATTATTCATATTTGAATTTTGATCCTTTTTTTATTATTAATGTGGATATCCGGGGCAGTTTGCGTTCACCTCGACTAATCTCACTAGCCCTGAAGTTAACGACTATGTAATCTTCCAATGACCATCATATTAATAACCACAGTGCTCGAACTTGAGACTATAGGGATAACAAACCCTTTAGTCCTAAACTTTTACTACTAGTCACCTACTATATGGTTAAATTTTAATCCTTAGTTAAGCCGGATGCTTAGTTGACCTTAGTATGCATGTCGTGTCCTGTAAAAATCAAAACGATGGCGACATAGGGTGTGTATACACACGGATTCATAAAATATAAATTTTGTTTTCAGCAATTTGATTCAATTATAGAATCATATCATGTATTAAAAAAAAGAACCTTATTAATAAATATCAAATATATTATCTTACACATTTGGTTCAATAAAAATCATCACATATACTAAAAGATTTTTGTTGATAAATATCAAATATATAGTATTTTCTTAAAAAAATTCTACTTGTCAGACAAAAAACTTCTACTCCATCTAAAAGGAAATTATTTCTTCTTCTTTTACATTTTTTATATCATAGTACAAAATATATACCAATACTAATATATAAGTTCACTTTTATCTCTAATTAAGAAAAAGACTAAAACAGTAATATAATTCTTAGAAAATAAGTTAATTTAGTTTTTGTTTTCATTATATGTCTGTTTATACATAGCATAAAACCTTAAATAATATAAAACTAACTTGTTCAATAACTAATAAATTATATAGTATTTTATTACCACTTTATTTTGACTATTAAAACTCTAAAAATAGGTCAACAAAACTAATAATTAAAACATAAAAATATATTTAATTAGATCCTTAATTTGTTTTTATATATGATAATCCTCTTTTATTGTTTTGCATCATCATTTAAGCCTTTAAATGAAAAAATTCATAAAATTTTTATTATTAATTTTTACTATTGTTACTAATATTTAAAAAACACCTTAAAACAAAACAACTCATACAATTTATATCTATGTCTATATTTTTAAGTTTTATACATATCGCATGTAGTTATAATCCAAAAAATAATAATAAAAGTACATCAAAATTTAATAAAATTTTAAATTGAACATTTACTGTTTGTTTTGTAATGCACTCTTGGTTATTCTTTTTATGTTATCTATGAATATTTTAGAGAAAATAATTCATAATTATTTATAAATCTGCTAATACTGAAAAGTATATTAAACTTTTTATTTGTATCTATATATTTAATATTTTTCTCACATATATTTAAAAAATATGTATTAATTTAAAACAAAATAATTTATAAGAACTAAAAAATTTAGTGAAGGCATTTAATAATACTTTTATTCAATTTGTATCTCATGTGTGATATAGTTTTATTCAAATTTTATTCCTAAATAGTATTTTTTTTTTATTTTTTTTATTTAGAATTAATTTTAGTATTTTTATATTTTTTTTTCTAATATTAGAAAATAAGCATAATATCAATTCAAAGTTGTATGAAAATACCACTCACTAATATATTATATGTATAAAAAAAATAAAATAATGAATTTGCTTTTAAGGCTAATGGTGTTTGGCTTAAACAACCATTTTTGTTTTTTTTGGTTTGAACCTTGAAAATCATTTGGTCTCAAACTAGTACAATAAAAAATTCTTACCTTCCAGCACACACCTCCATGTATATTTTTTAAGTTATTAGAAGTTAAAAAGCGATATCACTCTTTGCTCAAACAAAATATATTTTATGATTAACTAACATACTTTGACATATTCTTTACAAGCATATGTTTTTACAAGCATATGTTTTTATGCAGAGTTAACATCATTATTTTTAACCAATGGCCGACAATGCAAACCCATATCATTTTTTATGCAAATCAAGTGCTTTCTTTCTCAATCAATGATTATTTTAACCAACATATCACCGATAATCACCCACTTCTCTACCAATAGAGTGAAAGAGAATACAACCAATGGTGGACACCAATATTTCCACCAATAATGAAACTCTTCATATCTTGGGAGGAGCGTAATTAAGGTCTATAAATATATTGGATCATTAGGTAAACAAAAAATAGACAATCCTCTCAAACTCAACACTTCTTTACACTTACATTTTTTTCCCTTAATTTTCTCATATATTATTTCTCTATATCTATTCACTTAAACATCAGAGAGTCTTGTTCTATGAGAGACTTATTTTTTTCAGAAACGATCAAGTCCATAATCAAGCTCACATATTTTAGCCCATGATCACAGCTTGTGGAAAACTTAATTTTTATGTGAAGTTTTTTGATGACTTTATTAGTGGTGCTATTTGTGAAAACCTGAACAAAAAACTAGTTCATTCTCTTTTATTCCCCTCTAAAAACTCTTTTCATGACTGACAAGACTTTAGAATAAGGGAGAATAATTGATCTCCCAACCACAAAAACTCCATCCCCTCTAGCTCTCCAACCACTCTCCTGGCAAGTGCAAGTGCTCAACAATATTATTCTAACCATACAAGAACAACTTTGCACCCTTTCATTTTATCAACAGAAAATTCAACACAAAGTCTATTACATGAACAAGATACACATAGGCAACTCCAATCTCAAGAAGGAACATGACAAAATGATATGTAAAGCATGCATAAAACTCTGACTCTTTGAGCCGCTCTTGTTATGAAGAGCACTCCTTCACAAATCCTAACTATATACGTGGCTATTTCCATCAATCCTTCTCTGACTTTCACTCGTATACTCCTTAATGAAAAAGACTTAGATATAAGAAGATATCAACTCCTAAGAATGAATATTTGCTTTACTAAGAGGGGGACTCTCCATTTTATCAAAAAGGTGTTATATAATCATCTTTCCAAAGAATGTGTCGTCGTAAAACCTAATATGGATAACTATGATGACCTTAAAGATCATAGGGAGTTATATAAAATTTTATAAGCATCCTAGATCTTGTGACATAAAAAAGTAATGTCATGTGCAAAATCTACGCAACAACTTTTCATGGATCTGCTAGGGTGTTGTATCATAGCCTTAAAGTTGGCTTCGTCCTTGGCCTTTACAACCTTTATATTAAATTCATCTCTTATTTTTGCACTATCATCCTGGTAAAAAAAAAAAGAATGGAAAAGCTCTTTGTCATCACCCAATGAGGAGATGAAATAACTAAAGCATATCTAAAGATTTAACAAGAAAATGCTCAATATGAAGGATTTGCTTGAACATATCACCACTGAAGCACTAATTAGTAGAGTCTAAAACTACTTATTATGGGAATGCTTGTATACTCTTTATGAAATAACTTTTCTCAATGTGAAATAAGTAATGGTGAACCATATTCGAGTAAAGAAAGCAGTGTGATTAGGCAATAACACCCATGTTTTTAAATAGTAGAATCACCACAACACCACTAATATGCTATATCATAGAAATGAACACCAATGGCACATTGGCGATCACTTGACGTTTCTTGAGTTCTTACCACACTTCTCACAACCATATATATTAAGATGTTAATCGTTATCAAGGGAAAAGACTGTGTGTAATATCTACCTTGTATAAAAAGTGGCCCAAACATAAGGAACTCTAACAAGTTATATCTTTCACCATAATTATAGGCATAACATTGAAGAATGTCATGCCTTAAAAAAAACACTGATTACCCAAAGATATCTTTAACAAATTGTAAAAAAGAAAGATGACCAGAACAAGAAAGGAAACAGGTTTACACATTTCATAATGAGCTACTTGAGATCAGAAAATCTCTAGATTATTTTTGACCCGAAAAAGTTGTATGCTTCCCCCAGGTGTGTTGGTAATAAATAACCCGGTAAGACCGGGGTTAACCACATGGAGGTTAATTGTATAAATTATAGATAACAACAATGATACAACAACAATAGTAACAACAACAACAACAACAACAATAATAATACTAGTAGTAGTAGTAAGAATAATAAAAATAGTAATAGTAATAGTAGTAGTAGTAATAATAATAATAACACCAATAATACTATTAATAATGATAATAATAAAGATGATGAAGAAGAAGTTGATGAGAACTTTGAGATGGAAGATTAACGTAAAGACTAAACAATGATAACAATAAATGTCAAGGTTAGAGGATCCACTAATGGTATTTCAAACAAGTATAGTATAAACTTTTTTATTACTTAACAGGAAACCACACACAAAGGAGGTTTCAATCAGATTATAAATTGTTAATATGATTACATTAGTTATCTTATTCGAATAATGCTAATACTTGTAAATGTTATCAGACATTCATGATTATAACTTATGTTAACAACAAATCAAGTTCCTTTCATGTCGTTCGGTTATACCATACAGTATGGGCTATGAAAGTGCCAAGTATTTGTTGTATCAAGTGTTATACAATATAAATCTAGATTAACCATTTAAGAAATAAAGTATTAAAAGTGAACAAGATGACAAATATAAAACATGTTAGTATCAAATATTACGGTCCATGTTGAGTTTATATTATACTTATTCTTACACCATTAGTGTCACCTTTTCACCTTGACATGATAAACTTAGCTAAATATAATGAAAGAGAGAAACATAAATAAACAAGGAAAGGAAATGAAAAGCATAAGCAAGAGATTAATATAAGCAAAACTTAAGCATTACAAAATATAAAGAGAGAGCAAGAGCATGATCTTGATCTGAACACCAAGATGCTTAAATACATGGCAAATGCCTCCTTTTATAGGCCAAAATTCAGAACTATTGATTTGTTGACTAATTGACGAATGGATGGCCACATCTTGACTTGGTGACAATTTTTATCTTCTTGTCTGCCAAAAACGTCATTGATAACGTCATAATTTGAACAGAATTCAATCATGAAAGTTCTAAGAAATTGTCTCATCTTTCTAGAGTAAAAATTTGAGATCATTTGGACTTCTAAAACTCGAGATATGGGCTGAACACCGAACAGTGTCTGGGCTGCAGGACAGATTCGGACATCTTTGTTGTTGCTATGATTTGGACTTGAAACCAGCCTTGTTAAATCTTGGGCTCCCCATGAAAGTTGTAGGCCTATGGCTTACCTTTCCATCCATATAAAATAGAACTAAATCCGAGATCTACAGCTCCAGATATGACCCGATATAACAATGTTTCGTTTGGCTTGCAACATCTCTTTTCTAAGTTTGACCATCTCTTTGTCCTTTCAATTTCAATACTTCAACTCATCAATCAATTCCTTCATTTATGTGATAGGCCTGCATTTAAGATGAACATTTACCATAAATTAAAGGTATCTTATATTATAAGATATGTTATTATAAAACATGCTTTAATTAAGGAGTTATTGATACTTTAAGTGCAAAATGATAATATAAAACCTTGATAAAAATGCACTTTTAAGTACTAATCAATTTTCAAGAATTGTATCTCAATGTTTTTATTTTTCAGAAAAAAAGATTTTTCTCCATATCTCCAACCTCTCCAAATGATTTTTCACTCTCTGTGACTACTCATGAAATTCTTCAATGCATCATGAATATATACATAGATCATATTACTTACTTTTACACCCTTTTATTAGTATATTGTTTTTTTATTAATTAACATACTCTCTGATACGAACCTTGTGGATATGAAGATCCAAAAACCCACAATCCAATTGACCCTTCTTAAGAAAGCTAAATTCAGGCTTGTAATTGAGCTTGATATAACGATAACATATACCGACGCACCAAGACAAAAAATAAACAGCCCTCACCCAACACTTATAATCGAGATATGAACGAGAAGTATAAAAGATGTCATGATCTCTTATTATTTTATATATATATGGTGGTTGGAACTAAAAATAAAAGACAATGATATAAAAACTACCTATTTTTTTTGTAATTTTCAAGAAAACTCAATCAAGTAAACCTAAAATATCCCAAATCAAGACTTATCTTCAAGAAACCCCAAGAATTAAGATTTTCTTTAGATTTAAAGCAAATGGATGAACTTTATGTTTCTTTGAAACAAGATTTGTGGCAAATCCTAAAAAAAATTCTTGCGATTTTTTTATAAGGTTTTATTCAATCAAAATCACAAATAATTTTTTTTTAACTTGATATCACGACTAGTTCTTAGAGAAGATAAAGAACTCTATAATTATAGAGTATGTGAAAACTTAAAAATAAAAAGGATATAACTTGATTTAGAGCCTTGCTCTGATACCAATTGATGTGAACCATATGGATATAAAGATATAAAAAACTAAAGTCAAATTTACCATTCTTAGAAAAACTAAATTTAGGCTTGTTCTTTGAGGTATAAATAGGTTTTTATCGGAACTTGCCTAGTAACTTTTACTTCTCCTTAACCATTCAACCATCAAAGTTTATAAGTCTGTTGATGTTCAATAATGTTCATATTCAATTTTTTAAAAAAAGTGTAGTACTAACAACATTAGTACAACTCTCACTATTAATAATCATACTACATACCTTATGTCATAACTCAAATTTTGACCCCCTGTTTTTTTCAAATATTTTTAAAATACAACAAAAATAAAATAAAAAATATGTTCTTGATGTATTTGCATCATTTTTAGCAATTTCAGCGTCTTCTCAAAAGAATTCAAAATTCAAATTACTTTTCAACGTGTTCAACTTTTAATGCGCCATTTTTAAAATTATTTATTTTTCTTATCGAGTCGACATTAATACTTTCCTTTTTAAAAATATCAAAAAAATATAATAAATAGGAAAAAGGATAAAAAAATGAAAAGGAAGAAAACAAGGGACTAAAGTAAATTTAGGTTTCTTGTTGGACTAAGCAATTGAGGGAAAGAAGATAAACGTTTTCACTTATAAATAAGCGGTTATCTTATACAAAAAAAAAAGAGAAAAAAAGCCAAAATAAACAATTTTTTCACACTTTTCTCTTCAAATCTCCAAAAAAAAAAAAACTAACCCTTAATAAACCTAAACCTAGCATTTGTCCATAAAAAAGAGGAGAGAATCATCATCTTCAAACCCTATCAACAGGTCTCTCCTAAAAGAACCAATAGCAGAAACCTATCACTTAGACCTATCATCTTTAACATCTCTCCCAAAATAACCAAAAACCCCAACATTGCTCTTAAAGTCATCAACCACTACACACCCAAAGACTCGATTCCATCATCTCTTGGCCTCTAAACCACCATTAACACAAGACAACCTCCTCTCTCTCTTTCTCTGCTCTCACTAATAAATGCCTATATCCATTAATTTTTCCAACCATAATCGACTCTAAATGTCTCCAAATCAAACTAGAAACAACCTTAAAACCACTTTTCAATCAACTAATTAAATATCTACTAACCTTTTTCACCATTGAACCATCACCCCGCAACCACCATCACTACTCTTCCAACCCTTAATAGACATTATCGAGAGAGAAAGAAAGAATCGTGATAGCCCCTCACCCATCTACGGTTGATACATCAATTTGCATCACTACCATCAACGACCACAAACTTCACCAATTGCCAGCTGTCACACACGATTTTCCTTTCTTTCCAGCCATGAACAAACAACCCATCAACGACCACCGAACTGGCCTTCTCCTCGCATGACTCTCCACTTGTGATAGCTGTAGCTAAGCCTTTGTAGAGAGAGATAGAGAGAGAGAGAGAGAGAGAGAGAGAAGTAGACCTAAAAAAATAAAAGAAAGAAAGAACCGAAGTTTTTTGTGTTTTGTTTTTCTTTTACAGGTTCCTTTTTGTTACAAAAATGGTTAAAAAAGGGAGAAGATAAAAAAAATTAATTAACCAAATGTTTAAATTGCACATGGTCAAATCCTAACAGTTTTTCCATACATATCTTCTAAAAATACAAAATTATATTTTTATCATGTTTTAAAATTAGAAAATGAATATCGTAACCAGTTTATGATTATCCATTAGGGTTTAGCCAGAATATCAAAATTCCCGCAACAATTAATTTGTTTAATTAAAATTCAGAGTGTTAGGATTTAACTGTAAATTTTAATATTTAAGGGTGTAAAATTATACTGTAAAATATAACTTTAGGTATTAAAGATAGAAGATAGAAAATAAATGTGATGCTAGAATGTGGGCCTTATAACGATTATGATTTAACCTGATAAGGTAAAAACTTCTTCATGAAGGGAGATCTCCATTGAACCATTAGATGAGACCAACAAATAGAAAAATAACTCGGAATAACAATCAACAAACAATATAGTTTACCATAAGTAAGGTGTGCTGGGAGTAATGCGTCTTTTCTTTGCACAACTAGTCCCTTTACTTAGGCTCTCGCAGACTATAGGTTTCCTAGTGACTATGATACTAGGTGACGACTTCCTCTAATTATAACTTTATGATTAATCTTAAAACCTTTTCAATCTAGGAGGCAACTTCGTCATTCGATGTCGTGCACGTCATGACACCTTATTATTTATATGGAATATGTTCTTCCTTTGTTGCTCTATATCATCCTTATTAATCTAAACATTAAGTGAATTTCTAATAACCAAAGTTTTTTCATCAACTAGATACTCAACATCACCACAATCCTTAAGTTGTGACATCTTATCCTCTTTGGATTTGTCACTTTTAGATTCAATATCTTTATGCTCATTTATAACCATAATCCTTTTGTTTGGACATTGTAAAGCTATATGTACACTTTTCAAACACCTGGAACACTTCATATCACAATTATGATTAGATGGGATCTCGGTTTTACCATTTGTTTAATGGTCGAATCTTTACTTCAAGTCTTAGATGATGTGGCTTTGTTGCCTATAATATTTGGCTTTGATATGGCAACTCCTTTCTTCTATAATTCAACCTCAAAGTGAAAAGCAAACCTGAATTACCTCATTGATGTCTAATACCCTTTCTCTTCATCCGTCTCTCTATTTTTGTAGCCATATAAACCATATCTTTTAAGCTCAACTTAGTGTTGCAATTCAACCAACATTAGTTATTTCTTTATTCAATCCATTTAGAAACCTTTCCATTGTAGCTTATCTATCCCCCCCCATAACATTAGCTTTTAATCATGGTAATCTCCATTTTCTTGTGGTATCCTCTATACTTCTAGAATCCTGAGATAAACTCTGTAATCTTTGATATAGTTTCTTATAATAATAACAAAAAATAAACTTTTTTCTCATGACTGCTTTCATCTCATCCCTAGTCTATATAAGTCTCTCTCCATTCCTTTTCCTTTATAAAACAAGTTGATCCCACTAAATAATAGTATAGTCAGTAAACTCAATAATAACAAGTTTTACCTTTTTTACCTCAAAGTAATGGTGACAATAAAAAATCAACTCAACTTTTTTCTCTCACTCCAAATAAACTTTCAGATCATTTTTTCCTTGAAAAACCAGAATCTTTATCTTAATATTGTCCAAATCTCTATCAAAACCATCCCAAAATCCATTTTCGCTATCTACCCATATATTGTTGAATTGCTTAAGTGGTTGAACTCACCTAAGCATTTGGTTTTTATGTGGCTGAAACATATCACCATGGTTATCATCAAAATCATTAGCTTTCTTATCTAAAATTTCAATTATAGATGCTTTTAGAGGTGAATTAGCTCGTCTTATAAACATTATTCCTTATAACCCTCTATGGTGTGACCTATCACTAAGATTAACCACTTCAATTCTCAAACTAATCATGCCACTTTATTATTTTGGTAAACTTTGTCTTCATTAACTCCAATTATTATTGCATCGTTAAATAATCTTATTCGGGGTTATTCTTATCTTTTAGTGGTGTTAATCTACTATTAGATGACATCATTAAGAGATAAAAGCAAATATATATATATATATATATATATATATATATATATATATATATATATATATATATATATATCCTCGCACACTCCCTTATGTCATTACCCTTAATAGATGTCATTCCTCTTGTATTTTATATAATTTTGTAGTTTTTCATTCTAATATGCTCACTTTCACCCTTTACCACTCAATTATCAAAATTTCAGTTCTTTAAAGAACTAGTTCATAACAAATCAAAGATTAATATTTTAATGGTGTAATAAAGTAATGTAACGACTCAAGAAGCAATAAATATTGAAAACTATCAATACAAAACTACGAATATGAAATTACGAATATCAATACGAATATAATGAAGCAAAAACTTCCTGTTTTATTTTGTAATTTTCAAGAAAACATAACCAAGTAAACCTAAAATATCCTAAATTAAGATTTATCTCTAAGAAACCCCATGAATTAAAATTTGTTTTTCAAATTTAAAGCAAGTGGCCAAACTCCATGTTTCTTTGAATTAAGACTTGCGACAAACCCTAAAAATTTATTTTCTTGCAATTTTTTTTTGTGTGTATATATATATATATATATATATATATATATATATATATATATTGCAAACAACTAGATCACAAATAATCTACTTTTTTAAAACATTTTATAACATGCCCTAAGTGTAGATGTAATTACAACAGCGATGAAATAACATGAAAACTAAAACAAAATGGTAAAAATAAATAAATTATTTGTGATCTAGTTGTCTACAATTTGAAAAGAAAGAAAGAAAAAGAAAATCAAAATCATAAAATCATGTTAAAATATCTTTCAAAAGCGAGTAAACATCTAAATAAGGTGATGATTTGAGATTAAATCCTTTTGAAGAGATATGGAATGATATAAATCAGCAAATATCACTAAAAGACTTATTAGATGTGTCGTCTATTACAAGGTCAAGAGCTAAGAAGGTAAAAGAGGCATTCAATAGGTTAATTCAAGATTCTTGGATCTTACTTCCTACAAGACTTACAATTTCAACTTATTTTCCTACTTACATATAAATTGAGTTAATTTCTTCTAATATACAGTTTTACTTTAGAAAGCATGATTTTTTATCAGACTATTAGATCATGTTAAAAATTTACCAGAATTTTTTAGAGGTCTTGTTTTATAATAGGTTGAAATTTCAGGGCAATCAAATATCGATAACACCTTGTAATAAGATCCAGAAGTTATTATATAAGAATTATATTAGTTTTCTAGTGTTCATGTTTCTTAATCACAACGTATTAAGGATATCTTTCCTGATAAGATTCCTAGTGCATAGAGCATCTCGGCCAACCTATAAAAGTAATCTTGAGGAGACAAGGGAACTTCAAGAGAAAGTAGAAGAATTGATGAAAAAAGGGTACATAAGAGGGAGTATGAGTTCATGTGCAATTTGAGTGTTTTTAGTATATAAAAAAGAGAGAATGAGATGTGGAGGATATGTGTTGATTATCAAGCCATCGATAATATTATCGTAAAGTATAGACATCCAATTCATAGATTTAATGATATTTTAGATGAATCACGTGGATCTTATATGTTTTTGAAGATTGATTTGAAAGGTGGATATCATCAAACAAGAATGAAAGTGAGATAGATGAATGAAAATTGCACTTAAAACTAAATATTATTTATATTAGTGGTTAGTTATGCATTTTAAACTTACTACTGCACCTAATATTTTTATAAGATTAAACTATGTTTTGCCTAATTTTATAAGTAAGTTTGTTGTATTTTATTTTAATGATATTTTGATTTATAGTAAGAATTTAGAGGAACATGTTGAATATTTAAGGAATGTATTAGTTGTTTTTGCAAAAATAATATTTATATGCTAATCCAAAAAAGTATAATTTTTGCATGGAAAAATTGTATTTTTTGGATATGTTGTTAGTACAAAAGGTATTGAGATGAATGAGGAAAATATTTGGGCTATCCAATAATGGCCTATACCTAAGTTTTCATGGTTTGACTAGTTTTTATAGTAGATTTGTTAAGGATTTCAATGCTTTAGCCACACCTTTAACTAAGATAGTTAAAAAAATTATGGATTTTAAATGGGGAAAAGATTAAGGACATGCTTTTAATTTATTAAGGAAAAAATTAATTTCGACTTCATTATTATCATTGCCTGATTTTATAAAAACTTTTAAGATTGAATGTGATGCTTCAGGGATAGGTATTAAAGCTATTTTAATATAGGAAAAAAGGCCTATAACATTTTTTTAGCAAAAAGCTCAATGATGCAACATTGAATTATCCTACTTATGATAAGGAACTTTATGTTTTGGTAAGAACTTTGAAAACTTGACAACATTACTTATGGCCTAAAGAGTTCATAATCTATACTGATCATAAGTTATTAAAACATCTTAAGGGCTAAGGAAAGTTGAACCGTCGGATGCCAAATGGGTAGAGTTCATTGCAACATTCCATTACATGATTAAGTACAAGAAAGGTAAGGAAAACATAGTGGCTAATGCCTTATCGTGAAGGTTTGTACTTCTTTCAACTTTAGACACTAAATGATTAGGATTTAGGTAAGTGAATAGTTTATATATTAAAGATGTTGATTATAGCCAAGTATATGTTGCATGTGAATATTTAGCCTTTGATAAGTTTTATACGGTTAATGGATATTTATTTAAAGAAAAGAGATTGTGTTTGCCTAATTATTCTATGCGTGAATTGCTAAGCTCATGAAAATGGATTAATAGGACACTTTGGGATTACTAAGACTTTAAATGTTTTGTATAAGCACTTTATTGGTCTAAGATTAAAAGAGATGTGTAAAGAATTTATGATAGATGCATAACGTGTAGACAAAGCTAAGTCTAAAGTTTTACCTTATGGTTTATATATTCCTTTGTTAGTACTTAAGAAACATTAAGTTGATATATCTATGGGTTTTGTTCTAGGTTTGCCTAGATTAAAAAAGGATAGGGATTCTATTTTTATAGTTATGTATTGGTTTTCTAAGATGACACATTTCATATATTATCATAAAACTGATAATATGATTGACATAGCGAATTTATTCCTTAGAAAGATAGTTCGACTCCATGAGGTACCTAAAAGCATTGTGTTTGACCGTGATGTTAAATTTCTTAGCTATTTTTGAAAAGTTTCATGGGCAGAATTAAGAATAAAATTGTTATTTTCTACTACTTGTCATCCACAAACAGATGATAAAACTTAAGTGATTAATAAGACTTTAACTCCATTGTTAAGAACTATCATTCAAAATTTTTTGAATAATTAGCAAAATTGTCTCTCCTTTATTGAATTTACTTATAATAAGAGTGTGCATTCTACTACATATTATTCTCATTTTGAAATTATCCATAACTTTAATCCTTTTATTGCTTTGGATTTGTTTCCTTTACCTATTAATGAAAGAGTTAGTCTTGATAGCAATATAAAATCACAAGTAGTAAAGGCTATTTATAAGAATATGAGGCGGAAAATGTAAAAAAAGAATGAGCAATATGCTTTCAAAGCTAATAAAGAAATGTTATTTTTGAACTAGGTGATTGGGTTTAGGTGTGTATGCTTCTCAACAAAAAAGATCTAAGTTAATGCTGACAGGAGATGAACCATTTCAAATCCTTGATAAAATTAATGATACTTTACTATTACTTTTAATATGTTTAATCTCTTTTTGTTTGATGTAGGTGATGATTCATGGATGAATTTTTTTGATGAGAGAGGGGATGATACGATTAAGATTATATCAAAAGATCCATTGTATTTTCAAATTGATCCAATTACAAGATCAATGGCAAAAAAGCTCAAAGATGCATTCAACAAGCTTATTCAAAGTATTTGGGCCAATGTAAATTTTAAAAAGGATACATGTTTAACAAATGATGATTAAACCTTAGTCAATTTAATTTATGTATAAGAGGGGCAATTAAAGGCTTATATTTTCTAGTGCATAGTTTTACTCTAACTTAATAAAGAATTAATCAAGCTTCATAGTGTCTGTTATACCTCTCATTTGCATCTCAATTATAGATGTTAGGTGATGATTGATTACTTATAGTTTTGGTGTCTTGATACATGTTATTGTTGTGTCAAACTCAATCACAAGTCTAAATTTAGCTTTCTTGGGAAGGGTCGATTTCTAGATCTTTATATTTTTAAGGTTCGTGTCACTCTTTGACATATTCTTCACAAGTATACACTTTTATGCAGGGTTGACATCATCTTTTCTATCCAATGATCGATAATACAAACACGAACTACTTTCTATGCAAATTAGGTTCCTCATTTCTCTATTAATAATTATTTCTAGCCAACGTATCACTACCAATCACCCACTTCTCCACAAACAGAGTGAAAGACACTACATCTAAGGTTGTTAAAATCACGATTTTAACACGGCACGGAAAGTACTAAACAAACTCGGATCATAAAATCGTAAAGAATTTTAAAATACATTATAAAAAATTCATACTTCAAATAAAAATTCATAGCACCTTAAAATACATGATAGTTCAAACACCTTAAAATACATGCTTCAAATAAAAATCCATACATAGTTCAAGCACCTTAAAATACATACTTCAAATAAAAATTCATACATAATTTAAATAACTTTTCATTAGCTAATAATTAACAAATTTAAAACAAATAATCTGCTGGTGTGTCATGTAAACTAAAACCAGCTTCATTGCCTTCATCTTCCTCATTATTCCTCAGACATTCATCAATATCATTAGCATCAAGAGGATTATTAGTGTCACTACTAGTACCAACACCAATATTATGAGCATTAGTGCTGCTACTAGTACCAACACCAATATCATCAATTTGAATCTTCAAATCATCTTTAGTACCATGACTCTCCATTTCAGCATCATTCGGAATTTCTTCTTCATCACTTTCATCTTCATTACCATTTTGTCTTCGTGTTGCACTATCAATAGCACCAAGCAAATCAATATTTGAATGTTTTTCTCCCTCGGTTATCCAATCATCATCAGATGAAAGATCATCTTCTACACCAAAATCATCAGCTTGCTTTTTGACTTGATTATTATTCAATTTCAAATTGCACATTACAAATACCAAGTCATTCATTTTTCTTTAGTGCAAACGATTTCTTCATTTTGTATGAACCTAAATAAACAATTCAAATTGATACAATTTTTATCAAATATTTCAACATTTAAAATAATAAAATAAAAAAAACTTACCATTTCAAATGCACTCCAATTACGCTCACATCCAGATGAAGTACAAGTCAAGCTTAGAACTCAGATTGCAAACCTTTGTAATTCTGGACATTCATCCCCATAAGAATCCCCCCATTGAGCTGGAGTTTTTTTTTTTTTTTATCTCTAGCTGTCTTGGCAGCCTCAATGCCAAACAACCCTTTTGCATCCTTGAATGCTTCAGTTGCAAGTCAATTTTGCACCTTTCACTTGCATTGGCACCATCCTTTCTAGCATTGATATAATCCAATTTTATGTTGGCATTAACCTTAAAATTGAGATTATAATGATAATGAGGATTCAAATAATAAGTGCTGCATGTAAAGGTCCTGAGTTGAAGTTTCCATCTTGCATCAACAATATTCCATATAGGTATATAACTATATATATAAAAAAAAAACAATAAAAATATCATTACTTTATATATAACATTCATATTAATAAATGACAACATTTGAAATAAAAATTAGCAAGATATATACATTTTTTTCACAGAACCAAAATTCACTTGTATCTTCTCTTTTGCTTCATCCATTGCTTTATATATAAAACCCATAGCTGGTTTCTCATCAGAATCAACTAATCAAAGAACTTTAATTAGAGGAAATGCTGCCTTAATACATATAGTAACATCATGCCAAAACCTGTTGTCCAAAACACAATTTTGAATTCGTTTCCCTTCTTCTATTCTTTCAAACCTACATGAACTCCACTGTTTAGAAGTAAACATGGTCATCAACTGCATTTTATGATTATTCAAACATCCCAAAATCAAATATGTAGTAGCAAACCGAGTGGCAGCAGGCCTAATCAAATCCCTTCCTTTTGTAAAGTGCCTTAGCATGGAAATAAGAATAGTTCTTGAATAAATATATTAGGTGATTCTCCTCCCTTTAACAATAGTTACTTGATGAACCTCTAACTTTTTCTTAAAATCCTCTAATATCAAGTCAATACAATGAGCAGCACATGGTGTCTAAAACAAACTCTTTCTTTTTTCCATTAATAATTGTCCCGCTGCCTTATAATTTGCAGCATTATCGGTGACTACTTGAACAACATTTTCCTCCCCAATCCTCTCCACAATGACATCTAACATCTCAAATACCTTATCAGCAGTCTTGGACATATTAGAAGTATCCACTGATGACAAAAAAAACCGTCCCTTTAGGACTATTAACCAAAAAGTTACAAATACAACGTCTTTTTTTATCCGTCCATCCATTAGACATTATTGAACAACCAATTTTTTTCCATTCTAGCTTGTACTCCTCAAGCAAATTCATTGTTTGATCCACTTCTTGCTTCAAATACTTCTCTCTAATATCATAGTAGGATGGAGGCTTGAAACTTGGCTCATGCTTTGCAACCAATTCAAGTGTCTTAAAAAACTCAGGGTTTTTTACACAATTAAATGGAATTGCACTAGTGTAAAAAAACCTTGCAATTTGTCGACATGCTTCTTCTATAATATCCTTTTTTAGCAATTGATTTAGGGTTGTTTGTGTACTTCCACTCCTACTAGCAACTCTCTTTCCTTTGTCCTTGGAGCTAATTTCTTTTATTTCATCATCATCATCCTCATTTACACTATATTGAAGGGCCTTTCTTTTCTTTTCAGTTGCTTCTAGATTTTTCACCAAAACACCTAAAATCATCTGCTTAACATTTTCTGGTACTTGTTGACATGACTCAACATCCTTACGAGTGTAAGCCAAATGCTGTTTAAAACAAAAAATACCTCTACTAATAATTTTTTGACAATACTTGCACTGGACTTTTCTAGAATTCTTATCAATATCTATCTCATGTTGCCATCCCACATCAAGCCTATTACCAGAAGAATTTTTTCTAGATGCCATAAGTTCAACAATTCAAGAATTAATTCAAATCAGTCCTGTAATCAATCCAAACATTTTATAACAGGTTACAAACTTGATTTTAGTACACACTCAGCAGCAGAAGCAATGCAGCAGCAGAATACTAATTGATTGAACATAATACATAATGGAAGAACAGTATACCGAATTATGCATTTATAGCATCTTTCTTAGCAATTCACATGAATCACATTGAATAATGGAATACCAAGTAAACAATAAATAAATGAAAGCAATTATAAAGCATTAAAGAAAATATCATATATTCATAGAGAAGTATTGAATTGACTTAGAATTCATATATATAATCGAAATCAAGCTTTAAAATATTTAATACATAAAATCAAAGTTGAATAAGATCTCAACAATTGTTTTATAAGCTCGGTGATGTTTACGAATAGTTTTATATTACAATCTATACTCTCTAACACGTGGAATGACAACACTTATTTCTACTATAAATCCATTCATCACAAAATCACAATTCACAACTCAGCAGCAGCAGCAATGCATCATTGAATCTAAAACAGAGTCACACACACGCACGATTATATTTGAATCTAAAATTTGCAAGCAAACTCTCAACAATAGATAGACTAACAGAGTCACATAAACTTTGAATCAAAATATTAATCTTTAACAATTAACATCATTAAACTGTAAAGAAACAAACATGGTAAGAAACTAAGAAGCTTACCTCTGTTTTGAGTAGTGGCACCGAAAGTGGCGGTCTGATCAATATTGCGTCAAGGTTGGAGCCTGCGAATTCAATCAAAGAAGTACCAGTGAATATTAACATCAAAGTAAGAAACGACAGGGAAAAAGAGACGCAGGTAGTTATCGACAGAGAAGAGAGAACCGGTGAATTTTTGTAGGAGATGAAACAAGAAAAACAGAGTAACTTACCTGGTGAAGAATGGAGAGATGCCGTTGTTATTGTATGGACTCTGGTTCTCACAGTGGGTGCTGAAAAGGACGTCGTCGATGGTGGAAAAATAAAAAGGATGAGGGGCGAGGGCTGTTGTGGAGGTGGATGGTTGTTGATTGTTGGCTGAGAGAAAGAGATTAAGAGACTGAGTGGCTGAGGATTTTGATTTTAGGGATTTTTTATGTTCTGATTCTTTGATTTTTGAATGTGAACAGTGAATCTGAAGAGAAGAGAGAAGACTGATTGTTTCTGTGAAATGAAATGTGAATTGCTTTTGATCTGGTAAAGCCAATAGGTAGTCAACACCTAGCAGCTGTATTGCATATTTATTTCCTGCGGGCAAACTCGTTCAATCAGGTGTAAAATCGCAATTTTACGTGATTTTACCTGATTTTAACGATTTTACCCGATTTTGACCCGATTTTACCTGATTCCGAGTTTTATAGACGATTTAGCACGTAAAGCCTACATTAACTCGTAAAAACGTACGATTTTACGAGTTGAATCACGATTTTAACAACTTTATACTAACATTTTCAACAATTGTGAAACCCTGCATATCCTGATATGAGCGTGACCAAGGTCTATAAATATCTTAAGCCATCATATAAACAAAAAAGAGATAATCCTCTTAAATTCAACACTTTTCTACACTTACATTTTCTCATACATTAATTTTTTATATATACATTTATTGATTTAAGTATTGTAGAGTCGTTTATTCCATAAAAAGCTTATTTTTTAATGAATGAGCACGCTTATAACTAAGCCCAAACATTAAACACATAATCAAGCCCTCACATCTTAACCTAGAATCACAATTCATAAAAGCTCATTTTCTATTAAGAGTTTTTCCACAACTTCATACGTACATAACTAAAATTCAACATCCTTAATTGTTAAGCAAATTTAATAGTTAGTTACCCTCCCCCTCCTTCCTCCGTCATGAACCCAACAAAACAAAAATTTTAAAATTGAGGAAAATTTGAATGCAATAGTATTATACATACCTTATTTTATATTATATTACAAGTAACTAGCAATTTATGGTTTCATTTTGAAAAGAAAAATATATATAATGAAAAATAAAAATAATAATCATTTCCAAAAAATAAAAATAATATTCCTATATAGATTTAAAAATAAATTTTTTTAATTTCTCTGTAAGTGTTATCATTCTTCATAAGGAAATACTTTATAAAAATCATGGCAAAGCTATATCCCTTGAAATTCAAAAAACTATTTCTGCATTTTTTTTTAGAATTCCCCAAAATTTCAAAAATACAAAATAAATGATTCATTTTTTTCTTAATTCCAAAAGTAAGAAATTAAGAAAACAATTTTCTTTCTTCATATTTTTCCTGAAAAATAAAATTTCATTAATATATATTATATAGACCAATTTGAAAAATACAAAAACTCCACATTTCCCCGCCCATAAAAAAAAACCCCAGACTCTCAACTCCCAATACCCTCACTCTCTCTCCTCTACTGCTCTCTAAAAAAAAAAAAAAAACAGAAATGGAAGAAGATGAAGACGACCAGCAAAGCATCCTAGATCTGGTCAAAGAATTAGTCAATCGCTTACTCTCTCAAAACCCTAAACCCCCAATTTCTAACCCTAACCCTAACTCTCCTGATTTCCAAAATTCTCTTCGCTACGCAATCCGCATTCTCTCCAGCAGATTAACCCCATCGATTGCCCCTGATGCCGCCGCAATCGCTGAATCAATCAAGCGTGGTCTTGCCACTCAAGGTAAATCTTCCCAAGCTCTCACTCTCGCTGAGTTATACAACAAATTTGCATCGAAAACGGGACCGGGAAGTATTAATAACAAATGGGCAGTTCTTTATTTGCTTAAAATCATTTCCGAAGATACAAAAATTGCACAAAATGCTCCAAATTCCACGCTTTTGTTACCTAATTTGGGGTTAAATGAGCTTGATTTGAGCAATGAATCGCGGATTTCCCGTGATTTTAAGAAAAGGGAAAAGGGTTATGATAATGGGGTTTTGTTGGTTAGTAAAGATCCGGAGAATTTGCTTGAAATCGCATTTAGAGAGTTCGTTAATCTGGTGAAAGAGGAAAATGAGGTGTCCGAAGAAGTTTTAGTGAGAGATGTGTTATATGTTTGTCAAGGGATTGATGGGAAATATGTGAAGTTTGATGCAAATGTTGATGGGTATGTTTTATCAAATTCAATCAAGGTTCCAAGAGGTACAAGGGTTATGGTTAGGAAGTTGTGTGAGTTGGGGTGGTTGTTTAGGAAAGTTAAAGGGTATATTTCAGAGAGTATGGATCGGTTTCCAGCTGAAGATGTGGGAACTGTAGGGCAGGCATTTTGTGCTGCGTTACAGGATGAGCTTTCAGATTATTATAAATTGTTGGCTGTGCTTGAAGCGCAGGCGATGAATCCAATTCCATTGGTTTCAAAGTCAACTAGCTCGAGTAATTATTTGTCATTGAGGAGGTTGTCAGTGTGGTTTGCTGAGCCAACAGTGAAAATGAGGTTAATGGCTGTTTTGGTTGATAAATGCAGAGTTTTGAGGGGTGGGGCAATGGCTGGGGCTATACATTTGCATGCCCAGCATGGCAATCCATTGGTGCACGAGTTCATGAGGAGTTTACTGCAGCATGTTTGTTCGCCACTTTTTGAAATGGTTAGGAGTTGGGTTTTGGAAGGGGAGTTGGAGGATATTTTTGCTGAGTTCTTTGTTGTGGGTCAGCCAGTGAAAGCTGAATCACTTTGGAGAGAAGGTTACAGGCTCCACGCTGGAATGCTTCCTTCATTCATTTCACAACCCCTTGCTCAGCGCATTTTAAGGACTGGGAAGTCAATAAATTTCCTTCGTGTCTGTTGTGATGATCGTGGTTGGGCTGATACTGCAACAGAGGCTGCTGCTGCTGCTGGGACCACAACTAGAAGAGGGAGTCTTGGATATGGTGAAACTGATGCACTTGAAACTCTGGTTGTTGAAGCAGCAAAGAGAATTGACAAGCATCTGTTGGATGTTATGTACACGAGGTATAAATTCAAAGAACACTGCCTTGCAATCAAGCGTTATTTACTGCTTGGGCAAGGTGATTTTGTCCAGTATTTAATGGATATTGTTGGGCAGGAACTTTCCGAGCCTGCTAATACAATTAGTTCATTCCAGTTGGCAGGGTTGCTGGAAAGTGCAATTCGATCATCCAATGCTCAGTATGATGATCCTGACATATTAGATAGGTTGAGGGTGAAGATGTTGCCGCATGGTACTGGAGATAGAGGTTGGGATGTATTCTCTTTGGAATATGATGCCAGAGTACCATTAGACACAGTGTTTACAGAATCTGTTATGGCAAGGTATTTAAGAATTTTTAATTTCCTGTGGAAGCTGAGGCGAGTGGAGCATGCACTTATTGGTGCGTGGAAGACAATGAAACCTAATTGTATTACTTCTCATTCTTTCACCAAGCTGCAGCATGCAGTTAAGTTACAGTTACTCTCAACACTGAGACAATGCCAGGTCCTTTGGAATCAGATGAATCATTTTGTGACAAACTTGCAATATTATATCATGTTTGAAGTTCTGGAGGTTTCATGGTCTAACTTCTCAAATGAGATGGAAGTGGCAAAGGATCTTGATGATCTACTTGCAGCACATGATAAGTACCTCCACTCAATTGTTGAGAAATCTCTTCTTGGTGAACGATCTCAATCCCTTTACAAGTCACTATTTGCCTTGTTTGATCTTATACTGCGTTTCAGAAGTCATGCAGATCGGTTGTGTGAAGGAATTTACGAGTTACAAGCAAGGTAAAAAGCTGTTGTGTTTTTGAATGATTTTGTTTTGTATTGAACGTTTGCATGTTTGTTTTTGAAGTGAAGATCTTAATACTCATATCAATTGACAACAACAATGCTATTTTTTTAATATATTTTTTTCTTTTCTTTTATGATCGTGTTGAACCACTCATGATTCCTATTACACGCAGAACCAGGGCATCCTCTTTGTCCTCTCAAGACAAGACGAAATCACAAAGGCAGACAAGAGATCATCCGTCAGAGCCTGGATCATGGTTTAGTGATGGCAGGAAGGCCCTGGAACAACGTGCTGGTGAATTTCTTCAAAATATGGGGCGGGAACTGGAAGAAATATCAAAGGAATATACAGTGTTGCTCGAAGGTTTCTTGTCTCAGTTGCCTGTGCAACAACATGTTGATTTGAAATTCCTCTTCTTTCGGCTTGACTTCACTGAATTTTATAGGAGGTTGCATCCTGGCACATAGCAAAGCTGTTAATACACCTGAGTTTAATCCAATTTGCAACTCAAGGCATGAACAGAGTGCAGTTATTTGCTGGACCTTAAGTGAAGAATTATGCAATGTCTTGCTGATGCCAGGATTGACCTTTATGTTTCACTGCTTGATTTTAGGTATAGGAAGATTCTAGCTGCTCTATCTTTTATTGAATTATCACAATCAATAATTTTGTTTTAGCTTTGTTTCGAGGGGTCTGATTTTTATCTTTTACCTTTTCAGATTGTTTGTGCTCCTTTCTAAGGGTTTACGTGAAAGTTTGCGATCCTGTCAGAGGTATTGTGATATCATTAAATGAGATTCTTAAAATCAGTGCAAATATTTGGATGTGATAGTCCAATTATTGCTGGTACTTTTCTTATTGTTGCAAGCTGTTTATACTGAGCTTGTGCCTCTGTATCATAGTTATGTATTGGCTAAATGCTAATCATTGTGATATATGATTTGGTTTTGCATGTGTTTGTTTTTTCAATCCTGAGTTCCTGACACTTGATGCTTACTTGTTATTTGGGTTGTGGTGGCTGCATTTAGTGGTTGCTGCAATAAACATATCATAATTCCTTGTGTTGCTGGGAAGCTGTCCTTGCAATGAAAACTGTGGTCTTATCACAAGGGATTGTTAACAGGCCCATGCTATCTCAATATCCTTCTTGCTGGCACACGAATGAGCAAGACTGTTCATTAAATTATATCATCATAAAGATTTGGCCTTGTTTGATTATTACCTATTGGGGAAAGGCTCTTGTGCATACAACATAGATGGCTTGTGTTGCTGGAGAATTAGAATGAGGTGAAAGCAAATACCCAGTTGAAGTCTTGAAGAAAGATCAAAGTGACATCATAGAGACAAAGGCAGCACCTCATGCATGCTTGACAGGGTGCCTCCCATAAGCCAAAGAGTGGAGTGGTGTATTATTCTTTCTAGGACTGGTAGCACTTTGGTGAGAGTGTCCCTTAGCCCTTGGAATATTTATTGAGTGTTTGCTTGTCTAGCTGAATATGTTAGCTTAAATGCTTAAGCCAGTAGCTTCGGTTTCATTTTTGTCTCCCCAGTTTGACAAGTGATATTGCGATGTTATGAAGTTATAGAGAAGCATAAGATCAGCATGAGGTTTAAAATTGAAAAACATTCTACACTAAGTTAAGGCTTCATTAGCTTTTGATGAGAACTTGAAAATGATGTATATCTTTCTTCCTCTGGTGTCGTCCATAAGATGCTGCAATTTTTCAGAGAATCATAATTGGTTCTGCAGCATTGCTTTCCTTGTATATTTAACTCATCATACAGTTGAGCATCCTGAGTCTAACTGAAGTGGAAACTATTTGTTTTGCTACTATAAATGTTTTATTTGCTGCTGATATTATCGTTGCAAGCACTTTTCTCCCTCTTTTATCAAGTGTGGAAATTAGTGGAGCTTCTGTTCCCCCGAAGTTACCGTTAGCAGTTTTAAGTGGTAAACTTGGTGCATGGCCTTCTGCAATGTCATTTGGTCTCCTGAGCTGATAGTATTCAGGACGCAAACAAACTGGAAGAGAACAGCTAAACGAAGGAAAAATTGGAAAGCTTCTGCTTGTCCTTTTTAGTTAACAGTTATGTGTCTCTCATAAAGCAATTCCTGCTTAAAAAAAAATATATATTATCGACTGCCTAAACTGTCTTTACTAACCAAGCAAGCAAAAAAAAAAAGTCTATTTATAGAAGCATACAAGGAAAGAGAGATTCAAATTTCAATCATAAAAATAGTTGCAACTATTGATTTTCTCACTCCCTTAGTACCGAAAACCACTATAGCAATCCTGAAGGATGACAGCAAAGTCAGCCCTCCAACGAGTATTTCTTCCCTGTTAATCGTTGGAAGTGTTCTTTCTTTGTAGTTTAAGCTTTGACATCCTCTGTTTTGAGCTCTTTCAATCTCTTTCCATGTGCTGTGCAAGCATGAACCATACCACCTCTGTTGGATGTTTACGATACCTGATCTCTGATTCAGTGGCCATGCTTGGAGCTGTGTTAATTGTCTGGTTCTCTTTTTCAACAGAACCTGAATCAGGTAGAGCTAACTCTGCAGCAGTTTTCTCATCCAAACGTCTAGAAAGACCTGTGAAAGGCACGAACTTGTGCCCTTCCTTGCTTGTCTCTTTGTTATCTAGATGAGGCACAAAATCAACGTCACAATCTGTATCAATAATGGAAATGGCATTATATGGCTTGGTTTCAACTATATTAACTTGAAATTCCTTGTTATAGATGACCATGATGGTATCTCCAGTGGTGAAGCAAAAAAAGCTAGCACTCGATGTCTCTTCCAATGCTGCTTTGGGATTAAGCATGCTTGAGAAACCATAGAGTGAGGTTGCAATTTCATGGAGGTTCCCTTTTCTATGGTAGTATTCTTCAGGCGCACAGCGTTGCCGTTCTGCAGTTGCAAATTCTCCATCATCCAATCCGGCAAGAAGACTGAACCCTCTTCGGCAGTGAACTCATACACTACACAATTCGAAACTCGTTCCTTCAATTAGTTTTGAATTTCAAATAGCATAGGATATTCAACTAGTGTGTCAAGGAGGAGCTCGAAAGCTGAAGCAGGCACGATGATCCGTTTCCCCTGCTCTAGGTGTAATTTCTCGACTACTGAGAGCGAAAACAATGGTAAGTACGTTCAAAAGAATCATAATGTTGGCCGTATCGATCATAATATTGTGGAGAGGCCTGAGCAGTGTAATTGCTGCTATAGTTGTCATCGTTTTGAACTTGAGAATCGCTGTGCTTCTTAGAACTCCCCTTATGATCCTGAGCTTTATCGGGCGGCTCCATCGATATAACTGCTTTCCTTTTCACCAGATTTTTGTGGACTTGGATTGTCGGGAAGAGCAGGGAGAGATGAGGTTTTCGTGGATATCACTGCCTTCGTCTTTATCACCTTCTTGTGAACTTGGATAGTCGGGAGCAGGGAGACAATTTAGATCGAAGTCATGCTTTTCGTGGTCCATTTCAGAAGCTTGTTCCATGACGAACATGATTATGGCTAACCTACCGTGTTAGCACTTAAGCTGTTTAGAAATATATGTTAAACCGTGTTTTTAAAAAATTTAATTTTTTAATTAAAAATTAATTTTTTTATATTTTTAAATTATTTTGATTTGTTAATTTCAAAAATAATTTTTTTAAAATAAAAAAATATTATTTTGATGTATTTTTAAACGAAAAACACTTTAAACCGCAAATATAATCATAAACACACTTTTAAACAACCTTTTTTTCAAGAAAATACTTTAAAAACTAATATATGCACCCTTAATATAATTGTTTTTAGTATTAAGTATAAAGGAAACTCGTATTTTGCCGCGGCTAGATTGATTTCTCTGCAACATATATAAAAAAAAAGCTTAGGCATTGTATGCTTATTTAAAAAAGGGAAAAAAAAATAATTCATGTTCATTCAATTATATAATAGAGAAAGGAAAGATAATAGATGGGCCAAATCTTAAAAGAAAAGGTGATAATAATAATAGAAAAAAAAATATTTATTAAAAGAAAAAAAATTACAAAGTTGAATTCTAAGATAACATAATGATAAAGAACAAAATAAAAAAAAAATTTTGAGTCAACTCAAGTTAGGATATCAAACTTGCAACTCGGTTTGTGTGGCTGAACCAACCTCATAACAAACAAATTGAAAAAAATAACGATGGTCAATCTTCAACAATCCAAATATAAAAGGTCGAAATAAAAAAATCAATGAAAAATCTTAAAAAAATAAAACACCTTCAGACTTGGCCGCCAAATCTTACTGGATTATAAAAATGAGATAATATAATAGAAAGCAAAATGATGAAGCTTAATTTTAAAGAACTTGATTTTGAAGGACAAAACTGAGAAAATCTATAAAGAACGACCCTAAAAAAATAGCAAGGTTAACCAGCCAAACCTGCTATCCAAGTTATGAAATTGGGATGACCTAATCGAAAGGAAACCGAAGAAAATTATAAAGCCAATCTTTCAAAATAAACAATACTGAACTTATTTATGTAAATGTTTCTATTTTTTTTTATATTTGATATACATGATTGAATTAGTATGATAATAATAAGAATTGTCTTTGATGAAGACATTATTCTTGGACAGAATATATACTTCTTATTTGCAGGTCATGTTAAGTAAATACCAATATTATAGTACAACTACCATGACTCTTGTAGCACGTGAGTGGCGTCGTGATGATCATCTTTTTGGATCGGGATCGTAAGTATATTTGAAAAGAACAAAGAATTCTTGTTTTTTTTTATATAGTTTTAAAGGTTTGGAGTCGCCACTTAGTATTTTGATTACTAAAAACTTTAACTGGTCTTTAGAATATGGATAAGAAGACTAGTTGTGTAGGGGACGATAAAATTACTCTTAATACACCCTACCTAAGGTAAGTTACATTATTTATTTGTCTGAATATTACTAAGAAATTTCTGTATTTTTCTAATTATTAGTTTGTTTATAGGTTAAAACAGATCTCACCCTGGTAAGGTGGATAATGACTTTATAGGTTATATATAGTCATTCTAAAATCAAAATATATTTTTTGCATTTGTTTCTTTTAATATCGAGAATACATTTTACGTATAAGTTCATAATTCTTTATTTTAAAAATAAATAAATAGATTTTTTTGGTGTTTTTAAAATTTAGGCCAATCGTCTATTGTGTTAATAAATTTGTTATTAAATTAATGATATGCAAAATATAAAAAACTATTTTTCTGAATTTCTTTTTGGTATTTTTAAGAGATGCTAAATTATGCTAAATATTTTTTTCTACAATCCAAAATATTAAATATGAAAGGGTAAAAAGATATGAGAACCCTAAAATTAATTGTACAATGATCTTTAAAAAAAAACTGAAATTTAAGTAAAATTTAACTAAGGTTGTTTTTGGCAAAACACTGAAAAAACATAATACAATGCTAAAACAAATGTTATGGTAGGTTCTCAATCACACTCTTAGCTAAAAATCATAGATTAGAAATTTATCTTAAGAGCGTGTTTGCCAAACATGATTTAAGGACCCTAAAACATTTTTTTTTAAAATAAATTGTCGCTTCACCAAACACGTCTTTAAATCTTAAAAGGTCTGGCCCAACAACATGGACTGGGCTTCTTAGCCTTGTCTTTGAACCTAAAAACACGACACACACTTAGTACATAAAGATTAAAGATCAAAAGGATGATTTCGGTTAAATCTTTTTAAGAAGATGAAGAACATGTATGAACCTAAGAATTTGATTTGAAGATAGAGGTTAGATTACACAAACTCAAGGGCATTGAAAGATGTAACATGTAAGATTGACACAAAATGATGCGTCATATAAGAAAAATAAACTATAAATTGCCTGAATTAAACTCGACAGTCATAAACCTAAACCCATATATTTAAATTTAATTAGGATTGATTGATCCAAACCAAGTCTTTAATGAACAAATCAATGGCAAAGAATGATAATGTATAGCTTTAGGAGTCAACTAAAGCATACAAGATAGGACGACACCTTATTTGTTACACATTTTGGAATATTTTGGAATCAGAGTCACACAATGGACTCATGATTTCTATTCTTGGACCTTAATGGTTCATTGTTTCAAAATAAAACCTTGGATGACACCTCATATTTGCTTTTCTAAGCAAATAAATGGAGTTAATGGAGGCATTGGATACCTATTGTCTCTTTCATGAACATTTCTATCAAAGTATAATAATGATTAACAAAAATAGAAATTTTATAAAAATAACTCACACCACAACAAGATAAGACCAATATAAAAAGTAGAAATTCACTTATAAAGAGAGGTTCTCAAATTTTCTACTCTTCGTAAAAGTTCCCCTCCAATAAAAATTGATATTGACTTAAACATCGAATGTTCTCCTAAATCTGTTAAAAAACTTGTTTTGCAAGTGATGATATTTTGGTTTTGCATATGCTGAAATTCTCACACACGTATTGATTTAACTAGAGAAGAATTCCAACATGAAGGTCAAACCCTATAGGTCATGGCGACAATCAATTATAGCCCAAAAGCGACTTCAAATGCAACATCGTCACTAATGTACATGAGTTATATGTAGCTATACATCTAACAAATACACCCATAATACGTAGTTATACATCTAATAAATACAATCATAACAAGTAAAATGAAACTTATATTTTCCTAGCCAGAGCTGCAGGACGAAAAACTCACACCCCGTCTAACATTTTAGTTTAACAATATTTTTAAAAATATTTGAATTTTTTTAAGATCAAATTAATATTTTTTTTTTATGTTTTTGAATTGTTTTAAAATATGGATATTAAAAATAAATTTTAAAAAATAAAAAATTATTTTAATATATTTTTAAATAAAAATTATTTTAAAAAATAAATTTTATTGTATCCTTAAACATACCATTAACATGTAAAGGATAAATAAAATAAATTGAAAGAGGAAATAAATTTTCTTTTCACTGCAATCAAAAGTTAAAAAGCACAAGCTAATTAATCTCATCCAAAATATATACTTCTTAAAGGCCCGACGCCCAACCAACCAAGTGGCAACTACAACAATTACCCTAATAAAACACAGTAAGGTCCAATACTCTAGACCTTTCCAAAATCCCTCTTTTTTCTTGCCCTCCCTAAGCCCAAACCTGACCTCAAAAATTCTAGACCTTTCCGAATCATCAAGAACAAGAACAAGAACAAGAATCAACCCTCCATCCATTCACCGAAACCACTGGTTCCCTCTCTTCTTTGAATCTCTCTCAGAAACCCAAAACGCTCCTTTCATCTCCTCCATTCTTGAATTTCATCAAAGAATCGTCAATGGCCAAGTACGGAGAAGGAGACAAACGTTGGATCGTGGAAGACAGACCAGACGGAGCCAACGTACACAACTGGCACTGGGCTGAGACAGACTGTTTAGAATGGTCAAGAAATCTCCTCTCCAAACTCCTCAACAACCTCACAATCCTCGACGGTGAAGGAAACCTCTTTATCAAAATCAACAAAGTTGAAAAAGTCGAGGGAGAAGCGTATGTTAATGTCCGTAAGGGGAAGATTATTCCGGGTTATGAGTTACACGTTGCTCTTTCGTGGCAAGGCGAAGCCAAAGATAATGAAGGGAATAGTTTATTGAAGGTAGATGGATCTGTTGAAATTCCGTACATTTCAGATGAGAATGCTGACGAGGATCCTGAGATTCGTGTTACGGTGAAAGATGAAAGCCCAATTGGAAAGACTTTGAAGGATGCTATGTTTGCGAAAGGGAAGCCGGTGGTGGAGGATAAAGTTAGAGTTTACGTGCAGAGTATGGCGAAAGGTGGGCCAGCTAAGGAAGAATTGGAGACGAAGAAGGTGGAGAAAAAGGGGCAGCCGGTGGCTGGCGCATCGGTGAGGAAGGTGAGTGTGTCTCCGGTGGTGGAGAAGAAGGAGGTGAAGAAAGAGGGGTTTAAGACTATTAGTTTGACGGAGAAGTTCAGTTGTAGGGCCAAGGATTTGTATGAGATATTGATGGATGAGAATAGGTGGAAGGGGTTTACACAGAGCTATGCGAGGATTAGCAAAGAGGTTGGAGGGGAGTTTAGTATTTTTGATGGGTCTGTGACTGGGAGGAATTTGGAGTTGCAGGAGGGGAAATTGATTGTGCAGCAATGGAGGTTTGGGAACTGGCCTGATGGGATTGTATCGAAGGTCAGTTAATTGTTGGTTTTGCTTTGAAATTTTGGTTGATTTAACGAACTGGTGATGAATAGGCGAAAATTGCTGAATTGAATGGATTTTTGTTTTGTTTTTTCTATCCATTTTTGTATAGGTACTTGGTTTTTTTTTCCTGCGAGTAGGATTGTTTGTGAATTGTTTGAGACTGATTATAGTTTAAGATCGCTCAACTGAATGAATTTGGATGGTGATTGCAGGTAAGACTGACTTTTGATGAGCCTGAACCTGGGATTACTATAGTGAAGGTGGTGCATACTGATATACCCGAGGAAGACAGGTTAGTTCTTGTTTTGAAGTAGTAAAACTTTGTTTTTTAATTTCATTTTTTAGTCAAGTTTTGTTGGTTTTTTTTGTTCTTTGGGCTCATGGTCTTTCGTATTTTGTTTCTCCTGTTGTTCATGCAGATATGGGAATGAAACTGTGGTGGAGAATACTGAAAGAGGATGGCGGGATCTTATTTTAAACAAGATACGGGCAGTTTTTGGTTTTGGCATATGAGTTGTTTCCGTAGTTTCTTTGAAGTGTAGAATTTCATCAATTTGTCTTTCATCAATGAAATTTGAATTACTGAAATCTGGGATTGTTTTGGATTTTCCAGACCCTCCATGATAATTCAGTCCTTTTGGTTGTAATCTCATCAAACTGCTTTGTCATGGCACCCATGTTTTCTTATAACCAAAATGTTCTATCTAGCAAGCTTGTTATGAATTGCAATGTTTGATTTGTCAAGGTAACAAAACCTTTTTAACTGCTTCAAATTTCATGCTGTTATTTTTATGGAACTGGATTCACTATGGGCATGCTAGTTCTTCTTTTGTGTGCGTGCACTCATAGGTGGTCTCCACAAGCAGGACAACATAATATAGCTAAAACCGTCTGTTGTAATTTATAATTTTATTTCTTTGTCAAGTAGAAGCAGTCATGTATGATCTGGTCTCTGGGATTTGGTTGTTGCTGGATGATTGGAAAATTTCTTTTAGTCTATTATGGCAGCGAAAACTCTTATCTTGAAGTGGAGGTTTTCTCTTATATAGCATGTTGAGGATATTTCTTGAGTTTGATTGCTGTAGGTAGAACAAGTTCTTTTCATTGTTTGGTTTCTCGGCTAGTAGGATTGTGTGTAGTTTGATATACAAAAGGTGTCCTTCTTGATGCTGTTATGCTGGAAATCATCTGTTTATTTTTGATAAATGTGTCTAGAAGTTAAATGCTCAATACCATAGATCCGGAGCATGAATTCTGCATAGTGTTCCTTTTCTAATGTAATTTAAATCGGCTGTCTGGCTTGCATGCAAAGTTCTGTCAAGTAATGTCATTGATAATATAATGTGGTGTAATGATTTCTCAAGCATGCAATTCTATAGAGTATAGCATGAGATGCATCTCCTGCATTGGAGATGAAAATGATAACCATGTAAAGATGTAAGAAATTCATGATTTTGGTGGCTCATGGCTGTTAGGAACACCTTTTTTCTATATTCTGTTACGAAAGAGCTGTTGGGATAACATAGTGCAGGTTTTGAGGAAATAGGGTACTGATTCAGAAAGATTTTGGAAAACATGATGTATGTTTTATTTTTTTGTGGCATGTTGTTAAAGTATGGGAGAAGCGCACTGGTGATTTGGGTGTTTAGTTAAGAACCCATTAATGGTAACGTGATATAGTTTGGCCGGCTATCGGGCAATTTGAGAATGCTTTTTCTAGTTTTGCTCTAATTGGAGATAATCTTTTGCATGGATTTATTAATGGAAGCCACATCAACCAGCTGTGAATTTGAGAAGTCTCGAGTTTCTTGTGAGAGAGAAAGGGTTAATGTCTTTCTTTCGGAATTGTTGGTTGTGGTAGCTTTTATCTGGGTTGGTATTTTCATTCCTAAAGATGCAGACTTTGCTGACAAAGGTGCTTCGTTATTTTATATGAAGGTTCATTTCTGCCATGGAAGAATGCCTTGTCCTCCAATTTTTGGTCCATGAGTCCTCTGTGAAGTAATCTTTAGTATTGTGCTGCAATAAACTTGGAAGCTTATTAGGCTTTGGATTTTTAAAAAACATTGGTGCTGTCTTCCGTTCAGTTCTCATTTGCTTTTTCATGGTAAGCTTCAACTGTTAAAGAGTCAAAATGGCATGTAGCTTGTTTGCATGCTGGGATTGAGACGAGCATTATAATACTGTACTGAAGCACTGGCAATGAAGTTGTTATGTTGTAAACGATGTTACTGTAGTTGTAATTATTTTTTAAAATATGTTTTTTAGAAATATATTCAAATAATATTTTTTAAAATTTATTTTTTACAATAATATATCATAACATTTGAAAACATAAAAAAATATAATAATTTTAAGTATAGAAAAAAATAATTTTTTTTAAATATTTTTGAAATGTAAAAATTTAGTGCGAGCCAAAGTAATGAAAAACTTATTTGGAAAAACTATAGTGATTTCTAAATAAAAATGAAAAAATAAATTAATCAATTAATTTTTTTATAAATATTTCTTTTTTGTTATTTTGATGAAATATTTTAGCATTGTTTTTTTAAGTAAAAATTTTTCTTACAATTGCAAAAATAAGTTTCAATTAAGAAAATTAAGAAATTAAAAAAATTATGGTTAGATCATTTTTACACGTATATGAAAAACATGAGAACAATGAATTTGATAAGATTATATAAAATATTTATAAGAAAAAATTAACAAAATAGATAATTTATTCTTGTTAAATATTAACTAGTAAATTATTTTAAAAAATAATTATATAAAAAAATACATAATATTAAAATAAATAAATAATTCATAAAAAAATCTTCTATTTTAAAAAACAATAACATAATATTTTATTAGCAACATGGGTGTTCAAAAAACCGATTAACCGAGAAAACTGAAAAAATCAAATTGAGATGAAAAACTGATTAAATCGATTTTTAAAACCATAAATTTTAACAGGTCCGGTTTGGTTTCGATTTTAAAACTAAAACCAGCAAACCAAACCGGACCAACCAGAAAAGCCTAAAAAGTCGCCATCTATGCCGGGGTATAAATAGTTAATCAGCCTAACACTAACATAACCCACTCTCTCCCCTGCCCTTACAAAAAACCGCCGTGTGTGTAAATTGCAAACCACCTCGCCACCTCAAAACTCATTCTTCTTTTCCTCTTCAAGTTTTTAATTGCTCTGCATTCTACGTCTGTGCTTTTGCATTCTCTTCTCTCTTTACTTCCAGCCGAACACAAACCCACATCTCCATCTTCCTGGCTTCTCTTCTCTCTTTACTTCTGTACAAGTCATTGCGATCCTCCTATATTCTTGTAGATTTATAAAACCAGATCTACAGCAGGCATGACTTCTCTTCTCTCTTTACTTATGTGCAAGCTGTCGCGATCCTCCTCCATTCTTGTAGATCTATAAATCCAGATCTACAATACACATGATAGAGTTCATTTCTACTTTTTAGATTTTGTTTATTTGCTCTTAAATAATATTTCGAACTCTTGTTAGGCTATTTGATTTGAAATATTTTCTTAATCAGTGTATGTTCTTCCAGGTTACGAAACAATTTTGATATAAATATATCATAGGTTACAAGGTTGGCTTCAATGTGAAAGCATGGTTGTTGTTGTTAGGCAGGAATGTTAGTTTCATAATAAGTTTAAGTTTGTTGTTGATTTTGTTAACTTCATAATTTGTTGAATTTTTAGGTTTCCTGGTGATGGGATTAGGTTTCTCAGTTTTTTGCTAAAAAACAAATTTAACAGAACCGAACCAGTTTGGTTTGAACCGGATTTCGGTTTGGTTCGGTTAATATTTCATAAAACTAATATAACTCGGTTCAGTTGGTTTTTAAGTCTAACCAAACCAAATTGTGAACACCCCTACTAGCAATATGTTTTTTTTTTCAAGTAAAAATCAGTAGTTTTGATATGTGAAAACTAGCTTAAGAATATTCTTATTGCTAAACCATGCAAAAAATTTCTCTATCGAAAGAGACTCCCAAGCTCTTAACAAGTCACAACAAGAGGCTTTTTCTAGTACTTTTAGAGCATAGGCAAAATTCTTCAAACCAAGAGTCTCCTATGACTCTTGCAATGATTTTTTTTTTTTTTTGGGTATAGAGGTGACACAAAACTCTTATCTCTCCTGCATCAAACAACAAACAAAGTTAAATAATAAAAAAGATCTTACTCTAAACAGTTAAACATTGAAATAAGGATTCGGAACATAATTCCACAAAAGCTTCTACTTTTCTCTGATATTCATCTGTTCTTTGTTTTTTGAGGATAGTTTTCATACAAGGTTCTCCATTAATGCTTTTTTTTTTTTTGAGGAATCAGAAATTACTGACAGATTCATATATAGTTTTTATATATGGTTTTCATCTGTTCTTAGTTTTTGAACATATTAACGAGGGGCTTATCAACATACTAGAAATTACCTGTGAACGTTTTTTCAACGGACATTTTTCATCCGTAATTCCATTAATAAAATAATCAATGATGGATTATTAGTGTAAATAACATTAAAAATTTCTGTCGATAAAATTGTTAAATCCGGTAGGAATGAAAGAAGGAAAGTATACCAACTGATCAATGGAATAATGTAAAATAAATCTAATGACTGGTGTTTAGGAGGGTCACTTTGTCGCAGAGTAGGCTCGATTCCGGAGCGGGAAGACTTTAGAAAGTTAGTGATTCTGTTTCTGATTCAGCAGGCTGGAATTTGGATTTGCTAAGTCGTTTGCTTCTCACCTCTGTTATTAGCAGGATTCAAGGTATGCACTCAAGTGGCAACTCGAATGACACAGTGATAGTCGCGCATGGGATTGAAATTCTAATGGCAAATGCTCTGCTAAAAGTGGATTTTCTTATCTCATGGAAGAGGGTCCAATTGTAAAGATGGATAGTTGGTGCTGGATTTGGAAGATTAAGCGCTGCTCAGAAGCATTAAGTTCTCGGTTGGAATAGGCTGCTTGCGGATGAAAGATACGAGGGTGCCATGGTTCCTTCTCCTTTATGTGCTAGACGTGGTGGTAAACCTGAGACTTTCCTCCGTGTGTTGCGGGGCTGTGAGAAAGTCCCCCCTATTTCGCACAAACTTCGTCCTTCTGTGCAGCGTAACAAGTTCTTTGAAGAGGATTTATGCAGTTGGCTTTCTGCTAATTGCTTGCGTGGTGATGTTGAGTGTTGGGTTTTTATTTGCACTTTCTGGATTATTTGGAAAAATAGGAATGCAGGGGTGATCGGTTTTGTAAATGTTCAAATAAAATGGGTAATTGATATATGTGAATTCAAATTAAAAGTAAGGTACACTAATTTTTAGGTTAAAACTTTAATGAGATTCAATCCTTAACATATGCTTTTTAACATAAAATATTAACATGATTTAAACAAATTACGAGTGATTGAGAAATTGATATAAGAAATCTTTTGACTGTCATGTTTTGGTGAAAGCCAAAACCCTTTAAAAAACTCTATTACATATTAGAAATAAATAAAAGTAGATAGTTGAAAAGTTAAAATCAAGCTCAAAGAGCACCTAAATTTTTAAAGAGGAAATATCTTAAATAAAGTATGTTTTGGATTTAAACTCATATGTTGGCCAGCTCGGCCTAGCTATGCTTTGGCCTAGGTTTGGATAAAATAATATTTTGAACCATAGAAGATTTTTTTTTTGTCAATTGAGATTTGAACTTGGATCTGGTTCAAGAAGAATTTTAATAGTCTCTTCCAGAAACATTTCTAGCAAATCTGAATAATTTTTTCATTTTAAAAAATTTAGATTTGTAGCCACTACATTCAAATTTAATTCTTGTTTCATGGTGGCCAATCAAAATTGGGGGAGGGGGGGTTGAAGGAAGAGTTTAAGTTAATGTTTTTCAGATTTTTATATAATCTTCCCCATCTTATATTGTAGTATTTTCTTCTCTTTTTATGCTTTGGTTTTTCTCTCGAATTTAGAGTTTAGGTTTACTCTATTGGGAGATATTTGAGTTACATAAGTTTTTGTTCAAAGAATTTTTAGAAGTATATCTAAATGAAGGTGATGTTGTTGAGATCTTGAGAAGTATATTGCTAACATCATAATTGCACAAATAATGAGCAATAAAGCTTTAAAGGACAAATGATTCATCCTTGACAGAAAACAAAAATTCTATTAATTTAAAGTGCTTCAACAAATAAGTGTCTTTATTTATTTTAATTTAAGCTAAGTTATTTTTGTTATTAGTATGTATGTTAAGACTTTGATTTTATATCAATTGGAAGCTTGAATATATGTTTAATATGTATGTCAATATTTTTTTTTTATATTGAAAGAATGTTTGTATTAAGCTTTATTTTTTCATGTTTATAGATTTAGACATGTATGCACTCTAGACTTTCTTTGAATAATTTTTTTTTTATGCTTTGTATGTTCTTATTATAATAAACTAAATATCTTTGCTTATTAGAATACACACACACTTTGAATTACAATGAATGGTGAGGTTGGTTGTGACTGATCTGATATTATTTCAGAGATGTTTAGAAGTGTGGTAACGATTACGTTTCAAAGTGTTTTTTTGTTAAAAATATATCAAAATAATATTTTTTTTATTTTTTTAAAATTATTTTTTACATCAACACACCAAAACATCTAAGAGTATAAAAAATTAATTTTAAATTAAAAAATTAAATTAAAAAAAAACACAATTACGATCATGTTTCAAATATTGCTTTAGATTTAGTATTATGGTGGATGAGTGCAAGCGTGCTCCTGGGGCACTCGGTTTGTTCAAGGCCCTCATATTTCAACAAAAATGACAACAACACGCTTCCCACCTTAACCAATAGAGGGAAGAGAGCATGACAGCATTACATAAAATTACAAATAAGTTTGATTGGATTTGAGTTTCTTTTCCTGTCTGTAAGATTTAGGATGGGATGCTTCACCTCCTTAAACATAAGCAGTAAAACATCTAATGTCAAAGGTTTAATGGCAGAGGATTTAATTTAGCTCGCATGGCATGACAAATCGAGGTGAAAACTCTGCCCACCAGCATGACAACGCTAGTTTCATGACAGATTTTTGTTCTTACATGAAGCTTACTAATGAATGATCATAATGTAAAAATTCTGATTTTGGAGTGTCAAAATTGTAGCGGCAATTAATTATTTTATTTTATAGAGTAAGCTAGTTTCATAACAGAACATCTAACATATGTTCCATATATTCAAATTGAATATATTGAAGCCACACCCGTACCATATTACTGAATATATTTTCTACAGTATGATCCATGATCAATCTAAATCCCCATTTACACTTGAATCACCAATACTAGATATACATATTCAATTAGAAAACTTTGACTTCAAAGTTGTCATCATCCTTGACCAAAACCAATATGAACAAACTCGAGGTCAAAATCTCAAGAAGAACCTAATATTGGATTTTAAAGAAACTTGTGTGTATGAACACTACTGTAATGCTATTTGTAGAGCAACAATGAATGGAGAGCTTGACCATTATCATAGTGGCTTGACGGTCCAAGCCTCAGTATTTGGCTCACCAAATTATATAGCTTATTGAGATCGATTATTTGGATCACACAATCTAAATTATAAAGTATGAGATGCATGATCAGAATACTTGTGTATGTATTATAGTGAAGCTGGACATACTAAATCACAATTCTATGGGTGTTCAAAATGGTGGGATCCAACCAAGGCACCTATTACAAGAAATTCCAAGCTGAATTAACATATTTTTGCTACTATAGCCAAAACTGCTGATATTGTCGCTTCTTCTAGAGAGGCCATGACCTCAAATCATCGATATTACAACTATCCTCTCACACGAATACAAAACGACAAACCAACCCAATCCATAATCCTTTTGATTGTCAACATTCTAGCAATAAATTATTAGATTTATTGTCGCTTCTTATAGAGAGGCCATGACCTCAAATCATCGATATTACAAGTATCCTCTCACGAATACCAATAAATCTAATAATTTATCTAATTGTTAATAATCTAGCATTCTTCTCATGAATATCAATAAATTCAACAATCTTTCTAATTATCAATAGTCCGACCATCCCCTCATATATGCTAATAAATCCAATAATCCTTCTGATTGTCAACATTCTGGCAATCCCCTTACGGATGCCAATAAATCCGATAATTCTTCTGATTGTTAACATTCCAACAATCCCTTCATGGATGCAAATAAATTTGATAATCCTTTTGATTGTCAACATTCAGCAATCCCCTCACAGATGCTAATAGATCCGACAATTGTTCTGATTGTTAACAATCCGACAATCCCTTTATGGATGCCAATCAATCCGATAATCCTTTCAATTGTCAACAATCCGTAATATTATTTATCCCTTTGATTTTTCATTTCTAACAATTATACAAATTTAATAAATAAAATATTTGAAATGAAACTATGTATTTACATTTATAAATATCTTATTTATATGATGATACATTTTTTTTTTGTATATATCAGGTTAACTTTTTTTAACACGAGAGGGTCAGAGAGCCTTTGACACGATTCATGATGCTATTGGCGATGTTGTGGACACCACTTTCTCCATTTGGTTCTTATCATATTGTTATGGACTTGAAGAGATTGGGGAGGCTCACCATTTAGACCTTGCAATAGAGGAGGATGAGACAATTTTTCATGCACAACGATATGTTCATAGTTCTAATTATGCAGACCCATCCACGAGATAATTTATTAGATGTTGTTAATTAATATACTTGAGTGTTATGAAAATTTGTTATATAGAAATAATAAATTAATTGAGTTTTTTAATTAGAAATTGAGTTTTTTTAATTTGTTATTGAATTACAAGTTAAGACCCCATTTGTTTGCAGAAAAATGGTTTTCTTGGAAAGTGTGAATTCTAGAAAAGTAAATTATTTTCCGATGTTTGGTAGTGTCATGGAAAGTAAGTTGGAAAACACTTTCCAGTGTTTGGTTATGTTATGAAAAATGAGCTGGAAAATAGCTTATTGATGTTTTATTTTTTTCAAGTTTATTAAAATAATAAGGAACAAATCTTACAAATTAAAAAGTTGAATGAGAATGGAATTGAAAAAAAAATCGAATTTCATAAATTATCTCAAATAAAATAAATAATAATCAAAATAATAGAGATCAAATCTAATAGATAAAAAAAATTGAAAGATGATGAAATTAAAATAATAATAATAACTACAATTTCATAAATTATTTTAAATAAAATAAGTAATAATCAAAAGAATGATGACCAAATTTGATAGATAAAAAAATTCAATTTAAAAAATGATAAGAGAAAAGTAAATAACAATCATAAAAATAAGGACCAAAGTTAATATAAAAATCAAATTAAATCAAATTTTAAGGGATGAATTTGAAAAAAAAAGATTCAAACAAAATATATAATAATCAAAAGTTTGAGGATCAAATTTGACATAATCAGCAAATAATATGATATTTTTAAATTTTTTACAATTTTTAAAAAGTGTTTTCCACCCAAAATAAAAGGAAAACACTTTCCTGGAAATCAAGCCGAATTTTCCTTTGACAGTAAAGTGTTTTCCGTTGACCAACTTTTCTAATGACAAACAAACATGGTAAAGTTTAGAAACTACTTTCCGAGAAACAAACGCAAACAAACATAGTAAAGTTTGGAAAGTGGTTTCCCGGAAACCACTTTCCGAGAAACAAACGCACTCTAAGTGATACAAACCAAGTCAGGTATGAATTTGGCCTTAAAATGTTATTGAATTACAGGTTATAAGATCAAACATATCTCTCAAACGATATATCAATTCAAGTTGAAATCTTACAGGGAAATACTAGACACATGAAACTATATTCTTGTAAATTTTCAAATCAAATGGATTTCTAAAACATATTATTTCATAAGATCGAAGTTACTAGATGAATATTGTCAAATCTGCAAAATTAGACTTTCATGTACTGTTTGAGACATATCTAGAGCTACAGGTGCAATTGTGTTGCAATTCAAGTTGTTATAGAGACTAAACATCTTAAGCTTTTTATCCATATATTGTAGGCATTATAATTCATCCAGATGAGAGAAAACAACGTATTTAAATTCAGGACTGAAATCTGCTAAAAATATACCAAAATTGAAGATTCAAGCTACAAAGAGAAATTTTAGCATGAAGACTTTGTTTTTATTATCCTATTTTATTTATTTATTTATTTTTGAATAATTATTTTTAATTTGGGTTTGTTCTAGCCCACATATTATTTAGGGGTTTATAAGGTCCTGTTTGGCATTGCGGTCCAACCGTGCTTTTGAAAAAACATGAATTGTTTTTGCTTCAATTTATTTTTTTTTGTATTTTTGGATCGTTTTGATGTGCTGATATCAAAAATAAATTTTAAAAAAATAATTTTGTGCATTTCCGAGCAAAAAGTATTTGAAAAGCAACATTTACCACACTCCCAAACAGGTAAGGGTAACATATAATTTTGATGCGTTTTGATGTTTTATATAATTTTGATTCATTATTTGACATATTTTAGTTGATTAATAGTTTAGACCCATTAGTTACAACCCAAAATGGGTCCATTAGGGTTAGTTAGATAAGACTATATTATGATTTTTTTACCTTTAAATTTAGACAGCAAGTTGAAAAATAAACGTTACTTTTCCTTTTATTTATGGTAAAATAATATTTCTTTGTAGGGATAAAGATCGTACAATGACTTATCAAAAATTAATTAACTTCATAATGTCATTCGCATACTTAGGGTTCTTAGACATAAGGTTATCATTAGGCCCGAGTCTTTTTCTAAGACATTTGATTCTTAGATATATTGTTATCTCTAAGTCAATGTTTTATCAAATCTGATTGTTGATTTTCTGATTGTTATCTCTAAATTAAGATTTATTAAATTGCCGGGTCAAGGTTTATAAGGTTCTATCAAATCTAATAAAAAAAATATGACCTATTGAGTTTGTTGGGTTTTTCTAGGAGAGTTGAAACTATTAAAAAAAACTCCCATTACTACAATTTTAGATGCACATAGGGTCATACCCGCACATCTAACGGTAACGCATATTATACCTGTGTCTTGGTGGGTCACATATATGAAACATGATAACCCATTAAACTGTGCTATTTTTGAAATTATATATTTTAATTGTGCTAACGTTTTTTCTATCCAGCAGGCTAGTTTGAAAAAAGAAAGGAAAAAACTCGTAAACAGTGACAGTTTTTAGGGAAAAAGAAGGAATACTGACACGTATCAATGTATAATTCGTCATATGACTAATGTTGTTCCGGCAGCTCAATTTCTCCAGTGAAGACTCCGAGGGGGTGGCAGCTGAAAAGGACTGAAACGAAAAAAATAAAAGAGAAAAAGAAATGCACTCAATTAGGGAAAGCCTGAACCGGTCTCCCAGACACGTCATCTCAATGGCTTAGAAGCCCTCCTCTCCCTCTGTCAAGGGAAGGAACCGTACGCTGTGTTTCTGGCAAGTACACTGCACGCTAACCTCTTACAGTCGAGGACATTGTCGTCATTTAAGTTTTTTCATGAAAAAACCAAAACATCCCGTCGTCACGATTTCAGTTCGTGAATCAGAACGTCTAGGTTAAAAACTATGGTAAAAGAAAATCACTTTTGTTTTCTTTTCTGGCTGTCGTCTTCTCTCATTTCTCTTAGACAGGCTTTATGTTACAAAAAGAGAGAAACTATTTTATTTTATTTTATTTATACCAAATTCTGTAGGTATTTTACCTTAGCCTATCCGGTCATGACAATTTTCTTATAGAGGATTATTTGGAGTTCCTATGTCTGAATTTATTTTAACAGTGGCAATGCTCGCCATAACATGAAAAATAATTTTCGTCCAATACCAAAATCCCACCCTTCTCTCTCCCTATCTCTCATTTCTCCCTTTCGTTTCTCTTCCGTTTCTCTCCTCATATATATATTAAACAACAGCAGCAGCAGCCAAATCTCATCATCCTCTCCTCTTTAAATCTCCCAATTCAATTCAATCAAATCCAGTTTCAATGAATTCTATTATTTTTATTTTTGGGTTTTGTTTTTTGTTCCTTTTCTTGTTTATTAGTTTCTGATTTGATACAATTTCTTGATTGAATTATTGAATCGACTTGGGTTTTGGATCCCTTTTTTATTTGTATTCTCGTAGAAAAAAATATGAGGGGCAGAGATGGAAGGATTGATGATGATAAATCTATGAGAGTATAAAAACAATTATAAGGATTTTATAATTGAATTCAATAAAATAAGTTACATAATAATAATAATAATAATAATTCAGGATGCCAGGATTAACACAGAGAAATGATCAATTTAGTAATGCAACATCATCCGGAGGCTCTTACTCAATTTCTGCTAATTCGTTCTGGTCTAAACACCGTGATGATGTTAGCTTCAATCAGCTCCAGAAGGTACTGGGCTGTTTTATTTCCCCTCTTAATTTGATTGATGGATTAGAGTGTCTGTTTTTGTATCTGGGATTGAATTAGATCACTGTTATACTCAATTTTGATTTTTAATTGTGTTCTTGATTGGATCCTGATGTACAAATTATTCAGTGAGCTTGTTTTATTAGTTTTTGATGTGGGATTTTTGTTTTTCTCTTTTTTATTATCTGGGTTTTCAGTTTTTTATTGACTAGATCCGTTTTTAGCTCCTTGTATATAAATTCACTTCTGGAGTTCTGTGTTTTTATTTTCAAAAGAGAGATCGAAGTTTTATGTCAGTTACAATTGTTTATACTAGTGAGAATTGATAAGAGTCTAGGCAATGGAAATGGTGTTTCTAAAATAAAGATTGGCATTTTGTTACATGTAATCAGCAAGTTTTTTTTTAATATATAATTTTAAGTTTGTGTTTGGAGTATACAAGGTTTTGTTTATTTATTGTCTTTCAGTTTTTAGCCAACTCTTGTTGCAAGTTGTGATTAGTCATTGAAGAATTTTTATGTACTTGTGACAGTTCTGGAGTGAGCTGCCACCACAAGCTCGACAGAAGCTACTGAGGATAGACAAGCAAGCCCTGTTTGAGCAAGCTCGTAAGAACATGTACTGTTCTAGATGCAATGGGCTATTGCTTGAAGGTTTTATGCAGATTGTCATGTATGGTAAGTCTTTGCAGCAGGAAGGAGGTGCTGGGCACCTTCGTTGCGATATACTGGAAGCCTCAAAAAATCTAAATGATTGTGGATCACATGTAACAAATGGGTGCCAAGATGAAATTCAAGATCCATCTGTCTATCCTTGGGGTGGTCTAACAACCACGCGTGATGGATCGTTAACGCTTTTGAAGTGCTACTTGTTTTCAAAGTCTCTGAAGGGACTCCAAAATGTGAGTGCTAAAAAAATTTATTGTGCAATTCCATTGTCCCTTTCTAGTTTAGTAGCTGAACTCTTGCTTTTAAATCAGGTATTTGACAGTGCACGTGCAAGGGAGCGGGAAAGGGAATTGCTCTATCCTGATGCCTGTGGTGGGGGAGGTCGGGGTTGGATTAGCCAAGGAATGGCAAGTTATGGTAGAGGACATGGAACAAGAGAGACGTGTGCACTGCATACTGCCAGGCTTTCTTGTGACACATTAATGGATTTCTGGTCAGCACTTGGAGAAGAAACCCGGCAGTCTCTTTTAAGGATGAAGGAAGAGGATTTCATAGAGAGGCTCATGTGCAGGTGTGTTTGCCAATAGCTTATTCTTTATATACAACATTGATTTTGAAATCAGTGGAAAACTATGAGAACTGAAAGGTAGTTGGCCACTCTGCTTTTTTGGGGGTTGGAGCTTTAGATAACATTGAGACCAGAGGTGACCATACCATATTGGTGAAACTGCCAAAGACAGAACAAAAGTTATTTGAAATCATGAAAAAAAAACTCTGACTAGTCCGGCTTCTGAACAGTCTAGAAACTCCCAAGAGTGTGCTGTGCTTTGTAAGAATCACTGATGTCTTCTAGTTTATAAGTATTGTAAAATCAGAGCTTATATCTTCCCACCTTAACAGGCTTTCTAATGGAATCACAAACAAAAATATGTGGATGGCAATGCAGTTAGGAAGTGATCATTTACCTGCTTTGGATCGAACCAAATGGAGGGGAGTCATCTGCCATGACTGAAAGTTTTTCTCTTCAAGATATTGTACGTTCTGTTTGATGAAAAAGATGTGGTTAAATCTAAGGAAGTGATGAGTTTTACTGGACTAATAAATTATTCAAAGCTTCTTCATAGGGAACTCAAAATGTCTGTTGAAAAGCGGTCCATTTTCTGAGTTCATCTCAACTGACTATGCTCTCTTTTAGATAGTTTCTGTAGACTTTGTTGCTTTGGGGGCTTTGTAGCTAAGGGCTGAGTTTATTATTCGAATAACTATGAGAGCCTTGCAGATTCAAAGTGTAGTGGCTTGTAGATATTTTGATTACTAGTTCAAAACCGTGGATTTACTGTGAGTGGAACTTAATAGCTGTTGAATATGGCATCAAATAATAAGAGTTTTAGTGATGAATTCATCACATAAGACTTTGGCTGCTCTTATCTCAGCATTAAAGCATTAAAGAAGTATAATTCTACAAGGCTGGATGATTAGGAAATATACAGCGCCCTAAGGGTACTAAAGGGGACAATTAACTCTACATATTTATCAAAGAAAATGGCATAGCGGGTGTGGGAATGGACTAAAGAGTAGTCCGCCCTTCTTTTATCTGAAATAGGCTAAAAACTAAACTTAATACTCATTGTTGTGGTTAATTGGATTGTTTTATCACCTGGACTTCATTGATGAGGAAGTCCCTTTCTAACTTCCAAAGAACGATATGTTTGCATGCTTTCAGTTGAATATGACATGGCACATGTTGGCCTCGTCATGCTTGTAGACTCTTTCTCATATGTTTTTCCTTAGACAAAGCAACTGTAATGCATCCACATGAGTTCAATAGTAGCCTATGTTGATGTCCTAAGAGTTAGAGGTCTTTGGTTCTAATCCATCAAACTTCACCAATGCCCATGGTTTGTGAGGAATTGTTCAAAAATTTTGCTTCAATTGGCATCACTTGTTTAAGATATCTCTTGAAGAATCCATTTTGTTCAACAAAAAATATAAGCTTGAAGTGAAATTTTTGTTTTTGATTTTTTTAGTGTCCTTCGTTGATTTTTTCTTCTTTTATTTCTCTACAACCTTTTGGTTTACTTGATGGTTTGTGCACTTATATGCTGAAATGTTGATTATGTTATCATTATAATTGTTTGAATTAACTAGACTCTAAAACTTTAGTTTTCTCTTCAACTGGCATGGATCTATCTTATCGTTTTCCTTCTTAATATTTGCTTATTTTTAGTTGTGACTATTTCTTGTATATCTAGCTATAGCCTCTTTCTCCTTACCCATGAGCTTGTACTTCCATTCTGCACGTTTTCGTGTTAGGTTCTTGTGTTGATTTGTTCTGTTTCTCTAAACAAATGTCTCCATCCCAAAGGTTTGACAGCAAGAGATTTTGTAGAGATTGTAGAAGGAATGTTATTCGTGAATTTAAGGAGCTAAAGGAGCTGAAACGCATGCGACGAGAACCTCGCTGCACTAGTTGGTTTTGTGTTGCAGATACTGCCTTTCAATATGAGGTATATTTTCTTCTTCTCTGCGATTTTGTGGTTCTAAAGATATAAGATTCAAAAGAAACAATTTGCAGAACAAATTGTGAAAACTCACCATGGATGTGACTAGTATGACCAATTATCTTAGCTATTTTCTCAGGTGTCTGATGATTCTGTCCAAGCTGATTGGAACCAGACTTTTTCGGACAATGTTGGATCATACCATCACTTTGAATGGGCAGTTGGCACAGGAGAAGGAAAATCTGACATTCTAGAATTTGAAAATGTTGGCATGAATGGAAGTGTTCAAGTCACTGGTCTAGATCTTGGTGGTTTGACTGCATGTTTTATTACCCTTAGGGCTTGGAAAGTTGATGGCCGCTGCACTGAGCTTTCTGTAAAAGCTCATGCACTAAAGGGTCAACGATGTGTGCACTGCAGGCTTGTAGTAGGTGATGGTTTTGTTACAATTACTAGAGGGGAAAGTATCAGTAGTTTTTTTGAGCATGCTGAAGAGGCCGAGGAAGAAGAGGTGGCCCACTTTTTCCCTCAGGATCTTTATAATTGCAATAAATTTCTTAAAATATCCTTAGGGTTTATAATTAAATTCCTTTTATTTTTCTTGTACACTTATAGGATGATGATTCCATGGATAAGGACGGAAACGAATTTGATGGAGAATGCTCCCGGCCCCAAAAGCATGCGAAGAGCCCTGAACTTGCTCGAGAGTTTCTTCTAGATGCTGCAACAGTTATTTTTAAGGAAAAGGCATGTTTACAGACTTGAAACATGCTTGCTGTCCTTTTTCATATTAATTTAGAAAACAATAATTTGTTTGGAACTGTCATTTTCCATGTGATACCTATATGTCTCAATGTGCATGTAATCATCATTGCATGGGGGTGAATGTGCGGTAGGTTGTACATGGGGAAGGGGTGTGTTAAGAATGTGTTGGGAAGGAATATTTCTATATATATAAGAAAGGTGGCGGGACAGGGTTTTATCACTGGCTCACTAGATTTTAATTCAATCTGCAATAACCAAAATAGCAATGAATTGGGATTGAACCTGGACCTTGTAGAATTGCTCATTATGTTATAAATGATGAAACTAGAGTAAATTCTAAATGAATACGAGGGCTGTAAATACAGTAGAACCAAGGGGTAGGTTGAGATAATTTTTCAAGTTGATAAACAAAAACATTTAAAAAGTTGAAATTTCTCAGCAGATTTGTAGAACAGATGATCCTACTAGGGGCACCACATCTCTCTTTATAGCGACAGAGAAGGCCTAGGGAAATTTCTGAGGTCTCTAGCGTGGTTAAATGTCTCCTTATAACTTCACTAAAATTGTGGTTAACCACCTCTAGGAAGCCCTGTTGGGACATCTAATGGAGCAAATCAAGGAATCCAAATAGTGCATGGTGATAACAATGAATTCTGTTTAAACATAGCATTTTTTTTCTAAGTTAACCTTTATGGTTACATATGTTACAGGACCATTTGGTGCTGCCCAAGAGTGCCTTATATTTTCTTTCTCAAAATTCAGTTATTTATTAGCTGGTATTTAAAAAGAGATTTTTCAGGATTACCTTTGTCAACTGGTCATAAACCATGATTGTCTGGCCACCTAAAAAAATGAAATTTACTGGCTGTTGGAGAAAACCAATAACTGAATGCACATTCCCATGTTCCTGTCAGAACATGGGAGGATGAACTAGCAACTTGTAGATTCTGTTTCTATGAGCACATGAAGTAATTGAGTGTCTGCATTTCAGTTTCAAATATTCTAAGACTCAATTTGTTGTTTCAGGTTGAAAAGGCTTTCAGAGAAGGAACTGCTCGCCAAAATGCACACAGCATCTTTGTTTGTCTTGCACTAAAACTACTGGAAGATCGGGTCCATGTTGCATGCAAAGAAATCATTACATTGGAAAAGCAGGTCTTAATACTTATGATTTTGATTAAGATTTCATTCGAGTATCAAAATTAGGACTGCTCATCTTTTTTCATGAGATGCATCTCTGATAATACAATTTTTCACTGCAGATGAAGCTTCTTGAAGAAGAGGAAAAGGAAAAGCGTGAAGAAGAAGAGCGCAAGGAGAGAAGAAGAACAAAAGAAAGAGAGAAAAAGCTTCGAAAGAAGGAGAGGTTAAAAGGGAAAGAAAGGGATAAAGAGAAGAAATGTCCTGAATCAAATGATATTACCATGCTTCCTGATATCTTAAAGGATGGATCATCACCAAGTGTTGATGAAGAACTGAACACCATCTGCTGTAGGGATTCACTAAGTGAAACAGGCAATATTTCTCTGTCCAGGCCTGGATCTCCTGACATTCAAGATGAACAGTTTTCATATGGATTTGAGACCTGTATAATGGAAAAAGATTCATATGATAGTCCTGATGGGAAGGTTGCAAATTTGAAAGAAGGGACTGGCTCTTTTTCAACTGAACAAGCAAAATATTCTCGCCGAAGATTGAAATTGCGGAAAGAAGTTCAACTTGATTCTTTTTTGAAGTGGCCTGATAGACGCCGATTTGCAGTTATTTCAGAAAGTGGGGCGGTGGTTAATAGATCAGAGTTAAGACATCTCAGTGATGATTGTGACACTCCTTCTAGGCCTGTTAATGGATTGTATAGGCAGTCAAGGATCAATGGTCCAAAGTCCAATGGTCGAAATTGTGGCCTCAAGTTTAGTGAAAACTTTCATTGTCCCCACAACAGGATGAATGATAGATATGACTTCCATTCTTGCAGCTGCCACCAGAACATTGAATGCAGGGTAAAGGTTGAACCACATGTTTCATCATTAAGAGTGGACCGAGAGAGCAAATCTGTTGGCAAGTCAGAAACAGTGATGGATATGTCCAAGCAGTTCTATCGTGGTAACAAATATAGTCCAGTAGATCACATCCGTGAAGGTTGTGGAAGAATCAAAAGCAAATCCAACATGGGAAACAATCCTAAGAAAGTTTGGGAGCCTGTAGAATCACGAAAGAAGTATTCTTGGAGCAGCTCAGACTCTGATGTCATCATGAGCTCATCTACTAAGGTTGAAGCTGTGGATCTGGATAGTAAACTCTTCAAGTCATCTGGTGAGACATGTTCCAGTGAAGTTACTGGAAATTCCATTGAAATTGATCTTGATGAGAATAACATGAACGAATCAAGGGACTGTAGCCTTGAAACTGTTGAAGACTGCCAGGGTGGATACCATGAGGAAGTGAATGGTTGCTACTCAACAGAAACTGCTTATGAGGAAATCATTTCATGTCCTGAAAAAAATTTCGCATCGTCTGAGACTTCTGATCCTAGCATTGGAAGCACTTTGAGTTCTGATAACTGTTCATCTTGCCTTAGTGAGGGAGATAGCAATACAGTTTCTTCAAACAATGGACATCTCGAATCGTCTTCCACTTCAGATTCAGAAGATGCCTGTCAACAATCAGAAGGAAGAGAAACTTCAACATGCAGTGGAAATGCTTTCTCCAATTGTAATGAAGTGGGGCTGGACAAGAGACTGAGTACAAATGGAGCTGAGGTGTTTGGAAGCAGGGAACCTTTTGTGCTTCAACCAGATGGTCGAAGAATGAACATTTTGGGAAATCTGCCGACAACTACTGTCCAAGATCCTGAAAATGGAATACCTGCTGTCAGTATGGGTTTGCAACATCAAGTTGTGTTTCCACCTTTGCATAACCATAACTTACAGTTTCCAATGTTTCAAGCTCCTTCAACAATGGGCTATTACCATCAAACTCCAGTCTCTTGGCCGGCAGCTCCAGCAAATGGATTAATGCCCTTCCCCCATCCTAACCATTATCTATATGCTGGTCCTCTTGGCTATGAGTTAAATGGAAACTCCCGCATTTGTATGCAATATGGTTCAGTGCCGCATTTGGCAACCCCTGTGTTTAATTCTGGTCCAGTTCCGGTGTATCAGCAGGGAGAATACTTGAACTCAGAGGTTCGAACAGAAACACGAATGATGCAGGAAAATTTAACTGAAGCTAATAAGGAGAGGATGGTTCCAGCCAGATCACATTCAAACGAAGCACCACCAAGTGGAGAAGGTGGGAAAATTGATAATTCTGCCAAATTGCACAACAGTAATACTGGATTTTCCTTGTTCCATTTTGGTGGACCTGTCGCTCTCTCAACAGGATGTAAGTCAGATCCTGTACCTTCAAAAGATGGAATTGCTGGAGATTTATCTTCAAAAGTCTCGGCAGATGAAAATGATCCAGCGTGCAATAAGGAGACTGCTATGGAAGAATACAACTTGTTTGCAGCAAGTAATGGCATAAGGTTTTCATTCTTCTAATATATTCTTAAGAAGTTGTGAGGTGGTTGTTTGGTACCCTATCTTCTTATTTCGTATTGGAAGTTTGATCACCGTGTAAGCCAGTAGACAATAATCTTCCTCCGAGAAATTCCAATTTTAGCAATAGTTCTCTCAGTTGAGTGATATCCATTTTGGCTCTTTTTTATTTCCTTTTTATTTTTTTTTATGTAGAGAGAAAAAGTTGGGAGAGTGGTATAATGTTTGAGGTTTCTGCACGAGGTCAGCTTTTTTTTTTAAAAAAAAAAAACCGAAGCATCCCCCCTCCTTCCTCCTAAGCATGTCAGAACTGAAATCATTTGATTTTTTTTCGACTCTTGTTTTACTGTTGAGATTTGGCTATGTTGATAGCTAAAATTGGTTGAATGTATATGAAGGCCGAGCATTGCTTTCTTTTCTCGACTTCACATGATCAAATTAATTAGTGCGCAATATGGAAGCCATTTGCCCGCTGAAATACTTGAAGTTGTTAGTTGTATCATATCTTGGCGGGTTGAGGCCAACATAATTTTCCGGCTAGCAAACCTTGACGCCGGTGTCATTCCACTTATTTAAACAGCCGGCTTTTTATAAAATTTTAATCTTAAAGTAATTTTTTAGTGTCTTTGAATATTTTGATGTGTTGATGTTAAAAATAAATTTAAAAAATAAATAAAAAAATATATATTATTTTAATGTATTTTTATAAAAAAAAACATTATGAAAAACAATTTCTACTATACTCTCAAATAGACCCTTCAAGGACAGTCAATAATAGCAGAATTGTGCATATCCAATACGGACAATCCCAAAAGCTGGGTATTAGGGGGGTTCAGAAAACTTATATGAAAGAATTAACTACTAGATAGATGTTCAGGCTACGCCGCGGGCTGAGGTAAATTTTTTCTAGCATAAAAGAGGATGCTCAGATGATAGCATTTTTAAAAGAGTAAGAAAAATCTAAGACCCAGGTTATTGATTCAAATGAATTCAATAAGCTCGGTTTATTTAAAAATGTGACTATAAAAAAAAATCCAAATCCAATGACATTAATAATAAGAAAACAAAAACAATGTAAAAAAAAATGAATGTTTGTCAATATTATAAAAAAAATACCCTCTAAATATTCTGAAAATATCTCAACAATATTATTTGAAAAAAAATCAAAAATTAAATGAGAATATGATAACTTTATAAAAAAAATAATGAAAAAAATATGAAGCTCAATTATCAGCAAATCAAATGTTGAAGGATAAACATAAGCTTTTTTCTATAAAAAAAAAATCCTGACTTAAGTCGACATGCTAAATTTGGGTTCGATCATGAGATTGAGATAATTTTGTAGTAAAGAAAAGCAAACTAAATAATAAAAGACAAAACTTAAAAAAAAATCAATTAAAAAAGATGTTGAAAAAAAAAGCCAAGATCAATCTAAGTTAATTCAACTAACACGTAACCAAGAGATGATATCAAAATAACTTTTTTTTGGATTCGAGGAAACCTCACCCTCCTGGAAAGCGCACTTTGTGGGCCCAGGTGAGGTAGTAAAACCCCGGCTGTCCCAGGCTCTTATAAGAGGTGCACGCCCTGACTCGAACTCGAGACCTGCTGTGCAAATCTCAAACCCTTTGCCATCACGCTACACCCCTTGGGGACATATCAAAATAACTCTAAGGAAGGAAATCAGAAAAGATCATGAGGCACAAGATTCAATAACCTAATGTCAAATGATAAAATTAAAAAAAAATCAATTTAAAAATACAAAATAAAAATATCAAATTCAAATTGAACTAATTTTCAAAACCTGTGACTAAAGTCATAAGATCGGGATTACCCTATAGAAGGCAAACAAGAAAAATCACTCAGCAAAATTCATAATCATTCAAATATCAAGGGATGAAATTAAAAAAAAAAATCAATCAAGAAATGGATAAAAAAACAAAAAAAATTGCAATAAAAAAAATAGAGATCAAATCTAGTATAAAAATTAAATGAAATAAAATAATAAGAGATAAAATTAAAAAAATAAGATAAATCAAGAAAAGGATAAAATAAATAGCAATCAAAAGAATGATAACTAAATTGGATACAAAAATTAAATAAAATCAAATGCTTAATAATAAAATTGAAAAACAAAATCAACTTTAAAAAGCATTAAAAGTAAAACAAATATCAATCAAAAGAATAAGAATCAAAATTGATACAAATACAAATTGACATAACACATTTTATTTTTGAAAAAGCAAGTGCAAAACTTGAGGCGCGAAGAGAGAAAAGAGGGAGGAGAAAAAAATACTCTGTCAAGGCTACACTGCTAGTCTTTCGCCAACAAGCGTCCCATAACCTGTAAGAGCTTAGTGAGCTGCTCCCAATGCCGCTGCGGAAGTCGGCATTCCTAAAGTATGTATGTGTTGCACACACTAGCTACTTTTAATTTATAAATAATATTTTATATTTATTAAAAATATTAAATTGTCTGTTAATCAACTTGATTATAACAAAAAACAATTAGGATGAAATACATAAACACCTCTGGACAATAGTGTAAATTGTTTTGCTTACAAAGGTAATCTAGTAATTTCATTGTATTTTAAAAAGTGAAAATTAAAAAATAAACCCTACTTGGTAATTTTATTTTTTTTTGTTTTTAAAAGTAATTTATTCATTACACGGTGCTAAAAAAATATTAAAAAACCAAGTTGTTCTAAATTTTTTTAATAATTATCAATGAACCTTATAAAATAATTGTATTACCTCCTTAGCCAATTCAATAATTTTATCTTAAAAAGGAAAAATAGTTATCACAGAGTTGAATGTACGCGAAGAACAAGCACTCTTAATTATTTTTTTTTAATTTAATTTAATAAGCTACAAGGTTTCCGTACAAAACTCAAACGTATGAATACGACCTTGGAAAATATTAGAAAAAGTTCTCCCAGGACCAAGGCAAAATGCTAAAAATTATCAATCAGTGCAGTTTTTGAATTTTAAAATGATGAGGGTTTGTTATTGGTAGCTTTTTTTTTTTTTTTTTTTCTCTCCTCTCTGAAAAGATATATATTCATCTTTTTTGTTTTTAATGTTTCAATTTAATCTTTATTTTTTTTATTTTTATTTGTTATATATTATTTTTTTTTCAATTTAGTTCATAATCTTTTGATTTTTGATTTTGTTTTTCTTTGGCTCTTTTGTTAAAGTTTCATTAATTTTCAATTTCATCTTTTAATCAAAGTTTATGGTGTATTATTTATTTTCAACTTGGTCCTTATTGTTTTGATTGTTTTTTTTTAAATTTATTTTTCTTTTCAATTTAACTTTCTAATTGAAAAAATTTTGTTGCCATTCATTTATTTTTTTTATTTTGATTTTTACCCTTATTGTTTTAATTATATATTTTTTATATCCTTTTATGTAATTGATTTTTATTCCCTATTTCATCTATTAGATTTGTGAGTGATTAAACTTCATGATTTTTTAGCTCATTTTCTTTTAAGGTTTCATCGTTCAACATTATTTTTTTTAAAAAATTGGCTTTATTGTTTTTCTCAATTTATTTTCTATTAAGTTATCCCGATGTCATGACTTGTGCAACAAATTTTATAGGTTAACCTGGATTGACTTACTTCTTATTACCCAAATTACATGTAGGGACAAAACTAATAAATTTTAGTTAGGGTTGCTATCATAAAAAATATAAGGTTAGTAAATATTTTATTTTTGGAAGGATTGAATGCATAATTATGAAAATTTTAAAAATTTAAAGACAAAAATTAAGATATTTTAAAACTTTAGGGATGCCAAGCTCCCCCCAAAGCATAACATAGGTCCATCCTTGATTACATGTTTATAGTGCTAACTCGAGTATTTTTTTATTTAATTTTATACTTTCAATATTATTTTTCAAGTTATCGAGATCTTTACTTTATTGAAATTTTATTTGTTTATTATTTTTGTTTGTTTCTTTATCATCTAAATAAATTGGGGTCAACTTATTAAACCCGGTCAGCCTTGTACCTAAATTGTTTTTTTTATTATTATTTCTTTTAAATGTCTTTGTCACTTAGACTATCACTATCTTTTTCTTGTTTTTTTTTAATTTTAATTTCGGTTCTATTTTAATTAATACCTTTTTTGTAATTATTTTTTTAATAACTTTTAAACTTATGTTTATATCACCTAGACTATCACTACCTTTTTCCTTTTTCTTACTTTAGCTTTTTGTTTTAATTTTTTATGTATTTAATTTTTGAAGATTTATACATTTTTTTATGTTTAATATAGATGAGCTTTTTTTTTAAATAAAAATATTTAATTTAGTATATACAATCTTCCATCACATTTTTTTTCGTTTATTCGGTTTAATTAATTTTATACATGTATTAATTTTTATTATTTTATTAAAAATTTTGATTTTAATAAATAAATTTATTAAACACAATTAAATATGAGTTCAATATTACAAAATCAAATATCTTATTATTCTATATTTGTCTCTTGATTTTTTCATCTTTATTTTTAGTCCTAATTAATAACTTTTTTATTTATTTATTGACTTAAATAGTTTTTAATTTATTTAATTAAATACATAAAATTTTAATTTAGACTTAAATAATTTTTAATGTAAAAAAAACACGTCAAAGAAGCAGGCATCCTCAAAAAAAAAAATATTGGAAAAAAAAAATTCGACTTGCAAATATAGTGCGGGTTAAAAAGCTATTGAAGAGATCTTCAAAAACACAGGATTCCAGGACTATCAAGTGAAGACACCCATAGTCTTTGGAAACCAAATACCATCAGAAGCGAAAAAAGACAACTCTATTCCAAGTAGAAAAAAAAAATGTTCCAAAAATCTGATCTCAGTTTCTTGCATCAGATAACCGTAAGACAGTAAGATAGAATCCTGGCTCGTCCACATATTCAACCATTTCAAAAGAATGGTTAGCTGCAGCCTTCTGCAAAGTCATTTTATCAGGCAAATCTGAAGTTACAACATCTTGATATTGTTTCTTTTGCTGCTCTAAAACTTCCCTTCCCTGGGGATGGCTAATAACCAATCTTGCACCTATAAAATCAGTGGTTGGAAGTCAGAACAGAAGGGGATTTTAAATCTCTGGTTTGTGTTGTTTTTAAACAAACAAGCAATTATGTCTTCAAAAAACACTATCTCATTGAAAAAGATAGAATGAAACCCTTTTGATTTCTGAGTAAAGGAACTGAAATAGAAATCACAACTTCAAGTCATAAGTTACCGAGGAAAATAAAAAATTTCTTAAGAGAGTTCAGCTTGGGTCCAACATTCAGTCAACTCAAAATTGGTATGGATGAAAAGACAAATTATATAGCCTTTATAATTTACCTGGTGAGCAACGTTTAGCAAGTGACCCAAGAACCTCATCCAGTTTAACGGGTAAAGCTGGCAGAAAGTAAAGGAACACAACATCCAAAGGTGCCCACTTTTCTGAAACATGAATCAGTTCTCCTTGCCAACATTTAACCTTGTCGTACTTTTCTTTAACACAAGCTAACAGAAAAAGTGAGTCATGGACAATAAGCAAAAGGCTGCAGGGTGATGTATCAACCAGCCTATCCACAAATCCTTCTGAACCAAGTGAAACTAACACCCTTGAAGTCTCCTCAATCCTTCCAGCAGAAATAATCCGGCCAATATTTTGGTCATGTTCTTTAGAATTTGACTCCTCTGAGTCAAGAAATGACCAGTCCTTTTCAATAAAATCTTCAAAGTTGATTACAGATACAGGTCCCTCATCTGAAGGGACTGCAGCAGCAATTAATGGTTGATGACTGTGAAAGGAAAATTTTGAATTGGGTTGAAATGAATGGGGAAGAGACGAGTTCTGGCCAGCACAAAGATTGCCCCTGGATTTTGAAATATATAGAGGATGTAATTGACGCCAGAGTGAGAACTGGGGGAAAGGAAGTTGAAGGACAGGAGAGGAAGGTAATAAGATAGAATTCATCGAAGAGATCTATTAAACTCCTTGATGGAAATAATTCTAGAATAAGGTGAACAATCCAGTGGTCTGACGATAGTTGAAACTTGAAAACGTTAAATGAAGCAATTTCACAACTGAACTCTCAAGTAACCTTTAACCTAGTATCTTTCCATGTCCATCTATGCATGTACGTTATCCATGTTGAACTCTATGCGCTGTCAAAAGAAAGCACCTATATCAACACTTGCCGCAAGAGAACACGATCAAAGGCAGGTCAAGTGATAAATTCCTACCCCTTTCAGATAATTTTACTACAACTCAACAAACCAATGTCAATTAAAGTTTTATACCCCATCATTGAAATAAAAAAGATCGAAACTATAGTCTCATATACTAACTCCAGTGTTTCAATGCAGTAAAAATTCAAAACCCTCGCATGCGAGGTTCACACAGTACAATTTCCAACAGGGTACAGAACTAACACTAGAACCTAAAACCCAATGCAGTGCAAAAAAATCCATGTTCCCAAAATTTTACAGCAAGAATTAATTCTACAACAACAACATAAATTAGGAATCTTTATTGGTATGTTTAAAAAAAATTATATGCTGTCAGATATTTACTACCGGGGACTCTGATTTTCCATTACTACGTTAAGATTTCCGATTTTCAACAAAACCCCATTACAATACCAACTAAAAGACTCACAAATTCGTGATTCTTTTTGGCATTTCATCAACGTCTAAGCAAACAAATAGGAAGTTAAACTTTAGAGTGAAATGAGAAGAGACATTAAACAGCTATAGCTAGAGAAGTCACCTAACCCTACCAATTTAAAGAAGATTTGGTGATTATTTAGAGCATTTTTCATGTCACTTAAGCAAGAGAATAAAAATAAAGAAGAGTGATAGAATTGAAGCCAACCTCTCGTCTGGGACATAATCATGATAAACTGGACAGACCTCTGCGGTTTCGCCGCTGAGGACTCATACAATGATATTAAAACGTTAGGGCCTGGGGTTCATTGTTTTGGGCCTGGCCCATTTAGTTTCGTTGTCTCAATCTTTGAAGGTAGGTGCAAGTCGTTCTTACCTTGAACGAGAACTCGATGTCTCTCGTTTCCTTGTTAGATGACATGTCAGCGGAACACCATGTATTCTCACTTGTATTATACAGTAATAAACGAGGCCTGAAACCCATGCTTTCTTTGAGCTGGAGCAAAAGTCAATTATTGTATAAAAAAAAAAGTGTGTTGTTATATTTTTTTAATGTGATAAAATATTTGAAATGATAATAAAAATCTTGATTAGTATATTAGATCAAATCAATCAATCACTATATATATTAATAAATATAAAAAATATATGCATTTCTTATTTGATCTCGTAAGCCAAAAGTAAACTAGTCATCTCGTTCAAATAAAAATCTTGTTTAAAATAAATTTCATATAGTTGTCTTTTTAATCTCCACTCTGCCCTAACTTAAATGTGAAACAACATATTTTTAAAGGATTAAATTCTTTTTAAAAAAATATGGAGTGAAATGTAAAGAAGGCGAAACATTGTACTCACTAGAGTTAACCCCTGAAATTTACAACTCGGGTAATGGACATGACTATGATAAGTTAACTCGGTCGAATAATTTGTGTCTTTCTTTTTTCTTCCCTTATTCTCTTCTTGGTTGGGTCTTGATGGGGTTGTAATTGACTTCAGGTTGGATTAAATCTGGAATCAAATTGAAGAGTTGTAAAAGAATTAGAGATAAAATTTAAGAAATAAATAAATGTTGAAGGATAAAACTTAAAAACATGAGCATAAAGAAAGAAAAAAAACAAGCAAACCCGAATTAATCTCTTAAACCTGGTTAATTTTCCAAACTTGCAACTCATAAAATTTTAGACCCGAGTTCAACCAAGAAGTTCAATTTTCAACTAATTTAATGTCAAATGATGAAATAAAAAAAATAAATCTAAAAAATTTGTCAAAGTAAAACAAACAACAATAAAAAAAACTAAGAAAGACATTTGACATAAAAATAAAATGAAATTAAATGTTGAGAGATGAAGATGAAATTATATATATATATATATATATATATATATAATCAATTAAGAGAATGACTCGAAACAAAATAAACAATAATTAAAAGAACAAAGATTAAATTTGATAGAAAAAAAAAACTAGAGGATGAAATCGTAAAAAAAAAAATCAAATTCTAAAAACTATCTTAAATAAAACAAATAGCAATCAAAATAATAAAGATCAAATCTTAAGGATGAAAAGATTGGAGGATGAAATTGAAAACAAATTCCAGTTTTATAAATTATCTCAAATAAAATAAATAGTAATAAAAAAACATGAACCAAATACGAAAGAAAAACACATTAAAGGACTACTTTGAAAAATTAGATGTAAAGGTACAAAAATCAAGGAGCAAATAGGAAAGATGAAAAAAACAAAAGAAAATATCGTTAGTGTTAAACCAGAGGTCGTAGATTAACACGCCACTTAGGAAAAGAGAAGAGGCACCGCTAACACGATTCCAACCACATTAGTGGATGCCATATTTGGCCTCCATAATGCATTGAACATGATGCTTGAGAATGGCAAAGCGATGAGGTGTTAGCATGTTGAATTCACGCGTCAACAACTTTTTATTTTTAATTATATTTGATATTTATTAAAATATCAAATTTTCCCTCAGTTAACATAATAATAACAAAAAAAAAAGAATGAAAATAAAAAAAGCGCATGCACACTAGTTAAAGAATTTTTAATTTTAATAGAAATTTAGTTATTTTACAATACTTTAAAAAATAAAAAGTAAAAAAAGACCCTATATGGGTAATATAGACATCCTATTGTGCTTGAAAAGTTGAAAAAGACTGATTTTCCGTTATCATTCTAAAAATGAAAAATGTAACTTGCAAAAAGACTACACTACCCCTAATAGCTAATTAATTAATTATTTTTGGAAGGGTAAAATTATAATTATACTATTATGATAAATAGTGATATTTATCTTGGACAATTAATTTACCTTGTGTTTTTAGCTTATTTTTAATTAGTAGTGAAAACTAATAATTTCTTTTTTTTTTTTATTATCGTCAAATATAGTTATTTAATTATTTTAAGATTAAGGAAGATTTTTTTAGATTTGGAACCAATTAAGGTATATTAAAATTCGCATAGATTATTGAAAGAAGAAGAAGAAGAAGAAGTGATGTTTTTTTAGTGCTTTCTGATGGTTTTGATGTAATAAAATTAAAAAAAATCTGAAAAAAATATAGTTTATTATATTTTTAAACAAAAAATATTTTTAAAAAGCATTACGTATTATATTACCAAACAACCACGAAGTCACCACTATTAGTTAACGATAAAAACTTTAAGAAAACTTGAAAGGGAGTAGTAATCCATAATTTACATTGATTTAGAAAAATAATAATTAAACAAAATTTTTTAAAAAAATAGTTACAAACTTTTAATCAGTAATTTTAAATAATGTCAAACTTACGAGTAATTGATGTAACTAAAAGTGTTACTCCATAGACCTTTCATGCTTTTTATATGTGGTGTGCTGTACCTAAGCATGAATTTAATCACACTAATGACTTAGATTTGTTTTTTTGTTCATTTCACATGTGATTTCACTTAGCAAATCATTCACAAAATTATTTATATTTCCTTTTTAAAGATTCAAATCTTAAATAATAATATAAAAACTAACTTGCTGACCAAACTAAACCACTAAATTAATATGTTATTTGTATTGTTTTAGGTAAGACTAGTTAGATGCTCGCACAAGGCTGCTTTGCAAATTTTTTTAATAATATTATTAAATTCAGGCTAATTTAGAGAGTTAACTTTGAGAGTCGTCAACCCCACTTTTAGTCTAGGTCAAATTACAAATAAAACTGATGGAAGTTAAACCAGTATAATCTTGTTAACCTACCGTCCATTTATAACTCAGTTGAACTAGTCAAAATCCGATTTAACTTTTCTAAAAAATCAAAACAACATCATTATAGTATTTTTTATAAAAAAATAATATTAAAATGATATTATTTTATGTTGATTTAGGTTTTTCCACCCAATCCATGACTTAAAAATTAGGCTCGACCAAATTTAATAACATGTTATTTGAAACCTTTTTTTATTTATATTTATTATAATAAAAATTGGAAGTTTAATCAGTTAATGAAATTATCCAAATATAAAAAATAAAATGTGAAAGAGAAAAAAATGATATAAAGATAGAAAATAATAATAAAAAGAAGAAAAATAAAATAAAAAAACTCTTTAAAAGCATCCCTAATAACATCACATAATTTGAAATTGAACATAAAATGTTAAAGCAAGAGATATAATTTAGAGAATTGAGATTATGGTAAGATTAATCATTAAAATAATAAAATGGAGGCAATAAAACTAGAAAATCTCTACATTAATCATATGTTTTTAAACTGTTAAACACCATTTGAACTTTATATATTATGTTATTTCATAGACTTGAACCTTAGCCTATATTATATGCTTTTATAAGCCATTTTTGATATAAAAAAACAATTTATTCATGTTAATAAGTAATATTCTCTAGAAAGGAAAGAAAAATCTTTTAAAAGCAAAATAATGACTTTTATGCTTGTTGAGTATTATTTTTATGAAATTAAATCATGGTTTTTTTCACTGATAAATGGGCAAGATAAACATAACATGAAGCCAAATAATCTCTTTTTGAAAGCTAAATCCTCATTTAAAGTTTACCATATTAGCCCTCCATTTCTCGGTTAATCTATATGAGCTATACAATAAAATAAAAAAAGGTCAGAATTTTAGGACAATCATTCCTTTTTCACAATAACAACTAACATCAATGCTAATAAAACATTCAAAATTACATTTTAATACTTGAATGACATGTTTTTGGATTTTTACCGAGAAATGAATTTTTTCATTTAGTTTTAAACTTATATCTCAACAATGTCATTTAAATGATTGGACCTCCATGAACATGATTGTTAAGATTTGTGGTTTGGTCCTAAAATAAAAAAAAAATATAAATTTCATAAAATATAAATGTTTCAAAATAAATATTCTCAATTGATTGAGTTTGCAAAGTTCATGGAAAAATCAATGATGACATTGCATGCTTCTCATAATTGCTACAAGAAAAGATGAACACATTTAAATCAATTAAGAGAAATCTATTTGATTTAGAATAAGAGGTTAAATATGACATGGGGAAGTTCGAGCAATTCATGAGATGATCATTTTTTTTTTATTGTTTGTCTTTCATTTTGACTTGTTTTTTCTAATGTTTAACAAAGTATGATAATTGCATTTAAAGTTCATCAATTTGATGACAATGTCATTTTTATTTCACTATAAAACTCATCAGTCCAATGGTAATTTTTTTTACCAAAATAAATTTTTTATTTCAAAAAAAGCTCATTAGTGTGATGAAAAATTTTCTTTTAAATGAAAAATCTTTAAGTAAAGTGACACGATCAAATAGTTGATGTCTTATCCCAAGTGTAGGAGTGTCAAAGTAATAAATAATCCGGCAAGACCGGGGTCGAATCACATGGAGGTGAACTATATAAATTATAAATAACAACAACAACAACAACAACAACGATGATGATGATGATGCTAATGGTGATGATGATGAGTTAAAGAGGAATTTGAGATTTAAGATTAATGTGAAGATTAAACATTGATAAAAACAAATGTCAAGGTTAGAGGATCCACTAATAGTATTGAAGATAAGTAAAGTATAAACTCTTTATAAATTATCAACATGATCATATTAATCATTTTATTTACGTAACACCATACTTATAAAATTTTATCAGGTATTCATGATTGTCAAACCAATTTGACCATTATTAATTATAAATTATTTTATTTACGAAAAGGATAAAAATGATGATAAAAATAATAATGATGAAAAACAAGTAAAAATGAAATAAATGAAGAATGAATTAAAATTTGGGTTAAGAGCAACATGATTGGAAGTTTTTGGGATTAATTAAGCTTTGAAATTAATCTAATTAATCCAATTAAGGGTTTAATTGGAACATTGATAGTTGTGAGACTTAATTGGCTTGAAATTATTTAATTCAATCAAGGTTTTAATTGGAGAATTGATAACTTTTGAGACTTAATTGAGCTTGGAATTAATTTAATTAATCCAATCAAGGGTTTAATTGGAGAATTATCAAAGTTTTGGACTTAATTGGCTTGGAACTAATTTAATTAATTTAATCAAGGGCTTAATTGAAGAAATATCAAAGTTTGGGGTTTAATTGGGGTCCAAATTGCAAAGATTAAAATCCAAGGACCCACTTGAAAATAGCGCAGAAATGTAAGGATCCAATTATATTTTAACTGGGTGTGATTGCAAAATTAGAAGAATCACAAGGACCAAGTTCGCGACTAAACGGGTCGTTGCACCTCTCGCCATTAAAGGCGGACGCTCGTCAGGGACATGGTGGGCGCTTTCTTCATTCAATGCGGTTCTGGGCATTTAGGGGAGGGGGCAGCCGTTACCACCACCGAGGCTCTATAAAGGCTGAGCAAAGGCGACCTCACCCGTAGAGAAAACAGAGCAAGACAGAGGGAAGAAACCCAACAAGACAGAGGGAAGAAACCTAGCAAAACAGAGAAAGAAAATACACACAAAAAACAAAGAAAACGCAAACAAAGAAACCCAGAAAAAACCAACTTAACATCACTGTCTCCTCAATTCCCCCTGCAAATCAGAAAAAGGAAGAACCCGAGCAGCAAGCCGTGACCTTCATCAACACCGGGAAACAAAATAAAACAGCCACCACACCATCGTCTTCGGCGCCGTCCTCCGCTGCACAAGTAAGTTTCCATTCTCTGCATTCAACAAAACTTTCAAATGCAGTCCCGTACCATAGAATCTCTCTGACCGGTTGCTAGTGCCATAATACTAGGTGGCGACTCCTTAAACAAGACATTTTCCATAAAAACAAGATGCCGGATTCCCCTCTATGATTTTTTAAGGCCGCCGCGATGTTGGGTGCGACAATGATGTTAACTTATGTTGACAACAAATCAAATTCTTCTCATAACAACAATGTCGGCCGAAGACTATGAGGGATCAAGTATTTGATGTACCAAGTGTTATACAACACAAATCTAGATTAACCATTTAACAAGTAAGGTATTAAGAGTTAAAAAGATAAAAATGATAAGACATGTTAATAGCAAACTTTCTTGGATATAAATATTAAAGTGCATGTTGAGTTTATATTATACATATCCTAACACCATTAGTGAAACCTTTTCACCTTGACATAATTAACGTAGCTAGACATTATGAAGAAGAAAAACATAAAAAAAAAATATAAGAACATAAACATGATATAAGTTAACTAAGTATAGTAAAGAAAGTGAAAAGCATGAACAAGAGATTAATGAAAACAAAATTTAAGCATTACAAAAATATAAAGAGAGAGAGTAAGAACATGATCTTGATCTGAAGAACCAAGATTCCTAAATGAATGATAAATGCTTCCTTTTATAAGCTAAAATTCATAACTATTCATTTGGTAATTGATTATTGATGTAGTGGCTAACTATTGATTTAGTGAACTTGGTGGACAGCAACACTCAAGCATTTTAGCTGGATGAAATGACATTGATGCATTCATAATTTGGCAAAGTGTTCTTCATGACAGGTGTTGGAAATCATCTTATCTTTCCACCCATAACATTTCAAAGCATTTGGATCACTAGAGCTCGAGATATGACTAACATACTGAGTAATGCTGCTGGTGGACGTGGTGGATAGCCCTCAAGCTCTTGTCTGGATGAAATGTCATTGTTACCATTAGAATTTGAGCTGGTTTTCTTCATGAAAGTTGTTGGAAATTATCTTTTCCTTCCACTCACCAAATTTCACGTTATTTTGCCTTCTAGAACTCCAGATATGGGTAAAATTCTGAGCAGTATTTAGGCTGGATTGCAGGACAGATTCTGACTTCTTTTGTGTGGCCAAACTTTGAATTTGAAAATGATAGATTTAGGTCTTACACTATTCATGAACATTGTAGGCCTATTTCTTAGCTTTCTATCCATATAAATCAAATTGAAATCCAAGATTTACAGCTCTAAATATGACTCAATAACAAAACAATGTTCCAATTTGAATTGAATCGGTATCTCCTTTCTAAGCTTAGCCTTTTCTTTGTCCTTTCACTTTCAATAGTTAATCACATCAATCAATCTTTTGAATTGTGAGATATGCCTACATTTAAATGAACATTTACCATAAATTGAAGTTATCTTATATTATCAGACTTGTTATTATAAAACATACTCTAGTTAAGGAGTTATTGATACTTCAAGTGCAAAATGATGATATAAACCTTGATAAAAATGCACTTTTAAGTACTAATCATAAATCCCATTAGTCTAATGACAATTTATTTTTAAATGACATTTTTGTTTTAATTAAAGCCCTATAGTCCAATAACAAATTTCTTTTTAAATGAAAATTTTTCAAGTAAAGCCCATCATTTCAATGAATTTTTTTTGCAATAGTATTTTATTTCAAAATAAAACCCATCATTCTAATGGTATTTTTCTTTTAGATGACATGTTTGTTTCAAGCAAAGACCATTAGTTCGATGGTGATTTCCTTTCCAATGATAATTTTCAAGTAAAGCTCATCAATTTGCATGGATTCATAGATCCCAAATTGATCCTTTCATTTACATGAACTCCAAGTTAATCCTTTTATTTTTCATCTGATAAATTGATCATTTTATTTTTCATCCAACAAATCCCAAGTTGATCTTGTGATTTTTGTTTGCGTGGATTCCGAGATGATCATTTGATTTTTATTTGTGTGAATCCTATGCTAATTCTTTATTTTTGCTCAATTGCGGTGTTATTTGCCACCATGTTTAGTTAAGAAAAGAAATCCTTTTTTTTAGTTATATCTTTCTTTTATTTACAAACTTACCATAAAAATTCAAATGAAAATGAGTTTGTCTTTGTATTAGTAGCATTGTAAAAAGAAGGCAACTATCATAACTAATTTTTCTTGATTTAAAAATTAAAAATTGAAAATTGAAAATATGATTTGAAATTTAAAATTTTTATTTCATATGAAAATTGAAAAGGTTTGAAAATTAAATATGACATTTTTTACTATAAATAAGGAGGCTTGGGTTCAAAGTAAAAAAAAAAAAAAAGAAGAAGCAAAAATAAAAGGCAAAAATTATTGTTCTCAAAATCATGATGATTTTACGAGTCAACACATATCTAAAGTACAAAATTAGACTAAAAACTCAAAAACTAGCATAATTGGATTTTACTTGTGAAAAATCAGTAAAATTGGTAAACTCGGTCCAATTTTACAAGTTTACTAAATTTATGATGTAAACCAAGTGAGGTTCGAATTTAACGTAAAATATCTGCTTACCAGTTTTGCGAGATTAGACATATTTCTCAAACTATACATCGGATTGAGCTAAAAGTTTTCAAGGAAATACAAGACACATGAAACTATATTGTGGTAAATTTGTAGATTAAATGGAGGGTCAAAGTTACTAGACGAATATAGTCAAATTTATCAAACTAGACATTTGTATATTATTTGTGACATATTTGAAACTTCAGGTGGAATTTTGTTGTGATTTAAGTTCGGCTGGATATTAAACATTGCAAACTTTTGAACCATATATGGTAAGTTCAATAATTCATCAAGATAAAAAAGAACAAAGTGTTTGAAAATCAAGAGACCCAGAGTTTTTTAATGGGCTTTGTTTATTAGGTTTTTAATAAGCCTATTTCAAATTGAGCTTAAACAATTTATTGGAGTTAGATTTTTGTAGTTTTTTTTTAACAAACAATTAGGTGCAATGCCAAACCAAAATGAATTACATGCAATTCATCAAGGTGTTCTACCTTGTAGCAAATTGAATTACTGATGCAGACCTACTATTTAGGTGCAAAAGGAGAATTCTTCAACTCATAGTACCTGCAACCCAATGGTTTTGAATGAAATTTTTTTAATAAATATAAAACTTTATTTTAAAAGTCTTTTTGCAACTCACCATGTCAACTTATTCAAACCTAAGCAAAAATAAAATAAAATCCAAGCAAAGCAAGTTATAAACTAATGAACATATTCAGTCCTGGACAAAAAAAAGAAAGAAAAAAGAGTTGTACACTATAAGTTACAAACTAATGAACAAATTCAATCCCAGGGAAAAAAAATAATCCACCAAGTGTAATTTAAATTCAGCAAGAACACCAGCAATTCAGCAATGAAAAGACCCAGCAAGTCATAGCAACATGCTTCTTGTATCACCAAGCACAAAAACTTCCTTTAAGGTAGCATAAAAGCAAACAAATGAAAACCAAGACACAATCACACTTCATATTATATACCTATGGCTAGAGAAGCCAAAGAAAAGTAAATGACCTAGCACAACACCAATAACATGTAACTTAGATGTTAGTTATCCATCATTAAATGAACTTGATGCAAAAGAGATAAGGTTTGAAGGGCTTTCATTTCCTGTAACCTGGAAAAGAAGCAAACGAGTATAGTTAAATAACAATACCAGGAGCAATATGAATGTGGCAGATGACTTCTCGAAGCTGTACTCATCACTCGCGCGCTCTTGTAAACCATTGAAACCTATGCAGCAAATCTACAAAGCAACGCAAATATGTTATTTAGATATTTGAGTTGAATTTGAAGATTTTTAATCAAAAACCTCCCAAGAAGCAGGCCCCAATCATACATACAGAAATCACTCCAATTTTTTCTATTTGAGTTGAATTAATAGCACAATCACCTTTTTAATACTGAAGAGAAGAAGAATTACAAACTCGGCGAGATTGCTTACTTGACGCAAGATCCCAACCAAACCAGCAACAACAACACCATCGAGCACAGCTTCTGAATATTTTTCACGGTTTGCTTAAAGCTCACCATGTCATAACCCGCACTCATTTCTCACTGTAAACCGAACTAGAGGCATTCTTTTTTTGTTTTTGGTTCTTCTCTATTACACAATAATTTCCATACCTAATACGTCAAAAAAAAAAAAAACATGGGAAAAGAAGAAGCAAAACACAATTGGTTACTGTAAATTAACATATTAAAGGCTGGACAATCACACTTCTAATAACATTCTTACCTTTCTAATCGGTTTATTCAAAAAACATTTTCTAGATTCGATTATTTTGATTATTGTTTTTAGTTTTCTTAGTTTTTTTTTTCTTCTTATCACTAAATATAGCTGCTTTTAAATGTCGATTTTAAACCCACATGCTAACTTGTTTTAAATTATTTGCTTTACAATATTGATGAGGACGGGATGTTTAGATGATTTGGTGTGGATTTTTATTATTTATTTTGTGTGCATGTATTGATGCGTCTTAAGTGATTCCTGTTGATTTGTGTGTGGATGCATTTTACAAGTAATTCATTGATCAATGTGTGGACATGATTTGTTGATCTCATGTGTGGAAGTGTCTATAAGTGGATATGATTTTTTTTTTTAAATTACAAATCTTTTAATGATTTTTTCTAAAAAAGATACCATAGGATTTTTTTATATATAAAAAAAGAAAATTTATTTTTTTGAGTTGTTTATATATATATATATATATATATATAAAAAAAAAAATATAAAAAAGAATCAATCCATTGATAACATAATTTTAAGAATGCTTCTGTCATTCGGATTTGATACTTTATTGAGAAAAAAGAAGTAAAAAGTTTTTCTATTATTATAAATAGATATATCATTTTTTTCCAGATTTTGATTAAACTTTGTTGAAGGTCTTACTTCCCGTACAGTAGCGACCAGTATGACATCACAAGGCAATTCTGATTCTTCTCTATCCCCCTCGAGATACGATACAAAACCTAATTAATTAGTCTGTTCAAAGAGTACTCATGTTAGTTTGGATGGTTATTACATGTAATAGCAAAACATTTACGCATAAAGCTCCAACCAGGTATTTGCATGGCTTGAAAGCTAAGCCAACTTTTTCAGCAGAGTCAAATGGAGTTTCCCTGTGGACTTGTTGTTTAAATTAACATGGTCAGAAGCTGATACATGGAGAGTGAGAGTGCCTCGTCTGGCAAGTGTCCTCCTCCTGGCTACCTGGCTGAAGTGGAGGTTAATGAAAAAGGATTCTCTCTTAACTAGGTCAGCTTTTTCTTCTTTCAGTTTTGCGATGACATGGGTAGTTTGTTTGTTTCTTTTTCCTTTTTCGGGAGATGGGACGGGAGGTGGATTTTATACCATGCAGCTCCTTTAGAAAACATTAGATAGGTTGCAGGGAGTATTCTTGCGGGTTACTTCTGAAAACATATGTTATTTTTATTTATAAGACAATTCAAAAAAAAAAAATTACTTTCTAAACATGCAATCAAGAGCTAATAGCATTAAGAGGTATATGATTTAGTTTTTAAGCAACATATAAGTAATATACAAAAAACTTACTTAAACTGTCTCGAATTTCATATAAAAATCAAATTATAAAATGCAAAGAGATAAATCTAACATAAACATTAACATTGTTTGAGTAACTAAAAAAAAATAATATAATGAAAAAAAAAGTATGAAAACCCAACTTTTGAGTGAGAAGTGAAGTTCCATAAACTATTAACAAGTAAAGAGTAACAAATGCTTGTCAACTTCTTGTTACTGTAAGGACTTGAATAACTTAGTTAATGTCTGCAAAAATATTTTATATATCCATAATGTCTAGACTCAGTGTATAAAAATAATGGAAAAAAAATTCATCAACAATAAACAAAAATAAAATTGAGAAAACCAAGCAAAAAATAAAAATCAAGATATTTGACATCGCAACACTGATAATTTATCTGGTCATGTTTAATAAATTTCTCTATCAAAATAAATTTATAATAGAAAAATACATAAAATTTGTAATAGAAACCGACACACATAAAATTTATTAAACAAGAATTATGAAAAAAAACAATGAGTAGTGCGCATGGCCCAAGTGCAGGCCTTTTTTTTAAAGTTTAATGGGGTGGACGACGCATCGTCCGCCTTAAATATAAAAAAAAAACGATGCATCGCTTGCTTTAACCCAGAATTCAGCTACTGTGGTGGCCGAAAAAATAGGGTTTAATATTCTTTTACCAAAAAATCTCATTTTCAACCCATTTTTTACCTAAAACACCTAGAAAATACTTTAGCGACCTTGTTAAATCATTTCATGGCCACTAAAAAGCCAAAAAACAGCCCAAAAACCCGAATTCCACCTGGAACAAAAATTCTTCTCAAGCTCATATATGTTACAAACTCCCCCTCTCATCATATGGTACATTTTTATATAAAAATCAACTGTTTTAGTGGTTAAAATCTTCCCCAACAACCACTTTCTCTCTCTAGGATGGAATTCAGCGACTTCCTCTCTCTTTTCCCAACATAAAAGGACCGAGAAAAGAGTAAAATGAAGTTAGGTACCAAAATGTATTGTCTTGAAATTCAAGGGACCGATTGCTTTATACCTAAAAAATATTGTTGGTTAAAAATGAATGTTTTAATGAAACTTTCAACCCGTCCACAATGTTACCCTAGATTTGGGGTTAAATTGAGCTCCAATGGGCTAAATCATATAAAATAAAAGTTCGAGGATCAAAGTGAATTTTTAAAAAATATCTACAATGAATTGTTAGAGAGTGTATAGTAATTTTAAAATCCGATGCATTTTAGCTTTATATATAATGAATGAGGAAAAGAAAATTAAAATAAAAGGAGTAATTCATGTAGTTAATTAAATTCGGAAGAAATGCAACCTCAAAGAGGATTAGTTATGACAAGATTAGTACACCTTGACCTAAGAATTAGCGTGACTTTGCTGTGATCAGTTTCAAAACATTGAGGCTTAGTTATAAGGCAACACAGTGACTCAAAAAAACCACAATTTGTTACTTAAAAATAAAGAAATAAAGAAAGAAAAAGATAGAGAGAGAGAGAGAGAGAGAGAGAGAGAGACAACAAAGGGAGAGAAGCGTTCGTGCTGTTTTTTGGTGTATGCAATAAGTTGATTTCTGACGGTGAGGAATCAGACAAATTTGTATGCAAGGTCTATTTACCTGCCGAAGCTCGAAAATCAAAGTTCCACTAAACTCTAAAATTTCGTCATTGAAGGAGATGACGAACGAGTAAATTAATTGCTAATTTACTTCAAGTCAATTAAGTCCAAGGAGTACTTAAGCCATGTATAGGAAAAGAGATCTCAGGAGCAACTACACAATCCACTAATATTTAATATGCACTAACATGACTGTTATATGAATCTATAACATATATATGCGCTATTTCAATTTTGAATGATATATCTGCCCTATCATAAATTAATTTATATATATAATGTAAATATTATGCTGGGTGGTATGCATGTATTGTTACTATTATTATAACATATATATATATATATATATATATATATATATAATTATTTTTTTTTATATATGATGATGTTCCTGATAAATCTTATCGAGCATTATAATAATAATTTTTTAAAAACAAATTATTTTGAGATTTTTTTAGTTATAAATGTAAAATTTGCCAATCAAACAAGATTTCATTAAAAGAAAAAGGTTGAGGAATGATTAAATAAAGTAATTTGAAATTTTGTATGTTTGAGATATCTTTTCAGTTCAATTATATATGATATTTCATATGTATATATTTTTGATATAGTTGTAATTTATCAGGTAATTTATCGTATCATATGTTACATACTATGTAACTTATTAGATAATTTATCATCTCATATATTACAAGTGGTTTTATATATATTCTCATATACTTATATCGACTATAAAAAAATAAAATCAAACATGATCTTGTTAATTAATTGCGATTAGATCAATTAAAAAAAATTAAGATTGTATCAATGGATAGTATTCATTTATTGTTACTATTATAATAACAACATATATATATATATATATATCATTTTATTTTTCATATATATGATGATGTTCGTGATAAATCTTATCAAGCATTAGAATAATTCTTTTAAAAAAAATTATTTTGAGATTTAGTTAGTTATAAATGTAATTTGTTTTGCCTAACAAACAACATTCCATCAAAAGAAAAAGCTTGAGGAATGATTAAATGAAGTAATTTGAAATTTTGTTTGTTTGAGATATCCTTTCAGTTCAATTATGATATATTTCATACGTATATATTTTTGATATAGTTATAATTTATTAGGTAATTTATCGTATTATATATTACATACTTTGTAACTTATCAGGTAATTTATCATATCATATATTGCAAGTGATTTTATATATTTTCATATATGTATATAGAGTATGAAAAATTAAAATCACGTAACCTTGTCAATTAAGATCGCGATTAGGTCAATTAAAAAAAATAAAAAAAATCATGATCAGGTTTAATTTCTACAAGATAGTGTTAGACATTGTAGTAACAATTGTTTTTCAAAATATTTTTTTACTTGTAAAAACATCAAAATAATTTTTTTAAAATTTATTTTTGACATTATTACATCAAAAATATTAAAAAACACTAAGTACATTAATTTGAAGTAAAAAAATCAAAATTTTTAAGAAACACGCAAAAAAAAATGCCCCCAAATATTCAAACATCCTAGGCATCTTCTTATTATATAATAATGTTTACATCAAGAAAAATCAAGATTCAGTATTCCATATTGGATGTGTAATAAATCTATGCATGCACCCATTTTATTTACCAAGGATAAATAAATTAATTCATGGTTAATATATCCTATGAAACATATGACCTTTTCGCCCTTGCTAGCTACCCATTAGTCCAACAAGTCAACCTCTAATTTGATTTAAAAAAAGAAAAAGAAAAAAGAAGTCTGCAAGTTTTACATTGCTCCTTTTTCAGGAAGGATCTAAACCCAAATATGCGAAAACCTAACCTCACCCTTTTTAACCCTCTTTACAAAAGCCAAATCTCTATATTCATCTAATTAAATATATACATGTTACTTTATAAATAACTAGCAGTAGTGTAATGCCTCCAATCTTTTATATAAATAGCACTTCCTTTCATCCTTCGCAACCCGCAATTTAACCAACCTTTCTTTTAACAAACACTCTTTCTCGTCCTTTTTTGAGTCCATTAGTTCTCTAGCCTTTTGTCTTTCCACCGTCAAGGATGTTTACCAACCTTCTCCAAGGCGAAGTCAACTCTTGTGAGAGCTCCAATGCTCGATCAATTACAAGGGAAAACGTAGCTACACTGCTGAGCTTGCAACAACCGGATGCTTACATTTGCGCACGTTGCTCAAAAGGCTTCCCTTCCTCTCAGGCCCTCGGAGGCCACCAGAATGCTCATAAGAGGGAGCGTAATGAGGAGCGCAGGCAGATGCTTGAGAAGCGAGACAGGATGATGCTGGAGGAGCGTTCCAGAATGATGATGGAAGGGTACCTCTCAATGAAGGAGATGAACTACACCACTCCAGCTATTCTATCTCCTCATCCTCTCCATGCTGTGACTCCAAATGGTGAAGATATGATGCCTTTTCAGATCCAGATTCCTATGCCAAACCAAGGCAATGGTCTTATAATGAACCCAGAAACATTACTTTCTTTCCATTCTGGAAATGGACAGCCCGGTTTCATGCCCGGTTCTGGGTTTGATCCTTCTCTTGGTGACAAAGGTGCATATCATCAGATCTCACATAGGGTTCATCATGAAGATTTTAACAATGGATATGAAATCCCTTATGGGGTTGCCCTTGCAAATGACAACAACCACCATCCAGCTTATCCTACTATCAATAAAAATTTGAATCCATGGGAGCTGGATACGAATTCGATTACAAACTCTGATCAGTCGGTTGCCTGGATGAGGGAGTCACCAAATGCAGTTGTGGCAGATGCAAGTATTGGAGCCCTTCTCAAGAGACAAGAGACGACTGAAGTCACCTTCAATGAGGAGCTAGACTTAAATTTAAGACTCTAATAATAATATCAAACAAAAATAATAAACATGCAACTAATATGATGTATCCTTTTATATTTTAATCATGTTTTATGTAATGTTTTCTTTTTGTAGTATGTTAATAACTAAATATTGTCGTGAAGAAAGAAGAAGAAATGAATCTATTTTCTTTTTTTTAAGAGCACATCTGTGTTAACATTTTTTTTATCTTATGTTTCTTGTTTTTGAAAAACAAAATCTTTATTATTAATTTTAGTCTCATATCAATCATTGCCATATCAGGATCACCACCACCATACATGTTACTATTATGCTAGAATTTCATCACCATTTAATGTTAATATTTTTTATATTTGTAATTAATAATGTATTATTTTATTTATTAAATGAGTCTAAATAATATTTTTCCACCAACACCAAATATTTTAGGCGCAGTCCTAAACCATCTTCCTCCAGATGAGGTCCAATTCATGGCTGCAACCTTGGCTAGATCTAAGTCCGAAAAAGATCAAGCTCAAGGAATTGAACTTGAGTTTATTGAACAACAAGATATGTCCATACCAATGCTAGGAAATGGTAATTGTCGTGTCAAGCGCAAGGTAAAAAATGGACCTTCTCGTCACCATCATTTTTATAAGAGACGAGACAACAAGGAGTCTCAGAGGCGAGAGCTTACAAAGAATATGTTAAAGAAGAATGAGACAAGGGAGAATTTCTGGAAACAACCAATCCTAATGTTAGTGTTTTAGTGGTTGAGCCTATTGATTTTAAACTTAAATTAAGTAGAAGTGAGGATTTAGACTTGGAGTTGAAACTAGGGTTTTGATGACATTTCTTTAGCTATTGTATTCTTTGCCCTTTAAGGCCTTCCAAATCTTAGAGTTCTAGCTTCTTATGGTTTCAATGTTTACTTTTATAAACAATGGTCAATTAACTTGAATCAAATACTTTATACATATTTATAAAATGCTACCACTATTGAAAAATTCTTTCAAGAATTGAAGAGGATATTGAGGACTAGATTGGATGGATGCTTTAGCATAGAATAAGTTTTTATCTTTTTGTAAGAATTGAAAGAACATTGTAATAGTTAATGATTAATATATAGCAATATTGGTGTTTTATATATCTTGTTGAACTTTTTAAATTTCTTTACATATTAATGTTCCTAAAAATTGCAAAGTCAAGTAGTTAAGAAAATAATATTTCTTATAAATAAGTCTAAATAACTCATTAAGTTAAATACAAAGTTGCACAAAGATTATAATGTTTTTTTTTAAATTAAAGGGTGAATATAATTTTTATCTTCTTTTTATTTATAATAATTATTATAAACAAAATTTTACATAACTTACTAATTAAGAAAACAAGTTTACTCATAATGAGTAGTGTGTTTTTAAATCATGGTGGTGCAAGAGGCTTTCATAACTTTTTAACTACCTGTGATCTTCTCAAGCTTCCATTGCAGTCATAGTTATACTTGGTTTAGAGTATTCTCTATGAGTCGTATTGCTATGTTTTGCAATTTTCATCTTAATTTTTTCCAATAGAAGAAATTTCATTGATATAATAGTTATTGATGGGAATGTAATTTCTAGCCCTAAAGAGATCAAATTTTAAACTACAAGTTTCTTCTCTAACTTGTTCAGTAGTGGCCTTATTAATAGGTCATATATAAAAGGTACAAGCTTTAAGTCCTCATGCAATGATTTTTCAGTCTGATTAGATAGAGAGATCACATTAAAGAAGGTCAATAAGGAAATATGAAGTTGTGAAGGGTTTAAGCCTCTGAGGTTTGATGATTTTAATTCTAATGTGTGTGTGTGTGTGTAAAGCCTGCCATTTATTAGAAATGAGGTGTTTTTGTTGATTTCATAATTTTTCAACACAGTCAGATGCCAAAAAGAATTAATTATGGATATATTACCTTAATCCTAAGGATTAAAAGTGCTAATAAGTTCATAGGGTTTAGGCCTATTATTCTTATAAATGGGGCATACAAGATTAATTATGGATATATTACCTTAATCCTAAGGATTAAATGTGCTCATAAGTTCATAGAGTTTAGGCTTATTATTCTTGTGAATGGGGCATACAAGATTATTGCCAAGATCATGTTCTTGAGACTTAGAAGAGTTATTGATGAAGTGATTAGGGACTCTCAGTCTGCTTTCATCTTAGCGAGGCATATTCTTGATTTTTCTCTTTTAGCTTATAAATTATAGATAGTATGCGAGACAACATGTTTAACCTTCCTTTTTAAAATGGATTTCCAAAAAGCTTTTCACTCGGTGACTTGGGATTTTATTTTTTAAGTTATAGGTTTTATGGTTTCAGATGTAGATGGATTTTCTTTAAATAGGAGTATATTTTGTGGGCTCATATTTATGTATTAACAAATAGCTTCCCATCTAATGAGTTTCTCATGAAAAGGAGTATAAGGTAAAAGGATCATTTGCCATCTTTTTTGTTTAATATTATTGTATAAGGGTTAACAATTTTTTTTGGTCGAGCAATAAAGAGTGAGCTTTATTCTAAGTTAATCTATCTTCTCAAATAACAACTTTACTGCAATAAGCTAATGATGCAATGAATTTTTTTCTCAAACTATAAGTTCTTAAGAATGTTAAAATCATTCTTAATTGGTTTTAGCTATACTGAGGTTTGAAAGTTAACTTTCATAAGAGTACTTTTATTGTGTGTCAATGTTGATTTGGAATTAATTAAGGGTGTGGTTGATGCTTTAATATGTAAATCATGTTTTTTACCTTTTAAATACTTGGGTTTTTTTTATAAGAGAGAATCCAAGACTATGCTTCACTCAGAAACCATTTCTAGTAAAGATCAAGTCTTGTCTTAGGACTTGGAAAGGGATGATTCTATTAATAGGTGAAAAACTTTGTTTATCAAAGTCATTATTATCTAGTCTTTCTCTCTACTATGTGTTCTTATTTAAAATTCCATTTGCTGAAGCAAAGAAAATTGTCTCCATGCAAACACAATTCTTTTAGAGTGAATATATGAATACTTGAAAAATTATATATATGGTGGCTTGGAAATTCTTAGCCAGGCTAAAAGATAAAGTGGGTTTGGGATTGAGGTCTATTATGGCAAAAAAATAAAAATAAAAATAAACAAGGTAATGTTATTCAAATGGTTATGGTGGCACAACAATAATGTTTCAATAGCTTGAAAGACTCTTTTAGATGTAAAAATCAGCCTAATATTAATGGAGTGGTTCCAGGATTTTAAGCTATTTGGAGTGGTATTTGTGATACTATCAATGGTATGAATGATTGATCTATTGGCTTGAAAAACACAATTTCAATAGTTGATGGAAATGAGGATTAAACTCCTTTTTAGACTTTAAAATGGTTAGGGGATTCTTCTCTTAAAATCAATTATCATACTTTATATATGTTGAGTGTGAAAATTTAAATGCTATAGTTTCAGGTATAGAAACAAGGATGGCATTAATTAAGAATGGACCTTATCATGGTGGATGAGACTTTGGGCATTGGAAAAGGTAAAAGTAAGGGAATTATTACAGCTACTATTTGAGATTTTTTTATGTCAAAATATTGTGAATATGAAGATTTGAAGGCCAAATCAAAAAGGTATTTTTTTGATGAAAAGTTACTCATCTTTTTAATAGACAATTGTTCTACTATGAGATAAACCATTTTAATCAGATATATTGTTCTTTTTTCCCCCTTAAAGTTAGAGTTTAATTTATGGCTTACAATCTTTAATAAGCTACTTACAAAAGATTTTCTTCAAAAAGATGTTTGCTACAAGAAAATAATTGAAGTTGCTTTTTTTTTTAAAAAAAAAACAAGGGATTGAAACTACAAAATAGGTTTTACTTTATTGTGAGTTGGTATGTAAATTATTGTCACGAGTGATGGCATGGTTAGGATAACAATTAATCTAAAGGTTTTATATGTTTTTTTTTTCTTACAGAGGCATGGAATGGTTTTAGAATCTATATAAAGACAATTATGGTTGTTATTTTTCAGTGGTATAGTTTGGTCTATTTGGAATGCACATAATAATTTGATCTTTAATAAGGTGTTACTAGATTGAGATAATAGTTATTACTCTATTTTCCATAGAATTGTAACATGGACAAAATACAGTGATGAGAGTTTCTATAATACTATGATAGATTTGCTACATCCATAAAATTGTATTCTTTTATGGACTACTAAGGCAAGAATGCAAAGTTAATTATCATAGACACCTCTTCTAATGAGTTTATTAAAGTGGAATGTAGAGGTCTCTGCAAAAACACTAAAGCCCTTAGGAATTGGTGGTGTATTAAGAGATCTTGTTCTACAAGTATTAATAAATCAAATGAAGTTAGGTTTTGGTAATTAGAAAAGCTCTTTAATTGAGTATTAATTATTGTTATACTTCCTTTAAAAACTAGATTGTGGAGATTGATTCTTACAATGTCATTACTTGGATTAAAGACAACAATATTATATGAGCATGACACTTATAAGGTGAACTTAATAACATTTAAATACATGTAGTATATTTTTTTCTGTGAACTTCATACGTGTTTATAAAAAAAGATTATGTAGTGGATCATTTAATCAAGTAGAAAGTTCATAGAAAAGTTGATTTAGTTGTATAGTTATAGTTTTTATTACGTTATTGCATGTTTAATCATGCTTTGGTTTTTGTGAGTTAACAAGGAAGTTTCTTAGTTCCCATGGTTCATGTTTTGATGATAAAGAATTTAATACTCTATTTTTATTCTTTCTATTTCTATTAAGTAATGTTTTTAATAGCTATAAAAGCTCATAATAAATTTCCGGTATTTCAAAAAAAAAAAAACATAAATGAAGTTGCACAATATATATTAAGCGAATAATTGAGATTTTGGTTATGTACTCCAACTTTAAAATTGAGAATTTTATCTATGCTAATAAGAAGAAAATTTTGGCTAATTTGTTGAATAACTTTTGGCTGGAATTTTTTTAATTTTACATTTTTTGTGTTTTTGTGAGAATAATTTTAGAGAGTTTTTCTCTAATTTAAAATTCAAATTTTTTTGAAATGGATTTTAAGTTTATGTTTGTTAGATTCAATGTAGCTTTTGGAAGAGAGAAAATGTTCTTGTGTGTTGTGTTTTTTTTTTCTTTGATTTTTCTTACTATTTTTTTTTATTTCTAAAAATGGGTTTCTAATTTTTATTTTTCTTGGTAAAATATATATTTTAACGCATTTAATTAATAATTAGACATAGTTGAATGGATAAACTCATCAACATACTGCAGCAAACTAGCTATATCCTCTTTGGCTGCTTTTGATTTCTCTTAATTTCTTTTAATTAATAATTAGAAGTAGTCAACACACACATGAAAGAAACTTGTTATGATATAGCAAAAAACGAATTGAAATTAATACAGTAAAAGTTTGTGTGCTTATTAATAATAATAATAATAATAATAATAGAGTGTATTAATAAAAAAGAAGTTATTTAGAAGATAATCACTAAAATATTGAAAGATCATTTACAAGAAAATGAAATAAATGCATTATAAAAGAGACAAAAGGAAACAAAAAAAGAAAAAAACAGCAAAATATTGTACGTATTAATTAGTTGATTAGTATACAATAAGCAATAAATCTTGACTCTTTCTCACACACATAATTATACGTAATTAATTATTGATTTATTTTTAAAAAAATTAATCAAAAAAAAGTTAGGAGAAGTGAAACTCAATAACATGATATTAGCATGAAAATTAGAAAAATGATATATATATATATATATATATATATGTATTATTGTAATTCTTTTTTCATTATAATTTTCTTGGTATATAACGATAAAAAAAAATTATGTAGGTATTTCTATTTATATTTGTTAAATTTTTTATAGTTACTGTACTAAAATAAAATCCAATTAGTACAACTGAATGTATTAAATTCGAAGTGAACTACTTTTTATTCTGGAATGAGTTGGTCCAATACGATGGCTAGTCTTGTTCTTCAACGTCCACGAAACCAGACATTTTTAAGTTCCTATGACTAACCCTTTCTGATTACGTCACATTTGGAATAAGTTTTCTACAGCGTGGCAACGGGCAACCTATACGTAATGGATTTGGTTTCCGACGTTACTTTTGCTCAAAAATCAATCAATGCTTCCTTATCCCATCAAGTTACTCTCTCTTGTGTTTTCTTCTCCGGGGAACCAGGTGGCTCGACTTGGTGGCAAGGCATCGAAAACAACCATTTACGTGGCGGAATTATATGGGATGAAGTGGTCTGTTAATTTTCAAAAAAAACCCTTCAAATAAAAAACACAACTATGTAAGGAAACTTTCAATATTACAAATATATTTAAGAAATATTAATAACTGTATAAGTATTACAATAACAATGAATAACCCACAAACAGCATGATTTGTATATATCCCGCATCAATTAAGTTATTATAAACTAATATATACAGAGAAATGTTTATATGCAAGCATGGATAAATTATTTCATGAATGCATGTATCTATGGATACACATTGATTTGTATTATAACTATACACTCGATCATTAGCTTGCCCAACATTATGAATAGGATTCATGTGTTGCTAACATATTTTTTAGTAAAAAAAATACTAAATGTGTGGTCTTAATACAATATAATCAGAGTAACTTGACAGATCTAAAAATAATTCAAATAATCATTTAAAATATAGTTTGACTATAAAACATTTAAGATAATATATATTTTTTTAAATATTGAGACAACATATTAGATTGATCCGGTCGACCAGAGTTAACATGTCAAATTCATGATCTGGGTTTGCAAGACTGTGATAACCCCATAAAAAGTCATTGTAACAAATTATAAAACTTAATTCTCAATCAATACAATAGCAAATGATAAAATTTATAATAAAATCAATTTAAAAAAAACATAAAAAAACAAACAAAATCTATTCATGTTAACACATCAAATTTATGACTAAATAATAAAATCAGGATAAACTTATAAAAAATTCAAAATAAATTGTATAGCTTAAATTTCAATCAATTTAATTAATAATTTGTTTTTAAAGATGATGAAGTGTTCGAGTTTTAATCAAATGTAGTAATATAAAATCAAATCAAGAATTCACACCTAATTAATATGGCATCTAACAGTTGGGATATTTTTGGTATTTTTTGAGTTTTTTTTTTTTAAATCAATATCCTGCTACGGTGAAGAAAAAGAAATTACTGGATGAATAGTAAAGTGTGCAGTAATTTCATCTCTTAACAATTGTGCTTGTCATTCTCCTGACCTCCTTTTTTTAGGACTTTGCAGTGGCTTTTACATGACAGAAAGGGACACGACAGGAGACAAAGGGCGTCTGAAGAAAAACTTTTCACCTGCTCCGTTGAAAAACTTCTGCATTATTATTATTATTATTATTATTATTATTATTATACGAACATGGATAAAAACTAAAAAAAAAAACTCGAATGAGTATACATCAACCCATTTGAACTGGCAAAAATTAATTTTAATTATTAAAAAATTAATTTTAAATTTTAAAAATATTTTTTTTATTAGTATTAGTGGTGGATTCAGTTTTAACATGAAACACCTAGAAACTCAATTTTTTTTTACCTCAATCAACATGATTTAATTTTTTTTTTTTGTTAATTCAGATAACTTGGTTTTGATTGAAAAAAAACAATTGACTTGAGAAAAATATATTTTTAAATTTTAAATTTTTTTTAAAGAAAAATGAAAAAAAAAATTAAAAGAGTTTAGCGGATCCAAAATTAAATTATTATAGCTACCCCTCTTTACAACGCGAAGTTTTGAAAATAGTTTTCCATAGTAAGCATGTAAAAAAAAATAATAGATATTTCTTAAAAGGGATTAACAAAGAATCCATATTCTTAAAAATAAGATAGTATCGTTTCATAGATTTACTTGAATTAAAACAAGATCATATAATTTCAGCGATTTATCTCAATCAGAAAATGAGAAAAAAATTATATCATCTCATCGATTCTTTTTCATAGAAAAGATTAGGATTAACAAAAGAATCCCTTTGTCAAAAAGTGAGGTAAAATCGATTTATAGATCTACCTGGATCGAGGCAAGATCGTATCATCTAAGCGATTTGCTTTAATCAGAAAATAACAAAAAGAATTGTATCATCTTAACTATTATTTTCAAAGTTTCTTCATGGAGTTTCTTGCCTCCTGGGACATTCTTGGTTAACCCAGCTATTCAAGCCGGGCTTCTCGAGATCTTATGGCAATAACAAATTCATTGTTCCAGTACAGGTAACTTTAGAATCATTCAAATATTTTTCAGGTTGGTTTAATTCTCATAAGCGACTATACAGGTGAAGAATATAAATATTTTTCAGAAAAGTTTAACTCTCATGGACGACCTACCCAACTGTAAAAAATACAAAAAAATTTTAACATGGTCTTATTCTCATAGGTGACCTACCTGTTACGAAAAATACAAAGATTTTTCAATATGGTCTCATTTTCATAGGCGATCTACCCATTGTTAAAAAAATAAAAAAATTTAACATAGTCTCATTCTCATGGGTAACCTACCCGTTTGTGAAAAATATGAAAAATTTTCACCATGCTTGTCATTGCGTGCATGACAAGCATTCTTTTTAATTAAACCCTCTAGTTGAAAAAATTTAGTTTATTTAATCTCACCCTTTAATCTATTGTATTTTTTTTTTATTTTCAACCTCATTTTTTTAATTATCATTTTTTTATTTTAGATTTTTTGTGTAGTTAATTTTTTTCACTGTTATATTCTTTTGTGTTTGTTAACCCAGTCCTGTTTTTTTTATCTGATTTTGTGCTCTCTTTGTTTTTTTTTTCAAGGTATCATAATATTTTTTTAAAATATTTTTCGATTAATATCATTGTCTAAATTTTCTTTTACTCTCTAAATAAAACAAAACCAACTTATTTATCTCAGTTAGTATTATAACTCGAATCGTTAATTTCTTTTATTTATTTATAATATATTTGTATTATCTAGACATTGTTTTTTATGGAAAAAAATGCAAATCATTTATATCATTTAAATATTATTTTTTCAAAAAAATATAAACCCGCAGTATAGCGCGTGAGAACATGCTTATTTCTTACTCTATAGATTCATTAGAGAGAAAAGGAAACAAAAATCTAGAGAGATATCAATGTAATACATGCGTATTTATTACTCTATAGATTCTTTAGAGAGAAAAGGAAACAAAAATCTAGAGAGATATCAATGTAATACATGCGTTTTAATTGGTAAGCATGCTTTTTCACTGGAACATCATTTGAACAAATCAGAGGGTTGGGGGGAAAAAAGGTGAGAATTTGGAGAGAATTTATTTTGGTGAGAAAATTGATTGACACCTCTGGATCTCATATGTGTATATTGTCAGGGCCACCTATAATCATTCCATGTAAAAAAACTCAAGTAATAGTAATTTCCAAATTTTAGTTAAAAAATTTAAAAGGGAGTCCAGAGATACCAAAAAATACTAGATTCTGTTCATCTTTCCAAGGGATCATAAGCGTAAAAAACATAAATTATTTTCTAATATTAACCTTTGTTTCCTTATAAAAAGCATTATATTAAAAGATTAGATCATGTAGTGGGGTTGCCTCTGTGTCTATACAGTAAATCTGTCACAACTTACAAAATCTAATTCAGTTCAACACAGTTTTTAAGCTATTTTGAAGTGCGAAACTCCTTTATATACTCTTCACCAAGTCATTTTCTTATACATGAAGAATATCTCTCCTCCTCTCTTATATAATTATCCTTGTTTTCATCGTAAAACAACTGTTAGTCTCTTCTCTTCATTATTTCCCCCATTCTAAATCCATCCATCTTCTTCATTCTTGATGGTGGGAAAAGATGATGATACAAGTTCTGATGAAAGAAGTACTGTCACTTCCAAGCTTAGAAGTAGATACATATGTTCACTTTGTGACAGAGAATTCAAGAGCGGGCATGCATTAGGTGGCCATTATAATGTCCACAGTAAAAAAAGAAAAAGAAAATACGTGCCCGGAACTGTAGGAAGGGTCATAAGAGTCCCTGTTCCTTCCATTGATGTTGAGCCACCAGTTGCACCACGACATGGATCCGAGTTCACTCATGGTGCTCCGACCCCAGGGGTGCAGTCTGGTGTCGATTATGAAACTGGAGACGAATCCATGTCTACACGACCACAAGGGGGCCTTAAGAAAAATATGAAGTTAAATATTGAAACTCATCGTTCTCATCCTTACGAGAGGGCTAATGAGGCTCCTCGAGGTGGGAGACTACTAAATATAACGACAGTACTGATTCATGGTGTCAAGATTAATAACGGGGTAGATATGGATCTTGCGAGAACCATAACTAATCCTATTGTTGAGGTTTCTAGGAAAGAAAATGGCGATACCAAGTTCACCTCTGGTAAAAATGGCGATGAAGACTTGGACTTGGAGTTGAGACTAGGGCTTGGACCAGCTTGAAGCTTTTTAGAAAAGGTTCTCTAATCTCTATATGTGTAGGCATTTCTTAAAGTTCTTACTTGTCGTGGGCGTAACCTTGATTCAAGTTTGGTAAAATCATTAATTAATAAACTCGTCATCTACAGGTAAAATAGTTTTTTTTTTTTTATAAGAACACATTAATCATGTCGGTCGATCTTTTTACAATATTATTTGGTAATAGGGAAATGACTAAAATTAACTTTAAGAGCAAAATAAATAAAAAAAAAAGGCAAAGGGGCTTTACAAACATCTTTGTTTTTAATGCACAATGATCTATTACTTAATGCGCTTCAGATCAAAAAATTATATATTTTCTTTCAGAGGCTTTTGGGTCTTTGTCACTTGGTTTTTTTGCTATCATTGTCTCTCCTCTTCAAGGCCCGAAAATGTCTACAATTCTTGGAAAGAAACTAGCTGTTGTGTTTGTGCGGGGAAAAAATTAGGGCAAGAATTTCTTCCAAGTTCAAAACACCAGACCGACCTGTACGGGAAAACATACAAAAGATCAGCATGAGCCTTATCAGTCTACACTCTACATTGAATAATACCCTGTCTAGGCAACACAAAACACAAATGATTAATCAAACAAGCATTAATTCGCAATTAGACCCCCGCATGAACCAACAAAAGCATTTAGTTCGTACAAATATTAACAGAAAATGAAAAGGAAGGCCTCGAATTTGGATCAACATGTTTCACGTATCAAGAATAAAAAAATATAATTGGAATACACAAACACTCCTATCTTGGAATGAGCTATGCACAACACAATCTTCTATACACTACTCTCAAACCTTCTGCCAGAAGACCTTTCTGGAACATTCAAAAGCCTTAAATCACCTCTTGCTGGATGGATAAAATTCAGATTCCTAAACCGTCATGTCCTGTTGCCTCGGAGACATCCATTTCAGCTCCTTGGGATTTCTTCAGCTTCGCAACGAGAACCCACATGTTAGCAAGTTCATTTTCCAGATAAGCTTCTCTTTGTTTGGATTCCTTAACTTTCCTTTGAAGATCAGTCTCTCTTTGATCCTTCTCCATAAGAGCAGCTTCATATTGAACTTCTCTTTCTCGACTCACAGCCAACTCTCTCTTGAGCTCTGAGGCTGCCCCAACTTGGTCTTGGTGTTTCATGTGATTGTCTCTCCGGCCATTTCGAACAGTACTGCCACTTCTACGCTGAGTGGAGGAGTTCTTCAATGCTATCAGCTCGGCAGTTAATCTCTCATTATGATTCATAAGCTTCGCCACTTCTTCTGATAATGCCTTGAGCTCAACAGCAGCAGCTGATGCTAGCCCTTTGGCGTATGAACTCTCCTCGGCCAATTTTTGGTTCCGAGTTTCTAACTGCTCTTTTGATTCTGTTAGTGCATCAACTTTTTGCTTCAGTTCTTCCATCTCAGTGGCCTGATCAAGGAAAAGTAAGGATTCACCTCTCGTACTTGTATGAGAAATGCAACTTCAAAAGCCATCACATGATGGAAATTATGCTGTAAAATTTGTCACTAGTAAAAACACAATATGAAGAGATACAGAAAGCCAAGCAAAGAATTTTCCATCTATATGTCTGCAATCCACCAAAAAGCTTGTTTTTCTTGATGATCCACCACAAGTATAAATTGGCACAAGAATACACTTCTTAATTCAAAGTAGTTTCTTTAATTTAAATAGAACAGCCAACCTAACTTTCCTCAAAGCTACATGTTATGGGCGATACATATTTTCCTTGGGATGGTGATCCTCGAGATCCTACAAGCTTCTATTTTGGTTTCTTAAGGTATGAGAACCTTGTAGACATTTTAATGGTATTATCAGAAAATTTAGCGTCACGAGCTCAGAATGAAATCTGAGATCTTCCTTAGTTTCTAAATCTTTTACCTCTGGTGGGGAAGCATTGAAAAAGGAAATAGTGCTCTAGCAACCAAAATAATACGTGATTGGGGTGCCAAAAGGTTTAAATACATACCTGTGCTTGTAGAAGCAAATCTTCATTTCTATCTTTTGATGCTGCAGTTTCCTTGTTCATGTGATGTTGTGCATGGAAGCTTTTTAGTTCAGAAATTCGTTGAGAGTAGCTAGCTAGAGGGCTAATATTTTTTGACTCCAGTGCATCTGAGAGCTGCTGCTTCAAAGAGACAATTGTTTCCTGCAATCCTTCACATTCACAGATCTGATGGAGAGGCAATGTCAAGTTAGAACCTGCCATCAACCGACAACACAGCTTGCAAAACAGTGAAAGCTACAAACACACGCACAAAAAAAAAATGTTAACTGTTTGACCTTTTGGCTGAGCTGGTCTTGAATTATACAATTATCTGCCGCTTTAACCTGAAACAGTATACAGCAATACAACAATCATCAGGCCAAATTAATAAAATCAGATGCCTAAAAGAAAACCATGGGTATGTATCATTGACTAAAACAAAAGGAACCCATTGAATAAGTCTGTTCACACAACTTGGATACCATTACCCATGACTTTATAATGTGTTGCATTGTTCTTATTGATGACTCCAATTTGTTATGCAAATGAATTTAGATGGAGGATGAAAAGGTTTCCAAATGATTCTTTCGAGTGATTATCGAACATGTTAATATTCAGTTCAGAGCTAATGACAAATTTTCTTAGGCCAAGCTGTATAGGAACATCACCTCGAGTTCAAATGACTTCTCATTCAATTGAGCTGTCAGTTCAGCAATCGTCTGCAAGCATACAAAGACAGAAGGCTTAAAGATGGACTTGCAGCTGCCATATACAAGGAGTTTGTGCTACCATAAGGGAGCTAAACTTACTTGGGATGCTTCCAAGTTAGCCATGCTGTTGTGAGAGGTCATGATGGAATCAGCAATTTGCTTTTCCAACAAAGCTATTTGTTCATTCTTCACCTTGATTTCATCACTCAACTTCTTCATCTCCAACTTAAATACAAAAGTATGATGATGCAAAATTTCTCAGCCTGTTAAGAGCAGCTAATAACAAAAGGAGGTATAGGAACAACACAATACCTGTATGTGTTCCTTCAGGGGATTCCTTGAAGCCTCCTCAGACAATCGCTTCAAAATACTTGAATGGAGTGCCACCTCTCCAGATAAAATTTTCTGCTGCTCCCTCAGAAGATCAATCTGATCACTTGTTTTTATGCTATTCTAGAAATCAGCAAAGCATGAAAATTAAGCATGCAGACCATGGTAATCATCCCCAGCCAAAAAGAAGAAAGAATACACAATTAAATGAAAGGACCATTAGCATACCAGAGTTTCCTGCTCGAGGAAATTGTCCTCAGGTACCTCTCTATCCTGCCTGACCTCAGATAGAAGATCAGCTGATGGAGAGCTTTCTGCAAGTGAAGGATGTGAAAGTCTGGATTCTGCATAATAATTGCTGTTTTCTGCTTGAGGTGTTGAAGGTGTACTATTAGATTTAACTCCACTTGATTTGTCACTGGTGCTCATTCCCGATCCACTATCTCGTTTCTAATCAAGAAGAATAGATATTTCTAAGAAAAAAGAAAATTGAATTCAATTGTATCAGTGCTGAAATTTACAAGAGGGATGATCCTCCAAAGTAAGGAACTAAAAGAATAAAAACCAAAATTTGGAACTATTAAAAGGAGGCTATCCGATCATTTAAGAATCACTCTAGCTGATAAAATAACAAGTTTACTTTGTTTTACAAGAGAACCAGTATAAAAACATGCAGATAAATCTTTTGAATTACGCATACCCGTAGCTTTAACCAGTTCAGCAATCCATGCTTTCGGGTTTTCTTCTCCTCTTTCAGTGTCTCATCCACACTTTCAGTATTTCCTTCAAGAGAAACATACAAGTCAATATTTTCGTCATCCAATATCAAGTCCTGCCTCTTGTACGGTAGGTATGCAAGCTGCAAATTACACATAAGCAACCATAATCAGATATAAGAAAGTGCAGAAAAATAAGGGGTGAAGCCCTGCTATACAGAGGCTCCCACTTAAAGAGTTCCAGATTAGGAAAGCATTAGAGATAAAAGTCATAATCCAAGATTTTATACAACAATAAAATCATAGTTCAAGAGAAAAATAGATAGAAGTACAAAAAAATCAAACAAATTTGCTCCAAGTACCTCTTCTTCTCCAAAGGAATGCCTCCTCCTTGGACCTGGGCGGTGAGAGATCCTTGATGGTTGTGAAGCTTTTGTTGACACCAAAATTAATTTTGTCAGCCGCTGTATTCTGCTCAATAGGGCTGCTTTAGCTTCTTCTTCTTGTTCCAATCTTGATTGCAGTTTCACTTGACCATCTTCTAGCTGTACATATCAAATCAAATCAAGGAAATTGTGTCATAATGACGGTTATTCAGACTAAATGTATCAAACCATTATGCATTAATTAAGTGACAGTCATATACAAGATTGGGACATGGGATGAAAAGGAAGAAAAGGACAGGAATAAAGAAACTAACATTGAGATCAAACATATAAATTAAATCTTGCAGTTAACAAATGAAAATTTATGAAATAGAGAAAGAATCTTCCAAGTGATGGTAGAAGAAGTACCTTCTGCTTGAGGAGGACAATGTCGTCTTCTACAATGTCTTTCAATCGAGGAATTGTCACAATACCCCTCTTCAATTGTTCTAACTCTTCCTTTAAAGAGCGTATCTCATTTTGGTACTTCTTGATAAGCGATTTCTCATCAATAATCTGCAAATGGTTGAAACATCATTTCAAATGTTGGCAAGTGAGATTGTTTGAATGAATGCATACACTCTAAGGAAAAATACCTTGTTCTGTGCTGCTTGAATTTCAATGTGCTTTGCACGGTGGGCAAATTTTAAAGTATTGTGTGTCTCTTCCGAACTACTAGATGAGGGAGTGACAGTGCAAATGAGCTGTAAATTCAGACACGAAAGGAAAATGAGTCTCTTAAATGCAAGCAGCATTTGTTTGAAGGACAATGATACGATTATCATGCATCATACGACCAGAAAAGTAGTTTCTTTTAGCAAAATATTATCAGCACTTACTGATACACGCCCATGACCACTTAATGAAGACTGAAGTAGCCTTGTCAATTTAGAGTCCCTGTAAGGAATATGAGCGGCTCTCCCATCCGTCAACTTCGATATAACCTATGCAAGTCACAAGTATACAATTTTATCCATACAATTTAAATATTTATGATTGTAAATTATTGGGGACTAGCAAATGAAGCACATAACTTCTTTTCACTAGGAATTATTAGGGAATAAAAGTCACAGTTCATTTAATTGTAATTAATGAGCACCAAATTGATGGTTTCCATTAGTGTGTGCATGTGTGAGGGACAAAGGGAGGCGAAGAGAAAGAGAGAGTGCATTCAGTCTTGGCACATTAATAGAACATAAATATCAAATTACAATATTAAGTCCCTAAAAGCACACGGACCTAGAAGCATGAAAAGATAGCTAAAACAAGTCAATCAATCTTAAGGTAACCCAGTCACACTGGTTTCTCATTTTCTATCATGTTCCTGGCTGGGTAATTCATCAAATAGAAAATGATTACCAGAAACAAAAAACCATCAAGCATGATATAAACACATATGTAAGGCAGTAAGGCCGTCCCTTCAGTTTAAGAGTGAAATATTGGCAGTAAATTCTGAAACAGAAAGCTATAAGTTTGATAAATAATGTTTTTTATGTGATAGTTTTCAGATTATATATCATGAAGGTGGTCAATTATTGTTGTACAGACGAATAATACAGGTACAAGAGGCCTCACAGTTCCAAGTGTCAGCAAACTTTTATTAATATAGGATCCTTCTTTCCGTCTCACGCCAGTAGTTTCAGCCTTTGAGCTTTCAGAACCTGCCAGATCGATGAGGCTCTGCATGTATAAGTAAAATATCAGAAAGTTAAAAAGAATTTATTGAAATCAAACATAGCAAGCAAAATCATTAATTGTAGTAAATCAAGGGGAAGAAAGAGTTGTCATAATTAAAGAAACAGGAGAAATTCCAATGAAAAACTTAAAAAGGTGACCAACAAGTCCTTTGACATCAATTCTAGATAGAAGCCTTAGGAATTACCAGCTGGGACAAATTTACAGCCTCTCCTTCACTATTTTCACCATACAGGCTACTCTCTACTGTCTGTATTTAGAATAATTGGAAAAAGTTAGTGGGAAAGGATATAAAACAATGAAATGAATATATAAATGATCAAACTATCATTAGTTGATGAAATGAATTATCCCAAAACAGAGTTGACAATGATTTCTTGCAATTCTTAAAGGCAAATGAATAATTTAGCAATTGCCAAAAAGATTGGATATTGGCCACTGAGTGGGCAGATGGCGTAAGATTGGATGTTAACAAGTAGACAAGTGAATATTCAAATGTTTCAGGAAAAACAAACAAGTTCATCAAGCAGGTCGATGAATATGAAGTGCAAGTCTGACAGTTACGTGTAAGCTAAAAAGGTAAAACTATCACTTGCAAATGCACTACAATATAATAAACATGTAAAGCTTATAATTATCTTGAAGAAAGAGAATATGAAATGTAACAATCAACTAAAGCTGCAGGAAGATAGGAATACCAGTGTAAATATTGTATGACTCCTGCTGCTGAGTAAATTAAAGTTTGTGGACCCAACATGTCTGTGCTCTGTGTCAAAAGGAAAGACCTGATCAGAAAGCGTGGAAAGAATTGTGATATCATGGAAAAGACATTGCAGTCTTGATATACATACAGGGAGGAGAGAGAATCAAATAGCATCTTTTGCAAGACAGACAAGTTCTGCACCAATTTGTAAATTTTTTCTATAGGTTGTTAACTTTCAACAAACCTGCCTATTGCATTAACTTCCACAGTTCTATCGGTACAAGTAATGCACATCAGTTTTAAAAGGATATCATTTTGATCAATATTCCATAGATGTCGGTCCATTACTTGCATAAGTATTCAATTTAAAGGGCTATATGCTGATTAGTGTCTCAATTATGTAGTTTTGTTTTGTTCTTCAGAATTTTGGTTAAAATTAGTTTTGGTAACATAATTATTTTGGAACTGGAGAGGTAGAGTTAGAAACTATAGTATTAAATAAAGCTAATGCTGTTTGAATGCTCTTGCGTTTGTTTACTGCATACGATTTGACTTGAGAGTTACCTTCCCCAGCTGCTATAAGGGAAAGTGCATGAGCAGGGGATAATACAACTTCTTCTTTTATTCCCTCGACAAAAGTTCCCTACAGATAAGAATCAAAATAAATTAAAACATGTTTATTTCCAACACGTATGAAACTGACATTTTTAGATTAATCAGCTGACCATATCACTAGAGAAACCATTAAATTTCTACATTGGAAATTGAAATTTATACCATTTACTTGCCTATTATTCATTAAGATTCTACCCACACTCAAAAAAATTAAAAAGGTTAAGATATGAGTAGGGTGCTCAAATGATCTAAATACCGATTCTTTCATAAAAGCAGAATCGGTGGTTCAGATGAGAGTCGCAATTTCCCAGACAGCACATGATCATTCAGTCATCTATTGCAGGTCCTCCTCAAACAGCTTAACCATATCACCTGAGCAAAAAATAAAAATATGCTGATTCTGATAACCACCTGCTCCCCGCAAGCGCAGAAAGAGTTGCCTCTGATATGATGCAAAGACAAAGTAGTCCATATAACACCAGATGCTTCAAAATCTCATGCCTTGACCAAGAGATTTGAACCGATATAAATAATGAAACTGAAAACTGAAAACCCATGGAAGCAAAAGTGGAATGAGACACCCAGCAACAGCCCATTCCACCTAAAGAACCAAGCAGACTTGTAGCTTGCACCGCAAGGTTTATGCATATTCCAAGACCATGATGCATAATTTATTGTACGATAAAGGGATCTCTCAGCAACATGTAAAAGCTTGCTTGATGCTGTGCCTCAGTTGTAGAGAGGGTGGGGCTTGCCATCATTATCATCATTAAATAAATAGTGCCCTAACAACTTTTTTTTTCATTCTCATCAGCTCAATATTGATTTAATAAAGTGGTAAACCATCATCATAAGAACCTGGCATCATTTGAGGTCGTCCTCAAACCGAACTTCATAAAGTTTGCATGCCATGATGCCAGCTATGTGTTGATATGGTCTCATAATTTATGGATAACAGTCAAGAGAACGGTAATCTTCTCTTGTGAAGTGTGATAATTCTTAAAGCTTTAAACCCTAAATTGCATGAAACCCCTTTCCCATTCTTGAGCTAAATTACATCTCTATAAAGACTTCAGCTTAATGCTTTGTAATCTTCTCTTGTGAAGTGTGATAATTCTTGTGAGACTTTTATCTATAGTGAAAGTGTAAATGGCACTTGATCACTTGGGTAATTTTTGGTTGTGAGCCAATTCAAAGATTTAAATCTTGATCCTTGAAAAGACTGTGATTGTAAGGTTTTCTAATCTTGATCCCGGAAAAGGATTAGTGTAATCAGCAAGGTCTCACGCACTAAAAAGACCGTAACTTAATAGTAAATACTTGAATGGAGGTTCAAGGAGATTAGTAAGCGATTGTCCAAACTACTATAAGAATCGATGTCTTTCTCTTACTATCTATCTTATTTTATATGTTCTTTGCTTAATTGTGTGTTGTTACTGAAATTGAGGTGTTTATTTTATTAAAGCATCAAATGTTCAATTAAGCCCTAATTCACTCCTCTCTTGGGCTATTTTAGACTTTCAAAAAGTCCAAAGCTATAAAAGAAATACTTTAGCAAGTCATAGTTGGTCACACAACTGCAAATAGTTAATTGTATCCTGGTATTAAAACAACTATAAAAGTTATTGCCATGAGGATGATATAAGTGCTGAAGGTAAGCATAGAGAAACACAAAACAGAGATGGTAAGCAAGTACCTGAGCATCTTCTCTGATTCTTAAATTTTGTCCTGCTGGATTCAACAAGTCGTTAACAACCTGAAATGACAAAAACCAAAGAATAAAGAAATTGTAAAATGGAGGAGCTGTGGAGCTACCTCATATTAAACAATAGAAATATTAATAATAAGGCAGTAAATTGCAGCATTATTAAGCTAGTAGCTAGAGAGAATTGGAAGAAGCTGACCTCATTATAGATCTCCAGGTATGAAACACGGAGGAGGAACTCACGGTTTGGAGTCTAAGGCAAAGAAAAATGTTAATTAATAGCATTCAAACAAGTATCAGATAGAGTCGTACAAGGGGGTTCAATTCATTGAAAAGTACCTCTTGAATGATACTAAAAGCATCCTTCACTGCTAATGGTATAATTCCAGGTGACCTTTGATCCCCCTGATTATTATATGGATAAATATAAGCATAATGTTTTTAACATTAGTTAAAAGGTAATGAATAATGTCACCTCAATTACACAGACAACAAATACAAATATACATGCCAAGGAACACAAGGTGTTTTTATTTAATTTTACGTGTTGTATGCAGGGAATGATTTAGATTTTTTTTATTTTTTTTTCCTAGCAAATTAACTCAACATGTCCTCATATTTTAGGTCTAGTCTCCAATTTGTTTCTACGAGTTTAATACATCCTATTTTTTTTTTATATATTTTAGTTTATTTTCCAATCTATCCTTCTAATAGATATTTCCATGCAAACTAACTAAAATATCCTCACTTGAGAAATTCAAACCCCCACCTAATATATTAAAGTTATAAATTTGAAAAAAAAATGAATTGTCATGTAATGTTAATATTTGTATTATTTTTTTTCATGGTTATTTTTTTTAATAAATTAGGTTCTTTTAGGGAAAAAAAAGAACGAACTGTCATATAATGTTAAGATTCTTATTTTTTTTCATGGTTATTTCTTTAATAAATTAGGTTAGATTTGAATTTCTCAAATGATCAAATCAAGGCATTTTCATCAGTTTTTGCATGGAAATAGATACTAGAAAGATAGATTGGAGAAAGAATGAACTGAAATATAAGTATAGATTGGATGCAATTAAAGTTTTAGGAAAAGATTGGACATTGGAGACTAGACCCTAAACTATAATGACATATTAAGCAAATTCCCCTTTTTTCCTTACAGCAGTCTGAGAATGATCTGCTAGGAGATTTAAGGCATAGAAATATGCAGTGTGTGTGTGTGTGAGTGTTTATGGTATTTAAGGCATTTCTATTTAATTTTGCATGCATAGTAAGAGCACAGCAGAAAAATAGCATCTCAGGTATTAAAATCTCACATGCATGGTATGGGTTTTCCCACTGCTAGTCACTCCATATGCGAAAATGGTGCCTATAAGAGCATGTATAAACAAAGGTAAAAAACTATAAGCTTTAGAAGGAAAGCAGAAATTGGAGTTCCTAAGCAGAGGGATATCCATTTTGTTTACCATTGATCCCTTCCATAGCACCATTGACAACATGCTGAGCAGCAACATCATATACATGGCGCGTTGTAGTTGTAGGACCAAACACCCGATCTACAAGCATGGGTTAATAAATAAAGAGACAAAAAAAGGAATAACATGAATGTCTTAAATATAACTCGTTTGATCAGCTATTATCCCCAAAGGGAAAAAAATGAAGGAGCCTAATAGCTTATTAATTAATGCTGGGTAGAAAGAAGCCCAGAATTTCTCGCTTTCCTTTTTTGGTAATGTTTCTGGCATGAGAGGATTAAAATCCCAGAAGCAAGAATTATCTCCTGGAACTGCAAAGAAGTATATACCCCTAGAGTAAGAACAACAATGTCCTTAGAGTGCAAATAAAGCCTTCTATCGATTGATTATCGAAATTGAAGCACAAAGCCAGCCCATCTGCAATGTGTTCTTACATTCACTACAATGACGTGAAAACTATGAAAATATAATTCAGAGTTTTGCAAAAGGAAAATATTTCACAAACAAACGACTATAAAACGCAGAACCTTTGAATTGATTAACGTAGCCATGGACTTCGGACAATATCTTCGGTTCCAACTAGACTCATAGCACTAACTCTCCAATATATGACATTAGTTTCTTCAAAATTACCATAAAAGACACCCCTCAATCAATTCAACCAAAAGCATACAAGTTCTCAAGCGCATTTTAACTTAACTTCACACTACCAATCAATTCAAACAAAAGCATACAAGTTCTCAAGCGCATTTTAACTTAACTTCACACTACCTATCCACACATTAACTAATCTACAAATGCATCCGGCTTACACTACCAATGCCATTCCAATTAAATACAGTCAGAGAAAGCTTAACAAATTACCATACGCATAAGCAGTAGATGGATTATGTTCATTTCGCACGACAGTTTCTCCATCCGCATACCACGCAATCTCCTCTCCTTGCCTGATTTCCCTAGGACTAAACACCAAAACAAAAAATAAATAAACCACAAATTAGCAAAAACAAGTACTTATTAACAATAAAATTTAGCACGAACCTTAGGGGCCGAAAGCGAACAGTGACAGTTACATTTTCTTTGGATCTCTCAGTATCCAGATTAACACTTTCGGAGTAAAAATATTGTGGTTTGCTTCGAGCTGAGGAGGATACAGGTGAGCTTTGACCGTCCATTGAATTCTCTAAAAATTGCTTAGTAGAAGATGTCGTTGATGATGACTGTGAATTCGCTGCTGGTTTCTTGGAATTACTGATTAAAACTGATATTCTTGATTTTGATCCCTGTTTCGTCGCCATTTTTAATTAATCCAAAGCCAGTCCTTCAATTAACTGTAGCAACAGAGAGGAAAAAAAAAACTTGAAAAAATCAAATTATTCTGTTTGGAAGCTATGAAAATGTAGAGAAGAAGGAAAATTAGTGCTGTTTGGTTGCTGGGAAAAAATATTAATAGCATCCGTGTGTAATGAAAACAGAGAAAGAAAAGGAGAGTAGGATATCATTGCCTTAATGAAAAATCAGAGGAGCACCGTTGTGAAAAACTAACTAATAAATAAAAAAAACAAGAAGAGAGAGGTACATGCAAAGGAAAAGAAACTGAGGAGCGAGAGCAGGATCTTTTTGGATCTGTTTAAGAGAGGGAGAGCCGGAGAGGGATGCTAATTAACGAGTATGAAAGAAAAACATCATCATAATCACTACTCATCAGTCAACAGTCTAGAGAGAGAGAGAGAGAGAGAGAGAGAGTGAGAGTACGAGAGCAGCAACATGGATGCTGGAACCTTTTTCCCTTTCTCTAACCACTGTTTTTTATTTCTTTTCTTTAAGCTTTTAGGTGCTTTCTATTTTTTTTCTTGCCTTGCAAGCGATGCGATGCCCTCAATCTAAGGCTAATTGCATTTTCGCCCCCCTGTCGGTATTAACCTTTATAGTTTTAGTTTATATTTGGTATTCTGCTTCAATTATATTTTTAAATTTTTTTAAATGCTTTTAAAATTAATTATAGTTTTTAATTATTTTTTTATATATTTTAAAATCATTTTAATATATTAATATCAAAAATAAATTTTAAAATTATTTTAATATATTTTCAAATAAAAAAACACTTTTAAAAATAACATTTACTACATTAAAAAAAGACCCTTAAACTAGCTCATTTACCATACACACAGTTAGACAACAATTTATCCCAAATGGGGGGGGGGGTCCAAGACACGAGTCACAGGAGTCGCGTGTGCGAGGTCGAGGTGGTGCGGTAGGTGGGTCCCATTGTGAGGCGCAACGTCTCCGCAGTTGAGAGCTTGTATACCCGATTTGTCAACGGCATTCTGTTACTTTTTTCAATTTGTTGACCATGTAACTTTGTGATGATTAAAATAAATGGAAAAAAAAAATTAAAGCATGTTATTTTCATGGTCCGTGTACATAGATATGACTGCGTTACTTGGTTACTTCTCTTGTCGTGTTGCGAGTTGAATTAAAAAAAAATGAAATAAATATTCAATCATAAAGAATTCTTCACATTATTAATGCTTCTAAATGTATTTTGTTTTTTTATTTATAATTGTGTTGAAGTGCATTTTAAAAATATATTTGGTTTAAAAATATGTTAAATTGATAATTTTTTTAGTGTTTTTTATGATTTTAATTATTTTTTATTTATATTTAGTTTTTTTAATTTTATTTTTTAATATTGAATTAATTGAGAATTGAAATTTATATATATATATATATATAATTTTCTGATATCATTCAAAACAATTCTTAAAATTTTAGGAAACACTTTTTTATTTTAACTTTAAGAGAATAAAAAAAATGTTTCATAAAATTTTAAAAACTGTTTTGAATGACATCTGGAAAATGCTTATACATGTAACCCAAAAACTATATATAGCCAAAGAATATAACTTACCAAACTTTTTCTAACTCCGAAGAAACAATATATGAATCAATTTGACCTGCACATATCATGCTAAAATTTAATTTAATGATATGCTTGGTAAAAGATAATGCTATATATTGCAATAATATTTAATGATATGATGTGTTGTGGTTTTTAGGGTATTTGATAATGTGGTAAATATTATTTTTTAAAGTGTTTTTTTAATATATTAAAATATTATTTATTTTTGAAAATATGTTTTTAATATCAACATATTAAAATAGTTTAAAAAATAAAAAAATTAATTTAAAATAAAAAAATTAAATTTTGATGAAAAGCATATACACTTTCTTAAAATGAAACCCACACGCTGGCATTGATGCCACATAGAAGTGATCTAATAATGTGAAGGTAAAGCTACTGGAGTACTTCTTACATCTCAGCCCTTCGATCTAATATATATATATATAATATATATATATATATATATATATATATATATATATATATATTCCAATGTCTAATGAGTGATCTAATAATGTGAAGGTAATGCTACCCACACTTTCTTAAAGAAAAGTGAGGTTTTACATTACACATCCTCGTAGAGCATTATTCAGGGACATAGGTTTACTGTACTCTTCTTATAAATCACTACGGTTTTGCTTCTTCTTCTTTACGAATAATGTGTTTTAAAAAAAATTATTTTTTAATGTTAAATTTATTTTTTATTGAATTATCACATTATTATGATATAGGTAATAAGTTTGACAGGTTAATTTAATTAACTCAGTTTTTTTTAATTTTATCTGTTAATATTTTATTGATTGAGAATTATACTTTATGATTTGTTTGGTTTACTTTCTATTATATTATTTTGACCTCGTAACTTGAAAATAATGTTTAAAGTGTTAACCTGAGTAGACTCTCGTAATTTTTTTATATTATTTTTAATTGAATTTGTTTTTTCTAATTTCATTATTCAACATTATGTCGGTTAGGAATTGAGTTTCATAATATATTTTGACTTGTTTTCTATAGGGATATCTTGGTCTCATGATCAAGGTTGTCAATTTTGGCATTTTAACCATGGTTAAATCGGGTCATTTTTTATTTTATTTCTAAGAGGTTATCTCGGTCTCATGACCCGAGTCATGGGTCCATCAACATTGAATCTTCTTTTTATTGGGTTGCTCACGTCTCGTCTCATGACCCGAGCCCCGAGTTTGGTGGGTTAACCCAATTGACTCGTTTTTTCTCTCTCTTTTTTAATTAATTTTTTCCTCAATCTCATCATTTAATATTGTGTTTGATTGAGAATTAGGGTTTAACATGTTGATTTGGTTGACTTAGTTTTTTTTAATTATTTTTTTTTGTCAATTTCATCATTTAATATTTTATTGATTAAGAATTATATTTCATAATTTATTTTGTTTACTTTCTATTATGTTATTTCGACATTATGACTCAGAAATAATGCTTAAAGGGTTCACCCAAGTAGACTCGAGTATTTTTTTGTATCTTATTTTTAATTGAATTTTTTTCTAATTTTATTATTCAACTCTGGATCGGTTAGAAATTGAGTTTCATAATATGTTTTAATTTACTTTCTATTAGAATATATTAGTCTTATGATCGAGGTTGTTGATTTTAGCATTTTAAACATGGTTAAATCAAATTGTTTTTTATTTTCTTTCTAAGAGGTTATCTTTGTCTCATAACCCGGGTTATGGGTCCGTCAACATTTGATCTTTTTTTTTATTAGGTTGTCCACGTCTCATGACCTGAGTTGTGAATTTAGCAAATCAACCCAATTGACATGTTTTTTCTCCTTTAAAAAAATTATTTTCCTCAATCTCATCATTTAATATTGTATTTGATTGGGAATTAGGTTTTATGATTTGTTTATGTTTGTTTTTTATTAAGTTATCTCGGCCTCATGACCCAATAATAGTACTCAATAGGTTAACTCAGGTTGACTTGACTTATTTTTTGTGCTATTTTTTAATTAAATTTCTTACAAATTTCATCATTAAGTATTGAATATGATATGAGAGATTAAGAATTAAGCTTCATAATTTGTTTTAATTTGTTCTCATGGGGTTATCTCATTCTTATGACCAAAGTAACGGATTTGGTAAGTTAAACCGAGTTAAATTAGGTTTTTTTTTATCATTTTTTTATGAGGTTATCTTGATCTGATGACCCGGGTCATGAGTTTGACAGATTGAATTATGTTGTTTTTTTATTCTTTTTTTAATTGATTTGTTTTTTAATTGATTTGCTTTTCATAGGGTTATCTTGGTCTTATGGCCCGGGTCTTGGGTTTGACTGGTTAACTCGATTTTTTTAAGTAATTTTTTAATTGATTTTTTTTTTTAATTTCATCCTTTAATATTGGTTTGATTGAGAATAACACTTTATAATTTAATTTGATTTATTTTATATGGGGTTATTATAGTATCATAATCCGAGTCGTGAATTTAACATGTTAATTCGGACTGACCCAAATCAACTAATATATTGTTATATTAATACTGAAAAAATATATTGTCTTAATTTTTTTTAGTCAAATTATATTTTTATAAATTATATAAATTGCTTTTAGATCCACAAATTCATTCAAGTTATATTGAGTCAATTTCTATACAACTTAAAATTTTTTCTGCTACAAAACAAATTAATATCATCTAAATATATTTTTTTACATTACAAAAAAATCCAACCTCACCTGAAGTAATAAAGCTTGAGCGTGTATATTGTGTTCTTGATTTTCAAAAAAACTTACAAAGTTTATGAAAATGACGATTCTGTCAACACCAGGCCCTATTATTTCAGTGCTAACTTCTATATAAGACAATAAATTATTAATCTGAAGGCATTTTGTGGTCACTCATCTTTGTTTTTTTTTTTTGGAATACCAAGAAAGATAAAAAAAAAAAATAGAATTTTTGTTTTTCTCAAAAGAAAATGTCATTTTCCATCTTCGATGGCTTTAATTGAAGTCATAGAAATTCGTTTTATATATCTTTTGTTTTTTTTTTTCTTAGAAAAAAACACACACAAAGTATTGTAGGGACGAGAATGATGTGAAGTGAAATCAAATTAATAATTTGCATGTTTGGGGTGCGGGAAATGAGTGGCTCAAGTATCATCTTTCACTCATCTACCATATAAATTAAAATTAATTCATGCTCAAATACTGTCTTATGCTCTCATTTTCTATTTGTAAATTGTCTTTTTTCAGTGACGAGTAACTCCAACCCGAACTCTTTAGGCGTGAGGCAAATAAACCCTTTATAAATGGTGGCATCCCTGCACCTTACCCCTTCACCATGCACAACCTTTCATATTTTATATATATATATATATATATATATATATATATATATATATATAGAGAGAGAGAGAGAGAGAGAGAGAGAGAGGATTATGGATACAAGAAAAATTGCCATGCTACCAAACTAGAATCAAATAAAATAAGTTGCCACTAAAATTAATGAATGCATGGTTTGCTGAGATTTTGGTCATATATATTTAGTGCCTTTTCTGCTCGAAATCACATCAACAATGCTTAATTTGTCCATCAGGACATAAGAATTGAGTGAAAGTAACAGCAGGGCTGTGAACACCAGAAACATGAAACAGGTAACTTGTAGCATCATCCTTTGACTTGTTCGGGCATGCACCAGATAAATTCTTGATGGCTTGTAACTTGCAGGTCATTGCTTCCCATGAAAGGATCGACGGGTCCAAGAATCGCCTTGGATAACATGCAAAGTCCTTGCAATCAATGCTAGTGCAATGATTTTACATTTCTTTATGGTTCAAGACAATCTTTCTAGGAGTCCCACGGTAGAGGAGAAAGGGCTGCGCCACCACCCCACTCATTTGCAAATTGCAGCTGGAGGATAATCCTTCTGTCTCGGTGATGACTGGCTGCTTCCTTTGTTTTTTCTTTCGGTTGCAGTATGGTATGCCCGTGTGTATTTATGTTCTCATGAAAATGAAATTCTTTATAAAAAGAAATAAATTAAAAAAAACAGTTAAGTATTAGATAAATTAAAAGAGAATCCTTCCTTTTCAATGAGATCCTTTTATTTTGGACTAAATAATACAACCCATTATTTTTTTAATTTTATAAAATAATTATTTTTATTTTAATATTTATTTAATCCTTAAGATTTACAAGGATTGTTTAAATTAAAATTCCTAATGCTAATTGAATTCTATTAACTAGCCATACCTAAGCTTTTTTATGGTGCTCAAGAATTCTAGTTTGAAGTTTTGAAATTTAGTGCTTGTAATGGTAAACCTTCAATTCTATCATGGCAAGTTTTGAGACAATTATTAATTTTAAAGTTTTTATACTGATTATGAAGAGATCATATATAATGTAAATACGCAATTAGATTTTTATTATTTTTCTTTTGTTCAACCTTCTTAAATAGCAAAGAGATAAAAAAAAAACATAGAAATTGTGTTGTCTTTTCAAAATATATAATTACAACATTGCAATAATAACAACAACAACATTGCTGCAAATACTATTCTTCTTGTCAATGATTAAAAATGTCATTACTAGTTATCATCTTGATGTCTGTTATATTGCAAAAAATAAGTTGTTTAGGATTACAAAATCTTTAATTTGTTTATAGATTGTCAAATAATCCTCGTGTTAACTCTTAAGATATATTTGGAGGTTTATTGGTCATATGGAATAATGATTCTTTTGAGGCTTCAGACATCGAATTCAATTATTAGTGGATTGCTTTGTTTGATACTCATGTTGAAACAAGTTTTAAATGTATGTTAATGATAGTTTAGAAGATAAGAAAAACTTATGAGAGGAGCTCACTATTTTTAATTTTGCTTTATGCCTTGATATGTTATAGGTGATTTCAATGACATTTTAATTAAAACTAAGAGAAGTAGTGGGTTTCTAAATCATGCAGGAGCAAGAAACCTTTAATCTTTTTTGAATAACTATGAACTTATTGAGGTTTCTTTGCAAGGTTTAAAGGTTTTTATATGAGGCATATTGATAGGTGTGTCATATTGATAGGTGTTTTACACACCTAGGTGTTTTACCAGATTAGATAAAAGCCTTTCAGATCATTTTCCAATCGTTTATGGCAAAAAATAAATAAATTAAAGATTGAGGTAAGAGACCTTTTTTAATTTTTAGATTGTTGGCTGATGCACAATTCATTTTATTCTAACTTTGAGTTGATGTGGGCATTCTTTTGCTTTGATATGCCACACAGATTTTGCCTTATTAAGAAATTTAGTTTGTTGAGAAGAAAGTTGTGTGAATGGAACTTTAGCACTTATAGGAATATAGAAAGTAAAATTAAAATGGTAAAATCCAGATTTAAAGTAATTGAGAATAAAAATGAGGTTAAGAGTTTAACTAACGTTGAAGCCAATGAGTTAAGGTACTTAAACTCTGAATTATAGGACTTAAAACATACATTATAAATCTTTTTAAAGGCAAAAGGCAAGGAATAAGTGGTGTAAGTTGGGTGATAAGACTAGCAGATTCTTTCATCTATTGGATTCTTTTTCTAACTGAAAGAACTTCATTAGTTCAATTATTATTGATGGAAATGTTATCACTACTCCTTCAAAGATCAAATCTTAGGCTGCAAATTTCTTCTTTAATATGTTTAATACTGGTATTGTTGCTAGGTAATATATGAGAAGTACATGTTTTAAATCTTTAAGTATTAACTCTTTCATTTGGTTAAAAAGGAAGATCACATTAGAAGAAGTTAAAAAGGTAATGTGGATTTATAAATGGTCTAAAACTCTATAAACTAATGGTTTTAATTTTAAATTCTATGAAAAAAAAGAAGCATGGCCACTTATTGAAGATGATATGTTTCTACTAATTTTAGAATTTTTCAAAACCAGCTGAATGCCAAAAAAAAGTATTAATAATGTCTAGATTACATTAATTCTAAAGATCAATGGGGTTAATAAGTTTATAGATTTTAGGCTTATTAGCCTCATGAATGGGATTTATAATATCATTGCTAAAATCATGTCATTGAGGATTACATATGTTATTGTTGAGGAGATAAAATGAATCCCCAAACTGCTTTCATCTCAGAGAGGCAGATCCTTGATTGTTCTTTATTGGCTAATGAAATGATAGATAATATGAGAAAGCTCAAAGCTTTCTCCTTAAAATGGGTTTCTAAAAGGATTTTGATTTTGTATCTTGTGATTTTATTTGTGAGGTCATGGGTTACATGGGTTTTGGAAATAAATGGATCTCTTGGATTTAGAAATACATACTAACAACACATTTATCTATACCTATTGATGGCTTGTTGTCTAATGAGTCTCACATGGAGAAAGGCTTTCGACAAAGGAATCCTTTGTCACAGTTACTATTTAATATATTTATAGAAGGTTTAACAATCCTTTTTGGTATAATAAAGGATATTGGACTCTATTCAAGACTCAATATATCTTAAAAGTGCATAGTAAAATTTGCTTCAATATGTCAATGATACAATGATCTTTTTATCCAAATGACATGGAGACTCTTAAAAATGTTAAAATTATTCTCATTTGGTGTTGACTATACTCAGGTTTAAAAGTTAATTTTCATAAAAGTCTTTTAATTGGTGTTAATATTAATTTAGAATTTATTAAAAGAGTGGCTAACTCTTTGAGATGTAAATCAAGTTGTTTATCTGTGAATTAACTAGGGCTTTCTATAGGACCAAATTCGAGACTATGCTCCACTTGAAAACTAATTCTGAAAAAGATTAAGTCTCATCTCAGGACTTAGAAAAGCATGATTCTCTTAGTAGATGGAAGGCTTTAATTGTTAAAATTAATGTTGTCCAATCTTTCTCTTTACTATATATCTTTATTTAAAATTCTATTTGGTGTAGCTAAGAAGATTGTTTCCATACAAAGATGATTTTTAAAGGATGAAGATATAAATAAACAATTTATTTATAAGGTAGCTTGAAATTTCTTAGTTGTGTCAAAAACTACAGGGAGATTAAGAGTTGGGTCTATTATGACAAAAAAAAGAAAAGAAGAAGTAATGCTATTTAAATAGTTATAACAATATAATATTGATGTTTCAATAGTTTGGAGGACTTCTATATATATATAATACCAACTTGACAATATTGGAGTGGTTCCAAGATTTACAAGAACTTTTTCACCTGTTTAGAATGATATTTGTGATACTTTCAATAGTGTGGATGATTGTCTTATTGGTTTACAAAAAATTATTTCAGTGGTTGTTGAAAATAAAGCACAAACATTTCTTTGGACTTTAAAATAGTTAGGAGATTTTGCTCTCAAATACAGGTTTTCTAGTCTTTACCTAGTCTTTGTATTGTATGTATAAATAGAAATGCTTTACTATCTGTAATAGGAACATGGAATGACTTTACATGGGATTGGTCCTTATCATGAAAAAGAAGACCATGAGATTAGGAAAAGAAAAAGGAAATGAGACTTTTACAACCATTATTTAGGGTTTCTTTAATCCAAATTGCTACAAATAAAAAGATTTGGAAACCAGATCTGAAAGATTTTTTTTTGTTAAAAAGTTACTCAACATGTATTGAGATAATTCTTCTTCCTAGAGATAAACCATTTTAGGCCAATTTGTGTTCCTCTTTCGCTTTTCTAAGGTTGAGTTTAATCTTTGGCTTGCCATTGTGGATAAACTACTTATAATAGCTTTTCTCCATCGACGAGGTATATTACAAATGAATAATTTAAGTTGCCTTTATGTAAAAATAAAATTAAGACTACAAAACATGTATTTCTTTATTATGAGATGTTATGGTAACAAGTGGTGGCTTGGTTAGGCCAACAAAGGATCTTACCAAAGCCTTTGTATGATTTTACTTATAGTGAAATAAAATGATCTTAGGATCTATGCAAAAAAAAGGTATTGTCTTTGTTTTTATTTGAAATAATTTGGTCTATTTGGAATGCGTACAATAATTTGATCTTTAGTAAGGTGAAAACCATATGGGATTATATATATTACTTACTTTTCAATAGAGTTGCAACATAGGTAAAATATTATGATAGAAGTTTCTGTTATACCAGGATAGACTTACTTAGATCATCAATGATATTCTTACATGGACAAATAAAGCAAAAGTGCATAGTAAGTTATTATAGACTCCTTTTCCTCAAGGTATGCTTAAGTGGAATATAAATGCATCTATAAATGACAAGTCTAAACCCTAGGGTATTGAGGGTGTTCTAAGATGCCACGAAGAAAAATTTATTTATATCTTTTTTATTCAACATGTATTAGGGAATCCAATTCTTTTTAAATACTGATTGTTGTTACATATTCTTTAAGGATTGGATTATGGAGTCCAATTCATATAATACAATTCCTTGGATAAGAGAAAGCAATTCCAAGAGGTTATAGGGGTTACAAGATGATTTTAATGACATTTCCAATGCTTGTCTTAGGCTCTCTCCTGTGATTTTGACACATATTCATAATAAAAGTAATAATGCAGCAAATTATTTGGCTAGGCAGGGAGTTCATAGATAAATTGATTTGGTTACATGGTTATAGTCCTTTTTCATAAATTTATATTTTACTTGATTTGTCTATCTTTTTTTTAAATAAACATTGAAGGTGGTTAAGTTTGCATGATCGTTGTTTTGTTTTATATGTTTTCTAGCCCATATTTTAATACTTTTCTTCTTTTGTTTAGCCATGTTTTTCATGGCTAAATCAGTTGATTGATAAAATTCTCATTTTTCATAAAAAAGAGTAAGGTGTTAAAAGGTACAAACTCTTTTATAAACAAAAATGAGCAAGATGTTAAAGGTTACAAACTTCCAGATTAGTTGCAAATAAAAGGATTGTCAATTATGATATGAAATTTGATTAATCCTATATATTAAAGAAAGATTATTTAGGATTGCCTATAATGAATTTAAAAGGAATACAACCTATCCAAGTGGAATTTGATAATGAGATATTGTAGTTAAAAGATAATAGTAATCGACACGACATTGTATAATTAGAACAACAACCATTAGAGCAGTATAATATTGTTATAGGTAGAGAGAGATGTGATAGGAAAGATCATATAAGGTATGTCTTTGATGACATGATTTCTTTTACATTGGTGGAAAGTAATGAAGATCCATTTTATTTTTAGAAAGCCATTTATAATGATGATAAACAAAGATGGATGATGGCTATGTTAGAAGATATGAATCAATGTGTATAAATAAAATTTAGGAATTAGTTAAATTACCTAAAAAAAGAAGAATGTTACAGGTTGTAAGAGAGTCTACAAGATGAAAGATAGGGTTTTAGTGAAAAACAAATATACATTCAATAATATGAAAAGTTCAAGAAATCAAATAGAGAAGATTCTATACATGGATTAAAAAAGTTCAAGTCATTGAGCCATTACCTCTTTTATTAACATTGAAAGAATAGTGTGCTCATATTTATAAAAAGAGTGCAACCATTACTAAATATCCGATAGAGATATCTTGTTTATATAGTTTGATGTAATTCAAGTTAAAGTGGAGATTATTATGATATGACATAGAATAATTGGTTGAAGTGTGTGCATGTGTTTATATTACAACACACACAACACACATGTATGTGGGGACGTGTGCATTTATGTACACGTTTTATTTATAAGGAAGAGGTCGAGACAACAAAAACATTAACCAAAGCTAAAATCCCTTGAAAAAATATTGTTCATGTAGACTCAGGGTTCCTATTAATTCAGTGTGATGATGGTTTTTCCCTTCCCATCTAAAATCATTGAACTAGATATTAGGGGCATTGAAATCTTTTCGTAAGATCTATTAGTTAATATCAAATTGATAGGGGACAAATGAGTCTTTTTATATTTTAAAACCATAATGAAATGATTAAAATATCTTTGAAAGAAACAAAATTGTAAACTAGTGTTCAAAAGTTTTTTCAGGTTTTCATATTGGTGTTTTTGTTATTATTAGGTTAGTTGAAGGACAATTTGGTATTTTAATAAATATAAAATATTATTAAAAATAAAAAGTGAATAACACGTGCAAAATATGCACCTGTTGGCTGGCATGTGTGACATTTTCTAAAGGCCAAACATTAGCTTCTATCGTATCATTGGAAGCACCGTAACATTCTCTTTCTTTCGAGACAACGAGTGATGGTGTTCGGCTGGCGGTGTAATCAAAATAATAATAAAGTTGGTATTAACAAATAAAGGGATCGCAAGCTTTTCCATCTCTATCACCCGAAACCCATCTTTATCTTTATCAAATGATCTATAAAAGGGAAACATATATGGCATTAGGTGGCTATCATCATCTTCTTGATTCTTGAGTGGTCAACATAGCATACACGTTCCAATTGCTTCGGCTAAACTTAATCCAATAGAAAACAGAAATAAAAACAAAGAAAACGAAACATCTCATTCTAAGCAGAATGCGACTTATCATCATTGGATACTCTTACAGTTTACCTACAAAATGGTGCCATGCACGACAATATGGAAGGAAAAAGAGACTTCATGCATGGAACTTGTCATCAAGATCACTCGGTCTTTCATCAGAAAATGTTAGTATCTTCCTCCTATCTCTCGTTTTTCAAGGGGTGGGAATGGAAATTCAATAGCAAGTTCTCTAGGACAACATCAAAGGAGTTAAATTACTGATTTAATAACATCAAAAAATGTTATTATCTTCCTCTTTCTCAATTTTCTTATTATATTTCGCGCGCATTTTGGGTAGCATTACATATATTGTTTGCACTCCTCCACTAATCGGAGGTGTCCAATTTAATCGGGTTTCTCCATCAGCAGTGTGATCAATCTTTTTTTCCTGTCAGATATTCATGGGGTTAGTGCTCAATGCTGCCATGCTACATTAATGGAGAACAGGACCTTGGCAGTGTCTTCTATGTTTTAAGGAACAAGACCATAGATTAGTTAGCTAGATAAGAAACGAAAAATCGAGATGGTCCTCACCTGGAGAAACGACAAAACAAGTAATTATTTATGTAAAGCTTTATAATAAATTCTGTCATCCCAAATGTAAAGAGGTTGACCATAAAGAGAAAAAGATTCCCTAATTAATTATGAACCTTTTGCTGAGCTATTTCTCATATCATTTGTTGCAACATTGCTTGCTTCTACTTTGCTTAGAAATCATTACTAATAGATGGAAGCAAGCATCCAGATAATATCATCCCCATCTTTATATACATTAATACTTTACTGTATGAGTGGTGGGACTAGCTAGGGGTCCATGAAATAGAAAACGTATAAGGCACAGCTTCAATTGTTTAAAGAGGAAAAAGAGAAAAGAAGCATTTTTTTTTTTTGTTTACTTTGTGATGACGAAACAAGAATTTGGGTAAGATGTAGTGCATACTAACGTTAAGAGAGTAGCAATAGCAATAACAGAGAGGGGAGGAGGGTGCACATGTGAGAAAGAAGAAGAAGAAGAAGAGAGGGACTAGGGTTCAAGTTTTTTACTATATAATCAAAGCTATTGCCTGAACAGAATTATTTTTTCCATTAAGAAATTGATGGAGAGGATGGTGGATTATGCCATAAAAGCAGTCTTATCTTTGCATATTTGAATGAAATCTGGTTCCCAATTACTTGAACAAAACTGACTAAAATGTATATTTTCAACAAACATGAAATGCTCAGCATGATGGGTTTTTTTTTCTCTTTAATGAATTGCAAGCATCATGTTGCTTTGTATGGATTAGAACATGAATAAGCTAAAGGCATGGGCCCTAACAGTTTCTCCTCTCTTAACTTAAAGATGCTTTCAGTTTTCTTTTTCCTTTTCTTTTTAAAAAGATGCAATCAGTTTTAGTGAGATCGTAATTGTAATAACTATCATCATTATTAAATCTTGATCAAGCAAAGACAAAGCACAGGCTTGAATGCTTTTAGATATACGATGAGCTTCATCAATGGCTGGATAGTTCAACTAATTACAAGTCGGTTGATGAAGCTTGAAAATGAAGTTGCTTCAGCAAAGATTGTTATAATGGTTCTTAGGTGACGAGCTCGAACATTTCTCTTGCTCTGAGGATGCAAGGTCAAAGCAATTTTTACCCCACACAGCATCAAAAAGTATCCAATGCCCTAATTTGGATTTTGGACACCCTGTCCATCAGAACATGAACACCTTCAAAAAGTTCAGACCCAAAGAAAAGAGAGAACAAGAAAATCTTGTTGGCCATGTATGAAATCTTATGCATATGCATCAAACTGTAAATTCAAAACCCCTTTCATCTCAAAGTTTCGAACAAAAAGACGCAGGGTCAACAGAAAAGGTAAACATGAAAGTATTTCCTGCCGCTATCCTCTGGTAATTGTTGTTTTAACGTTCAAGAGTTACAACTGGATACCAGGTTGACATTCAAACAGCTACAGCTGAGTTCATCTCATTGAGAATCCGATTGTAGGTATGGCAGTCGGAAGTGGTTTTAAATCCTGGAGTAAAATCTGAAAAGAATCTCAGCACTGCAGCAAGGAGTTGAGAATCATTAGAAGCCAAAGCAGCTTCCAGAAACAACGAGGGGCGGACAGTCACAACCTGGACAATGAATGGGTTGTTTTGTTAGGAACGTTGAAAAATCATTCCATCTAACATTGTGGTTTAAGATAAAATTGATTAAGAAAAATAGCAACTAAAGACATTTTCACTTTGTTCAGTTAAATACACTGCAGATTTTATTCAGCATGACACCATATCTTCTCAATAAAAAAGAGCACACAAAAACACTGCAGATTTTATTCAGCATGACACCATATCTTCTCAATAAAAAAGAGCACACAAAAAAATTCTCACAATAATTGATTCACTGAACACTAAAAGCACCCACAAAGTGAACAGAATGTAAATAGCATGATCATGACTGCAAAAATGAGTGCTGCATCCATACCAAAGGTTTGAAAAACTACTTATCTAGTACAAATCGATACCTTGGTTAAGTTAAAAATATAATATCATATTTACATCTATACCCAAAGTTGGTAGGGTAAAAATTACCTTGTGCTTCCTAGCATAACGCAAGGCTTCAAGATAATATCCATCTTGCACTAGTTGCAACACGTAGTCATGATGCAAAGAGAGCTGTCTCAGCATATCTAGACCCAGCTTCCTAACCTGGGAATTTTGACGGCCTGCTTCTAGGAGCTGCATTGCAACTTCTTTTGAGGGTTGAAGAACCTGTAATGAAATAGTTGCACTCGTTAAGACAAAAAAGGCTAAAAAATAAAATAGAGAGCTTTCATTACTATCCAGGAGATTTCATTACTTCATAAGCACATTTTTAGATGATGTTTCAAAACCTTGTTTATGATGAACTGTGAGAGTTCTGCATATCGCTCATTGCGTGCTAGAAGTTGTATTGCCAACACATAGATGTTTGGTTGAACTTTTTTCTTTACTGAACTTGCACTGCAACATTGGAAACAAACATGTCATTGGGTGTGAACCTAATATACACAAGCAGTTATGAACACATGCACGATAAAAAGAAAAAAAAAAAACAATATCAACATTTCCTAAATACTTTCAAGTTCATCTTTTCCAGTCACTTTCCTGGCACAAGTTACCTGATAGGTACATGAATCATTTTAATAACAGAATTTGAGAAACCAAAGTTACCCAGTCCAATGGATGAAAGAGAGCCACCAATTTGACTGTTTTCTGGACTGGTCCATATGAGAAATTGATACTCAGTCAACAATTTTTTATGTATTCTATAATATAATAATAGCAAATATACCTGCATTAGTGTTAAACTCCATTATTCATTTCAATTTAATTCTTTATATATATATATATATATATCTGTAACAGGAGCTCGCCCATACTAGGCAAGGGGCAGTGTCATTCTTTCATGTTGTGCCTGAAAGTTTTGCTAACACAACAGCTGCAAAACCAGAGTGGCTTAAAGTTCTTCACTTCCATATTATAAAGAAGATTTGCACAAGCGCAAAAGCGAAGGTTGATTAAAATAGAATATCATTAGGAACACATGTAAGAGTCCAAGCCTAGAAACATTGCAGAGCCGTGAATCAAATATAAAATTGACATACCTACGAAGGAACTCAACAATGATGGCAACGAAGTAAGAGGAGTCTCCCACCATCTCTTCCTCAACTGGAGCAAACACAAGGCTATACATCTCATAGGGTGAAATTGCTGGAGAAGTAACTTGAGACTCTTGCCTTTCAGAAACACTAGCATTTAATGGGCTGTTAGTTGGTCTAAGATGCTGCGATTGTGAAGATGATGTGTGAACTTCAGTGCTAGAACTCTCAGCACCACCTGATAATTTCTCCTTGTTCACTTTTCGGTTTGTTTTTATTGATTTGAATTGGACATTGTCTTCAGTGTCTGACATAGAAAAATATAAAGATCTATTCAGAGATTCATTGTCAACTAAGGCACTAGATTGGCATTTGGTAGATGTTCCATGTCAATAAACTTCTCCTGTAGATGCATGGGCACCAAATCTTGGTTTAACAATCTGTGTCCCCCAACAATGTGAGGTTTTCTCACCTTTAATTCCTTTGAGATAACTTCCTGTTTTGAGTGACTGGGAGTAAGACGCAATCAGTACTTCTACTGCCTTGGCAACCATTAAGACCGGTCTCCTTTCCAAGATAAGGTTGTGTGTAATTGCCAAGCACAGCTGCTTAGCCTGAAATACAACAATCAACTCCAGCAAATCAGTAAGTGCTCAAATTTAAGAAAGGCTGTTGAATGAATTATATAAGGCATAAAAGATATATCCACTTTATTTCTCTTGAAGTGATTCTCATATATGTTATTCTTTTCAAAATCACTTATCATGTTCTTCGGGAAACAAAATTTCTTATGTGTCCCTTATAAAAACCAATGAGCTTATCAAAATGTAAGAAAGGCTTCCACCTTACTAGCTTCCAACCTCCTATGTTGCAAGAACACAAGCACTGATGGAACTTCAGAGCTACATGCAGAAATTGCCTGCAACCAAAAGAATCTAATTAGAAGATAACACATGAAAAAAAAAAATTCATCATCAAACTGATTTAACTTGCCTCCAAGTCTAAATGGATTTTCCATAACTGCTTATTGGAAGCATTGCATGTAAGGTCAGGAATCAGAAATGTCCAGTCATCTCCATAAATGTTTGATTCAGAATCACTTATGTTGGCCTCTGGACTTTCACCATCTTTTATGGTAGATCGAGAGGAGGAAGCATTAGACCTGGGGAACCCCCTAAATAGTAGAGGCAGTGGAGCAGAAATGGGTGCTCGAGAATCTACAAATATGTCATAGAGTATAACAACCTTTGTGTCCACTTGATGGATAAGAAGTACATTATCAACCACACTAACAGCAATTTTGCTTGAATATATTGGCAAGGAACCCTGCAAAAAAGGCACATTACCATTTCAATTCTAGAAACTGATTTGTGTATTGATTTTGTAGCAAGTCTAGCACTTAGTTGACATGATGAGGCACAAAATAGTTGGATGAGTTGAGAGTTTCATAAAGTTGGCCGTCACTATTTGAATGCTATGATCCATGAAAAGGTACCCAAACATTAAACAGGGCCAAGTCAGGTGCTGGTACACTCATGCATGCAACTGCTAACTCACAGGAAAGTCCCAAGTTCAATCTTTCACATATTTAATAGAGTGCAACAAAGCATATGCTCCTCAGCTCTATAGTTACCTCCAAAATTCTACTTTGATCAGTTCTGTTCTTGAATGCAAATTAGGTGAAACTAAGATAACCCAATTATTATTCCCAAAAAATTGTGTCATAACAATAAGCAATATCCAAGGTTATCAGTAACAGAGAAAAGGAAATTAGAGAAAGGAATTACCTGCTGCACAACAGCATCTTGATAAAACCTATACGAGTGAAGTAGCATTGCAACTCTATCAATTTGCAAGCAGTATATCCTCCCATAGCTGACAATGTTGAGATTTTTTAACATTAGTATAAGCGAACAAATCATTCTGTTCTTGGGAACAATGTAGATGACCAAGTTATATGTATTAATCTAATAGCAATCAAACTACCAAAAAACCTACATGGTTGCAATATAGACATCTTCAGCTGCTAGGACAGGCTTACTGTTAGCCTCAGATTTTGCCATTACCATCTCAAACTTTGGCAAGCAAACAATCCCAGCAGATGAAAGCTGAACAAAATAAAATACAATGTTGTCAGAGTTTCAGAAGAAGCTTCAACTAAAGAAGATGCCCACAATCATCAATCAGCTTTAACTGATAGAATCTCAAAACATCAACAATTCTATAAGCTCTTCTTGTACATGTCCTAAGATATGAATAAGGTAGCATCTTCTTGACATTCTTTCCAGAAATCATTGCATATGAAATCAAGGCAGTATGCTTGATTTTAATTTCCAGAAATGTTATGTACAAGTGTACAGCCCAACAAATTCAGCCAAGAACCAATTAAAGTTGAAGCCAGTGATGAAAATTCTTGGCATACCTGAAATCCACTGAAGGTCTTGCATTGCATTCCTGAAGCAAGAAGAACCAAGCGACTCTCATGTGTATATACATACCAGCTCACGTTCGCTTTCCTTGTATCTACCAATTGAAATGATTTTGATTCAGCATCATAGGCAAGCAAATCCAGCCCACTGTGATTAAGACTTCATTTTAGTGAAATCAAAAGGGAAGATCTTAATGGCATAAAAAAGATTGAATCAAGCCTGGAGAAAATCGAATAGGAGTGTTACTAAAGACGCTATTACTAGAGAAACTTTCTATTCCTTTTTCTTCTTCTTCTTCTTCTTTTTTTAACAGATGGTCATGTGCAGAAATCTCCATGACATACAACGCCCGTAATATAGATAAAACTCCGAATCATATTCAGGGGTCTTCTATGTATATGAGAGAATTCTGCGATGAAGATCTCAATCTTTAGTATATTGGAAAACAGAATTTCCCAATCTCTGCTGTAACAAACCCATCAAATGTGTAGAAAGTGAGGTATGGAAATTTTCTGAGGATATGCAAGTACCAGGTCATTATTATTATATTCAACACAAACTCATTATCCAAGAAAAATACATGAAGCAAGTCATCTATTGTCGCAAGTATAAATCAGACTAGGTTAAAAGCCTAACTAGGAAAAATGACCACCTTTCGGTCATTAGCTGAGGTGGCGAGGTGTAGGAATCAAAATAGGATCAGGGTAGATTTGAAAGTTGAAACTCTCCAAGAACTTTTTGGATAGAGGTTCAAATAGAACATAAAGACAAAATCCATTTCCTTGTCACAATACACAAGTTTCAATTGATTCCTTCTTTTTTTGCCTCAGCAAGAATTTAAGGCAAATAAACACATTGAAGAGCAAACAAATTGAAGACCAACAAAAATGCTTAACTTCTTTTAAAAGCCACATAAAACAAAATAAAAGTTTCTTCTTACCTGGTCTTTACTAGTACAAAATGGCACCGTGGACAATCAGTCCAAAAAAACCCTAGTATGCTCTCTGACTCTGGCTTACATTTGTGACAAAAGTTTTGTCCAGTTTCCCTATGAAAAAACTGGATCTCTTGACTGGTTCTCTGGATTGCTATGATCTTCACATCTAAAGAATACCGAATAGATAGGATAGGACCTTCACTTATCAAATCAGAGGTAGGTGCAACAAGAGGATCAAAGGGAGCAACTTTCCATGAAAAAACCTGAATTAAGGACAAACAAATCAATTTTGAAACAAATAACCAACAATCACTTTTAAAAAATCATGATAATGCAAACGAACTTTGAATAACTGATTTTAACATCAGATTACCCGATCAGATGTGGGGGAGCATAATAGCTTATTCCCATCATCATAAAATAAACCCCTTGATCCTGGAACATTACATCGTAAAGGAGGGTGCTGAATATAAACATGTGACAACCCAGCAGACCCACTTGAACTAACACTAAGCTGCGAGATGGATGCTTTCCCAGACATAACCAAACCAAATCCTTCACCTCTCAAATTTAAGCTATTAAACTTACGCTTGCAGTATTCAGTGTCTGCCCACAAAATATCCAAGATAGAGAACCTCAAGCCTTTCCTCTAATCTGCCAAGCAAAAGGAAATACAAAAATCTGATCAGATCCTTAGAAAAATGGGAAAAGCAAGAATGTTTTCATTTTCTTGAAAAATTTGAGTTTCATACGGTATTCTGCATGCAATTCTTTAGAGCAAGAAATTCTTTCAAACACATATCCCGCTCAATTTCCGGAACCTTTGCCGCAACACAGCCTCCGTATTCTTTTGCCTACCAAAAGAACACTTCCTTCACTTCTATCAAAGAAACCAAAACCGTGCTATAAATCAAACTTGTATCTTCTAAACAAAACAAACCTGGGCAGCACAATTAACTAAAATTCGTCTCAGCGTCGAACTACTACTATTCCTTTCTTTCATCTCCACAATACTGTAAGACAATTGAGAATTTGAAGACTTATTTTAACCAAATAATAATTTACGATTCATAAAAACGCAAAACGAAACCCTAAGCAACTAAACTGAAGCTAATCCAATCAATCAAATGCACTAAACAAGAAAAAAAAAATAGACAAGCAAGAATCAGAGAGAGAATACCTGGAGAGAGGTAAACATTGAATGGTAAGTGAGAAACTGAAGAGTCGGTGGTTTGTTTTTCTGTTGTGAAAATAAAATAGTTTACGGTTAAATAGTGGTTGGGTCATGATTTGAGACCCCGGAAAGTCCCCGGCCCATGTCCGCGGAAATGAAGTTCCGGTTATGGGTAAAGCTTCGTGCGATGGGTCTTATGGGTTGAGATAAGTGTTCAGCCCTTTGGGCTTATCGCCGGAAACTTCAAGGCCGACTGTAACAGCTATGCTCAGTTCAATTGTGGATTAAGTATATGTTCGGTATGCTGTTTTTTAACTAAAAATATATTAAAATATTTTTTTTAGATTTTATTTTATTTTTGATATTATCATATTAAAATTATCAAAAAATTATTATTAAAAAATATCAATTTCAAGTAAAAAAACTTTAAAAAATAATTTGAATTATATTAATAAATATATCCTAACTGGATGGAGGCTCAAGACTTTTTCCTTTTATTTTTTTAGAGCTAATAGTTTTAACTAAATTCATTCGCTCATGCAACACTATAGTAGGATCAAATTTTTTTTCTATCATAAAAAAACACTTGGTTTTCCGAGCACCAACCAAATGTTGAGAAATTTTGCAAATTCCAAACATTGTTTTTTAAATAAAAATTCATTATGATCTTAAAAGAAAATTTAAATAAAATATTAAAATAAATTCTCAAAATTTTGTATATGATTGGAGAAAAAATTGATAATATTATATATCAAAATATAAATTTTATGTTAATTGAATATTCACAAGTTTTTTTTTCATATTAGTAATATAATAATTGGAAAAAAAAACCTTAACATTCTCCTAAATGCCTACAATATTATCCGATACACATGAAAAAATTAAATAATAATTTAAATATAATAATAATTTTCTTATAATATATTTAAATTTGAATAAAAAAATGAAAGAAATACAAAGGGTTCAAAACCTAGCACCCAACTCAATAGAGGCCTGTGAAGCCGCAACATAACTAACCCTTTTTTTTTTCCCTTGTGTCTAAGGGGTGAATATCATCCTATTAACAATTTTTTTATATTTTATTAAGGTATTTGATTTTCAATTAATGTTATTAAACCAATGCATCAATTTTTCAAATTCATTATTAATAATTTCTTGATGCTAAAAAGGTTAACAATGTCTATCCAACCCGCATTCGAGTGCATTTCAGCTAGCTAGTAGCCACTAAAAGAGGGTGGTATTTGTGGAAAAAAGATGAAAATGTATAAGAAATTTCATTTTAGTCTCTTATGTGATCTATTGAAAAAAAGATGAAAATGTATAAGAAATTCCATGAGCTTCTAATAACACCTCTTACCACTAAATGTACTAAGGTGTATGGTCATTTAGGAAAAAGATTTCATACTACATCCACCTCCAATTAATATTGGCAAGAACATAAAAAAAATCCTAACAAGTTCTATCACTTTCATTATGACCACTATTGTGACATTAAAAAATGTTATGCCCTGAAAAATGAGATTGAAAGATTAATCTCTAGAGAAAACCTTCAATAATTTGTGAAGAATAAGATTCAACATGAACAAATAAGAAAAAAATCCTCATGATTCACTATTAAAGATTAAATAATTTTTAAAATTGTATCTTTATTTTTTCAACTTTTTGAATAAAACTAGTAACTTTCTTCATGTCTTCAATAACTCCATGAAAAATCTTAATGCCTCTAAACATATCTCTATGAAAATCTCCAGAATAAGATCTTCAAGTCTCCATTGAAATCATCATAACTCCATGAAAAATCTTCATGCCTCTAAACACATCTTTATGAAAATCTCCAGAATAAGATCTTCAAGTCTCCATTGAAATCATCATAACTCCATGAAAAATCTTCATCGGGATCTTCATTCAAATCTCTACATATCTATACAACATCTCATTACATAATGCTTTTGATGATCATAAAGCACTTTTTATTTTCTAGATAAAAATACTCTCTACTAGAACTTGATAAAATCTTCTCTCTCTTATAGAAAAGACTCTCATGTTGAAAAAAGCCACTAAGGTAAATTTTTTCTTGCAAATATAGTCAATAACATTTTTCATGCAAACAAAGACAACATATATATAATAAGTATTTTTCTTCTTCTTCTTTTTTTGTTAGTTAAAGTTTTTCAAACATAATTATTTAAAAGACTTGATAGTCAAATGATAACACCTAGTTTTTCTTTTATTAAAACAAACTTTTCTAGCTGTTTAGGCCAAACCCAAATAGTTGGCCTTGAAATCGTTTGGGCCACACCTAAACAGCTAGAATTTTTCTAGCTATTTAGGTAGCCTGAATGGTTGGAATTCTAGACTGAATTTAGCCTAAGGACACTCGACATCCAACACTAACCTAACATACAAATCTTATTTGGTACATATAAACTTTTCTATGCATGACAATACCATGTTTTTACATCAATTGCTACACCCTAATATCCATATCCACAACAGTTAGCCACTATGATGTATGGTATATTAACCCAAAAAAGCATAACACATAATCCAAAAAAGCATAAAACATGATTCAATTTTTCATAAATGTATTTTCTTTTATTACAAAGTAAGGGATTGGATGTAAAAATACACTCAGTCACAAAGTACGATGACATAACAATTCCTAGGAATACAAGTCTAACATACAACCATACAAAGCTAGATATGTCACTCTAGGCCTAAGTTATATAAGTCAGATATAAAAACTAGTTAAAGCCAACCATGTCATTCTAGACCATAAAAGCCTATCATGCCATAGACCATAAACATTTTCTCTTACGATGAATATCTCTCTTACATTTCTTTTCATACATAATATTATTGGCTACGACTTAACTTTGATCCTTGCACGCTCGTCTGATGGCATTTTGGATAGAAATCCTCCATGAAATGAGATAAATAATGATCACACGTCACATAATGAAATAAAGAAGTCGCCATCTAAAGTTAGTGGTCCCAGGAACCTAATAACTAACCTACAAGAGTCTGGGTAAGGGGGTGGCTACGTGGAGGAAAGATGAACTCAACTAACGATACCCTTTCAATGTCTAGCCTAAAGTCAGCTGCAATACACACATTAATCATAAAAAAATATCCTTAATTACAATACACATACTAAAAAAAAAGTGAAGTAAAATAAAATAAAATAGCACAAAAGATCCCCTTCTTAGAAAGATAGTGACCTCATAACTTGATAATGTACATAATAAAATAAACATAGAAGCACATAAGCAAATAAGATTCCAATTATTGACATGAATGATGAATTATTGGTTTTTATCTGCCTTTTAACATAAGGTGAAATGTCAAACCTAATGGAATCAAACATAAACTACACATAAAATATCATTTTCATTGGCCAACCATCCCTGAAGGATTTTTATTATTTTCATTATATATATATATTGCATCATTATGTAAAAGGAAAAAATGTATATAAAAATATGATAAGAAAAATATATTTTCAAATCATTGGTTAATAACAAACTGTCAATGATGAATCAATTAGAAAATACAAGTTTAAAAGGGGATAAATTATAAACAAGTCGCTCATAGGTGAACTGATCATAAAAGCACAAGTTTTTAGAATTAATTGATCAAAACAAATCATTCATATGTGAACTAATTCAACATAATATTTTGAAAAGGATCGATAGAAAATAAATCGTTCATGGATGAACTAATTAGGAAACACAAGTTTTGAGATCAATTAGTTAAAATGAACCACTTAAGGGTGGACCACTTATACAAAATACTTTAAAAAGAATTGGTAAAAAACAAACCGTTCATGGGTGAACCAATCATAAAACACAAGTTCTAAAATCAAGTGGTCAAAACCAATCACTTATGGGTGAACCAATTAAACAAAAGGTTTTAAAAAGGACTAGTAAAAAATGTCTGCTCATGGGTAAAGAAATTGAAAAAAAAAAAAACAAGTTTTGAAATCAACTAGTCAAAATAAACCATTCATATATGAACCAGTTAAACATAACATTTAGTAGATGATTAGTCAAAAATAAATCGCTCATAGGTGAACTGATCATAAAACACAAGTTTTGAAATCAATTTGACAATCCTCAAAATTCATCTCATATCAATAGTTACAACACAAAAATAATCAAGCAATCAATATTTACCAAGTCATCTCATATTAGGAATCGACCTGCACAACTGATATTGATTGATATTTATCGAATCCTCTCATATTAGAATTTAAATCATACATTCATAATCATAATAAAGAATTCACGATTTTACCTAGCTAAATATTTTTCAAAGAAGCACCGTACATAATCAGTGAATAAATTATTAGGTAATCATGTGTGACAATAATGAATTAAGTCATAAGTCATGTAACTCAATGGTCGAGCAATCATTTAAGCTTCAATTCAGTAAATACCAGAACCAACACTTGTCTTGGATAATCCTAAAAAATCAAACCACAATTATGTCCTCCCGGTTCCATTATGGAACATTGGTCGATTTTACCTTAGGTTTGACGCGTTTTGAAGTGTCGTAAACACTTTATTCAATCGAGTATACATAGACATGCATACAAATGTAATTATTTTTAATTACAAACATAAACACAAATAAATTAATAAATAAATAGATTTGAAAATCACTAAAATGCCTGAGGTCAAGTCATGAAATTATTGTTTTCCCCTATAATGTTCACTCGGCACATGAGCCTTATATGTAGCTGTTGTTGACCATCCTATAAGGTTTTGGCATGTAGATAGATTTACTAGGAAGATCCCAATCTCGTTTATCTATTATTAATGGTCTTGTATTTCACAACCAACTAGAGAGGGGGATTGGTGGTGAGAAAGTTCAGATTTGGCTAAATGGTTTTCTTACTTTTTTTAGTTATTAATGATGTCATTAATGATGAAGATGCCTTAGGTTTTGGTTGAGGAGAGGAGAGAATCTTTATTTGGTAGTTTTAAGGTGTTTGGTGGTCGAACAAAGAAGAATTGATGACTGGTTTGACTGTTGATTGGGGAAAGAATAAGAGATATGGATTGGGGATTGGTATGGGTTGGTTTATGGTAGATCCGTGAGCTTGCTAGATATAATGATTTAGATCACTTTGGATTTGATCTAATAATATATATATCTGAATGATTTCAAACCAAATCAAAGACTGCAATTTGTTTAGGTTCTAATCTTGTGCGAGTAAACCTATTTTGGCCTTTAGATCAATGTCTAGAAAGGATGGATCTAACAATTGTGTTTTTTCTGGACTATTATCGAGTATGGGTGAGCCTATATTTACTCTTTGGATAAATGGTTAGGATGATTGGGTAATAGAATGCAACGACTATGATTTGTTCCCTTTTTCTTTCTTTTCTTTCTATTCAATGACCTTAGATTTTCTTAAAAGTAGAGAAAAGTGGAAAATTTGATAGTGGAGGGAGAATTGAATTTTTCTCTTAAATTTTTGAAAAAGAAAAAATGAAAGGTGCTTTATAACTAGTGCATCGCCCATCCATAACTAATGGGATGTGATTAATCACATCTCTTCCCACCACCTTGCCACGTTAACAATAATAAATTTTTAATACACACACACACACATAAAGTCCATTTTGACCATCAACAATTAATTTTGTCCACCAACAAACAAATTTTGACCACCAAAGTTTTTTTCCTATAAAAAATGCTTTAACCACGGTGTTGTTACTTAATTTTGGACCCCACGTGCTGGAGACGGTGTATACCTCTTTTGAACAGAGTGTAGGAGTTTAGCTCATATTCGCCAGAAGATTGATAAAAGCACAGAAAGAAATATTTTGTTTTTTTTGAAACCTTGTTTGAGCTGTTTTCTGCTCCTTTTATCCTTCCCCTTTACTACCAAAATCATCAGGTTCTCTTAGGTTGATCAGGAGTCTTCATAATGCTAAATTCGTTCTTTTTTTATTTGGTCTTTAAGGTTGAATAAATCCCTCAGAATTTGCACTAAAAAATGGTTCTGCTACTGTCATAATTTTTTGTTCCAACTTAGGCTCTGATTCTGACCCAGTTTCGTACGATATCTGACTATCCTAGGTATATTCTATAACTCATTACATGTTGAAAAATTGACGTACACCTTTATTAGGTCCTAGGGATCACTGTTCTTAGAGCAGATTCTCAGTCAGATTTGGATGCTTAGTATTGTCAGATTAAGAACCTTTTTGACCAACTAGATTACTACCAGTTTCTGTTATGTAAAAAGATTTTATCTCACTTCGACTCCTTCATCAAAGTTGTAGTCCTAGACGTGTAGATGAATTTGGGCTTTTGAATCACTTGATTTCGATGTCAGAGGCCTAAAATGTTCCCGTTTGAATATCTAACGTGAAGGTAGAGAATTCTGCCTCGAGAAGGATATTGACCCGAGTTTGCACTAAAGAAACTCTATTTTTGGCCTAGTTTTTGTGATTTTCGTTCTTAGTTCATACTCTCAGTCATATCAGGATTCTCGACATTCGTCAGTTTTTTAGTTAGACCCGGAGATTCCTTTTGACCAACTAGATTACTGCCAGTTTCTGTTCTGTAAAAAGATTTTATCTCACTTCGACTTCTTCATCAAAGTTTTAGTCCTAGACGCGTAGATGAATTTGGGCTTTTAAATCACTTGATTTCGATATCAGAAGCTCAAGATATTCCCATTTGAATATCTAACGTGAGGGCAGAAAATTCGCCATGGAAGGATATAGCCCAAGTTCGCGGGGCTGATTCGAAGTATTTTTTTGGACCAAGGACTGAATCGAAAATTGTTAAAATGAGGGATTGAATTGAGAAGGATATTGAAAGCTGGAGAGGGGTTGGATCATCATAAATGACAGGATTTTTTCCACACCGAATAAGAAAAATGAGACTTTGTAGCTGCACCTTCCATCTAATTTCTTTCCTTTTTTTCGCTATAAATTCTTGCTGTTTTTCCTTTATCATCATGCCTGAATTTTGGAGCTGCAACCACGTTTTTTCTTGCCTCATTTGAAAGGGAGCAGCTAGCCCTATGGAAGGAAAGAAAATAGCCACACCCTCCTCTAAAACTGGAAAGAAATCAGACGTAAAGCACCAAAGACAAAATCGAATATTGCGGCTTCCTTTTGCATTTTTTTCTTCGCAAATCGAGAGGGGATTTACCTCCTAGAATTAATGCATTAAATCTTTCCTAAATAGAGATATTCTAGACTATATATAAACCCCTCTAATGACCTAGCAAGAGGCGGCAAGAAAAGAGCAGAAAAAGAGAGAAAAAAAAGAGTATAAAAGAGGAGAAAAATGGAGAGAAAAGAAAAAAAACAACCAAAGACAGAATAGAAAAACGCAGAGAATAGAGAGTTTCTTTCATTCGCCTGTGTTACTGTGAGGTAGGGAAGATTGACAGTAGAAGAGAAAGAAGAGAAAAAAGGAGGAGAAGAGAAAAAAAGAAGGAGAAAAAGAGAGGCAAGCCGCAGGAAAAACAAGAAAAAGCGAGAGAACAGACTCCACCAGCACATCACAGCTTCAGCGTCATTGTTTTCGTCCGTCAGGAGGCACGCGTGAGCTATTTCGTGGTCTTTTGTTTCATTTCCTGCAAAACAGCACATGCAGGTGTTTATTCCCTAGTGCTCCAGCTGTGAGAACTTTAGGGACCCTCACGTTCTTTTCTCTTCTTACACCTGCTGGAGGAAAGGTTAGCCAGCCATGACTTTGTCTTTTTGTGTGTAATAAAGCATGCTTTCCCAGTTTCTGTTTTGTTTCTCTTTGTTGGTGTTGTGAAATGAATAAGGCATTTCGTTTTTAAGGTGAGGAAATATTGGGGTTTGTGAAGCACAGACATAGGGGTTTGATTTCAAAATTTCAATTTTAAAACTGTGGCTCCCTCATGCATACGGGTTTATTCCTTTCCAGTTACAAAATTAAGTTGATTTGGCTTTAAAGGGTTTTTGTTACGAATTGTTTCAAGCTTCTTGTAATTCTTATAATATGTATGATGGCTTGCTACTGTCCATTTTGATGTTTACGTCTAATTGTGATGTTTGCGTTTCGACAAAAATATAAAAAAATATTTTCTTGTGTGCTGCATACGACCAATACCCTAACATGTTTTGAACGCTCTTTTTTTATACAAAAAATATTGGAAGTTTCGAAAATGTGTTTTCGCATGGATTTCTTAAACACAACAAAAATTATTTTGGGGGGAATTCATCTATTATTCACTGTTAATGTGTTTCGAAAATGTGTTCGTAAAACTCCAAAGGGTATTGGCCAATATTCCAAAAAATCTAAAAATCTTATTTTGGGGGGAATTCATCTATTATTCACCGTTAATGTTTGGATAAAGAAATCCTTAAAGGACGAATATCCAAAATATTATTGGGAATAATTTGTTATTATTCACTGTTAATATTTGGATAAAGAAACCCGGAGTGGTAAATATCCAAAATAATTTTCTAGGAATAATAAATCCGCACACATCCTTGAAAGAAGCCTTGATTATAATCGAGGACATTTCAATTTTTTACTCCACGGTTTACGAGCCGTGAGAGTATAAAACACTAAAAAAAAAGATTTTTTAAGCACTCTAGATTTCTAAATTTTTGTTCCCCCTCCTTACGATTTACGAGTCGCAAACTCTTGAAATACCAAGGAAAAAATGAGCTTGTAAAGCACGTGGAATCTCCTTGGATTTCTATCTTAATAAATTTAGTTAGAATCAAACCGAGAAAAAACTGATGGGATTAGAAAACACCAACACCATAGCAATTATAAGACAAACCAAACACCATGCAGCTTACCTTAGGTAGGGCGTACTAGGGGTACTAACACCTTCCCTTTATGCAACCAGTCCCTTGCCTTATAATCTCTGAAAGACCAGTTAGGTTTCCTAGTGACCATAAAACTAGGTGACGACTCCCTTATTCACAATAAAACAAAGACCCCGAAACCAATCGAGGATCGCCGCGACGCTGCGCTCCGCTCGTAAGGGTGCGACACACGGAATGATGAATTTGACCCAATTAAATCATTTTGACCAATTTTGACATGATAAACTTAGTTTTGACTGCAAAAAAAAAAAAGGCTTGGCCAATTTTAGCAAGAAACCTGATTTTGATTGTAAAATGAAAAGTTTAACCTTAATAGAACAATCTTGACCAATGTTGACGTGATGAAGTCGGTTTCGACCGTAAAATGTTGGTTTTTACTGATTGTTTTAGGAAATTCAATTTTTGATATGATAGCTCAGTTTTTCCTTTGAAAAATCTCATTTTTCAAGAATAATAATTTTTGGCCTGGAACATCATTTTTTATTTTCTTTTTGGAAAAGTGGGCTAAAACAAGTTATGAAACAAAGTACACTTTTCTTACACTTATTGACTTAAGCGTCGAAAGATCCATATTCCAATAGGGGACTTGTGTTGTAGGAAAGCCATGGACTCGTGGTCAAGCCCAATCACAACAAAAATCCATGATGCAACCATTAAAAATCTAATTTTCTGTCTAAAGTTTTTTACTTTATCAGTAAGAGATTCTTTTTTTTTTAAGGATTTTCATTGTGTTTTTGTATTTTTTTTTCATGATGCGTTGGTTTCTTCCTTTCTTCCTTATCTATATAAGAGTCTCTAATATATCAACTTATTTCTCTATATTTTTTTAAGATATCCTCTCTTTTCTTATTTATGTTGTGGCAAAACATAAAATGCATCTAGTTTACATATAACCCCTGGATCCATAATTTAAGTCGCTTCTCAATCACTATGAAGCTTCAACGCACATATACCAATAATTTTTTAGTATTAGATTGACAAAAAGGTTGTGTGTCTATGTTTTTGTTTTTATATCATTTTAATACAATTTGATAATTTTTTTAGGAAAATGACACAAGTTAAGAAATTATTAGGGAAATAACATAGTTTGAACATAACTACTATTGAGACTATTGGTTGTACATAACTTCTTTTGGGGATATTAGTTGTTTCAAAATCCATAATTAATTAACATGTATAAAAGTCTACTCAAAATTTTATGAAGATTTAATGGCCAAGAGATGAGATTCAAGATTTAATAATCAAAAAAGAAAAATTCCTTAGGTTAAAGGTAGTGCTTCCATGTCTCTAATGTCCTCACTAATACATAAAACTCTTTGTCATATATGGGGTAATTCAAGGTTGTCCCATTGAGCAATGAGCTTTTTATTATGTATTAAAACAACTCTAATATATATACCTAATGCATTACACTCAATCTCAAAAGCTTTTGTAAAGTCAAGTAAAGCTAAAACAAGTGCAATATATCATTCAAACATTCTTTGTTTTTCATAGGAATAGTAACGTAAAAGTCAATATTCTTAGAAAGAACAAGAGACCATTAGACTATAGGTATGCAACTGAATGGTGTAAGTCCCGTCTGAGTTTTAGGGCAATAAATCCATATAACCTGCAGCCTGTTTCCTAGTTTATCTTTCCTTTCTATGGATTCCTTCTTTCACAGGACTACTTCCATTTCGGCTTCCTCTACCTCTGAATCTTCTGAAAGCAGAAGGATAGTACAAAGTGAAGAAATAACTATTGAAGACTTTACAAAAAACATTTATGATTGGAAAATTCCAAAAATTTCTCAAACTTAGATTTATCAAAAATCTAAATATGATATTTTCAAAACAGATTTTACTATCAAAACTGAAGAAAGAGATTTTCAGCTTACAAAACCTTTTGAAACCATTCAACTCTTCTTTCAAAAATCCCTACAAAAACATCTAGCCCGAAAATATAAGTATATTCATGTTGGCCTTGTCCAGGTCGGAATAAAACCCCTTACAAAGGAAGGTTTAAACACCTCCATTCTAGCTGTCCTCCGTGATGCTAGATTTCAAAACTTTCAAGACTCCCTCCTCAGTTCTATTGAGTCTAGCCTTTACAGTGGTCCGATATCATTTGACTGTTATCCAAACATAACCATATCCCTCAAAGATAAAAATATCTTAAAAAGTATGTTACTATAAATAAAGACCCATAATTATGACATGCTTGAAGGATCTATCCCTGTTGCTCTCATATTCAAAATCCATTACAAAGCCATGTTCTCAGCTTTTTCCAGCAAACACAAATTCCAATCTCAAAAAGGAGAAACACTCCTACTACAAACAGATTTATCCCACTTAAACACTGTTGTCCCAAAAGCAATCCAATGGAAAGACATATCCCTACCAGAAGATTGGATCCTTGAAGGTGCAGCACCACCAGAACTACCACCACCACCTCAACTCAATGTCCAAATTAAAAATATTACCCAATACACAGATGAAAAAGTCAAATTGTCTTTCCACCGACACTCTACAAGTTCCAGATTCTCAGAAACCTCTTCCTCTTCCAGTACAATAGATCTGGGTAGAATTTCCAAAATCCCTTCTGTTATCAATATCCCTTATCATGCAAACCTTCCTAGAAAATCTACATCTGACATCCCTTCTACCAGTTTCCAAAATACAGACCATACTACAAATATACCAAAACCAGTTTATACAAACCTTGAGCAACCATCTCCTCCAACTTCACCAACTTTTTCAGCTGTTACTGAAAACATCCAAAATGAGCTGAATGTTTTGACTTCAGAAAAGCATTTTGTCATAAACAAACCTCTTCTCAAAAGTGATTTTTATGGTGATCATAATATGGAAAAAAGATCTTGGTTTTTTCAACATTTCCTCCAACAGAGAAATGATATTCAAAAACAATTTTATGCTTACATTGAGACCCATAATGTGCAAATTTTATTCTTTGATTGGTTTGAATTCCATTATGTTTTAGCACAACATATTGCATATCCATTTGCATCCATTAAACATGCATGTCCTATTACAACCCGTTCAAAAACCCCTATATGGACCTTCACTAGTGGACCAACAGTTGAGTTTGATTATCCACCTTTACACAACATACAACTTTCCCACAAAGATCAAACAGTTGATGCAGCCCCATACAAATTACCTAGTGAAGATACCCTCACAAATACCAAACATACCATTCAACAAAACAACTTTACAAATACTAACCTCCATACCATCGGTAAACAGCTTATCAAATTGGAAAAACAAATAAAAAAAAACCCAGCCCACTTCATAACTGATAAAACCCCAATCGACCTTAAACTCAAAAACTCAGTATTCAAACCATATCAAGTTACTCAAACGAGCCAAGCACAAATTCAAGAAAATCAAACAGATTTTCTTAGAGCCATTAAAATACACTTACAAAACCTTGACCAGACAACCTTGACTGTCCTACACACACCTCAACAATCTAACCCTTCATCCTCTACAAATCAGGTTAATACTCTCCAAAATAACCTCGTATCAACCTCTGATACAGACACCATTCAAGAACAACCTGTTCGATTAAACAGACTCACCTGGCAAGCTCCCAAAACAACCATTGCTCCAGATATTTCCATATCTACCGAACCAACTGTCATCAGCCAACATAAATATAATGCATCTTCCCTCTATCAATGGAACATAGTGGCATGTCCGAATATAATATCCTAAACACCCTCCAACAAATGACCATGACAACTAATGCCTACAAAACCCAAATAGGAACCTCAGACAAAGCCATAGCTGAACTTCTTATTGCAGGCTTCTCTGGCCAACTTAAAGGATGGTGGGATCACCATCTTACTGAAATAGATCACCTACATATTCTAAACTCTGTACAAACTTATGAAGACCAAACACCTATCCTTGACCCTTCATGAACCACCATCCAAGATGCTGTGTCTACCCTTATCCTTACCATCTCCTTGCATTTTGTTGGAGATCCTTCCTATTTGAAAGACAAAAATGTTGAACTTCTCTCCAACCTTCGGTGTGAAGAACTCAGTGACTTTTAGTGGTATAAAAATACCTTCCTTACTCATGTTATACTCCGAGAAGATTCAAATCAATCATTTTGGAAAGAAAAATTCCTTACAGGCTTACCAATTCTCTTAGGAGAAAAGGTCCGAAACAAGATCAAAGATACCTTTACAACCAAAATCATACCATATGACCAACTTACATACGGTGAACTTATGAGCTTCACACAAAAAGAAGGTCTCAAGATCTACCAGGATCTCAAACTTCAAAAACACCTAAAGTGGGAAATGAAATGTACCAGGTAAGAACTTGGTAGTTTCTGTCACCAATTTGACCTTTCCATCAAAAAACCCTCATGTAATGGAACCTGTTCACAGCTCAAAAAATATTTGAACCATATGCCTTCTTATAAATGATCGGCCCATAAATACCGACAACAATTTTATCCCAAACCAGATCAACCTTACTACAAAAAGCCCTACAAATTTAACAAACCCCACAGACCTTCCCAGTCAAAACCCAAACCAAAATTTGACCCCAAAAATATTACCTGTTACAAATGTAACCAGAAAGGACATACATCCTGTTTCTGCAAAGTCAATACCAAACTTCATGAGCTCCAAATAGATGAAGATACTATCAACCAAATACAAAATCTTTATATTGAAGCCACAGACACTGACCACTCTCCTTCAGACACTTTTGAAGAAGAATTTTAAATAGATGAAATAGTAACCACCAGTGCTACTTCAGATGCCTTTACGGATTCCAAACAAATTAACGTCCTAACCCAAGACCAAGAATTCATTCTTGAGGCTATCAAAAGACTTGATGATCCTCATCTTTGAAAAACCTACTTAGATAAACTGTTGAAAGATTCTAACCAATCAGAGCACCCTCCATATAATCCTCCAAAACGCTCTCTATTACCCTCTACCAGTACCAATACATATGATCTTACAAAGATTCTTAACAAAAAAGTCCAAAACAACAGTTACCATTCCAGATTTACATTCTGAGATCAAAACCCTTAAATTCGAATTACAAACCTTGAAACAAACCCAACAGAAAGACTCTGCCATATTACAACATCTCCTTTCTAAAATTGAAAACCAATCTGACACTGAATCTGAACCAGAAGATCAAACCATTGAATCTCATACATTGCCCCATACACTTACAAACATTAAGCATATCCCAGATGATTTCCTGAATGTATTAACATAAATATCTTCAAAAAAATATTTGATTAAAATTACTCTTATTTTTTCAGAAGATTTCAAACTGGACACTATCGCCTTATTTGACACAGGTGCAGATTTATATTGCATCAAAGAAGGTGTAGTTCCAAAACGATTTTTACAAAATACCTCTGAAAAACTTTCTACTGCTAATAATTCAAAATTGCATATTACAGGCAACTCGTCTATAAAAAGAAGACTCCTACAACATCAGAAGACAGACTAATTTTTTCCCTAGAAAATTTTACTCTCCCCTGTAACTCATATATGTAACCCATCTCCGTTCTCCTCTATAACCAATATCTCCTGTATTAATTTTTGTTAATACAAAAAGTATCGGAGTATCTGAACAAATTGTTCTCAGGTATAACAACGCCACATACTGAACATCGCCATGCATTATATATATATATATATGCATGCATGTATGTATATCTTCTTGCATCTTCTTGCTCATTATCTCATTTAAAACCAATAGACTTTTTTCACAATTTCAGTTAATGACATGGCTAACGTGCTAAAGTTCTTAAGAAAACATTTATAAAAGTTAGTCAAGCTATGAAAACTTCTTACCTCGATCATAAATTTAGATGTCAATCTTGGATGACCTTAATTTTCTCCTCATCCATCTCAATACCTGTGTAGTTATAACATATACAAGAAACATAATTTTTTTAATATAAAATATACACTACTTAAGATTATCATACTACTATTTTTTATTCAACATATCAAGTATATTACCCAAATGATCAATATGCTCATTCAAGTTTTTTTTATAGATTAAGATATTATCAAAATACACAACTATAAATTTACAAATGAACATATGCACCACATTATTCATCAGTCATAAATATACTAGGTGTATTTGTAAGCCCAAAAGATATGACTAACCATTTATAGAAACCAGTCTTAAACACAGTTTCCCATTCATCATTTTTTTCCCATCCTAATATAATGATATCCACTTTTCAAATCTATTTAAGAGAACTAGATTCATGCAACTTATCTAACATATTATCAAGCATGGGGATAAGATGTCTATAATTTACCATTATGTTGTTTTGTCATCAACACACTTCCTTTAAGTTCTATCATTTTTAAGCACAAGTAAAATTGGACCAACATATGGACTCTCGAATATACCTCTTTGTCATCAACTCACACTTGTATTTAAAGTTCATTTGTCTCCTCAGAATTACTTTGGTAGGCTGATCGATTAAGAATTGTAGCTTTGAGTACAAGATTTATTTGATAATTTATTCCTCTTAGTCGTGGTAAACCGTTAGAAATATCTTTAAGAAAGATATCATTGGCTTGTTAGCATAAAAATAACCCTCCTTATATATAAGTACAATAATTGACTTGTTAGCAAAAAAATCAGATTTATTCTCACCTCCCTTGCATAAAAAACTTGGTTGTTTCTTTAATTTTTCCACATAATCCATATTTCACACACTTATTTTCTTTTTTTCTCTTTTCTTACCTCTACTCTCAGCCTAATTCATTAAGTTTTGATTAGTGAATGAATCTAAGTTTCTTCTCTCACCATGTTCCTCGCTTAAGTTTTCATTCTCCTCGAACTCATTTTCCCTTCTCAACTTTATTTGATCATCATATACTTGTTTTGAAGATAAGGTATAAAAATGATGGTTTTACCATGTTTTACAATTATATGCTTATTTCTAAAATCATCATGGATGACTTTCTTGTCAAACATCCATGGACACCCTAAAAATAGATGATACATAGAAACCATATTACATAGCACCTCATCAGTATATCTCCTAACAGAAAAGAAAAGCAAAACCTGTTTAGTTACTTTTACTTCACCATATTTATTCAGTCATTGCAATTTATAAAGTTAATGATTCTTTACAGTACTCAAATTCAACTTTTTAATAAGAGTAGTAATGGCTACATTGGTATAATCACCCTCATATATTATCATACTACATACCTTGTTTCAGATATGACATCATGTTTGAAAGATGTTCTTCAATTACTGATTAATATTATCTTTTTTAACTTGCATATTAAGTATACGTCTTATAATTAAGGCCTCCCCCTCAACTAGATATGCAATCTCAGTATCACTACAATCCTTTAAAAGTGATATCTCATCCTTATTAGATCTATCACTTTCAAACTCTAACTTTCCATGGTCTTTTAAAATTGTAACTTTTTTTATTTGGACACTCAGAAGCAATACATTAAACCCCTAAGTATCTAAAACATTTTATATCATGGTTACGAGTAGGCTAAGTTTTGAGTTTAACTTTAGCATATGTAAGAGTCCTTTTTAGTTTTAGATGGTTCGACCTTAACATAAATGGTTTAGATTAGGTAACCCCCTCTTTCTTCATATTTGGCCTCTAAGCCTGAACCGCAACTATGAGCTACCCATTCTTTTAACCTTTCTCTCCACCTTTGTTTTCATATGAACCATCTTCTCTAATTCCGCATAATGTTGTAACTTTACTATATTAGCAATATCCCCATTCACCTTATTAAAAAACCTAGCCATGGTGGCCTTTCTATCATCCACTATATGAGTCCAAATTATCGTTATCTATATCTCTTTGTGGTAATCCTCCACAAACTTAGAACCCTAAATCAAACCTTGTAGTTTCTAACAAAACTCCATATAGTAATGATTAGGAACAAATTGCTTTCTCATCAAAGCCTTCATATCACCCTATGTATCAATAGGTCTTTCCCTAATCCTTCTTCTAGAAATCACAATCTAATCCCACCAAATAATCGCCTAATCAATAAATTCAATCATAATAAGTTTCACCTTTTTCTTCTTAGAATAACTATGGCATTAAAAAATCTAATCCACCTTTTTTTCCCACTCCAAATAAGCCTTAAGATTGGTTTCACTTTGAAAATAGGAATTTTCAGTTTAATAGAGTTGTTCAAATCACCATCCATATCATCCTTTTAGCCTTTAGGCTGCCAAAAACCATTCCAATGACCTACGGTCTCATGCTCAAAATCATTATCTCCCATAACATCATTCTTATCCTTAAAATCATCCAAGTTATGGTTTACATGTTGTTCGGTTCTCTTACCATGGTTACCTCTCTAATCAGCCCCATTCCTCTATCCATCATTATTGTTGTCTTGTCTTTCTTACACATTACCAACCACTAAGTTAAACCTCTCCGATATCTATGCTAAACTTTAAATATGAAGTTTTAGTTTGTTATTCTCCATAAGAAGTGGTGTATCTTCCTTTTCTTGGGAAATTTCAAATATGCAAAAAGGTTATTAGTAGCAAAAATATCCTTAGGTCTCTCATGTTTCACACAAATATAGGCTTTTCACTTTAATGTGCTCGTGAAGCCTTTTTCCTCTTGTCTCATTTTCTTTTCGGCCCTTGCGAAACTAAAATCAATACAACAAAAAAGAACAACTTAGTAGCATAATCCAAATAAGTGTAATTGAGTTAAGAAGCACACATACAAAAAAAAAATACGTGAAAACAAGTAAAGAGCAAACTACAATTACAATTTCAAGAGAAACAAGTGAATGCGTACGAGATATAGATGTGTTTAAAGACATGAAAAAAAATCAAAAGAAAATATTATAAAAATGACTTGATTGACACCTAATATCCCAAATAAAACTTTAATATACTGCCCAAATTGATTTCAACAGTAGAAAAGCAAGTTTTAATAAGTGACACTAATTAGACTCATTTTATGCAAACTAACTCGAATTTGGAACCTAAACCAAATAATATCCAAATGAACTCAAATTTGATATATAGTGTTATTAGACTCTAAACAACCAGAATATAAATTTTCAAGTAATTCCAATGTGTTTTAGTCTCTAAGGTAGAATTTATAATGTCTTTATTTAAATGACTTTCTTCTTCTTCTTCTTCTTCTTCTTCTTCTTCTTCTACTACTACTACTTTTTATGTTACTGATATGTTTAGTGATAGTAACGAAACAAAATAACACCTTTTTTTTTTCTTATAAGAGTAGTTGTTGCCCTAACTCAAGAGGAATTTATAAAGATTGGAAATAATGAGTTTCAATACACGAAACAAGAAAAACAAGAATCACATAAGGATATAACTTGATTAATAAAGCTAAGCTTTGACATCAACTAATACCAATCTTGTGATCACGTGTTCATGTAACTTGCATGCAAGAAAGATAAATCTTAGAAAGCCAAAAAATCAGGTTTAATAGAAGTGTGATACAAAAATTACTTGAACCAAAGCACCAATATTATTGAAATAAACCCCTACCCAAAGAATATCAATTTGCAAATGAAAAGTATAAGGAAGATATCATGATAACAATTGTTCTTTGATAAGTCAAATAAGTTCTTTAGAGAACAAAAAAAATGCAAGAATGCCACACACATATAAAAAATATTATTCTGAAAACAAAGTCTTCAAAAGAAAAACCTAATATAAGGTAAATAACCCTATTTATAATAGGTGAAAAATTCATTAAACAAGTTTGAAAAATAATAAAATAGTACTAGTCCAAATAGAAAAAAGAATACTTAATTAGGAAAATAATGCAACTGCCGCATAATAACTTCTGAACCTTATCGCAAGGTCTTCTCGATGTTTGATTGATCTGATATTTTATCCTAACATAAAACAAGACCTTTGGAAGTGTTTACTAAACTTTCAACTTGATCCAACGATTAGATTGAAAATTATGTTTGTTAGCGTAAAATTATGTATTAGAAAAAATCAGCCCAAAAACGACTTTAGCCTCATAAATAAGCAAGGAAATATTTGTAATAGCTCATGTCCCCTAGTTTCCTTGTTGAATATGGAAAATCTCAAAATATTTTAAAAATATCCTTGTAATGTTAGGATTAATTGTTCAAACAAGGTTGCTATCATGATACCAACCCTAAGCCAATGTTATGGAAGAATTGAGCCCTTCTTGCACTTTGATTAGGTTGATTATGGGATGCTCCATGTGGTGTAGCCTCTTTGAAGTCATCTTTGCTCTAAATATGCTGAACTAGCTTATACAATGTCTTCTTTAACTTTTTAACTTTTTATATTGTGATTCATGTAATTGGCATCTCTAATAAATCCTTTGTGTTGATGAGATGAGCTGCCTCGTATCACTATTCATGGAGTAAAAGTTATGAAATAAATAATTCAAAACATCTTATAATTTTTTTAGTATAGAAAAGTGCCTGGAGTTATCATGTAAAACTGGACATGGTAAAAAAATTGTGAAATCATAAGCTACACATAAATTATGCATGCTTTTAAAAAATTTATGCAAAAACACATCGGAAAGTCTTAACAAGATGCCAAAAGTTATGAAATTGTAGATTTTCATTTTTGTCTTTGGAAACAAAAATAATCATGTTTTCTATTTTTTTTTTTTGAAAACATAAATATCGAATCACCCTTAAACTCACTTAGATTAACGTAGAAAGAGTGTAATATGATATTCGTTAACTTTTTTTTCCAGTTCATTTAAGAAGTTTGATAGATATTAGCCTATGAAATGGAGATAATTCATATCCCAAGTTCTCACGTCTTCTGGGGTTTGAATAAACCTTAATCATTGAATTGTCCCGATAATCTTTAAAATTCACACGTTTCCACCTTTGTTCTTAACAGGGAAAAAAAAAGTTCATAACTCAAAGGCGATGCCAATTAAAACTTAATGGCCCAGATGTGAGAGATTTCGTGAAAGGAAATATGGTCCATCAGCAATGGATATAGCCATGCACAGGTCCTTGTATCCATTTTTCTGTCTGTGCCCGTTACAAAAGGAGCCTCACAGGTACCGCATCCACGGGCTCGAATGTCTTCGAGTATTCTGATTGGACAGTAATAGACCACCTCTCTACTGATCTAGGAGGCTTGCTCCTGATTCCAACCTGGATGATGAAACATGGGTAGAGGCCCTTTAAGGTTCGGTTTGTGTATACATTTTCATATCATGTCATTTTTTTTTATCAAGCTTAGGTGTGTTGATGCCAAAGGAGTTCGATAGCTGTCTCTGACTTGCCTCTCCTAATTCACTATCTATGAGACTTCATCTCCTTGTTTCGTATATAAATTAGTACTGGGTACAAGCTTATAAGAATTTCGTTCTTGTATAAATTAGGTTATCTTAAAATCCCAAAGATGCCTAGAGAGGATAATAATGATAGAATTTGCTCAATCATATCATATCATTATCTTGGACCCCATTGTATTTCCACTTATCGATGACTGAAGCTAGGCATGATGACCACGATAGTCGCAGTTTTGCAACCTCACACCTGGGCTATAACTATACACATCTTTTTAAAATAAAACAAGGATATCTCGAAAAGGGATCTCTCAAACATTAAATTGCCGTTGTGAGGAAGAAAATTATTTGGTTACGATCTCTAATATGTTTGATTGATAACATTTCTCAATTATGATCATGGGCCGGTGTTTATGTCTTTAGGAGGTTATTACATCAAACAACAGTCTCATCAATGGCCCTAATCTACTCAACGCTGGAAGAAAAAGTAATAATCTATGTGTGGAGGAAGTAGGGCAGAAGAAGATAAAAACACAAGACACAACTCGGTACTTGTTTTTGGACCACTCAAGGATCGGCGCCAAGAAGCATCGGCTATCAAGGCCAAGTACCATGTCCCACCAAGTTCATGAACTTAACCTGTCTAGCTCCCTCTGTGTCTCATCTAGTGTGTGGGGTTGCACAAGTTCTGTAGAACAACTGCAGAACATAAACAATAAATGTCCAAGTTACCCATGTTTCTCAACTAAGAATGGAGAGAAGGTAAAACGGAGAAAGAGGTTTTTGTTCTTGGGAGGTAAAATGGGTAGGGAAGCAGGCCAAGCTTTAGTCGTAGAAAAAAAAATGTGTTCATATATAGTACTTGTATTGAAGGATGGTCTTGGCCACAATGATCTTTGTGCATTCGATATAAGATTCTCTTGTCGAAGGGAAATTTTACAGTGAACTATCCAGGCTTAATAAGAAAATGATTTAGGAAGGTATAACTGTTATCATAGAGTTGATATAAAATCACTCATTAGATTTTAACTAATAATTTTATATTTCGGCTAGAGATTATTTTATATATGGTATCTAGAGATTATTTTAACTAATGAATATAAATTGGACTTTCTTAAATAAAACAGGAATATATGGAAAAATAAAGTCATTATCTAGTAATTAAAGAAAATTAAAAACTCTAAAATATAAACTGGTTTAAAAAATTCATACAAGGAGTTAATTATATCTTAGAAAAGATTAACGTCAACCCTTACCGCATCCTTTTAAAATGAAATGCTACATTTGATTTATGCTTTCTCACAAATTTCTCCATTAATTGCCATTAAATATCCTCATTGTTATCTAAAATTATTTACAATCTATATTTTAGTTTATTTTTAATTATTTATGAAAAAAAACGACGTCAATTTCTAAAATATGAGACTTATCAATTTGGCCATGCTCAAAAAATTTTCAACGAGCGATGCCAAATTTTTGTGTATGGCCAAATCGATGATTTTTTTATTTTTATGAATCGACATTGAATTTTTCACAAATAATCTGAAATAAATTAAAATATATATTGTAAATAAGTTTAGAAAATAATTACAATATGTAATGAAAATTAAAGGATAAAATTTATGAGAAAACATAAAGCAAATGTAACCTTTCATTTGAAATGATGCGATAGCGGTGAATCTTACTTTAAGCATAACTAACCCCTTACTTGAATTTTTGAAACCAATGTTTATTTTAGAATTTTTTGTTTTTTTAAATTACTGGGTGACGACTCTAATCATTCACATATTCCTATTTTATTTTGAAGTGTCCCATTTATGTTTGGGCGAGATAACATTGTGTAACAGAATGTCGACTCCACTGGGAACCTAGGGTCGAGCCTAATTTCTTGTGTTTATTCTTTTATAATTTATTCATTCTAATTGTTATCTATTTGCTTATATATTTTTCTCTTGTAGTATATTTCTTTGAATCACTATTTATTTTTAAAGCATTTATTTTATTTGTATCATTCATTTCCATTATTTAATAACTGTATTTATTGTTTCCCGTCAGATTGCATATACATGCATGTTATTTATTTATGAATATTCATATACTTCACTATAAGCTAGTAAAAAGCTTTGGATCTGAGTTCGTCCGTTTTAGGATTAGACTTGGATATTCAGGTGGTGAGTGTAACTTCTATCCATTAATGCTCACTTGGACTTCCGCTTATATTAGAAACCATCCCATGCATAAAATATTGTGGAGTTACTCCCATGCCCAGGTTGCATAGGGTTAAGAGGTTGGGTTACTCCAATGATAATTCAGACAATCTAGGAACCTGGAAAATCTTTAAAAATAAGCAAGATGAGCCAAAACATGTATGAGCTAGATCCTATTTGCTATGGTTGACTTGCAATAAGACACAAATATGCATAATTAATATGATGTCTTCACATTTATTTTGCATATTTTATTTATTTCTTTTATCTGTAACTTGAAGTTAAAGAAGAAATATAGGTTGCCTAGATAAAATCTAATTTCCCTTTAAAGTTCAATATACAAGATTTAGGAGAAGATAAAATATGAAAAAAAAAAGATTCGTTTGAGATAAGATTGAAAAGGGAAGTCTAAAATTACAAGTCTACTCGAGCAAGTGATGTAGGCAATCCTAACAAGAAAAAAAAAACACTTACAAAAAAAAAAAACACTTAGAAGAAATCAAGTGCATTCAGAAGAAATCAAGTGCATTCAGAGGTACAATTCCCTCCAAGTGTTCAACCTATATCTTGAGCACAAACATGAATTCACAACTTCACCTTACAAAATTAGTACATGCTGTGCAATTATACACACACACACACACACACGAGCGCCCACACACACACAACATACACCCTAGACCTAAGTACCTTAAATAGTGGACTTAATGACTGTAGGGCCATAAAAGCCAATGACTCGGACCTTGAGTGATATGTAAGAGGATGTTAGGGTATAATTGGAATCCTATAATGAGAACCTGAATTCAGAAAGGTTAAGGGTGAAGAAAAAAAAGTTAAGGCCTAGCTTAGTTATCCAAAAACAAACATTGGCTACAGTAGAAAAAGAAAAAGATAACCTGATGATCCAACTACAATAGTAGTAACGTGTTTTCTAGAAAAAGATCAAAATATTTTAGCTACCAAGAAAGAGCAAGATTGTAAGATGATATAAATAACTCAAATAATATAGAAGGCTCAAGAGAAGGTTGTAAAATACAAGCTATCAAAAGTTTTGGGGTGGCTATAAGCTTTTGATGAAGTTGAGAAGATCCTGCATTATAAGTTTAACAATAAGAATTTGATAGAAACAACTTTTACACATGCCTCCTTAATTGATAAATTCGCTTCCTATGAGGGTTTAGAATAAATCGGTGATTCAGAGATGAACTTACTTTTTCACAAGAAAGTAATACTCTATTTACCTAGATTTTTCTTTTATAATTTTAACATGACTCAAGGCAACCAATATGGATATAAAAAAGCTTACACAAATGGTAATTAAACATAAGTTGTGTCAGTACTTACACCACAAGATGCCTTTCGCAGGGGATTAAATTTAAGAATTCTTGAAGGCAATCGTGGACCATCTCTAATAGGCTTGTTGAAAAGCCAAAATCTTTGACTAATCTTGTTAAAGCAATCGTAAGAGTTGTTTACATTGACAATAATTCTCTCAACGATACTATAAGAAGATATTTAAGGACTTGCTGGAATCAATTATTAGTTCAGAAACACTGAAAAAGTATTTTGTGATAGAGCTGTATGAAATATGTCAAAAGTGAGATCTCAAACTAAAACTTGTAGATTTATAAAAAGAAATCATGACTTTTGATGTCCTTATTGATGATTACATTGTGGGTAGAGATATTTATGGACTCAAGAGAGAAATTATACAAAATAAAACAGATAAGGATGTCCTAAATAAATTGAGAGAGTTTTAAAAGACAAGAAACATATATTAAATATACACAAGTTGTCAACTCTTGGGTTATTAAGCTTTGCAATAATTTTATCTCTGTAAATTTATTTTTCTCATGTTTTAGGGACAACATTGTATTTTTAATAAAGTATATTTTTTTCAATGTCCTATTTTTTTTAATGTAAGATGTTTTTTATAAAAGTAACATTTTGGATTCTATCTTCATTAGTGATTAGATAAGTAACATAGCAAATTTATCTCGACTCCAAAATGTATCATGTAAATTCTAGGAAGTAATCTCACCTTTTTAAAACTAAAAAAAATATATTCCCTTCTCCACCCCAATAAGGAGACAAAGCTTCACATTTTCCTTATTTAAAGCTACAAAAATAAACTTCATTCCCGTGAAAACCTCAATCTTACCATCACTGTGTAAATCTTACTATTACTATTTCATCCCTATAAACGTCACAAAAAAATCTTGCTTGAAATAATAAAGGTGTGCCCAAAACAAAACATAATCAAATGATTTGATGACAGTAAATAATGCACTACCAGAAATTCGTTAAATAGCAACGAATTTACCGATAGAATATGTCTGTCGGTAATTTGAAATTGAAATTACCGACAGACACAATTCCATCCGTACTTCAGTCGGTAACTACCGACGACAAATTTCCATCGGTAGTTACCGAATGAATTACGGATGGAAAAGTTTCCATCGTAAAAAAAAAAAGACAGGTCACTGACGTGGAGGTTTTGGCGAGTTATTTTTTCTGACGGAATCCCCGATGGATTCAAAAAGACAGCCCGTACAGCGACATGACCGGTTCACCGTTTAAATTACCGACGGAATCACCAAGGGATTTGAAATGGCAGATCCTTACGGTGACGTGTCGATTGTTTCGTCAGAATCATCGACGGTTTAACCGACGGATTGTCCGTTGGTGAAACCATCGAGAAAAGTTAATATATGTCCGCTCTGCCGACCCTCTCCTCCCCTATTTCTCCTTCTTCTTTCTAATCCCAACTCTCCCCATCTGCAAACAACCAGCCCCCCCTCCCCCAACAAAAATCTCCCTCATATTAGCACAACAAGTTATATTTCTTGAAGTTTTGTGGTCACAACATCAGTGTTCTGATTTACCAACAGATTTTATTAATTTTTGTAAGTAATTCTATCTTTTTAAATTTTAACATTTAATTAAATGTCAATTTTATTATTTTTTTAGTATATATATTTTGTTAGTAGATATACATGTTTTATTGTTATTTCTCAAACAAACTTGTAGTATATGAATGTGTAATATAAATTTTATTTGCATAATTGGTTTTTATTACCATTAATTTATATAATTTTATATTATATATTCTAAATAATTTTTTAAAAACAAATTTAGAAAAAACTATTACAAAAAGTTTTACCGACGGAATGAATCCGTCAGTATTTGACAGTAGCATTCATCGACGGATACATTCGGTCGGTATTTCAAACACTCACCGACAGCTTTCCTGACGGACTTAATCCGTCGGCATTTGACAGTAGCTGCCACACTTACCGACAAATTTACAGACAGATATATTCGGTCGGTATGTCATACACTCACCGACAGTTTTACCGACGGAAAGTAGCCGTCGATAAATCACGATATCACCGACGGAATGAAAATCTGTCATTATATTTCAAGCGGGAAACTTTTTTTGGCGCGCAAATTCCGTCTGTAAAACCATTGGCAAATGGTTTTTTTGTTTTTCCGATCTATATAGCGACGGAATGGGGAATCATCGATGAAGGGAAAGCCGACAGACGTAATCCGTCGATGATGAAGTCAGTAAAAAAATCACCGACGAACTTCTAATCACACACCGACGAAACATATCCGTCGGTAAAACTGTGAAATCTTGTAGTGATGTGCATTTAGGTTGAGATTCCAACCATCCCATCACATCTCTTTAAAGTTAACCTCTTGGTTTTCCTAATTCATAATTACTTTAAATAAGGCTAGTATTTATCGGCTTAAACAAGTTTAAATTTGAGATGAAGAAAGACTATCTTTTGTAATCCTTTCATAAATATAAAATTATCCCTTGTTATTCTCATTGGAGCCTAAAAATATTTTTCCAGGTAATATGTGAATCTGGGCTTCTGGGTTATGCGGTGCCCTAACAATACCCATTTGATTTACTTCTCTAGTTATCCAGTCAATATTCATTCTATTAGTGAGGTCACTTTCAAAGTGACATCATTTATGTATTTTTTTAAAATTATTACATGTAATAAATATTTTTATAAACCTTGATTTGTAAATATAACTTTGATATTTATATTTATTGTTTATAACATTTGAATCTTGAATATGTGTGGATGCTTTTTTCTTTCTTTCTTTTAAGACCTAGTTACATCCTCCTTCTACTGTGAGTAAGTTTGGGTAAAGGCAACCTGACCCCACATAAGCCCATAAAAAATGAGTGGTGGCCTTTGGACGCATTTTGAATATAATTAAAGAAAACAAGCTTGAAGCTTGATTTATCATTCATTATCCTCTCAGGTCTAATGCCAGTATTTAAAAAACAACAATTGAGCCTTGTTTCCAAACCTAGGTATCATTATCGTACGCCATAATATTCATTTACCTTTTATTACAAACACACATATACCAGTTTAGACAAACTTTTAGCAAGTAAAAATAATGGGTACCTTTATCATTAAAAACAAACACGAAGCGACTAATCTTAGGTAGGATATATATAATAATTGTTATTTTTTCTATAACATAATCATCCCATTACCTAGAACCTATAAAAGACTAGTTAGGGTTTTTTATTTACCATAAAACTAAATAACAACTCTTTTTTCTATTTTTATTTTTTTTACCTATAGTTTATTGAGATGTCTCATGTGATACATAACAATACAGTGTTACAACTTCTAAAAAGTCAGTACGGTTATGCAAGCTTACTTCTTCAGCTACGCCTTATTAGTACTATATTTCTAATTGTGTATTTTGCTAAAACCAATACAATATAAATAGAAAAGATAGCACTAAACAAATTAAGCTCTATACGGTCTTTAACCCTATAGAACCCGATATCAAAAACATAGTCATTTAAAGCCGCACGGTTAGCCATAGAAAGCCTAAAAGTACATAAAGTTTGAAAGAGATGAATCAATATAATTATGGTCCCTGGTGTCAACATCATAAATAAAAAATGTGGGCCAATTGTCCAGTGATTGAAGTAAATGAGTGGGAACATTATTCATGTGAACGTCGTTAACTTACAACTACCAAATTCAGACACTTCAAACGTTTTAATGTCGAACTCATATCAATATCTCTCTCCTATATTATTACATGCCATGACAACAAACCAGACACATTGGTCTACACATTGATACTGCATAGATTTTTCTTTGAAAAGTTTAAATTCACAGCTAGCTAGTCTCCTGAAATTTTTTTTTTATTAACATAAGTTTCTGGGCCAATTTACATGTATTTCGACTAATCTCACGAGCCTTGAAATTAATAATTATGTAAACTTCCAGTGGCTCTAAAATTTATTAGACTGAAACTGGTAATCTCTAGGAAGCAAATCTAAAATCTGACCGGTTAAACTTTATCTCTCAAGATTTTATACAGGTTAATATCAGTCCAATTTATTATATACCGGTTAAAGAAGTATAATTTACCTAAAAAAAAATTGCACAAAATTCTAAATTTAAAGAAGAGGGTTGCTAGAGTTATCTCAATAATTAAAGCAAAAAAGAGACGGTTAATATGTCAATTTAGATCCAACATAGTTAGCGATACATGTTTATATTCTAAATTCTGAAATTGTCTTCTTTGACATTTAAATCACGTGCCATGTCATGGCAGAGAACACGCATACCAATGCTTGACAAAACAGGCAACCACTAACAGTACAATTACAAGTTATATTTACAATTATAATTCCAAACTTTTGATGTGTTGGTTTATAATTATAAAACTTGATCAATAAAAAGTATTTTTTGATTAAAAAAATTTAACTTGATTTTAAGAAAATATTTTTCTTTTATTTTGAATGGAAAATATTTTTTTAAAATTATAAAAAATTAAAAAAAATATCATGTTACTTATTGATTATATCAAATTTGATCATAAATCTTTTAATTGCTATATATTTTGTTTTGAATCTTTTTTTTTTATTTTCATTTCTTAGAATTTAATTTAATTTTATTTTTATATCAACTTTGGTCCTTATTTTTTTATTTTCTTTTCTCTTATGATTTTCTTAATTGATTTTTTTATGTATCAAATTTGGTCCCTATTCTTTTGATTGTGTTTATTTTATTTGAAATAATTTATGAAATTATATATTTTTTTTAATTTCAAAATCTTTCAACTTTTTTATTTGTCAAATTTGGTCCTTATTCTTTTAATAAACTTAAAAAAGAATTAAAACATTAATAAATTATTTTCCATCTTATTTTGCATAACATAACTAAATACTGGAAAGTGTTTACCGACTCATGTTTCAAGACACTATCAAACATTAGAAAATAATTTACTTTCCATGGAAACCACTTTTTTTAAAAAAGAACTTTTTATCAAACAAACAGAGTCTAAAAGAGACAATGGTTTTCCTGTACACATATTGTGTACACTCTCATAATTTAATTTAGATAAAAATAATGAGTTTTTATATTGCTTTCATAACTAATTTTGTTTTTCGATTGCATGTAACAGGTGTTGTTTATGGTATTTTGTGAAATGAGAGTTTCTTTTCTTTGCATATTCTTGAAAATTAAAGGTTTTGATAAGATTTCAGAACTTGATTAAAGGCCAATTTAATGAGATATGGTTTGATTTTTTAGCATAAAATCATAATTAAAAGAAAAGAGACCAAATTAACAATAACAAAAAAAAGTGGCCAGTCCCAAATTCATGAGAAAAAATATGTCTTAGTCCATAAATTCATTTGAATATTTTTATTTATATTTTAGTCCTGAGTTTGAGAGATAAGACAGAAATTCATTGAAAAATAAAGGAGAAGAGATAAAATGGTTGGTTGCCCATATTTTAGTAATAAGAAAAAATATGTGTCATTAAGGTGTTTTTGATCATTCATCTTACTAAAAATAGTAGATTGGGGCTTAAGAATTATTTTTTATTTGAGTAAATTCTATTTTATTTTCTTAATGTTTAAATGTTGATTTAAGGTTATAAATGAGTTAATTTAGGTATATAGGGTGTTTCTAAAATGCTTTCAAGTGAAAAAAGGGTTGAAAATAAATTTTTTGAGTCCTAGAAGTTTATGGCTAACTTTTCGACCACCTCACCTTCTTTATTTTGAGTCCTAGAAGTTTATGGCCAATACTCTTTTAATAAAACCTTTTTGAATTTTATATTTGTTTCTTAACATTTGAATAAATGTTTTTAAAATAAAATTATATATAAGATACTATACCATTTAATACCATTTGATTTTTATTTTGATTTTTTCAAATAAGATTATGGGATGTATTTTGTAATATTAGTAAGAAATATTTTTGTACAGGGCCTTTATTATAATATTTTTATTTCTTAAATTTTAATTAAAATTAACTATAATAAAATAGTTAAAATTATATTTAATAGATTATTTTATTAGATACCATTCAATTTGACTTTTATTTTGAAATAAGATTGTAGTAATTTTTTTTTTATAATGTTAGTAATCATTTCGTTAATTGTTATATGTTAATCTACTTTGTAGACTTTTTTTTTTTTTTTAAGTTTGTGGCCAAGAATCATCCATTAAATAAAGTTAAAATAATTATAGTTTTTGCGAATATGTTTTTTTTTAGGATTGTTGTTACATTTTATTCAATGAACTATGTTGCATATAAAAAAATATGTTTTGATGAACCAAAAAAAATATTATATTAATACAAAAGGATGATTTTGATGAAAAAAGAAATATTATTTTTGCATAATTTTATTTTTTTGTCTTTCCTGATAATGTATATGCCATGTACCTAATTAATTGATTATATATGACACTGACTTTGTTCTTGAAAAAAATATTTATTATTAATAAAAGACTTTTTTTATCTTTAATATTCATATTTATGTTTGATTAACGAGTGTAGAATAAAGATGAAGTCCTTGAAAGAAAAATGCTTTGCAAAAAAAATTATAAAGTGGTTATAATTATAAGATTTTTATTACATCAAAGCATTGTTTGTAAACATTTTGGTCGATGTTCTATTAAGACAAACATTAATTAAAGTTGTTGAGACTATTAGATATTATGATATTTTTTGTTTATGAAACAAAATAATTGTTCTCATAAGTTAAGAAATTGATACATTGAGCTAATATAAAGGGGATTGTCAAATGACATGTACACTGAACTGACCAGCATGAGAATTTTATATGGAGAGATTGTCACATGTGTGCTGCGTTGCGATGATTGTTCTCTCTAGGATGGTATCAGGAAATGGGGAAGACAAGGATTTCTTGTCCTTTATTAGTGGAAAGAGAGAATGAGGTCGCCGCCTAGTATTTTGGTCACTAGGAGCCCTAATTGGTCTCAAAGTCGGGCATGAGGACTAATTGCGTAAAGGGAAGGTATGAGCACACCTAATATGCCTTACCTAAGGTAAACTGTATTATTTAATTGTCTAATATAAGTTAAAGTATTGTTGTTGGTCTGTCAAAGGTTTAAGAAAAGGTCTCCTCAGTAAAGAGATTCTTATCTTATCAGGTAAAAAAAAACTTAACTGTCATAATGTCCATATATATATATATAAAGAATTATTCTTTTAATATTAAGAATACGTCTTACGTATAAGTTTGTAATTCTAAATACTAAAAGAAAGCAAAATAAGTTTTTTGATATTTTAAAATATAGGCCTAGTTGTCATGACTTTAATAAACTGGTTATTAAAACAAAAAATGTATGGTAATACATATTTTTAAAATTTTTGTTTTGTATGAAAATACGGTATGAAATTTCTTATATTTTTGAGAGACTTGGCCATATGTATGAAAATAAAATTTTTTTTTTGTTGTTTTTCTATATATCTTTTTGCAATATTTATGAGAAAACAGGTATTTTAATATCAGATTTGTATCTTTATAATATAAAAATATAAACTAATATTAAGCAAAATTGGTAGAAAAATACATGAGAAAACCATATATATTCTTTTCTTTTTTATGGGACTGGGCCGGACCTGACCCAGACAGTGTGGTTTGGGTCGGTGCTATCCAGCCCATTGAACAATGTAGAAAACTCTCGATTGTTCACGTGAACAGTGGAGTGAATTATAATTCACTTTCCACTAGTAGAACATTGGAGAAGGAAGAAGAAGAAGAAGAAAAATATGAAAAAGGAGGAGGAGAGGGGAGGCTGACCTGAGGGTGGCATTGACGGTGACTGGGAAGAATGACGGTTTCTCTATTTCAAACAACAGAGAGAGAGAGAGAAAGAGATAATGAGAGAGGTCACTGTTCTTCTCTTCTTCTCTCATTTTTATTCTCTGTTTTTTTTTCCTTCTCTATTTCCCTTTCTTTTTTTCTCTCTCTTTTCCTTTTGTTTTTTTTTTTCATCTGTCTTTCATCTTCTCCCATGTTTCCTCTATGTTTTCCTCTATTTTTTTCTCTTTTGTTTTTTCTGTCTGGTGGTAGGTCATGGGTGTTGGTCTTATTAGTTTTTGGGTTTCTAGGAGGGTGGGCGAGAGAGAGAGAGAGAGGGGGAGAGAGAGGTGTTGTAGGGGAGAAAACATCCTTCTTCCCTTGCTTGTAACACGTCTAGGGAAAAAAAAGATGCAAAGTGTTGTTAAAACAACACCGTTTTGATTTTTTTTTAATTAAATGAACAATGAGAGAAACAACATCGTTTTGTACAAAACATGTCGTTTCATTTAAAAGAAAAAGGCACAAAAAATATCAATTTTCAAATCAGTCCTTAATTTTCGATTTGTTCAATCTAGTTCTCAATTGAGATTTCAATTTTAAGAATCAATTTAATTGCATCTCCACTAAATTCAAATGTCAGCTCTGAAGTTGGCTGTCTTTTTCATTTTAGTCATTAGTTTTGAATTTGTGCATTTTAATACTCAATTGACCAACAAACTTCCAATTTCTTTAATTTGGCCCCTGATTTTATCAATTCCAGCCCCTATATCTACGTGTCTTTCCAGTTTGGTCATGAGTTTTGGATTTCTTCAATCAAGTCCTTAATTTCCCATCAAACTTTAATATTTATGCAATTAAGCCCTTAATTTGACCAAATTAACTCTTAAAAATTATAATTCGACCTTCAAACTTTAATTTCTTCTAATTAAAGCCAAAATTGACTTAAAATTTAATTTTCTTGCAATCAAACCCTTCATAAACTCAATTAATATCTCAACAAAATCTAATTGAGTTTTTAAACATCTGATTTTGGATTTCTTTTTACTCAAATTGAATTTTCTTTGTCAATAACACCTTCATCAGAAAAAAAAAAAATATTGTTAAATTTCAGTCTTTGTAGTTTTGAACTTTCTCAACCAATCTTTGGCCGTTTTCTGGGCGTCCCTATGTCCTCTTTTTATTGCTATATATTTTTTTGTTTTCTTCCTACAATTTTTTGATTTCTTTGTATTTTCTCTTTTTTGTGTGGGGACCCAAAAATGGATAACAACAAAGATCACTCATTTTTATGTCAAGGCTCACATGACTATTGTGTTTATGATTCTAACTACATGTTGTTTTATTCAAGGTTAACATAATGGGAAAATATTGGGTATAATATGAACTATATAAAGGTATTTGAGTGATCAAGAGATGATTCATCGTCCTAAGTGAATAAAAAATATATATTTTACTTGTACTCGAATAGTATTGATTATAAATATCTTGTGTAATATGAAATGAGATTTAAAAAAAGTTTCAAATCTTGTTCAAAGAATCAATGAATATGATATTTAGAATAAACATGATTTAACATAACACACAAACTTAATGCTCCAATATCTAAATCAAAATATTAATGATAAAGGGGTAATAATTAGATTGAAAAACTTCTCATTGGAAGGTTATGTCAAATCATGTATAACTTTTCTAATCTTTGAAGGATCATGACATGTTTCTAAATAGTACACTTAATTTTTAAAAATAAATCAATCAATTGTTGAATTAATAATAAATTAAATTATCTAATTTAGTTAAGTCTAATTTATTTAAGATCATAATTTATATTTGGACTAATATATTAGGAACCTAATGGGTCATCTGCCAAAGAAAAAGGGAAAAGAAAAAAAAACCTCCCTTTGAAACATTAAATTTTGCTTTTGTAGCAATACAAACTAAGTACTTAAAGAGTTTGTTTGATAATGTGATAGGATTGTTATTCAAAGTATTTTTCATTTAGAAATATTTTAAAATAATTTTTTAAAAAAATTATTTTTGACACCAGCACATCAAAATAGTCTAAAAATATTTTTTTAATTTTTTTTAAACAAAATGTTTTTAAAATTTAAAGGAACATGATTTGAATCCGTTATCAACCAGTCATATGTAGTGAGAGGAACAACTAAGATGTCTGAAAACCTTTCTCATTACCTTCAACATCCTATAATTATTCAAAACAAAATTATATATATTAGGATTCTATTGTAGTTTGGAATTATCTCAACTTTGCCTAAACTTTTCTATTTTGGACAATATTTGAATCATAAGACTATTAACAACAAGGGCTTTAATGGATTCTCTGTATCACAATTCTTACCACCAATTATATACTTACTAGTAAGCTTTTTAAAAATTTCTTAATCAAGGCAGACTTTTTACAGTGACTTAAATTCAGTTTTATTCAAGATCAACATATTGCTTATTAAGTATTCATATATACACTCAACTTTAAATTTAAATTTATGCACATTAACTTCAAGTTACATAAAAAATTTATGTACATTAACTTCAGCACTGATCAGTAGCGGAGGCATGGGGGTTGGCAGGGGCCCCGGTCCCTACAAGGGAATGTTTTTCCCAACCCCTTCCTTGTAAATATTTATAGGAAAAGAGCTACAGATAAAGTTCTAATTAGAGCACGAACTGCAGGGAAAAACAACTAATAGGCTATTGGTAACCAAATACATATTTACACAACAATGTTATCCGGGAATTTCCCTTACAAAAAAATATTTTTAATTTGGCCCCCTCTAAATTTTTTTTCTTGCTCCACCCCTGGCTCTGGTACAACAAATTGAATTATTATTTGAATAATTCATTGATATTATATTATATAATACAAAAAATGACATGTAGAAAATTGAAAGCGACGAAGGACATCATATTATTAGGGATGCCCCCCACATTGTTAATGCAACATCTGAAAAGATGCCCTTCTGTGGTCCAAACCCTAAGTTTCAGACAGCAATGATCATATAGATCAAGCTTTTAAGGAGTTCAAAGAGCTATCCTTGTATCGACAGTTGAGGGTCTTTACATGTAGAAAGCCCCACTCTCCATCATCATCACTTCAAGAGTTAGCCCCATGCATGTTGTCATGTGTTTTGATGTGGCCCTTGCTGCGTTTTTTATATCCTCCAAAGACAAAGAGGGAGGACTTCATGGTGGGCTCTCATGTTCTCATCTCCACTTGCATTGGTTCCCCAATTGCATCCACATTCTTCCTTTCTGTTCTCATCTGCCAAAGGAAAAAGGAGGGAAAAAAAAAAAAAACCTCCCTTCTAAACATTAAATTTTGCTTCTGTATTTGTAGCCATATAAACTAAAGACATGAAGATGTGTCTGGACTGTCTGGAAATGCCATAGAAATTGTTGTTTAAAATGTTGTTTTAAAAGAATTTATTTTTGATTTATAAAAAATTATTTTTGATATCAGCACATTAAAATGATTTTAAAAATATTAATAAATTAATTTTAAATAAAAATATTTTCAAATTTTAATTTGAAACACTTTCTCGAACAGTCATGAAGTCACATGTGGTGAGATGAACAACTAAGATGCCTGAAAACCTTTTTCCCTTCACCTTCCACATCCTATAATTCAAAACAAAATTATATTATGGAATCCAACAACTGGATATTAGAGCATGAACCAATTGGAACCCAACACCTGTACATGCAGTCTATGAACCCCTCACCCTTGAGCATGTGACTTGTGTACCAGAGGACAGCACTAAATGTTGTTCCTTTTCTTTTCTCTTAATGGCTTTTATAGAGTTTTTTTTTAAAAAAAAAAAAAACTATAATATCACAAAGAAGATTTTTTTTCCCCACGTACTGGACCTGATTCCACGGTTATAATTTTCTGTATCCTAATTTTGGCTTAAGAATTTTGATATTTCTACAACTTCAACAAATTATAGCCTTTTTCTTTATTTTAAGAGTTTCTTCTCATACACATTTATAAATGAATTGCTTAGAATTTTAAAATTATATCATCACCACATATATCAGTGAATATATGAGAATTTGTTATAAGAAAGTATTATTAAAACGTAGCCTTAATTATAAATTAATGTACATTTTGTCTCATTCAGAAAGATAAAGCCCTATAATTAGTTAGGAAAGTTTCATTGATTTGGTCCACATGCATATGGGAATGCACATGTTGCAGGAGGGAAGGATATATCAGATATATAGCGGTGTGTGTGAGAGAGAGAGCAATGTGGGAGGGGCAAAGACAGGAGTTAAATTCTCAGAGGCAATGTCCCATTCAATCCACCTAATGGGGAAGAGAGATGAGGAACAACGAGATAGTGGCCTTTCTCCTTGTGCCTCAAGCAGACATATCAACCTGGCTGCTAGTTTGCTAGAGAGAGTTCCCACTTCACAGAGAAAATACAATGACGAGCCAAGCCAGAACAAAATCTCATTAAAGCTTGTAAAGAATAATTAAGTTCTCTTAGGACAGTGACCCTTTTGAAGGAAGGTGATGAAGTCGGAACTTGGAGTTGGCATGGTCACGCATCTTTTGGTTCTCTTTATCGTTAGGAAATGAGTGCTGAAGGCCCAATTTCTTACTTGTTATAGTATAAATCAAATGACTTTAAGTCACAAAAATTAATAGGTTAATTTTTAGAACGTCGTCTAGGGAGGGCATAGAAGTGATTAACTTATTACACACTTCAGCTTCTTAATCGCTGGTCCGAAAGAAACTAATTCAAATGCTAAAAATGAGATCAGAAATATATAGGACGAGAAGAGATGAGCAAATGTTCCAATACTGCATCAATTGAATGGCTGCCACCAGTTGTATTGGAAGTCACGCGTGAAGCATCTGTACGTATCTATGTTAAAATTTTCGATACATTGTAATTCCTTAAACTCTTTAATAACTTCTTCTGCTCTTAGTATCACTAATTTTTTCCGTGTGTTTATACTCTAAGCCTTATTAATGGATTCTTATCAAAAATTAGTTACATTTCTCTAAAAATTATTAATGGATTCTTATAAAAAATTAGTTACATTTCTCTAAAAATAAAAAAGTTAGAAACAAGTTCCTTGATCTTCAAATTTGAAAAGCCATTAAAATCTTCAAAAACTAAGTTTGTTGCAAAATCACCATTAAAAAACTAGCATAGGTACAAAACTCACAGCTATGAAATGTGCTAAAGAACCCTCCCAATTTGATTAAACAGATAAGTTTTGATCAATCTATGTTTAAATCCATCAAAAACTCTAACAAAACCGTATAAATATCCCTAGAAAAATCAAAGAAAAAAAAAATAACAAGAAGAGAAAGAGGTGAGGAAAAGATTGATAAATGAACTCTAAAGTGTGAAGGTTTAAGAGCCTAACACAAATATTTCCTCAACTTTGAGATAAAATAACCGACTTGGAAAAGAAGGAATCAAAGGGCATCAACCATTGTTTGATCTTGGAAGGTATAAAACATTCACTTATCCTAGTAAATGATGTCCATGAGGCACATCTCTAGCCCGTTCTTTCATGTTTTACGGTAATTTTTAATATTTTTTGCATTATATTGCTTTTAGTTTTGATTTTGATTAATGCACAAAATATCATTTTTTTTCTTTGTTTGATCATGTTTGGAGTTGTCTGTTATTGTTGTTGGATATTTAAAATATGTTTGGATATATATATTAAATGAAATAAAGTGATTTGGAAATCTGGCATTAGAGTTATTGATTTTCCTTTTGGTTTGTTAGTGTGTGCTGGTTCCTATGCATGGTTTGAGTCCAAGTGTTTAAAAATTCCATTTTGAATCAAAATTTGATATTTTTATAGGCTGTTTTAAGTTGGTAATTTTAAAGTTTGGAACCATTTGCATGATTTTGATGTTATTTGTTAGTTTTTTTATTCAAACATGTTTGGTTATAGTCATATAACTTTTTAGAATGAAGAAGCATGTTTAAAAAGTAAAAAATACCAATTTTGGAGGCTTAACAGTGTGCTGGATTTCTAGGCTATATCTGGGTTATTAGGAAGTGTTCTTCATATTCTTGAGAAGAACATTGTCTTAGCTTCATGATTTGGACCAGTTTTTGTCCAATTGTTTGCACAAAATCCTTTGTGCGGCTTTATTAGTCAATACTTTAGGGTTTATTTGCATCAATAACATGTTTTCAGTAAGTTTTAATCCCTAAGGTTTCAGTTCAAAACCAAAACCTATTTTGATAAAATCACAGTTTTTGAGTGATAATCAAAGTGCATGAATGATATATTATTGATCCTATCCTTGCATGATTTACAACATGTTTGTGTCTTTGCGTTGTCCACATCTGGTCTGATTTGAAATCTACATTGCTAGGTTCACGTTGAATGTTCTTCAATATTTTTAATGTTTTTTGTTTTCTTTTAGTTTTGATTCATTTTGATAAAGAGTTTTTGAGTTTGATTTTGTTTTGGATTCTAGTTTTGGTTTGTTTTTTGGGTTAAACCAGTAGAATTTAATTTAGTTTATGATTGAACCAAAAGTTTTTGATCAACTCAATCGAGTAAAAATTTTAGACCCTGTTTGGTTGGCAATATTTTTGTTAAATTTTTTCTTTAGCTCAAGGTTGTGTTGGGCAGACACCCTCTAAGTTTGTTTAAACAGTTTTTGTTTTAAGGAAAATGAGTTTTTGTCAAACATGACTTTTAAAAAAAGATTTATGCATGTTGCATTCAACCTAATCCTTAAAAAGAATGCATTTTTGTTCAGAAAAAAGAGAGAGAAATTTTTTTAGCATAGTTTTTTAAATTGTTTTGTATTTCTTTGCATTTTTTATGGAATTTACAATAGGTTTGTAAAATTCCTTACGGATTTAGCCAATATTTCAATAATTCTAATTGTTTTTCTTCTTAAAATTAATGATCAACATTCTAGTATAAATAATGGATCTACAAGTAAACTGATATTTAAATATTAGAAATTGACTAGGAAGTTCTTAGAATTTTTTAAATATTCAACAATTTTAATTGGAAGTATTTTTCATCATAATATACGAGTTGTGGAAAACATTTTCGCCTTTCAAGATATATGAATTCTGTCAAGACACCTACATGGATTCTTCCTATAATGATTTATCTGGACATACAAGCCCATAATAAATTTAAAATGCTAATTTTGTTTATGAACGTAAATCTTTGTCCTAAGCTATAGATGAACTACCAGTTAGGAACCCATCAACACCTTTAAACTACATCCAAACCACACAATGCAGTTTACCTCATGTAAGGTGTGTTAAGGGTGCTAATACATTTCCTATTTATAACCAATCCCTTGCATTGGAATTTCTGATAACACCAGTGCACCGTAAACCAAACAACCAGGTGGTGACTCCTCGATCCCAGTGTCCTGTCACTCCGCGCGCGCATGAGCGACACTAGTCAAAGAAAAATTTGGTTTGATTTTCAGGAAAGTATTTTATTTTTATTTTGGGTGAAAAAAACTTTCCAGAAGCTGTGGAAAATTCAGAAATGTCTTGTAATTTGTTGATTATATCTAATTTGATCATCAATCTTTTGATTGCTATATATTTTGTTTTGAATCCTTTTTTTCTTCAATTTTATCCCTTAAAATTTGATTTTATTTTAGTTTTATATAAATTTTGGTCTTCATATTTTTATTGTTATTTGCTTTTCTCTTATCATTTTCTGAATTGAAAATTTTTAACTATCATATTAATTTGGTCCATATTCTTTTGATTGCTATTTATTTTTATTTAAAATTATTTATGAAATTGTATTTTTTTTAATTTCATCATCTTTTAACTTTTTATATCTGTCAGATTTGGTCCTTATTATTTTAATTATAATTTACTTTATTTGAAATAGTTTATGAAATTATATGTATTTTTTAATTTCATCCTCCAACTTTTTTTTATTTATAAGATTTTGTCCTCATTCTTTTAATAAACTTAAAAAAATAAAACATTAATAATTTATTTTCCAATTCATTTTCCGTGACTTATCCAAATACCGAAAAATCTTTTCAAACTCATTTTTCATAACACTACCAAACATTGAAATATAATTCACTTTATAAGAATCCACTTTCCAAGGAAACAACTTCTAAAAAAAATTACTTTTTAGCAAACAAACATAGCCTGTATCTTATTCAAATTTATCATAAACAATTGTGGACGTGGGATATCACATTCTTTTCATTTTAAATGTGTGACATCCCTATAAAATACCGTAATCACAATTATGTGTTAGGTTCTACAACTTGAAAAAAGTTAACTCGTACTCAAATTAACTGTTAGAAATTGATTTGTTACATTATGAAAGAACAAATATTTATAAGATAATATATTATCAATTTATACACAAAATAGTGTTTCCTAAATAACTTAAATCTAATTTTAGCAAAGAAAGATGCATGTAGAATTTCTAAAACTAGGAAAAACTTCTTAAGACCAAAAAATTCAAGGTCAAATTAATTATTAATGCTTATAAATTAAATGAGTCTTTATCTAGTACTTAAACTTAAGATTGTCTCTTAGTTTTCACCGAACAGTTAATTATGATTTGTGAATTTTTTTTTAATAATGATGAATCTTAGGAACATTTAAGTCTTTAGTGTTTCGCCTGTTGTAAATACTACTCTCCACGTAGTCATAAAGCCTATATAGTTTTGAAGGAGTAGATATAGGGTTTTGTTAGCATCGAGGTACGTCTCTAGGCACATCCCTTTCCTTATTACAATACTTGCTTGTGGCTCCTATTTGTAGTTTATCCAACTGATAAAATCTAATTAAATGATAAGGCTTTTTATGTTGCGTCTCAAGCCCTCAAAGTGCCTCAGATAACTTCGACTCCCGCATTATGATGTGGGATGATTTTTCCAATACCTTTATCTATCAAACATGTCAACTTACTTTTATACCAATTGATACAAGGTATAGTGAAAGAAAACAAATTTTGTTACAAGTCAATATTGTCAAAGATAAGAAAAACACCATAATTATAGAGAACACCCAAAACATTTAATTTTTATTAATCAAAGTCTTTTTGTTAAAAGGCTATTACAACTCTTGAAATAAAAAAAAAAAACCTGAGAATTATTACTAATTTTCTCATAAACAACTTGCCTAATTAAATAAAACTAATAAATTCAAAAAATTAAGAAAGTAATACAATAAAAAGAAATATGCCAAAAATTAAATTATATGCATCCATGTTTATATATATATATATATTTCTTCAAGTGTAATGAATGAAAGGTTCTAAAATTGGATAATTGCATTTTTTAATTTTTTAAGCAAAGATCAATTTATAAATAAGCACTATTATGCAAAACGAGGAGAAGAGATAGTGAGGAGCTGCATAAAAACAACAACAGAAAATAATATTTAGGGGGTGTTTGATATTGTGGTAGCGGTTGTAGTTTAAAGTGTTTTGTATTTAGAAATGTATTAAAATAAGTTTTTTATTTTAAAAAAATTATTTTTAACATCAACACATCAAAATGATATGAATATATATATATATATATATATATATAATAATTTTAAATAAAAAAAATCAAATTTTAATGGAAAACAATTTAAACCACGTTTCCAATTAGAATTTTAGTTACTAAACAAGATAAGGATACAAATATGTATCAGGTCCAGTAAACAAAATAGCAACCGATACGTATACATCAGAGCAAGAAACAAATTCAGATTCTCTGGACACGCCTTGCTTAGCCAAGACATCCGCCATAAAGTTGCCTTTGTAGCTTACATGACTAAAAAAGACACAATATGAATCCTTGAAATATATCAACCATCTAGTAGGTGGTCCAGTTGTAAGAATTTGAGCTAAGGGGTTTGCTCCTCCTACGATCTCAAGTTCGAGCCCTGTAGTTGCTAATATGATGACCACTGAAGGCTTACATGGTCGTTAACTTTAGGGCCCGTGGGATTAGTTGAGATATACGTAAGCTGGCCCGGACATCCACGTTAATATATATATATATATATATATATATATATATATATATATATATATATATATGCTGAATAACAAGTTATCAAACTTTCATTGTCTATTATTGCCTGTTTTTTCCCATCCATAATAAAAATTTAGCTCAATAATATTCCTCTTTAGAAGCAATTAACTAACTCTAGTGCATTATGTACTGCCAATATTGTAATTGTTTTTTAATTATCGGATCAATATAATGTTTTTCAATATAATTAAGGTTCTTAATTTGAACACTACATTATTAGAAAAATAGTGTGCACTTAATAAATTTATTATGTTAATTAAATAAAACCTTCATTCCGTCAGTAAAATAAAAAAAAAAACAGGCAGAACTATTTTTTTATTATTATTATTACTTAGCAACATAAAATTCCGTCCATAAAAAATAAATACTAAATAGTACAAATATTTATGTCGATAAAACAAAAATCGCTGGCATAAATTCTGTCCGTAATTCAAATATTAGGCAAAATATTGGTTTCCCTTGCTTTCGAAAATATTTTCTCTACCTCAAATTTCTTCTATTTATATCTCTCTCCTATTCCCTCTCACGTCTCTTCCGTTCTCTCCCTCTCCCTCTCCCTTATTCCTTCTCCATTATCTTTCTTTCCTATTTCTTCATTCTCTTAATTTTTTTTCTTTATTAATTCATTCTTAATTCTCTTCATCTACCAACCAACAATTAATATTACTTTAGAAGAACAACTTTTGGTCTCTTCTTTCTTACGTTTTCTCTTTATAATTTCTTGATAAATAATTCTTTTTGTGTGTAGATAATATTATGGTTGATTATTTTGTTGACATTGTTAATTTTTTTTTGTTTTTTGTTTTTATGATAGTATGGTGTTTATAATCTTGTGTTCGATAGTGATAAAAAGTGATGGATTTGTGAATTTGGTTTTTTTTTACATTGAATTTAAATGTAAGAAATACAAATTCAGTAATAACAATACTGAAAAATAAATAAATATTTTTTAAAAATTTTTTGGATTTTATATTTTTTATTTTCATTACCGATGGAATACCAACAAACATTTTTTTTACAAGATTTGTCTATAAAAAGAATCCATCCATAAAAAAACTTATTTACACTAAAAATACCTACAAAAATTTTTGTGGATAAAATATTACTGATAGTAATATATTGTTTATCATCGGAAAAGTTTCGTAGGTAAACACTTTTTTTTTTGTAATGCTAATGATCTCATGGTTATAAAACTTCAGCTCAAGTAAACCATTTAAACTATACATGATCATTGTTTAAGTAGAGATAATAAAAAAAAGTAGAAATCAAATAATATTAATGTACATTTTAACAAAAATTGACAGGCATGTAATTAGCAATATTATGAATTATCACGTTAATTATAAGAGGGAAGTTAAGTATTATGTAAGCCATTGATTGGAAGTTGGCATTAGCAAATGCAGGCTCATCCAGCAAATGGTAAATTTGATGGCAAAAATATTGTATGAGACGTTGTTCTTTATACTTTTATAAGGGGGCATAGACGTGGTGCAGATGCATTGAATTGAAATTAACCCATAAACGGTCACCCTTTCAACCCACAAACCTACGTGATTTTGACTCTAATGGCAAAGAAGAGCTTTGCGGGTTGTCGTTGTTTTTTAGGGTTAGCAAATGTGGGTCTTCAAAGGCATGTTGTTGGGTGCGGCGGACCCCTCACCGTGAGATGGTGCAATCCATCAAAAGTACTTCCATTAAATTCAAAACATGAAATTTGTAAATGTGGCTCAGCTCAAGTAGTCTATAATTAAGAAAGATCTTCTTAATGATAATGCCCAAGATACACAGTGAGAGGGGGAGAGAGAGAGGGAGGGGGAGGGGGAGGGGACAGTGACTTGTCCTGGGATGGCCTAGAAAAGGTGGAATTATGAAGAACAAGTGAGACAGTTGAGGTTGAGAATAATTGCAAAACGAGTCAAGCATGCACGAATAAAGCAGACTGTTTTCGCAGAACGAGATCCAAAACTATTACTATTGAATTACCAGTTCAGCTAATACACATGAAAATCTATAGATACACATAAATCTGTTACCCCTCCATGGAAACAAAAATAGCAAAGAATCATAAGAAACAAACTCCTTTTAGCTTTACAACGATTATCAAAATCTGGTCTCGCAAATTATATATTCAAAGGAGTGAAGAAAGAAAGAAATAAATCCCTTATTAAGTATATATCTTTTTAATTAATAGTTGGCTTTTAGATAATTGCATTTTGATACAGTCTCGGATTTCCTTGTCTATTCCTTAATTAGGCTAAAATTAATTTACTTCAAATTCTCTAAGCTACGTTATATTTTTAATATATCTGACAATTACGTCAAACTTAGTGCAAGTTATAAAGAGTTGGTATTTGTTATATGTCAGGCATTGATTTTAGAATTGAATTAGATTCTTGCCCGCATTAAGTTGGTTGGATAATTTGATGGTCACTAGATAAAATACTTTTAAAATATTAAGATAGTGAGATATTGAATGATATATTTATTTAAAACAATATTGAAATGATGACATACTGAATTGATATGAACTAAACAAGGTTAACCCATGAAAGTCATGATAACTCTTATGAACCCAAATTGAAACAAAATTGGGAGACCAATTTAATCAACCAAATATTGAAAGCCATATAATGAAAAAAATTCCAAAAAAAAAAAGTTACACGAGTAAACCTAGATTGGTGGTTCGCTCTACGCCCTGGGTTGAACCAAATTGTTTCTAAAATAAAAGAAAGTATGCTCAGACAATGGTAGTGTTTTCAAAGAAGTAAGAAAAATTTGAGACTCAAGTCATTGATCTGGCTGGATCCAATAAACCCAGTTAATTTAGTAATATGATAAATAAATAAATAAATAATGACAATAAATAAATAAAAAAATATCAATAATCAACTATAAAAAATGAATCACCAATATTATACCTAGAAGAAGAAGAAATAAAAACAAAATCCATTAGAGACTCATTGTTGCTCTATCTTAGACACTGACCCACTAGCATAAAGAGATCACTGAGATGATTGTAATGCCATTGTAAAAAATTGTATGACAACACCGAAAGAGGTCGCACGCGCTGCCTAATCAACAACTCTGAAATCAAACCTAACAAAATATTATAAAGTGAGCATACCATACTTATATTTAAATGATTAATTTAATTTAATTAAAAAACAAAGATACTTTTTAAAAAATCTAAATAAAAAAATTAGTGAAAATCCTATGAGAAAATAAAAAAATAACAAAACTCAATCTGCAATTCAATCAAATTCTAAAGGATAAAATTAAAAAGAAATGGACTTAATTAAAAAAGAAAAAAAATGAACCAGGGCGAATCTCATAAATCTAGGTTAATCTCCCTAAATTACAATTTGTTAAATATTAGATTTGGGTTGAATCTAGAAGCTCAATTCAATATTGAAGGATGAAATTGGATTAAAAAGAATATCAATTTAAAAAAAAAATTAGTTAGAGCTATCTTGATAGTCTGATTAGCTTAGATTAGAGCTGTTTGATATCATTAGAGCTGTCTTTTTGGTTTTTGCTCTAGATTTGTACACTAACTTTTTATCTCCTTACCTACTTTGGCTATAATGTATGGCTTATATAAAGAAAAAAACATGGGTGACCCTATCAAAAACCATGATTGATCCGCGACTAGGGTTGGCTTGATGAGAACCTCGTCAAGACCCGGTCATTAATCCATTAATTTTTTTTGAATTTTTTTTACAAAACGATATTATTTAAAAAAATTGTATTAACTTGGGTCCACTCAAATTGACTCTCTTGACACATGACTCGAGTTGAGTTTTATAACTTTAAGGTTATGTAAACATGCAAATAGGACGTACTTTATATATATAAAGAGTACTTAACATATACTCATATAGGTTTTATATATATATATATATATATATATATATATATATAAACAAAGTAAACTTAAATAAAATACAACAAAGTCGCCAAACTAAAACTTTTATTGTTTGATTCTCCCATATAAAATCTTCCTAATTTTTGGAATGGAACGTCAAATTCTTCAAAACAGATGCTAGCTTATTGTATAGTATTTGCAATTTAGACGAAAAACAATTAATATATGAACCTGAATTATGCAATGTTTAATAATTTAAGGAGCCAATTAAGAAAAAAATTAGTTTGGTGTACTAGTTGAGAATAGGTTGAAAAATAGGAAACTAATTTTGAGGTTGTTTTATTTTCTTCATACAAAGATTACGAAAAGAATGCAATTTTGAAAATACCAAAATAGATATTAATGATCATAAATTTAAATGAATAGATGACATATACAAGTTCAAAAGCAGGATCTAGTGCAAAACTTCAAAGAGTTGGTTTAATGATTAAGAAAGTTTCTTACCTTACTAGTACTTCACTTTTTATGATAAAAAATTAGAGATTAATTCCAAAAATATTTATTAAATTACTTTGAATCTATAGATGAGAGAGTGTTTTTAAAATCAAATCGACGATAATATTTTTATTATTAAATTAAAAAAAGCTTCAGTTTAAGATAAATTATAAATACATCAATTACGGATGATATGATTCAAAATCCAATCATCAAGAGAATTTAATTTTGACGTAAAAATTACATGAGAATATTAGAACATGAAAAACAATAAAATAAAAACAAAAAGAATGTCAAGTATTAAAAAAAAGAAAGAGGAAGAGAAAGGGTGTGCTTGTAACAGGGCTAGATAGATAGAGGAGAATGGGATGCGCATTCATTCGTGAAAATCTTGGGTATCATTTCTGAGGACCACTTTCATGCATCAGATATAAAAAACAGCCAACAGCTATACATAAAGAACCAGAGGTTCTAGATTAATTGTGTGACTTGTTCCGTTCCTGTCTCGAGTTTGATTTTTTATGTGTATGTCTGTCATCCTGCGGTGCGTTCCCTGCTCACTAAGCTTGCAAAATGCTCAGTGGACCGTGGAAAATAATCGTAGTGTAAGCAAGCTGACCCGGACATCCCACGCTAATAAAAAAAAAAAAAACCAGCACCAACTGCTTGTAGTCTTGTACCTGCTCTGGAGAGAGAGAAAGAGAGAGAGAGGGAGAGGGAGAGGGAGAGGGAGAGAGAGTATGTATGTACGTACACGAAGCTGGATAAATACGTCTATCATCACTCTTCCTTCGCAGATTCAACAAATATAACGTAGATTTTGACTGATGGATCATACACGTCATGTACATATGCAATCACAGAGGCACTATCAGAACTATGCATTTCAACAGCGGAATATTCCGTTGGTATTTAGTCACTAATTTTATTGACATGACTATTGATGGGATTACAGAAAGTTATTATTTGATGAAAAAAATCATCTTTGAGTATTTCCGTTACCATCACTGATAAATTTATAAATAAATAAAAAACACCAAACAAAAAAATTTAGTGCCATCATTTCATTAGTATTTCTATTACTAAAGATGGAATATCATCAATGAAAAATACTGTTTATAATTTTATTAATGATTTATTTTATTATAAATGACGGAATGAACCCGTCAGATTAAATAGTATTAGTAACTTTTTTAACTTTTTAAAATATACCGGTAAAATTGGCTGGTAAAATTTATTCTATTAATATTTTTATTTGTATTTATTAATTTTGAGTTTGATTTTTTTGCATGTGAGATAGAGACTAAGATCTATATGTGTAGAGAGAAGGTGAACCTTCATTATCATCCATTCCTCTCAAGCAAATAATAATGGTGATACTTGTAACTATATATATGAGATTAATTTCTTTTTAATTGTATTTTCTTTCTACAAATAATACCATGATAAGTATATATGCACGTGCAATAATTGATGGTGGTTGTTTTTTTGTTTTTATGATAATCAAGACTTTAATTAATGACGCTAGTGCCGTTGAATAATTACTAACAAACTAGAAGAGAAGAATATAGAAGTCTATGAAAACAAAAGATAAAAACTAGGCGTTGAAAAATTAACTCGAGAGCTATACACTTCAATTCAGCACCTCATCTTCAAAAACCAATTTGTTTTTTTTTTTTTTAATTGGAAAAAGAAGAAGAGAAGACGTGCTTGGTTTTAGTGAGTAAAATTAATTAATTAATTAACAAGATAATTATAATTAGTTGCAAAATTCTAAAAAATCAAATAAAATAGATGTACTTGGAATCTTGTTCAAACCAATTCGGTTATAATGCATGGAGATTTTCAAGTACAAACAATTCACATGGTGTAACACTGATGACTGCTTTTCTACTGCATGTCCAGTCTCCTTGACGAAGTCACTCCTTGAATTGATAACTGGCTTTATTGTTAGCATCCATCGTAATAATAACGAGAGAGAAACGTGCGACGTACAAGTGATAAGAAAGAAGAAAATAGTTCCCTTCGTGATTGAATGGATAAACTTAAAGTGAGAGTTTGGTATTCTGATGGTTTTTATAGTTGTGATTATAAAATGTATTTTTAGTTGATGGTGGTTTGATATTTATTTATATTTGGTTAAAACTGTAATTGAAATTAAGGTTGAACAAAAAAAGTATAATGTGTTTGGTTAAGAATCATGAATAAAATTGGGATTACGATCAAATTCTGCAAATGTTACGTCATCAATAAAACACAATTAAAATTAAAAAATAAATTTTTATTTTTTTACTGGGTTGAATCCGATTCAAAACATTTAGCTTTAGACCGGACCTGGTCCAACCGGAACAGTACAAACATGCACCACTATTCACGTGAACAGTGGAGAGTGACTCCATTATTCACATGAATAGTGGAGGCATGCTTCACTGTTCAAGTGAACAGTGAAGTCACTTTTTACTGTGCACTTAAGTGAACAGTGAAGAATGAATTATAATAATTCACTTTTCATTGTGCAGTGCATAGTAGAGCTCTCTACAACTGAAAGTAGCATTGTGTTACTTTCAGTGATCCTGTGTTTTCAATACAGAAATTAATGGGGTCCATGAATAGTAAATTAAATTTTATTAATTACTAAACATTTATTTTTCATGATTAACTTTAAAAACAGAAGCAACCATATAAACAAGCTCAGTCTTATTCTCATATATTCATCAATGTTTAGGTTCTACTTACACTTTTTCAAAATTTGCAACGTTACCATTAAAATCTCACCCCCTTTTTTTTTTTTTTTTTTAAGTTTTGTAGGTTTTTAAGTGTTTTTGTGAGATATTATAGATGTACGGGTTTGAGAGCGAAAAAAAATGATTTATTTGGTGGGTAAAATTGAAACTTCAACTAGTACGAGTCTTAAAAGCTACAGGGGCAAATTTTAAACAATGAGAAAAGAAGGGGAACATTGACAAATCCATGAGAACGAAAATGTAGTATGAACTTGAAAATTGTATTAGAGAGATACAATTTATCTCTAGAATATTTTGAAGAGATTATGTACATTATTTGTATTGATATGTTTTAGAATATAAAACTAGATAATTGGTCCATACTATGCCATGAAGTTAAATTAGGTTTTTTAACATAAAAAATATTTAGGCATTACTAATGTTTTTTCTAGTAAAAAAAATATTAAACCTTGTGGGGATCTGATCGACTTGATGGGTTCAATAACAATCTGGACGACTAGCAAAAACATAATTTGACTCAAAATAAATATTCAAGATTATATTTTTTAAATATTGAGATGACAATATATTGAATCGATTCGGGTCAATTTAATTTAACCTACCAATCTACATGACAAGACATAGACCATGATATATAACCTCATAAAAATAAAATCAAAATAAATTATGAAGTCCGATTTTTAATAAACTTAATGTTAAATAGTGAAATTGAAAAAATATCAATTAAAAAAAGATCAAAAAAACGACTTGAGTAAACTCGGGTTAACCTGCCAAACCTGCGATCCAAGTCATGGGATCGAGATAATTCAATAGAAATCATATTGAAACAAATTATAAAGTTCAATCCTAAATCAACCTAGTGTTGAAAGATGAAATTGAAAAAAAAACATTGATTAAAAGGATTAAAAAAAACTCTCGACTTAATCCACCAAACTCGTGATCCAAGTCATGAGACAAGGATAACTTCATAGAAAACAAAATGAAACAAATAAAAAAACCTAATTCCTAATTAACACAATGTTGAAGGATGATATTGAGAGAAAAAAAGTCAAATAGGAAATTGGAAAAAAGAACTTGAATCAACTGATCAATTAACTCTTCAAACCAGCGATCCAGATCATGAGACTAGAATAACTTTATAAAAAATAATTATGAAGTTCAATTCTTAATAAACCTAATGTTGAAGGATGAAATTGAAATTGTAAAATCTATTTAAAAAATAACACAAGAAAACAACTCGAGTCAATTTGAATTAACCCGCAACTCAAATCATGAGACGAGAATAACCTCATAGAAAGTAAATCAAAACAAATCAAGAAATCTAATTCCCTATCAATCAATATTTAATGATGAAATTTTTAAAAAAAAATCAATTAGAAAAGAAAAAAAACTTGAGTCTATCGAGTTAACCAATCAAACATGCAGTTTAGGTCATGAGACTGAAATAACCTCGTAAAAAATAAATTGACAAATAATTATGAAGTCTAATTTTTAATAAATTTGATGTTGAAAGGTGAAATTAAAATAAAAAAAATAAAAAGAAAAACAAATAAAAATATTATTTTAATGAATAGTATTATATACCGAGGAAGGGGTACAATGAAAACCCTCCTTTTTTTTATTTTTTGTTAATTTTCATTTGTTTTAAGTCCAAAATTAATATTCGATTAAGGGTTACTTTTTCTTTGAAAGTAAATCAGCTAGTCATTATCCTCCTTTGTGCTTGCAAGTTGCATTTAATGTTATTTTCAATGTATGTAATTATAAGCTTCCTGCTGTTGATTTTCAACATGTAATCAGATATATAGTCTTGCCAAGTAAGGATTTTTTAGAGATATTGATATAGTATCCTAGCTAGGTTTAGCTTTTATTCTGTTTTATTTTTCATGACTAAGATTACATGTCTTTTATTTTGTTGTAAGTTTCGTGATTTTGCAGACTATTTATATTTTTCTATTATGTCATGTTTTCAGTGGCTATAATAAGTGCTTATAAATCATTCGTATTTCAAAAAAAAAAAAAAAAAACTTGAGTATATAAAAGCATTTCGGAACCTGCAAGTGATATTCCATATGTTAAAATACATTTTTTCTCTTAATACAAATGAATTATGGAACATTACTTAAATTAAAAATTGAATAATAATAAAAAACCATTTTCCTTTTTCTATTTTTTTTTCACCAATTAAAAATTGAAAAACATGTTCAGAATTTTTTTCATTAAAAAAATGAAGTGCATCAACATTATAACTATTTTTCATAAAACAATGAAACCATAATTAAAGGGTCCTCCAAAAATTCAATGTTTCTCTAGTTGGCAATCCAGGACAAAGTTCGAACAAGAACTTTTCTCCATCACCAGAATATTTTGCAACTCATATTTGGAAATTTCAGAGCACCTTTTTATACACTGTAACCTTTTTAACAGTATTTGGAAGAAAGTTTTTGATTGATGGGGTATTCATTGTTGTTTACCGAGCACACTAGACTCACGTTCTGCGGGGGCCCGAACGGTGCAAGGTAAATTTCAAAGATTAACTTGAAGACTAATCTCCAGTAGTACTACTTGGAGAATTTGGTTGTTAAGGAACAAAATTGTTTTTGAGGAGGGAACTATAAGCTTTTTTTATTGTTTCTCCTCCATCCTTCATCGGGTTGCTATATGGTTGTATACTTTGGATTCAAACCTCACTTATATAGAAAATGACCTCTTAAGATCACCTAATGATATCAAATTGTGGGGTAATAGGAAATCTTGGAAAGTCTCTTTGTTTTTTGTTGTATCAGATCGGTTTTTTTTTTCTTTCTAAGCCTGATCCTTTTTTTTTTTGTCATGTCCTTGTATTTTGCTTTAACTATTGGGTTTATGGCCTTTCCAATATACTCCCAATGATTATTAAAAAAAAAACAAATCAAAACATAATTTCCAATAATCATATTAATATTTGTATTTGTGATAATCTAATTCTAAAATATTTATTTTAATTTATTCAAATTAAAAATTTATACTTTATTAACTCAAAAAAAGTGAATCTTTCATATTATATTTTCAATAAAAGTAAATTTATGACGCTAACAGTAACCAAATATAAAAATATTTTTTAAAAATTAATCTTTTGTATTGCTAAAATGCATGAATAAAAAAAAAAATTTTATTTTCCATCATTTTAGCTTTTTTTATTTGAAAATAGTAAAAACTAGAAGAAGAAAAATATGAAGGACCTCAAAATATATTTTCAAACTCTAGATGAGAAAATATTATATTCGAAAAAGAAGTTCCAATTTTATAGAAAATTAAAGTATTACCAAGTTTGGACAACATATTTTTTAGAATCTCCATAGTTTTTCTTTTGCAAGCTTTTTATTATTTTCCATATAAAGATGGTGAGAATTATACAATATTCTTCTTTTTCATATATACAAGCACTTTTAGTAAAGTGAAATATTAAAATTATTTCTTAACATTTTTTTTATTTGGTTAGTGTGATGATTTTTTTAATTAGAAATATAAAATATTTCGTTCCATTAATAAGTATAATATTTTTTATGATAATTTTAAATTTGATAGTTTTTTTGGGAAATAAAGATATCATTTAATCGGTTTCTTTCCATTAATAAGTATAATATTTTTTATGATAATTATAAATTTGATAGTTTTTTTGGAAAATAAAGATATCATTTAATGGGTTTATGTAATGAGATAGAATCTATTTCTAGATAATCTTAAAAAAAAAAAGCATCTCTAAATGAATTTATGCATTAAAATGAATTTAATATATTTTCCGAGTACTAATCTCAAAATTTAAATTAAAAAGCTAAAAAAAGAAGAAATCAAGCTTCTTTAATCATTAAATCATATGAGAGAGAGTGTGTGTGTGTGTTTTTTATTTTATTTTTTTGTTTGTAACCTTTGATTAATTTTGGCTATATATAGATTCGTTTGGAACTAAATATAGTCGTAAAAAACTAGGAACTATATATTATTGATGACTCCCCCCCATGTATATATTACCCCCTCTCATAATATTTATATGGAGTCAATGATTAGTTTACAGTTGTAAAAAAAACCTTATTATTACCATAATTATTTCTGTCACTTCGTTAAAAGTAGGGGATGAAAACATAATTATCAAGGATCTTAGGAGGTGTTCAGGAACTTTCCAAAACAAACCAAGAACTTGTGAAAGCAAGCCAAGATGGTACTTTGAGAAGCCGAAGCCACTCTCATCTGACCAGAACTTGTGACCATGTCAGCCTTCACTTTCAGATGGGTCAGCCCCACTTGTCCAGTGATCACACCACAACTCCTCCTCTTCCTTTATAGGCCCACCCTCCTCACATCCCACATACAAACCCCCTCCTCCTCCCCCCATCCAGATCTTTCTCTCCGTCTCTGGAGTGCCTCTTTGAAGTTGAACCCTCCTCCCTTCCTTTTTCTTGTTAAACCTCCTCAACACCAGCCCTAAAACTATTATATATATAGTTCAGTGATTCATGGATAAGGTTGAAAGAGAGACTCATGACTTTATGAATGTGGAATCCTTCTCTCAGCTTCCATTCATCCGCCCCGCACCCGTCAAAGAAAAGGGCATTCGCCTCTTCGGCATAGAATTCGGCAGCAACAACGACAGTCCAGCAGCTGACGAGTCTGAGTCAGCCGAAACTAATGAAGACACCGTAAAAGAAAGCGAGAGTAGTGACAACAACCGAAGATTTGAATGCCATTACTGTTGCAGAAACTTCCCTACTTCTCAAGCCTTAGGTGGCCACCAAAACGCGCACAAAAGAGAGCGTCAGCACGCGAAACGTGCCCACCTCCAGTCGGCCATGGCTCACAACAGCCTTACAGATGCACACTATTATGGCCTTGTAAACTACAGGATAGATTCAACTCCGAGCTCAGCCATGACTTATCCTTCATGGAATAGCCACTCTAACACTAGCAGGTTTTACGGCAGTCATGGCTCCTATTCACAACAACCTATCAATGGAAGTCCATTAGGCTTGTGGCGGATCCCGGCTGTTCATGGTGGTGGTACTTTCCATCATAGTGACCGTTCGATGCATCATCCATTACCATTATTTGCAGGTGACGAATTGAAACCCTCACCGGCCGGTACTGGTTCAAGCTCGCAAGGGCGGTATGGATATGATTCCAAGCCGAGAGAGCAAGACCATGTTAGTTTAGATCTTCATCTGTAATTTGATAAGTAGGATAAAAGAGAGAACTTGAGATTTTTCTTAAGATGGTCATCAAAGCTTTTAATGTAAAAAATGAGGCAATTCTTCTATGAAGAGACTCATGACCACTAGTGTAATATTGAGGCAATTCTTCTACCTTCTTCTAACTTAGTATTAATTTCTTTTGTAAATGAAATGATTTACGTACGTGCTCTTGAATCGAACCCAAAAACACAAGTATAATAAATATCACAACATGAGCTGAGGTTTGCGCAGGACTAGATAGGTTCCTTGATGCTTTCTAATGGTAGCTAGTTTATTAGTATTCATGTATCATTTTGGAAACATTCTCCAGCTGATTTTAAAAGCTAAAATTCGTTGATTTAGTCATTGAAAGCAAGAGAACCATCTTCAAAATTCTTACCTAGCAGTGCAAATATAAGGCTCTTTAATTTTCATTGTTAAGTGTGATTGGAGGTTCACACAGTACCCTAGCCTGAACAAACCTTGTTCAGTGCAATCTCAGTCTTTCTTCAGAATTGGTCACACGTGTGAGGAATATACATACATATATATTCAAAACTGGGTATCTGTAGTGAGTGCATGAAACATCTGTGGATAAACACGTGTGTGTATATCTATTTGTTGTCTAGACATGTGGGAGTGAGGAGATACAGTGATGAGGGAAATCAGGTGATAAGGTTTTGATGTCTCTTCTGCACAACTTGCTGAAAGAAAATGATATTTCCATGGCATTTTCAGGAAGCATATCTATAGCTCGCCAAACTCCAATGCAATTTCTCCTCTTGTTTTCCTTTCCTTTTTTTTTTAATTCACCATGTGTTTGATGTTTCAATAAATATGTGTGTCTGGGAGAGAGAGAGAGAGAGAGAGAGAAAGATTTTTTATATTTTTTTATGTATGTGTATGTGCCTATCAAACTTTAAATGATGCTCATGTCTGCCTAAAGATTTGAGTGGATCCTCCTCTAACGAGACCTGAAGCTAAGGAAACAAAGGTGGCAGTTTTAAGACCACAGATAAATTGATCTAGAGGAGCAGCAAAATCTTCACCATCCTAGACTGAGATCGCATATGTTTTGTACAGTGGAATCTCGCTCATTGAGATAGATTAAGATTAAATGTCTATGATATTTTATTGAACATGCACATGATGATTATTGGGGAGGCAGAATGAAGAAATGAAATCATTTGATTTATAAAATGACACGATCCAGTCATTATTAAAGTCAAATATAATGTGATGTTATATTTATTGGAATTTGTCGATACCAGTGTATTATAATTTTACGTAGATGCAAGGTAGAGAAGTAGAGCAAATTAATGTAGGACATGGTTCCCTCTTCTCTAGCTGTTGCAGGGGACACAATTTTCAGTTTTCTGAGATATTAGTACCAAAGCTTTCATGGCTTTTAAAATGGAAAAACCAACCCTTAGAAAAGCATGTGTCCTTATTTGCTTCAGGAGACTTAAAGCAGCATATGAACATGGTAGTTAGACTGCCTATCTTTATTTTTCTTACCTTTTTATGTGTACCCTAGTTTTTATGTCTGCAACAGGGAGGGAGAAGTTAGGTGGGCTAGTTTTAGTGAGTTGAGTCACGGCAATTTGAGAGAGACTCTGAGGGAATTCTTATTTGTCGACAGTAACATAGACTTATATAGCTTTTTGGCTGTGGTAATCCAGCAATTGTTGTCCAGCATTTTGTATCTTCTCCTTGTCTCAACTTTACTCTGGAAGCCCAAAAAATTTAGACGGGGGTTCTTAGATATTATTTAACACATGATTAATCGAATCCAAGAAGAAGGATGTTAGGATTTGTTATTTGTCTCGTACAATTAGCTAGTACAGTTCAGATTCTTTTGCAATTCCGACATATTTTAATAAAATTGTTGAGAAAAATTAAAAAATATTTAAGGAATAACAAATACAATCATTATTGAAAATAGCAGATGTTTCAAAACTTATTTCTCAATCATATTAATTAACAACAATAAAAATTAATCTAAATTTTTATGAAGATTCAATGATTAAAAACTTGAATTCAAGATCTAATGACCAAGAAAAAATGGATCATCAAAAACACACTGGAGCTCTTTTTTTTTTACACATTCTGTATTGTTAGAAAGATCTCAATAAGACAATTATAACCACACCTTAAAAAACAACTAAACATGATCATAATTTGTTAGGGGCTTTATTCAGGTTAATTTAAGATTAATTACGACCTCGTTTAATGATTTTCTAAGATCTAGTTAGAATTGTTTGTTGAAATCTTTGTAACGATATCAAATGTGTCAAAAACAGATCACTGGTGTGTCTCGGTGACCTATTTTTTTTTTTTTTCATTTCTTTCTCCTGCAAAAACACCTTATCTATTTAGTCATTAGATCTTAAATCTTATCTTTTAGCGATTTAATCTTCAAAAACTTTTGATTTAACTTTTGATAAGGTTAATTATTTTGTAAAAGAGAAAACATCACTATACAATTGCTATTCTATACTCAATAGTGACTTTGTATAGAATTAATATTAGAAAATATGATTGTTTTAAATTGTTATTCTCAATAATAATTGTTTACATAATCAATATAGAAAAACATGGTTGTATTCAAAATATGCTATTTACTTTTCTAACCTATGTTATTCTCTCAAATTGTTTTACCAAACTATGGCATTTTTCAACAAAAATCCTAAAGTTCAGTGTTTCGAAATGTCTGGTGAAATTGGAGACAGCTAAAACCTGACATGCTGTGCAGAAATCTAGCTAGGGTTCTATTCGAAAGAACTGGCATGCTTCCCACCATGCTTTAAATATTGTTAATGCAGTAGTTAAACCTATTTAATTGCTGATAGATTTTCTGGTTTAAACAAAGTGGAAAACATCTTTACTTTGCAAGTTCAAGCAAATTATATGTCTACAAACAGTGCAGGAAGGAGAAACACGCACAAAAAACTGTGGAAACAGTAAAACAATTATATAATCTCTATGATTCTCATAAAGAAAAAAAAAAAGTTGAAAAAATATATAGCTAGAAAGGGTACTTCACAGAAAGAAACATCTTTTACTTTGCATAACTCCTTGAATTAAAATTGAAAGTTATATCTAGCTGGGGAATCTAGCTAGGTGAAACATAATTACTAATTCACTGAAGTTAATTGCCTTTCAATAATGTCTTCATTAGAATGCTTTTCGCTTAAGAGACCCTAGCTAGAAAGGGTACTTCAAGGATTCATATCCCAAAACAGTACTTTAAAACAAATCGTTATTGCCATATTAAGTTATTAACGGTCACATTAATCCTGTTTGTACAACAAAGGAAACTCAATTATTATTATTTTTATTAATGTGGTTGTTCAGACCAACTTGCACGTATTTTTATTAATCTTACAAGTCTTGAAATTTATAAACTCCTACTTCTAATCCCTTAAAAAAATCTAAAATCTAACAAGTAAAGCTTTACTCTTAGAATTAAAAAAAAAAACTCAATAATTACAACAATACAAGAGAAGCATTCATTGTGAAATAACTCATAAAGCTGTCATCTACAACCCAATTATTGTACTGGACATGATTTCAATCTGGCACACTTTCAAAACACTAGAACACCAGACTTTAACCATGGCATCCGACACTTGGGCACAATAATTTGCTTTGTGTTCGCAACAAAGTGCCAAAAATGCCTCCCGCAAGTAATGAGAACTCCACTTGCCTTAGTACTAATTAATAAAAAAAAACCTCCAAATCAAAAACGCTTGCAATGATTAATTTATTTAGATTAAAAATTCTAATTAATCCATCAACTGAAGGGAAGATATGATGCAGACTTGTAGCCATTGACCATTCTCCGAAGTAAGTGGACGTGGGAGGAAGTAGGACTCAGAGTCGTGTCGTGTTCATGCTGCCTTGAATCAAAATCCCTGGCTAATTAAGAGATGTCTCCAAAGGCTTTTATCCGTAGATCGATAGTAAAAAGTCTACGAAGTAATATTTTGACAGGCCAGACAGAGGAAAGACACCGACTATTTATAGCAACCTTAGGAATTTGTTAAAAAAAAAAACCTATGTAATTTCAACAAATACTAAAAAATGGAAGAACAAATTCAACATCAGTTAGGTTGAGGACCTGTTCTCAAACTACATTGAGAAATTCTCACTCCAGAGCTTTTTACCGAATATTGTCATAAAGGACGACCATGGAGGTGAGGTGACCAGCCCTTGTTTCCATACTGTGTATCTATTCCAGCTGTCGAACAAAGTACCAAAATATTTAATCCTTTTAAATCGCCAGAGCTGCAGTGAACTTGTACTGTAAGCTAAAAAGAGCCCTCGGCTGTAATTTTCAAGAAAGGAAATTTACCCCATGGCCATTCAAAAAGGATCTAGCATTGCTGCTGGATCTAAATATATAGTACCCTTGGAAATATCAGCCCTAAGGTTAAGGACAAATAGAAACCCTGTTGAGGCGTTCAGTTCATTGTGTGGTTGCGAGCTAAGATCTTAAGGGCAATAGAATAACGCGTTAATTTGCCAAGTTTTGTCCAAATATTGATGATAGGAAATAAGTACATTGCAACTCAGCAATAATCCAGTAAATGGAAGGAAACCCATCAAATTCTTCTTTCACTAAGGTAATTTGGTTTGTGGACCCTAGAAAACCTTTGCCAGAGACATTTCTATCCATCCGGACTATAAGCTATATGCAAATATACTGAGCAGTTGGAAAATTTAGGGTTCCCATCCAGCCCAAAAGAACGAGAAAAAAGAGAAGGAAAATTGCCAAATTGTTAACATCAACCAGCTATCCAGGGGGTCCACGAGTAAATGCATCTAGGAGAAGGCATGTGATGAGGAAGATGATATAAAGAAGCACAAAAAAGACTTGTGAATATTTCATGTATTATCATTAGGACCACTTCCACTCACTTCTTCTCCTGTTTCATGTATACAAGAGAAACACCAGTGGAATTTAAGAAACAGTGGTCCACAGCCCTATAAAAGTCGCGAACGAGGTTGACAGTTTATACACTAGCCTCTTGCTAACCTGCGCCTGGTAAGGTGCAAAACTTTGCAAAGAATTTATAAAATATTCGATTGTGGTTGCGGGTGTTTATTTAAAAATATATTAAAATAATATTTTTTATTTTTAAAAAATTATTTTTATTATTATCATATTAAAATAATCTGAAAATATTAAAAAATATTAATTTAAAATAAAAAAATTAAATTAAATTAAATTTTTTAAAAATATTCAATAAGATGAAAATATTTGAAAAGAAAAGAAAAACACATCTTTCTTTAAATTTACACATGTCAAAAAAATATTGAAACAAGTATAATTTCAAAAAAACCTATTGGTTTTATGGTTTTTTTAACCTACTCTAATAAATATGATTATAATATATATATATATATAATTTATTTTAAAAAACATCGTATCGTGTCCTGTTATGAGCCACACAACTCAAAATAAAAATTTTAATATAAAAGTTATATTATTCGGAATAGTATAACCACTTAAGATTTCGATATATATAATGGTTATACTATTCCAAATAATATAACTTTTATATTAAAATTTTTATTTTGAGTTGTGTTGCTCATAACAGCACATGATATGATGTTTTTTTAAAAAATTATATATATATATATATATATATATATATATATCCAGTAGTGTAACCTCGAAAATAAAATAAAAAACATTTAAGTTATTTCGTCTTAAAAAATATTAAAAAAATGGTGAACGTTACACAGTTGAAAATAGCTCAACCTTCATTCTAAATATTTTGTAAAATTGTGAACGTTACAGTACAGTTGAAAGTAGCGTGCCCTTCAAAGATGATATTAACTCATGATTCCACATCGTTTACAAGAAGGCTATAGGAATATTGCTCGGCTGAGCAATGTGGACAACCATTTGTGAAAACAATACTAAATCAAGGAAGAAAGTTTAGAATAATGCAATTCTAACTTGCAATAGATTCTCAATTATTAATTAGCGAAATAATGATTGTGATGGTGATATTATTAGTAGGAAAAATAATTAATATTTAAATGAAACATATTTTTTAATATTCGATAAATAATGGAAAACAAATACAATGGTAATAACACCTTGATGGAGCAGTGGTGATGGTTGCTGTGAGTTGAGTTAATAATGGAATGTGTTGGGGTTGTGCCTTAGTCAACCTTTCTATTTATATAGAGCGTGAGAACACTGCAATAACTGTAATGATTACAACATCCTATATTAATTTTCTATTCTGATAGATACATGAGTAACTGTAATATGATTACAACATTCTATATTAATTTTCTATTCTGATAGATACATGATATACATTCTATTATGCCCCCTCAAGCTGAGGGTGGAGGATCAACCCGAAGCTTGAACCGAAAAGCAGTAAAGGATGCAACAGGAAGCGGTTTAGTGAAGACATCGGCAAGTTGATCCCGAGAGGAAACAAAACGAATCTGAATTTCTTTCTTAGCAACACGGTCACGGACAAAGTGATAATCCACTTCAACATGCTTAGTACGAGCATGGAAGATAGGATTTGCTGAGAGATAGGTAGCACCAAGATTATCACATCAAATGGTAGGAGAAGAGACTGAGGGAACCTGCAAATCTATTAACAAGTATTGAAGCCAAATGACTTCAGCGGTACCATCAGATAAGATAAATAGGGAGGTGTCAACCTTAAAAGCTCGAAAACCGATGGAGAGCAAAAAATCACTTGGACGAGTGTACCATGCTCTCGGTGCCTGTTTCAAACCATACAATGATTTGTGCAATTTGCACACATGAGATGGAAGAGAAGAGTCAACAAAACTTGGAGGCTGTTTCATGTAGACCTCTTCAGTAAGAACACCATTGAGGAAGGCATTATGAATATCAAGCTGATAAATCTTCCAATTTCACGAAATCGCGATAGAGAAAACCAATCAGACAGTGGCCTGCTTAATAACTGGACTGAAGGTTTCAGAATAATCAATACCTTCCTGCTGGGTAAAACCTCTAGCAACAAGGCGCGCTTTATAGCGCTCAATACTACCATCAACACGACATTTGATCCGATATACCCATCTACTGCCAACAACATTCATAGAAGAATGAAACGGAACCAAAGACCAAGTGCGATTTGACCACAAAGCAGCGATCTCATCACACATAGCATTATACCAAACTGCATACTGGTCAACATCAGAAAATGCAAAGGGCTCAGAAGAAGGAGAATGTAGTACCCGTGTAGAGGCAGAGGTGGCGGCAGCGGAAGTAACCAGGTTTGCTGTCTTCGGCTGCCGCGGTCTGAGAGTCATAGAATGGCTGCTGTGTGGTGGTGGAGATGTAGGGGAAGATGGTGGCAGTGAGGAGACCTGTGGAAGCTGATAAGAAGATAAATCAACCATAAGTTGCAGACCTGCGGGAGAGGATGATGATGAAGCAGCCTCTAATATAGGACTGTCAGCAGAGGAGGGGCTGTCAGCAGAGACCGAATCTGCAGGAATGCCGCCGGGGTAGGTAAGCGAGGAGGAGGGGCTAGAGAGTGCCCCAAGACCATGAGGAGAGGAGATCAATTTACAACCTAAACCTGCATCATAAGGGTTAGATAAACAAGCATATGATGATGGCCAAGGGATGGTCAGAAGCTGTGGTCGGGTGGCTGTTTGGAGTGGCAGAGCTGTGTGCTGCGAGCTATTTGGGTGGCTGATGGAAGTGGGTGGTGGTGGGTGGTTTAACAAGTTTGGAAGGGTAACAGTAGTGGGTGGGATGGGGGTTGTGGTGGAAACCTTTGCAATCTGTTTAGAATTATAAAAAAAAAACACATGTTCATGAAAATGGACATGACGGGAAATATAAATACAGTGAGATGCAATGTCAAAACATCGATAACCAAGATGGGAGGAACTATATCCAAAGAACACACATGGAGAGGAACAAAAATCCAATTTATAATTATTATATAGACGCAGAAAAGAAAAACAGAGACACCCAAAAGTACGCAGAAAATGATAATGAAGAGACCGGTGAAATAAACAATCAAACGGAGAGCAATGGGCAAGAATAGGAGTAGGCATATGATTTATAAGATAAACAAAGGTTTCAAAAGCATAATTCCAAAATCGAAAAGGTGCTTTACATTGCCCTAAAAGAGTAAGACCTGTTTCCACAATATGCCTATGACGACGCTCTACTGTGCCATTTTGTTCATGAGTGTGAGGACAAATCAGACGATGATGAATACCAACAGTTTGAAAAAATATGGATAATTTACGGTATTCATCGCCCCAATCAGTTTGAAAAGATTTTATTTTTAATGAAAATTGACGTTCAACGAGAGTCTGAAATTGATGAAAAACAGAGTAAACATCAGACTTGGCAACGAGAGGATAATACCATACATATTTAGTATAAGCATCAACAAAGATAATAAAATAACGATAGCCATCTGAAGAAAAAAGAGGAGCAGGGCCCCATACATCACTAAAAATTAATTCAAGCGGAGCAGAAGTTTTGTGACCCGTAGGTCCTAAAGACAAACGAGATGATTTTTCTAAAGGACAACTTTGACATTGAAAATTAAGATGTTTGTTGTTACAAATGATCTTATTTTCGAGATTAACGATTGAAAAATACGTGTAGTAGGATGACTTAGTCGACGATGCCATAAATCGGCAAAGGCGGAAGTGCAGGGACACCAATAGGCTTAAGGAACTGACGTGACGGAAGACTTGGTAAGGGCATAAAGACCATCTTTACTCTAACCTGATAAAAGGATTTCATGGGTGTTGAGATCCTTGACATAAAACACACGAGGGTGAAATTCAAAATAAACATTATTATCAAGACAAAATTTCTGAACAGAGAGCAGAGGTTTCGTAATTGCAGGAACATGAAGAACATTAGATAAGGTGAAAGAACGATGTGGTGTATATATTTTTGTATGACCGAGATGAGATATAGGGAGGCTCTTACCATCACCAACATACAAATTATCTTTGCCAAGATACGGTTCTGAAGCAGTCAAGGTGGCAAGATCAGGTGTGACATCTTGATTGGCTCCGGTATCCGGAAACCAATCAACAAAACCGGTTGAGGAGAGATTGCGCTGCACCAGATTGGCAGTAGGTTGTTGGCCATAACCTCGCTGCTGGAATTGAGGGCAATGGGGAGCTATATGGCCGAAATTCGACCTGATTGACCGGCGTGGATTCTGCCCCCTATTGCGCTACCAAGAGCCCTACCTATTGTCACTGAAGGAGGAGTTTTGGAAGCTGCGGTGATCAGGTCTGGAGCCAGCAAATCGGTTGCCTCTACTGTTGGACTGGTTGGGACGCCAGCCACCGTTGAAGCAGCCCCTGCTGCGGCCAGAATTGCCAAAAGTCTGGCACTGCGCAACAAGAGCAGAAGATGAAATGCTGGGTGTGGGCAGCAGAGGAGCATGTATGGCAGCAGAAGATTTATGAAGAAATTCATGTGTGAGGAGATGGCTGTGAAGATCTGTATATGATAAAGGTCCAGCCTTGGTAATAAGATTGGTAACTAAGTCTTTAAACTCTCCCCGAAGACCACGAAACATATATAAATTGAAATCTTCAAGTGAAACTGGCCGACCAGCAGCGGACAATTCATCAAATAAGGCCTTCGCTTTTTGCATAAATTGAGTTACTGATTCATCACCCTATCGAAGATCCTGAAGAGAGCCGTGAAGTTGCATAATACGAGAGTTGGAGGTAGAAGCGAGAGCTCGCTCAAGAGTGCCCCAAGCTGAACAAGAACTTTAACAGCCAACAACAAGATGCAAAACTTCCATAGATAGGGAGGAAAGAAGAGCACTTAGAATGAGTTGGTCCTGTTGTTTCCAAGTTTGAAAAAGTAGATTTACCTGAAGAGAGATACCATCATGGGTAAGAACATGTGTTGATGGACATGTGTTGGAGCCATCAACAAAACCAAAAACTCCTTGGCCTAGGAGATAAGGCAGCATCTGCATACATAAATATAAATAATTGGTGTTTGTTAATTTGAGGGAGATGATTTGATGAGTGTGAGAAAGGGAGATAATGCTTGCAGCAGTAGAGGCAGCAAAGGCAACAGACGTGGGCTACAAGAGGAGGCGTTCACCAGCCATGGCAGAGGAGAATCCAGGCGGTGACGCAGTAGAGAAAAGCATAGGAGGCGCTGCAAGAAAAGAGGGCTGCACTGCCGGAGAAGAAGAAAGCTGGACTGCTGGTGCTGCAGAATTTAAAAATGTATGTCGCGGCTGTTCCATTGAAGAAGGGAGGCTGGGAGGCTGTGAGAAAAGTAGGTTTAATTTATTTTAGGGTTTTATGGCTCTGATACCAAGTTGAGAATAATGGAATGTGTTAGGGTTGTGCCTTAGCCAACCTTCCTATTTATATAGAGGCAGCAAAACACTACAGTAACTGTAATGATTACAACATCTTATATTAATTTCCTATTCTGATAGATACATGAGTAACTGTAATGATTACAACATCCTATATTAATTTTCTATTTTGATAGATACATGATATACATTCTATAATACTGTGAACGTAAATGTGGTGGACAGTATATGAGAAAATGAGAGGGTGGCAGCTATTGAAATGGTTGAAAAATAATGCACCTATAAAATTATGAGTTGATTGTTTTTTTATATAATAATTGAGAGAAAATATTATTAAAGCTTGTGCTAAGTAAATAATTGCACTACCAAAAAATTATCAAATATCAATAGAAATACCAATAAAAAAAATCCTATATTAATGATTACATGAGTAAAAAAAATATCAATAGATACATGAGTAACTATAATGATTACAACATCCTATATTAATTTTCTTTTTTGATAGATACATGATATACATTCTATAATACTGTGAACGTAAATGTGGTGGACAGTATATGAGAAAATGAGAGGGTGGCAGCTATTGAAATGGTTGAAAAATAATGCACCTATAAAATTATTAGTTGATTTTTTTTTATATAATAATTGAGAGAAAATATTATTAAAGCTTGTGCTAAGTAAATAATTGCACTACCAAAAAATTATCAAATATCAATAGAAATACCAATAAAAAAAATCATCAGTAAATTAAGATGACATTTACTGACAAAACATCACGTTGTTGTTTCCATCGGGTATTCAACAATACAAAAAGTTCACGATGAATACAAAGAGAATTACTGGTGGAATTCAAAGAATGAAAAAAAATTGAGGAGGTATATATTCTCTCGTTAATTCTGTCGGGAAATCTGACGTGTCAATATTGCTAATGAAATTACTAATGAAAAATTATCGTCATTAATTACATCGGTATTGTTTAAGTTATAACCTATCACACAACCCCCCCACTCCCACTCTCTCATTTCTTCTTTTTTCTTTATTTCTCTTTCTTTAGAAAAGTAAACAACACCCCCCTCATTTTGTTCTAAATCAAGCTTTCATCATTACAAATTCAATCACCCTAATACATAGTCTGTCAGTATCCCTATCCTGATTTATTTTTTTTTTAAGATTCGCTACATGAAGTGTGCAAGCTTACCTATTTTTTATGTTAAGCTTTCATCATTACAAATTTAATCACCCCAATACATAGTCTGTCAGTATCAATATCTTGATTTACTTTTTTTTTAAAGATTCGCTATATCAAGTGTGCAAGCCTACCTATTTTTTATGTTAAGCTTTCATCATTACAAATTCAATCACCCAATACAGTCTGTCAGTATCCTTGTCCTGATTTAATTTAAAAAAAAAGATTCGCTACATTAAGTGTGCAAGCCTACCCATTTTTTATGTTAATGCGTTTTGGTATTTTTGTGTAGTATATGTAGTTTATTTGTGTGTTTACTTGTTTTATAGTTTTTTTTCTATAGAAATTTGTTGTATGAGTGTATGATTTGTACATGTTAGGGTTTGTTTGAGATTTAAAAAAAAATATTTGTTTGTCATTTGATGAAATTGAGTTTGATTTTGTAACTTAGGTATTTTATAATGAAAGAAATAATGGGTTATTTAAAGGGTACATTTCACATTTTATCAATTTTATTGTAAGTTGAAAGTTTCGATAAATTTGGAAGAATTTGAATTTCTAGAGAAAATTGATGATTATTAAAGGGTATCATTAAAATAGATTAAATAGGTTTAAATTCAATCGATGATAGCTAATTAATTAGGCATCGATAATTTGTTTAGTTTACATTATTAATTAATACATGTTGTCATCAATATTCTATACAGGATTCATATAAGTAATGGATGATCGTTCTTAGATTTATCGATTTCACCCGAAGGGTTTCACAAGATGGATTATTATAATGGGGTTGGGGGTTTTATTAATTATGCGCTATCTAATCTGAAAAATATTAGCAGGGGTGGTATTATTATATATCCATATAAGAGGTGTAAAAATAAAAAGCTCCTTAATGTAAATGTTGTTACGGTGCATTTTCTATATATATAAAAAAAAAGGTTCATGAAAAAATACTTATGTTGGTTTACATATGAAAAACCCTATGTTCCTTACGAGACCATGGTAGAAAAGATGGTTGGATCAACTTCTACTTCTAGTAACGTGTATGAAGTTGTAGATAATAATAGTAATCCTTATAAGAGTATAGTGATAGATTTAATGAGAATTGATTTGGGTTATATAGGTAAATGTTCAAGTGTAGATGAAGAACCAAATGTAGACGCAATTAGGTTTCTTGTACTTTTGAAAGATTTTGACAAACTATTTTGTGATGAGTACATAAATCATAGTAAATTATTGTTTGGTACACATGTGTTCACCATCAAGTTGGATCATTGGCTGAGTGAAGCTGGTTGTGATAGATATATTAAATGGGCGAAAAACATTTTACCTGAAAGGAATAAGCTGAAAACTTTTATATTGATAAATTCATGATGAAACTCTTTGGCTCAAGATACTAAAAAAATTGACATGTCCAAATTTCTGCATATTGTACTACCATGAAAATATAGATTATACCAAGTGTAGAACTTGTAGGCATGTTTAATATAAACCTAAAACTTGTAGGGAATGACTTTTTTCACATATAGAAAACAGAGATACTTCCTAATTACTCCTAGGTTGCAAAGGTTATTTATGTCTCTAAATATAATTATTGAGCACATGACATAACATCATTCATATTATGTGATGGATGGAGTCATGGTGAACCCTTTCAATGGTGAAGCTTGAAAGTAGTTCAATAGGGTGCATCCCTAATTTTTAATTGAGCCATGGAATGTACATTTTGGTTTATATACAAATGGATTCAATCCATTTGAATCATTTATTGCACCTTATTTTTGTTGGCTAGTGACACACATGGCTTACAACTTATCATCGAAGATGTGTGTGAGGCTAGAGTCATGTATAATCTGGATGTCGTGCATACCAAAAAGAACGTGTTTGAAAACATTTTTAACATGGTGATTGACGTGAAAGGGAAGACAAAGGACAACATAGAGATTAGAATGAATATACATTTGTTTTGTCACCATAAGAATATAGATTTGGTTTATAATAGGGCATGGGTCGTAAAGTTCAAAGTCAGTTTCGCCTTAAACTTTCTTGTCTATTAATGGCTTAAAAGTTTATGTTTTCCTTATGGATATGCTTCGAACATATCTAGATTGGTGAATTTGAAGGATGTAAGATTGTATTAAAAAAAAGAGTCATGACTGTCATGTGTTTATATAAACTCATTCCATTTACTTACATGAATTTATTACCAAAAAGGATATAAAATGCATTCAAGGAAATCAGTCACTTTTTCAAAGATATATGCTCTCACAAGTTGCATATCAAACATATGGAGAAGCTTGAAATGAATATTGTCTTTAAATTTAAGATGATATTCCTTTTATTCTTCTTTGACTCAATGGAGCATCTACGTTTATATTTATCATTTAAGGAAAAAGTTAGAGGTTTAGTCCAATATAGATTAAAGATTATATATCCATCCTAAGTAAATTTCTATTGTCTTTTTTTAATAAAACATTCATTGATTCAATATTTGTTTAATTCCATATAGATACTTATTCAACCTTAAGAAAAAGTTAAAAACAAGATGCATATTGATGCTTTAATATATAAGGCTTCTATTTGTTGAAGAGATTTCAACATTTATCTCTTAATATTTTGAGTCTCACTTAAGAACAAGAATAAACTATGTTCCAAGATATTACGATGATAGGAAAGTTCCTTCATGTGAGAATTTGTTAATATTTCCCCATCCTGAATGACATCTATCAAAAAAAGCAGTGAGAGGAAGATACTTGACAGAAATTAAATTTAGAATTGTACATAATTATGTGTTATTTAACTACGATGAATTGAGATCTTTTAATTAGTACAATATTAAAATGTTGCTATTTTTAAATAATTTTTTTTATACTTTTATATAAACTGATAGACTAAGTAATTCCTTGTAGGCAACATCATTAATTTTTACTATCCTAGTATTAACATGTTGTGATTTTAATGTATTTGCATATTAGATAGATAAGGAATACAAAAACATTAAGAAAAGAGAAATTTTTTTGTTATGATTGTGAATTTATTATGCCTATAGATAATTAATGATGAGAATTAGATTTATTTTGGTTTTGATAAGAAAATGATTTTGTGTTGATACATGCTGCCATAAAAAGGGGAGGAAATTCTCAATTGTCAATTTTAGGGTTCTAGAGCAAATTTGAGGGAAAATGACTATTTTGATGCTAATATCATCAACTATCATGAATTAAGTACTAAATAGAGTAAAGTTATGAAGGTTATTCAAAGAAAAATATTGGGTAAATGATGGAATTTCTTGTTCTAAATACATACATAAATTTAATAATAGTCATAAATAAAATTAATTGGTTTGCAACATGAGTTGTTGATGCGTATTTTACAGGTTTTAAAATTTGAAGTAGACTCTCATATAGGGGAGGTGCTGCCAAGATTTGTTTTAAAATAAGATATTATAAGACCCAAACTTTTATCCCAAACTAAAGTCCAAGACAGCCCAAACCTAACCTAAGTAAACCTAGGTATATAATGAAAAGCTGTAAGAGAATTTTTTTTTTCTCTTTTTTTTCTTATGGCTGTAATGACCCTTCCCTCATAAAATCAAGAATTTTAGTTTTTTATCTTGATTTTTTTGTTCAAGAAAGGTGGAAGTAACAAGTAAGTGTTTCCCTTCTATATTTTTATTTTTTATTTTTGGGTTATTTAAGGAAAAATCAATGAAAAAGTTATGGTTTTGTTAAGATTTTGATGATTGTTTGATCTTGGAGTTATAATTGATGTAATAGGGTGTTAGATGGCGTAAAACAAACTATTAGGATGTCAGGAATGATAGGTTTTGATGAACAAGTCATCTATTTTTTTATTTGGGTTCTATAGATTGTAGACTGGTAGGTCGAGATTCTGGAAATCCCAACCAACCCGTTCACTATTGCAACCAGACGACCGGTTTACCCTACAGTGGGTTAGTTTTGTTTCGAGTTGTTTTTTAGTGTTTTACATATTCATTATAGGTTCTACTAACATTTCTCCTAATGATCTTTAGTAGTCTTCGATTTTGCATCCGTTTGCCTTTTGTTTTTGTTTTCCGGGTAAGTGGGATAATCTTTAATATGCATGAAATATAAATAATACATGTATGTTGATATTAGGATGAGCACAATTGATTATTTCTTGCATACACACATGCACACACATATATTTGCTTTATTTCCGAGTACTCATTTATGTCTTGAATACACACACACACACACACACACACACACACACACATGTTGCTTTATTGAGTACTCATTCATTTTTTATTTTTCACTCGTATTCTTTTGAATCAAATTATATTTGATATGACTTTTATTTGTTTTGGATATTCATATGAGTAACTATTATACATTGATATCGATATATTTTTAGAAACTCTATGTTAAGAAGAGTTGTTAGTATTTATGCACATCATATTTATATACTTAGCTAGTGAGAGAAGTTTTAAACTATTATTGATTTTATTTCTTTGAACAATATCATATTTGGAAGATTATGAGATGCTGCATGATTTTATATAGTTTTGGTTTTATGATATGTATGTTCTAAGGCTTAGCAAAAGTAGGGTGTCCCTGCGACATCACTCTTGTGTTGCCAGTCACAAACCCGGAGTTCAGGTGAAGTTAACATCATGCAGTGATGTTAGCATCCTTCAGGTTGGAAGGTGAGGTGATTGTGAACTAGTATAAGTCTAAGATGAACGAAAAGGCAGCAAATTCTCAACCTATGACATGGAAGGAGTTTTATGAGATTTGTTTTAGTGCTTTTTGCCTAAAAGCTTGAGGGATGCCAAAGCATATGAGTTTGACAGGCTGGTTCAAGGTGATTTAACTATGAGGTGGAGTTCACGCAGCTGTCCAAATATGTTGGGTATTTGATACAGACTAAGAAAAGAAAGATCAAGAGGTTTGTTCAAGGTCTTAATAGCTACTTGTTCAAAGCTATTAAGGATCACGAGTTTAAGATGTACTCAGCTGTAGTGGATTGTGCCCGAGCTATTGAGGCATGAAAGTTAGAGGATGAATTATCACTTGATTAGACCAAGAGGCCCAAAGTTGTGAGTTAGTTCTCTTTTCAGTAGCGGTCTAATACAAGTCCTAATAGAGGACAGGGAGTCGACAAGGCTAATTTAGACAGTAGACGTGTTTCTCGCCAAAGTCTATTTTTAGAGGAGCCTATAAACATAGTATGGGTGGAGGTGGTCAGACTCAAAGTTAGGATACTATTTAATCAACACCACAGGGTTCAAGGGAGAGGCCTTTATGTAAATCTTGAGGATCTAGGCATACAAGAGCTTGTTTTGGTTGTGGACAAATTGATCACTTACTAGGGGATTGTCCGAACAGACGTTTGTCCATACCCAGTGTATTTGTATCAATTGCATCTCTTACTCGGACTTAGTCTACTAGTCATTCTATGTTTAAGAGTGGTTGTGGAGCCGGTGAGCGCGACCAACGAAGTTGTGGAGCAAGTGGTAGAGGTTTTGTGCTATCAGGTTAGAGATAGGTGAGAGTTTTTGCCTTTACTCAGCAGGATGCCCAGGCATCCAACATCGTTGTTTTAGGTGCACTACAACAACCCTAATTATATAAACCCAAATTATATGGTATAAATTCATAGTTACCAAATTATATATATATATATATATATATATATATATATATATATAAGGGCGAGTTTCTTTTGTATTCTTTGATACCAAGTTATCGACTCAAAGATTTCTCAACCTATAACATCAATCAATTTTTTTTTAATAGTTGTGCTCAAAATATGTAAACAACCAACCATACATCTATTCTAAGAATAACAACATCATAACTTACATCATATATAGGTCAATAAGTTAAACATTACAATTACAATAAAATATTAGTTCTATCAATTACATCAATTTCTTAACAAAATATTTATCCATGCATCTACTTTCCGGTTCGAGAGTGTGAAGTGCCTAAAAGAACATGATCATATTTAAACATGACTAAAAAATTGCACATTTCGACAAATAATCAATTTAGGAATAATTATGCATGTACGTTGAAGTAATTCTCGCCTCATTGAATGAATTATCTTATCCTTAATAGTTTAATAATTTCATAAATTCTTTTCCAAATAAAAAGATATAATTTACAAAAAACAATACCAAGAGTGTCTCTAATACAACCCACATATTTAACTTCCATATAAATTAATTAAGCTCACTATTTATCCATTACACCGATTAATTATCTCATTAACCCGAAAGTTTATTCTCTGAACATGTCTATTCATCAAAAAAATATTTCTAGTAACCAGGAAATAATCTCATCAACTCACCCATTCACCAGAGCATTATTACCAGTAACCAGGAAATTATTTTATCTACTTGTTCATTCAATAAGGCATTATTCCCAGTAACAAGGATTCAACAGGGCACTATTTCCAGTAACCAGAAAATTATTTTATCTACTTGCCCATTCAATATGGCATTATTCCCAGTAATCCAGGAAATAATCCCCTCGACCCGCCTATTCAACATGGCATTATTTTTAGTAACCAGGAAATAATCTTCTCGCCTCTCTCATTCAACATGGCATTATTTTATCTCTCACTTTTTTTTTCTTTTAATCTTTATACCAAAAATCACAATCTACAAAAATTTCTTCTACCATCAGTTAAAATAAGCTATTTAATTATTTCAAGGTGTCGAACACCTACCTGGTGTCTATGTGCGTGAAGAGGTCCCTTATTGCTGATTAGGTCCCACAACCTCCTCTATACCAACACAATTTACTACGTTATTTTTCATTTATTTGTACCGGTAAAACTCTAATACCAATGACATATTTATTGATTATACTCAACACCCTTAATTAAGCTTAATTGAATCATTCATTTATTTATTTACATAAATCATTATTCAATTTAACCTATCAACATCAATTATCTTCAAAAGGGCAAGATCTCTCAATAATATTATCAAAACTCAATTTTTTTTCTAATTTTCTTCTTTTAACCAAAATTAACCTAAGGAAGAAAGTAAAGATTTTTCTTTTCTTTTCTTTTCTCTTTGAAGAATTCTTACTCCTTTCATAATAATAACACTTATAAACCTATTTCTTCCCACATTTTCCAAACAATTGTATTAAAACCTCAAATCCCCTAATTATTTCCTCTTTTGGCCAAAAGTTCAATAAAAAAGGAGAGGAAATAATTTTTGTTTCTTTTATTTAAAATTAAACACTTACCCAATCTTAATACATGCATTCTAACATGGTTCAATCATAATTTGCATCATTCCCATAATCTATAACATAAACCCACAATTTCACATAATCACAATTCTACATAATCCTTCATCAAACATAAAATTAGAGGAATAAATCATTTGGAACATGTTATTTACCACACTTTGATAAATATTTATGGAAAGAATGTAAGAAAAAATCAAGTTTCCTTTTCCTCCCTCTTCAAACCCTAGCTTGAATTTCTTCTTTCAAATCACTCGCCACCTTAAAATCACCCCCTCTTGGTGTTTAACTAAGTTAATCAATTTAATTACTCATTTTAATTGGTGAAATTAACAAGAATTTGTGTAGACAAATCACACAATTTCTCCCCCTCTCTTGGTTTCAAACTCTCGACTAAAAGAGAGAAAAATTGGAGCATTTATAGTCTAGGTTTTATTTATTTACACATTGGCCCTCATTACTTCTTATTTCTATTTTTGTCACTTAATTCTTCTTTTTACTTAATTACACCACAACACCTTACCTTTTATTCAATTGTGTCCATTTACAATACCTGAAATCCTTTTATTTAATCTATTCGGTATTTTATTTTGTTCAGATTATAATTTATCGGGTTTTCACATACACTCTTTATATTTGTTTGACATGTGAGCAACTCTCTCTGACGTGTCATCATATTTTGCTTTGAGGTTTACTAAACAACCTAATTTGTTAAAAAGTCCCTTTTGTGTGGCTACCCCATCAGATAAGGTTATGTTTGGGAAATATATTTGTATTGATTGTAAGGTTGAGGTGCAATGTAGAAAGCTTTTGGGTGATTTAGTGATTTTAGGAATAATAGGCTTTAATGTGATACTAGGTATGGATTGGTTTTCTAGGCACCATGCCTTAATTGATTATTAGAATAAGATAGTAGTTTTCAAGCCTGATGAAAAGACATAATTTGTTTTTCATGAAGATGGGTTATCATCTTCATCGAGTATTCTCTTGGCCATCACGAGAAAGATGGTATGGAAGGGTGTACAAGGATTTTTTTGCTTATGTGTAGGATGTGAGTATGGAGGTTTCAGAGATGGAACAAGTTTTGATAGTAAGGAGTTCATTGATGTTTTTTCCGATGACTTACCTGGACTATCTCCCGATAAGGAGATAGAATTTTATATTGATTTAGTTTCGGGAACGAAACCAATTTTGATGGCACCTTATAAGATAGTGCCAGGAGAATTAAAGAAGTTAAATGAACATATTCAAGATTTCTTGGATAAGGTAATTATCCGTACAAATGTGTCTTTGTGGGGAGCACCTGTTTTATTTGTAAAGAAGAATGACGGGTCGATAGAGATGTGTATAGACTATATAGGTAGTTGAACAAGGTCATTATTAAGAATAGATGACCTTTTTATCAGTTATAAGGAGCCCAATGTTTCTCAATGATCGATTTGTGATCAGGGTATTACCAATTGAGGATTAGAAAGAAGGATATTCCTAAAATTGCTTTTAAGACTTGTCATAGGTATTATGAGTTTCTATTATTGTCTTTTGGGTTAACAAATGAACCAGTAACCTTTATGGACATGATGAACAAGGTTTTTAGGTCGTTTATTGATAGGTTTGTTATTGTGTTCATTGATGAAATCTTAGTGTGTTCAATGAGTAAAGAGGAATATAAAGAGCATTTAAGATTGGTGTTTCAAACTTTAAGAGATCATCGGTTGTATGGAAGGTTCTTAAAAAGTGAGTTTTGGTTTGAGAGTGTTGGGTTTTTGGAACATGTGGTATCCAAAAATGGGATAAAGGTTGATCCACAAAAGGTGGAGGCAATTAAACAGTGGCCTAAAACGACTATGACAATTGATATTATAAGCTTTCTTGGTTTAACAAGATACTATAGGAGGTTCTTAGAGAAATTTTTATGAAATCCTACTCTATTGACTAAGTTGACACATAAAAGTGTCAAGTTCCAATGGTTAGAAGAATATGAGAAGCGTTTTATGGAGTTGAAGGAAAGGTTGATTACAGCTCTGATTTTGATAGTACCTTCAGGGTCTGGTGATTTTATTGTGTGTTGTGATGTATCTAGGATTGGATTAGGTTATGTTTTGATGCGGAATGATAATGTAATTACTTATGCCTCGAGGAAGTTGAAGTAACATAAACAAAATTACCCAACACATGATTTAGAGATAGTTGTGGTAGTGTTTACCCTTAAAATTTAGAGACATTATTTGTATATGGAGACATGTGATATATTTTCAAATCATAAGAGTCTTCAGTATATCTTCCAGTAGAAAGATCTGAATTTGAGATAGAGAAAGTGGATAAAGTTGTTAAGTGATTATGATTACACGATTTAGTATCACCCAAGCAAGGTAAATATTGTTGTTAATGCCTTGAGTAGAAAGTTTATTGGTAGTTTGGCTTATATTTAGGAGGTGAGGAGATTGTTGATTAGACGGTTACATGGGTTGTTGGATAAAAAGGTCAATTTTGAGATTGGTGAATTGGGAGCATTGTTGGCTCACTTTCAAGCTATGTTAGACTTAGTAGACCAGATTAAAGTAGCTCAAATAAAGGATGAGTGGCTATATAAGATTCAAGATGAGTTGGAGCTAGGAATGGCTCCAGGTTTTGTTGTTAGTAAGGAAGTTGTGTTGAGATTTGGTTTCAGGGTGCGTGTGCCTGATGTGGATGATTTGAAAAGAGATGTGATGGCATAAGCACACCAAACTACCTATACTATACATTCTGGTTTTAAAAAGATGTATATAGACTTGAGAGAGTGTTACTGGTGGAATGGTATGAAGAAAAACATTATCAAGTTTGTATCTCGATACTTGACCTGTTATAGGGTTAAGGATGAGCATCAGAAACCACCAAGGCTTTTGCAGCCATTGTTGATTCCTGAATGGAAATGGGAGAGGATTACTATGGATTTTGTGTCAGGTTTGCCTTGGAGTCAAGAGGGTTATGATATAGTTTGGGTGATAATTGACCATTTAACCAAGTCAGGTCATTTCTTGCCAGTAAAGGTGACATATGGGTTTACAAAGCTGGTAGAAATCTATATTAATGAGATCATGAGGTTGCACGATGTGCCAATCTCAATTATGTCCGACAGAGATCCATAATTCACTTCTCAGTTTTGGGTGAAGTTTCAGGAAGTCTTGAGGATTAATATTCAGTTAAGTACTGTTTTTCATCCTCAGACCAATGGACAGTCTAAGATGACTATATATATTTTTAAGGGTATATTAAGAGCTAATATGATTGATTTTAGGGTCGGATGGAGCAAGTACTTGTCTTTGATAGAGTTCGCTTATAACAATAGTTATCAGACGAGCATTAATATGACACCATGTGAGGCTTTGTATAACCGAAAGTGTAGATCACTTGTATGCTAATATAAGATTGGTTAGGGAAGATTGATAGGTTTCGAGTTAATACAGTTTACTTTGGATAAGATTAAGGTGATCTGAGATAAGGTTCAAATAACTTAGAGTGGGAAAAAGATTACACAGGTAAAAAGAGGCGTAGCTTGGAGTTTTCATTTAGTGACGTGTTCCCAAAAGCCTCTCTAACTAATGAAATATTTAGATTTGAAAAAAAGAGAAAGTTGAGCACCAGGTTTATAGGGCCCTTTGAGATTTTAGAAAGAGTAGGGGCAGAGGCGTACCAGTTTGCCTTGCCACCTAATTTGTCCTCCATACATTTGGTGTTCCATGTTTCCATATTGAGAAAGTATTTGGCCGATCCATCTTATGTCTTGGAGGATTAGCCGGTTGAACTAAGGAAGGATATGTCATATGAAGTCCACCCAATAGAGATAGTGGATCGACAAGTTAGGAAGCTTCGGTTGAAGGATATCACATCGGTTAAAGTGGTGTGGAGTGGACACCCATGCGAAGAGGCAACATGAGAGCTAAAGGCGGAAATGCGCAACAAGTATTCGTACTTGTTTGATTTTGATGGTAAGACTTATTTTCTCAAAGTTTAAATTTGAGGAAAAATTTTGACCCAAACCCAAGCCCAAGTCATCTTAAACTCAACCTAAGTTAACCTAGGTATATAAAGAAAAGTTGTAAGAGAATTGTTTCTCTCTTTTTTATTTTTTTATGGCTATCATGACTCTCCCCTTATCAAACCAAGGATTTCAGTTTTTGATCTTGAGTTTTTGGTTGAAGGTGCAAGTAACAAGTAAGTGTTTTCCTTCTATATTATATTTTTATTTTTAGGTTGTTTATGGAAGGATCAATGAAGAAGTTAGGGTTTTGTTATGATTTTGATGATTATTTGAGTGGAGTTATAATTGATGTAACAGGGTGTTAGATGACATAAAACAAATTGTTAGGATGTCGAAAATGATGGGTTTTGATGAACAAATTGTCTATTTTTTTTGGTTCTATAGATTATAGACTGGAAGGCATGTGAGTAACTATTATGTATTGATATCTATATGTTTGTCAGAAACCTTATGCTAATGGAGAGTATTTAGTCTTTGTGCACATCATATCTATATACCTAGCTAGTGATCACCCCATAGTGGTCACCTTCGAGTGTCTCTGATTTCTGACATGTATTGCAATACCTTATGTTAATATGCTTAGTTATGTTCTCTTATTTATATATTATCATAATTGATGACTTATGTTCATAAATAGTTAAAAAAATGTACATTAAATATTATTTCATTATTGAATTGGTTGAACTCACCCCTCTATTTAAAATATTTTCATGTTTTTTTGTTTTCGTTAGCAGGTTAATCTTGACTGAGAGTTCCTGCTTTCTTTATTTTTTGGTTGATATATCTAGCTTGCTTCCACGAGGCTTTCCTTTTAGTTTGATTTGATGTCTTAGACGCTCCACTATTACACTGTTTTATTTAAAGGTTGGATTTTGTTATGTAATAAATATATGGATTATCGGTTTTTTTTAATTGAAGATGATAAGTTTTAAACTCTTATTGATTTTATTGCTTTCAACAATATCATACTGTGGAAGATTATGAAATCATGCATGAATTTATATAGTTTTGATTTTATGATATGTATATTTTGAGGTTTAATGCAGGTGGGGTGTCCCTACGACACCACTTCTGCCTTGTCGGTCACGAACCCAGGGTTCGGGTCATGATAGATATATTGATAATGTTATTATTATTTTTATCTAATTTGTTTGGATGACAAAAAAAAAGGTTAGTAGAGATAGATATGAATAGGAGCGTTGCTAGTTCTTTTGATGAGCATGAGCCGTTAGGTGCCAACCATGATGAGGCACCTCGGCACCCTCTTTAAAATCATGCTTGTCGAGTATGAGGGTGACTGACTCATAAAGAGGGTGTCCTTTCTGAGTAGGATATATACATTTGGAAGTATATTGGTCAGTGGAAGCTCAACCACAACATGTAAGTTCATTTTCTTTTCCTGCACGATAAAAAAATAAACAACAAAGGATAAAGTTTGAATAACTAATTTTAATGAACGAATGGAAATTCAGGTTTAAAAATTTTGAGGCTGCATATATAATAAAATCATTAATGGAATTGCATTTATTTTAATGGAGTCAGGTTTCTAAAAATCCTAAATGAAAGCTTATGATTGATGCTTGGTTTAAAAAGTTCAAGATTAATACATAAATAAATAATTATTTTTTTAAAACATTTAATTCAATTAGTTTTTTAATTTTAATAAACTAAATATTTTTATAAATTAACGTGTAAGGAAAAAATTTATTGGGAGAAGACTAACAACGTCATTATGTAAGATTAAATTCAAATTGTGATATTTAAAAAAATATTAAAATTTTAGTTCTCATTATCTTATTTAATTTTTTTTCTATGAATTAGGTTGCGTAATTTCTAGTATGAGGCCTAAAAAAAGTAAAGAAATATGCAAAAGATAAAGGTCTTCCAAGGTGGGAAGACAAGGCCATGTGGAGGGATTTTAAACCTCCGCACGTCTCACGGGGTATCTAGGATGCTTATATCTAGCACATGATGTTAGGGTATTTCTTGAGGCGGTCACAGTCCAGTTCAAAGAACTGAACCAATGAGATTCATGGTTCCATGACCACGCACATTGATAGAACCATTCAATTCGTTTTACATGCAAAACGGATGGTAAGATTTTGTTTTATATGATATTTCTTAAAAACAATTATTATATGAAAATGTATAACTGATAGTAGCTTCTTTTTGCAAGCTATAGTGCTTGGGCGTGATCTAAGATCGATGGAGCTTTTTATTGAAACCCACATGCATAAAGAGAATAGATAGAAAGAGGTACAACAACTCATGGATAGTCAAGCCCAGAAGTTCATGGTAAGTAGAATTTTAACATTTATTTAAGTTTTTTTATATATATTTGTTGACATGTTTTTTTATGAAACAAATAACATCCGATTGCATGAGAGATACGGGGATGATCCTTCGACTCATCCAGAACTCAGTCTAAATTTTTGAATGAGGCTGGATCAATCGGTGGATATGATAGAAATCGAGTTTATGGTGTCTCTAACATTACGACCAAGGATATGTAGGCAGGTCGTAATGTCTTGACCATTGAAATATCACAATCTAGATCGATCCAACAATTATCAGTCATCTAAATGATCGTACAAGAATAGGTTCAAGCTGAGATGACCTACCTTGGTGCTAAGATGACTCAATTTAAGGCTGAGACAACCAAACTAAGGGATAAAATGAATGTCATCGAGCAATTGTTGACAACTCTCACTAGTATTTGTGCTCAACCTCGTCACCCTCATAGTTCTAGCGAAGATCCACCTTCACCTTTTCTTCCAACTTTTGTCCACTAGATAGATAAGTTGTATTTAATAACATTTTAAAATTAATAAAACAAATTTGCCTTTTATTTTAATTTAATTTTGTTTTATTTTTTTTAATTGTATTGTTTGTTTTTAACTTTTTTTAAAATAATTATATATAATACTGATAAAATTTGAAATACTAACAGAATTACCAAAGGACCAAGTCCCTCGAAGAGTTCTAGATAGTTGGAAAAACAATTACAAGTCTTACCACTGCTAGATGTAATTCTTTGATGGATTAATTATGTCGGTAATATGTATATAATCATCGATAAATTTACCAATAGTTTATTTTGTCACTAATATGCCATAATCACTTATGGATTTATCGAGGGAATTATTGCCAGTAAAATTTTTTGTTTGCCATGATAATCCCGTTAGTAAACCCCTTTATGATTATATTACTGGCGGAATAGAAATCACTGAAGATATGTTTTTTGATGACATGTTTATGTTTGTTATTTCATCAGTAATTTTATTTTCAATGGAACCTAGCAAAAGAAAGTACAGAAAGACTTGTATACAAAAGAGAAGTGCAAAAATAAAAATGACTGAAATAAAAGTTTCTAAAGCTAAAGGAAAAAAAATCTATATTAGACTCATTACTTTTTAGTCCATTTTAATATGCCTTATGATCCTCTTAAGAAGTCTAGAGCTCTATATGTAAAGTTTCCATCAACTATTTTTAACCATAAAACTAGATGATGTAAGATTAACTCTAAAGTTGAATTCCAATCTAGCAACTCATCGTGAAAAATACCATAAGCCAAAATTATGATAACTTGACTTTGTAGCATGAAGTCTGTAACACCTATAATGACTTAAATTGTAGCATCAACACCATCAGATTAAAGCTTTTTTCTTTTTCATTAATAGATAAAACTAAAACATAACTACAAAATCTTAGGTCAGGATCCATTCATGCTTGGGATAAAATGCAACAATAATTTTTAAAGAAGTTTTTTCCGTCTCACAGAACGAACTCTTTCAAAAGACAAATCACCACTTTTACTTAAAAACCAGGAGAAGTATTTTACCAATGTTGGGATAGGTATCAAGACTTGCTTAATACTTGCCCTCATCATAGTTTTGAAACATGGAGATTGGTTTCACATTTTTATGAAGGGTAACACCTAAAGATAGACAAATGGTGGAATTGATGTGCAATGGAACTTTTGAAGATAAATACCCTAATGAAGCAATGAAGTACCTAGAATTGCTAGCTAAAAATGCTCAAAATTGGGACACTATAGACATTTATGAGGTACCAAGTAAAACCCAACCTCATACATTTAGTGGAGGAATGTACAACCTTAGGGAAGATCATGACCTCCAAGCTAAATTTGCATCTTTAGTTAGAAAAGTCGAGGCACTAGAATTGAAAAAGAGTGGTCAATTAAAATCTATTCAAGAAATTGTATGTCAAATATGTGAAATCAATGAACACTCAACAAATGATTGTCCAACTTTGCCTTCTTTTAAGAAATGCCTCAATGAACAAGCTCATGCTTTAAACAATTCCAAAGGCCCAATCATAACCCATACTCACAAACGTATAACCCTGGTTGGAGAAATCATCCAAATTTCAGTTGGAAGAGTGATGCACAAACTTCACAGCCACCGTTTCAAGCACACCATAATTTCCAAAATTCTCATGGATATGCACCTCCTTATGCTCCAACTCCTAGAAGAATTCTTGAGGAAACACTGCATGTATTCATTGAAAAGCAAGAGACAATCAATACTCAAGTTGCTCAAACCATGACAGATTTTAAAGATACTCTTACAAAATTCACATCTGCTCTCGGTTTTCAAGAGAAAGGTAAGTTTCCATCTCAACCACAGCAAAATCCCAAGGGGCAATACAATACAAATACAAGTAGTTCTAGAAGTCACCACATGGATCAAGTCAAATCAGTCATTACTCTTCGTAGTGGTAAGGTTATTGAAAAACTCACTCTTGAACCTTATGAGAAAGATGATGAGTTAATCTCTGAGGGTAAGGAAGGGGTTGAATCTGAACATTGCAAATAAAAAACGGATTCCCCGCCAGTACTTCCATTTCCTCATGCCATGACCAAACAAAGGAAAGTCAATCATAACTCTGAAATCTTTAAAACTTTCAAGCATGTAAGGATCAATATACCTTTGTTGGATGCTATTAAACAGTTACCTTCTTATGCTAAATTTTTGAAAGATCTGGGCATTGTGAAGAGAAAACTGGATGTGAAAAAGAAAGCTTTTTTAGCCGAACAAGTAAGTGTTATTCTTCAAAACAATAATGCTTTGAAATATAAAGACCTTGGTTGTCCTACAATTTCATGCTTTATTAGAGAACATAAAATTGAAAAAGCTTCACTTGATCTTGGAGCTAGTGTGAATTTACTTCCATATCCAGTCTTTCAGAGTCTCAATCTAGGTGAGTTAAAACCAACTTCTGTAACTCTTTTAGTTGCTGATAGATCTATAAAAATGCCTAGAGGAATGGTTGAAGATGTGTTAGTATAAGTTGATAAATTCATTTATCCTGTGGATTTTATTATCTTCGATACATATGCTGTTGAAGCATGTAATTCATTTCTTGTTATTTTAGGACGTCTGTTTCTTGCAACTTCTAATGCATTGATTATTTGTAGGAATGGACTGATAAAGCTATTATTTGAAAACATAACATTGGAGATGAATATTTTCAATATTTGCAAGCAACCTGAAGATGATAATGATTTACAAGAAGTAGATGTTATTGAAGAATTAGTTTATGATCAATTTGAATCCACCGTGAGTAAAACAAAGTTTGATGAATATGCAGATTTGTAAATGATTTATTCTCAAGAAGAAATCGAGGACAAGAAAGGCACCGAAAATGTTGATACGAATCTTTTGTCAAGATTGACAATAGATTTGACATCCAACATCATACCAATCGATGATTACTTTCCAAACAAATCCTTACTTTCTCTTAGTCCAATGCCTTGGTTTGCTAATCATATCAATTTTCTTGCAACAGGAGATTTGCCAGCTCACTGGAGTACCGAAGACAAAGAAAAGTTTTTGAACGAAGTGAAGAACTTTTATTGGGATAACCCTTACTTATTCAAATATTTTGAAGATGCATTTCGGACAATGAGGTAAGTAGTGTCATTAAACTTTGTCATTCTGAAGCATGTGGGAGTCATTTTTCATCAAAAAAAGACGACTGCAAAAATCTTACAATATGGATTCTATTGGCCCACCATGTTCAAAGACACACATGAGGAATTTTTATATAATCTTCTATTGACTTTTGAGACATATCCTAGTGGCAATGTGCATTATGCATTTCATAACTTATGACCCCATTTTTATAAAGAACATGCTCGGAATAGTCTTGGGAATCTGATTATAAAAGACCCTGTTTGCTAGTTTTTAAGAAAACTGGATGAGAAGCCCATCCTCGACCCATAGAGGACGTTAAAGCTGTTCTTGGATGTAAAACCAAGGGAAGATGTGAGCCACAATCACAACTACAATTTAAACCTTAATTTGTAAGAACGCATGTCTTTTGGTTTAATTAATAGCATAATATTTATGTTTTGTTGTTTTTTATATTTGTTTAAGTGTGTTTCAAGTTTGTCAATGTTCGTTGTTTTAGGTGATGTCTTCTATACTCTATCTTTCTACCTTATGACATTGAGGACAATGTTTTGTTTCGGTTGGGGGGAGAGGGTAGTGGTTGACAAAAAAAAACTAACCAGCTAACTGCTTTTGTTTTTAATAAAACCATTTGACAAAATTATTATTACTAGGATGGTAGAGTAAGGGGGAATTTTATTGACTCTTGAGACGCATCTTATTAAACATTTTCTAATGGTTTTTGCAATATTCATAACAAAGTCACACACACACTTTAACATATAATTGCGGGTTGCACATTGGATTATTACATTATTTATGTTCTTTTGTTAAAGGTAACAACTAAGGGAAAGGGATAGTATATAATTTGCAAAAAAAAAAAACAAATTGATAATATTGATGATACTAAAAATATAGATAAATTTGGTTTCGTAGCCTCCCTAACCTAAATAATTAAGTCTGAATAGATGTTTTAACACCTAATACCCTAAAGTCAACTAACTTGGGAGCTTTTGGCCTAGTGCTTGTTACATGGGTTAAGGAGAAAAGCTTAAGGGAATCAAACATTGCACTATCTACGTATCAGTATCTACAACCCGAGTTCCTAAGCTCGAAGGGGTGTCTCAACACCTAATGTCCTAAGACCAACTAGTTTGGGAGTCATTAGTCTAAAGCTTGTTACATGGGTTAAAAATGCATTGTGTTTTAAGTTATATGTATATATATAAAAAGATAATAATCCCAACCCAAGAAAGTTAACCTTAAACATTAGAACAAAATTTTGTTTTCTTCCAAGTAAAGCCCCATAACTATGTGTTGATATATTGAGCACAAAAAAAAAGGTTTATTAATATCTTGTTTAAGAAGTATGAAGCGGATATATAAATTTAATGAGAGTTTGTTTATTTGGATAGATTAATGGAAGTTGAATGATGAATGCCTTACTTTGTGGAATTTGCAAATTGTTTTTCTATTTTAATGCTTTGATTACTAGAGACTAGTAATAAGCTGGATGGGGGGGTGTGATTAGTACTTAAAAGTGCATTTTTATCAAGGTTTTATATCATCATTTTGCACTTAAAGTATCAATAACTCCTTAACGAGAGCATGTGTTATAATATCATGTCTAATACTATAAGATACATTTAATTTATGGTAAATGTTCATCTTAAATGCAATCCTATCATGTGAATGAAGGGATTGATTGATGAGTTTAATTACTGAAGTTGAGAAGACAAAGAGAGGGCTAAGCTTATAAAAGAGACACTGGTTCAATCCAAACTGGAATACTGTTTAGTCATTGGGTCATATCTAGAGCTATAGTTCTTGGATTTCAGTTTGGTTTATATGGCTAGAAAGCTAAGACATAGGCCTAAAACATTCAAGAGAGTCCAAACTCAATTCTACTGTTTGGAAGTCCAAATCTTAGCATCAAAAGAGAAGTCTGAATCTGTCCTGCAGCCCAGACACTGTTCAGTGTTCAGCCCATTTCTCGAGTTCTAGAAGTCCAAATGCATCGATTTTTTTTTGTTGGAAAGTTAAGACAATTTCCTAGAACTTTCATGGGGAGAATCTATTCAAATTCTGACGTTAGCAATGACGTTTTGTTCAGACAAGAAGATAAGGATTGTCACCAAGTCAAGATGTGTCCACCCACTCAACAATTAGTCATCAAATCAATAGTTTTAAATTTTAGCCTATAAAAGGAAGCATTTGCCATGCATTTAGGCATCTTGATTTTCAGATCAAGATCATGTTCTTACTCTCTTTCTTTATATTTTTGTAATGCTTAAGTTTTGTTTATATTGATCTCTTGTTTATATTTTTCATTTTCTTTCCTTTACTTATTAACTTATATCTTATTTATGTTCTTATCTTGTTTATTTATGTTTCTCTCTTTCATTATGTTTAGCTAAGTTTATTATGTCAAGGTGAAAAGATTACACTAATGGTGTAAGAATAAGTATAGTATAAACTCAACATGGACTTTAATGTTTGATACTAACATGTTTTGTATTTGTTATCTTGTTCACTTTTAATATTTTACTCGTTAAATGGTTAATCTAGATTTATGTTGTATAACCCTTGGTACAACAAATACTTGGCACTTTTATAGACCAACCGTATGGTATAACCGACACCTGTGCTATGAAAGGAACTTGATTTGTTGTTAACATAAGTTATAATCATGAATACCTGACAATATTTACAAGTATTAGCATTATTCGAATAAGATAACTAATGTAATCATGTTAACAATTTATAATCCGATGGAACCTCTTTTGTGTGTGGTTTCCAGTTGAGTAATAAAAAGAGTTTATACTATACTTGTTTGAAATACCATTAGTGGATCCTCTAACCTTGACAATTATTTTATATTTGTTTAAATCCTTACATCAATATCACATCTCAAAGCTCTCTTCAACTCCTTTTCTATTATTATCTATTTCTTTATTTGTAGTTTATACAGTTAACCTCCTTGTGGTTCGACCCCGATCTTGTCGGGTTATTTATTACTTCGACACTCCTACACTTGGGAGAAGACATCAACTCTTTGGTCGTGTCAGTAAAACCAACCATAAAAATACCTTGATTTTTTGGGGAGCTATACCTTTCTATAAAAGCGAACATACCAGGATATGCAATTCTATCAATAAATGTGTTGCATGACCTAATAATGTATTTCCCATTTCTCTCAGGTTTCTAATATTTAGAGCCTTCATTATATTGTATTAAACAAACTCCATTCAACAATGTAAGAAGAAGATTAAGTTGTTCCAACTCAGGAGTTCTTAAATGTCTCTTCTAAAATAGATTTCATGACCAAATATTATTCCCATTTCTTTTATCCTAGTTATTGGCTTTGGTATAAGAGCATATAACCAAGAAAATTAATGTTTTAGATGTCATTTTCTAATTAATGATTAGTCCAAGAACAAGTATCTTTCCTATTACCTACTATAAATTATTGAATACATTCTTTCAGAGTTCCTGAAAAGTAAATGCTTTGCCATAATCAGATAATAGAAGGTTAAAAGCAAAAAGCCCATTCTAATAACTAGGCCTATATTTCTTAATTATAATATCTTGTCAGCCTCGCATGCTTTAATCACCAAACCTCCATGCAGTTGTATTAGATGACTTTCTTACCATATTCAATGCCTTTGAAGTAGCCTCTTTAAAATAACACTAACAAAACCCTTAGTACTATGTCAAAAAGAAATGGTAAAATTAGGTCACCTTATTGCAACCTTTTATGAACTCTAAAATCTTGACTTGGGGAGCTATTAATGAGAATGGCAAGATGTGAACTAGGGATGCATTCATGTCTAATTGTTCTCTATTTGTTGTTAGGACCCATGTAATCCATAACCTCTTCTAAGTATTCCCATAAAATTAAATCAAATGCTTTGTAAAATCTACCTAAAGTATGAAATTTTTTCCACCTTTTTTTGACCCATGAACCACTTCATTAGCAATTAGAAAACTATATAATATTTGTCTTCTTGATATGAATGTTGTTTAATTGGCATTAATCACACTTGGCTTTACTAATTTCAACCTAACAGAGAGTAGTTTGACTACAATCTTATATTTACCATGCACTAAGCTAATACGCCTATATTCAAAGAAACAAAATGGTAGCTTTATTTTCAGAAACAACACCCTTGGAGAAATATTAGTGCCTTTTGAAAGCTTGCCAAGTCTGAAGAATTCTTTCACCATTTGGAGAATCTTGTTCCCGGTTAAGTGTCAAGTTTTCTTGTAGAAAATAAAAGTAAAACCATGCATCAAGTCCCTGAGCCTTTGACCTATCACAATCATAGAATGCTTACCTTACTTCATCCAAACTAGCATCCTGTTATAACTAGTTAGACATTTGAGAAGTAGGAGTCTTGAAACCTACTTCTCCCATTTTAGCTCTTCGAGTATATGACTTCAAGAAGAGGTTGAAGTAAAAAGAAACAACATCATAGAGAAGTGTAAACCAAAGCAATCAGATATACTTCTTGTAATCATGTTACGAGCTTTTCTGAAATTAGCTATTGTACAGAAAAAAATTGTATTTATATCTCCTAGCTTGCATCAATTTTGTCTTGACTTTTATCTCCAAATGGCTTCCACATTTTTAATTACCATCTATTGCTTCAAAATTAGTTTGCTTAAATGAGATTTCTCTGTTGTTGTCAACTGTCGAAACTCCCCTTCTACTTTAAGTCCTTTATTTGGCTTTGCAAGTCCAAGAGTCTATTGTCCTAATTTCCAAATATCGAGCAATTCCAAGTCTGAGATTTCTTAGTCAGGTAATTCATAAACTTAAATAATTTTTTTAGCCAGGTATTTCTTAGTCTATTATAAATTGACTACTATATTTAATATATTTTAGAAAACTTCGTAAGCTTAAACAATTTTCTTTACAAATAAATTAAATATTTAGGCCAATAGTAAAATATTTATGTCGATATTTTTTTATAAAATAATTTATGACAAAAACTCAAAAAGTTTATAAAACAATTTTTATATTAAAAAAAACAGTTTAGGTAAAACAAACTCTCCTCGATAAATAATCTGATTTGATATGATTGTTTTTATAGTTTCTTCTCCGTGGATCTTGAGTTTATTTATTTTTATCCAACTCCATCCATAACTTTACATGAAAAAGCTATGTTTGGTAATAATTTTTCATTGTGTTAAAAAGTGTTTTTAAAAGTGCATTTGAGTTTTTAAAGAACAAACATCATTTTGATCTTTAATCTTAAGGGTTTTTGAATAATTTTGATATATTAATGACAAATATATATATATATATATATATGAAAAAACATCAAATAATTAAACGCAAAGTCAGTTATCACATTCATTGAACAACCATTAACAGTCGAACAAAAAACATAAATAAATCTAAACTTACGAGTTATGAATTTTTAAATACTTACACGTGTTTTAAACCACACGGTAAATTATTCATCTTGTAATTGAAAAATTTAAGATTCACTAACATTTGAATTTCTAAATAACAATAATTAATAATATTTACTATAAGGAATTTATCTGAATTTAGTTTATATGAAAATATAAAAGAACTGGTTCAAAAATATATAATTGTAAAATTTACATAATGAACAAAAGGTGTCAATCCATCATAGTTAAATAGCAAATAAGTATGTGCTTGTCTGAATTTAATGTCTGTCAAATATCTTCACCTCACTACATAACTTAATAATGATCATCTAGGATGGTCAAATATTGAAAAATTCTCAATCTAAGACAGTTCACCATCAACATTATTTCTTAGAATATGATTGATTATTGTTCTCAAATGAGACTCGAAATAATACAAGGTAAATATTGAAATCTCTTTAACAATATAAGTCTCATATATCGAAGTCTCAATATGTGTTTTGTTTTTAATTTTTTTCTTATGGTTGAACAAGTATCTACATACAAGTAATTAGAAATGAATAACTAAATTTTTTTAAAAATAACATAAAATGGTCAATTACATAGGATGCATATAATCCCTAACATCTCAAATAGATACATCAATTTGTACTATATAAGACCTCTAGCTTTTGCATCATACGCTAGATGAATGAGCAGATGCTCATTTAGTATAAAAAAAAAATCATTTCAAGCTACTGCATGTGTTAGGTATGCAACTTGCTCGAACAAATATCTCTAAAAAAGTAATTAATCTATGTCAATGCATCATATATCCCTCTTGGAAATAAATCCTTATAAGTAGTTGGAATGAGTATTTGAATAAACACATGGCAGTCATGACTTTTCATTCTATACAATCTTCATTCCTCTAAATTCACTAATCTAGCTAAGTTTCAAGCATATACATTAGAAATCATACTTTTAATCCATTCGTAAACAAGAAATTATGCATCTTTGTCTAAGATGAAAGTGTCTTTGAGCTTTGCAACATGGAACCCATCATTAATCAACTCCCTTCAGGTAACATATCTTACATCTAATTAAAGATTTGATCATAACTAGCCTCACTTAACCTATAATCTGACTTGATGTTAAACACTTATGCAATTGCAGATGATTTATTATGAGATGTGCACCCATTCTATAATGATTTATCATAATCTTTCAAAAGTTTAAAAAACTTAGATGCATCCACATTTGGTTCTTAATCTAAAGGGATGTTACATGAACCTTCACCTGAATCATTTTGATTCATTTTCGTTGCATCCATCACAATACTCCTATAAGAATTACTATTGTCATTCACAAACTCTTGTAAGTTACTAGAAGTTAAAGTTGGATTTGAGTCAACCATCCATTACAATATGGTTTCATAAGAAACACAGGATTCTTCATGTGGAAATCAATATAAGTATTTCTTACCAAATCTTTTTTTAAATAGATAAATCATCATAACATCTTTATGGCGAAACTTTGTTTTTTCACTTCATACATATAGACATCTAATTTCACCCCACTAATATTTTTCATATTAAAAAGTATGAAATTAATAAAACCTTCAACACCTTTGAGATAATCTTGCATATACAACCATTCTTTTGAATCTTAATACATTGAAGAATGATCATCCATTACTTATAAAACCTATATAGATTAACGATGACTTTTTATTAAAAATAAATTTGCAACCCAATAACTAATTATCAATTCCACAAATTCTATTTTCCATCAAAATATGAACTGAACAATAAAATTAAAAACAAATTATTGGTACCCAACTAAACATCTATTATTTATTCAATTCAGATTTATTCAACTTAAATTAATACATTTTAATTATTACAAATTCCATAAAAATCAATTTTTCCTAAATCTCCAACTTAACAATTGACAAAATATAATTGGTACCTGTTATTTCTTCAATTATAACACACCTAAGCTATAGAACCAAACTCAATTTCATAAAATGAAAAATAAAATCAATTTCTCTCAAATCTTAAACAAATCCTAACATACAAATCATGCATTAATACAATAAGATTATCTATAAAAAAAAAAGTTGAAAACACTTAAATATACAAGCAAACAACAAATACTACAAACACATTTCAATAAATTAACTTAAAAAATAAATGGGTTACAAAAGAATATAAGTGAGTTACTAACTTGGTGGTGTGAAAGTTAACAAAAATTGAAATCAACATACAGAGGTTACACTATTGACAAATGTTGGTTGACACTGACGAGTTTAGGTGGCTAGATTTACACGAGGGTTGCTGGAATATGAAGAGAATTGAAGAGGAGGGTATTTGTGGTTTTTAGAAAATGAAGAAATGAAAGGAAATAGAGAAATGTCGAGTTTTAAAACATTTAAAATCTTCATTGAAAATTCTATCAAAACTTTCATCAGCATTACTAACGTGTCAACTTTTCAATGAAATTATCGATAAGATTTTAATTGATTTTTTATTTTTTTCTATTCTGTCATTATTTCTGTCAGAAATTACCAATAAAAAAATTTTTTTGTTATTTCAGTAAAAAATTACTAACAGATTATTTTCATCGACGTTTCCATTGTTATTTACCATTTATTGGTAGTGTACATAAATGGTTCAAACTTTATTCCTACAATGAATAATTGACATAAATGGTTCAAACTTTATTCCTACAATGAATAATTGAGAACTACAACATCATAATTTATCAGATCAAGATTAATTTGCCTATGAATCACATGTTTTATCAACATGAGGGCATCTATGAAGCATGTAGTGAAAACAACCCTAAAACCTCAAACCAACTGGTATGTAGAGATATATAAAAGACAATAATAATTAATCACACAAAAGCACACAAAGAACTTACATGGTTCAGCAACTTAGGCCTACTCCAAGGGCGAGACAATAAAAAAAATTACCACGAGAAAGTAGAAGATTACAATGTATCACACAAAATTATTATCTCACTAAAAAAACCTATAATAACCTAAAACTTACACCTTCTCTTCTCTCTCTAGCTACCAAAGTGTCAAGAAAGTAGGAACTCACAAATAAACCTTAATCCTAAAATATAACAACTTTAGGATTTTATATATGAAATAAGTACATGAGTATTTATTTTCTCACTTTGACTTATAATTTAAGACAAACCCAACAAATCTATATCTTGGCTTAAATTGAGCCAACATACAAAACTTGAACTTCTCTTTGATTTTCTGCACCAAGCATCTCTAAAGTATTACACAAAACAATCAAGTTCAACCAATGCTTGAACTTGACTATAGAGATAGTCTTTGTCAACATGTTTACATGGTTTTTAACTGTAGTGATCTTCTTCACTATTACAATACCTTATGAGATGATATATAGAATGAAGTGATATTTCATATCAATATGTTTGGTCTTTTTATGGTATGGTTCTTGGGTAAATGAATAGCATTCTAGTTATCACAATGTACAACAATCAACTCATATGACAAATCAAGATTATCAACCAAACTTCTCGACTATAAAACTCTTTCACTACCTCTGTCAATGAATACTCAGCCTTTATTCTAGACAAGGAAACAATGGGTTCCAAAATTATTTTCTAGGGAATGACACACCCCAAGAAAGTAAAAATATAACATGTCAGTGACCTCTTCCTATTTAAATCACTAGCATAATCTAAATCTACAAAGCCCTTAATACCACCTATAGTGCTACTACCCTTATCATATATCAAACCAACATCTGTAGTACCTAAGATAACAGAGTATTCATTTCACGGTCTACTAGAGAACTTTACCATGATTTTCCATAAACCTGCTGACCACAATAACATATGGAATGTCTAGACGAGTGCAGACTATAGCATACATAGTGCTTCCAATTGCACTACAATATGAAACACTTGACATGTTCTCCTTCTCTTTTTTAGTTTCTGGTAACAATGTTAAAGATAACATAAAATGGTCTACAAATAGAATACTCATTGAATTGCAGTCTTGCATACCAAAATGCTCGAGTACCTTCTCAGTATACTTTTTTTATGATAAGTATAACTTGCCAACGCTTCAATCCATGTGCATCTCCATACCTAAAATCTTCTTAGCACACCCAAATCCTACATCTCAACTCACCACTCAATTGATCCTTTAAAATATTGATCTTAGACATGTTCTTAAAGATAATTAACATGTCTTCAACATATAACATGTACATAAATAAACCATTTAAAGGTTTGTTAAAACATACACAGCTATTATAGTCATTCCTAGAGTAACCATATCCAAGCATAAAAATATCAAACCACTTATACCACTGTCTTAGTGAATACTTCAACCCATATAATAACTTCTTCAATAAGCACACATGGCATTCCTTATCTTGAGCAATGAAACCCTCTAGTTGATGCGTATAAATCCCTTTCTTTAGCTCACCATATAGAAAAGTTGTTTTGATATCCAACTACTTAAGCTCTAAGTAAACAAAACAAACATAACAAGCAATATCTAGATAGAACTATACTTCACAACTAGGGAGAACACTTTTTGAAGTCAACACCTTCTATTTATGTAAAGCTCTTAGGAACTAGGTGTGCTTTAAACCTTTCATCCTCAACCTCTAGGATTTCATCTCTCTTCTTGTAAAGAGTCTTAATCTCTTCATTTATATCAATCATTCACTAAGAAGGTTATTTGCAAGAAATTACCTTTTTATAAGAACAAAGCTTATGATCATCAAGTTTCTCTATAACATTCAAGGTAAAATCAATTAAATCAGCATAACCACACTTAACTAGTGGTTTTATCTATCTTTTTTTATATCTTATTGTAGCAATAATATAAGGTTATTCTTCAAATGCATTTTTAACAACAATATCATACACCATTTCCTCAATAGACTCAACTGGAATGTCTTCAAGCACTATCTCTAAAGCGCTAACCTCAAGCTCTACCTATTTTCTAGTACCTTAGTCCATCTTAACATAATACTGGTTCACTCATTTTTCTTCCGAAACATAGTAGACTCATCAAATGTCACGTCTAAACTAGTAATAAACTCAAGTCACTTGTTATCAACACACAACAACTAATATCCCTTCACTCTAGATGCATAACCTAAGAATATGTATTTCCTTGCTCTAGGCTTAAGTTTAATTTCCTTAATATGAGCATAAGCAGGACAACCAAATACTCTTAGTTTAAAGTAATCAGTAGGAGAAGTAGATCGTACCTCATATGGAGTCTTCAACTCTAAAATTATTAATGGAGATCTATTCATTAAATAATAAGTCACGTTAACTTTTTTAGCCGAAAAGTGATTTGACAATCCAGCTTGTGAAAGTATATAATGTGCTCTTTTCAAGAGTGTTTTATTCATACGTTTTGCAATCCTATTTTGTTATGTTGTATTCTTGACATTACGATGTCTAAAAATTCCTTCATTATTGTAGAACTCATTAAACTCATATAAGAAGAATTTTAAACCATTATAAGTTCTTAAGCGTTTGATTTTCGTACAAGTCTGCTTCTCAATTAAGGCTTTCCACTACTTAAATATGATAAACACATTACTTTTTCTCTTTAAAAAATACATTTAGACCTTTCTAGAGTAGTCATTAATAAATATTAATAGATATTATGCTACAACTTTTGATATAATAGGAGAAGAACCTCAAAGGTCAAAATAAACATCATCCACAATGCCCATGGTACAATGAATAGTTGTACTGAATTTGACCCTACATATTTTACCATAAATACAATGCTCATAAAAACCTAATTTATCTATTTTCAGACCATATAGTAAATCTTGTTTACTTAACTCTATCATCCCTTTCCCACTTATATGTCTTAGTCGCATATGCGATAACTGAGTAGAAGCAATATTCGAATCAATCATAGATGATACACAAGCTGAATTAATAATTGTTAAACCTTGAAAATGGTAGAGGTCATTAACTAGCTTTCATTTCATCATGAAAAAAACACCTTTACAAACCCTTAGAACTCCACCTTTAATAGAATAACCATAACCTTATAAATGAAGAAGACTAAAAAAAAATCAAATTCTTCTTCATCTTTAGACTATGTTGAACCTCTACTATTCTAATAATGTCACAATACATTCTAATTCAAATTATACTCGCACTAATAATAGAAATAGAAAGTTCTTTGTTGTCTCTTAATAAAACAATATCATTGACAACTTTATAAGTGTAAAACTAGCTTTTATTGGGACAAATATGAAATGTGCAAGCCGAATAAAAAATCCACTCATCACCTAAGTCATCAACAAACATAGCCTGAACATTTTCAATTTCATCATAAATTTCTCCTTTGCTAGCAATATTTGCAACATTGAAGGTTTCCTCCTTCTTTCTCTTGTCTTTCTGCTTAGGAAAATTCTTCTTAAAATTTTATACTCCATGACATTCAAAGCATTTAATTGTTTTTTACTTTGATTTTAATCTAGACTTGCCTCCACTACCCGAAACCTTATTATGTGTTCTACCCTTCATAACGAAGCCCTTTGTGTTATCATCATTATGAATCTTTAACACTCGTTTTTTTAGCTTCCTAAAGTTTAACAAAGCTTTGACATCTTCTAAACAGATTATCCCTTTTATATAGCAAAGTATCAACAAAATGCTCATAAGATGGAGGTAACAAACATAATAAAATCAAAGTTCGGTCCTTGTCTTCAACCTTAACATCAATATTTTACAAATCTAAAATTACTTTATTGAATTCATTAGGATGGTCTTTAATAGGCATATATTATTTCATCTAGTGAGTATATAGTCGATGCTTGAAACACAATCAATTCATTTGGGATTTGGTCATGTAAAGATTTTCCAACTTTGTTTATAACCCAACAAATGTAGTCTCTTCAACAACCTGCCTTAAAACTTCATTGGGCAAACAAAGCTAAATAGCACTATGTGCGTCTTCCATAAGATCTTATTTATCCTCATCATTCATCCCCTTAGGCAGACTGTCTACACCTTTTAATGCCTTAAATAAACCTTGTTGAACTAACAAGGCATGCATCTTAATACACCATATATTAAAGTTATTTCTACCATTAAACTTTCTTATATCAAACTGCATTGTCGACGTTACTTTTGTCGCCATTGCAAAGCCAATTGTTAAAAAAGCAAGCTCTGATACTAGTTTGTAGCGAAAACCTTAAAACCTCAAACCAATAGATAAGTAGAGAAATATAAAAGACAAGCACAATCAATCACACATGAGCACACATGAAATTGACGTGGTTTGGCAACTTGGGCCTACTCCACAAGTGAGACGATCAGGAAAATTCACTGTAAGAAAAAAGGAGATTACAAGGTGTCACACAAAATTACTTCCATTCAAAATCTCAAAGTTACCCAAAACTCACTTTTTATCCCTCATCTCTCTAGCCATCAAAATGTAGATAACAGAAACACCCACAAATAAATTTTAATCCTAAAATATAACAACTTTAAACTAAATACATTGATTTTTTTTTCTCATTTGGACCCACAATTTAAGATAATCCCAACAAAATAACTATTTCATAATAATAATAAGGTACTACTTTTTACATGGTCTTGCACTCATTTTCAATTGCTACTTTTACCATTGTTTGTCCTAGAACTTCAACGTCTATGGATTGAAATTTTACAGGCCTATACTTATCTGCTATTGCTGGGCTACAGATTGTACTGCTGAGGTAAGTATTATTTCGGACACAGATTTAACAGCTTTTCGCCCAAGTATGTACTTAACAAAGCCCAGGTCCAGATTTTGAAAAACGTAAAGAGTTCATGTTTCGACGAAGGTTAATCACATGACCATCTTCTTTTCAGATACCCAACACTGCCACACGTAATGCATATCCATGGTAAAACTTTTCACTTTCCTCTCGTATCCTTTTGGGAGCAGCTGGATAAAGCTGTCGGCAAGGTAACAAGGACAAAAGACAACATTTCACTGCTGGCTACTATGCATGCCTCAAGGACATGTTTTCCCGTTCACGCATCGAAGGCTACACAGTATAGGAAGCACATTTTGTGGCCATCTATGAAAGATCCTAGCAAAAGACTAGCACAACCTAGTTAGTCAAAGGAGTCATGGTTTTTCGAGCGGTTTACACGTACAAATGTACCCTCCCAGTTGCATATTTGGCATCGAAAGGAGCTCGATTGGATATGCAGTCGCAGATTCCGGCCATGCAACAGTCACTTGACAGTTCCTCTATACCTAACTGATTTGGAAGGACAAAGCCTCGTATTCCTGTGAAAGAGGGACAGGTGGGCAAACAGACTATTTCCAAGATCACTTTAGTCAAACAATGTGTAAAATTTCGATACTGATGGTTTTTTAAAAATAAAAAAAACGTTTTTAAAAATAATTATTTTTTTATTATTTTTTTCTTGACTTTAAAATATTATTAGTTTTTAATGTTTTTAAATCATTGATATCATAAATAATTTTTAAAATAAAAAATATTATTTTAATATATTTTTAATAAAAAATATTTTAAAAATCGTGCCCAGAAAGTTAACGAGAAGAAAGAGGTTTCGATGTAACCCTTGGGCAAAAAAAAACAAAAGATGCGTCTGATTGTGGAGATTTTGAAGATTTGGATGAATACAGTAATCAGTAGTTTTATATAATACTGTAACTAGGTTTTAATAACACAAAATCCTGAATTAATCATTTTTATTGACATGAATGAATAAATGTAAGAATAATAAAAATGTGAAAATTATATAAAACATTTACAATAAAAACAAAATAGATATTTTATTTTTATTGAATAATAATGAACAATTTAAAAAAAAATTCTTCATATTATGTTGATATATAATTAATCATAAACTAATTATTAATATTACCATAAAAAACCTCTAACGTTCTAGAAAACTATGCCTTATTGTATAATTACTTGAAAATTATTTTAATACATTAACTTTACAAAAATTATTCTAATTTCTTAAGAAAAAAAAAAAGTTAAGGGTTATTTAACATATAAACCTTGCGTGCATAGGCTTAAAAGGTCAAATCCACTTACCTAGCATTCTTTGTTTTTTTTTAATGGATTAATGATACATTATTTAACCTGATTTTATATATATATATATAATGCGCATCTTTTTTTAACACAAGTTTTGACCCGCTTATATGGTTATAAAGTTAGGTACAAGTTTTTAAATCATATAAATTTAAATTTTGACTTGTTTTAATTTAAAAATATAAAAACAAAACCCTTTAGAAAGCCATTTTAAAGCTTAAAAAACATTACAAAAATTATTATTTTTCCCTTGATTGGCAAAATTATATAGCTTTGTTTCAAGGATAAAGATGTTTTTACCATAAGACTTTTTTTTTTTTTGGATTCGAGGAAACCCCACCCTCCGGAAAGCGCACTTTGTGTGCCTAGATGAGCGAGTAAAACTCCGGCTATCCCAGACTCTTACAAGAGGTGCACACCCTGACTCGAACTCGAGACCCGCTGTACAGATCTCAAGTCTTTTGCCATCACGCTACACTCCTTGGGGAATTTTTTTACCATAAAACCTATTAGTCATTACAAAAATAAATGGTTTTTTTTTTTTTTGAATTTTGATTGTACAATGTAATTACTTTATTACCATTAAAAGCAAAATAAATTAAACTTTGGTCAATGAGCTTTTTAGTCTTTGATTTAATTTTAAAACAGTTAAGTTACTTCATTATCCTTGTAATTTAAAAAGTTCTGCCTTTGATTTAGGAATTTTTTTACATTTTGTTATTTGATGGTTATTAAGTATCATTAGGGGCAACATGGTGATTTCATATATATATATATATATATATATATATATATAAAGTTAGAATGTGTGAACAATTCTGCTAGGTTTGGAAGGCACGGTGTCATCTAGTGTCCAAAACCTTGCTTTTAGGGCGACGGCCAAAGCATCTTGGCGTCCTTTCCATGTATATGCGGTGTGTGTGGTATAATTGTTACATGTTTGATGTGTGTGGCCTTTAGTTTTTTTCTCTTTCCCTCTCTCCTACTCGATTTTCATGTTAGCCTTCAAAAAAATTAAATCAAATTTTGAGGTTTGTTATCCTTAAGATTTCATCCATATTCTCTTTCTTATAATTTTTTTTATTTAGAATAATTAATGAAATTAAGAATTTGTTTTTCAATTTTATCACCAATGGATTTTTTTTTATTTGTCAGATTTGGTTTCTATTTTTTTTATTAAAAATAGTTTTTGAAATTATTTTTTTATATAAAATTTCATCATTCTTGAGTTTTTTTCCTATCAAATCTAATCTTTATTTATTGCTATTTTTTATCTTACAAGATTTTTTTAGATTGATTTTTTTATTTAATTTTACAATATTTAATTGGTCAGGTTTTTAGCTTCTTAATTGAGCTCAGATCTAAAATTTAATAGGTTGCGGGTTTAAGAGATTAATTCTAATTTACGAAGTTGACATTGATTTTCTTGATTTTTTTAAACTTTTTTAACATTTTTTTTCCTTATCCTCCAGCATTTTGTTATTTTTTTTATTCATTTTCTATGGGATTTTTTTAGTTGTTTTGAAAATAACATGAATTGCCTCGGTTTTTTTTTTTTTTGTCTTTGTTAAATTTAGTTTTTCTAATTAAATTAAATTAATTGATTTCATCCTTTAAAATTTAATTTTTTATATATTCAGCTTCTAAATTGCATCCAGGTCAAGAATTTCACGGATTACAGGGTTAACTCGGAGTTGCTAGTTTTTTTTTTAAGGTTTTTTTGTGAATTCATTCTCCAATATTCTTTTTATTTGTTTTTTATGAGATTTCTTTTTGTTTTTTAAATAACAAGAGCTACCTCTAATTTTTTTTCGGTCTTTGTTAAATTTAGTTTTTTTAACAGAAATTTTGCTTTTTAATTAAATTAATTTTATTGATTCCAACCTCTAAAATTTAATTAGACAGGTATTGAGTTTCTTAATTTAACTGTCTACAATTAACATGTTAAAGTTTTAAAAAATTAACTTGAACTTACAAGATTTACTTAGACTAAGTTTTTTCTTCTTTTTTTAAGTTTTCTTTTTGTTTCATCCAACAACATTTTGTTTTTTTTATTCTTTCCATATGATTTTTATGTGGTTTTGAAAGTAAAAGGATTATCTTGGATTTTTTTTCAAGATTCTAACTTTTTAAAAAAGAATTTTATTTTTTTAATTAAATTAAATAAAGATGCTCGTTTCTTAGTTCTTTATCTTTTTCTTTTTCTTTTTTTTTTATGTCGGCAGAAATTTAACCTGATACAGGGCATTTGTGTTGTTGAAACTGAAACAAAATTTAAGTTTTTCACACTAGAAACAAAAGAGTTTTGTTTTTTTCTTGTGTTAAATGTCATCTCTATTATTTTAAATTTTTTTAAACTATAACCTAAAGTTCTAGTTCATCACATCAATGATTCTTTGATACTTCAAATATATGAGAGCATGCCAAGCGGGAAAAAAAATCTCATCACATAAAATCATGCTAATATAACTTATGAGGATGAAATTATAAAATATAAAGTTTGATGACCAAAACATTAAAAAAAAAAAAAAAACCTGTAAAAATGAACAGTGTAGGTCACGGAGCAATTATAAGGATGCCCAAACGGTCATCTGCACTTTTCAAAAGAACAAACTCTTTCAGTACATTAATATAATGTAGCTTGTAAAGTAACAGTTGTTATCCCTATAGTCGTCCATGTTGATAACATCTGCCATCCAAACAAAGCGAATTTGTTATCAATACCTTTACAATCAAAATGGTTGGAAGAGCACCCCAAAAGCATCTTGAAACAACATTTATCGCTCATGAATTGATTTTAGCATGACAAATTTAATACTAAAAAATGCAGAAATGTAAAAGTCATAAATTACAGCATCTACAAATTCATGCACACAATTGAACCTGTTTACAAAATTGAGGAAAGTAAATTCTGTTGTACATGCACCTGCAAGACATCATCTGAGCTTTTCTTGCTGAGCTCGGGAAGCATAGGACTCTTCAATATGTCGGGTGAGGAGTGAAATCCCATAATGAGAGGCACTTGAGGAAGCATAATAGGATGTCACAGTAAGTTGAGCAAACTTTGGAAGCACATAACCTACAAATTTATAATTAAACAAGCAATTCAATATATGTAAATTGTAGAAAAGATAAGAATACATGTAAATCTAACTCAAGAAAGCATATCAGCAAACGAAAATACAAGGTCAAGAAGATGAAGTGCTTTAGTATAAAACGTTTGTTTTATCAATCATGTCATTATACATTTTTTAAAAAAACAAAAACACTAATGCTGAGTTTAAACACTCCCATAAATCCACATGTTTTAGTCAACAAGACATGGAAAGAAAACGTCGAACATACGAGAAATTGAATAACAGTCCTTATTTGTATTAATAAGATACATGGTACAATATACCCTTAAAAAAAATGCTCTGAGAGCACCTAGTAGCAGCCAGTTAGAAGACTAAGCACCAAGGCAGTCTGGTACCTGTCAAGGAACCTAGTACGGACTATAAATGCTTCACTAACCCTGTCACGTACCTTTGACCCAAAACTGTAAGGAACTTCCTCTCGTACTTGTCCAAATCCAAGAATATACCTTTAGGGATCCCACAACTGTGAGGAAGGTGGAAACTCATTCAGCTCAAATAGGACAATTACCCTCTTAAGTTTCTTATTTCACTATGCTATCGCTACCTGTTACTGCCTCAGATGATGAAACTTCCACAAGATTGATAGAGGCACATCAGCCTAGTCCTCTCATTTCTCATCAAGTGACATGCTATTGCAGGAAGAAGCCAAGGGTTTGGCCCCATTTGGGCTCTCAAGCCAACCTCCCTATGATCCATAAGCCAGCAACTAATTGGATTGCATTGAGACTCTTCAAGCTCGTACTTTCATGAGCTGTATGAAACATTTCTCTATATTTTCCCTGGTATCATTGCTACAGCATGCCTTACACAATCGATCAGATCATATAGATCATTAAACTCTTTAGCTTGAATTACAATAAACCAGTAGCATTTACTTGACACCTAAATGGTCGCAATTTTTGTCTTTACTTTTCTTTTTTGAAACTGAAATTCTTTAAATTGTTTGGTTCATTGGGACTAACTGATCCTTTGATTGGTATAGCTGTTATTGCCCATCGCAGTATCAAGCACTTGAGGGGCAACTCAGAATTAGTATATGTTAGAAGAGAAAAGATATGAGGAATAGAAAAATATTTTATTTTCAAGAAATAGTATGTAGAGGGTAATATGGCAACAGAAAAATGTTGAAGTTCCTGAACTCATTTCCATTTTCAGAAAATGGTTATAGGAATGTGACTTCTATAAGTCACTACCAAACTGGGCATTGGAGTCTTAGTTCAGCGTATAACCTCAAGCAGGCCCCCCAATAAAATTATAATAATAATAATAATAATAAAATTGTAGAATCAAGACAACCCACTTATCCATTTCACGCTGAGAAAAAATGTTGCAATAAATCAATCACAGTAACAGAGGTTACGCCTACCTCCAAATGCAGCACTGGCAGCCGAAACAGCAAGCAGTGGAGGAAGCTGTAAGTAAACAACGCATTAACAAACTGAGCAAGCGTGTCATGATTCATTGATATTTGCCAAAAACAAGTGGAAGGCATAAGTTAGTCAAAAGATTCAAAAAGCAGAACCAAATAAGGATAATAGATGTACCCCGACTAGGAAAGGAAGCCACTTTGGTCCCTTCAATCGATTTTGAAGGAATGGAATCCCTGAAATAAAATAGTGTACTTAACACAAACACTATGCGAAAACAACAGCAAAATTCACCAAGACGAGGGATTTTTAATTGTTACCGGTATTGAAACCATGAATTGCACTGAGCATTCCACCAATACCCGAGCCAGCCTATTCAATTCAATGACGAGAAAAAAAAATTAAATTAAATCATCAACTATAATAGTTCTAGAAAATACAATAAGGATTCGAAGTTTTCCTATATAAAATCCTCAAACTCAACTTATCTCGAAAAGTAAAAAACAGAAAAGAAAATTAAACGATCATGAAAACAACTAAAAATGGAGTTTAATTAAACAGAACTCGAGCAAAAAATTGAAAATTGGATGAAACAGAAATTTAAAAAAAAACTGACCACAGCGGTTGCGTCATGTAAAATAGAGGTAATGGTCCATTCTCCCTTTGCCTGCACCGAAAAAGAAAAAAGTTGCAAATCAGCGGGTTGTTTACATTTTTTTACATCATTGAAAGAAGAAGGGGAAAAGGAGAGAGAGATTGAAGATGAGTAGGTACAGAAATAGGGTTTAAGAGAGAAAGACAGCGAGGGCAGCGAGGGGAACCGAGTCCAGGTTTGATAGTAGGATCGTGATAGAGATTTCCGGTTCTTAATTTCTGCTCGTATACCTCTCTAGTCCCCATTGACCCACCACCAATTTGGAGCCTCACTCTCACCAAAATAAGACGCTCGCTTGCTGCACTCTGCAATTCAAAACCTACACACAACAGAGAAAGCAAAAATCAAAAGCCCAACACATAAATTGGCCCATCTAGTTTTATAATTGGTTCACGCTACTGCTTGCCGAGGAGAACTAAGTATGTGTTTGGCAATTAGGTAAGACTAGTGACGTGAAGTGCGATTCGATGCAGATTGGATAAATTTTTTAGCAAAATATAAAAAATAAATATCTAAGCTTTTTAAATTTACTTTTTCAAAAAAAAATCTAATTATAATTCAGAACGTCTATGAGAACTATTTGTGTTAATAAATGTACAAAACAAAGTATTAATGTGTCTATTTACTTGTCTAGCTGCAAGTCGAATAATTTTTTTTCCAACGCAAAAGAATTAATGTATAGGTGTTATTAGCGTGTTCTCTTACATCAACTAAAAAATATAACCATGAATCACACAATCGACGATTACATATAATAAAGATCATATGTATTAATAAAAATATATATGATCTCAAGTTAATTTTTAACATAACCAAAAAATAGAACAATGTTGCAATTACTACAGTAAAACACAATTTTCTTAGTCTATATAGAATAAATTTCCAAAAACAAATCGTGTAAAGAAAAAAACATTAAAAAATAAATTACAAAAGAATAATAAAAATGGTAAAAATAGGCCAAGTGTAAAGCATTAAAAAAATAATATTTTTTCAAAAAAAATGTAAAGAAAAAAAAAGGAAAAAAAACATTAAAATCATGAGTTTGGTATGCAGGTTATATTTTTTAAAAACAAATACCAAGTATACAAGCTATTTCAATGTGTTTTTTTACGTAGAAAATTAAAAGTGTCATTTAAGAAGCTTATGCAATTATCTAACTAAATAAATTTATAACCATTTATGTAAATAAATACTAATAATTAACAATAACCAAGAAAGAAACTGTAAAGATGAGATATTTACTCGATTATGTTTACTAAAATTTTTTATTTAAATAAATAAAAAATAAATCTACCCTAAAAAACTCATGGTTTAAACAATAAATACAAATGAAAATGACTGGAAAAACCCACAACATAAAAAATATTATGAAAGAACGAACATATCAGAAAAATATAAGGAATTGACACATGGCAATATGATGGAAACATATAAAAAAAGGTCTTAAGTGAACTCGATAGCCAACCCGGATGAACAAATCAAACATAGTACTTAGGATATGAAATCGGGATGACATCATAAATAACAAAGCAAAAAAATACCGGAAAAAAAAGATATTTGCAAAAAAATGTTTTAAAAAAAGAAAAAAGTTGACCCGAGCTAATCTTTCATATCTATGACCTGGGTCATGAGTCTAGGGTGACCTCATTAAAGGAAAACCGGAAAAAAAAAAGTAAGATTCTTAATCAAACAAATATTGAGGGAAGAAATTGAAGAAAAAAAAGTCAATGAAAAACAAAATAAATAGCAATTAAAAGAATTAGGACTCCATTCAACACAAAAACCAACTAAAATTAAATGTTTAGGGATGAAATTAAAAAAAAATCAATTAAGAAAATGATCAAAAAAATAAAAATTAAAAGAATTCGCACCAAACTTAACATAAAAATTCAATGAAAAGAAACGATCAATGATGGAATTGAAGAAAAATAAATAAATCAAGAAATTGATTGGAAAAAAAAAGGAATTAAAAGAATGAGAATCAAATTTAATAAAAAAAAACTAACAAAATCAAATAACTAGGGATGAAATAAAAAATAAAATCCAATTAGAAACAATCAATATAAATAAAACAATTGCAATTAAAAGAAGAAGAACTAAATCAAAAGAAAAAAGAAATTAAAGTTGTAACCTAAATGACGCATTGTTCAGCCATTGTTTATCTTCTTCTTTTACCGCTTTGGTTGATCGAGTAGGCACCTTCATTAAAAGCAATTAATGAATGTGGTGTTTTCGACCACCTTTGGAACAATAAACACCACCATTCAACTGAGAAACACACCCTTTACAAAGATCAATTATTCTCATCAAACATTTACATCCTATTTTCTTTAATGAACTCAACAACATCTTGTCCCTGATCAGCCATTGTTGCATTTTCAGATTCTGGGTTGATTGGGTTGGCACTTTCAAGCAAATAGAAGTGAAGTTATAGACATCCAAATCGAGTAAGGTTGGACCGAGATAAAAGGTGTGCACCCCCTCTACCAACTTTAGATGGTCTTCAATAATGATGATGTTGGAGTTGCTCCGACAAAGTCCTAAAAGTAGGCAACTCAATCATCGATGGTTATGATTCTCATTTCGCAAGACCACTAATTTTTTTCGTGTATTCACACTACAAGCCTTCTTAGTGGGTTCTTATCAAATATTGGACATGTTTTTCTCAAGATCAAAAGGCTAGAAAACAAGCTCATTAGTCTCCAAGTTTAAGAAAACCATTGAAATCTCCGAAACAAAGTTTATTGCAAAACCACCATTGTAAAACCAACATATATACATAACTCACAGTTGTAAAACATGCATAAAACTCTTCCATTTTGATCAGAGTGCCAAGCTTTAATGAACGAGGATCAATCTTTGATTAAATCTATAAAAATCCTAACTTGAAACCCTATAAATAACCCCTGGAAAATCAGGGCAAGAAAGAAAAGAGAAAAAAGCTTATTATTGGAGTTCATTCATGATCAAGTTTATTGCTTGGCATCTAAGAGCTAAAAGGATAATTCAAAGTTTAAGCAAAAAATTGGATTTTCAAAGCAAGATGGGCAGTAATTATTTTGAGTTTTGGGAAGGTATAATCCTTCACTAACCTAGTGGGTGATATCCATGAGGAAAATCTCTAACTTGTTTTACATGTTTAAAAGTGTTTTTGAACATGTTTTATTGTTATGATGTTCTTTATTTTTTATTTTGATTAATACATAAAAAGATTGTTTCATTGTTTAAATCTTGCTCTGAGTTGTTTGTAGATGTTTTTGAATACTTAGGTGATGTTTATATATTGGGTGAGTTTTGATAAAATGAAATGATTTTAAAATCTGCCAAATATAGCTACAAGGTTATAATGTTTTTTTATGTTAGCTGATGCAGGTTTCTAGGTTTCGGTTTGGTCTTATTAAAGGTTTATAAAAAAAATTTAATCCAAATTGCATAAATATATATAGGTTGTTTTAAGTTAGTAATTTTAAAGCTTGGAATCTCTTTACATGATTTTGATGTTTTGATATTATTTGTTTGTTTTTTATTCAAATATGTTTGGTTATGATAATGTGACTTGTTAGAATGAAGAAAACATGCTTTAGAAGTAAAAAATGTCAGTTTTGAAGGCTTGATAGTTTGCTGGGTTTATAGGTTACAAGGTAGTGTTCTTGGAAAGAACATTGGCTTATCTCTATTATTTGAATCAATTTTAATCCATTCGTTATCTCTTCACCTTCACATGACATCATTAGACAATAATAATAAGTTTTCTAGAGGTTTTAATCATAGGATTTCAATTTGGAGTTCAAATCTATTTTGACTAAATCATGATTATTGGTTGATTATTGTTTAGTGATTGATTTCCATCTTTTTTGTATTTGAAATATGGTCTAAATCTTGATCCACGTTGTTGGGTTCTCTTTGAATTTTATTTTTATTTTTTTATAAGCATTTGATCTGTTTTGTTTAAGATTTTTTGAGTTTTTTTATGTTTAATATGTTTTTGGATTTGTTTTTATTTCTGGTTTGTTTTCAAGTTAAACCAAATCTTTGGTTCGGTTAACAATTGAACCAAGGATTTTGGGTCAACCTAGTTGGTTCAACTTAGTTGGGTTAAAATCAGGTTAAATGGCTAAGATCTTGTTTGGCTAACAATGTTTTTGCTATAGGGTTTTTTGGTTTAAGGGTGTGTTTGACAAACACCATTTTAGGCTTGTTTTGACAATTTTATTATAAAGAAAAATGGGTTTTTGCCAAACAAAACCTCAGAAAAAGAAAAAATATAAAAGCAATGCAAACAAATACCTTTTTTATTGCATATGGCCAAAAATCCTTAAAAATTATTAGAGCACTTTTCTAAAAAAAAATGTAAATACTTTGGCATGTCTTTTTTTAAAAAAGAATATTGCATTGATTTTATAATAAGTTTGTAAAATTTCAAAGGATTTTGACCAATATTTCTAAATTATTATTTTTTTTTGCAAGAAAAATATATTATTCACTTAAAATATAAGGATAAAAAAACCTAAAATATGTTAATATCCAAAATATTATTAGGGATAATAATTTATTATTACTCACTTTAATGGAATGATAAAATACTTATATGAGGTTACTATCCAAAATATTATTGGGAATAATATAACTTGTTCACTTATAATATAAGGATAAAAAAACTGCAAGGAATTTTATTTAAAATATTATTTAGAAAGACGCAATATTCAAATTCCATCCTGAAAAAAAAAAACCTCAATGATAATTGGGAATATCTCACCATTTCAGATCAAGTTTTTGACCTAGAAAATCAGGGTTTGTTTATCGTGGCAAACTCACAATAGTAAACTGATAGAAATAAAAATATCATCAGACCATGACAAACAAAGCGGAAAAAAACAATGCAGCATACCTTAAGTAGGGCATGCTAAGAGTGCTAATACCTTTCATTTACACAATCAGTCCCTTACCTAGAATCTCTAAAATACTAGTTAGGGTTCTTAGTAACTATGATATTAGGTGGTGACTCCCTTATCCAACCAAAGATCATTCTAGAACACTGCTCGGAAAGTATCGTCGTGATGCCACACCCTCGCGAGGAGGGCACATCAGTAGAGATGAAGAAAAATGCATTGTGAATTACTATATTGAAAATCACAACGGTTATCTTTTTTTTTTATGCTTGAAAAATTATACAATAAACGATCATTAAAATTTATTTATTTTCCATTACATCCTCTCATATTATGTTAGCATGATTTTAAGTTCTATCATTTGTTTTAATTTGCATATTCTAGCATATTTGAGGTGTCATGAAGGATTCTGACATTAAATTAAAGATTGATATTACATAATTGAATTTTAATTTAATGTTAAAAAATATTCAAACAACAAGAAACAAAATTAATGTAAAATTAATGTTTTCAATCTTTTACTTATATAAGGAAGGGAAAACTTCATGTATTTTTTTTTTAATTTTATTTTTTTGTTTTAAGATTATGCGTTTTACTTCCTAGATATTGAGATATGAGAGAAAAAATCATTGAAAAAAGAGAGGAGAGAAGGATAAGGTTTAAGAAGCCACTTTCCAGCCATAAAAAAGTTAATCTTATCAGCTATGTATTCATCTTGGAGAGGAAAATTAAATGGTGGTGGTGTCTCTCTTTGAACACACCAAAAAAATTTTAGTCAAGACTTATAAAATTGTTTTTTATTTGATTAGATTTCTAGTTTTAAAGTGAATAGATGATGTTTTGGGATTGAAAATCAATTTATTAAAGGTTTTAGGATGTTTTTTTTGTGTTTTGAGGTAAAATCAAATTGAAACTTGAGTTTTTTATATATAAAAAAAAAACTTGTATATAACTTTCCAGTGATTGAAAATGGCTAGAATTTGAACAGTAAGATGACATGTTTTTGCTTAAATAGATGACATATTAATTGTTTATTAAAAAAGGACCCTTGACACCATTGAAAAAAAACCCAAGCAACGGGGTAGATGCATGGGGCATTTGCTTGGGATTTACCGGTGGTTCTATGGATATCCCAAGAGTAGTAACTTATAAATCAAGCTACATCATTTATGGGTATCGAGAATCTTAATTTATGGCAATTTTAATTAGTCTACATCTCATTAAGTTTGACTTCCAATCAAGTTTCAAGATCCAACAGAAAACCTTTAATTAAATCTCTTAAAATCACGAATAAGCAACCATCAACTCATAAAACATCAAAAACGGGCTCATAAAAAGGATGCAATAAAAAAAATTAACGACAAGTGTGAAAAAAAGAGAGAGGCACTAATATAATCTATAATAAAAGATGAAAGGATAAACAACAAGCCCACATTAACTGTGAACCCTTTTAGTTCATGTTGTAACGTAATATGTTTCATTCTTTATTATTAAATTATCTATCCTTCCATTTTCTTACAAACATGCAATCGGGGAAGATGGGGCTCTTGCTTCTTTTTTTATTATTATTAATGTTGGTGTCTAGGTCAACTTGTGTATACCTCGATGAATCTCACAGACCCTTAAGTTAACGACCATGTAAGCCTCCAGTTATCCTAAGATTTGTGGGACTCAAACTAATAACCTTCAGGGAGCAAATTTAGAACATGACCAGATGTGATACTTACTTGGATCTACTTGTGGTGGCTATGGATGCCCTAAGACTTATAAATCAAGCTACATCATATGTGGGTATAGAGTAACTGATCAATTTACGGCAACTTTGGCCTTCTTGGAATGGTGTATATATCTTGACGACGTGACACAGAAAATCGATCAAGATCATAAAATCTAGAATGAAACTCTCCAAGATTGTGCTTCAAGAGTTGGTGGGAATTAGTATGTCCCTAGGGCATAAATCCACAGAAGTATATATAATTTCTATAGTTGTTTCATGTTCCATTTGTGACTTCTATATGCTTTCATTGTTACCTCTAAATAAACCATTGCTGCTAGCAATTTATCATTGGATTAGTCTTTTCCTCGAGGCAACCGTAAGTTGGGGGCAGCATATCATGAAAGCAAATATTCACAAGTGCTCTTTTTCTTTTTTTGATGTTGGAGGAATAATACAAAGTGGTCCAATAGACTTGTCAGTATGTCTTCTTTAGACCTTGGCACAAGTTGGCAGTCAAAGACCTTTCACTTTCCACATGGCTCCATCTGCACTGTCTTTATATCCAACGGCCTGAGTGCAACTGCAATTTGTCTACTGGAAAAGGAGGTTACGGGTTGCTCGGAAATTTCAACACCTTTTCCTTGTTTTATCTTCTCTGTATTCAACATTGAGTTCTTGAACATCCACGGATTCGATTTATAATTTCCCACAAATTGACTCGTGTTGGAAGGTCTAGAGTAATTTCTTTGTCTAATGTATACATTTTTCCTTTTCTTGCCTTAACAATTGGTTTAATGACTTTGTTTATTAAATAATAATATAAATTATATTTTTAGACCCCACCTAATAGTTTAAACTATCGGGTTATGATGTTTTTTGACATGGTATTTAATTTAAAGTCTTGATTATCAAGCGGTTATGTGTTTAAATCTCAATATTACCCCTATTTATTTGATAAAAATCAAGTATAAAATAATATGAGTCAAACCCAAAACACTTTCATTTAAGGATATATGTTAGAGAATAATATAAATTATATATTGAAATCTCCCCTAATAACTTAAGGTTTTGGATTGAATTGGTTCTTTGACGCTTTGCATTAATTATATTCAGGCATCTGATTTTTAATTTTCATGGTTATATGTTTGCTCGATTTTGAATTTGTGCGATCCTGTTTGTTTCTGCGTTTCAAAAGTATTTTTGAAAAAAATTGAATTTAATTTTTTACTTTAAATTAATATTTTTTGGTATTTTCAGATCATTTTGATGCGCTAATATCAAAAATAATTTTTTAAAAATTAAAAATAATTATTTTAATACATTTTCAAATAAAAAACACTTTAAAAATTAATTTCAACCACACTTTCAAACCAGCCTTCAATCATAAATGCAATACTATTAGACATTGAGTCACAGCATGGTGATTGCTTCTTTTTTGTATTTTTCTCTTTTAATTAGCACAATTCTTCTCTGATATTATTGGTTGTTCATATATACTATACGTTCATTTTACGTTGTACTTGAAACAAGCTTTAAGAAATAAGAATTATTTCTCATAGACCAAGAGTAACGTACGGTAAGAAATTATTTTCTGCCTTCTTTCCCGGGTCAATGATAAAGATAGTTTATTAGATTTACCTTTATGACCCGACAGAAAACGTTTTAAAGATTTGTTTTTTTTTAATTTTAACATATTTTTTAATAGTATTTATAGTATTTATTTATTTACATTATCTAATCACCATATATAAAAATACTAAGGTATCTTATGGTTTACATGAAAAATAAATCACCTTAATATATTTTTAATCCTTTTATAACAATTCAAAGTCATAACTCAATTAGTTGCTCATGAAAAAAACCACGAGATTGGTGAGTCAAATCTTTCATTTTATATATTTTTTTTATTACAAAGAAGAGGCTAAAATACAAGATTTCTTGGAAGATAAGGACCTACCGGTAATTAAACTCCATACTCAGTGGCTATATATATATATAAGTCCCACCCAAGCCCATTTATAAACCTTCTGTTCTTTCTCTGCCAAACGTTAATTAGTTCTGATTCACTATGGCCAAAATCTTCGCAAATGCTACTAGTTCCTTCATTTTTCTCTTCAACGTTATTCTCTTCTCCTTGACCCTTGCTGCAGCAAAACCTGAAGGTTTCTCAAGAAACTTATCTCCTAAAACCCTAGGCCTCAAGCGAGAGAAACTAAGCCACCTCCACTTCTACTTCCATGACATAGTCAGTGGAAGCAACCCCACTGCTGTTCCAGTTGCCCGAGCAGCCATGACTAAGAATTCTTTCTCATCATTTGGACTGGTCACAATGATGGATGACCCTTTGACGGTGAAGCCCGAGATCAGCTCCAAGCTTGTAGGAAGAGCACAGGGGATTTATGCATCTGCATCACAAAGTGAACTTAGTTTTTTGATGGCATTAAACTTTGTTTTCACGGAAGGGAAGTATAATGGTAGCACCCTTAGCATTCTGGGGCGAAACAGTGTGCTTTCTGGCATTAGAGAGATGCCAGTTGTTGGTGGGAGTGGGCTTTTCAGGTTTGCGAGAGGCTATGCTCAGGCAAAAACTCATGACCTTGACTTCAAAACTGGTGATGCTATTGTGGAGTATAATGTTTATGTCTTCCATTATTGAGTGGTTCTTGGGTGATTTTCTATTTTCAAGAAAAAAACTGCGCTGCTGTAATTTGCTGAATACATCATGCTCCTTGGTTGCACAGTGCTTTATTAATTAATAAATTAAGTTGTTGAAAAATTAATTGCCCATGTCTTGATGGCACAAGATATCTGTAAATAGAATGAAGCTGCCATACCGCTGACACTTCTTTTCCCTTTGGTCCCCCGTCTACACTGCTTTCATTAATTTTTTCAAGGTGTTCTACGCATAAAATCCCACTCGTTGGGTCTCGAATATTTAATTAGGCAACAATGATGTTGATTTTATGAGCTTATACATAGCCGTGTCAGTGTGGTTTTCTTTAGAAGTAGATTCTTTCCAAGTGACAGTGACTAAAATATAAAATCACTATCCAGCTTCGTTGTTTTCTTCCTTCTTTTTGATGGAATATTCGAGCTAACTAATGACACTGTAAAATAATGGCCAAAAGTAACAGCCAATATACCAAATTAATCGCATTGAAGGGGAGGAGTAGGGCTAAAATGAAAGATGCCTTCAACTGATATTACTGTACTACTGGAAATCGCTAAACCTGGACTCAAAGGACATGCTTTAGTGTCCACGAAGTAATTGCAAGATGGGTTTCGTTGCTGTACTTTCACCTAGCTAGTGTTAGCATATTTTAGAAGATAATTATTACCTTAAAGGATTCCTTTTAATCCATTCTTATCAAAATAAAAAAATTTGTAATCCCTTTCTTAGTACCTAGCTATCCATCTTCTGCTTACAAACACAGTGAAGAAGTTATTGATGATGAAGTATGGATCCACGTTATGGTGATTTTTTTTTTAATACTTTTTTTAAGAAAAAATTCACGCTGTGCTTAAATTAATTAAACTAAAGAGCGTGTGGAACGTGGAATATTAAACAAATTATCAAGGCTAATTAAAGTATAATTAAAAGACGAAAACAGACAACCAGAATCACACCTTGATGAAAATCAGCCCTTCAGATTATAATAATGACACTTCGTTTCATGCGGAGCGGTCACGCTCAAGATTTGGCTCTTGGACCTTGATTTATGTGGTGAAGGATTTTGCATCTTTACATGGTGAAAATGGCAAAGGCGATAGTGCATTCCATTCCTTCACGCAGAAGAATTCGAGACTGAATATGAAGGTGGAGACTCGGAATTAAATCCCTTTCTTAGACGAGGAGGGTTCAAAAAAAAATAAATAAAGAACAGTATCTGTTGTGATTATAATAAGCAGTACCTTATAGAAACCTAACGCTAGTGAGGATCCTACAAGAAGCAAGTCAAGATTTGATTCAGTTTGTATAGCCTAACAGATATTATTATAGACCAACAATTATACAATCTCAAAATAAACTCTGTACATTAACAACTTAAAATTAAAATAATGAAAAATTCAATCGTTTAATTAGATTTCAAATGATTCTATAAGCAGTTATTCTATGAATAATAACTTTGTTATTTTTTGACCATTGGATCTCTCAAAATTAGTCCTAGAAATTGTTGTTTGAATTAATTTAGTTATTTTTTCTAGGATTTTTTGGAATATTATTTTATTTCGGATTGTGTTTTAATTTTCTTTTTGCGTTTAGATTTTAAGTTGTTTTCTAATGGAGTTATGATTTTCTAACATATTTAAAGGTCTTGTAAGCTTCTTGAGAAAACAACCACTATATATTTATTTTTCTTAAAAAAAAACTATGAATTTAAGGTTCATACATCTCAATCCTTTTTTCTCATTAAAACTTATGTGTTTCTTATATTATTGTTGTCCTATTAAGCAACTTCCCAAAAAATTGTTGACTCAAGATGATTACCAATATCATAAACAACAATCTTTGTTTTGTTAAGTGTCATGGTTTCTTTTGTTTTTTTACCTTGTAGTTATTACTAGATCAGTGACTCGCACTGCATTGCAGGCCGGTAAAAAAAAATTAGCACACAAAAGAGATGCTTAAACGATGAATATAAATATAAAGAAGCAAGAAAAACCTAATACTCGAGTCATTAATACGACTAGATCCAATAAGACCAAGTAGTCTAATAATATAATTTAAACTACAGACAATGATAACAGATGAACCGTAAAAAGAAAACATTTAGCAACAATTAACCAAAATAAATGAGTCACCGATATTATACCTGGAAGGAAAAGAAAAGAAAATATTGTTGGCAACCCATTGCCACTTTATTATGGACATCGTCCATCACAAAAAAAAACTTGATGAGATGGTTCAAACCTAAGCACAAAATTTTGGACACCGATATAAAAAGAAGTCGCTAGAAAAACATCTTGGAAAAGAAAATCAAACAAAACAAAATGAAGTGAGTATCCTTCTATATTTAAGATTCCATCCAATTAAATGAAAAACAAAACTAAAAAAAGATGACTTGAGTCAACCTAAGTGATCGAGCCAAATATGCAAGTCAAGTCATAAGACCACGATAAGCTAATAGGAAGAAAATAAAAATTAAAAAATTTAAGTTCATTTCCAAACGAATCTAACATAGAAGAAATAAATTGAAAAGAAAAAAGACCAAAAAAACAACAAGCAAATCAGGTAAGTCAACCAAACTCTGCAACCCTAATCATGCAATGAGATAACCTAAAAGAAAATGAATCAAAAAAATATTATGAAGCTTAATTTTAAAACAACTCAATATTGAAGGATCGAATATAACAAATATTCAATTAAAAAAAGATCATAAAATCAACTCGAGCCATCTCAAGCAAACCGATCAAACCCATGATCTAAGAGATGGGACTGGGATAAACGAATAGAAAAGATATTGGCAAAAATCACGAGGCCCTATATAAAAAAACTCCAATCTTGAAGGATGGAACTGAAAAAAAATTTAATTCTCAACCAATGTAATTTTTAATAAAGTAGTTTTATATATAGTGTCCTTGTTGGTTGCAAAAATGACTGATGATTTTGTGTGTGCCTGAACTCATGTTTTTAATGAAATTAAGTTTGGTTTGAGGTTGCTTATATGGATCATATCCCAACCCATTTTTTTTCAAGACTTAGTTTTTAACATCAAAGTAGTTTTAGAACTTGTTTCTTTCCTCAATGAATTTAAATACAATTGTTTCGAAATATTTGATTTTAGACTTTAAGTTAGTATTTTCTTTTTAAAGTTCTACAAGCTCTTTTTTAGACGCTACATAATTAGGTATATGTATTGAATCCCTTGCTAGCTTGTCTTTTTCTTTTTGTAGAACTACAAGTTTTTCTCTTAAGCTATCATTTTCATTTAAGATAGAATCATTTTTAGTTCTTAACTCATTATTTAGTTCAACCGAACTTTCATTTTTTATTTTTAACAATTTTAGTTCCTGATTTAAGGAAGTGATCTATTTACTAAGAATGATATTTTTCTTTAAACATTTCTTAAATTTCTTTTGTAAACAGAATATAAATTATATATTTCATCAATTACCTCTTCTTCTTCTTCTTTTTCACAATCATTTTTAGCCACGAGACATTTGTTTCCATCTTCTCTAAAAGTCTCTTCATCTTTGTCAAAATCATCATCATCATCATCATCATCATTCCATATTTCTGCCATCATGACATTTTATCTTGTCTTCTTGGAGAATTTCCTTAAGTTTAATGCTTGTCTTTTTCTAGCACTTAACATTAGAAGCATAATGTCCTAGTTTATTGCAGTTAAAACAGATTAAGGAGTCTTTGTTGAGATCTTTACTAAGTGTTTTCTTACTAAACCTTTTCTTTTTCTTAAGAAATTCTTGAAATTATTTTATGAGTAAAGTCATGTCTTCATCTTCACTATTATTTTCACCTTCATAATTAGACTTGCGATTACTTTTACGTGCTATGTTTTTTCTTCTTCTTAGTTGTTTCATCATTGCCTTGAAATATCATTTAATGGGTGGTTAAAGACCCATGCAGCTCATCAAGTTCCATTTTATTTAGGTCATTGGCTTCAACAATAATAGTCACTTTTAGCTCTCGTGTTTTTGATATAAACTTAAGTACTTTTTTTACTAACATTAGAAAAAGTTTTTCCTAAGTATTTCAGTGAATTTGTGATGTGTGTGAATCGTGTCATCATATTAGCAATGTTTTCGTGTTCTTACTCAAATTGATTTATAAGTACATTTGTTTTTTATTCTTTTACTTGTGAAGTTCCTTTATGTGTTATTTTTAACTTATCCTATATTTGCTTTGCAATTTCACATACACTAATCTTGTTATACTCATTTACACCTAAAGCATTATATATAAACTTATAGCTTTAACATTCAAATGTAACCTTTTCAGATCTTTGTCATCTTAATCATCTTCAAATTCAACTATTATTTTACCTTTCATTGTTTTAATAGAAATGTGTGGACCATTCATAACCACTTTTCATAGCTCATAATCAGCTGACTGAATGAATATTCTCATTTGAGCTTTCCAATAATTGTAGTTCATTCCATCGAAGGAATGTGACATATTTTTAGATTATCCTTCTAAGAGTTCATTGCATATAGTTGCTATAAATCAAACTCAATTTTGTTAAATCCAAAATAAAAGCATCATGACTCTAATACTAAATGTAAGCAATAAAATCAATCAAAAGATAAGGTGAATTTGTTGATAATGAAAGCTTTTTTTAGAATAATTTCAAGTTTTCTTATTCAATGCAACCTTACAGGAATATTTATGATATTTGTTTTAAAACTCAATCACATATATAGAATATGCATTCAACAAAAAAGGAAGGAGAAGAGTAGGAATTGTACACAATATTTTATCCTAGTTCCCCACAAAATTATAAGTAGTCCATTCCTCACGGATGGCCCCAAGATTTTCACTACTTGATGGATTTGTGTATTTGATATTAAAAATCTTCTATTATTGCAATCTTACAATTTCACCTCTATGATTGATTCTTTACTCAAATATTTCAATTGATAGCAACAGATCTTGATTATTTCCTATATCTTATATATTCTTGTTCTGTCATACTTGTCTTTTTTACAAGCATATAGTGTACATTATATACACCATTTCTAGCTATTGTTAATCTTTATTATTCTTGGTTTGTTAATCCTAAATAATTTAGTTTAGCTCCTTTGGTTTAGCTTGTCAAACATATCTTCTCAATAATCAAATGGTAGCCGATTTATCTTTTTACCATGGTTACCTTGATTTCATTTCCTTTCTTGAGTTGATTCCATATAGATTGAATAACATGATGTTCTCCATGTAATATAGAATAGATTCCATATCCTTTTCTATCCCTATTAAATTCGTTTTCCATACTTTGCACTCCAGCTTCTAAGATGCTTAGTTTCTTGGAATTTCTCTCTTAGTTCGAGTTGGTTTCTAGACATAGCTTGACATCTGTTGTACTTATTTCTCTTGTAAATTTATGCTCGTAGTATAGACTTTGATTGCTAGTATAGACTAGGATTGGTGAAAACCTTTTTCATGGCTTTGAATACTGATATAAACTAAGGTTAGTGAAAACTTTTCCATGGCTTTTTTCATGAAGTTTCAAAAAAATTTGTACAAGTCACAATTCAATTTCTCATGTACATCTTGTAGAATTATTAATAATCATTTTATGAATTTTAATCATATCAAAATCACACAGACTACACTAATAAAAAAACTAACGGATCATTTTCCTTTTTAAAAAATTGCATTTCAAAAGTTGTAAAAACATAACACTACTTAGAAAGAAAATAACTATAACTCATAATCTAAAAATTAGAAATCAATGTAGCCATTAGCTAATGATCAGCATTTAAGATTAATGACCTATCTAAGTAAACAACAGAATAACACAATTGATACAATATACAATATTTCAACAATGGAAACAAAAGTCAGCAATGATTTTAGCATTTTTAAATTATCCAAAAACACCTCGAATTTTTAAAGGTTTCTAACCTTTAAAAATTTTAATTTTACTATCGTAATTATTTTTTAGTAAATTATAGATTATTCTAGCTAGTGTTTTAATGTGAATTGTACATAGGAAACATAAGATAATTTTTTTAAAAAAAATAGTATGTTTATTGCTAAGTGACATTCTTATACAAGTATTGAGTTTTAAATATTTTAGGCCAATGAGATATTTTCGAGTATTACATGCTTCTCTCAATTTAGAAAATTTGACTAAGAAAAATTATTATTTATAAAAAAAAATAGTTCATAATAGTGAAATTAAAAGGTTTAAAGATTAGAGGTACGAGGCTAATTTGGAATAATTTACTAGATACATATACACTACTGATTCATATTCAATTGATGACCTCGCTTGCTAGAAATACTTAAATATAGGATATGTTCTTAATCTTTGAGCACTAACAATTTTTTTTAATTAACACGGGTGTTCTGGCCAGCTTCCATGGATCTTGACTAATCCCACGAACCCTAAAGTTAACGACCATGTAAGTCTCTAGTGGCTCTGAGGTTTGTGGGATTCGAACTGTTTTTTTTTCTTTCATGTCTAAATGTTATTGTGTAGGTTCTATATCCTTATATTATAGTTAAAGAGACCAATGAAAGATATTTCATGAGATTTGTCAATTAAACCCAACAACAAAATGAGCAACATGCAATTTTCAAGGTGAAGCAATCGAGGCTAAGATCTCTAATCTCATTCACAAAAACATCATCACTCTGTGGATCCCAAGGGGTTATGGCTATGGTGGTAAAGAAACCCTCTGAAAAGTACAACTCTAATGATATTTCTCTTTTGTTTAGTCTATACATAATCAAAGACCTAAAAAGTAAAGAGAACCCAATCATAAGATGATAAACAATTCAAAGAACCCACAAAGCATAATCAACAGAAAAGTACAGAATCGGCAATGGAATCATTTGAGTTAACTTGACAAATTCCTATTTTGTCAAATTAAGTCTATAAAACGAAGATTTATGTCACAAAGTTGATGTTCCTATTAGCAGTATCAATCCAATAAGTGCAAAACTTCATTATGTTATTATGATCCAATGTCTTGAGGAGACGAATCTCACAAAAGAGTCTTCCAAGATCTTTAGGAATTTGCAAGAAATCATAGAGTATGTCATATGGGAAAATAAATGTGAAACCCATTTTGTAATGGGATTCCAATAAATTAATGAAATAAAAGAGCCTAGATTCATACACTTTCTTTGAAGCTCCTCGGCCATGGATTTCATTGTATTGCAAGAACAAAACGAAACCCCAAAATCAAACTCAAAAACCGAGATGGCAAAACAATACTCTAGAAATTTTATTGGCAAGATAAACATGAATGCTATTTGTCGATACACGACGTCGGGCGACGACTCCCGCTTTTTTTGTTTATTTAACAAAAAGGGTTTTTTCTCGATTGGGGGAAATAAAGATTTTATTGGAGTCGCCATCTAGTAATTTGAGGGAACTAGAAATCCCAAATTAGACACGGGTCCCAGAGAATTGGATACGAGGTTAGTTATGATTAAGGGAAGGTAGACACCACCCTTAAAACATCCTTTCAAAAGAAAAGTTACCCTTACTTGTGTGTTTTTTATTTGATTCAAATGCAATTATATTTTGGGCTTATTTGTAAATTTTTAAAAATGATTAGCGTCGGTCCCTAAAAACAGGAGACACGTTAAAAATGACACCAGTCCCTAAAAATTAGGAGACTCGTCTAAAATATTGACGTTTGCTCCTAAAAAGGAAAGTTACGTCTGAGTTACCAAAAGAAATAATGGATATAATCCTTTATATTTTGGGTTTATTGGTAATTTGTTTTTTAAAAAAAAATGGTTAACGTCGGTCCCTAAAAATAGGAGACGCGTTAAAAATATTATCAGTCCCTAAAAATTAGGAGACTTGTCTAAAATATGACGTTTTAACCCTAAAAAGGAGAGTTACGTCTGGGTTACCAAAAAAAATAATGGACATAATCCATATTTGGTATTTACATTTTTGACATCGGTCCTTTTAAAAAAGAGACGTGTCGACTTTGGTTTTTGTATTTTTTACAATATGCAAGAGAATTTACAAGCATTTATATATATAAAAAATATCAAAAATACCAGTAGAAACCCCAAAAAATTACCTGAGTGCCACTATGTAGGCAAAATAATGAAATAACCTTGAATTTCTCCGAAATTTATGAAAATGCCATCATGGGCGCTTGGGCTAACGCTTCGTGATCTTGTTGGAGGCGGTGAAATTTTCTGGCGAGATTTCCAGCCAAAAAAATGGTTGCTTCTGGTAGATCTGAGGGCGAGGATTTTGATGGCGGTGTTCTAGACGGTCATTGATGGCTGACGAGGGAGAATCGTCGGTTTGAAGCTTCGGTGGCCGATGAAAATCGCGGCCCTTTTCCGGGCAGATGGGGAGGCGAAAACCCTGAAAACGGCCGGGGTTTTGATTTATATGAGGATAGAAACCTTTCTGTGGTAGTTCGGAAGCTTCAAACGGCCGGAAATGCTAGATCGAAGGAGAGAGAGAGAATCGCCGGCGAGAGGAGAGAGAGACTCTGAGATGTACTACGGTGTGAACGCGCGCATGGTGCACTGGTGCAGCGGAAGGCTGTGAACCGTTGGATCGCAGCAACTGATCCTACGGCTGTGTTTGGCTGGATCTGCAAGTTGATCGGACGGTCCGGATGAGCTGCGTTTTGATCGCGCGTGGTGCAGTGTACCTAGAGATTGGTACACCGGGTGACGTGGCGCCACAGGATCTAAGGGAAAATTGTTTTAAGGACTGAGATGGATTTGGGTTTTAATTGGGTGTGGTAAACCCTATTGTATCCTATTAAATCAACGGTTCAGATCTAAACACTATTAGATCTAATGGTTAGGATATTTTTGGTATTTTTCAGATTGTTTTTAATCAAAAACAATATCTTACTCGCACGAAAAAATAGTAAAAAAACATGAATAGTGATATAGGATATCGTATTTCTCTTCTCTTCTCCTTCTTTTTTTCTTCGTTCCCCCTTTTCACTGGCGGACTGTCACTGGCTATTTATAGCCAATGACAGGGAAGTCCAAATCACCACCGATTTGCTTTGAAGAAAAAAATGGATCACTTGCTTTCGGTGCACCTGCTCCTTTGACAAAATTTTTTATTTTATTTTATTTTTATTTTTTATTATGTATAATAATATATATGTATATAGGTAAAATTAAAAATGCAATTCAGTATTAAAAAAAACCCGATTCAACCTCTAAAAAACTATTTTAATGACCGAAAATTATGTTGAAACACTGGAAAAAAAAAACTTTTGACGAGTATCAACCCGGTGAACCGGGTTTTGACCAAAAATAACAGTTTTGACCCGAAACGGCCTGAAACTCATTTTTTTTCCTGGTTAACATGGTTTGACCCGTATTGACTCGGTGGACTCGGTTTTGACCGAAAATGACGGTTTTGACCCGAAACGGCCTAAAACTCATTTTTTACCCTGGTCGACATGGTTTGACCCGTATTGACTCGGTGGACTTGGTTTTGACTGAAAACTCATTTTTTACTCTGTTCGACATGGTTTGACTCGTATTGACTCGGTGGAATCAATTCTTATGGAAAGATGTAGTTGACTCGAAAAAATATATATTTTTTTGAATTTTAAAATTAATTTTTTTATATTTTTATAAATAATAATAGAAATAAAATAACATTCAAGAAAATCTTGGTGAATCCAAAATTGGGTTACAACACTATTTGTGAAAAGCATTTTAGAAGGTTGATGAAGTTGTTATTTACATAACCAATTCTAAGAAAATTAACCGAAGGATGGACAGAATCGTAGAGCTCAAAAGAAAGCAAACATTCAATCCCGACAGAAGCAGCAATCGAGCAATTCTCAGAAGCTGAAGCAAAAAAAAAACAGCATATCAAACGGATTTAAAAGAAAAAAAATCTCTATTTTCGAGTTAATTGAATTGTCTTATTCATTTTTTTGTTTCTCTTGGACTGGTCAAGAAGGCAAAACCATTATCATTGATGGTATTTGCTAAGCTTTAATGTCTTTTACTACGATCATGCATGGGTAGAAAGACTGATTCCTAAACCTATATAGGCACTTGTCCACAAATTTTAATGTCATGCCCAATATTTCAAATTCAACATAATAAACTTTAAATTAGCTCAGAAAAACTTAAAAGGAATTGATCTAACTTGAGATATCTTCATCCCTTCACCTTACAAAAAAAGTTGCAATCTCTACTACAATCTTCATCGACAACTGAACGACATTCCTTTGTAACCATATGAACAACAAGTTTAAACCATGAACAACTAGCTAGAGCCTGTAAACAAAGAATTCAAAGCTCAGAAACTAACCTCATTAACCAAAAAACTAAAAAAAAAAAGAGTTTTATTGTACCTCTCGTCATAAAATACTATTCACTATAATTAATAGTGTTTTTTTATTATTATTTTAGGTTTATTGAGCATTACACCTCATAATTTATTTTTTATGAAGTTATTTTAATCTCATGACCTGAACTGCACGTATTTAATGGGTTAACTTGGTTGACTCGAGTTTTTTCTTATTTTTCTAATTGATTTTTTTTTTCAATTTCATCCTTTAACTTTGAATTGATTGAGAATTATATTACGTGATTTATTGCAGTTTTTTTTTTAAAAGGTTATCATCATCTCATAACTCGAGTTACGGGTTTGATTGATTAAACCGTGTATATATATATATATATATATATATATATATATATATATATATATATATATATATATATAAAAGTTACAACCATAGATAACCATTATACAGGATAGGACATTAATGTTAAAATGCCTACACCTAAAAAGGAGGATCCCCTCTCCCTAATTTAAGGCCATTTTTCAAAACACATTTTCTTTTCCCTTCCCGTGATTTTAAAGATTCATCACAAATACCATTATAACATACCTTTCATTACAATGTACGTAAAGTGTGAAAACCCACGGATGCATCTTCAAAACTCCTCCTAACAAACCAAACAAATAGCCCCCTCTCTGCTCACCATGAAAGGTTAGCGATAGGGTGCCTAGTGTAAGAGTTTCAAACTCAACCCCATGATTTTGTATTCTAGAATCTGCTAAAAACAACAATTGCACTACAACTGTGAGAGAAGAGTATATACCATGGTTGCGATGCATTCTAGATCAGTTAAAATTTCCTGACAAAAAGCATCCTGCACTGATATTATTGCTGCATTCTTGTTGGGATAAAGGCACCCAACCTTGTCCTTTCCTGTAATTGGCATCAAACACTTAAACCAGTGGTTCTGCAAGTTGAAAATGAGGAGTCGAGAAAAAAAAAAAAAAACAAGAAGCAAAAAGTTTTCAAATATGAAAAATAACTTAACCGCATTGGCTTAGCTAAAAAAGAATGCTAATGAAGTTCAAGCACATAAGTTCAAAATCCATTTGATCAGATGACCATGCATTGAATAAATGATGAATTTGTGAAAGTTCATCATAGAGTGCATAAAACACTCGATGCTTCTGTACATCTTTCTCAGCCAACAGAAATAAATTCCCATAGCAGACAATAGAAGTGATAGACAAAGTAGACATAAATGTTGAGTCAGTGTGTGGCAAAGCATATATTGAGCACACCTGCAATCTTAAATGCATTCCGCATTATTTCCTCATCTTCAGCAATCCCATGGAGGCATAAAGTAGCTGATTCAACACCAAATACTTGCCATGACAATTTTCTAGTGTTGTTTTGTCATAGAAAATTCTGCAAAAAGTTGATTGAACATTCGATGGTCATAAAGGATGTTACAACATTCAGGACAAAGAACTAATGCATGACATGCTAGCCTTCTGGATACATATACAGCCAAAACCCCTTATGCCACGCCATAGAGAACTGGGCTTGACTTTGGATATTCTCATATCCTTTTCCTTATTTATAATTTCACGCCCTTCAGGATCAGCTTCACTGAGTCCATAATCCTTGAAGCATCTTCTTTCAGCTAGACAATCCTGACATGAAATTCTATTCACAAAGAGTCAGTCTCACCACTCATCGCCGACAGATTCAACCTAGAATCATATTATATATCATTGTATTTGTCATTCTCGTTATATAAAGCCAGCCAAACAGTTAAATAAATAACTGGCATATTCTAGTTGAAAATTGATAGCCCTTAAAACCTAGACACTCACTCTATGATACCATTTCAAATAGAGCTAAAATTTATTAACAAAGCACAAATTTAATTTTTTCTTAAAAAGTCAACCCTTTCAATAGAATCACAACAAATACGGTTTATATTCACTCATTCTGACTCCAAGAGATGAGCAAGACAATGATAAAAAAAAAGAGAACAAAAGATTTTATAGTAACCTCCAGTTTCAGGGATAGGCACAGAGATAGAAAAGGAAGGTCTGCCAGTGACCAAGCTTCATTCGAGGGAAGAAGCCCTGCATGGCTTCACTGAGTTACCCTTAACTTGATGTAAAAACCAAAAAACTCAAATATATAACTTTTACCATAAACTAATTTGACTTTCTTCATATTAAAAGAAAAAACTTATTTTAACCTTTTAAAATTAAAAAAATAATAATAATAGGTTTTACTTAAAAAATATTTCACAAGCTTATTTCTATATAATATGATATAACATATATAGTTATATTTATAAAATAAGCTATGTATGAATATAGCATATAATAAAAAAAAATCATCATTATACTTTTTAGATTTCATTCTTTTATTGTAAGTATTAAATATTTATATTAAATATTTTATATATATTAGATAAACTTGAAAAAAAATTAATTCATTAATAAATTATTTTCCAGTTCATTTTCCATAACATAACCAAACACTGGAAAGTGTTTTTCAGTTCATTTTCCATAATACTACTAAATATCAGAAAATACTTTCCCGGAATTCACTTTTCAGAAATTCACTTTTCCCAGAATTCACTTTTCAAAAAGAAACAACTTTCCTGTAAATAAACGGAGCCTTAGTGGAAAGGGTGACCTTGCAAAAGAACCCGTCACTGTAGCTCCACTGGTGGCTTGCATTTCTATCTTTTTTTTTTTACTAACACCTCACCAAAATAGTACATGCAATCTTCGATGCCTCTCTTTTTTTGTTCTGTCTACTTGGTCTCTCTCTCTCTCTCTCTCTCTCTCTCTCTCTCTCTCTCTCTCTCTCTCTCTCTTCTTTTGCATTCTTGATGCTTCCTTCTCTTCTCTTCCTTTTTTTTTTTGGGAAAGAAGTTGGATTGACAGCTGTAATTATTTCAATTTAACTTATTTTCCTACAAAATGAAAAAGAAGATTACGTTTTCTTCTCTGATGTCAAAAAAGGCTAAACGAGTGCAACGAGACGCGTTGAATGAGTTGGGTGTAAGTGGTACCCTCCAAAGAAAGTCACGGCCCATCCCATGCTATCCCACCAATAGTCCCTTTTACTGCTTTAATGCAGTCCCCGGTTATTAAGCCGATTGAAAGCTAGGCCCCCTGGTACCATTTCTTTCTAGTATGGTCTTTCATCAACTGCAGTCTTTCCACCCAGATCAATGCCCTCCCTCCTCTCTCTCTCTCTCTCTCTCTCTCTCTCTCTCTCTCTCTCTCTCTCTCTCTCTCTCTCTCTCTCTCTCATGTCAATTTGGTGGTTTTTTTTTAGGAAAAAGAAGTTGAGTTTAAACATATGACCAATGGAGGAAAAACAAATATGAATGAGAGACATATCAGAGAATAATATAAATTATTGTTGAGATTTCACTTAAAAGTTTAAGCTTTTATGTTAAAATGATTCTTTAATATGATATTAGAGTCTTGATGATCAAGGAGTCACGAGTTTGAACACAATCTCTATTTATTTGATAAAAAATAAGTATAAGGTAATGTAGGTATGTGCAAGTTTCAAACCCAAAAGGTTTTCATTTGAGATTCTGAGATATATTATAAATTATATTTTAGAACCTCACCTAAAAGTTTAAATTTTTGAGTTGAATTTGTTTTTTGACGAAATAGTCTTGTCAACTAAAAGAAATTGGAATGCACTATAGTCCACAAAACATTAAATTATTATTTTTGTTAATTGTTAATGTTAATATTAATAAACCCGTTTAGAAAAACAAAATCTAGGCACGAAGTTGTTCCAAGGTGTTTAACAGAGTTTCTATTTTTATTTTTATATGCTTTTTAAAAGTATTTTTATTTGAAAAAATATTAAATTGATATTTTTATGTGTTTTTTATGGTTTTGATATATCGGTGTAAAAATAGAAAAATATTTACAAATATTTAGTTTAAAGCATTTTTACATGAAAAGCACTATACACTATAATCTTAAACATCCCCTTAGTCACTAGAAGTTGTTCTAATAAATTTTGGTTTGGCTTAATTTTCTAATTAACAAAAAAACTAAAGGAGGAGGGTTGTCAATGTATTTCTCTCTTTACATGGCATTATTCATTTTCTTTTTTTATTTTTTTCTTCTTTGATTTTTTTTTCAATCAATGTTTTTTTTATAATTTTATCCTTTAATATTAATTTTTTTTATTGGATTATCTCACTCTCATGACACAGATCATAGGTTTGGCGGGTTAACTTGATTGACTAAGGTTTTTTTTTCTTAATTATTTTTTTTTAATTTTATCCCTTAATATTTGATTTAAGTTATTTGGGCCTCAATACTAAATAATAGTGTTTGACAAGTTAACCCGAGTTGAGTTAAATTGTTTTTTATATCCTTTTTGTATTGAATTTTTTTTCTAATTTCATCATTCAAAATTGAATCGATTGAGAATTGAATTTCATAATTTATTTTGATTTTCTTTATATTGGGATATATTAATCTCATGATTAGGGTTGTAAGTTTTGATATTTTAACCCCAGTTAAATCTGGTCATTTTTTAATTTTCTTTCCAAGAGATTATTTTGGTCTCATGACATGGGTTATTGATCCTTCAACATTGGATTTGTTTTTTATTGGGTTGTCCCCATCTCATGACTCGGGTCGCAGGTTTGACAGATTAACCTAATTGACTTAGTTTTTTTTTCTCAATTTCATCATTTAATATTGTGTTTAATTGAGAATTATGCTTCATGATTTTTTTGTTTGCTTTTTATTAGGTTATTTTGGCCTCATAACTCGAAAATAATGCTTAGTGGGATAACCCGGGTTAACTTGACTCATTTCTTATGTCATGTTTTTAATTAAATTTTTTAAAAAAATTTCATCGTTCAACATTTGATCTGATAGGGTGATTGGGGATTGAGTTTCAATTTTCTCTCTATTTATTTAAGTCTTATAATCAAAGTCGTGAATTTGGTAGATTAATCCGGGTTAAATCAAGTTGTTTTTTTTTTTCTTTCTATGAGGTTATCTTAGTTTCAAGATTCAGGTCATGAGTTTGACGGATTGACTTGAATCATTTTTTATGTTCGTTTTTTAATTGATTTCTTTTTTTAATCTCATCATTTAATATTATGCTAATTAATAATTAGACTTTGTAATTTGTTTCAATTTTCTTTCTATGAGGTTATCTTAGTCTTATGACCAGAGTCACAAGTTTGACAGGTTAACTTGAGTTGCTTTTTTTAGTTGATTTTGTTTTATTTCATCTTTTAATATTGGGTTGATTATGAATAAAGTTTTATAATTTATTTTGATTTGTTTCTATGGGGTTATCGTAGTCTCATAACCCAGGTCATAATTTTAACATGTTAACCCGGGTCAACTCTTATTAATTAATTATGTTGTTATTTTAATATTAAAAATAGATGATATTTTGGAGAAACAAATGAATCAAAATATGTTTTTAAAGATCATCTAGGTTGTTTTTGAACCCACAAAATTAACTGGATCATATTAAATCAAATCTCATATAGTTTTTTTTTCCTTCAAAAAAAATAAACATCTGAATTTTCTTTTGGTTTCAAGAAAAAATTGAATTAATTTGAAGCTTAGCAAAGATTATACTACATATGAAGTTGGTTCATAAACCGTAGTGAAAAGAAATTTCATTTTCATTACTTGTCTTGTATGGTAAACGCATACTTCAAGCTCGGTTCTCGACAATTACGCCATAAGATGCCAATAATAATTGTGTATATCGGTTTTTCTTAATAAGAAAATAGAATATTCTTTTTTTTTAATATGAAGTTTTGATTTAAAAAAAAAAACAAGAAAAAAAAGCATATTTACTTAAGTTTTATTTGCTTATCAAAGAGTCTAGAGTTTCTTAAACCTAGTATTTTATTGACTCGATCCCTAATCTAGATTGGATTTTAGAAAAATAAAATTAAAATTAACCTTAAATCATTTGATTTAGTTGATCAATCTTTTAACTTTTTGAACCCATCAAAATTCTATTTAATTGAAAAAATTCTTTAAATTGAAATTGCTTTAACCATGGATACCGAGCTATAAGCCACTTTATCCCATCAAACTCAGCACGCACATGCCCAAAGAGAAACACTCACATTTCTGCATTATTAGACCCAACTCAATCACGAACCTCGAACCAGATACAGGCCCAAAAAACCCAATACCCACAAACACAAACCGTAGTCCAAAACTACCTATAAATTGCCATCTAGGGTTTTAATTCCTTCTTTGCACCCTACCTCCGCCAGCCCCCTCTCTCACAAACACAAACACAAACACAAACACAAAATGCCGGCTGGTCACGGTCTCCGGTCTCGCACAAGAGATCTCTTTGCTCGTCCCTTCAGAAAGAAGGGTTACATTCCATTGACAACCTACCTCAGAACCTACAAGATTGGAGACAATGTAGACATCAAGGTTAACGGCGCTGTCCACAAGGGTATGCCTCACAAGTTCTACCATGGACGTACTGGACGTGTCTGGAATGTCACCAAACGCGCCATCGGCGTCGAGATCAACAAGCAGGTATATTAATCTCCTTATATCCTTAACTGTATCTTAGGGTTTTTGGTAAGAGTTTTCTAGTGCACTTTATGTGTTTGGTAATTTGTTTGTGTGAAAATGATAGGCTTTTACTTATAGGTTCGATATGTATAGACAGTTTGCTTCGTGGTTGACATGAGTTTCTTTTTTTTTATCTAAAAGATGCTGTGAGGGTATCTATTTGTGATTTTGTTTTTGTTATTGATGAATTTGAGGTTGTCTTATAAGGTTTTTTTTTTTTTACTTTGTTTGAAGATTTGAGCTTATTTTCATAACCTGTAATTTTGAAGCTGAAGTAACTAGCTGGGTTGGTTTTACTTTTTTGGTTTAATTACTGCTTAGACATCTTTGCTTGTGCTTAGCTTGTGAACTGTTTAATTTAGCCATTTTGTATGAGATTGAGGTAACCAACGTGCCACGCCCACCATACGTGGACTATGTTCTTTCGCTTCCCTGTCCGTTAAGGTGGATCAAAGAAGGGTCCAAACCGAGCTCACACCTCCTTCATTGTCGTTGGTCCTTTCTTTCGTCGTGGTCCTTTTTTTATTAAATCTTTTCTTTTGATTTGTTTCTGCTGAATATTCAAATGAGCCCCTGTATCATTGGTTGCATGACATGGGTGCTCTCTTTTTAGCTTGAACTGTAGACGGCCTTATTTAAGTATTCATGGAAAACGAGCGTGAAGATTATATTTTGTGCTTTGCATATCACAGTAACGGATTGACCTGCCTGTTTGTTTCTGAGATGGTTGCTTGTGTTGTTTTAGTGATTGATGCTTTTTACTGTTTACTATAATTTGAGCAATGGTTATGGAAGGCTTCCATGTTAATCCCTTTCATTTTTACAGGTGGGTAACAGAATCATTAGGAAGAGGATCCATGTAAGAGTGGAGCATTTGCTGCCTTCAAGGTGCACTGAGGAATTTCGTCTCAGGAAGAAGAAGAATGATCAACTGAAGGCAGAGGCTAAGGCCAGAGGTGAGGTTATCAGCACAAAGAGGCAGCCACAGGGTCCTAAACCTGGTTTCATGGTGGAAGGTGCGACGTTGGAAACTGTTACACCCATTCCATATGATGTTGTTAATGATCTCAAGGGCGGTTACTAGGTCCCCTCTCAACTTTTTGTCGTGCAGTTTGGTTTGTGTCTCCAATTTTTGTGGACTGGGGCGAGTCATTGGTATTTTCAGTTTCAGTTTACATTTCACTGTTAGAGATCAGCAAGATTATAATATACTTGTGGGAATTTGGAATTCATTTAAAGTAGTTTTCGAATTAAATGTTTTCCCTGCACTTTTGCGTTTCATTTTCCTGCTCGTTAGGGTGGCTTGTTTTGAAGAAGCATCGGTTGCCTTTTCAAAATATTCCTGATAATTCAAGTATTGAATGTTTACCAGTTAAGCCACCCGCTATTTTCTTTGCCTTCGCGACATCAACTTGTTATTTTACTGTCGACAGCTGATAGGCAGGTTCTTGGCATAGTGTCTACAGTGTATTAAAATAATTATTTTTTATTTTTTAAAAATTATTTTTTATATTAGTATATTAAAATATCTTCTGTTTTGGCCTTCACCGTGCGTCGGGACTTGGTGGCAACTATTTTTCATGTATCACGCAAAACTGGATAGAGGAAAGGCATGGCAGTCCCCTTTTTTCGTTTTTAAGCTGGCTAAATTCCAGTAGTAGTTTGTGCCAGTAAATCGAAATTCATTTGCGAAAAAATTATCCATGTTAAAGAAAATCTGCGAGTTAGAAATTAGGAATGCATAAAATTGTTACATAATAAGCAGCAGTCAGCGAGTTAATTGTAGTTCTTTTGACACATCTGTTGAATAAAACTTTGACACATCTCTGTATCCGTGGCATGCTTGCCTCTTTGTTATTTGTTGTCATCTTAAGAAGCCCCCTCTTTCTCTCTCTCTGGAAAAGATTAAAAAAGACAGTCTCTTCAAAGAAAAGAATATGTACCTTACAGCAAGCCTGTCACGAGCACTACAGTAGGGACTTGGGGATCTAAGACATTATTCTCTCGAAGAAAATATTCACTAGCTAGTGATTTGAAATGATTTGAAGTTTTGAACCCTTTATTCATGTTGAAAGAATCTTACCATACAATCAAGACATTAAGCTTGAGGACCCCCCCTCTCTTCCCAACCAAGAAGAAGCTGAGTCTACAAGATCAATCTGAAGCTGATGCTGAAAGATGAGGATATCCTATGCACTCTTCTCTCTTCTCTCCTGCTAGTCTCAGGTTATTCTCTCCCCTCTCTTCCAACCAAGAAGAAGCTGAGTCTACAAGATCAAGCTGAAGCCTGAACGATGAGGATATCCTATGCACTCTTCTCTCTCCTGCTCCTGCTAGTCTCAGGTTATTCTCTTATCACCCTACAAATAATTAATCATTTCACATATGTTCTTCCATTACATTGTGTGTGAGTTTGGCAGATTACCAATTAAAGCAGAAATAGATGTTAAAATCAACAAATCATGTTAACATGCCATAAACTGCTGGACCTATGGCATTTGGGAGGTTAGGCATTCATGCTTCTTTGTTCCACTCAAATTTTTTTCTTTTCATATTGGCAGCTGAGTTTAGCCATGCCAGGGCAATCCATGGGGCCAATGCGGCGAGGATGCCAGAGCACACGTGCCACAAGCTGCTAAGCATGAACAGATGTGACTTGCAGAAATGTAACCAAGAGTGTTCCCAGGAACCTCTAGGGGTAGGAGAGTGTAGGAATGCCAACTGTTCTTGCACATATTATTGCAAGCAACCTCCAATGTAATGCATTCCCATACTGCTGTGTCACAATGCCGGAGTTTGTATTCAGGCACGTATATAGTACACCTTTAGATCTAGGGCATCGTCATGATGGCATAAGATGAGTCTTCACTCATATGTAAAGGGATGCAGTATTTTGGTACAAAATCAGCGAAATGTTTTTTGATTTTGCTCTTCCTATCATTCACTGCCATCTATACGTGTTGTCTTACACAAAGCAACAATAATTGGCTCGGAAGACAGTCTGCAGAATGACTTGGGTTAAAATCAAGTCATCCGTGGCTTAATAGTAAAAGTTTGGAACCAGGAGGGTTGTTTTTTCTATGGTTTCAGGTTCGAGTTCTATGGTTGCTTATATGATAGTATTGAAAGCTTACATGGTCGTTAACTTCAGGGCCCGTAGGATTAGTCGAGGTGCATGCAAGTTAGCCCGGACACTCACGTTAAACTAAAAAAAAAAATCAAGTCGTGACTATCATGTGATTTGTCTCTTTTAATTAATCATGTCTCCCCTCTCTGTCCCTCTCATAAAATGTAACCAAATTAATGAAGAAACAAGATACATCAAGGGCAATAATAGAAGCACACACTATGAAGCTTAGGATCCATGTGTGCCCATTGCCCATGGCCATTGAATTGTTCCAAGCACCCTGCATAACAAGCCTTGAGAATGCAATTGGAGGGGTTCAACTCGATTTCACACATAGTACCTTCATAAATGTTTAGTTGTGATGCTATTAACCAAACTGATAATTAATGTTGAGGTAGGAATTCTAGATACTATAAAATTATGATGACTTTTTTTATATATATTTTTAGTATTCATTATTATTTATATATTTAGTATTCATTATCTGTTATTCTAGAACTCAACCTATGATTAAATGATCCATTATCAATTCCTATCAATTGGATGTAGATTCTCGTGTAGTGAAATTAGTGGATAAATATGCATGTCCTTTATTATGTTGTTTCCATTTTCTATTTGTTGTCATATATGTCAAGAACTTCAGCCCAGGATTAGATGGTATGTTCTCGACTTCTATCCTTAGATGTTCATTACCGAATATTTACATTCATGACTACACTTTTATATTAGGTCCAACATTGACTTTCGTCAAAGTGGGGATTGTGCCTTTTTGGACCCAAACCAATATATACAACTTTTTAGTTTAAGTTTAAAATAAAAACATTAGGTTTATGCAATCCCCAGGCATAATGAACATATTTCGTTTTAAAATAAATAACAATATAACTTATTTTATGTAGGATAAGTAGAGTGATTATATCTTTCCTAGTATATAATCAACCTTTTACCTAGAATATCTGAAGACTAGTTAAGATTTCGAGTAATCATAAGACTAGAAGATGATTTTTTTTTTTTTAATTTCACCCCTTTTAACTTATAGTTCACTAAGATTTCCCATGTGACATATAATATTTCTAATTAGTACACACATAAACTAGCCTTGGTGTTCGCGTTTCTATATGGGGTTGGACTATTGTTTTTGCATAAAAATGATGATTAGCTACTACAAGCGTGTTTAGAAAAAGAAAGAAAAATATGATACTCATATCATAGACTCTAGTGGATTGAATAAGCTGACTTTATTTTAATTAGACAAAAAAAAAACAAAGTAAATGGATTAAATTTTTTTTTAAAAAAAGGTGATTTAAGATAACATGGGGAAAAATATTTTTTTCAAAAAAGAACAAACTTTGTATCTTAATTCATGGCTCATGAAATTTTTTATTTCTAATGGTATTTTTAATTAGTTGTTTTACTGTGTAATTAAAATGAAAAAAAAACATATTTTTTATTAATCAATTTAGTAATGACAAATAAGTTCCGTTAAGACTTCAATACCCTTAAAATTGAGTGTTATGTTTTTTTTGGATGGAGAAGCAATATATATCACACACATAATTATGATATAAACATATTGATTGGTCACTTAAAATGAAAATAAAAAAAAACAAATGTTAATGCTCAACCCAATAAATCAAATTTTCATAAATATCAAGTAATTAATGAGATTTAATAAAATATATAGGCAGTCAAGTCAGATTAAATGTAATCAATGTTACGAGGAAAGTAATGAGAATTCTAAGCGAATTGCCTAGCTAGAAGTTGCTTTACGATTACGGGGAAAGGTTGACCTTCGAAGAAATTTTGTTTAAATTCTGAAGAAGGAAAGAAATTCCTGTTTCAAACAAGTTTAATCTTGTGAATCATATCACCTCTCCTGCCAATCAATAACCGAGAAAATCTTAGACCCAAGCAAGAAAAAGGTAGGAAGGAAAGTGCACAGCACCATAATATATCTTATCCTGCATGTGTTGCTGCTGCCTTGTTGTGAAAACTAGAGAATTCTCGGCCTGAGATGTTGGTATACCTGTAAAAGCAAGATTAGACCAGACTGGAAATTGATTTCTGGTCACCTCTCCAACAATTAACTCAGTTCTCTTTCTTAAGAGTATGTTTATTATTATTATTATTATTATTATTATTATATCTTTTGTGCGTGTATTATCCTTTTATACTTGCCTCTTTCTCTTATTCCTTGTTCTCCAAGTGTGTTCTCAACGAAGAGAGGGTATTATTGTCTTTTTCAAAGATGGGGATACACCTATACCAACCAAGACTGCACTTTCTCTCCTTCATCTCAGTAGGGAACAATAGCAGCAACAAAAAAAACTAGAAGAAGAAAAATTAGATCTGAAAAAGAGACAGAACTTAAGTATTGTTATGGGTTTTTTTTTGTTGTTATTGCTGCTGCTGCTGGTGATGGTGGTCCTCACCTGCTGCTGCTGGTGATGGTGGTCCTCACCGTCAGTATAAAAAAAAAAAAGATCTTTCACAGTTCTTTGATTTCCTAGAAGTCATAATCAAGGTTCTTCTTCTTCTTCTTCTTCTTTTCTGTAATTAAAACCCATCATATATATATATATATAAATATATATATATATATATATCCAAGTTTGGGGTGAACTTCCGGAAATGAAAAAATTGAAAATACTTTTATATGACTAAGAAGAATCACATAACCAATGTAATTTCAAATTATTAAGTAGATTTAATTAACTAATTAACTCGGAAACAAAACTTAACCAGTCTTGGAAAAACATTGTACACACATACCCATCTGCATTGTTCACTTGAATAATATAATGACATCTTTTCCCTTCACACCTAAAAATATTAAACTAGTTATTGGAGGCAATGATGTCAATTAACAAGGTGCATTAGTCATTACTAAATTGATCGGTGACAAATAAATTTTTTTTTTCATTTCAAACACTACCACAATCTTTATGTTTACCGACAGAATTTTTCATCGGTATTTGTATTATCATTCCATTGGTAATTAATTTACCAATAAAATCAACTATGAAAATACTCTGTCGGTGAATCTTTTGTCGGTAATTTTTTGTCATTCGGTAAGTCCATTGGTAATAAAAAAATATTATTACAAATAGATTTACTGACGGAAAAGGAACGTAAAAAAAACAATTACCCGCTTCATTCCGTCAGTATTTCCCTAAGAAAAATACCGTGTGTAGTTTCATCGGTAATTATTTAAAAATATTTAAATAAATATATATATATATATATTTTACAAAACTATAAAATAATTAAATTAATATAAATCAACACTCTATAATATTCAAAACGCTTGGGAAAAAGAAGAAGAAAATCAACTCAAACAAATTTGTAACAAATAAATAACACGAAAAAATAAATTCAACTAAAATAATTCATATGAAAAAAATAAAGTTGCGATTTGCTAAAAATTTAAAAATCCTATAAATAAATCAACTAAAAATTGATCTCATATGAAAAAAAAAATCCTACAACAATATTCATACAATTATTAAGAATAAAAAGAATTAAAAAAATAAAAAAACAAATATAGTGAAAAATAACATGAAAAAAAAAATCTTACCGTAATGTGATTGTAAGTGAAGTTAAGAGAGTGTTTGTCTACGTTGTTGCGTCTGCGTTTTGCTTAAAACGCAGATGCAACAACGTTTGGTAACAAAAAAAAAAGATAAATTACTATTCATGGGTCCCACCAAATTATGCGTTTGAAACACTGGAAAATGAAAGCAGGTGCAGCCGGTGTGAACAGTGCAGCCTTCGCACTGTTCACTAAAGTGAACAGTGCGAATTTTGTTTTTTTCAAAAAAGCAGCGAACAGTGCGAGTGAAATATATTCACTTGCACTGTACATGAACAGTTTATTTATTTTATTTTATTTCAAAAAGCTAGTTAATATTTTTTTTGAAAAACCAGTGCAGTTAATTAATTTCACTCGCACTGTTCACGTGAATGTGAACAGTAATTTTTTTAAAAAAATTAGTTTAAGGTGAATTAAATTGATTAGTACTGTAATTTTAATTTTATTCCTGGTAATATTTTACCTAATTTTATTGCACGCTCAAAGAATCATGGAAATTGTAGTTCTTGTCGGATGAATTTTGTATGTAATGGAATTATAGATAGTTTAATGGAACAATAAATTTTTTTTATATAAAGTATGATTTATTTCATGATGTAATAGCAATAGTTAAATCTACAATATTTAAATTAAAAACCATAAATATTAATATATATTTTTTAAAATTATTTATAATCTCAATTTCAAAAGCATTCTTAACCAAACACATTAAACTACTTTTTGTTCAACCTCAATTTCAACCATAGTTTTAACCAAACATATATTTTTTCAAACCAACCTCAACTAAAAGTACTTTATATAAAACAATTTTTTTCAAACCACAACCACAACAGCTACAACAATACCAAACACACTCTAAGAAGAGAAAAAAATACGTAAAGTATATTAATTAAAAAAAATGAGAAGAATTCATACCTGAGTATGGAGGAGAAGAGAAAAGAAGAGAAAGAAATGGATATTGATATTTTTTTACATATGGGGAAGATCGAAGAAGAAGAACAAAGGAGCCTTGTCTGTTGTGAAATTAGGGATTCTAAGCTTTGTATTGGGGCGTTTTATCGACGGTTTTACCAACGGATAATTAAATATTAATATTTTTAATCATTCTATCGGTGATTCCGTCTGTAATATTTAATTTAAATTTTTAATTTAATCAAAAAATTTCAAAAACCGTCAAATATCACCAACAACTTTTCAATCCGCTGGTGATTCTGTCTGTAATATTTAATTTAAATTTTTAATTTAATCAAAAATTTTCAAAAAACCACCAAATAACACCAAAGAATTTTCAATCCGTCGATGATTTTGTCTATGAAGAATATGAATTAACAGTGCAATTAGGAAGTGAACAGTTCCAGAGCTCTTTGAAAAATACCAACAAAATTTTCTGTTGGTGATTCCCTTTGTAATTGACATGATGAACAGTGGTCAAGGTTTACCAACGATTTTACCGATGGAATAAATTCTGTCGATAATTCTGTTGGTATAAATGACACATCATCGTTTTTTTGCTTTGTTTTAATTTTTTTTTCCCACTATAATTCCCTCTGTATTTTCGTTTGTATTTATCAATTTTTTTGTAGTGAAAATTGGTAGTGAAAAGCATAGTGAAACATCCAAAATGCCTTTAAAAGGAAATATTTTAAAACCGGTTTCCAAGGTTTTTTTTATATTTTCACAATATTTTTTATTATTATTAGGTTGGCTTAGGGGTAATTTAATATTTTTCATAAATGTAGAAAATTAAATAAAAAAACAAAAACATAATGAAATGACCAAAGTACCATTAGAAGTTAAAAAATTAAAATTGGCCTCAAGGGAATATATCGTATTTTGACAGTGTTTTTTTCATTATTTTCAGGTCAACAAAGGCACAATTTGATAATTGTATAAATATTAAAAAAAACAAAACAAAAAAAAAGGTGGTTGGCTCGTGTTACCCAGTAAGAGGCGTTCGCGTCTTTCAAGCAGTGCTTATGGTGCCTCTCAATAGCCAAATACCCATACTACATGTTATTGGAAATGTCATTGTTTCCTCTTCCTTTTAGAGCGATGCATATAGTCGATGGTGGCATAGTTTTTCATCATCGACATTTTCTTTTTTCCCCTCTTTTCTCTCTCATCCCCTCAAAATTCATGTTGGTCATTATCCTCTGATTTAAGAGGATTTTCATTTTGGTCCTTCTTCACTTGATTTATAATTTTTGTTTTTGGCACTATTGTAAAACTTTGATTTTTTTCAACTTCATCTTTCAATCCCAATTTGTGATATGTTTTTTTTCAATGTAATCCTTATTCTTTTGATTTTTTTTCTTTTTTTGGGCCTTTGGTTAAATTGATTTTTCTTTTCAATCTCTACATTCAATCAAAAAATTATTTGTATTTCATATTTCAATTCTGATCCTTATTCTTTTGATTGATATGCTTTGTTTTTAATCTTTTTGTATAATTGAATTTTTTTTTCTCAATTTTATCCTTCAAAATTTAATTTATTAGGAATTAAGTTTCATGACTTTCCAAGCAGGGCACTTTCAATCTAATGATTCAGGTCATGAGTTTCAAAAGTTAATACGAGTTGACATTAATCTTATTTTTAAATAAAAAAAAAACTTTATGATTTTCTTTGTTTTCTTTTCTATCAAGTTATCCCCTTCTCATGACCCAAACCACGGGTTTGACGAGATGACCTGAGTCGACTCAACTCTGATTAAAGGGGTTATAGGTTTGTCATGCTAACTCGAGTTGACTCGGTCTAAATTTTTTAGGTGTTTTTTTTACCAAACTTCATCCTTTCGTATTTAAGGTATTGAGAATTGAGCTACATCGTTTATTCTTGTTTGGAAAAATATTTTTTTCTAGGTTATTGTGTGTGCTTTTATTTAATTTGGTTCATCTGCTATTATTGCCTATGTTTTATTATTTAATTAAAATAAAATCAACTTATTTGATCCAGTCAGTTCTATGATCTAAGTTGCAAGAAAACAAATTAGGCTTCCAACATAGCACGAGTCCACAACTAGTTTATATACCAAACTAATAAATACATAATGTTTTTTCATGATCCATTAATTATTATTGTCGCACCTCAGTGGATGTCATGGCAGAGGTAAATATGTATTTCGTGGAAAATTAGGAGTCAACACCTAGTAATTAGAGGAAACTATGAATTCTAAAATGTTCACTAGTTCCAAAGAATCAAGTAAGGAGTTGGTTATACTTAAGAGAAAAACGACGTTACTTTTATAGCATCCTTTCTTATGAAAGGCTATTTTTACTTTTGTGCTTTCTTCTAAATTTATCTTTTTTATTGTCGTTGATTATCCTAATTCTTTTTAGTCTTTTCTTTAATTTTTATTTTTTGGTTATTTTTTAAAAAACATATATCCTTTAAAAAAAAGTCATGTCGAAATTATCAAAAATAAGTATTGACCCATATCGATGATGATAATTGGGTTTTGGACCCATATTAATAATGATAATTGAGCTTTTGAAACTTGGATATGTCAGTTCAATGGGCTTTTTGATTTTATCTAAATTTTGATGCATAAACATGTTATTAAATCCAAATATGCATGCATAAATATTTTAAAAAAAATTGAATTCTTAAAATGTGAAATATTTTTAGCTTTTTCCTCTTTAAAAAAACGAATAAGAAAGACAAGTTTATGTTTTACAATGATAGAATACAAAAAAAAATGCTATTTTTTAGGCTTGAAAGTTTTTTTTATGATGCAAATAAGTTTGGATGTTTACAAAGATGAATAATTCTGAAAGCTGGATCTTGTATAAGAAATGAAAAATTAGGTTTAAGATATGGAAAAGATGTTGATTGAGCGAGTGTCTTTGGCTCGAGATCTGAAGTGGATTCGAAGGATTAAATCATGATATTTTAAGTCATAATTGCAGTTTGCATGCTTCTTGTGTTTTTGAGTGGTCAATAAAATCAATTAGTATCGAAAATTAAACTTGAAGATCACACGAGAGTCAGTTGTTTTTGCTGCCCAGAAAATCCCCAGATTAAGGAACAAAACGGTGTCGTTTTCCTTGAATGTTCAAATTGTGTTATTCCTCAGTTTAAACAAAATGCACCATTTCATTTAATAGAAAACAATGTCGTTTTTGTTCCTTAATTAAAATTAGGTTTCACCCGAACTTCAAATTTTGTCATCTCATTCCAGCGCCTTTTACACTTCAACACTTTGTCCATTTATTTTCCACCAATTTTCACCTTTTTTCTCTTATTTGCTTTCAATTTTGCCCCTGACTGAATTACCATAAACCCTCTGATTTTTTCATTGCTTTCATTTCAGTCCTTGGTTCTTTAATTCTTCATTTTTAGGCTTTTTGTTACTCTCAATTTCAACTTTCTCCTTCAATTAAGCATTTAATTGATTTTCTTCAACATTATCTTTCATATTTATTTTTCAATTACATTCCTTTTCATTTGGTTTTATTTAATTTTTATATTAAATATAGTAATTATCCTTTTGATTGTTGTTTTTTATCCTTTTTTTATTTTTTTATTTTTTTAATTTTTCCCTCGGTATTTTATTTTATTTATTTATTTATTTAATTTTGATTCTCATTTTTTTAATTGCTCTTTTTTTAACCTTTTATATTTTTATTTCTTTTTTAATTTTATCCCTCAACATTTGATTTTACTTAGTTTTTTATCCAAATTTGGTTTCCATTCTTTTAATTGGTTTTTTTATCTTTTTTTTTAATTTTGTCCTTAAACATCATATTAATTTATATTTTTTATTTAGTTTTGGTCTTCATTCTTTATATTGTTCCTTTTTTTAGGTTATTATTTTTTTTCAATGTTTATTTTTCGGTTTTATTCTTTGATATTAAGTTATTGAGTTTTGAGCTTTTTTATTTTTATGTTTTTTCTCTTTATAGAAATAAAATCTAATAATACTTATAAAATAATACCAAGAGAAAAGTTAACAAAAAAAACTAAAAGAACTTGGAAAAAAAATAGTAGAGGAAATAGCCTGCTTTTTAAAAAAAAATTGTTTATATTCTATTTGCTTTTCTTTTCAATTAATTTTTTGTGTTTTTTTTTTAAAATTTCATCATTCTATATTTTGTTAATTTGTAATTGGTGGACAATTTCAAAAAAAAAACAAATAACATGATACTTAAAAGATAATACCAGGAGAAAAGTTAATTATAAACTAAAACCGAGAGAAATTCAACTCCTTTACTGTTCATATAAATAATGAATTTTTTGAAACTTTTTTCTTCTTTCTTTTAATTTTTTTTCTTTTGATTAATTTTTTTTATTTTATCTTTCAACATTCTGTTGATTTTAAATTGAAATTCATAATTTATTTTAGTTTGTTTTTTATTACGTTATTGTCATCTCAAATAAATATCCTGGTATTTGGTTGGTGTTCTATTTTGCAAGTATCTATTTTTTTTATCATATCATTAATTAAAACGTAGTTTAAAAAAAATAAACCTAATGGAATCAATATTCGAGTGGCGAGTTTGGCAGGTCAAGCCCATAAACCCTGGTCGATTCAATATATCGCCGTATTAATATTTAAAAAAATATATATATCATCTTGAAATTTTTTTAAAGTCAAACCATACTTTTTATCTGTCATATATATTGTCTTTGAAACCGCCAAGTCAATTGAGTCATGTTGGAGCAACTCTCACATAAATTAATTTTAAACTCAAATTAGACAAGAAGTTTAGTCATGAGGTTTCAAGGTTGACCTAGACCCCTTTTTTCCTTTTTTTTAAATTCTATATTTCAATTTTTTTTCTGATTGAATCCTTTATGATTTATTTTTTTCAAATTTATCCTTCAATATTTTTGTTGATTTTGAATTGTTCTTTATAATTTATTTCAATTTGTTTTCTATAAAGTTATCATAATCTCAAACAAATATTTTAGAATTTGATTGGTACTCAATTTTGCGAGAGTCTATTTTTGATATTATATCATCATGTAAAAAATAGATTAAAAGAATAAAGTTGTTAAACCCAGTGGATTTCATGATCCGGGTTTTGATTTGGCAAATTACGTTGTGAAATCCAGATTGATCCAATATATCGTCGTCTCAATATTCAAAAATAAAAAAAGATGTTATCTTGAAAAAAAAAAATTAAAGACAGCACAATATTTTACCAGTCATCCAGTATTCTTTAAGACTCATCAAATTAACAACATCACACTGATACAAATCTCATATGGATTAATTTTAAAACTTAGCTACGCAAGGAATTAGTTCAAGAGATTTCAAGGCTAATTCATTCGTTCGGTTTTAATAACTGTTAAATAATTCCTTACAACATTAATATATTTTTTTTTTCATATTCAAAATTTTCTTGACTCAATTTACAGCAGAACACCTGCTAATAAACTAATTTTCAACTAAAAATTCTGGAGGCAAACTTTTATTGGGAGGAAATGGCTCAATTTGTCTGTACAAAATGGAGCAATTATCTAATTTGAATTTATATCTTTAATTTTGTCAATTTAATTTAGTAAAGGATTTTTTTAATGTCATTTTATTTTATTTTTTCATCCAAACTTATATAAGATTACCTAATTTGCACATGATGTATCTCGATATCAAAAATACCCCTTACTTCAAATGAGATCAGTAGCTCATTTATCATTATATTTTGAAGGGCCGTGTCCGTTGAGCTTCTACATGCATCATTATATATATTATGTTCGTATTTTTTTAAGATCTTTAACATGCTCTTCTACCATCACATATTATTCAAACTAATAAAATTCTTGCATTATAACTATATATTATCTATAAATGTACTTTTCAAGAACCAAACAGTTCTCTCCTTTTAGTGGTACTCACGGAATTTCATTCCTTCTAAGGATACCTTTCGTTTTACAGCTGCGAGTTGTGAAGATTCTATATTATCCTTCAAATTTCCTCAATTCTCCACTGACTGGTTACATAACCACATTCTTTTTTCCTTGGAGAAACGGTGACTACCGAGCTCATCAAGGACCCAGGCACTTCATCGGTGTTAAGGTGTCCGGCCGGTGACTCCATCTAATGAATACCAGGAGAAAAGTAGGATGCCCCAAATCTTTCTACTCCTGAAGGTGAAAACTTGTCATGGAGTCCGTGTGGTAAGAAACAAAGGCTGAAAAACTTGAGAATTTTATTCCTTTCAGAAACCAGAGAAAAAGAAGGAGCTGTGACAAAACGATCATTAAACCCAAAAACCTAAGGGGGCACATGCAATAGCATGCCACTAACCGCTTGCTTTGCCGGGAACTTATAAGTACAGGATAATGACAGACTATGCCACAGGGCATTCTATCAGCAACGAAAACAGCAATTGAACGAGGCATAACTTTTCTATGAGACAAAGGTGACATGATACAAAGCAGATCATAGCAAGGATCCCCACTAGGAGACACCTAGAATAGAGCATATTAACCATGATCTACGATTCTTACAATAGCTTAAATCGATCCATATCTGCAGGTCATTGCCTTGGGATCTCTAATCCTGCCCACATCAACAGCAACTAATCAATCATTTAACCATCATTCAAAACAATAGCAAAACACAAATACACACAGAAGAGAAGGTGCATTTAAATTCTCATTCTAGGACCAGCAGAAAAGAAAAGCATTTTAACACGGTTTTTCAAAATCCAAAACCCCTATACTGACCACATTGCGATTATTAGATGGTCCAGTATTTAAAACTCATCATACAAATCAGAAATTCTTTCAATCAAGCACTACATATCACAAAGGTAGTGGCTAAAATTAAGGCTCCAATTTTCAAACAATCTAACACTTAATTTTGAATGAACCACCAATTCTACCCTGCTATAGCATGGAAAGTAAACCGCCACATGTTTGATTTGCATAGCTCTTGACTATGAGTTGTGAGTTGCAAGTCCAGGACTAGATAGTCCTTGACATATCTTTTATTATATCTGTTAGAAAAAAAAAAAAAACCATGCCCGAGTGCCCAAAAAGTATTGAGGATGTAAACACAGGCATTTCCTCTTCATGAGGAACTTCTTTTAATAAATTCAGCAACACAGTGATGTCCCAAAGGCTCAAGCTGGGACTGAGCAATCTCCTTGAATTTAGCTAAAAGACAGTTGATGACCATCACGATGCCATTCAAAGATCTTTTGGGGGGGGGGGGCCTTAGGCATAAAATCACTACAACCTTTACCCCTCCAGGTCAAGAAAGACCTCTTCTTCTAATTAAGATGTTTTATCTCTGGGGAGTTTTCAAGCCAATCTATAAGTCTCTTTCCTTTAAAGCCTTGAAGTTAAAATTGTACTTTCAAGTGAAGCAGTATAATTTCTGTCAAGGCCCCCTGTGCCAAGATGGATGTCTTCTTCTCCTAGAGATCCCCCCTCCCCCTCGCCCCAATTTAAGGCAACTATTTCTGTCAAGCCCTTCCATAAAACACATATTGCAGGTTCTTATAATAGCACAGGCCTCAAGGAACCACAAGCTGACATCCATATCGCATGAAAAAACCAAAAACCATGGAAGAGAAAAATCCATAAAAACAGGTAGAAAGAAATTCAGCAACAAAACTCATATTTGCTACCTGTTGTGTCAACGTCTTGGTCTATTCTTGCAACGAAATTCAGCTAGAAGTGCTATATGATCTGAAGACCACTCTGGAGAAGGAAGGGCTGTGTCTTTCCTCAAGCTTTCCTCATCCAATAGTTCCAACAAAGACTCCACCATTAAAGAGTCCGCTGAGAGAAAAAAAACAACTGTGAATCCCATTTTACTAAGCTTTGCATCAAACAACGATCAAATTTCAAATAGCATGACCAAATTAGGATAGGAGTCAACAGCACGGCAAAAGATAAGAAAGAATAATGTGTTGCAAAGAAGCTAACCTGTGTAAAATATATAATCTAGGGCACCGATAAAGTCTCTAGTGCAATTCGTAAATAAGGGTTCATTTGTTGTCGCGTCCATTCTCCTCCTCTGCTGATCTGAACCAAGACCAACGCCCGCTCTTGCAAAAGATGAGTATGCACTGACCTGCAATATTAGTTATATCACTACCAGCACAGACCACAACAAGCAGAGCAGACATTACGAACCTTGCCTAAATCCCACCACCCCAGAAACAAGAGACAAGCCTTCCTCTTGGCCTTCTTTTTCAAATATAAAATATTAGCTAAAAGTTACCAGCATTTTGATTTCCCTAAAATCTCCAGAAAGAAATTTAGTGCAAGCTATATACTGAGACCAGTCTCTTATCAGAGGACATTTTACCAGCGGCAGCTGATGTGTAAGCTTGTTGTGAGGCCGTAAGATTCCAAGAGGGTCTACTACTAAATCCGGATGCAATGGATCCACCTTACCCATTGCAAGAAGAGAATGGGGAGCACTGCAACCAGGTTCAACAGTAACCTTAGTTATTGAATGTACCAAACATGCACAATGCAAACGCATCATCTTCTATAAGTGATAAAACTGTTCATAACAGCAGACCAACCTTCCAGGAACTGAATTGAAATCCCCACACACCAACATAGGAATGTCAGCACTAGCAGCTATTTTCTCCAATCCTTTCAAGAGAGTAAGGACCTAAGTTCACAAACCAGAAATCACAAATCAATCATCAAGTTTACAAACATAAATCAAAAGAAATTTACACATAAAATGGAGAAATAAATAAGAACCTGCCAAAGCTTGACATCCTTTAAATCCTGGTGAACATTTATATGTGTATTTGCCTGTATTGCAAGATAAAAGGAATCCAAAAGCAATTACAAACAGAAAAGTTATTCATCCATAAAAATTGGAGCAACTATCTTATGTTTTGCACCAACCTCAAGGAAATTTAAAAAGTTAAAAAATACAGCACAGACATTTAATAAGAGACGAAGTATCATATCCGCACCATCAATTAGAGACCTCGTGAGCAAATTATGACAGAGACGCCATACTATTTAGCATGAAGAAAAAAAATATTTTTTAATGAGAAAACAAGGCACGACTGCTGAAACAACCTCTTTATGAGGACCGAAATAGCATCACTATTTGACACAATAATAAGAACAAGATCACTTACAACACAAAGTAGCTGCCGCTTCCCAGGATTATCAACTCCTTGATTACTAAATTTTGCTTCCAGAACAACTATTAATGCAACATTATCCTACAAGTATAAAAGAATTTACATGAGATAACTAGGCCAACATAAAATGGAAAAAGTTCCTCGCGCACCTGCAAAACTTCAACAAAATCAACTGCAATACACTAACCTTAACTAATCGATTTAGAGCAGTTTTTCTTTGAGCACTTGGAACCAGCGCATCAGTCAAAGACTGAGCAGCCTTATTAAATTCAACCTGCAAACAAGTGACCCTTTGATGCATGAAAAAAAAACAAAGAAAAAATACACAAAAACATACCCCCACGTCCAAAGGACTTTCAAACCTCATATTTTTTAACATGTGAAAATCTATCTCTGCGGAAAAATGTTGCACAACCATCAATTGTATGGGTATTTCCAGCATAGACCTGCAATTAATAGCAAGACTAAGCATTAATTATGAATATTGAACTTGATACATGAATAGCAACGATAACGAGTAGTTTAACAACCTCGTTAGTTTTTCTCTTATATAGGGCTTGATAACCATGCTTGTCCAGCTCAGGGGCAAAAAATTCCTCATAATGATCACTCTGTACCTGAAAGCAGGGGAAAAAATTGTTTAAGTTTCCCTGAATAGGCAGAAGATTATCTCCCTTCTCCATTGATGAATATAACCATTAAACAAAGAATTAGCTATGCAAGACTCAATTTTCCAGGAAGCTACCATACCTCTTGTCATGTGCATCATAGATTATAGTGAGCTCACTAACAAATAGTTTTCATGCAAGGCCTTTATCAGTCTTTTTCATCTAGAACATTGCTAGAATAAGTAATCCAGTTAAGAGTCCAACTATTTTACTTAGCCAAACCTAAAGAAACAAAAGTAATAGCAAGGCAGCCAAAAAGAAAAGAATGAAAGAAGTCCAATCATCTATCCCCTGTCTATCACTTTCACTTGCATTTTCTGACGAGATTAAGAACTTCAACAGAAAAAATCAACTTTAAAATTTCCGCTCACTATCCTGACTGATAAATGAAATTGATATTCATTTCCTGTCTTACCTCCTGAAGACAAACAATGTCTGCACGATAGCCAACTATTTCCCTCAGTAAGTTCTGTCGACGATATGGCCAAGAAAGAGCCCATGAAGGACAATAACTGTATGTTTCATTTGTAGCATACACATCAGATAAAATGTTGTATGAGAGCACAGTAAAGGTTCCAGTTGATGAGATACGACCATCCAAATCTAAAGGCACCATTGCATCATGTCCACTAACTGGGATCAAACGACGTGGAGTTGGGGAGGGGGCTGGAATGACACGGGAAGTTAATAGTGTGTTTGGATGTCCTACAGGTAATTTAGTTTCTGCATCTACCACAACGCATTCAAACTTGAGAACATGGCCAATATCATCAGCTGATGGTGTATATATTTTGGAACGCCCAACCTCAAACCAAGTTTCACCACTCCTCTGTGTCACCGCCGCAGGATACAAGGGCGTGGAACCATTTGTCAAGCTAGCACTTGATGCAGAACCAGATAAACTAGTATTAAGAACTCCAGATCCTGAGCTATTATAACGCCCAAACAACTCTTCCTCCTCATTTCCATTTTCATTTACAGCACTTGCAGCTCGATCATGTAGAACACGATGATGCTGCCATGCATCAGAGAAACACTTGGGAGAGCAATGGTAACTTTTGGCAACAGGTATTTTGGCCTTAACACAACCTATACACTGCAGTGTAGCATGCTCAGATGGATGTACGCTACATACAGCAACTTTTCTATCACTCTGTATCCGATACCTGCAAACAAGCCCAAAAACAGGGTGATGCATATCAAACTAAGATAAGACTAACTTCTATGTTTCAAATCATCCTGTAACTAAGGTACAGGTGCAATGATGCCCAGTCAGAGGATGCACCTTAAAGTTCAACCAAATCACAAGCATGAAACAGCAATTCCATCAAAAAGCTAAACTTTAGCAAATGTGTAAATATGCTAAATTAAAGTACTGATGTTTAATCGGTTCTTTTACAATTTATTTTGCTGCTACTACTAAGTCATTTACCAAGTCAAAAAAGATTTGTTTCAATCCATTCATAAGTTATCCATAATTGGCTCTACATTACATTTAATTATGATATTCTTTTGACCATTCAAAATGCAACTCCATTTTTAAGTTTCCTTATTTCTCCTTTAACTATATTGACCACGGGGTACTCTCTCTGTTTTCTGCACCGACTACAAATGGTCCCACCTAGCTAAGCATATTTTGCTTGACAGCTTACAATTATCATACTCAAATGTGTCACCATAAAGCAAAAATGTCAATAAAGCTAACAATACAGGTCACACATTTTTTGTCAAAAAAACACCTCCTGGAGGAAACAAAAAGGATGAAAAAAATGGTCGAAGTTCCAGCTAAAAATCCTAAACCGTAAAGTCACCATGTTTTAGGAAAAGTAAAGACATGCATATCTTAAGTTGGTGACAAAATCTAAAAGCTTTTCCATTAACCAGATTAATCTAGTCCAGATCTTATATATGTTCAAACTTTTTTTTTATAAGAACGTTCTCACAAATATTGAAGAGAACTATTAGCATGCAATGTTGGGAAATACCAATGATACCAAGGTTTTATTCCAAATCATATGCCAGCTACCAAAGAAAATAACAAAACACATGTTGAGCATGCATGTGCATTATCACTCCCTCTATTATTGCATACAGCACATAACTGCCAAACAGCTGCCACATCAGCAAGTAGAACTGAGAGCTATCAGAGCCCAGAACAAGAGCAGGGCACAGGCATGGGTCCTCGCCAGATACAAAGGCATGGGAACAGAGGCTCATGCCCATGTCCATGCCAGTGGTCAAGGCCAAGTCATGTGGCACATGAATTAAGAATGATAAAAGTGGTGACCCTAACACCTCCAGGATATTAACTTATCTAATTGATGTAGTGGAAAAAAAAACGAATACTATATTCCTCCAAAAACTTTTATTGAACTATTTGCCCCATAATGGATAAGGCACTTTAAATTGTAAATCCAATGGGAAAATTAAGAAAGTAACATTAAATTCTTACTTTTTAAGTGCTACAGGAGGAAGTTTATACAGGTCAGGAAGCAAAAACCCAACATAGATCACCATAATACTAGTCAATTATAGTAACAGTTATCATTACTAAATGCAATTACCCAAATTGGTATATAACAATCATTAACATTACTTTTTAAGGAATTAAGTCTGGAAGCATTGCAGCTCTTTCCATTTTGAACTATTATTAATCTCAAATGGCAAATCTCACTTGCGCCAGAACACTTGTCTGATAAAATATATCTATTCCCATTAAATCATCAATATGTTTTCAAATAACTGTGCATCGACTAGTTCAATAACAACTGACCACACTAATAAATTTATAAGACACATTAGAATCTATCCAATCAACCACCCAACAGAAAATAGAGAAAAGTGCAGGACCGGAGGACAAGCATGACTCAAAAGCCGAGACACGTGGTCCAACTACCAATTATGTCTCTCACTTCTCTTCTTAGGTTTACTTGCTGTTGGTTAAAAACTTCAACCCTGGATTACTGACTCATATTTCAAAAAAAAAAAAAATTGAATGGCCAACATTTGAGATGTATAATACCACCCTGTGAAGCTGTAAAAGGCCGTCAAGTGTTACAGCTCACACACAACATCATTTTATTGAGCCAACTTGTCAAATATTTCAAGATAATTGCTTGTAGCTCACCAAGTTACTTTTAAAACTGCATAATGTAAAAGCTTTCATTTGCATCACTAATCAGTAATTCAACACCTACCTTTCTATTACGACTCTTCACTGTTCACCACGTGGTGGTATGATGTGCCTAACAGTTGTCAAGAGGGGTTGAGGCACTCGCCTAGGCGATCCAAGCAAGGCGAGGCCCCAGCGCCTTTATTAGACTCGAGCATTTGATTTCAATGAAGTGCTGCCTAGACAAGAGCCTTGTGAGTGGGTGCAAGGCGTTAAGGCTAGCACCTACTTGAAGTTCTTCTTTTTATGTAGGATTTTTCTTCTTTTTTTTAACTGATTTATGTTTTGACCTATTTGTCCATTTTTTTAGCCGATATTTAATTTTGCTTTTTAATCTCTATGGCTACTTGCTACTTTAAATTATCTTATTTTGCTTCAAGGATGAAAAAATTTTAATTTTATATGACTATGTTATGGTATTTTATATTTTCTTTTGATTTTATAATGATCTAATCTTAATTGGGAAGGTATATATTTTAGATTTATATAATATTACTTTTTTTTAATTTATAGTATATCGCCTTGGTTCATTTGGGCATGCGCCTCGCGACTCAAGCATTTTATAAGCTTGGCGCCTTTCGCCTTTGACAACAATGGTACTAACAATTGGGGGGGGGGGGGGGAAAAATACAAACTACACAGCCTAGATTTTCAGTTTACCCTAGTTTTTTGTCGTATAAGTCACCACAATACCAAACCAAATAATCCATGCTACAGCAACATACCGTTTTCATGGAGTCTAATTTGCCAAGCAATTTGACTTATCCCCAGTGTATTAATAGAAATTTTAAGCCTTATGATATGTTATCTAAAACGCTTTAAAATGAGAATGACAAATATTAGAATGACACATTAAAGCAGCCACTAAACACCATAAAACAATATTCAGATACAATCCATATATAATAAAATATGCGAAAGTAAGCCAGCAAGAAAACTCTGCTTGCATATTCAAGGTGTCCCCCGAACCAGAATACACTCATTAATGAAATTCACTTCACATAAGTACTGACACCACCGAAAGCAAAAAAATAAAAACCCTATTATACAGTACCAATTATTTACACCCACAAGCTTTAGCTCTACCACTCTACATTTAAAAAAAGTTCACAGCATCAGCAAAACCCCGCGTAACAGACTATTCCGGCCCATTTAAAACACACATAATAACATTAAAAGAGCCCCAAAATGCACAAAAATAATCAACCAAATCCAAAAATTCTGAAAACCCATTACGAGCAAAAACAAAAGAAAATCACTCACCACTTATATCTCAAGAAATGACCGTCAAGAGGGGCAGACTCGGGCACATCATCGGTAATAAAATCCTTATCAGGTCGCCGTAAAACAACATACGGCGTTAACTCACAGCCAACAATAGGAATATCCGATGGAAGATGCACACGCAGCACGCTCAGCATGCTTTTATTTTCTTCTTCAAAGTTTTTTTGTTACACTTCACTTTCCTAATCACACTGTAACCCTATCATCGATAATAAAATCAATCGGCGGATATTATCTGGCGGATCCGCCATCTAATTGAACCGATTACCCGCCAGCCTAAATCAATCAATCAATCAAAAACCCTAGATTTCCCAATTAAAAAAATAAACAACAGATCTCAAGAAATTACAAGTGAAATTCAAGTTAGGGTTTAGAGAGCGATGGATCGACTAGGGAGATGATCGAGAAATTTCCAGAGAGAGGGGGAGCGAGAATTTTTTGAAATTTTTTGAGAGAGGGAGAGAAAGGGGAGATTTCGATAATTAGGGTTTTACAGAGAAAAAGGCAGAGTGAATAATAATAATAATAATAATAATATGAAAATACGACGCGCGTGGGTTTGTGTGGTGGTGTTGGAGGTGGTAACGGTGGTGTTCTGCTATATCTAAAATCGGCTACTAAGTGAACCCTTCCAAAACGAGAGGTGTTATTCGTTGGGAGAGAGTATCCTCTTAGTGATAATACTATAATAGTAAGTTTTATATATACTGAGGTTTTATATTTCCACTTCCCGGCAATGTGTACGTGCAGTATTAGTTAGCTTGCTGTTCTGTCATGTCTCATGTCTCATGTCTAAAAATTACATTATTCTTATTATAACCGAACCCACCCCACAAATCCATCTCTTTATAAACTAGTTTACTAACTCAGATTTAAAAAAATAATTCCAGATCGCAATAAAATATTTATCATTCTTATTAAATACAATTCTTAGATTAATTTTAAAATCTTTTTCTCTCACTTTTTCTCTGACTGGAGTTGAAAGTTAACTCATGTAAAATTTATTTTAATATAACTTAGCAACTTCAAATATAACCATGAAAACTAGTAAAAAAACATGGCCTAATTTTTTAATAAAAATCCACCATGATATATTTTTATTAATATTAAGATTACGATCTATTGGATGGACTCGAGTTTTATGGTTTAACCCTCCAAACCTAGAACTCAGATTATGAACTCCAAAATAGCGTTCAGTTATTATCCTGAGACAGAAAAGATGGAGACGGCAGAGATAGAAATATATATAGTTGAAGAGACAGGGATAAGGATATAAAAATAAATTTATCTCTAGATAATTTTGAAGTTAATTTTTATACTTTAAAACAGAAGATATAGAAAGGACATGTCTCCGATCACAATATTTTTTTATTTCTAAAATATAATTATAAAAACAAATCTTAATTCCAAAGTTGTCTTATTAAGACTTGCAAGGATAATAATGATTATTATCATAGTTTTAAAATACAACTCGGGGTTGATGAAGGCAAAGCCTTGGTCATTAGTCAAGGCTAGGGTCACGGGTTAAATTAACACGAGTCACTGTCAAAACAAAAACGATTATTATCATAGTTTTGAAACTCAATTTAGGGGTCGACCTTAAATAAGACTTGAGTCACATGTTAAGAGGGTCAATATAAGAATAAAAATAGTTTTTTATCATAGTTTTAAAACTTGATCCGGTGGTCAACTCAGGGCAAGGCTCGGGTCACTGATTGGAAGAGTCAACTCGGGTTGATATGGGTCAATGTGAGGATAAAAATTGTTATTAACATAGTTTTTAAACACGAGTTAACCGAAGTAAGTGTATGAATAAAAGTGCTTATTATAATAATTTTAAAACTTGACTCGGGAGTCAATCCGAAAAAAGGTTCATGTCACGAGTGGTTAGCTTGGATAACCTAAAAAATTAAAAATTAATTAAAGCATCCTTATTTTGACCAAATTTTATTTTCTAAAAAGTCAATAGGTTTTTAACTCGTGTTTTATCCTAAATTGACCTCAGTTTTATATCGGGTTAGGTTGAGTTAATCATTTCTTTAAAACTCGGACTAGTTCAGACCCTGATTTGACCCGGTTTCAGGTCATCCCACCAGTTTAGTCCTAGTTTTATAACTAAAGTTATTATAATATTATTAATTTGAAAACTCAATATAAACTAAAATAAAAAAAATAATATCTAATTATTTTTTAAATATGTAAGTTTTGACATCAATACATTTTAAAGGTAAAGTAGATTTTTTCATATTTTATTGTGTCTTGTCTACCATAACTAAACATGATGTATGGACAATCATTTTGTCTTGCACACCACAAGAACACATAATTTTGTCTTCATCTTTTTTTTTTGTCTTGTCTCGTTAGTCTCCATCGTTTATGTCTCTTCTGTCCCATGATAATAAACGAACATTACCTAATGAATTTAATAATTGTCTCTTCTATCCCATGACAATAGATAAATGTTACCTAATGGATTTAATATTTACTTTTTTTAATTTTAGAAACTTTGAGATTAATCATGTTTTTTCTCTGTGTTTTACTTTGTGATCATCTCACTTTACGTTTTGTCTTTCTAATTCAATGAAAAACTTATCTCATGAAATTAGACTATAAAAATATCAAATCAAAAAGAAAAAAACTAAAAAGATGAAATTTTAAAAAAATGATAACATTCAAGGATAAAATCAGTATATTTATGATAAAGATATAAAATAACTTAAGACAATAAATGATTTAAATAAGCCTTAAATTCAAGGAACAAAGATGTTCGTTCTTGAATTTTAAATTGATTAATATTGTAAAATCTATGTATCTTTTATCTTAAGAGATGAAAAGTTATCAACTTTTTGCCTGGATGGTTTAAGAGGTATTTATATCCCTTGAAATCCTGAACCTTGTTGTTTTCAGAGAAGGGAAAGACTGGAAAGTCTTCTACTTTCATCGATATTAATGAGAGATAAATATCTCTTACATATCATTAATAAGATAATAAGTATGGTAGGTCCTTCAAGAGATCTTATATGCACTTATAAATATAGGGAAATTGTTATCTTAATATGAACAATTATTCTAGATGAAGAGATATGACGATTTATTATGTTTTTTATACTTATATTATAGAGGATCCTTCAGGATCAGACATATAGCCTTAATACTTAATAATGTTTAGGTTTTTTGGGTATGTCATGTTTGTTAGACTCACGTTTTCTTAGGCTTGGCTGACTGCTAGGTTTAAGTTTTTTGGATCTAGCATATTTATTCGACCCAAGTTTTCTTGAACTTGAATAATTGTCAGGTTTAAATTTTTTGAGTTTGATATATATGCGCCAAAACTCATTATAAAATCTTAAACAAGAATTAACTCCTCGTGTAATGTTTTTATCTTTAGATTTTTTAAGCTTCTATTTTTCATGCAAATAAATAAATCAATAAGTAAAATAATAATAATAATAATTTAATTGAGGATATTATCAGACCGACTCTTTGTAAAATATCACAATGTATTGATAATCTTGGCATCATGTCTCTTAAATATGATCTGAATCTTTTTATAAGGATTTGTAACAATGAAACTTTTCAATATTTTGTCTTGGATAGCCTCTTTTTTTACCTTTTCTTTTGTTTTCTATTGGTAGCTTATGCTTCCCAAGATGATATTATTGTTTGTGTTATCTGTAGACTCTTTTGACTTGGTCTATATATATTTTTTAATTTGAATGATGTTATTATTTACTTCACAAAACTTAAAATTATAGTAGTGATTTTTTTTAAAAGTATGTTTTTAATATATTAAAATAATATTTTATTATTATTATATTTTAAAATTTATTTTTGATATTAATACATCAAAACTATTTAAAATTTTAAAAATAAAATTTTAAAAGAATAAAATTAAAATTTTTCAAAAACATTCTTTAAATGCAAAAACAAACACACCCTAACTAGTCTATTACTAACAAATGATGGCATGCGATAGTCAAGTGACAAAAATATATTTATTAAGTCATGAGTGGTATGTATATTATATGCATTTATTAGATCACATATATATTTATTTTATATACTAAGTTAGCCAGACATTTCATATTTACTGGCTCACTGAATTTATTTATAATAAGAGGGCGTGCGAAAGGAGTTTCACTTAAACAAATAATATATCTCAATGCTTGGTTGCCTCTGATGTTATATGCTTACCATCCTCGATATATAAATAAACTTTCATCCAATGGTAAGAAAGAGTATTTTTTTTATAAATGTACAAGTCCATAAAGGTCAAGAATTCTACACACACGGAAAACCTCGCAGTGAAAACACTACTTTCATCACATTGAGTTCAGCTAAGCTTAAAATCAGACGCAGCTCTTCCTTCTCATGGCAAAAACAATGTGTTCAGAGGTCGTTCATGTTATGGTCTCAAGCATTGTAGTCTTGATGATGTTTAATTTTGTCTTCTCAGATTTGGCTGCGGATAAACGAGAGTGTAATGAGCAGTTGGCTAGCCTCTCAGCATGCCTACCTTTTGTTGGCGGCGACACAAAAGCTCCTACACCAACATGTTGCAGCGGATTACGAAAAGAAATTAGCAAGACAGAGAAGTGTCTATGCATCATAGTTAAGGATCGCAATGAACCCGACCTTGGCTTCAAGATCAATGCTACCCTTGCATTGAGCCTCCCTTCAATTTGTCACGCTCCTGCTAATGTTTCTGCATGCCCTGGTACCTCGAAAACAAATGATTTTTTAACGCTTACATAGATGTTTCAAGCTAATTTGAGACCGAGATCTGCTTGGTTTATCATTCCTTTGTATCATTGTTTTCCTTCTTGACAGAAATGCTACATCTGGCTCCCAATTCAACAGATGCTCAAGTTTTTGAGGATTTTGCAGCAAGCAATAAGAGTAACGCAGTTGTTGCTGGTAATGACCTCATGTCAACCTTCATCATATCACGTGAATGTGTGTTAAAGTGGATGGCATTTCTTTTCAGCACACCTAGCTTTTGTACTGACTAACTTCCCCATCACAGGCGTTCAAACCAGTTCAAGCAATACAATGAAGGAAAGGAAATGGCTTGAAGTGAGCATGGTTGCTGTTATCACATCAGCTCTCACCATTGCGGGTTAAGAAGATAACACTTGATACAATCCTTGTCGATTAAATGTGTAATGCTCATGTTAAGAAATTACTCCACGTATTGTAATTCCATCACTCTTTCCACTATCGACCAATCTGCAAGCCCTATTGTTTGTCACTTGATCACACCCCAAATTTTGCGGCAACTAATACCACTGATCAAATAGTTACCAACTCAAACTCCACTGCAAGCGAACATGCAACATCCTCTGACCAAAAAGAAATATCAAATGATGAAAAACAATAAGGTGATATTACATAAGATAAATCTGATAAAAAAAATTTTCATCTAGCACAGCTATTTTAAACCAACTCAGATTTGTAAGAGGTCTAGGTTCAGGCTCTAAACTGTTTCTTAGCAATACATGTAAGATTCGAACACTTCAGTATTCAATGTGTCCTGAAAGCATCTGTAATTTTTCACAACGTATCCTGGCCTTTTCACCTTTATCTGGAATGACCTTGCTGTGACCTGCTGTATGGTCATGCCCTGCAAAATTATAGAAATTGATAGGATCCGAGCAAGACTATTAAACACATGAAAGTAGTAGCGAACTGACAAGTGCATGGTTCAATGTCATAGAGATATATATGTGCTGTTTATCAGTATGGATATGCTAATCCTAATCTTTGTCATCAGCAAACTTTGTTAAAGCAAACAAAATGGCCTACAATGTGGGACACTCAACTTGATGAGAAGGGATGATAGTAAGCTATCCACTTAACACCACATCAGCTGTGCACTTTAAAACACCTCAATCGAGGAAACAATTGAAGCAATTCATCACGGCTTCGTCTCTGCAAGAAAATTAGCATGCTTGTGAAAATAAAAATGAAAGAAACATCAAGGGAATGAAAAAAAAAAAAAAACAGGTTTACTCCTTCACACATGAAAATCTATCTCAGCACATTGTTGTGATGCATAACCTGAATGTGCAGTCACGCACCTCCAGCTTTGAGCATTCACATCAAAATTTCAATTAAACCTTATTGATGCTTTTCTCATATTCCCCCAACATGACCTACCTAGTCTCACCACATGATAGGGTGTATCTCTTTGTTCTTCATATTGCACGATTTTTTAACAGTCAAGTAATAGCAATGGTGACTAAAGTGGCCCATTTGCCACTGACAATAGGTACCAAATCATCCGGCACCAATAGATGATGCATGTATGTAAAAATCCAGATTAAGCTTTGGGTAATATATAACAGGACTAGCTATTCAAAACTGGAAGGATTTTGTGTTCTGCAATAAATTGCTAGATACTTAGAGATACATCAGTGTTGGATAGAAGTATAGGGCACAAATTGCAAGAATATAATGGATGTAATGGAATATTATGGGATCCAAGCCAGATAGATTGTCTTTTCTTATTGCATTTGTTGTGAGTTGCAAGAAAACAAGAATTGGCTATTTCAAAGAGACTACCAATATTCATGTTGTTTATCTTGTTTATAGATTTGGAATAAGACAGGAGGCGGTGGAGTCTGCCACATATTTTCCAGTTTTAATCTGAAAGATGTATCACGGCAATGCTGCTGACTTCCCCGCTTATGCAATAGCAGCGGTGAGGTACAAGCTCATTGGTAATTATTCTGACTATTAATTTATAAATACACAAACTTCAAGAGAAACTCTGAGGCTGTTCGCAGTAACAAACAGCCAATACCTTTATGCCAATGCATCCATTTACATCAAGGGTTGTAACTGTGTTTGAGCAGAACCTTGAAAGGACCTCCAGGCACTTATCTGTCACACCAACTATTCCAAACAAACTGCATCATTTTTTAACATGACATCAGAAACAATAGTATAGCATGAGAAATTGCAATAACTGCAAGGTCACTGCATGCTGATCGAGTTTTATCAGAGTAACAATACAGAATGGACATCATGCTCGTCAATTTTAACCAAATTTATAGGCATTAATTTGATTGTCATTCTATTAGGCAGATGGCAACATCTGTCATGAAACATATTAAATTAACTACACATATGAAGAAATTTCCAGTTGTCTATTGTGTTTAGGATATCCTAGCCTGTAGTTTGTGTTATTTAAAAATTATATTAACATCCAGAACATCATCCTCCATTTCTGAAAAACTGGCAAACTGGGAGCAGCGGAATGACCAAGGCCAGGGCACATTTGTCTGGCACAGTTCCCTGTGAGCAAAGTTCAAGCTTGACAAAGCTGTCACATAGTACCAGAACTAAAGAACAATATGTTCAACAAACTCTTCCAGCTAGGCTTGACTAAAATCAATAATATGATCTTTAAAATGCACCAGAAGAGCAGTCAGTTAAAGATGGCTGTAAAATCAAGTGTTTACATGCTTTGTCATTCATTCTTTATTGGGACAGGGTAGGGATGCATTTTGACATTAGTGCCGGGAACAAAAGAAAAGACCAGCAATCAGAGAGTGCATTCCTTATGTCGGTGTTAACTGCCAGAAACATGTATTATCAGCTCTCTCTAGCTTAAGCTAGGAATTTACCTGAGAAATTCAAGAGAGGTGCAACCTTCAGCAATAGCTACAACCCCCACATCAGTGACACGAACACACCTGATAGAAAAATAACAGAAGCTTTTGAGCTAATTTTCTCTTATTTTTCCAGGAATTATCTTATATTTTACTCACCATGTCAAATTGAGAGAGACAATATTCTTGCATTTAGCTATACAAGAGAGTCCTTCATCAGATAGATTCTGAAAGTCAAATCGAGGTATTACAAAACCTAAGATAAATTTTGGAATGTAAAAAGCATGTCCAGCAAAAAAAGAGTTATACCTGCGCACCACATAGATCTAAAAATTCTAGATGGGGTAGACTTGATATCTTCTTATAGGCTTTGTCTGTGAAACTGACAGTAAAGCAGGACAGGTTTTATTATTTGGAACTGCAACGCCTAAAATTACAATTAACAACTATCTAGAGATACCTGGAAAGAGCATAAAGATTTAAACTCTGTAGAAAGGAGCACTTGGATAATATTTGTTGCAAGCCACCATCTGTTAGCTTGATGCACCTAGAAATCCCGAGATGATTGTAAGTTTATAGCAAGGACACCATAGAAGGAAAGTATAGTTTTGTACCAATAACAATCAAATTCATAACCTTATAAGTATATCCTTCTAGAGGATGCTTTAAGTTGCATAACATGGATTAGTGCAAAATTATTCTTGATCTTATTTAAACTTAAGCACTTCTTTTTGCAATTTTAATTCATCCCTCATAACACAGTGAACTAAATTTATGGCACTTCCTATTTCATTTGATGACGTTTAATTGTAATCTTTTCGCTCATTCCCTTTTATTAATCTATTCAGTTTTCATCCCCAAAAATCAATGATAATAACAACCAACATCGATCAGTTACATACCTAGTCAGGTTCAATGACTCCAATTCTTGATAATTTTCAGCAATTAATTGCAAGGCTTTGTCAGATATATTCTGCATACGAAACATCAAACTACTCTAGTCATGGATTACATTGAGATAATGCATATTCAACATGAACAGTTGAAAATTAAGTACAAGCTATACTAATTATAAACATGTTAGACTTGTTCTGTGTGTTAACCCAAACCAGTCCCAAAATCTATACTTTGAGTTAATTGTGTTGAATTTAAACAGTTAGATTTAAGCACAAGAAACAATCATAAACAACTGCACAGGATTAGAACAAGTCTTCAACAGTTCTGCACATTTGGGCAAACATAAAACTAAAGTTAGTGAAGAACCCCCTACAGTGAAGTTAAGACAGCATAAAAAAGTTGTTTCTTTTCTGGTAAAAAAGAAGAAGAAAGAAAGTAAACAGAAGGTGCAGCACATTTCTACAAAGCCATTGAAGTATAACACAATTACATGTCTCTTCTTTTTAATCACAACAAGTATGATGTGCATCATATAAGAAAAAAGGTAACATTCAATTTGCGAATCAAGTACCTTACACCCACTCAAGTTCAAATCAACAATTTGCTTGCAATTTTCCACCACGTGCTTTATACCAATGTCTGTTACCCTGAAACTCAATTTACAAGCCAGACTACTTAGTACTGAAAAAAATTGCATTTAAGGATCTATTTGAAGAGCAAATGATCTGAAAATGATCTTTACATACCTGACATTCCAATAAATAGAGAAGACCTTTAGTTTAGAACAAGTACTGGTTATTGCTTCTATTCCTTTGTCAGATATCTTCTGGCAGCCATTCAGGTTTAAAGACTCCAGTTTTTGAAGAGAATCAAAACACTGAGGTACTAAGAATTCTCAGTAAAATGTTCAACGAAGGCCAAATCATTTAAAAACAATTTAAAATTATAAAAACTTCATTTCTAGCAATTTTCAGATTCAATTCTCAAAGACAAATTACTTCCACTAGATCTGTGATTTAGCAGTAACCTGGGTTCTCAAAATCTCCTTTTAATTATAATTAATAAATTCTCAGACCTGAAGTGAATTTGCTTTCCTTTTCAACCTGCTTACATGAAAAACTACAATATCTGAGAGTTTGCAGGCAACCTTTTATCAGCATGTTAATATTGTGGAGAATTGTATTGCTTGCATGAATGGTCCAAAATTTTGTAACAGGGATATCACTGCTTAAAACATTGCCTTCTCAGATTTACATCTCTGAATCTACTAATAACAATCATGACTCTCCATGTTCAAGTCTATGAACTACTAAGCTAAATTAGCTAATCAAAAGCTTCTGATTAGTCTATCGCCTATCGCCTAGAGTCAGTCCTGTCCCTTCGTCATGCTTGACATTTTAAGTTTATCTCTCAAGCTTATCTGTTAATTATAGAATACATATTATATGAAATTGATCCTCGAGAACTAGTGCATATATGTGCTAAAACATCCCACATTTGTAGACTTCTAGCAGTTAAGATAGAAAGTATGCCGCAATATCATTTGTTGACGTAATCAAATAATACATACCTTGCTTTGCAGGACTTCTAGATGTTCGTCTTCAATATCTTGTGCAAATTCAAGGTTTATCTCCTTCACGTGCTGATATCTTGGCTATAGAAACATAACATGTCTAACACCTCAATATCAGTCTATCACCATAGCACAAAAATGCCATCTTTAAAATGCTCCCAAATATATACACAACTAGTTCTGTTCTTGCATGATGCCCAAGTCCATTGTAGTATATATTTTATGTTTAAGTTAATTTTTATATTTAGGAGATATAATAATTTAGCTTAATGGGAACTGTATTTTGAGTTTTAAATTTATCTTATAATTAGTTACTGGATATCCTAAAAATGATTATCTTTTCGATAAAACAACTCAATTTTACTACCTTTTTGGAATCCCATAATTCAAGGAAAGAATACAATGAAGGAAGTAGCACAAAATTAATGCATGAATCTAATCAATTAACTCACTATATAATACAAATCTCTCTCTCTCTCCATCCAGCAACGGCATCATAGCTTTTGAAACTTTTTCCACTAAGCTTAACAATTACATGCTCTACTTTCTCTCAGTTCCGCCCCACTTCAAATAACACAAAGCCATCACTTTTCACATACAACACACACACACAAACTACCTTTTATCAAAAAATACAAAGCAGAACAGAACAAATATTTTTTTTGGATGAAACCGAACAAATGTTTTCACATGGATGTAGAAACCAGAGCTGATTATTTATTACCAGTGAAGTAGCAGCAATGAGTCTATCTCCAGCTTTATTCATCTCACGAAAATCAAGAGCCTTTAACAAGATCCCAGATCATAAAAACCAATATCAAGCCATAAAGATTAAAAATTGATCCACAAAGAGAGAGAGAAAAGAAAAGAACATACCATCCAGAGAGGTGGGAAGCAAGTGAGTGTCCTGTAAAGCCAGGGGCTGACAAGTAAAAGAGAAACGAGGTCTCTTTGAGGGAGTTTTGTGCTGACAATTTTCATTACTTTTGGGATTGTTTCTCTGTTCCATGTTGCTGTCGTTGTTTGCTTTGGTTCGATTTCTTTTGCATCCATTTCTTGTGGTTTCGCTGGTTCTCTGGCTTTCAATAAATAGTATGTGAGATTTTGCACCTCCATCCTTTTTCTCTTTACATATTAAAAAATAAACCCTTCATTTTTTTCAGAGTTCTCAAATTTTTTTTCTTAATTTGAGTCCTTGTCCTTGTTATTTGAATGCTCTAAAATTTTGTTATTTTAATCCTGAATTAATCAAATGATTTAGCTTGATCAAGAAAATTTTTTTGAGCACTTTTTATTATTATATGATTTGTCATAATTAAATTTTGGGTTCTCTAAAATTATCAAAAAAAAAATTGACAAAAAAAGGTTAATTAAAGGTTAAATGATCAAATTGAATAGAGTGGCTAAGGTTGGGAGTCTATTTGCAACAAAAGAGGGTCTAATTGAATAAAACAATAAGAATTTGGGATCAAATTAAAGAAAGATATTAAAGATAAGGGCAAACTTGTAAAATAATTAAGTTCACAGACATAAATGAACTTTTGATAAGCCTAATTCGTTTAATCAAGGGCTTAATCGAAAGTAAAATTAAGTTAGAAAGTTAATTTAACTAAAATTACAAGAATTAATTAAGTTCAAGGACTTAATTAAACTTTTAGTAGGTTTAACCGACTTAATTAAGGACTTAATTAAAAACAAATTAAGTTTGGAGGCCTAATTCAAATCAATTCACAAAAATTGAAAGATTATGGACACAATTGAAACTTGAAAGGGCCAAATTGGTGCAATCAGGGGTTTAGTTGAAAGAAATTTGAAGATTGAAAGTTTATTGATGGTCAAATTAAAGAATTTTAATATCAATGACCACTTTATAAAAAGTGCAAAAATTTAAGGATCCAATTAAAGAAGGATAAGAGTGAAATGGCAAGGAATTCAAAAGATTAGGGCTGATTGGGGGCTCTATTACAAAGTTCTAGAGGTTTAGGGATCAAATTGAAAAATAATATAATTTCATTATTTATTGTCTTCTTCCCATTAAAACAAAAGAAAAATATGCCTAAATACTCATCTTTTAGTCTTAATTTCTCCCTCACCTCTTCACCACATCACACAAATCTTATATCAACTTACACCCTAGTATTTGTACTTAATTCTAAGCTAAAATTCCAACTCTGATTGCACCAAAACCATTTATAGATTCTCTCCCAATAAACCTACTCAACACTCCTCCACTTGTAAAAACAGCATTGTGTCCTCCATTTGCTTGTAGAGCATGACAAACTTTTGTCTTTATCTTCAAAGAATGACAGAGATCTATTCTTTAATATCAAAAGTCAAGGTTACACCAACTTATAGGCCCTATAACCTCTTCGTTTCTCCCACAAAACCCTAAACCAAGAAGCTTAGAGGAGAAGGAACATTGACATGAATATTGCCTCCCAACCAAGACTACAACAGCTATGAAAACTATAACTAAAACACTTTGAAACAGACCCCAAATAATACAAAGCTTCAACCACTAAAACACCTTTTAAATAACCATTTTCCATGCTAGAAAATTCTATTTCCAAGTCACCCCAAGACAACCCTCAAATCATCACAAAACAACCCTTACAAGTAGTGGCAATAACAATAACCAACTCTAAAGAAAAAACAGGAGCAGACATCGAACTTCAAAGTAGTAGAGCTCCCTCTACAAATATTTATTTATAGCACTACTAGTAGGGAATCCAAGAAGGGATGTAGTAGTTTCAGACCTAATAAAATTTTCTCCCACTAATAGCAGCATTAAAACGTAGCAGTGGAAAGAAGAGATATATTTGGACTGAAAAACATGAGCAAACATTAAACTTCAACATGATAGATCCCCATTTAAAGATATCTGTTCACGACACTATTAGTGGGTAATCCAAGAGGGTATGTAGTAGTTTCAGACCTTATAAAATCTTCTCCCACCAGTAGCAACATTAAAACGAAGTAGTAGGGAGAAGAGACAATCTTGAGTTGAAAACCAAACATTGAACTTCAACATAACAGAGCTCTCTCTATAAAGATCCTTTTGTGGCACTGCTAGTAGGGAATCCAAGAGGAGATGTTGTAGTTTCAAACCTAGTAAAATTCTCTCTTACCAGTAATAACATCAAAACGCAATAGTGGGGAGAAAAGACAGATCTGAGCTTAAAAATAGAAGCAAACATTGAACTTCAATGTAGCAGATCCCTCTCTAAAGTGATCTGTTCGTAACTCAGCTAATGAGGAATCAAAGAAGGGATGAAATAGTTTCAGAACTAGTAAGATTTTTTCCTAGAAGCAGTAGAAATAACACTTGGCAGTAGGAAAAAAAGACAGACCTGGACTAAAAAATAGAAAAAAGCCTGCAAATTAATAGAGAAGAGCTCCCCCTCTACAAGCGTTTGTTTGTTGCACCGTCAGTAAGGAATCAAAGAGTAGATAAAGGAGTTTTAGATTCACATGATAATCCTCCTCCAGTAGTGACAAAGCATGATTCCATGCATCGGCAGCGACATTGTTGCATAGTACATGCACCACCGCTATTCAAGCAACCCTTTTAGCATGATTCCAGTAATTCCTGGATATATCAAATATCCTAGAAGGTCGATTCATAACCTTAAATTATTTTTCTAATAAATTGCTAAAATATTATGAATTTTAGGATAAATTGCTCATTGTTATGAATGTTTTTGGATTGTATGGACATTATTGGTTTGGATTTATGTGTGTTTTTTGTTTGAAATGATTTGGTAATTTGTGTTGATTAGTGGGTTCATTTTTAGGGCTGTGATTGATATTTGAACATTAAATATTGATGCATTAATTATGTTTAGGTTTGTGAATTAGTATATGATTTGAATATAATTTGTGAAATTAACAAGATTTTATATTTGATTGTTTGTTTGTTGAATTATTAAGTTGGTGAATGATGAAAGAATAGATTGTTTTGAATTGGTATCTTGCTTGATTTAAAACACCTTATTGTGTTTTTCCAAACAAACCCCACATGATTTCTAAAATCTCAGAAAAAAGATTCAGGGACCATTTTAAAATTATTTGTAAGTCCTTCGCACGTTTTTTCAACCATTTCACTTAATATCGAAATTGTAGACTTACACTATAAGATACTTATTTGGTATTAAAAATACCTGCTTTTCTTCAAAAATTTTATAAAAATCACAAAAATTCCTTGTTTAAACAAATACAAAAACATGTTTTTATTCATATGCATATAACCAAATTCTATATAAAAAAATTGTGTATTTTATGAAAAATAAAAATCAAAGTTTTATCATACTTAAATCTAAAAAATCAATCAATGAGTATCATAACCAGTTTATGATTATCCATTAGGATTTGACCAAAACTTCAAAAACACCATAAAAAATAATTTGTTTAATCACTATTTGGGATATGAATTTTACAATGTATTGTATACACTCTTATTAAATTAAATGAATTGACAAAAATAAAATGTTAGGAATTAATTGTAGACTTTGATATTTAGGGGTATAAAATTACACTATAAAATATATTTTCAGGTATTAAAGTTACAAAATAAAAATACATCATTAAGATTTAAAATTTATAATAGTTAGATTTTAACATGATAAGATAGGAACCTCATTACCGAGAATGACCTTTCTTGAACCTTAGATGAACCAACAAATAAAAACAAGAGTTAGAAAAAAAAATCAATCAATAATGTAACTTTTCATAGGTAGGGTGAACTATGAGTGATGCGTTTTTTCCATTTATAACTTGTTCTCTTACCCAGACTCTCGTAGACCATTAGGTTTTCTAGTAACCATAATACTAGGTAACAACTTTTGAACCTTTCAAATCATAATTTTATGATTTATCCCAACAAATCCAAAAAACCCCTCGATCAGGAGGATAACCCTACACTCGACATCGTGCAGACCACAACATAATCCATTTCTTCCAATAAATTAATATGATTCTGGTATTAACAAATAGTAAAATACTAATTTGATTTTTTATGTTGCGTTGCAGGATGGAGGAATTTTGTTTAACGTAAAAAAGACATAAACATTGTTAATGTTTTTTCTACAATCAAGAAAAATCTTAATTGTAAATTAAAAATTTAATACATGCGTTCAATAAAATGAATCGATAATTATGTGTGTTAATAAATGATAAAAACTTTATTGATTCCAATAAAAGACTAAGTCAAAACGCTGAGATAAAGATATATATTAAGATATTTGATCTCATATTACGAGAGCTCTTTATTTTTATTTTTATTAAAACATAAATAATTTAAACTCCATTGAAAAAAAAATCTAGTATAATTCCTGCTTTTCTTGTTAACATATTTTTTTATAAAAAAAATTATATTTTTTTGCCATGAATTCTTTATTTCATAAAAAAACAAAAAGAATTAGAATAAAAATATATATTTGAAATAAAAAAAAACCAAAAAAACACCTTGTAAACCTCAATAAACAAATCTTTTAACTTAAAACTCTCATAAATTGGTCAAAAACTACAAAATTAAACTGGAAAAAAAAATCTCTCTCAAGTCTAATCTAATTTTTCAGGCAAGATGAATGTCAAAAACTACCACCATCGAACTTTTCTCTTCGAATGAAACCTTTAATCATTAAACTTGGTCATTTTGGTTGTTGAAATCATGACAACCAACAACTTTTTCTTTCTTCTGCTGTTTTTTTGATGACTTTCTCTCACATCTCTCAATAAGCAAAATAAAATTTTGAACCAAAATGAAAATTGTAGTGAATGTGGGATTAGCCATGTATTTTTTTGTGTTTTATAATTTCATTTTTAATCTTTTAATTTTATATTTTTACCATAATTGCAAATTGGTATTCATCTAATTATGCTAGAAAATGATTCAATTGAAAGGAAAAAACGTTCAGGTGCTTTAATGTTTATATGAACAGTGAAACACCATAGGTTTTCTCATTTTTTAATATATTATATGAACAACAAAGCACCATAAATCTTCCCATTTCTTTTAATATATTATATAAACTCTGATTTTTGTTTTTCATCCTCGCATCTAGTTTTTTAGAGTTTGAAACTATATGTTTTAAGTCATACCGTTATTTTTTTAAAAATATTGAAATGACAACATATTGGATGGACCTTTATTTTATAAATTAACTCGTCAAACTTGTGATTTGGATCATGAACTCCATTAAGTTAAATAATTTTTTTTAAAAAAAATTATTCTTTTACCTGAATATATGATAACAAAAATAGAGAAAAATAATTTTGATTAGAGAATTAAAAGATGAATTTGAAAAAAATAAATATATGAAAAAAAAGATAACAATATATTAGATTAACCTATGTTTCGAGGCATAATTCTTAAACTGTGACCTGGATCATGGCCCTCATTGGATTTAATAATTTTATTTTTTAAATTTATTTTTTAGCTAAATATATATTAACAAAAATAGAGGAACCTTTTTTTTAAAAAAAAAGTTAAAGGATGTAATTGGAAGGAAAAAAAATTAAAGGACAGAAAAAAAAGAGAGGCTAAGTGTGTGGACATGACCTCAACCTTAAAAAAAAAGCCCAGACCTGCGCATCTAGACTTTTTTATTTTTTTTTAAGGGGCAGACGACAGGTTATCCATCCTTATTTTTTTAAGAAAAAAAAGATAGACAACGCTTTGTATGCTCTTATCTAGATTTTAGCCATTAGTGGTAACAAGAAAATTAGTGGTTGGTTTTTTTGGGTCAAAACCCCATTTTAGACAATTCTCTTGTTGAATGAAGTCTGGTTGCCTAATTAAAGGCAATTCTCTTGTTGAATAGGAAAAATAAATAAATATTATAGCGGTAATATGGACATTATCTTTTATTCATTTTTTTATTCATCATTCTTATTATTTAAAGATCTGATCTTATTTGGATTTGAATAATTCTTTAAAAGTTGGGTTGTCGCAAATTACAAGTTGTCTAATTGTCCGGCTTCAAATGATAATCCACACGAACCACCAATAAAAAATCTCTTAAATCCCTATTTAGAAGAGGGAGGGAGAGAGAGAGAGAGAGAGAGATTGCTATACTTAAAGTGTTAGTTCTCTATTTTATGACTTGCGTTGATTTTATGTCTAATAGACAATCACTAAAAAATAAAAAGCATAACTTAGTATTTATAGAAAAATATGAAAAACCCTATATATTGACAAAATATTAATTTGCCTCTTGAATAATATTCATATATTAATTCAGGAAAATTTTAGAAATGAACTCAATGAAGTCCTTACTTAATTTTTCTAGGTCTAGAAATATAATCCTTGAATTTAATTATATTGTAATCCTTAATTTCTAAAATATTTTAATCAAGTCATACTTAATTAAATCATCATAGTTTAATTTATTACTAATGGTTCTTAATGTGTGTGACCCATTAGATTCATAATATGTTGACCTAAGTATAAATCATAATTATAATTAAATAGAATTAAATAAATTAAATAATTTAATTTATTATCAATTTAACAATTGATTAATTTATATTTAAATATCATGTGCATTGTCCAGCAACGTGTCATGATTCGATTTGACATTAAAGCATGGAGTATGTCTGACATATTAAATTATATTTGTTCTTTACATAATAGTCATTGATTGTTTGAATAAGATTTAAAACTCTTTAAAAAAATTTCATTCCACCTTGATCAAGGATTTCTTAGTCAATACTATTTGAGAACAGATGAAATATTTTTTTTTAATTCACCTAGGGTGATAAATTCTCTCTTGATCACTCAAGTACCTACTTATAGTTCATGTTATACATAATGTTTGCCCCTTCGTTATCTTGATTAAGATAACATGTAACAAGATAAAAACATAACATTCTCTATATATAATAACTTAGTAATCTCAAGTTTAAGGATCTTTTACACAACTGTCATGTGAGCTTTTCTATAAAATTAAGTGATCTTTATATATGAAATTCTGATGTGAATTAATTCAGTATACATGTTTTATGACAAACACCTATATAAACTAGTTTTTTAAAATAGTTGGATACATTGATATATCAATTCCTGAAAATCAATGTCATGGATTGTTCTCCACGATGGATGGAGTTTAGATGAACAAAATCATCTTTTTTATTTTCTTTTTTACAGTAAAGTTATATTTTTATATATAGATCAAATTAATGAGTTACTAAAAAAGAATATTTTAAATTCAAGCTGGAATAACGTGTAAACTTATAATTAGACTAAACCTTTAAAAATATATAAAATTAAAATTTAAAATATTAAGAAAAAAATTATAATCCATGACCAGTGATTGGATTTTATATTAACATTATAATCCAATGTTTCATAATCTTTTTTGAGATTTTATCTTATGTTTTATTTTTGATTTTTTAGTATTACTTGCCAAGAACCACATATTAACATTTTCTCTTATGTTCGTCAATTCACATCACCCTTTGGGCATCTTCCCCTTGAAATATTGAGAGGAATGCACTTATGAGAAATCAAATTAAATTTGTTCTTTCTTTCTTTTTCATTTTTCTTAAGAACAAGGAACCGAAAAACAACAACATTAAGCGATACAAAAAAATAAAAGAAGAAAAACGACCTCTCGGGGAAGAAAAAGAAATTACCCATGGAGAAAACGACAAGTCGTAAGGAAATTAGACTGTAGCCATTGCAACCACAACAAAAGAGAAAACACACAAAAATCTAACAACAAAAACCTAGGAGACGAACTTCACTGAACAATGATGTTCAAAACCCACAATTCTCTTATTACATTAAAAACCTTATTACAATCAAAATCCCAGCTTGAACCTCAAAGCAGCAAACTTTACGATTTTTTCCAAAGTCGGTCCATTGTAAAAGTAAGGCTTAAATGGGTGAAAAACCGATCTTTAGACCATATAATTGATACAGAAACTGATCTTAAAGCAGCTTGTCTTTTGAAAGATGCAATCAAAAGGTCTCCTACTGGATTTCTCACTGCAAAGTCTGTCTCTGAGTGGCAAAAACTTCTTGGCCTTACTGTCCCTGTTTTACGTTTCATGCGCAGGTATTTTGAAGTGTTTATGCGGTTTTTCTTATTACCCTTAAGTGATTTTGCCTTGTTTTATTGAATGTAGGGTTGTAGAAATGAATGTGTTAGATGAAAGTTTGAATCTTTTCTTCAGTTTTTAGGTGTGCCCATTTTGTAATTTTCCCATATTGATAACTTGGTTGTGTAGTTGTTTTGCGATGAGATTTCGAGAGCGGTGATTTTTAGAGGATTTTGTGCTTCATGAATTGATGTGGAAATTGGAGTTTTGTAGTTTACTAATTCTATGTATTCTATTTAGTTCTAAATTGTAGCTGATAGATTCTGTCCTAAAATTCTAAGAAAGCAACTCTTGAGTAAAATCAGTTTTCTTTCATGGATTTAGGTATACCTTCACCTCGTATGCAACAATTAATGACTTATATGAATGATATTATTGGTGGGATTTATTGATGGTTAAAGGAATGATATTTTCTTACTACTTAATCCGTTTATGTGTAGGTACCCAACTCTTTTTAATGAGTTTCCACATGCTCAATACACAAATTTGCCTTGTTTTCGGTTAACAGACACTGCGCTCTTGCTAGATTCACAAGAACAAACTATCCATCAAACTTATGAGAGTGATACAGTGGAAAGACTTTGTAGAGTGCTTATGATGATGAAGAGTCAGACAGTGCCCCTTCAATCACTACACCCCTTGAAATGGGATCTGGGTTTGCCTGTTAACTTCGAGAAAGTATTGATACCTAAGTATCCTGACCATTTTCAATTTGCTAAGGCACCAAATGGGACTAGGAGTTTGCGGCTTGTGCAATGGCATGAAGAATTTGCAGTTTCGGCATTGCAGAGGAGCAATGAGACTAGTGAAAAGGGTAAGGAGTATCGGCAGTTTAAGAGTGGGTACACAGCTTTGACTTTCCCAATGAGTTTTCCAAAGGGCTATGGAGGGCAGAAGAAAGTGAGAGCATGGATGGAGGAGTTTCACAAATTACCTTATATTTCACCTTATGATGATTCAAAAAGGATTGACCCGGATAGTGAACTCATGGAGAAACGGGTTGTTGGAGTTCTGCATGAGCTTTTGAGCCTCACAATTCATAAGAAGACTAAGAGAAACTACGTGAGGAGCCTGAGAGAGGAATTAATTCTTCCTCATAAGTTTACTCGACTCTTTACAAGGTATCCAGGGATTTTCTACCTCTCGTTGAAGTGTAAGACAACAACTGTTGCTCTAAGAGAAGGTTACAGGCGTGGAAAATTAGCAAATCCACATCCTCTTGCTCGTCTAAGAGAAAAGTTTTATCATGTGATGAGGACAGGGCTTCTTTATCGCGATAAAGGTGTAAAGATGATTCCTCAGGAAATTTTGCTAAATGACGTGGAGGATGAAACTGGACAAGAAGAATCTGAGGAGGAAGAGGTTGAAATAGGTGATGACTGCTACGAGGAAACCTCCGAGATGGGAGAGGATTCTGATGAAGATTAGTCTTTTATCGTAATAAATTCGCTAATTGCCACATTTTAGAAGTGAGAGAGACGGTCGTCGGGACCTTCAGATATTGAGTTAATGAACACCGAACAGAAGTATTGATTTTGGATAATTATCTTGCCAGATGCAAAAGTAGCTCTTGACTGTTAATCTTGATAGGGGATTGTGTTCATGCACATTAGCATGCATGCGTTTTGTCTTCAAGTTGAATAGGTGGATAAAGCTCTTGATGCGGTGTGAGACAATTCGATGATCATACGCTAATGTGTTACCATCATCATGTAGCCCTTCAAGTCGTGTTCTTCTACTTTAAGCATCTTTCAGGCAGACAAAGGGTCTACAGTAGTTTAACATCTTGGAGTCATTTGCGTTTGTTTTTCATCAAATAATCCTGAGGTTACAAACTCTTTTAAGAGTTCAAATCCATGCCGACTGTATTTCTTTGGTTAATAATGATATGACTTCGAACATGACTTGCTTTTCGGGTTTTTTTTTTTCTTTTTAAAATGATTTTTTTTGGTATTTTTGAATTAAAAAATAAACGCATTTAAAATTGTAATTCAATTTTTAACATTAAAAAATCTAATGTATCTATCACCTACCTGGCGCAAATTGATTGTTTCACCTCCCATGACAGCTGATGCACAAAACACAAATACAAAGACAAATCTATGACTACTGGAGGATAAAAAAATTAATTTAATCCTTTGAATTGTGAAGAAAAGATATTTATATACGCATAAGAAAACAAGAGATCGGATTCCGGGATTTAGTACGATACTAATCCCAAGCACTGGCTACAGCTGGATTGTAACCCCCACCATAACCAGCAGAAACCCCATATCCACCGCTACTACTGTTTCCTCCATAATAATCTGTACCCCTGTTAAAAGAGCCATCCCTTCTCATATCACGGCCACCAAAACGGGCTCCCACAGAGCGCCGATTCTTGCCACCACTAAATGAAACCCGTGAAGCATAACGGGTGAGCCAGGCAGGCACTTCTTGATTTGCTTCTTGCATAAGATCAGCTAGAGGTCTTGCTAATGACAAATTATTCTCATTAAAAAATGCTGTAGCCAGACCTGTTTTTCCAGCTCGCCCTGTTCGCCCTATCCGGTGAACATAATCGTCAATGTCATTTGGAAGATCAAAATTCACCACATGAGCCACATGGGGTATATCAAGACCCCTTGCAGCCACATCTGTCGCAACTAGAATTGGCGTCTTCCCACTCTTGAATGATCTAAGTGCCATTTCTCTTTCCTGCATGCCAGCATAGAGATGATCATTTTGAAGAATATAGCTAGTAATTGCATGGTGCAAGAAAACAACAGACAACAGAAGAACAGGCAACTAAACAAGTTGGAGCGATTCTCTACTCTCTACAGATTTTTTGTGTCAAGAGTAAAGAAGGCCATCTGTTCCTTTTCCTAAATTGTAGTGTTACTTTCTCACAGTTTACCAAAGAAAGGAGTCTAAATTACCATATGCCCCAGAATAATCTTTATAAAAACACTAACCTCAAGACTGCTTAAGCTCATCAATGTTGTAGGGTATTGCATAAATAAAAATGCTGAAGAAACAAAGTAAAAGATACATGCCACATTCATGCACTCAGTACTCACTACTAAACCCAAATCCGATAACTTACCTGTTGTGATCTATCTCCATGAATTGATGTAGCAGGAAATTTATTGACATACAACCAATGTTCCAATGAGTCGGCTCCCTTCTTTGTCTCCACAAAAACTAATGTCAGAGAATGCTGCAATTTAACAAAAATCCATGGTCACTATAGTACACTTTGAAGTTTTTTGTATGGTGGCTGTTTGCATCCTTTTATTCCTCTCCTCTCATTCAGGCTTTTTTCTCTCTTGATAAGACATGTCTCACCTTTTTCCTCAATTTTATCCTTTTATAATATGAGTTAAAACCTTCTACTCACCTACCTGTCACTGGATAAATCAAATTCAAGGGGCTAAGTTTGAAATTTTAATGAGGCTGGAAGAGACTCTTTTCCTTAATTGATATGAATAAATCAAATCACCAGTAATTTTGCTAGAGAAAAGATTAGATCATATAAAATTGTCATGGTCAGCAAGTTGTTTCATCGTACCTTGCCATTAACTTCAGTTTCTCTCTGAGCATGAAGAAGGTCCATTAGATGACTTCTCTTGTCAGTCTCATGAACATATTCAACTCTTTGAACAATTAAATCAGTACTCGAACCGACCCTTCCGACAGCCAAAAATATGTAATTTGAAAGAAAATCAGATGCAAGTCTCTGCATGTCAGCCAAATTGCAAAAAAAAAAAACAGTCAGATGCAACTGAAATGGCAGTCTTCAATGGATATCAACAAGCAACCTTCACATGTGAATGGTTAGCACCTAAAAGAGTGCGCAGCAACTACAAGATAGCAATGGTGCTTGCTTATCTAAGTAGGCAATTGTCCAAACAGAACCAAAGGTACATCCTCACTAGAACGATAAACTTTAGCAGTCAAGCTACTTCATACCATAATTTAGCAACCAAGTATTATTATATATACACTCACTGAAAAAATAACACCCAACATTTTCATAACCAAGATAAAATACTCAGACATATCACTATATTAATAAATTAGCTTCATAAGAAAAAGAGTGGAAACTAACTCAACCAGCACCAGCAACTAAAACAAACCTGTATTTCTTTAGGAAAGGTGGCACTGAACAGCATTGTCTGTCTCCTGCCACATGGGGGCATGTCCATTTGTTCCACTATCTTTCTAATCTGAGGTTCAAATCCCATATCCAACATCCTGTCTGCCTCATCAAGTGCTAAATATCTGATCATCTGCAATGACACTCTAGCCCTCTCAACCAAATCCACTAACCGTCCAGGAGTTGCCACTAGAACATCAACCCCTCTCTCAAGTTCTCGCAACTGACCAAGCAATAAAGAGCTAGTGAATAATTAAACTAGATGACAGGCACTCCTTTGAGACAACATAAAGGCAAAATAAAGCTGAAAGGTCACAAAAGGCATTACGTTATGAAGAAAAACATATATATGTGCATCCAGCAATGCAATTGACTGTGACAGTGTAAAGGCAAGTATAACCATTGCTATTGCAACTCCCCAAGTGAAGTAAGTCGCTTCATAGTAACATTTTAAAAACATTTTATGATGGTCCCTTAAATATCACCCTCCCTGCCAATCAGCTCCCTTGCACCACAACATTCATGCTAAGGTTGCATTTGGTATGGATATAAAAAGCTACAAGTATAAATGTTAATAGTAGTTGGCTGTGTTATTGGCAAGATAGAGGTATGGTGGTATTCCTGGTGGCAGCTACAGCAGTTAAGGCATTGTAGGTGGTGGGAGCATGACAATAGCAGTTCAAATCCCCTTTAACCCAGACCCCTTTAATGTATCATCCATTAACAACCCTCGGACAATCACTACCACTTAGGCACTAGCAAAACACAGTGGCCCCACAAAGATTAAAATCATCCAGGAGCTGAATGAGCATATTGGACAACTATGTAATAACTCCCTCACATCAAGCAATCTACAGTGTGACATCTAGTTCTAGTCCAAGTACAAGTCAATAAATGACTATCTGCAATGCAACAGCAAAATGGAGCATGCAGAATACTGAACTAATCAAGACATATGCAACAAGCATATTTGAAACAAGTGAGATAAGAGTAAAATTCATTGAGATGCATCCCCAGTAAGGTAGCTTGCTAGTAACAAACCTGTAAGCAAGCTTAGAAATATGAGGCAAATGTGCTCATAAAGACATGGCTAATGGTCAAGTCCAAGTACAGTGTGGCGAAAATATACAAGGAGCAATGGTAAACTCCTCACAACCATCATGGCATAGGCATGAAGGCATGCTCTAGTGGGTAAAGGGGTTGACACAGGCATGAAGGCATGCTCTAGTGGGTAAAGGGGTTGACACAGGTATGAAGGCATGCCATGGTGGGTAAAGGGGAAAAGAAAGAACCTGGAGCGTGGTGGAAGAGCACCTGCAGCCCATAATATTTCAGGTGTATGAAACATTTATTATCACCCGTAAAATTTGGAACAAAACAGCCAAGCACATAACGGCTGACATATTTGAAGGTTCCAAACAATAGTGCAAGGCCGCACGCATATTCACATTTCCAGAATAAATCATTTAACACATTAATAGGAAATTGCCAACTCAATGCAAGTCATGTGAGCATCATTAGAAGAATGGACAATTGATCTAATCATTTTGAACATGGTTCAGGCTAGAAATTTGGGTGATGTGTCAGTTGAAGTACATCCAGAAATGAATCCATGTAATTGGTCTGAAAAAGAAGGGTGCTGCTAAAGAGGACTTTGCTACTATTAGTGCCACTGTATTTCCCATGGTTTATCAGACATCTAAGCAGTTTCCAATGAAGGAGATATCATTCAAAATAACAAACCAGAAACGAGCTATTGTTATCATTTTAAAGTTGGTTAGGAAACCCAATCCGAAACGCCCCCATGTTGTCACATAGGAGGTACAGTGGGCACAAGTGGACTCTGGTCTTATCTATTTCCCTCTATCATATAATAGAGAATATGAATGAAATAAGAAAAAAGCACCAATGATAGAATATGAGCAATTACTTTTTTAAGGATAATGGATTCAAGAAGAAGAGAACCATACAAAAGATATCCAGCACTAATAGAAAAAAAGAAAAGAAATGAAGAGAGAGAGAGAGCTATTGTCATATGATTTAAACCTGTTGGTTGACTGGAGCACCTCCATAAACTACCACCACCTTGACACCAGTTTGATAGGCGAATTTTTTGGCTTCATCGTGTATCTGCAGTCAGATTGCAAATAAAGAAAAATAAGAAAAACAAGTCGTATAAAGCCATTACATGATCCAGAATGCACATGACTAGCCTGAAACTAAATAACACCTGACACGAAAGCTCCCTTGTAGGAGAAAGAATGAGAGCCAGTGGGTACACTGTCCTCCCTCCATGTGGTCTCTGCACATACTGCTCCCGCATAATTCCAGCAATTATTGGAAAGCAAAAGGCAGCTGTCTTGCCTGACCCTGTCTGAGCACAAGCCATCAGGTCCCTCCCAGCAAGCAATATTGGGATTGCATTGCGCTGCACTGGAGTTGGCTTCACATACTTGCATCTCCGAATATTCTGATTCACTGCCTCACCCAGGTCTATCTCTGCAAAGGTATTCACAGGTGGTGGCACATTTTTCCCACTCGTCTCCACAGGAATATCCTCATACGCATCAAAGTTAATTCCTGTATTCTCTTGCACGCCAAAAGCCGGCTCTGCATCACCATCATCATCAAATGGATTCACCTCACGCTCCCTCCCACGTTCCATTCTATTATTCCAACCACCACCACCTCCTCTACCACCAGAACCATAACCTAAGCGCCCAGAATCCAGTTTCGAAGCACTGCCGCCACCGCCACCCCATCGAGAACCACCCGCAGGCCCACCATAACCTACACGAACATTCCCTAATGACGGAGCAGCAGGTGGTGGCGCCAGGAAATCAGAAGATGGTGGCCGGTTACGAAGGTGTGGCGGGATGTAAGTGGCACGAGTAGGACGCGGACCAGACGAACCAGATGCTGCATTCTCAGATGCAGAGTTAGCCACAGAATCTGCCCATGAAGTTCTCATAATTGGTAGCAAATCACAACTGAAAAGAGAATCCAATACCACAGCGCCGAAATTCCCTATAATTGAACATCAGAAACTCGATCAATCGCAATTGCAAGTAAAACTAAACCTCAAGTTAAATTAAATTAGATAAACAACAACAATTAAGCAAAATTGTAAAAAAAGAAAAGGAAGAAGTCCAAAATTCACTAACTATCATGAGATGGTGAGTTTGTTAAAAACGAAGCGAAATAATCGGAAAATGCAAAAAATAGTAACAAAATTGTAGAAACATAACCTAAATTGAAGCCGAGAGAGAGGGGGAGAGAGAGAGAGAGAGACCCGAGTTGTCGCGTTAATTTGAGTTCTAAAATTCAAATGGAGAAACCCTAGCCTGCTCTTTCTTTTCTTTTTCTTCTTAAATGATTTATCGGGATCGGACACGAAAGCGAAAATATCGTTACGGATGTTGTCCTTTTCTATGCTTGGTTTAGTAAGATTTATCTATCTGTTGCTGTTGTTGGTGGAAAGACCCCAAAGATTTTGTAGTTTCCGTTTATGCAAAATCCATTATTTGCACCTATGTTTTCTTGGTTTTTCAAAAATAAAATAAAAACCCTTTTTATTATCATTTCAATCCCTTATTATATTTTTAATTTCAATCTATTATTAAAAAAAAATTAAAGAGGATGGTGAATTCACTATACCTCTGAACACAATGCACCGTAGAAAGTAATAGTATATTTACTGTATTGTCCTTGAAAATAAAAAAAGGTTAAGCTGAGAGTAAAATTATCTTTCTAATTAGATCATTTTAGCATTTTACAATTGATCATGTATAAAGTGGCATTTACTTTCTTTCTTGCACAACAAACTTATGTTGGTGCCCTTAAAACAAATAAATTATTGGGTTGGCATTGAGGGCTTTTTTTGTTTTTTCATTTTAATAAGCATAGTATAAAAACTTAATTGCGCTTAGAGTTTATATTTTCAAGTTTAGAGTTAGTGAGTATTTAGGTCATTGAGCAGCTAATTTTTTTGTTGTTATTGTGTTAAGTCAAGGATTTTTTTGTCTTTTAATAAATGAAAAAAATAAATAAATATATATTAGTTGATGCATGAGCATTAGCCTTTTTACTATATTTAGATGGCGCATGCAGCTAATTTCAGTAGCCAAAATAGCAGATCTGAGGTCACTTTCGCTTCCTCTTGATGTCTCTTACATGAAAATATGGTGCATGTAATGAGAAGAATTCTGGTTCGAGGGTGGCAAACATTTTTTTCTTCTTTCTTTCCTTTCTTTTCCTCTGTATTTGCACCCTTCCCCTTAAACCTTCAAGTTAGCTCCTAAACTTCCCTTTATTTTTTATTTAGTCCATGTTCTTTTGGTTATTATTTTTTTATTTGAAATAATTTATGAAATAGAATTATTAATTTGATTTCATCCGCATTTAATTTTTTTTTCTTTGTCAAATTTGATTCATATTCTTTTAATTGCTATTTTTATAATTTGAGATAGTTTTTAAAATCACATTGTTTTCTGATTACACCCTCAGTCAATTTTGTTCCAATTAGATTTTATCTTTATTTGTTTTATTTTTTTGCTTTGCAAAATTTTCTGGATTGATATTTGTTTTTATTCAATTTCATTCTTCAATGTTTAATTGGTTTGGATTTGAACTTCTTGGTTAAGTTCATGTTTAGAATTTTATGGGTTACAAGCCTTGAAAATTAACTTAGCCTCGAGAGATTTGCCCAGGATTACTTTGGTTTTTTTATCATTTTTTTAAGATAATGTTTTTATTTTATTTTATGCTTCAACGTTTATTTTGTTAGAGATTAGGATCTAATTTTTTTTCCTGATTTTTATTGCCTTTGTTTTTTTATTTAATTGGGTTATCTCGAGTCTTTTTGTTTGTTGTTTTTTTAAATAAATTTTATTCTTAAATTAAATAGAATTGGTTGATTGAAAATAGACAAATGCTCTCTTCAATTTGTTTTGTTTGACTTGATTTTCTAGGACCTTGCTCTAGAGACCCATGCAACTTCTTTTGATGTCATTGTCCAGATTTTTGTAGTGCGGTTTGAATCATCTTAATAATTTTTTTTTTATGATGAGTGATTTCAACAATTGAGTGATGGTGGATCTCCAACGATTCTTTTTTTCTCTCATTCCGAGTATGATATCGGCGGCTAATTTATTTTAATTAATTGTTGGCAAGTATTTTCTTTGTTGTTCATTTGTTATCGTTGCCTATAATTTAAATCAGATTATTAAACTACACAATCTTATTGGATCCAGTCAAGTTGATGACTCGAGTATTGGATTTTTCTTAGTTTTTTAAAAATATTGTTATTGTCTGAGCATCCTTTTGTATGCTAAAAAATTCTAACCAGCCCGCAGTGTAGTGCAAGTCACTGATCTAGTTAAATATTATTTTTCAAATAACAAAAAAAAAAACTATTCAAGAGAGAGGGCAAGGATGGTGGAAGTGACTAGTGATATTAAAAGAAATTAAAAGAAAATGACATGACTTAAGTACTAAAAAACTATTTATTTGGCTAAGAGAAACCTTTTATTTTAGCAAATTATATTCAATTGATTGAGGCTGAATTAGTAAAAATACTCTGTACAAATATTTTTTTTTCATTTACTCTTTATTTTTCAAAATCAGATCAACTTTTTATGATCGGTGTGATTTGACTTTTTTTTAATGTAATGTATGTATTTGGTATTATAGTGTCATGTACTTTTTAAAAGTGTTTTTTGCTTGAAAATACATTAAAATATTTTTTTCAATTTTTTTTTATTTTAAACATCATCACATCAAAACTATTAAAATGCTGTAAAAAAACATCAATTTAATGTTTTTTCAAGTGAAATGAACTTTTGATATAAATTCTAAAGCAAAAGCTATCATACTTTCAAACACCTATTACAGGGGTGTTAGGAATATGGTAGCGGTTGCTTTATAAAGTGCTTTTTACTTAAAAATACATCAAAATAATATTTTTTTTTTAAATCAACACATCTAAACAATCCAAAAACATTAAAACAAATTAAATTTTAACAAAAAAAAAAGATTGAAACTCAATCTCGTGCACCTATTATATCTCAATGCTAATTAGCTTATAACATAATTAGCAGTTATTAGTTTTCAAACTCATGCTACGCTGTGGGTAGTATTCCATATTAATTTTTAACATGATAGAAAAATATATCAATGTTACAAATTTGTTTTATTGTATCATATTTTTTAATTAAGAAATATGAAGATGTTATTTATATTTAATAAAATAAATTTAAAAATAGTTGAGTTAATCAATTGTAAAAGAGTTGTTTGTGTTACTTAGATGAGCATACAAATATTTAACACCCATTTTTCTTTTGAATTTATGCATTTTTATTTTTTAACTAAGAGGTTATTTTTTCTCATTAAGAACAAATGATATTTTTAAAATAAATCATACAATTAAATGTTATTTATATCAAATATAAAAAATATAAATGTAAATTACAATAATCTTCTTAAACATTATAAAAATACAAAATAATTAAAAAGAAATACCTATTATTTAAAAAAATCAAACAAAACAATTAAAAATATAAAGAAAGAGAGAGTATTAAATTGAATTAAAATAAACAAATTTAATGTAAACTAAAAAATATATACAAAAGAGGGAATTAAAAAATTTGGAAAACATAATAAGAGAGAGAGAGAGAGAGAGAGAGAGAGAGAGGGAGAGAGGCTAGGCAATGCTAGGCCTGGTAGGCCAGGGCTGTGCTCTTGGCCAACTACCTAAACCCAAGCGCGCTTGGCTCTTCTAACCTAGACCCTCATGTTTGGGCTTATATTTTTTTTTTCTATAATAAGAGATGGACGACATGTCATCTATCGTTTTTTATTTTATTTTTTTTAAATAGCGTAGATGACATATCACTTGTTAGCTAGATTTTGACCACCTAGGGGTGACCAGAAAATTCAAGTGTGTTTTTGGGTTCAAGATTCCTTTTTAAAACTATTTTTGACACAAAAACACCAAAAAATCACCTAGAAACTTTAATGAATCAATCTCTCAACTCAAAACATCCATAAATTGGTTCAAAAACACAAAATAAAACCAATAAAAAAAAAATCTCTCTCGAGCATGGTTTACCTTTTCATGTAAGATAAATGTGAAAAATCATCATCATCGAACTCCTCTAGTTGGGAACCTTTTGACACCAAACTTTGACTATTTTTGTTGTCATAATCATGACAACCAACTTTGTCTTTTTTTAACTATTTTATAGCAAATTTCTTTCACCTCTCTCAAATATAGAAACGGAAAAAAAACTTTGGAGCCAAAATGAAAATTATGACAAATTTAGGATTTACCATGCATTTTCTTTGGGTTTTACATGTTAGTTTTTTATATTTTAATTCAGTATGTTTATCATAATTTCAAATATAATTTTATCTAATTAAGCTATAGAAGAATTCAATTAAAAAAAGAGTTTGAAATGAAAAAAAGGGCCATATGCTTCACTTTTCATATGAACAATGAAGCACCATAAGGTTTCTCATTTCTTTTAGTATATTAACATTTACGAACCCTTTATCATTTAGTGAAATGTTTTCATATTTTTTTATTTGATGGCAAGATTCGGTGAAATGTTTTTATATTTGTTTTTTATTTGATGGCAAGTGTATTCTTGAATTAACTTGCATATTAATCAAAATTAAAAGTCTCTCTGGGTGATTTTAAAAATATACCCCTCAAATTAATTCTATACATTCAAATGAATTTATGAATTCTTTTAAAAAAATCTATTGCAATTTGAATCCCCATAAATATGTCAATATGACTATACTAGTACTTACTAATCTATTTATCATCTATCTCATAATGATATGAATTGCAAATAATCATATTAAGGACTTCAATCAAAGCTAAGTACGGCATGAAAACATGATCATAGATATGAGTAGGATTTATGGCTCCGGATTGAGTTACTAAAAGGTGGCTTAAAGGATTTATAACAAGATTAATTGGGGTTTCACTCACTCAAGACTTTAACCTTTCTTAATAAATATAAGGAGCAAACAAGTTCCTTTATCCGGAACTTGGTGGAAAAAAAAAGTGCAGACATGGTCTTTTTAAAAAAAAGAAAAAAACAATTTTAAATTCAAACCTTATAAAAGAGGTGTCACAATAATGAATTTTCCCATCATCTAGAATGCTTGTTAGTGCCATATTGATTGTGACGTCTTATCTCTCACCTATTAATGTCCTCTTAGTTACCTCACTTAGAGAGTTCTTTGGCTTAGTCGCTCACCAATTATGAACTTGCAAGTTTTTATTTTCTAACTATATGGTATTTTTCTTTCTAATATCACCATCACACACAATTAGCCATTATCTATTTTCTTATAAATTCATTCTCAAAAGGACCTCTTCATTATTACCTTACAATCCATCTAATGAACTCTTAAATTCATAATATAATACATGTTTGAGCACTATTCCAGAAAAAAGAAATGCTTGCTCTTTCTCCCTTGAAATTTTGTTCACTTTTTTTTCTAATATTAAAGCACCATTTATTCTTAACACTACCTTGCTACTCTTTATATATATATATATAAAAAAAAAAAAAAAAAAAGTTTAGTAACTGACCGGCTATACTAATTTTTCTTTCTCTCATTATTTTTCTCTTTAGCTTTTACTAGTGTAGTCAGACACATTAGTTATATATGCCAAACCTAAGTAGCTAGATTGGCCAACTTAATTTTTATTTCTCTCTTTATTATACTCTCTCTTTGACTTCCTCTCTTTTCATTTTTACACGAATTCTTGTAAAAAATACTCAGTTTATCTGATAAAAATATTCTTAACATTTTAACATTATCATTTTTTATTTGACAATAACATGGTCAATCAAATGGTCTTCTTTATGGCTAATAAGGGTAGGGTTTTACTTGCAAGATCAACCATTTACTCTAATAACTAAGCATCTTGAACAGGTTTTCACTATATTTTTTGCAATTTTATCATATTCACAGATTGAATAACGCTAACATTACCATCCCTACTATGGTGAGTTACATTTCATATTTCTCTTTCAAGGTAAGTCAGGGTATTTATTTAAATTTCAGTATGCACAAATGAGAAATGAAAGAACAAATAATCATTTACTATATATTACTTGCTTATCATTTCTATCAAACTTTCTCATTACACTTTAAACTGACTTAAGTATCGAAGAGTTTATTTTGCATGTAACACCAACCTATTTCAGAACACCTAGTCCAATTTTCAGTCGTGGAAAAGTCCAGGAAATCTATTGAAGTTTTTTATAACTTAATCAATTGCATTATGAGGATATAACAAAAGTTTAACTTGTTTGTTTTTTACTCAAATCACACCTGCTTTTTTCATCTCTTTTTTGTCTACAATTAAACTTAAAACCTTTATAGCTGAAAACATAAAATGCATAGGAGGAAGAGTTACAGACCTCCCTCCATTCTTGTTAACTCTAGTAGATCTTCACTAACTTGCTCGGTGTATAAAAACACTAACTAAAGTTGTTCTAGTTACTCAAGAGCAACTTAGAGCTATTTCGCAATATATGACCTAATCAAGTGTATAACCTACTTAATAACCTATTCAACCTATGTATAAACAACTCCATTTCCTAGAAAGGATGGGATAAAATAACATGAAAAAAAGTAAGTATAAATGTTCCCACACCACTACCATACCAAAAAATAGATCTTATTATTATGAAGAGATAGTTTCCTCCTCTCGACGTAATCTTCATAAGTCAAAGAGCAAGACCACAACTAGTCGTAGCCATAGTCATCATTATCGCCCTCTCTCATATTTAGTGTCCCATTCAAATGTTCTTGAGTATAAAAAGCATCAACAAGAAGAAAATAAAATAGAAGATTTACCATATGCTAGGATGTACTGAGCACTCATCTCATAAAAGATTTTATAGCTATGAAAATAAATTTGGATAACTATGATGGTCTCATTGATCCTAGAGAATATGTACAACATGTTAGAATTAGTCTGAAGTTGGTGATGTATGATAACAATATGATGTGCAAGGGTTTGTGCGAGCATGAGACCATAATCTAAACCCAGGTTTCATATTTAGTTTTTCTGATTTATGCAGCAAGCTAATTGCTTATTTCAGTATAAGCATGTCTGTCATTATAAAAGCCCTAATTAGTGGGGTTCATAATTATTCCATGTGAGAATTTTATGCACTTTATGATAAGAATATTTTTAATATTAAACAAGTTATAAAAAATTATATTCATATGAAGGAAGCAAACATGGAAGATTAGAGCATTAATGTTTTCATAAATGAAGAGAATAATCTCTAAAATATAAGCAACCACCTATCAACTCTCCGAAATTCAAAAGCAATCCAAGAGGCCCATTATAAAATAAATTGGTATATTCAAAACTAAGACCTCTCATCTAAACATTACTAGAGCAAAAGTATTGACAATCATCAAATGTATTTTATACAGTATCTATCATCAATGAAAAAGGATGCTCGTAAGTGAAATCCAAAGAAATATTCTCTTTTTTTACTAGGATATAGGACGCAAAAAAGAATGTTATGCCCTCAAGAAGGAGATAGAAAGGCTTATTTTTAAGGGTTATCTCTAATAATTTATAAAAAAAAGAAATAGAGCATGAAAAACAGGTGAACAAGGTTGAGACTCTTTATAAGTCGGTATTAGAGATCATGTTATCCTATGAGGAATATCACTATGAAAAGATTCTAATGGGAAACATAAAGCCTATAATAAATAGATAGTTTTCTCACGACTCAGAACCCTTAATATGAACCTATCATATTTACTTTAAAAGATTGGGAAGGAGTGATCTTTTTTGAAAATGATGTCCTTCTGATTACTGTAGTATTGTCATATCACAATGTGCATAAGATGATGATGATAGATGATAAAAATGTTGTTAACATTCTCTTTAGTTCCCTGGATGTTAACTTAAGGTTTCATATACAAAGGAAATTTTAGTTATCAAGTTAACACCTTTTGACTTAAAAATGCACGATCCACTTACCAATGAATGGTAAACAAGGTCTTTAAAAGTCAACTGGACAGAAATATAAAGGCTTATATTGATGATATGCTAGTAAAAAAAATAACTTATGAGCAACATCTTCAAGACTTGTAAAACGTTTTTTCTATTATGAACCTGTATTTGATGAAATTGAATCCTGCTAAATATGCATTTTTGATGAATGGAGGAAACTTACTAGAATTTCTAGTTAGCAACAAGGGGATTAAACCTAACCTTAAGAAAATTTAAGTTATACTAAACATGATCCATTTTTAGTGTTTTAGATATGCACAAAAGCTCGCAAAAATAATGACAGCATTGACTATATTAATTTCTCACTTAGGGGAGTGTTGTTTACCTTTTTTAAAAACCCTAAAGAATATCTCCAACTTATAATGAAGTCTAGAATGTCAGCAAACCTTTGAAGAATTGAAGGTTCATTTATCCTTCCTTAAAATCCTTTCACAACCTAGAAATAAAGAGGATATTTTTCTTTATTTGGGGGTTATAGATTTGATAGTCAGTGTTGTATTTGTGAGAGATGAAGAAGAAGTTCAGAAGCCTGTGTATTATACCATTAAAGTTCTTTTTAATGCAAAAATAGGATACATGAAGATAGAGATTATGGGTCTTATATTAGTCAATGATACGAGGAAGTTAAAACCATATTTCCAAGCGAATTAGGTGGTTGTATTGATGGACCGTCATTTAAGATATATTCTTCATAAACCTGACTTGTTAGGACTCCTAGTGAAGTGGGTCATTGAATTAAGAGAGTCTAAGCTCTAATACCAACCCATACCAACTATCAAGGCATAAGCATTAATTTATTTTATCGCTAAATGCTTATCAATTATATCACCCATACAAGAACATAAATCAACATAATCCAATGTTGATTCAAATCTATAAAGACTATACATAGATATATCTTTAAACATTAATGAAAGTGAAGTAGAAATTATGATAATAGTCTCTGAGGGTAAATCTTTGAATATGAGCTTTGTTTAGTTCCATTCTTTCAATGATATGACAAAGTATGAAGTATTATTGGTTAGCTTTAACCTAGGTGAAAGTCTAAATGTCTATTCACTTTATATGTTTAATAATTTCTAGTTAGTGATGAGATAATACTAAGAATAATTTGAAGCCAATGAGCCTTTAATGATTAAATACCAGCAGAAGGTGTTAGCCCTTTTAAATATGAAGAAATAAGAATAAAATGAAATATTTATAAAGAAAATTGCCAGGTAAAAAAACAATAAGGTTGATCTTCTTTTTAAGATTGCTAATAATAACCATTTATAATTACATAATGATGTGTTGATTGATGTACTAAAAAAGCCAATAATAGAAGAAGGGGATATAAAAATGATAACCATGATGCAAACTTTATTAGAGGACTAAAGGACCCTTCTTAAGCAATATCTACTCACAGGAGATCTACCCCACAATAGAATAAAAGTTGTTAGATTACTAGGGCATGCAACAAAATATTGTCTTATAGATGGTGAATTATATAAGAGGTCAACACCTGCTTCATTATTAAAATTTCTTTCCTAAAAAAATGAGTGTATTGAAGAAGATTTATAAAGGAATTTGTGGTATTCATATAAGGTTTATGGTTTTAATATCCTAGATAACATGAGCAGACTTTAATTGATCATTTATCCTAAAGTATGCCATTGGTATGATAAGAAAATATGACAAGTGCCAGAGATTTTTTGTTGTACCTTACCAACTTTGAGCTAAACTAACCATAAATATGTCTTAATGGCCTTTCTCTCAATGGAGAATTGACCTATCAAGACCATTCTCTAAGGTCTTAGGAAGATAATAGTTTATTTTGGTAGTCGTGGAATATTGTACTAAGTAGGTGGAAACAAAGACCCTAAAAAAGATATCTATTAATAAAGTTATCTTTTTTCTATAGAAAAATATTGTTTATAGGTTGGGTCACCAAGAGTTTTTATCAATGATAATAATACCTAATTTGATAGCAAAAAGATGAGAGAATAGTGCCAAAAGCTCTATTAATTGCAATTCTCCTCAACATCACCCTTATAGTCAAATGGACAAGCATAACTCACCAATAAACTGTTATGAAAAGGGTTAAAAAAAGATAGAAAGAACTAAGGAATAATGAGTTGAACTTCCTAATGAAATTTTATGGGTTTATAAACTTTTTTTTCTAACATATAAGACTAAAGTTGTTATTCTTAGCTACAGGATGTTGTATTTCTCCATGAAAAATAATGAAAAGAGTTGAGAGACAACTTGAATGTAGTGAAATAAGCTAGACTAACAATGTAAATAATAAAGGCTTAAGACATAGAACCATAAGATATCACAAAGCCAGAGTAAAAAAATAAATAATTCAAAGCAAAAGATTTAGTGTTGAAGAAATTAAAAGTAATGGGATGTCATAGTTACAAGATGTTGTATTTCTCCATGAAAAATAAAAGAAAGAGTTGAGAGCCAATTTGGATTTGGTGAAAGAAGCTAGACTAACAACTATAATGAAGAATAAAGTATTCAGACATAAAGCCACCTGGTATAATAATGCTAAAGTAAAAACAAACCATTTAAAGTAGAAGATTTGATGTTGAAGAAATTAAAAGTAACCATAAATGGTAAAGGAAAAGGAAAATTAGCTTCTATATGGGATGGCTTGTTCAAAGTAGCAAGGGTGATTAAGTCCAACACCTACCATCTATAAGATGAGGAGCGAAAGAATCTTCTTAGAGCATGACACTCAAATCATATAAAGTGTTTATTTCCACTAAACACCTATGATACTCCTGTTTTGATTAAAATTCTCTTTTTTAAAATCTTCAATAAAGGGTTTCCTTAGTTAAAATATCTAATGCATTCATGTTTTTTTTATTAAAGTTATTTCCATTAAATAACATTTTTTTCCATAACAGACATATATCTTTCCAAATTAAGTGTCTATGGTTCATGCCTCAATAAGTAATTGTCTTAAGAAAGTGTTATTCATAAATAGTAGAAACACAAACGAACATAAACAAACAAGAAAATAATGTCTATAATGAAACATTATTTATTTTAGCATATGGGCCCCATATGACCAAGACAAAACACATATAAACTAAAAAAAGAATTAAACTCTTGAGTTCCCTTATTCCTCTCCATATTTGGGCTCATAGGCAAGATACATTTTAGGATCATTCCCTAAAGCCGTAGAAAGACAAAAATTTATTTTGGTAGCCATATAATATTTTACTGAGTAGATGGAAGAAGAGGCCCTAACATAGATAACTACTAGTGAAGTTATCTCTTTTCTGGAAAAAAAAATTGTTTGTAGATTTGGATCACTAAAGGTGTTGATCAATGATAATAACACCTAGTTTGATAATAAAAAGATGATAGCATAGTGTCAAAGGCTCCATGTTGACCACAAATTCTCCTTAATATCACCCTATAGAAAAATGGACAAACAAAACTCGTTAACAAGTTGCTACAAAGTGCATTGAAAAAAAAATAGAAAGAAGTAAAAGAGAATAAGTTGAACTCCTTGATGAAATTTTATGGGCATACAGGACCACTAAAAAAACTTCAACGGGAGAAACACATTTTCTCCTAACATATAGGACTAAATCTATTATTCCTATAGATATTGAATTTCTTCATGAAAAATAATGAAAAAAAAAAGTTAAAAGCCATCTTGGATTTGGTAGAAGAAGTTAGACTAACAACTACAGTGAAGAATAAAGTCTTCAGACATAAAGCTACCTGATATCACAACATCAGAGTAAAAAACAAAGAACTGCACTTCTCTGGTACACGTATTGCACTTGTTGAATCACATGACCACACAATCCTCTGTATATGTGCATGACCTACTAGTACCTGACATAATTCCTCCTCATGTAAAAATTTACATTACAACTTCTGACTCCACATTCCTACACCATCTCACTACCCAAATAGAGGATACAATATTTTTGGCAGCATTGATATCATAACCTATTTTGTCCCCCCTATTTTCATATATATATTGAAGCAATTCAGCCAATTTTCGGCCATTTCATGAATTTTTTAACCTTTTTTCTTATCGATGAATTTTAAAAAATCAAGAATAAAAAAATCAAAGAAAAATAAGAAAAAAATGTTTAGTGAGTATAATGATAATCAATTAAGAATTAAAGGAATAAAATGGTATAATAACGATATTCTTAGATGGGGTAGAATATTTTTAGATTAAGGAATAAAACATAAGAATATTCCTAGATGGGGTGGTATAATAGAAAGACCTTTAAATAGATTATGAGGGATGGTTGAAAGGAAAACCCTAGCCACTATGGAAGGAGAAAAAAATAGAAAAAAGAAAAATAGAGTGAAAAAAAAGAATGAGATCAAGAGAAAGAAAAATTTTTGTAAAAAAGAAAAAAAGTATGTAGGAAAAAAAAGAGAGAAGAAGTAGAAAAACAAATATGGAACAAGAAAAACCATGGCCCATCTCATCTCTCTCCTACTATCACCAGCCATCACCCTCATCACCGACCATTACCTCCATAAACCCCCATGCTAGCACATTGTCAACCACCACTTTTATAAACCCTTATGGTAGCGCTAATTAACTCCCACCGTGATAGTAGCACTAGAAGTAGCCCATCTTCTTTCTCTCTTCAAATTGAAACCACACCAGACCCTCAATCTTACTTTCTCCTCCATGCCCATGGATGATGACATCTCAGGCCAATCTCACTGACCATTTTAGGCACTTGCACGATATCCACTAGGAGTACCAGAAATAGCAATGAAGAGAGGAAAAAAATAATAAAGACTAAAATGGGTCCAATGCCTATTTCATACGAGTCCAATGCCCATTTCATAATCGAATCCCTCCCTTTAAGTATGAACATTGGATTTTTTTTTATAAATAGCTTAATTGACGAGTTTCTTATTTTTTAAGGAAGGACGCTAAAGTTTTGGAATGATCTAATCGACGAGTCTTCTATTTTAGGAATGGACATCCATTTTTTTCATGAATGGTTTAATTGATGAGTCTTTTATTGGACATCAATTTTTTCATAAATGGCTAATCGACGAGTCTTTTATTTTTAGGAACAAATGTCAAATTTTTTGTAAATGCCCTAATCAATGCATTTCCTATTTTTAAGGATGAACGTCAATTGTTTTTGCAAAACATTAAAAATAAATTAAATAAATCATGAATAAACTCAGAAAATAATTTAGATGGTTAATAACATGTACTTTATGAGAAAACACATAGAAAATATAACTTTTTGTTTGAAATGATACAATAAGGATGATGTTTATATTTTTAAGCATAATCAACCCCTTACATGAATATCTGAAACTAGTACTTATTTTATGATTTCTAATTCCTTTAATTTCTAGATGGCAACTCTATTTTTTTAATTCTCCTTTTAGTTTTTTAAGATCCCAATGTTTTGCTAGGTGCGACAACTAACATCTCATTCACATGCTAACAATAAGTACTTACACACCGTATCCATGTGGCACTCATAAGCATGCACACCGAGGTTTGGATAAGATATATAGGCCAAATATAGTAGCCTTCATTCATGAGTGCATCTAATTTTTAACAAAATAAAAGAGGAGCACATGTGTGCATATGGACGGTTAACAATATAATATTATAGTAAGTCAAAGATAACAAATCCTTTATCATTACATAGTTTAGATTATTCAAGATCATCTCTAAATATCATGTTCATCATAGTGCCACTATTGTATTCAGATGCACTAAGCAAACACAACCTTGCTCCATCACAAGTTGCATATACAAACTCCCCACAATGCTCTAATATTCAAATGTCATATCATGAACAAGGTGCATCATTTTTAACTTATATAATTTTGAAATTTAATTTTTGAATAAGTAATTTTTATATAAGATGCAAAAATAATCAGGGGATGATAATACAAAAAAAAAATATAACTGTAAAAAAAAAAAGGGTTGTTTGAGCAAAACCCATGCAGTGAATGTAATTGGCCCTCCTATAGAACCAGGCTGGCCAACTTGATCTTTCTTTCTCTCTAGCTTTGACCTTGTCTTTTTTTTTTGACACTATCATTTTTTACTAGACAATAACACGATCAATCAAGTGACACTCTATACAACCAATAAATTATGCTATTTCTCGTGGGATCATTTGCAGGCTTTCACCATCTCTTGGCAATTTAAATACCTTTCATATATTGAAGTATGTTAGCGTTAGCACCCTTACTATGGTGAGTTACACTTCATATTCATCTTCTAAGGTAAGTTATGGTATTTATTTAAATACTAGTATGCACAAATGAAATAGACAAGAACAAATAATCCTCTACTACATATTATATTACATGCTTATAATTTCTATTAAATTGTCTCGATATGCTTTAAACTAATTTAAATATCAGAAAGTTTGTTTTATATATAACATTAACCCACTCTGGAACACCCATTTTAAAGTATTTCTGTGACTTTATCATACCAATATTCAATTTCATTTAACCTTTAATTAGGAAAAAGACTTACATTGGTGCTTTTTATATATATTAAAAGAAGACTAGGAATTCATAAAAATGGTTGATCTTGGTTTTTCATTAAATTCATTTATATACTACATAAATCCTGAATTAAAAACAAGTCAATAAAAACCAATATTAAAATTTGAAATAATGATATTATATCAAAATTTATAGAATTATATCTTAGATTATTTTTTATATGAATTTTTTCCATCACCTCTCTTTACTTTTGACTTATTTAAATAAAATGATTGATAAAATCTATATTATTCATCTTGACAAAATTTCATAATATTAAAAAACAAAGAATTGAGTTATAATAAAGTTTAAAACTTAGGAACTAAAGAATAATTACTCCTATTTGTTTTAAACATAAAATCTAGTTTTCAAAATCTTTCAAAACAAAAAAAAGTGATTTTCAAAGATTATGATGCTAGTTATTTGGTTTGTTTTAACAAAAAGATTCTTTTTATTTTAAAAAGAATCTTAAAGAAAAAAACAAAATCGATAAATAATACCAAGTAAACATATATAAATATTTAAACATTATAAATGGTGTTTGTTTTATAAAAAAATATTTTTTAAAAAATATTTTTTTTATAATTGGTAAATAATGATATAAAAATATTATAATAATAGATAAATGATGATGTAATAAGATGATAAACTATGATTGTTATAAGAGCTAATGTGAAAAGAATGTAGACAATGATAACAATGACAACAATAATAATAATAAAAAAATAATAGTATTGACATAATGAAGATAGTGATGAAGATATAGTGATAAATTATTAATGATGATAATGATTATAAAAGAATAATAGTGACAATAATGATAATAATAATAAAAAAAATTATGATAATATTAGAATAATAATGATGATTATAAAAATAATAATAATATAAAAGTGAATTAATTAAAAATACAAAGTGATTAATTAAAAATATTGAATCATCTCTTACTATTACTAAAATATTTTATGCAACCCAAAAAATATTTTCAATAAATTTTATGCAAACTTCCAAGCTTGAAAAAATATTTTCAATAAACTAACTAAAATTATAATAATACTTTTACTTTGATTAATTCTTTTCTAAAATATTTCAAATAAAACGAACACCTCTTGTGTCTATTACTTGAAAAAAAAAAAAAAAACCTCCAAAGAGGGGAAAAAAAAAAAAAAAAACAATCAGCCCGTTAAGTGTTAACTTTATCAACCAAAGCATCACACTCGCTTTCTCGTTCACGCGCTTCACCATTTCCTTCACTACACTGAAAGACCTGCGAAAAGAAAGACACAAGTGAAAAGAATCTGATTGAATCAATATAGGTTTAGGGCTATCCCTAATCGGGATATTATTATTCCCAATTCGGTGTTAAGATCAATCAAGATGGGCACGAATTCGTTATCTTCAGAATCAATTACCGATCTTGATCAACAGATCGAGCAACTCATGCAGTGCAAGCCTCTCTCTGAACCTCAGGTTTTGCTCAATTCAATTTCTGCTTGATTTAGGAAAAATTGAATCGAATTCCCTAATTTATCAGTTGATAACTTGGTTTAGTGTTTTTAATTGTTTTTTAGTAGTTGGATTCAACTGTATTTAGTAATTTTGAAATTTACTAGTTTCTTTTATTTTTTATTTTAGTTTTTTTTGGCTTCTGGTAGAGAGAAAATATAGTGATAAAAATAGAAATGATTTGCAAAATAATTACTACTTTCTTTTACTGACGGGGTCACGATAGGATTTTTGGCAGTCAATGCGGGAAGATTTAGGATTTTTTTTTTTAATTTGGTTAATGCATGTGTTTTTTTTTTCTTTATGGTAAAAAATGGTGAGTTAATATTTTTTTTTTGATCTGTTTCGATGTAGGTTAGGACATTATGCGAGAAAGCTAAGGAGATACTAATACAAGAAAGCAATGTTCAGGTTTAACTCATTTTTTTTTATTGAATTCAATTGCTCTGTTGTCGCATGCTGGAATTGGAAGATGTTGAGTTTGTTGATTTGTTTTTGGATGACAGCCTGTGAAAAGCCCTGTGACAATATGTGGCGATATTCATGGGCAGTTTCATGATCTTGCAGAACTTTTTCGTATTGGAGGGAAGGTATCAGTTCTGACTATGACATCACTTTGTAGTTTTTCAACTCTTCTGTTTCAGACGAGGGCTTTGTCTTAGATAGTTTATTGAGACCTGTGCCAAATGCTTTTGAAGATTCAAGTTATCCTGAGGTATAGTCAAGTTGTCATTGGTCAGGAAACTACTTGTTTTTGTTCATTGTGCTGTTTCACCTTGTGTTTTGATTAGTCCTTTGGGTTCATCTATAGAAGTATCTACTATATACAATCTTTTTTTTTTGGTTCATTAGTTGTTTTTTGCTCCTGGCTTCGTTACTATCTAATTCCCTGATTAGACTCGTGACCATTTTAAAATTTATTGACAGTGTCCTGACACCAATTACTTGTTTATGGGGGATTATGTGGATCGTGGCTATTATTCTGTTGAAACCGTGACGGTATGTACATAATTCATCCAGTCATTTGCTTTTCATTGCTTTATTAAACTGATTAGTATTAGATAGGCTGTATGTCATTCCACTCGTTGCTTACATATACTAACAGAAAGAAGCATAGATATCCATGATAGACTAGTGGCCTTGATTATATTACAAAACTTCTTTTACCTACAAAAACTCAAAAAGGACCCTTGTTGCTGAGGCTCGTTCCTCTTCCCACAATATCGTGATAGGGCTGCAGTAGCTGGAGAAATAATTTAAAAATAGTTTAGTGGCACAGTTAAATGTTCTTCATGTGTTAATTCGAATTTGATGTAAGGGATAATGCCAATGCTTGTGGCCAATTTTAAGAGCTGGTGATAATTTTTGAGCAATGATCCTTGAATTTCTGACTGGCTTTTCTTTGATGTTTGGTTTGGCTAATATAAATTGCATGTTAACATTCTATGCCTCCTGTTTGAGGTAATTATTTCAAACACTACCTTTCTAAACTGTGCTTCTACCCAATCTGAGCATAGAAAATGTCTGACACTTGGAAGATTTAAATTGGTGACCCTTATTGATATATTTTTCCAGCTCTTGGTGGCATTGAAAGTGCGCTATCATCATAGGATTACCATTCTCAGAGGAAACCATGAAAGTCGCCAGGTACTTTATTTTTTGTGAACTTTTTCATCATGAGTTTTTATTTATACTGACCACTGTGGTAATGCTTGGATCCTGTGTGGGTCTTTCTATTTCTTTTATAAACGCTTCTGTTGTAAACTTGTAATCTGGATTTATAATTTTAGGCAGTTTAGTGTATGATAGACATTTCATCATCTAGATTTTTCACTTAATTCCTGGGGGTGGATGTTCAATGGAGGTTTCTAGAAGATGTGATACTTAGTTTTATTTTGGACAGTTGAAGTTAAATGTTAATTTGTACTAATTGTGTTTACTTTAAATTGTGGGCTGTGCCTGCATATGGAAATACTGATTGCTTACATCGTTTTTTCTCCATGCAGATTACTCAAGTTTACGGGTTTTATGATGAATGTCTAAGAAAGTAAGTTTTTTGTTTGCAACCTTTATTAGTTGGCTATAAGTTTTAGTAGTGCTGACATTTTCTAATAATAAGTGTGCAGCACATGCTGGACATGCAATTATAATGCATCTTTAGCATATGTCAATTTGTTTATTTTTTTTTAATGATTTTATCCATTGGAATTTATCAGCACTGTTCTTACAGTTGCATTAAAGTCTATTTTTTTGGTTCCAATAACTAACCTTTTTTTGCTGCATTGGTATTAATAATCCTTGCAAGCATTTTTAATTTTCCTCCTGCATTTGCTTGTTTGAGTAATGCATTTGGTGGGATCCTTGTAAAAGTTTTTGGTCAAGTTTTGACGAAGTTCAAATTTGCATAACTCAACAGCTATTTAGAGAAAAAAAAGATAGCACCATTGGAAAATAGTGGTATTGAAGTTTTACAAGTTGACAACTTTTGACTTGTAGGTTCCTTTTTCATCAATGTAACACATTCATGCTGGGATAAATTTTTTACATTTAAAGAACCTCTGGCATCCTTACCCCCCCTACTTGGGATTACTGTGCATTCTTTTCTCTTGTTCAGCTCTATCCTTTTTTTTCTTCCATGTATCAAGTCCATTCAACAACTTGCTCAAAGGATGTAGTAACATATTAATGCGCTTCACCTCTACTTTGCTGCAGTTGGGCTTGTCTTAATCCAAATTAGATGCTCCTTTGGAAAATTTCCGCCGATTTCTTACATCTTCATTGCTTGTGTGAAGTTTCTTGATTATCTGGTTAAAATTAGGTAATACAATTAGAAGGGCACAAATTAGATGCTCCCTTGGAATTTCTGTTGCTGGTTTCATACATCTTCATTGCTTGTGAAGTTTCTGGATTATCTGGTCAAAGTTTCTTTCATTACAGCATATTCATGTGCATAGCATTTGACTGCTTTTGTTGCTGATACAGAACACTTCCTTCTCTATCTGTTTATACATTTTGACATGTACTTTTTTGCTACATATAACTTCACTTCTTATAAGGTAGGGCTAGCACTTTGTTATAATCCAAAGTGTGCTAATATAGTGATGGAAACAGTTGATAAATGTGCAAAATAAGTATTGATTATAAGTGGTATTATTGCGGGAGACTAGTTTGTTGAATTTGTCTGAGCTGCTGTTGGTATGCCCTTGTAGATCCACTGCAATAATTTGACACATCTAACATACTATCGTGCAGTATTTTTGTAAATTTTCGATCTTTTCTTTTAAATCATTTATATTACTCTTTTCTTATGACTTGTTACAGGTATGGTAATGCTAATGTTTGGAAGATCTTCACCGACCTTTTTGACTATTTCCCATTGACTGCATTGGTTAGTAAGACTTTCTATTTCTGGGGCCTCCTATTGATTTTGTAAGTAGTAAAAAAAAAGAAAAAAAGAACTGAGTGTGTGGGAAAATAAATTGGGAGATATTAACCAACCTGCTCTAATCCCTAGCTAGATACAGAAGAGATTCTTTTTAGCTGACTCATGCTGAGCTCTTTTTCGTTTTTCATTTTCAAATCTCACTGTTATGAATGTTATGCTTACTTTGATAACATTAAATTAGCCTTTTGAGGCTGTATCGTTTGGTCAATCATCACTGTGTATTTCCTAGTATTGTGGTCTTTGGAAGCTCCAGCTTACACTTCATGTTCCAAAATGATCCTTCTAAAATGGTGTGAGTTGCCCATCTTATGAGTTTGGCTAGAAGATTTCCTGGTTTAGTGTTATTTACAAATGTGGTCATCACAAATTTTTCATTTCGCACTACATATATCACCAGAAATCGTCTCATATTATTTTGAGGAATCTCTTGGGTGAATTTTGCAGCTTTATTTGGTGTTAAAGAAAGCTAAGATCAACTAGAGTGTTGGAAGTTAGTGACAGGAGAAAGCTAATGGTTTGATGGAAGTTGAAATGTATCATTGGTTATTGGCTATATTTAGTGACTCCTGAAACTCTTCTTTTTCCTATTTTGCTTCATAGGTTGAGTCTGAAATATTTTGTTTACATGGTGGATTGTCCCCAACTATAGAGACTCTTGATAACATAAGAAACTTTGATCGTGTTCAAGAGGTTCCTCATGAAGGAGCCATGTGTGATCTGCTGTGGTCTGATCCAGATGACAGGTGTGGTTGGGGTATATCACCTCGTGGTGCCGGGTATACCTTTGGCCAGGTAACTTGAGCTTCACGCATTCTATCTCTATTCATGCAAAGAATGTGTTTTTTTTATCGAAGTTACAATGGCGACCTCATTTCTCCTGAGTTCTCTTCATCTACGTTTGTTATTTTATGCAGGATATATCTGAGCAATTTAATCATGTGAACAGCTTGAAGTTGATTGCTAGAGCACATCAGCTTGTTATGGATGGATTTAATTGGGCACATGTAATCACCATTCTTGAAATTCATGAATAGTATTTGCACTTTCATGTTTGGAATGAAAATGAGGTTTGGGAATGACATTGTTTCTTTGGTACAGGAACAAAAGGTGGTTACCATATTTAGTGCACCTAATTATTGTTACCGCTGTGGAAACATGGCCTCCATACTGGAAGTTGATGAGTGCAAGGGCCACACATTCATCCAGGTAATATGATCCACTGATATTGTTCACAAGATCTTACATAATTTCAGTGCCAGCTTCTCATTTTGGATTTTTGGTGCTTTACAGTTTGAGCCAGCTCCCAGGAGGGGAGAACCTGATGTTACCCGTAGAACTCCTGATTACTTCCTGTAAGCAGCCTTTTGTAATACCACCACCACTTCCTCACCCACCCACCCAACCCCAAATCCCTACCTCATGCTCAGATGGTTGTGGATCGTAGTTACTTTCGGTCTATCAAATTTAAGTTCTAGTATGCCTTGCCGATGGTCATGGGATGAGAAAAAGCCTGTATTATAGTAGGCAAGTTGGATGTTTTATCTTTCCTGTCTTGCCTTTTCTTTCCTGTCTTGTGCTTGAAACCACGCTGGATATTTTTGTGGGAATCAGCTATAAGCTGATGCACAGTGAAGCATTAGAATGTAAGGTATCCCTGTTTCATATTTAGCTTTCCTTCTGGGGCCTCTATGGCGACAATGAGGTTGACGTCTACTTGATGCTCCATGCTAGAGTTTTTCTAATGGTGCTCGCTCTTCTGTGATTGAGGGCATGGATGCTTCGTTGAAATTAAAAACGATCACCACTTGGATTTTAATTTCTCGCCAAGGGCAAGTACATTTCATCCCCAGTTTAATTTGCTATGCTCATTGCACGTTTCAAGTCCTCATGGAAACCCAAAGATTGCCTAAATGATCTATAAATCCGGAGTCATCAGCACTGATGTTGTGTTTAACTACATTATGACTTGTGCGAGAGAAAACACACACACACGCTCTATTATTATGACTCTAAAATGGATTGCGACATTCGAATCCTATGACCTTCCCAAAATTCTGATTCTACTACAATTGCCACCTGGTGACCAAAGAGGCCACAAGAAAGCAATCAGAGGGTATGGGCTGCAAATGGAGCAATGGCATTTTCTGGACGGGACCAGTTGCCAAGGGAGAGTTGTCATCATCGACGAAAAAAATTATGCAATTATATATAAGATGAAGGTATGATAAATTCACCCTAGGATCTTTACAGCCTCAGATACGAAAAGAGAGATGGAACAAGATCCACCACAGACCAAGCGAGGCCTGAGTATTGGAGGAATCTAATGCCCGTGTCAACATCAAATGAGCCCTGAGATGAGAAAACGGGTAACTTCTTAATATAACCTGATTGCTTAAGCTCTTCCATTTTTTTACCAGTAACTGATCCTTTTAGCATGGGGATGTAGCTGGTTGATTTTATAGGAATGCCCAAGGTGTTTGATACAATAGGAAGGATCCATTTTGCCAGCGCCTTGCTGCAGTACTTCACAATGAGTATTGTTGGTATCCCCACGAGCATTCTTCCAAGAAAGGCTGAAAGAGGGAGTTGTGGTGTAAATATGCGGGGCACTGATTCATGGTGGAACTGGTGGTAGGTTTGCTGGACGCCGGCCACCTGAAAAATATTGCAAATTTACCTCATGAATGTTAACTAAGTAGCTTGTTTCATAACAGTAGTAAAATCAATATTAACTAAGTAGCTTGTTTCATAATAGTAATAAAATGGTATTTCAGACTTGATAAGATTGCTTGATAAAAACTTCACTGACATCTGCAAGTTAAAAAAAGAAATAGTATCTAAATGGCATCCATGTTCTGCTACTAAAATTAATTGACAGGAATACTCAAGCCTCAAGGCATAGAATGCATGGCTGTTCTTTGTTCTCACCACATAACCACAATTAGTATATAAAAAATTTATCTCAAAAGATAAGGCAGTGCACAGTCTGCAAGTAGTTTCATTGTGCCAGCAATCTCTATCTAATAGTTGATAGAGATTTCATTGTGTAATAAAGAATGATGAATGAAAAGACTTCATCATGGTGAGAAAGGAGAGTGGAATTTTAAACAATTTTAGGAAGTTGATACTTCGGATATGATGCTTCATTATTGAACCGGAGGACTGGCTTATACATTGGCACAGTCCTTTTCTCTATGCATTCTATGTGCGGTCTCTTTGATTACGCTTGGTTAGTGTCCAAGGAAAAAAAGACGGATACAAAAGAAATAGATGTGTTGGGTTGAAGAGACAAAGATAAAAATAATATCTCCACGACATTTTTTGGAGTGAATTTTTGTACTTTTAAAACAAGTACAAGGAGACATGCCCCCTCTATCCCCACTATCTTCATCTATTATGTCCCAAAATAGTAACCAGGCGCTACCTTTATGATCTTGGAATTGAATTTGTAATTCATGTTATCACATACACCAAGCCTCAAACTTTCCCCCCTATTTTCTTCCCACTACATGCACCGATACATGTTCTCACTCTTGGCTATATCCTAAATGATTTTGTGCTAGCCTTTAAAGAATTGTTTCCAAGAATGTACATCATTAATTCCCAGCATCAAGTTCTCCTTGGCACTATGTGATTGCTGAGATGCATTGTAGGCAAGCTATTGCATTGCCATCATGGAGACAAGAACCTTGTGGAATTTTCCACCTACCTTGTTGTTTTATCCCTTTTTTGTCACACCATTTTATTCCTTTTTCCATGCTGCGACAATAATTCCTCTCACCCCTAACTCTCTTACTATCTTCACTATCCTAGCCTTTGCCTTTTCGTTCTATGCCAAGATTAGTAATGGTCTAAGTACCTTTTTCCTTCCCTTTCACGAATAATCAGCAGAAAGATAATGGTGGAATTATTTATCTTACGTCGCTAAATATATTTTCCTTTATGCATGGAACACGGTTTCACTCTAGTGAGATTTATTTTTCTAATATTTATTAAGGTTAATCAAAATGCCTCCAAAGTTCCACTGTTTCTACTTTCAGGATGTTCTCTCAAGTCTCAACAATGTAGACTTTCAACTTTTCCTATTTCAAGGAATGATGATCATAAGAAAATATAAAAGTGCAAATACTTCCCACTGCATGATAATTGATATAACAGAAAAGGCAGACAAATAAAGCTAAGCATTATTCCAAAGTTAATGGGTGAGTGATTGCTTACTATTCCAAATGCAACACCATCGAAGGCTGTGTGGAACTCAAAGCTTGGAGTTGGAAGTTCTGGAGTCGGATAAGCAAAAAGCAATAAAAGGCTTAGGGCGGCCCAGAAGGTTGTCACTGCAAGTGAAATAGCACATTCATAACGAGAAGACAACAATTGCAAATTTATCCAGATTAAAAATTTTGATGCTGGTATTTGAACAGGGAGTACGATTTCATGTTATACCTTCTTTGAACAAGGTGAGGTCAAAAGTAAGTACAAAATTCATAATTCAAGCACTAAACAATCATCCCCTGTAACCTAAACAACCCCAATCAAATTATTAACAATATCCTGAGTCACGATTCAGTAAAAAGATGTGTGTCCCTAAAGAGGGTAAATAATTAGAACCCTCAAATTCTTTTCAATATAATGGGATACCGGTATTTGCATACCTCTTCTCCATTTGAGAGGAAGAAAGCTTGAGGACAATCATTTGTAACCTGCCAGCAGGCAAAATTCCATTTTGGTATTGGTTGTATGAAGTTCATCCAACTAACTCATTCTAGGATTGCTGGCTCTGCACTAGGCATCCATAGAGGCATCCATAGAGGCATCATGTTTCTCCAAACATGTATATCTTGGTTTGTCTCCAACAGTCTTCCTATTTGTCAAAAATTTCATGTCTTGCTCACCAACTTTGGAGCTGATGGGCTATTCAGAAATTTTGATTGGTATTCAAAGCCTCATATGGGAATTTGTTCAAATGTGAATAGACTGAAGAGGGAAAAGGACTCTAGAATTATGATAACATGGGAAGAAGGTAGCGTTCTTCTGTGAAGGTTTTGCTTAATCATACTCATCAAACATGCATTCCTTCCATAAATTTTTGCCACTTGATTGGCTTGAAAACAATTTAATAGTTCTAAAAGTAGCTTCTGCAAATCAATATTTGAAAACTATGAATGCTAGAACCACAAGATTACATACCATTTTGTCCCGAGACTACGAAACTGTCGACATAATCATGGACGGATAGCCAAAAGGAAAGGATCACAAAACCAACAGCAAGACCAGCTATGATATCAATTCCACTGTGCATTCCAAGGTAAATTCTTCCTAACAAGAAAAAAAAAATTTCATTTTGGGAAAATCTAAAAGGAAAAACTGATAATGCTGCCAAAAATTATGAAAGACAACTACACATACCCAAACCAGTGAGGCAAACAATCAAGCAAACAACGGCAAATCCCGCAAATTTCAAAGAGGCATCTTCATTTTGGGTATAGGATAAAACATAGTGCAATAGGTATCTGGAAAATTATTTAAAGAGAGTACAGTTAGTCCAATAATAAAAATGCTGTAGAATGTTGAGGTGCAAATTTCAAAGCAATATAATAACCACATTTGAGTTTTTTAGGAGACAACAACCAACTAATTAATATTACAATCATACCACTGCTAGAACCTTGAAAAAATTGAAAATAGAAGGGAGACGAAAGAAAAAAGAAAAAAGGAAGATCAGCTTTATATCAATAAGCAACAATCAGGAGCTTAGCTACAGAAGTATTATTCAGTATTCTTGACTAGGGAAAAAAACTACTTCTCTAGTTTCTTTGGAACATGCACAGTGCCTCATAAATTAGCTACTGGTATTCTTCAATTACTTGAATAACACAAAACGGTCAGATGCCTGGTAAATCCTATAACCCATGTCAAAAACCACATTGCAAAGATGAGTACGAAAGGAGGAAGATGACTACCCAGATAAGCAAACCGTGTTAAGAGTGTGGGAAGAAGGCAATCCATATTCCAAAGCATTCTCCTGCTCATCTTTTGTGGCAGTTATTCTCCTAACAGGAGGACAAGAGGGTCGAGGAGCTGATACCACATCCTATGATAAATAAAATATCAACAGTGAGCCGATAAAATAAAGAAAGCCTGTAGCCTTACAGTTCATCTTCCAAATCAAAGACATTAACAGCAAAAGAAATGAAATGGATCGGGTAAGAAAGAAAGTAAATAAGTACCTTTATGCAGTTTCCTGAATAATCACAGAGAGACATTAAAAGGGTCATTTGCCTAGCCAACTTGCCATGCCCACTCTACATTGTGAACCCAAAAACCACTCAATTATTACCAAAACAACAATAAACCAAAATAACCTCTAAACAGAAATAAATAAAGCATACCCAGAAGAGCAAAGGAAGAAAAGCAGTGTAGAAAGGCACAGAAACAACACAGGATAATCCAGAGAATAAAGCATCCAAAAATCCATGCTGATATTTCTGCAAATAAGAGCAACAAAAAATGAGAAAAATAAAAAAATAAATCCCACACACAGAATTCAATACAAAAGAAGAATATCTGGGTTGTGTTTATATTGATGAAAAGTGATAGAAACCTGGATCTGGAGGATGATAGGAGTGCCAGTGATGACATGGTGAGAAACCCAAGGTTGGACCAAAGTTCTAAGCTTTCGAGTGACATCAAGGGATGAAGATAAAACAATCCACGACACAATCCCACAAAGTGCCAAACCTTGCCATAATGATATGCTCTCCATTAATTTATCAGTATCTCTTAAATTCCCTCCTAAAAAAGAGGGATCAAAGAAAGTAAACAAAAAGGAGAAAACAATAGAACCAGCCAACGCAAGAAAGAATTTGGACCCGGCAGGTTTGAATGTTTACTCTCCTCTCTTTTTTCCTCTTAATTTTTTATTGTGATTCTTTTCGAGGAAGCAGCCGGCTGGGCTTCGGTGGATTTGGCAGGCGGAAGAACGAACGACAAACACGTAAAGAAAATTGTATGGATGAAAAACAAAAAGGTTGAATAAATTTTTTTAAAAAAAAAGGAAAGGAAACTAGTAATATTAACATTTTAGCTCGTGCTACTAAAATCACATGTTAACGGTATTAGACTTTTTCTTTTTTTCTTTTTCTTTTTTGTTTCAAAAGGTATTTTTTTTAAATGATTTTTTTTATTTTTTTTTAAATTTTAGTGTTTTCAAATTATTTTAATATGTTAATATAAAAAATAATTTTAAAAATTATTATTTTAATATATTTTAAAATAAAAAAATACTATGAAAAACAATCACTATCAATTTTTAAACATTCTCAAAATATATATAAAAAATAATTACTTACACACTTTATAAAAGGATAATAATTAACCTTGCTTGTATGATAATGTACCAAAATATATGTTGGGGCACATGAATACTTATTAAATTTTAATTCATCAAATAAAATAATAATTCAAAATAATATTAACACATAAATTGTGAATTTAAAAGCAACATTAATACATAAATTTTACAGTGACACCAAACCATTATGTCTAGAATAAATCTATTTGCAATTCAATCCTCTCAACTTCATTGTAATATATCAATTCTGGCCTTATTCTATCTAAAAATAAATCCTACAATGACATTTTATCCTAAGGCAACGGTCACAAACCCACAACATTTCATCCATCACAACACAATATATATAATGCATCAAATATTTTAAGAATAATAAAATATTAATTTGAAGTTTGAAATTAACCTTTAGGTATCATTGAAGTAAGCTACAAAGCTGCCAGAAATGACTCAAAATAATAGTGGTGCATGACAAACACGATGATGATAGTTTTTTTTAGTTGTTGTTAATGATTTTTTTATTTATTAATTTATTTAATTAGATGCTTGTATAAGCCTTTGAATTTATACTTTAAATTTTTTATATAATTTTTTTTATCAAAATAGCTTATATAGCCATGTTTTTTTTAAAAAAAAAATTACAACCCGTGATGGAGCATAGGTCATATAGCCAATATGTGTGCGTATTAGAACACTACTTTCTTTAATTTAAAAACAAATATATAAATAAATTGTTTTGGATTCCCTCTAATTTATTTTTTATTTTGATTTTTATCTCTATTCTTTTAATTATAATTTTTTGTTTTGGATCCTTTCATGTAATTAGTTTTTATCCATGCTTCCTCCTTTAACATTTAATTTATTAAAAATTAAATTTTATAATTTTTTTATTTATGATATTTCCAATCTAGTATCATAATTATAAATCTAAAAGAATAACGTGGTTGGGCATAAACACCCATGCTTATTTATATTTTATTAGTTGAGAGAGGGGGGGGGGGGCAATAATAATTGATATGTAAGAATCAGTTTAAAAAACTTGACATAATTTAAATCATCATAGGTTTAAACATTGAAGAAGAAGAAGAATGGAATTTTTTTATTTTTATTTTTTACTTCCATTCACCTTGTGAATGTTATGAATCAAAACAAGAGGGCCTTATTTTCTTCCTCTCCCTTTAATTATTCTCCCCTCCTCTTAAAATTTCCAAATATACTGTAAGTTTCACAAAAAAAACAATAACAGAGACCTCAATCTTAACGTCCAAATAATGTTAAGTTTCTAATTCCTTCTCTAGGAATTTATCAAAGAAGAGTTGTTTTTTAGTGAGAAGGTTCCTGGAATGTTCATGGCAGCCATGCAAACTTGACCAAAATGGTCAAGTCTCACTCGTGTACAATATCTATATGTAATTGACTTCAAACGGAAGAGAAATAGCTGACCGTTTCAAATGACATTTCATACTTTGTTTTTGGTTGAAAAATTAACATTAGATTAATAGCATCAAAGAAATACGCATATTTTTATTTTTAAAAATTATTTTGGCAACCCAAAAGTATAAATCACACTTAATTTTAACAAAAAAACAAATTTTAAAATTTAATAAAATACAATTACAAACGCAATTCCAAACTAACCCTAAAGCAAGCAGGCAAGATACAGAGTGATTGTGACGATTTCCATGTCCCGTTGATATTTCTTTATTCTTCTTATTCCCATCATGCGCTCAGCACACCAGATGATCCACAAGAATGGTGCAAGGATTCGACCTATAACCGTACCGTCCATCCTACCCTGTTGGTGGCCGGGTTAGCACCTCTCGTCGCCTCTTTTTTCCAACCCTCCACCAGGATTAGCATTTGTTTTTCATTTCCTTATTCCCATCCTATCTACTAATTTAGTTTTTTTCAAGCATTTTTCGAAATTCCTTTCAAAATCTGCACCCAGAGTTTATCCGGTTGCGTTAACAAACCCCATCCTAGCTTCATGATAATAGCCTCGTTATTTTCCTTTGCTTTCCTAATACCTAGACCACCGTTGTTTTTGGCCCTATCCCAACACACCAAATGAGGTTTTTTTAGGCATATCCAAAAAGAAAAGCTCTGGTTTCCAATCTACAAGGAAGAGCTGCGGTCTGCAGTGTAGGGTTGGGACGATTATTTTTTAAAATAATTTTTATTTAGAAAAATATTAAAATAATTTAAAAATATTAAAAAAATAATCTGGAATAAAAAAACAATTCAAATTTTAATAAAAAATTGGTTGAAAGTGACTTAATTGGACACTTGCATTGGTCCCACGTTAAACAAAATTAAGAAGGGCCCGAGGGACAGTTGGGCAAGTGTGACGGTCTCTCCAATGCTGTCCACATTAATGCAGCCAACAAATATCTGTTTGCTTGTTTATGAGCTTAGCTGTGGTCTTTGTAGTTCAAGCCGGAATCTCCGGGTCCCAGAAGATACTCATTTTGGGCAAGAGACGAGGCTCACAGTGAAACAAATCTTAATTTAAAATGTGGCTGAAAAAACAGGGAGACATTTTATACTTTCAAAATTGGAAAAATTATCTGATCAAATTATAAACACGGAGACTATGGTAGAAAAAATAATTGGGTGAACTTCTAGTTATAGCAATGTGTATAAAGTTATAGATAATAATAATAAATTTTATAAAAATATGATTATGGATGCGATGAAAATGAATTGAGATTATGCATGTCAATATCCAATTGTAGATGAAAAAGCAGATGCGACCAAGTTTTTTGATCTTTTAAAAAACTCTGACTAACCATTGTATGATAGATTCAAAAATCATAGTAAATTATCGGTCGTTGCACGAATGTTTACTATCAAGTCAGATCATGGGTTGAGTGAGGCCGATTATAATAGAATTATCGAATGAACGAGAATCATTTTACCTAAAGAGAATAAGCTGAAAGAAAACTTTTATGTTGTTAAATCCATAATGAAACCTCTTGGCCTAGGATTAAAAAAAACTGACATGTGTTTAAACTTATGCATGTTATACTACCTTGAATATATAAAGTTAAACAAGTGCGTGGGTATGCTCGTATAAATCCAAAATTGGTAGGGGAAAGACTATTGTCACATATAGAAAACTTAGATATTTTTCAATCACACCTAAACTGTAAAGGTTATTCATGTCATCAAAGACTGTTGAGCACATGATATATCATCATTCACATGATACAGTAGATGGAGTGATGGTGCACCCTTCCAATAATAAAGTCTAAAACATTTTAATATGGTGCATCCTCAGTTTTTTAGTGGATTCAAGGAACTTGCATCTTGGGTTATGTATAAATATATACAATCCATTCTGGTTATTTGTTACTATTTAATTTTATTAGTCGGTGATAATCACGATTTACAACTTGCCACTAGAGATGTGTATGAGGCTGGAGTTTATATTTTTATCTACGATCATATCCAGTCCTAATAGTTCAGATCAGAATATAGATGTTTGTTTTTATCTATTGATTGATGGGTTGAAGCAATTGTGGTTATCCGAGCTTTAACATATATTGTATCAAGAAAACATAATTTTCAGTTTTTATCTATTGATTGATGGGTTAAAGCAATTGTGGTTATCCAGAGCTTTAACATATATTGTATCAAGAAAATATAATTTTCAGATGAAAACGACTTTGATAAAACAAAAATATTGTTCATTAAAAAAAATTGAATGAAATAATAAAAATGAAGTTTTGTTTAAAAATACAGTTCCCCTAAATTTAATTTATTTTAATTTTTATGAATATTAATTTTAATTACTTTAAATTCTGACTGAAAAAATACTTTTTTTACTACAGAATTGAAGTCATTGCAATATATATATTGCAAAATAGATGGAAAGTTTCAACATGCTGTTTGGATTCGCTCACAAATTCATACATTGATCTTATAGGTAAAATGCACTACTACTTTCTATACCTCCCTTTCATGATTTTTTGTGTTCATAAGAGAAGAAAAAGGATTAATGCTGACAAACTTATTGCAAGTAGTTGCTGGAATACTTTTACATGGTTTGACAAAGTTATTTGGCATTCAGCCACACATTCCTCTCCCCTTCATGACATGCCTCCTCAGGCCTGGGATTTTTACATTTGTAATATAATCTCTCCAGTCAATGCTTCCCACTTCAAATCCAAATTCCCCCTTCTCATTTTCTGACATTCTCTAAAAAAGGAGGGGGTGATATTTTTAAATTCACGTGTTTGGAAATTAAAAAATATATTTACTTGAAAATATATTAAAATAATATTTTTTTAAAAATTATTTTTTACGTACATCAAAATAATATAAAAATATTAATTTAAAATTAAAAAAAATAAAAATTTTAATTTTTTTTAAAAACAAAAAGAAAAAAAAAACAGGAGCAAAACCTACGTTCAACTTGCAGAGAATGTTGATTTCTCAATAGACATTGTTAGCTCTTTCTACATACATACCCCCGCAACAGAAATGACAAAGTCTTTATAAAATTGTAATTTTCAGACTCCAGCAACAGCGTTTGTAGTCCAACGGTTAGGATAATTGCCTTCCAAGCAATAGACCCGGGTTCGACTCCCGGCAAACGCATTCTTATTTTTCACGAAAAAACCAAAGAATTCCATGAGAAAACCAAAGAGCCGCAAGTAAAACAGGACAGCAAAATTTTATTTTTAATTCTTTTTTATTGGGTACACTGGTAAGAAAAGAAATACTTTCTCCCTTTGTAAACCATCTTAAAAATGATCGAACAAGCATGCCGTCATCACGTCAACATCTTTCTCTTGCAAAAGCATGGCCTTTCATTAATCCCCTGACAAACACCGAAGGCAATTGCACTTGAAACCAAACCCTTGAAGCAAGAAAGATTGCCGAGCATCATGATCCATACTTGCATCTATATAGCAGATCCGGAGCTCTTCATCTGCAAGATACCAACAGAAGCTATTAGTGATTTTTACCTTCACATGACAAGGTTTGCCGGATTTTCCTACAACCAGGCAAGCCCAACCCACAAATTGCAGTCGTGTAACTGCTCAAAGTAAGCACGCGACTAGCTACCAAAAGTCGTTTGGGGAGTAGAGACAAAACAATAGTTGCACAAAACAAACTTCACATAAACTCAAAGGTGTAAAATGATTTCTCGACTTCCTTGTTACATCTCAAGCATCCATTTTTGCAAACAAGTAATAATTAACAATGCTAATTAGGGGTGTTAACAAAAACCAATCAATGAGAAAACCGAGCAAACCAAAAACACCGAACCAAGAGGAAAAACCGACTAAACCGATTTAAAAACTATAAAACCCACTCGATTTGGTTTGGTTTCGGTTTCAAAAACTGAAACCGTTAAACCGGACCAGACAAAAAGAGCCTAATATCTCTACAAAAAGAGGGGTATACATATTAAATACTTAACCAGTTAACCTAAACCCAAAATTATCCCTCATTTCACTTAACAAAACAGCCACCAACACTCTCCCTAGCCTTCCATCTCTCTCGTTCTTCCTTTTGCTCCCCAAAACTTGAAAATCTATTCATCTGCATCTGCCATATCTCTCTTGTTCTTCACCAATGTACAAAGTTTTTAAATCCATTGAAACCATTCGACTGTAAGCAACTTCTCTCCCTGACTTCACAGTAGCTACAGCCCTAATGCTAACAGCCTTCATGAGAAGTGGAGATCTAATAAAAAAGACTAGTAAGACAATTATAGTGATTCTCAACTCTAATATCTGAAACCAATAGCCAGAATATTTGACATCGAAGGAAATCAAATTAAAAAATTACTACTTATAGAGGGGGGAAAGGACAACAAATTAAAACTACACTTCATTAGACAAACCTTCCTCAACATCACAAAGGGCCTTCAACTGTGCATCTGCATTGTCTATCCATACAATGTGTGCATTGGGATCTGCAATAAATAATTGATAGATCAGTTGATGAATTCCAGGCATGGTCTATGGCAGATGTGTTAGGATTGAATGCAAAGCCAATTGAAAAAATCCTGGTAAGTTCAGTACGGTGGACAGACTACGTTTATTAATTCCTTGTTAAAGATCAATATGATTTTCCGATCAATGACTGAAATTTCAAGATTTGAGAAAAGATTTATCAATAGAATCACCAAAGACAGTACTACATAAGATGAACTGCAGACTTGCATATCATAAATTGACTATGCATAGTCATGCTTCAACAAAAACTCCAGTTACCAACAGCATGAATTTATCAGAAACAAATGATAAATGAACTATTCCTTTATAATATACCCCAGCATTATGTCAAGGAAAGGGTGAACTTACCACAATCATGATTGTATAAGGATGGAAGCACGTACACAGCATTTCCAACAGCAGCTTCAGCTTCTATACAGGCTGCAGCTGATGATAGAAGATCCTCATATGATCCTACTGCCAATTCAATACGAAATGCATTTATGCGAATTCGTGCCAGTACGCTGTTGTACCATTCCTTGGTGAGGACTTATAATGTCAAAGACAAATTCTCATTCAAAAACAGTAAGCAAAAAGCAATTTAAATTAAAAGGTAATGATAAACTATCCAGGATACAAGCCATCAGTTCATCTGAAATATTTGCCATAGCAAAACCACTCTTCAGCAAACCATAGCCCTCTTCCATCTGTAAAATATTCATATATTATAATAATCTTCGCACAACTGAATTGTAGCTATACCATCAAGAAAGAGGACAGAGCAAAACATATCAATCTATTATGAGCCAAAAATCATATTCCGATTAAAAGATCATACGAGCAGGGACATAGGTTCTGTACTGGACAATAACTTCAAAAGCAAGACAATGGGCTTTCTCAAAAGACTGTCAACAGTAACATAACATTTTCAGTTAAGAGACCAAAAACTGATTAGCCTGCTCAAAGATTTCAGAAGGCTAGAATGGAGATTGAAAAATATATGACTGATAAAGCTAACACATTTTTCAACTCTCTCAAATAAGGCCAATAAAAATGAGCGGGTAAAAGCACTCCATCAAATTAACAACAAATCCTCTATTCATTGCTACAAATATTGCATGCATTGATCAGCAAAGCAGAAAGGTGTGGAGGAGGATTTCCCTATGAAACCCATACAAGAGAATAGAGAAAGGAATTTGATACGAACCGAGTCACGTCCGAATTTGACCTTAAAATATTTGCTGACTAGTTTTGCAAGATCAAACATATCTCTCAAACCGTATATCAAAACAAGCTGAAAATTTTACAGGGAGATACTACACACATGAAACTATATTTTGATAAATTTTTAGGTCAAATAGAATTCAGAAACATATTATTTAGAGGGTTGAAGTTACTAGACAAATCTTGTCAAATCTGTCAGACTAGGCCTTTGTGTATTGTTTGGGATATATCCGGAGCTGCAAGTGGAATTTTGTTGCAATTCAAGTTGAGCTGTAAACTAGACATCTCAAGTTTACCAACCATTTATGGTAGGCCCAATAATTCTTCCAGACAACAGAAAACGACGTGTTTGAAATCAGAATTGAAAATCTGTCAAGAATGTGCAAAAATTGAAGATTCAAGCTACATGGAAGAATTTTGGCAAGAAGACTTTGTTTTTATTATCCAATTTTATTTATTTATTTATTTAATGTTGAATAATTATTTCTTTAATTTGGGTTTGTTTTAGCCCATTAAACATTGTTTAGGGGTTTATTTCATTATTGAATTTATGTTAGTTGATTACTAGTTTAGGCCCATTAGCTTGCAACCCAAAAGGGGTCTACTAGAGTTAGTTAGAAGAGACTATATTGCTACAAATTTTAGCAGCAAGTTGGAGAATAAACGTGAGTTTTCTTTTTGTTTGTTTGCGGCAAAACAACCTTTCTTTGTAGAGACAAAGATCATACCTAGACTTATCAAAGATTAACTGGTTTCGTGGTATCATTCGTATACTTAGGGTTCTTAAATACAGAGTTATCTCTGGATCAAAGTTTTTTTCCAATACCTTTGGTTCTTCAGTATAGAGTTACCTTTGGATTAAGGTTCTATCAAACCTGGTTTTTCGACTTTCCGGGTTGTTATCTACTTCGTTGGGGGTTGCTTGACTACATGATCAAGAGGTCCGCATCACAATTTTTTTTTGGAAGAGAAAAAAGGTGTGGCAAACATTCTCTGTCATAGTAACAAGAATGGTGAATTTTTCAAGCTCAAACCACATCAAGTGGCATATAAAATGCCATTATTTGTGCTGCATTATTTCAACCTATAACACCTTATCCAGCATATGTGTGGTATCACAAATAAAAGGTTCATGTAAAGTCCTCACCTCTAAAACCATCTCATGAGATAAATTAGATGGTTGAAGTATATCAAGACTTTCAGCAGATGCAGCTCCTGATATAACCATGCAAGCTAACCGCTTTACAAGAAGTGGATACTTTAGACCTTTGTTCCTACATGATGACAGAATCAAAGAGTAAGAATACAAGACAAAAAAAAATGCCCTACAATCCTTGGAAGATAAGTACTGCATTTCATTTCTGTTTTCCCTGCAACAAAAGAGCAACTGTGGAAAGAGCTAATGAAAGGAGCTGGAACCTGAAAGCTCACTGATATAACATTCTTTTACACAAGAAGTTAAGAGGAGGAACGAGTACAATTAAAGAATATCTGGCTCTGCAATGATTAAATAAATGATCTGTTGTTCTCGATGCCACTGATTAAATCGCTAAATCTCATAATAGACTGTAGTAGAGTAGAGCACGACATTAGAAATTAGGCTTACATTAATGCTATTAGTTAAAGAAATCAAGATGAGATCAAGGCATCATCAAGATACAAATAAGTCAAATGAAATGGGTTTGAGAAACCTTCATACCGACAATAGTCATCGAAAGCTAACCAATCTGCTGTCGTCTCAACTTCATAAAACACCTGAAAAAGTTGTGAGAAACTTAAATTTAGTTTATGAAATCCAGTCCTTGGCCAGGAAACATCCAATAAAAAATCATAGCAAAGAAAGCCCCAAAACGGAAGCAACTTCTCAACAGTACAAAGTGTGTGTGTGTGTGACCCACCTTTGATTAAAATCATAATTCAACCTCTTAAGCTGAATTGCACTTATTATCAGCAAATAGAACTAGTAAAACGCACCCAGGTAACTAAAATATGGTCTACATTAATCCGCATCAAATTTGAGCTATTTCTCACGCCATGCCAATAAACCAACTTTGTCTCTTAATCAAAATATCAAACAGGTTATGGGTATTTTACTGTGTGACCAATATCCGTTGCCTATTTAACGAAAACTGCAAGTCCCAGTATACCTTAGCATTCTCTTTACACTCTTGACTGCAAAAGGCAACCCCTTTTCCATGAAACTCGGTCGAAGTTAGGTTCTTGAGGCAAAAATAACAGACAGTGTTAATAGTTGAAAGAGAAGGATGAGCCAAAATAGGTTTTGCAGTGTGTATGAGATCTCCAGCACCGATTTTCCTAGTGGAAAACACGCCTCGACCAGCTGACTCAGTGAGTGCGACTCGAATCGGAGGCGGATCGGGTCGGGAAGGTTTGTTGTAATCTTCTGTGGTGGTGGAGAAGGGAAATGTGGAATGTTGGGAACTTGGGAAATGTGGGGTTTTGAAGCGGGAAAGGTAACGGCTATAACGGACTAAATGGGACATTTTGGTTCAAGGGGACTTCTATCTTATGTTATCTCTCTTCTTGTCTTCTATACACAAACATGGCATGGGACTACGATTACCGACCATAATTTTGAATTTTAAAAAAAAATTATATAAAAATTTTATTTTTAAAAATTAAAAAATAATATTTTAAAAAGAAACATCCAATTACAATGCTATTGTCTTAAACGATGATATTATGTGTTTCTAGAACCATCCTCGAAAAAAATTAGAAAAAAAAGTGAGAGAATTCATATCTTAAGTCTTGACAATAATATCTTTATATATACAATATATAAACATTATACTCTCTTTTTTTCAATATAGCATGTCATCTTGTAACCCTTTTTTTTAAAAAGAAAAAAAAAATCTGCAGCGTGAGAGAAAAATATGGGAAAGTAGCATCAAAAAATTTAGAAAATAGCATAGCCAGAAAAAAATGGTAGCACAGCTAGAAAGAAAATACTGTTAGGATCCATTGATTAAGGATATAAAAGCTCAATTACAAGTCAAAGGATCGAGGACTCTCCATCGAGCAAATATGTATACAATTTTGGCGTGACTTGAGAGTCTGCATGACAAAATATTCATTACCAGTAGACCTGGATGCAGAAGTCTCCTTTTAAGGAAACAAAAGGAGCTTAAGGTATGCTACATAATATGTATATTCATTATTCACACAGATTAAAGATCATCTCTACTATACTAGCTAGTCGTAGTTAAAAAGAGTATACATTATATATATATATATGTATGTATAAAGCACACTTGCACAAGTATTTAGCTCTGTCGTGCCCCAGAAGATGATCATCGATACAATGGTGATCTCCAGTCAAGATTCTCCTCTGGATAGTCCTTTTGCATTTCTTCGGGAGGGATGAAGCAGTCCATGGAGAGTCCAGGTACATTGAATGCAAGATCATCGATTGTCCATGTCTCCTCCATTCGTGTGATCGAAAGACCTGACTTCAAGCTGTCCCCAAACCTTGTGATCATTACACTTGATTGACCACCATGTGCTATCATCACACCCTCCACTATCCGATAGTCTTCGATTTTTGTTGCCATTGTGGTTTCCCAATATGTGGGGTAGGTTCCTGGAGACTGAATTCTGGTTAAGTACGAGTCTTCTAGATGCACCAGCAGGCCACTTCTTTGGCTAAAGTAGCCAAATATTATGTGCTTGATCATCTCTGCTGTGCTATCGCTTCGAGCAGCCAAGTCTGCTTGATCAGCAGACAATTTCAGTACGAAACAATCTGTGCCTGAGACACACTTTTCTCCCATGTATTGTGCTGGAGAGAACACAGCTGATATTGCCATGGGATCTAGTCCCTGCATAAATTATTCCATCTTGAACATTAACAACTTGAGATTTTTATGGTACTCCATATATTCGTACTGTGTTTTAATCACCTCTGCAAGTACTGCTTTAATTTTTACTCCACAGAATTGAAAGCCAAGAATATTTTCAAAATGGTAACAATCAATAATATGAAACTCATGAACAGTTCAAAACTGTTTCACCCATTCAATAATCTACTCCAAGTTCATTGTCAAAAATAAAATAAAAAAATTCTGCTCCAAGTTACACTCAAACCTCATGCAAAGGGTCATTAACTCTAAAATGGTGTCTCAAAGAGCTATGAGGAAGAATTATGAAGACATCCCAAACCTTTATGCATTTACTTAACAATGTTAAAATTAATAAATGAAACACATTTCTTTTCAATCCCAGAAAAATGAGGGGTACTTTTTAATAAATGATCACATGTAGAGTAGCTTTTGATGCCTGCGCCTAGAGCATCACTGTCAAAAACCACCGCTGTCTATCTCCATTAAATAGCTAGCATTGGTTTCTTTTCTGACAAAATATGATTTAACTGACTCCATTATTTGACAAAGGGGAACCAGGACCCGGCATCTTGGGGGTGGTTGGATCTTGATTCAGGTAAAATGAGGTATGAAATTGAACAGGGACCACCTATAGCACCTAGTCGCATATGTGTAGCACATGAACAGGCACGTAGTCTCAGATAGCTCCCACATGATCAGAGTAAAAAAAATCACAGTGGAGACCAACCAATAGCTCCCACATGATCAGAGTAAAAAAAATCACAGTGGAGACCAACCAACCAATCTGTGCTTCTTAAATTGTAAACCCAAGCAACACATAAAGTCGGTTTACTCTTTTTCACTCAACTATTCACTCTGATTCTACTGACAAGGGACTGTTGAGTGGAAGAACATTTCTCAACCAAAATCACCACCCCAACTCATTGTGACTTGATTCGTCGGCATATCCATATTTAACGTCAATGTAACACAATGTTGATGGCCATGAGGCCATTAGATTTGAATCTAATGACTTCCTCATGGATCTTTCTTTCTTTTTCTATTTTATTCAAATTCGATTAACCCTAATGATTATTGGCATTGTGCCAATGCTAGACTTCCCTAGATATTTATATGGTTGCCCTGCCCTGTGATATCTACATAGATTAAGACAATATGGCCAACTGATCTTCCTATATATATATATATATATATATATATATATATATATATAAAAGAGAGAAAGAGAGGTGATGATTTCAGGGTCACCCCTACTCTTTCTATTTAGTCACTAGCCAAGATCCAAAGTTAGATCACTCATTATTAATTGAATAAGACAAAAGTGCATCAATAATTATTACTCCTATTTATTACTAGTAGCTACACATGCAAAGCAAAAATGAATTAACTGCAACAACCAAAACATGAAGTAATTAAAACCCAATTGGCATAAGTAATCAGTACCACTTGCCTGAAGAGCTCGGCGTAGAGGCCGAACTCCACCTTTAGCTGCATGAGAGGCAAGCCAAGGAGTGTGACGCCAAGCCACATTGCCATCACTACCAGCAACAACTTTATGACCATCAACAACTAGCTCGATTAGCCACTTGTTAGGGGCCATTTGCCACATTACAAAACACCCCTTTTCTGCAACTGTAGTGGCTCCAGCCATAGCTGAGCCACCAAGCTCGTCAACCATGGCCATTGTAACTTTTCCTGTAGCAAAAATGTTCTTCACTTCTCCTTGTAATTTCCGGCAACCGGTTGCTGCACTGAAGTGTTGTATAATGTATTGAGCTGAGGAGGATACCTGTTAATTAAACACGTGTTACGGTTGTTGCCAGTTAGTGTAAATCAGTAGTAATTATTAAGTTCATCTAAATCCTCACCAAACATAATCTTTTGTATTAAATGTTCTCCTTCAAAATACAAAAAAAAAAATACACTTTTCAGTTTTCACTAATACTGAATTAAGTACTAGCAATTATAAATAATAATAATAATAATAATAATAATAATAATAATTAATAATTAAGTGGGAGCACACTTTTCAGTTTTCACTCTCTATGGTCTTTAGTTTTTCTTGTGGTATATATTTCAAAGAAAATTACATCACCGCTCTCCTCTAGACCATCTTTTAACTAGTTAACTTTCCCTCAAGTTCTAATGAAAAAGATTCAGACCCTCGTTCCAATCATTAATTTTTCGAATTGATAAGTTGACCCAGTAGATGAACACCCTGATTATAATCTTAACCCTTTCGCTTTATACTTTTCCACATGTACTTGATAGCTATATTAATTACTTGACCCACAAAATGATGGCCCTCGAGGTTTTTTCTTTTCTCTTTTTATATATTCTTTAATTGGCCTGTTTCTTAGTGGGGGCTTTGAGGCATCGATCTCAGTGGAGAGCCAGTGGATCACCCGAACTCAGAAAATGACCACAGAGCGGTTACTTTCTTTCCTTCATTTTTTGTTTTGGGCCTTACAACATTGGTTACCTTGGCCTAGAACTCCTAAGCAGCAAGAACAAAGCGAAAAAACTAAATACATGTTGACAAAAGTACAACAAATCTAGGAAAGGCAAATATCACTACATGTTCTTTGAAAATAGTGCACCAATAGATCAAAATGAGCTAACTTTATTTCCTTTTCTGCAAGAAAAAAGATCTAAAACCACATGCATTCATATGCATAGAACATAACAACGTACCTCATTGATGGGTAATTTAGAATGGATGGAGACAGGAAAGAGAGGGCATCCAAGAACACTTAGAAGAACTTTAAGGTCAGATTTTTTGTTGAAAACAAGATAGAAATGAGTCTTGAGCCAGTTTTTCCATGAGTAACCCTTCTTCTTTGAACAGTTTGTGCTGTATTCTTCATCTTCGTTTATGGGTTCCTCTGATAACGGTGCAAGACGACTCATTTGCTCTCTTTCTTCTCGTTCGTTGACAGAGAGGTGAGAGGGTGGTGGCTATTATGGAAATAGCAGTGCAGAGATGGGAGGAGGTGTACTTAAAGGGAGTCTTTCTTTGGGTTTCAACTTTATGCACACGCTGTTTCGGTGCGTGTTGCTCAATTCTTTTATTTAAGTTTATTTCTTTTCTTTTTCTTTGTTTTTTTTCCCCTTTCGGTGTTGTAACCAAGAACACTTCATTAAAATATTTTCTTCACTTTTCTGTTCTTTATACGAAGAGGGTGCAAAAGTGCAAAGAATTAAGGAACTGCTTTTTAACCTGTAAAGTATTTTGTTGAAGTTGATCGTTCTTTTTTTCCTTCTTCAATCAAGCTTTTGCTTTTTGCTTACCTTTTTTTTATATATATATATAAATATATATATATATATATAATAAGGATAAAAGTTGTGAAATTAAAAAATTTACTGTTATTTTAGATTCGAGTAATGTGATTGTCAATATTAATAATTACTACAGGTTTATCTAATCGTTAATTTTAGAATTTATAAGATTAGTCAAAATATATATAATTTAATACCAAATATGAATAAAAAAATAAAAAAAAATAAGAGAGAAATCTTGAACCAATCTCAAACTCATCCATCAATTCTCAAATGGATTCCAAATTAACAATTTTCTCAATTCGATTTCTAATGCTTTTCAACTTAGACCTTTTATCTGGGTTTTGTCAATATTTTCCTGTTATTTTATGCAGTGCAAAGATGCTGTTTTGAAGAGGATTTGGCATTTTTTTCACAAGAAATTGTGTAGTTTTTACAGAAGGTCCCATTAAAAAAATAAATGGTAAGTTTAAAAAATTAATAAAATATCCGTGTAAAAGTATAGTTTAAAAAATTAATGAAAATAGATAGCCCAATAAATTAAAAAATACCCGCGTAAAAATATAAATTAAAAAATTAATTAATGAAATAACATAATTTTAGTCCATCACAATACCATGTTGCGATTTTGAATTGTAATATATCAAGAAATTCAACATCAATCTCCTTTTATTAATTCACCTTATGTAATAAAATTGTATTTTATAAATATGATATTTACTTAATATCGTGTTTTTAAATATAATTTCTTTATATGTTCGGTCTTGGAAGCACAACAAGCACAAGCTGTGTCATCATATTAAAATCTTAAATTTTATGTGCCAGTACCTAAAATAGCTGGTTTCCCAAGAAAAAGCACAAGGGGACACGTGGGCTAGTACAAGAAAATTAAGGTATTGTTTAGGAATGAGATCGAAACGCTTTTCGACAGGAATTTAAATATTTTTTATTTAATTATATCATTTTAATTTGTTAATATTAAAAATAATTGTTTAAAAAAATATTAATAATTATTAAATATACAGGGGAGAAAAGGGCAACATGTAGGGATATAGCACACAAATTAATTATGAAATGAATAGCTTCACAGATTTCAAGAAGTTAGTTCATATTAATCCCTGTGATTATTTAATTTAATTTAATGCCTATTTAGTAATAAACTAGCTTAATTACTAATAAATTTAGTTTTTATTTTTCCCACCATGGAACTTATATCTTATCGGTGTTTAAAAGTGTAATAATAATTTTTTAAAAAAATATTTTTATTCAGAGATATATTAATATAATATTTTTTTATTTTATTTTAAAAAAATATTTTTATATTAATACATCAAAACAATATAAAAATATAAAAAAAATAATTTAAAATAAAAAAATATTTTTTTTCAAAAATATTTTTGAAATTAATTAAGGCAATTGATTCTGTATTCTTAATGATTGGATTGCTTCACACGCAACTAACACATTAACTAGATTGGTCGCTTCTGAAAGGAGTAAACGACATTAATCGGTCCTGTATGGTTCGAGGAGGTTAATCGATTTGATATTTGAGTTATTAATCATAGAGGATCGGATCTGATCTGATCGGATCTACCTGTGAATCGGGTTTGAGATTAACAAGCAAATGATCACAACTTTGAAGACAACTCGCTGTCGTTTTCGCTGTGGGACCTCTCAAAATCTCATCGTCGTCATCATGTATTGGAAATCAGATGGGCTTATAATATAGGCAGCTACGAACTGATTACTTGGCAAGATAAGATTTTTTGCACCGTCAGATATAATATTACATGATTTTTTTTTATTGCATGAGTTCAAGTTCCAAGCAACGAGGACGTGTAGGCAAGCAGAGTTGAGTTTAGTTTGATAAATGCTAATGACACAAGAACCATTTATCGGATATCGCACACCTACGACGGAGCTCAACAACATGGAGGAACTCTTTTTTTTATCCCCTTTCTGGTGGAGGGGCCTGGTTTCATGTAGCATTTTAAGATATAGTTTGTTTTTGTATTTAAAAAAAATTTATTTTTTTATTTTTAATATTTTCAGATTATTTTAATAAACTGATATTAAAAATAATTTTTAAAAAAATTAATGATTATAAATTCACAACAAGATTCATTAAGAAAATTTACCGTGTAACATGTTAGCTGGTGGAAATATTAAGTATTAACTAACGAATTAAAAAAAAAACATGATTAATAAATTATTAAAAGTTGTGACAGCTAAACAGGAAATAAAAAATACAGACACTCAAATCGAAAAAATAAAATTACAAGTGCAAGCATTCAATTAGAGACAAACTTAAAAATTCATGCACACGTGACAAATATATCATTGTTCAATCAAACAACCATGCCACACTAAAATAGACGGAACCTAGCAGAAATAATTGAATATAAAAAAAATATGAAAGTTCACACGCTTGAATAATAATAAAAAAATAAAGATGTTTAAATTAAAAAAATGAAAAAGGTCATAAAATAAAAATATTATTAACTTATTATTAAATTGAATATAATAAGAGTAAGGAATAAGATGTCTCTTTCATTTATTTTTCGAGAATAATTTACCAGTTATATGCAAAGTTATTAAACTTGAACTAATTTATTACCTGATTCAAGATTTAAATCACAAGTTAAATGGATTAATAAATATTGATACAAATTAATCTACAATACATCATTTCCAACTTTTTTTACATAAAATAAATATCTTTTAAAAAAATTAAATTTTAATTAAATTAATTAAATTATGGGTTGATTTGTCATATTAATTTTAAATTAATTTTTTTCATAAACTCGGCTCACCTATTGGTCGAATCAATTGAATTTCAAATGAATCTGTCTAGTCATGCCAGGTTTGATAATTGAGTTCAATGGTAGGACTTTGAGTTATACAACATTAATTCCTTTCTCTGCTTTAAAATCTTCACCCAGCTTTTCATGAATTTTGAACATTAAGCTTTGATGTAGAAATCCCAATTATAATCTAAAAAATAAGAAATGACCCACGATGGAATGAAAAATCATGCATATACACCACTCGATGTGATGTTATAGTTGGTTTAAAAATATTGTTTCAATTATTTTTTATTTAGAAATATATTAAAATAATATTTTTTTTAAAAAAATTATTTTTAATATCAGTACATCAAAATAATTTAAAAACACCAAAGCATATTAATTTGAAATAAAAAAAATAATTTTTTTAAAAAAATTTAAAAATACAAAAACAAACAGTACTATAATTTTGTTAAAAAAATAAAAAACCTCATATTAGCTTCTAAGTTGATATCAAATTATCAATTGAGTCTCAAAACAAACAATTTCATCAATGGCATCCCAAAAGTTATTGAAAATTGCTCCATTGGGTGCTCTTGTCTGCATTTGGTATTATTTTTTTCTGTCAAATTCTTATTAAAACGACACCTTATATTGCATAAAAGAAGCATGTTGGATGGAAAATATATTTATGCATAAACCATGGCAAATTGAGGGGTTTTTTTTATTTAAAAAAAATATTATCTCTTTAAATCTTTGGATTGACTATCGGAATTGTATGCAAAGTATAGACTATGATACAAATATAAAGGAAAAGAAAGAAAGAAAAAAACAAAAAAAAACAAAAAAATACTGCTCGAAGAACTTGATGACTCAAGGCTAAAACCCATCTATCAATTTGATATTCTAACTCAAACTCAAGAATTATATATATATATATATATATATATATATATATATAGTTGAAAAATGTATTAAAATAATATTTTTTTATTTTTTAAAAAATATTTTTGACATTAGTGTATCAAAATGATTTAGAAATACTAAAAAAATATTAATTTGAAGTAAAGAAAAAAATAAATAAAAATTAAATTTTTTCAAAATCATTTTTAAAACACAAAAACAAACATGAATAATCATAAAATCTAAAATATTTTCTCCTTCATTTTCTATTTCAAAACATAACTATTTGAGAATCTCTTAAGAGAAATCTCTAGATTGCCATTCATTTTTATTTTTATTTTTGGATAGATTTGTCGTGTCTTAAAAAGTATATCTACATTCTATCTACTATCTAGTTTAAAATAATTGATGCTGGCAAATGTTACTAATTAAAGAAAGAATTTATGCAGTCTCTATTTTTCCCTGCCCGCTTTTATTCCTAACTCCGTGTCAATTATTTTTTGAAAAAATGTATTTATTTTAATTTAATCTTAAGATAATTGACACGCGGATTAACGAGGTTAATTTTATTATTTAGTCAGTAGTATTTAGACTTTAATATTAAAGAATAGAATTTTTACGAATCCAAGAGAAACTTGATCTAAATACGTGGAAAATGGTTTAGGAACCTTATTTAGTATTTATATGACCGTGGGCGCGTGGGCATAGTCAAGAGAAGGGAGGAGCTTCAAAGGAAGGCAAGGCGGGCGACTTGTCCACGTCTGTTTCCCAGATGCAATTATAGCTTTTCTGGTAAGTTTGGTGCAAATTTAGGAACTCCATCCGACGTATTGCTATTGTTTTTCATTTTGTTACGAGGAGGAACTCAAAATGCACATCCCCAATTTCTCTCCTTTTCCAAGGGGAAATTTGAACTCTATTAAGTAGATAAATGTATAACATAGAAGCAATAATCATAGGCAATGCACTGTAGTTGTTTTTCGGTGGTGTTTAATGGTGTTTTTTTCTCGAAAATATATTAAAATAATATTTTTTTTATTTTTAAAAATTATTTCTGATATCGATATATCAAAATGATCCGAAAAAATAAAAATGGAATGGAGTAGCAATATCTGCTTAATAAATATAATTTTAGGACATATTGAATTTTCAGAAAAAGTAAATATATTTTGTTGTCTTGTTGAAAATATATCGCTACGTTAATTGCTCACTATTAATTGAGTTTGTTGCTGCCATTTATACAAGAATTAATTGCTGTTAATTAGTTGTTTTTATTTATTACGTTAATTGCTCTTGCTGTGCTTTGCCGTGTTAAGTGTGCTTCGCTTTGAAACTTGCTGTCATTGAAATAAGTTGGAAAAAAATGTAGGTTTCTACTAAAACCTTTCTGATATGCAAATACATTTAATTAAAAATATGTTAAGGCAATTAGTGGGGTGATCTGATATATCATTAAAATATATTTTAATATGTATTAAAATATAGATTGTATATTATTTTCTTTGCATTGAATATACAAACTTTATGTTGATATATATATATATATATATATATATATATATATATATATATATATATATATTGTGTCTTTGCACAATTGATATCACAAATTTTATGATTAGTTTGTGATTAAGTGTGTTATTTTTTACATTATTTAAGTGTGCAAAAAACTATAGATAGGGAATATGATTTATTTTTTGATGAATTTTATTTTGAGAATGGTATGATCCATTAACCATGGCTTATTATTCACCGCAACATGGTAGTGTCGAATGCAAGAACCAAGTGTTGAAAAAATAGATGATTTTATGTTTATAAGTTCAATATTACCTCAGAACTTGTGGAGTAAACTATTTTATTAACAAATTATATTCTAAATAAAATACTTTACAAGAAATTAGATCATATACATTATGAGTTATAAAAAGGTCGAAGATCATCCTATAAATACATGAAAGTGTAAGGGTGTCTAGCAAAAGTTATAGTTCCTTTATCAAAGAAAGTTAAAAAAACAAATTGCATTATAAAAAATTTTCAATTGTACTTGAAAACTATAGTGATGCTGATCGGATATCCAATATTAAAAGCTCTAAATTTATGAGTTGATTTATTCTTATCATTGGAGAAGTTGTGGTTTTTTAGAAACCTCTAAATAAACTTGCATATCCAGATCTATTATGAAGTCTCGGTTTATATCAAAGTTGGAGAAGAACCAAATTGGTTTCAAAACATTTTAGAAAGTATTCTAAGTTTATCAAAACATGCATGTGCCAACAATATGAATACATTGCAATAACTTATTTACAATTGGCAGGGTATAAAATAGCTTGTATAACGATAATTCTTGATATATTTGTTGAAGACACAATACCATTAGATAATTGCTTTTAATTGAGATTATATTCATTGACTATATAAAGTCAAAGAAAAATGTTGTGGATCTACTTATAAAATGCTTAACAAGAGAGCAAGTTGATAAATCTTTAAGAATGATGGGATTAAAGCCTACATTCAAAGAATTGTCATGATTGCAACCTTACTTATTTGATCGAAGATCTCAAAATCTAGGTTTAAAAGAACAACCAAATTATATGTCAATTAAGTATGAACACTTTTATTTATTCATATGATGAAAATATTGTCTATAATGAAAATCAAGATAAGTTAAGCTTTTAGATTGTTATAACAACCTTTTTTTTTCACGTATATGGGTTGTTATAATAGCTTCTATTTATGTATATAATGTTGCCTAAATTTATCCAAATTTATACAACTTCACACTACCGTGACAATCCTTAATTTCTCCCATTCGATGCTACTATAAAAGCCCATTTTCCACATATAAATAGTTATCATAATAGCTCTTATAGGTTTCTTAGTTCATACAATATACTCAAAAGTCTAACCAAAACTCATGACTTCATGATTTTTAGTTTAGCCAACATCCTAGGTCCAATAACACATACTTATTTTCAAATACTTACACTCATTTTATCACATATTTAATTGGCATTCCAAAACGATTACCATTTTATATATACTTTAACTATAACCAAACCTTCTTAAAATATCAATTACAACACAACAATTTTCAAGTATTTTCATCATCATTAATACATCAAAACAACACCGTATAATCAAGTTTTTAAATCTTTTAAAATTTCCCTATAGTGGTCAACCATTGGTGTGCTAAAACCTCTTTGATTTATATCAATTTATTCCATAATTTCATTCTAAATAACACTTATTCCATGATTGTTAAATCAATTTCTAACATTATACTTTTTTCCTCAATTATCTTCATGAATCCTATAATTCAAAATTAAGGGTTTTTTAATTCTTTGTACAATATGACCATTTCAAATCATTTTCATGCATTCAAATAACCCAACAACAATAGTATATAGCTTAATTATCATTACCACACAAAAACCCATATAAACCCTAATCTCAAGAATTGGGGGCTTTCCAATTACTAATTAAAACCCAACAAGAAATTGAAATTTATTGGGTAGAAACATCTTACCAATATCAAAACACTCAATTAAATGTGTTTCTTGCGACAAATCCCACATTTTCGCCTTCCTCTTCAATTTCTTACACTCTTTCTTTCACTAACTTTCAAAACTTAAAACTCTCCTTTCTCTTTAATATTTTTTCTTGGCTTGATGTCATTAAGTAGAAATCACTTTTATACTTTTTCTAACCCAAATTCTTTGGAGAACAAACATAAAATTTAAATAAGAATGAAGAATAATGAATAATATTTTGTTGTTTAATGGTTTTTGATCAGAATAGTTGCAAGGAGAAAAGATTGGCTAAAATTACAACAATACCATTAGTGAGTACAAGTGTTTTTTTTGTATTTTTGTTCGACTATTGCCAGTCTTGCAAAGTCTTTTAGAACTTTGATTGCTATAAAATTTTAACCTAAAATAGAAAAATATGTCAAAATACTAATCATAAAATTTTAACTTGATCAAACAGTCAGATTAATACTGTAAAACTAAAAAATAAATAATTTTATGCCAAAATTTGAAATTTAGGTACCATTTTATTTTATTTAATCATTATGATTTTTTAAACTAATTCATTGATGACTCCCATTCATAGTCATCATAAAATTCGCTCAGAGTCTTCACCACTCTCGGTAAAAATAACACGATTATACGCAGGGCTTATATTGGCGATCAATATTTTTCGCGTGTAAAATCATGCATTTTTTTATTATTTAGAATTCCATTCCATTCTATTATTATTATTATTATTATTATTATTATTATTATTATTATACAACTATTTTCACCCCAATTTATACAAAATTTCCATTAGATAATTATTTTACCTAATTGAGAAATTTATGTGATTTGTGTCTGAGTTAACATTTCGCATACCGATTTATTACTTTATTTTATTCAAAGTTTAAGTTAAATTACTAAAGTTTTTATCCTAATATATAATAATTTTCCTTCTTAATTATCATTTCTCAATCAAAATGTACCATTTCTAGCACTAATTTACTAGTTTTAGGTCAAGGGTTTACAATGTTGATCTATCCAAAATTTTAAGGCGTCCTTCATTTTTTTTTATTTCAAATGTGATTCTTATTTTTTTTATTGTTATTTTTTTAAGTTTTTTTTAAAAAAATTTGAATGTTTTTTTCAATTTCATCTTTCAAGATTGGGTTGTTGAGAATTGAGCTTCATGAATTTTTTTATGGGGTAATCCTGGTCTCATGACCCGAGTCATGAATTTAAAAAGTTAACCCAAGTTGATATCATTCATTTTTAGGTCCTTTTTTTTACACTTACTTTCTTTATTCAAATTCATTCTTCAACATTGGGTTTGTTTGAAATTAAACTTTGTGATTTTCTTTACTTTCTTTTCTATGGGGTCATCATAACTATATGACCTGAATCATAGGTTTGATAGGTTCACATGGGTTGAGTCAAGTCTTTTTTTTTTCGTTTGATTTTAATGAATAATTTTTTTGTTTCATCCTTTAAAATCGAGTTGGTTTCAAAATTGAGCTTCATTCTTTTTCATGTTTTGTATTTTATTAAGTAATCTTGTTCACATGATCCGGGGTATGGGTTTCAATGAATTTACCCTGGTTTGTTGGTTTTTTTAAGTGTTTTTTGTTATTTTTTTATTTTATCATTTTACATTGGATTTGTTAGGAATTGAGTTTTATAATTTTTTTATTTGCTTTTTATAAGGTTATCTTGATCTTATGACTTGGATCTCGAGTTTGGCATGCTAACTCGGGTTAACTTAAGTTGTTTTTTTAAGTCAACTAGATCATGTCAAGATAACTCTCACACAATTTAATTTTAAATCTAAACTAGGTAAGAAATTAAATCAAGAAATTTTAAGATTAACTCATTTGATTAATTTTAATAAAAATACCAAACAATTCTTTATAACCGTGATATTTGTTTGCAACACAAACCTATAAAGTATTATAACAAAAAAAATTTGATGGTTTTTTTGGATAAAATATTTTTTCAGAAGAAGGATTTGATAATTATCCTTAAATCTTTAGCAAACCAGGTATATACAACATGCTTGGATATCTTGCTATAAACCCAACCCGACCCGACACTTGCATGCCCCTGGCTGCTCTTCTTTCCCAGGATTCTTTTTTAAGCGAAGATTAAACCTTAAAGATATCCACTTTGTTTCGTTCGGGTTCCTTCTTCAAGTAGGCCATAGCAATCTCCTTTGATGGCTAAGCTTTCATGGTATCATTATCCATTATCCAGGCTTAATATGTGCATCAAAGCATCGAAGCCCGTAATATAGTTCAGACCTGCGGAGGCATGTATGGACTAAGATAGGCTCAGATGAAGATTTTATTAATATTTTTTTATTAATTTTATATAAAAAAAATTTATAATTCTCAATTGAGATATCAAAAACTTCTGAAAATTTACGTGAAACTTTATAATATGATGCTTTATCTTGGATTAAAATTTTAGAATTTTTAGAGAAATTCTGAAATTTGATAAAAAATCACAATTTAACCAGTTTTATGTCATTGGATGCAATTTTTAATTCAACCATCAGATTGAGCTGAAATTTTACAAGGAATCTTAAAATATATTGAATAAAATCTGGTTAAAATTTTAGAATGAATAGATTTTGGTAGTGCTAACAAAAAAAAACATCAAATAAAAGCAAAACGACTCATTAAAGATAAAATGGTTATTTGCCATTACAAAAAAAACAAATCAATTCTTCCCTCTTTTTATATGTTGTCAACTGGGCAGAAGCAGGAAAAAAAAAAGAAAATAAAAGGCTAGAGAGAAAAGTAAGGGAAAAACATTAAAAAAATCCAAGAAAAAAAATAAAAAAAATGAGAGAATGACCTTGTAAATTTACAAAGTCCAACTTATAAAATATTAATTGAAGGAAGAATAAAGTGAAGGAAAGAGGAATTGAGAGAGGGAAAAAATTTAATTACTTTGTTTTTCAGTTGACATGAAATTGTTATTTTATCCCGGTTGAGGAGTTATTACAATATCGATTCAGATTCGATTATAGATGAATTATATTCCACAAAACATCTAAGGATGTAACTTTAATAATGAGTTTTTTTATTTAATTTTTACTTTAATTTTATATACTTTCAAATTTATTTTTTAATATTTTAAGTAGTGTATTTAAATTAAAACTTTATTGTTAACTTTAAAAATTCATAAATATAAATTAATAATTTATCTTAAAATATATTTATTTAATAGTTCAGGATAGAAAAAATTCCCGTCCGCCTTGCCAGAGGCCTTTTCATTAAAAATGATAAAGAATGATCATTTATCTAATAATTGAAACAAAATGACCATTAAAAAAACAAGGAGGAGGAGAAAGAAACCGTAAAGAATACTGCAAGGTAAGTTGCTTTGCTTCAGGACGGTCCCATGCAGATGCAGTTTGTCCTGAAGAAACAGTACAATTAGTACTAATCCATTGTCAAAGATGGGTAATTATAGTGAGATCACAGGAAGAAAACAAAACCCAACACACAGGAATCGAAAATGCCACCTCCCAGCAGCTTGCATATATAGAGACGAATATGCTGCCTGCATGTGCAAGTCTAGGGACGCCGATGACAACGCAATGTTTGCTTGCTACGGTGCCTGTATTCTAGCCATATTTGAAGCGAGAACTAGTCTGTAGATGTTTTTTTATTCCACCCCTCGGAAGACTCAGGGGAGATGGGGACAGTGTGCTGTGCGTAGAAAACAGCCTGCTGTGGAGGCGATGACCAATGGGACCCATGAGGAACTAACCTTTTCAAGGAAACCACAACCTTATCCAACTTGTCTCAGCTCAAAAGGCTTTAATATTCTTATCCATCCACGGCATCTGCTACAGGTGCCATAGCCATCTTTTCACATGCAACTACAGAGGCCAGCCCTTATCCATGAAAGCTCCAAAGTCCTCATAGTCAACTCCCCTCGCTGCTTCTGCGTCGGTTTGCAATTTATCTCATACCGTGGGTAAGACGGATAGATTAGAGATTGCCATTGGCAACGAGCCATAACTTTCTTCACATGGGACCATCTAATTATGCTAATCAAGTGGATTCAAGTCTTGCTGTAAACCTCACGTTATTAAGTCTATCAATCTGCTCCTGTATTTCTATCAGCCTAACAGACCGATTAAATGTTGTTTGCAAATGTATAAAACGTACTTGCAGGTGTAATATGCGACTAAGTTCTCCTTTTTCTATTTTTCAGCAGTAGGGGAGCATATATAGTCGTCCAATTTAATAAAATTAAGCTATATTTGACAGGAAAAAAAAAGTTTCAAGAAGACTGAGCCATTGATTACTGTACCTAATCAATAAATAAATTTAAAAAATAAGGACCACGTTAAAAAAAAAATAAACCATAAACTTTGATTGAAGCATGAAATTGAAAACTATTAAGACTTTAATAAAAAGTTAAGGAAAAAAATTAAAAAATCAAAAGATTAAGGACCGAGTTGAAAAAATAATATCTAAAAAAATTATAATTAAAAAATTAAATTGAAAACAAACAAAACTTTTATAAAACAACAAAGAAAAAAATTATAAATCAAAAGAATAAATACTAAAATTGAAATACTAAAAAAAAAGGATCCAGGTGTACTTTTTGGGAGGAGTAAAGAGAAAAGAAAAGAAAACATAACCACTATAGACAAATTGTCAATCCTTCATTGTCAAGCATCTTACCAAGATAAAAAGGACGTGATGATGCTTCCGACAACATTATGAAATGACAGATTTGGTCATTCGAAGGCGTTGCATGTGCTACCCAAATAACACTGACACTTCCCACGTGCCGGTGCAAATAGAGCCAGGCTAGTATTTTTTTAATTTAAAAATCTATTATTCAATGTTAATAGACCAAAATGCCCTCCATGAATCTTGAAATAATAAAAAAAAAACTCTATGAAAAAGATGATAATTCCCCTTCATGGATGCCTTATTTTTTTCTTGATTCCAAGGGTACATATGATTTTTTTATTGTATTTAGAAAAACAAAAGGACATGAACACCCTTCATCAACAACTTTAATTTTTTTTTTACTTTAGCGGTAATTTAGTCATTTTACTATTTAGAAATTTTTATAAGACAAATATACCTTGCAAAATCCTTTAATAACCAATGAGTCATGAAAAAAAGATTGAATTACCCCCAATTTCAAAGTGTATAATTTTTTCATTGAAGGGCAAAAAAGTAATTTTATTATAGCAATGAATAGTTTTTTTATGTTTTGGTGTATAATGGTTTTACTATGCCTTTTAGAGTTTTGATAATATATAAATACTCATGTAGTTTATGGAAATTCTTAAAACTTGTTCTTGTAAAAAGATTAATTTATCCATCTTGTGTCATCAATTACCAAACAAACAAAACTAAATTGATTCTCATTATATTTTTGGAGAACAATTCAATCCCATATTAAATAAAAAAAAATGCCAATAAAGGGTTAGTCTAGCAAAAAGTGAACTCCTCACGAAACACTTACTTATAAAGTTGAGAATTTAAATCTTATTATGTCTATGTTCACATACATGAGTTTAGCTTCTTTTGAAAGAACCTCAAGCTTCCAACCTAACATAGATGTGCTGTGTTGTGATATTTTTAGATAATTTTTTTATAATATTAGCATAATATTCCCTCGTAGTATGAGATGATTGTTGAGCACTTAGGTAATATGAATCAATATATTTTTTGTTTTTTGTTTTTTTTCTTTTCAATGAGAAGAAACAACAATTAATAACAAACTTAATCATGAGAAAGGCATGTAGCAATCTTGAGTGCATATCCCTACTTGCCTTTAATAGATTAAAAAGAAAGAAAAATGCAAATAAACTAATTCAGACAAAAAAAACATAAGCAAACAATGAAAGAAAATAAAAATTGTAAAGGCTATAAAAGAAAATAAAAGATAAATTGCAAAAAAGCTTAATTATAAGAAGAAATTGTGTATTTGAGATTAATCATTATTTCAGCTACTAGATAACATATTTATAATGTTACAAAGATGGAGTTAAATATAGACTTAAAATCATAATCATAGATAAATTATTTATGACAAATAAAGATTTTAAAATCTAAATTTTAGTACAACTCATACTCTCAATTTGCATAAATCCTTCCAATAGTTGTATATTTTCTTGTTATACTACGATATCCACTAGTTTAACTGTTAAAGACTGTTGTTCTAAATAAGACTTGAGTGATCAATTATTGTTGTGAATTCAAACCTCATCGGTTAATGATTGATTTCACTGGTCGATGATCAATTTTGTATTTCTTTGCTAATTTATAAAGTGCATAACTATTATTCTTAATCAAATAATAAATGATTATTTTTTTTTAGTATAAACAACATCCTAGCCATGCTTCCACCTTATTTACTAGAAAAAATAATAAAGGAAATTATTTTTTTTAATGTTTAAGATATTTTCATATATTAAGATTAAGATTCTTCCTTCATTTATTCTTAGGTAAGCTATTGAATATTTCATTCTTAGGTAAGATTCTTCATTCTTTGTTGAATGAATCCAAAGTGACAAAGCAATAATGTAAGAAATAAAATTTAATGTAGACCCTTATAAGGTAAAACTAGATTTTTGGCTCTCACGATGTGATGGGTTGGATAAAAAAAAATTAACAAAAAAAAAGTTCAGTAGACGATTATGTTTATAAAAGAAGAAAGATAAATTTGATAACCATGTTAAATCTTAATTAATCTAAAAATATGATAAAAAATGAGGCAATAAATTTTAAAACAATATTACCCTGGGCAAAGTTGGGCTAACACGTGAAGCTTATAACCTGACACATGAGATCGGGATAACCCTAACATGTCTAGCCTATTGGTATGTGTTACGCCGCGAGTCGGAGTAAATATTTTTTTTTAAGTGCAAAAAAAGTCTAAGTATTGTTAACACGCTTCTTAGAAAATTAAATAGATTTTAATGATAGATTGAAAATTAATTGTAAATGAACAATATTTATCTAATATTGAGACGAAAACACATTAGATCTACCTGAGTTAACCCAGGTTAATATGTAAAACTTGTTGAGATAATCTTGAAAAAAAAAAAAACTAGAAAGCTAAGCCTCTAATTAACTCAATGTTCAAGGATGAAACTAGTAAAAAACAACACTCAATTAAAAAACAAAACATCATAAGAATTCAAGTGAACTAACCAGACTTGCGACGCAAGTCTTGCATGCTATCGAATTCAATATTTTTTTATATCATAGATTATTTTTCATTTAATAGATTTATATGACAATAAAATGCTTGTTATTTTTTTTCTTAAAAGGAAAAAAAAACATGACAGGTGGAGTAAATATTTTTTTTAAGCGCAAAAAAAAGTCAAGGTATTGTTAATGTGCTTCTAAAAAAAGATTTTAATGAATTGAAAATAAACTATAAAGTGAACAATATTTTTATATAATATTGAGATGAAAACATATTAGATGTACTTGGGTCATCTTAAAAAAAACAACCTAGAAAGCTTAAGTCTTAAATTAACTCAATGTTCAAGAATAAAACTAGTAAAAAACAACACTCAATTAAAAACAAAATGTAACATCCCACATCGAGAGAAGAGTTTCCAGAGCCAAGGCATATTAAGGCAATTGGTACCTAACCTTGAAGGACGCGTTTTAGGGCCTGTAAACTGCCAGGAACAAAATCGTGAGGCTTGGAAGCCGAGTTGGGCTAAGTTATAGCAAATAATATTATGCAAGTGGGAGTGAGCTGAGCTTTACATATGGTATTCGAGCCGAGGACGGCTCGTTTTTAAGGTGAGGGGAATTGTAACATCTCACATCGAGAGAAGAGTGTCCAGAGCCAAGGCATATTAAGGCAATTGGTACCTAACCTTGTAAGATGCGTTTTGGGGCTTCTGGGCTGCCAGAAATAAAACCATGAGGCGTGGAAGCCAGATTGGGCTGAGCCATGGTGGACAATATTCTGCAAGGGGGAGTGGTTCGGGTCTTATACAAAACATCATGTGAATTCGTGTGAACTAACTAAACTTGCGACACAAGTCATGTACGCCATTGAATTCAATAATTTTTTTATCCCATATATTATTTTTCATTTAATATATTTTTATGGCAATAAATGATTGTCAATGTTTTTGCATGAAACCTTTTTCTTAAAAGGAAAAAAAAATGACAGGCATATGAGACTGATATAACAAAGGCAAATTATTGATAACAAAAGGTGAAATTATACTATTTTTGTAGTTTTAAGTTAAATATTAAAATAATTCATCAATAACAAAGGAAGAAATTGCATTTTCTTCAAATTAAGGGACAAAAAAATAATTTAAAAAGAAAAAATTGCTCGAGTGATGTGGCTTAACTCGTTGAAGTTGTGATTTAGGTGATAGACTTAATTGGGTTTATTTATATATATATTAAAAAAACTGAAACGGAGCCTAATAACGCGGCCCATCACCCTAAGCCTTTGAAAGAAAAGGCCCAAACATGTAGACCTCTAAGGCAAAGTTTGTGCATCTAGGTTGCTAATTTTTTATTTATTTAAAGGAATGGACAACCCTTTTTTTAGGGAAAAAAAAGAATAAGCAGACAATACGTCGCCAGTTGTGGTAGACAACAACCTAGATTCCATCCACCACAGTGAGAAAATCAAAGTTATGAGTTTTTTTTTACCCAAGAAACCCGATTTTCAATCTATTTCAATCAAAAAACACCTCACAAACACCCTTGAAATACTAAGAAACCAACTTATCAAATCCAAAAAACTGTCCAAACCACAAAATCAAACTAAAAAAATATATCATCCTCGACTTATATTTGGTTTTTAGGCTATATTGAGGTTTATAACAACCACCATAAGACTCCCCCCACCTAGTGAAACCCATTAACACTAATTTTAACCATTTTGATTGTCAAAAAATATGTTAACGACAAGATATATCTTTCCATACTGAAATTTGTTAAGCTCTCTCCAAAAAAATAAAAAAAAAACTGGAAAATAATGAAAATTAAGTTTGGTATCAAATTTGAATTTAGAAAATCTAATGATTGATCGCTTATGTGTGTTTGGTATTGCGGTAGCTGTTATGGTTGTGATTTCAAAAAAGTTGTTTTATAAAAATACTTTTAGTTGAGGTTGGTTTGAAAAAATAGGTGTTTGGTTAAAACTGTGGTTGAAATTGAGGTTGAACAAAAAGTAGTTTAATATGTTTGGTTAAGAATGCTTTTGAAATTGAGATTATAAAATAATTTAAAAATATATATATTAATATTGATGGTTTTTAATTTAAATATTGTAGATTTAACTATTGTTATTACATCATGAAATAAATAATACTTTATATAAAATATTTTTTATTATTTCATTAAATCATCTACAATTCAATTACGTACAAAATTCATCCGACAAGAACTACAGTTTTCATAATTTTTTGAGCGTGCAATAAAATTAGATAAAATATTATCAGGAATAAAATTCATTTGATATTACAGTGCGAGTGAATTTAATTCACTCTACACTAGTTTTTCGAGAGAAAAAAAATTATTTACATGACAATGCGAATGAATTTAATTCACTCTAAACTATTTTTTTTTAAAAAAAATGTATAAAAAATAAACACACTAAAAGAAAAAAAACCGTTCACGCGAACAGTGCTATTAAATTGCATTATTCATTGTTTTAAGTGAACAGTGCAAGCAAATTGCACTATTTACTGAAACGCTAATTGAAGAAAAGCGGCTAGGAGCTGCTTCGCAAAAATCATGTTGCAAACGTGAATTATCATGGATCCCACTAAAAATAAATTGCGTTTTTTTACGTAACCAAACATAATGTTTGTTGTGGTTGCTTCAAACGAAGAAACAACCACGTAAACAAACGGCCTCCAAGTTAAAAAGATGGAAGACTAAACTAAATTTTCTAGATGAAATTAAAATCTTTCATCTATTTTGTTTGTATTTTTTATTTTTTTATTTCACCTGCTCTTAAAAAAAATGATTGGCTATTAATCTAGATCTAAAAGAGCTTAACTGTGCAAAAAAAAATTTTAAAAAATAAAAAAAATCATCACTGTAATTTTTAATAATTTGTGATAGAATGAACCATGAATAAATGTACAGTAAAATCAGAATCCTTTAAGTTTCTTTTAATTAGTAGTTAAATCCATCTCATAATGTATATCAACATTTCAGCTGGTTCATGCACCGTCACCATCACACACAAATCATTCATTGGAGGCACTTACTCGGCGATGGATATTTCGTCAAATTTCAAAATTCAAGTGGAATGATATTGCTTTTGCTCGAGATTGGCGCCAACTTGACCGGCAAATACGATTCAAATTCAATGGATACATCCCGCATTCATATCTCAAGTGGATAGATAGAGTAGAATGCCCCTTCGGCGAACACATACAGTTCAGGAGTCGGTAACCTCGGATTCACAGCATACAGTAACAGTTTCGATAATGTGGTAGATTGGGCACGGCACACAGAGAAAGTCAAAGCCAATAATACCAAATATCAAGATAAATCAGTAATGTTTGTTTTTAATATGTTTTTAAAAAATTGAATTTTAGATTAATATATTTTTAAATTATTTTGATCTACTGATATAAAAATAATTTTTTAAAAATAAAAAAATAATTTTAATATATTTTTAAATAAAAAAAACTGTAATTATATTTTTAAACAGTCACACCAGTTGTCACCGCTGTCATTGTTATCATAGTAATTTACCGGGACAGGTTGGTTTATTTATTAGTCTAATCAATTAAAAAATAATCACGATTATATTTTTAAATAATTACACCAGTTGTAACCGCTGTTATTGTTATCATAGTAATTTAACGGGACAGATTAGTTTGTTTATTAGCCTAATCAACCATCATGTCCGAGAATAGACATATTTTGTTTTACTTCAACTTCTTCTATAAATATCAAGCAGAGAACAAGTCTCCACATACATTTCTTGAAAGAAGAGAGAAACCTAGGAAAGAAAGAGGAGAGAGAGACCACTTCACTATCTAAAAAAGATGACCGAGTTAATACCAAGTCTGCCCGACGAAATAGCCCTCGAATGCCTCCTTCGCCTTCACTACACTACTCACCGAGTCGCGTCCCAAGTTTGCAAACGCTGGCGTCCGGTTCTTCAAAGCAGAGATTTTTACTATCAGAGAAAGCAGAACGGGCTTACCCACAAAGCTGCTTGCTTAATCCAAGCTATCCCGGACCAGAACGATTCGAGCCAACCCAAACCGATTGGACCCCCCAAATATGGAGTTTCTATATTTGACTCTGTTAATGGGTCGTGGGACCGGGTCGACCCGGTTCCGGCGTACCCAGACGGGCTTCCTTTGTTCTGCCAGGTCACAAGCTCGGAGGGCAAGCTCGTCCTCTTGGGAGGATGGGACCCAGTGAAGTACGAGCCTCTGAGTCAAGTCTTTGTTTACGAGTTCACCACCCGTCAATGGAGGCGAGGTAAGGACATGCCAGAAAATCGTTCCTTTTTCGCTGTAGGTGAGTTGAACGGCCGGATTATAATCGCTGGTGGCCATGACGAGAACAAGAACGCGTTGAAAACAGCCTGGGTGTATGATGTGATTCAGGACGAGTGGACTGAGTTACCTCAGATGAGCCAGGAGCGAGACGAGTGCGAGGGAGTTGTGATTGGGTCCGCGTTCTGGGTCGTGAGTGGATACAGAACTGACAGTCAAGGCGGGTTTGAGGGAAGCGCCGAGTCGATTGAACTCGGAGCGAGCAAGTGGAAGCGAGTTGAGGACGCGTGGAAAGTGAGCCAGTGCCCAAGGTCCTCTCTCGGAGTGGGCAGCGATGAGAAACTGTTCAGCTGGGCCGAGTCTGATTCGGCGTTGAAAGTCGGGGCAAGTGGCGTCCATCTAGGTGAAAAGACATTTGTTTCCGGATCAGCTCATGAAGGCGGGCCCCAAGGGTTCTTTCTTGTGGATGGACAAAATGGTAAATGGGAGAAGTTAAATGTGACAGGTGAATTTTGTGGATTTGTTCAATCTGGCTGCTGTGTGGAGATATAGATAGTGTCAGAAATAGCACACAAGTCAAATTGAGTTGAGAGGAAATTAGTCTTTTACACGTTTGGATCTCTGTAAAAAACAGTAAAAACAGAAGCGTGTGTCTGCAACTTTACTATTTGCATGGCGAGTTTTGATTGCTATTTTGATCTACTTGACTCAGTGTATGCTTTTTTATCTTCCTGTTTCCAAGTATTTTGATTTTTTTAATTAGTTTTTTTGGGTTATTTTAATGTGTTTCTGTGTATTTTTTACTATTTTTTTCAAAGATATTATACAATTACACTGACCTATACCATTTAAAAATAAAAAATAAAAAAAAAACCGGGGTTAAAAGGGACAGCCCAAGCAAATACAAAAAATAACTGAGCTAGACAGAGCCACTCTAAGAACAAATCTAATTGATCCAAAACTAGGGGATGGCAGGAGATGAAAGGGACAAGTGCCCTGGATTTCCTGAATAAGAATTCATTTTGTCGTTTTTTTCTTTACTTCTTCAAAGCATGTTTTTTATTTTTTCTATTATATTATATATCACGCCACCCGAAATCAACCTTGAGGTTGCACATCATCCAACTTGATTGTGCTTATCCATTTGATTGTGCTTATCCGTAATTTTTCTTTCTTAGTTGGTACTCCGCGATATATTTCAAGTCCGATCAAAAAAGATTTTAGTATAAAAAAATATTCAAGGATTGCTAATATTGTTAAAAAAAATTAAAATAATGTGAAGATTAATTTGATAACTTCGAAAGTAATTTGGATCGCAGGTAAAAATATAATTTGATTTAAAATAAATATTTAAGATGATATTTTTTATATAAATATTGAGATGATAACATATTGAATTTATTCGGTCAACTAAAGTTAACCTATTAATTTGTAAGTCAAGTTATGGACTATGATAATCTTATAGATAATTTAAAGTTATGGACTATGATAATCTTATAGAAAATAAATTATGAAGTTTGATTTTTAATATGCTTAATATATAATGTTGGAGGGTGAAATAAAAAAACTAATTAAAAAAAGATGACCTAAACCAACTGAAGTTGACTTGAAAAATCTATGACTCGGGTTATAAAATCAAGATAACCAAATAAAAAATAAATTGAAATAAATTATAAAATTCAATTATTAATCATCATTGTGTTGAAAAATAAAATTAAAAAAATAATTAATTAAAAAAGAAAAAAAATAGTTCGATTCAACCCAGATTAATATGTCAAATCCATAACTCGAATCATAAAAAAAGTATAATCTCATGAAAATCAAATCAAAACAAATCAAGAATCTTAATTTTCAATCAATCCAACATTTAAAGATGAAATTTAGAATAAAAAAAATTAAATTAATTAAGTTAATTTTTTAATATTGTAGTTCAAGACTAGAATAAACTGATAGAAAATAAATTTAAAAAATTATAAATCTAAATCTAACAATTGATGAAACTGAAACGGTAAAAAAGTGAAAAAAATCCAATGAATAGTGTCCTGTACAAGGAGTAACTTAGTCGAAAGAAATCATTCTTCCTAAAATCCTGGCACTAAGATTGAAGGTAGACGAAGGAGCTGTTTTCAACAAGTCAATAGTTGGGCTCTACAAAGACAAAGAAGATCCCCAAATATTCGCGAGACCCATGACTTTTCTAAACTAGCTGTCAAGAGCAGTGGATGAAGCACCGCCTCTAGCACCACAAGACGAAAACCCAGTTCCCATGCAAGTTCCAGACCTCCGCGCATTACAACGCACCGCCTATAATTCTTCTTTTTTATCTTCAATACCCTATCAAGTGTTGAGGATCACACGCCCATATCAACGGTTTCCTTCTCCGATCCTGTCTCTCTTTTTTTCCCATGGCCACCGAAGGCTCTTCCAATCTTCTCCCTTTCAATACTCTTGTTCATATGATCACCCTCCACAAATTATCTTATATGGCATGGTCAGATTCTTCCCCTCATTGAAAGCCAAGATCTTATTGGTCATATTGATGGTTCCATTTTCCTACCTTCAAAATTTAACCCTGCTACTTTTCAGACACCAAATGACAAATACCTGGAGTGGAGGGCTGCTGACCAACGTCTCCTTTGTCTTCTTCTCTTCTCTCACTGAAGAATCTTTTGCTGAAATTGTTGGCCTCTCTACCACACGAGAGGTCTGGCTTGCCTTAGAGACCGCTTTCAATCATCGGTCCAAGGCCCCTGAGATTCATCTCAAAGATGAACTCCAGTTGATGAAAAGAGGTTCCAGACCCGTGACTAACTTTGCTCGTGCCTTCAAAAGCCTCTACGATCAGTTTCATGCCATTGGTCGTCCAGTTGATCACACGAACAAAGTGCGCTGGTTCCTCTGTGGCCTCGGTGCGATTTCTCCAGTTTCTCCTCTAACTAGATTACACTCACTCACTTGCCCATATTTGCTGATCTTGTTTCCAAAGCTGAAAGTTTTGAGATTTTTCAGAGGTCCCTTTAAGCCTACAGCACCTCCTTCTGCTGCCTTCACAGCCACTCCCCGCGTGTCCAACCGCCCAAACCAGCTGAATCCTTCCCGCTTTAACCCTGGCCAATCCTCCTGCAATGGCCGCACTAACTTCTCTCCTGGTCGTCTTCCTCGCTGTCAAATCTATCGATCGTGATGAAGGTCACTACGCTGATCAGTCCCCCCAGCGCTACAACCGTGGTGACTCTGCTGCCCATCTTGCTGAACCATTCACTGGGTCTTGTTCTCTCAATGACCCTCCGACCTCTGATTGGTTTTTAGACACTAGAGCTTAAGCTCACATGTCTAATGCTCCCTCTGTTTTGGATCTACCCATACCATATGTTGGTAAGGACTCTGTAATTGTGGGAAATGGTGCATCTTTAACTATCACACATACAGGTTGCCTTTTCCCTACTCCAAAACTTCATTTATACATCTCACCAAAGATTTACTTTCCATTAGTAAATTAACATCTGATTTTCCAGTGGTTGTTAATAATCGTTTTTTTATTCAGAATCGTCAAACAAGAAGGAAGGGTGGTAGCAACCGGTAAGATGGATGGCGACTTAATATGTGCTAGGGCGTGGCAACTTTGCCTTTATTTCCGTTCTCAAAAATAAACAATAACATGCTTCCTATGATTTATGGCATACTCGCATTGGACATGTAATTAATTATGTTAATTATGTTATTTATTCTTCAAATAAAAAAATGCCATCTTTATCTTTTACCTCTTTACAAGCTTCTCCTCACTTATGCAGCTCCAACTTGTGAAAAACCATCGCTTGTCATATCCATGTAATGAACGTAGGTCCTTCTCCATTGTTCATTACGATATTTGGGGTTCCTCCCCCGTCAAATCAAATTCTGTCTTTACGTATTCTGTTCTCGTCACTGACAATTATTCTCGCTTTAGTTGGCTTTATCCCTTAAAATTCAAATCTGATTTTGGTTCTGTTCCAGGTCCCTCTTCGCCCAATTCGGTCTCTGGTCCACTTTCTCCCGTGGCACTGTCGGGTCCTGTTGTGGCACAGACGGTCCCTCCTATTTCTATCACCTCCAATCGGATCAGTTCTCATCCCATGCTCACACGTGCTAAGGCTGGTATTTTTAAGAGTCGCCACCCCGCAAATCTCGGTGTCTTCAGCTCCACTGGCCTTCTTTCGACATTTCTTGCCTCTGCTAAGCTTAAGGGCTTCAAATCTACTGCTAAGAATCTTGCCTGGCTTGCCTCCATGAATGAAGAAATTCGAGATCTGTAGCATAACAGCACCTGGGTTTTGGTCCCTTGCCCTGCTAACACCAACATTGGGGGCTCCAAATGGATGTTTTGAACCAAATATTTTTCTGATGGCTCCATCGAGAGACTCAAGGCTCATCTTGTTGCCATGGGTTACACTGAGATCCCCTGGTCTTGACTATACTGATACTTTTAGCCTTATTATTAAGGCTATTATTGTTTGTGTTGTACTTTCTCTGACCAACTAGTGGCCCCTTGACCAATCCAACATCGAAAATGATTTTCTCAATAGCATTTTTAGTGAAAATATCTATATGGAGCAATCTCCTAGCTACATTGACCATCGTTTCCTTAATCATGTTTGCCAATTGAAGTAAGCTATGTATGGTTTCAAGCAGGCTCCTCGTGCCTCGTGCCTAGTTTCAGCATTGCCGTTCTTTTCTTCTTCAACTTGGGTCTACTTGTGGCCATGCTGACACATCTCTATTTGTTTTTCATAAGCACTCTGCAATTATTTATTTACTTTTTCTGTTGATGATATTATTATTACTGAGAATGACTTATCTCTTCTTAATAGTTTTACTCATAAACTCCATTATGAGTTTGCTACCAAAAACTCGGGTTCTCTCAGTTATTTTCTAGGTCTTGAAGCCTTGCTTGTTATTGATGACTTTTTTCTTAGTCAGCTCAAATATGCCCGTGATAATCTTACTCGGGCTCAGTTGTTTGACAGCAAAACCAATTCCTACTCTCATGGTTGTCTCTCAACATTTGTCTACCGATGGTCCTTTGCTTTTTGATCCTATTTTATACAGGTCTTCTGTTAGTGCTCTTTAATATCTTACCATCACATGCCTTGATATTTCTCACGTTGTTAGCCAATTTCTACATGTCTCCACTGAAGATCACTTTCTAGCGGTTAAGTGTATTTTTTTGCCATGTCAAGGGCACTTTTCATTTTGGCCTTACTTTTCATCACTCTGCTGATCCTGCTACTCTCATTGCCTACTTTAATGCTGATTGAGCTGGTTGTCCGGACATACGTCGTTTCACTTTCAGCTACTCTATTTTCCTTGGTGTCAATTTGGTCTCTTGAAGTGCTAGAAAGCAACCTACCGCCTCTCGTTCCAGTTGTGAATCAGAGTATCGTGCTCTTACCCACACTATTGTCGAACTACTCTGGCTCATTCATCTGCTATGTGATCCTCGGGTTTCCATTCCTAAACCGCCTCTCCTTTTACGTGACAACAAAAGTGAAATTTTTTTGAGCTCCAACCCGGTTTCCATAAGCACGCCGAGCATGTTGCATGTTGCATATTGAATTAGATTATTCAAACTTGTTCTCGCTGGCAAAATTCACCCTCGATATGTGCCTTCTCATCTTTAGGTTACCGACATCTTCACCAGAAGCGTTCCTCAGCCTCGAGTTGAATTTTTTCACTTCAAGCTTCACGTCCATTCAAATTCAACACTCAGCTTGCACACGCCCATATCAACAACTTCCCATACTTATCCATTGGCCCTTGATTATAGTCATTTACTTGATTTTAGGAGATTAGTTTCCATTATTGTTGAGATATCATTTACTTGTAACAATATTATGCAATTACAATTATAGCATCTCACCCACATTCATGGCGTGGTGGTTTTCACAATATTCTCATCAAGCTCCCTCCTTATTTAGGATCACACCCTGCCTAGTCCTGGATTTCCCTAAATGGAAAAAGATTGACGTGGAGGGGCAGCTGGACCTCCGCCATAAGATCCTTCATTTTACTTTTGCGGGAATTATAGCCACTTTGATGGGTGTGTTTTTTTTTTTTACAGTTCCTAACATGCATTGATTAGTATTTAGCATCGGCACCAACCACAGCTATATATAGTAACCTTGCAACTAGTTCTACACTTTACTTTGACAAGAGAGATGCTACTCCACACAACATTTTCAAGTGCTTCTGATTTTTCTTTAACCAACAAGTGCTTCCATCACATGAAACACCCACAAGAGTGAAGGTTAAATTTACACACAGAAATGATTGGACAATTGCAGCAAGTTACTGTAAAGTATGAACATCATTCAAAATTTGACAAAAATCTTCGCAAATTTCAAAACTAGCCCTTTACACCTAAAATAGAGTCTTTGCATAAGTGCCACAAAACTGTCCTTTGATTCCTAAAATACCCTAATAGATTCAAACTTGCCACAATTGATAAGATGCAAGACCATTTCCCTTGAAATTATAAGTTAGTTCTGCCAAACCATAACCTTTTCACCTGGAGTAGTTATTGTAATGCGCTCATAATCATGTTTTGATTACCTTGGTAGTTCCACCCTGTGTTAAAATACATTAACACATCTAATAATCTTATATGCCTGTGTTAAGATGATTAGATGTTATGGTACATATTCACAAGTTTATTAATGAATCATGCTGATGTTTAGATGATTCGTCTGCAGACTTGAGAATAGACAAATCATAAAAGCATTGGCATACCACATCTCATATTCATAAACCATCAGCAGTGAACAGTGCAACTGAATTAACACGACACATCCTCTAAACATCATACTATCTAATTGACCCACAATCAGCTCATGATGATACATCATTAATCTCCACTAGTAACTCACAGCAGGCCTTCACGGCGTACAATGTTACTACTAATCACCTGGAGTCATCTAGGCTCCGGCTCCGGCTCCGGCTCCTGCTCCTTGAACCATATGGAGACCAACTCCTAACTGGGCTCCTGCTGTAGCTCCTTGAACCATGTGGGGACCTTGAGTAGGGCCGGAGCCTGTACCTCCTATCTCTAGGAGAAATTGATCTGGATGGTAATCAAAGATGTATTAGAACATACTGCTTTTCCAAACCTGTCAAACTTTACAGGAAAACACAAAAGGTCCAACTTAATTAAAGTAAATTGATAAAGAGAAGTGGCAGCAGACCTTGAATAATGTCTTCTCCTGGGGGAAGGAGAATAATAGACAGGACTACGAGAGTAACTCCGTCCATAGAGCGGCGATGGAGAGCGCCTTTGGTCGTAGTACCGACCACCCCTGACAACATCAATTTTATTCAAATAAACAGCTCAAACCCTAGCTTTGCAGTCATCAAAATTTACAGCATCACAAACAATCAGAACCCTTGGCTCTTTTTTTTTTTCAGTTTTAAAAAGGATTAAAATAAGCACTTTATGTGCCCACAAATGCAGGCAACCTAAAAACCGTGTTTAGTGTTCAACCAACAGCAACCATACAAGGTATAAAAAATCCACTGACAAAAAAAAATCTATAAACATCATCTCTTGTAACAGAACACGTGAACAAAAGTTTAGGTCCAATTTTCCATACAATGCATCAATATTCAATGAATTCAGATTAATATAAATAACCACAGTTACCTCACACGATCTCTTTGCCTCATTTCTGCAGGCTTCTTCCTATTTTCCTCGGCAAAAACAACTGTAAGTTCCTGGCCAAGAAGAATTTCACCATCCATATGGTGCTTAGCATCTGCAGCATCAGCTGATTCTAAATATTGGACAAATCCAAAGCCACGTGGCTCCCTGCAACAAATGCATAACAATGACACAACAAAGTGAGCATAGACAAATGAACATTAACATGTGTCCTGACTGTCAAATGACAGGATCCAGACTCCAGGAGTTACGTGGAAGATCATGATAAGCACTTGCTGACACTTGTGCCATTGAAATAAAATGATTATGTGGCTGCTAACCTTGTAGAAGCCAAATTTTAAATTGAGTTGATATTCTTCAACACTTGGAACTTCTTCAGAATGTATTCAAACCCACCTTCCCCTCAACCTTGATGTACATCAAGGTGTACAGTACTCTTATTACCTGAATGGTGTCTTCAATACACTCTTATTACTTCATTCTAGTCTTCACCCTTACTACTTCATTCTTGTCTTCACTCTAATTACTTCATTTGTTTCTTCAACGCTTTCAATAAAAACAACCAAATTCCCATAAACCAATGGCACATAACAAGAAAAAATCCCACACTAGATAGTTTTGAGATTCATGAGGATCAGACATGCTAACCAAATTGAACACACAGATTGAAAAAATTAAACATATGTGCTCATTGGAATCACTATATGTTTCTTGCTTGAAGCTATTACAGCCCTGAGTGAAAAGGAGTTCATCTTACCCAGTATAATAGTCTCGGGGCAAGTAAATGTCCTTTAGCGGACCAAACCGTCCAAAAAGTCCACGAAGATCTTCAGGCCTGCAAAACAGGAAACAAGAAAAAGAATCAGCTCACACATTTTGTTGGCGTAAATTTTGAAGAAGCTATAATAACCATAAATTGTTGAAGTAGCTCCACTTTGTCTTCATTTTTTTGGAACAACAATATATAGCTGGGGATTAAAAACGTGGCTTCAGCTACTACAGATTTGAAGGCAGTATACCTTTTATTTGCATCTTATCCAAAGTGAGATCAAGGATATAATAACATGCATATAATTGAAGACATTTACAGACAAAAAAAAAGAAGAAGAGTTGAAGCATATATGCGGGGAAAATTCACATAAAGCAACAGATGTATACATGAGCATCAAGAACAGACATTCAAATGGCAGGGAAGAAAACAGAAAAGCCAAACCTGCAATCATGACGGAGATTGCGGACCAAGAGACTAGTAGGAAGATCCCTACCACGACCTCCATACCGACCCCTAGGGCTAGGATTCCTATGTCTCCTCCCATAACCCCTTGGGGGTGAGGGACTGTAATCGTAGCTTCTTCCCCTCATTTTCAACAAATATCACAGCCTGCAACAATCAAAGAGAAAAACCCATTTTAGAACCACTAAAAAACAATAAATCAAAAGACAGAAGACAAACAACAGTTTAAAATATCCAATTAAATAATTAAAAAGAAGGAAAAAAAATTTTCGAACTTTTCCTTTATCTCTTACAATTTCTAATCAAATTAGACGATAACAATAAAAAATGAACGAATGTTGGAAAAATCAAGAGGGAAAAATGCAGAGAAAGAGAGAAAATTACCTGGATCGATGTCTGTATGGCTTCTCTTTCCAGAGGTTTCTGCAAGAAAGAAAACTAAAGAAAGCTTCGAGGGAAAGCGAAACAGCTATAAGGGGCCCCTTCAAGACTCGAGAACCTTCTTGTCTAGTTGCCTATGCTAGCATGCATCGTAGTGTTGTGAGTCCTCAAGAGGTCTTCCACAATCTAGCCGTTAATACTCTCCAGATCAATAATTAACAATCTTGTTTCTCTCTCGCTATGTGTATTCCTTTCGGCATCGTGTATGTAAGGCCTCGTTCGGCCCAATACGTAGCCCATTAAGTTTTTAAATCGTACAAAAAACATCCCAGTCCATCAGTAACAATCTAAATCCATCCAACACGGCCGGGACCCAAATTTTACTACAGCTTTGTACAACCATACATTTCTTTTCATTTTTCCACGTTATTTTCAAGCCAACTTATTATACTTATAAGTTTGTTTCCTGAAAGGAATTTTTATTTAGAAAATAGTTTTTATAAAAAGTGAATTTTTAAAAAATAAATTATTTTTTATGTGTCATGGAAAATGACTTTAAAAATATTTTTCAGTATTTAGCTATATCATGAAAAATAAATTGAAAAATAATTTATTAATATTTTAATTTTTGTCAAGTTTAATAAAAAAAGGAACTAAATATGACAAATAAAAAATTAAAGGATGATAAAATTGAAAAAAAAAATTCAATTTTATAAATTATTTTAAAAAATAAATAATAATAAAAAGAATAGAGACTAAATCTAACAAATAAAAAAAAAGTTAAAAGATGATGAGATTAAAAACATTTAATTTTATAAATTATTTCAAATAAAATAAATATTAATAAAAAAAACTAAGAACCAAATATAATGAATAAAGAATTTCAATTAAAAAAAATAATAAGAAAAAAACAAATAATAATTAAAAGAATAAGAATCAAAGTTAATACAAAAATCAAATTAAATCAAATTTTGAAAGAAGAAATTAAAAAAATAAAAAAAATTCAAAATAAAATATATAACAGGATCAAATTTGATATAATAAAAAGATAGGATATGTTTTTAATTTTTCATATTTTTTTAAAAGTATTTTCCGTTCAAAATAAAAAAAAAAAAACCTTTTTAAAAACTAAGCTAAATTTTTATTTGACTAGAAAATATTTTTTATTGACCAACTTTTTTAATAATAAATAAACACATAAAAATTTAGAAAATAATTTCTAAATAATTCTTTTTCTTGAAACAAATAGGATCTAATTCAGTGAATTTTCATTTCACATTCATAATAAGTATTTATTTAAAAAACAATATTTCTCATTAAGAAAAATTCATCAGAATATACATAAATAAAAAACATAGGATATTGATTTTTTTCATTTTCAATTCAAAAATCATTTTAGTTACTTCTTGTTGCTTTTTATTCAACCAACAATAGTACTAAAATAAGTTTCTAAAAAAATTAAATTTTAATAGTTATCTTTCATGAATGCTTTCTCATTACCATATAATTAAATAAAAAAATTCAAAAATCAAAATTATTAAATACAGTTATGCCTCTACCTCTCTCCGACCCAAGCCACATAATAAATAAGTTGACCAAAGATAACTCTAGCTCATTCAAGACAATGTCTTCGTTCAATATTAAAAAAAAAAACTTAACGTGACACCGTCTGATATTTCTTTTAAAGAATCAAACTGAATTTTAACCAAGAACCGAGTCATGTAACTGCTAAATCAACTATATCACATCAAATCAATTCCCATGATTTAATTTAAGACTCAACCTACATAAAAAAAAAAAAAAAACCCATAAACCATGTCACTAGGTCACTAAATTGACTTGCCGAGTCAAGTTTAATAGCGTTATCAAAAAGTTCCCCACCACAATGAACAGACAACCATACCAGTGGTTGCTATAACTCAAGGTTAGATGATACAATAATTACGTGAAAAATGGCGCCTGTATTTCACATTTTATTACCTGTGCAGCTGTTGCCATGAGCTCATGAATAGCGGTAGCATGGTGACGAGAAGCTTCATGCATATCGGAATTGGCTTCGAGCCCAAGGAATTCAATTAACAGTTGTCTCGTAGCCAGGTCCGTATATCAACCACAGTAATCGACAAGTGTTGCATCAGCATTCAATTTCTTACTGACTCGGCAGGTCTTGCATCGGCATTCCAGCACTTGTGCAGCAAGGCTATAGAAGCCACTAGAAACCAGCAGTTGTGCGTTGGTTTTTAGCAGTTATTCCCTCCACCTACGACCTTCAAATTAGTGAGATGAAGGAGGTGCAATTTAATTGAGGGCATAATGAACCCGCTCAAGAAGTTGCACAACCTGACTAATTGATATGGGCAAGGTAGAAAATGGTTTTAAATTTGTTTTAATTGTATCTAGTGGTCCAAGAGGTAATGATAACACTGCCTCTTGCTGTGAACTCGTGAGCTCCAGGAACTGAGCTAGCATGTCTCCGTCAAGTATCTTGGGCACTCCAACCTGTCAATCAAGATACAAGGGTGAGGGAAACAAGGCAGAAGAAGAAGGGAGTTTAAGGAGGAAAGCACAATCAGATAGGAGTGATATGAACATTTGTGAATCAAGCTCTAAATAACCATATCCCTTCCATCTTGAAATGATCAATAACCCTGATCAAATATGATGAAGTGAGATATAGTTAATCAAATTCAGAGAGTCAAAATATTTCCTCTCTTCGATTCTCCATAGGGGTTCGGGACCAACCACAATTTTGATCCCACAAAAACCAGTTTAGATTTTTCATGAATTAAAGTTAATGACAAAAAAAAAATGGTATAACAAGAAACTCAGCTGAGCTAATGTATTTAGATTTTTCCAAAACATATTCAAAGATTGGAATATTTCTTGAACAGATGGACAGAAGAGGCACATCAACATTCACTGAGATACATGTAACTTTGAACTTTCCAAAGACAAATAAAACAAACACATCTCTATGCTTAGTTGTAAACTCACAGGGTTTTCACGGCTTCGGAACTCATGATGATCATTTCCTAAAACAGGAGCAGTTAAGGGATGGACCACAAGTCTAGATTGGACAGCTTGTAGAAGTTCAAATTCTTCCCTACATTAACAAACAAAACAAAAGGTGAGAAATTTGTTGAGAATAACATTCAAACCATGATTGTTCATGAAATATTCAAATCAGAACTATACCAACAAACATGTTCCTCCCTTAAAGGAAGAGATATTTATTGAGAATAAAATTCAAGCAATCAAACCAAGCAAAGGGCACCATGGTGCAAAATAAAAAATGTCACCACAAACTTTTGTTTAAGTTCACAATTGCAGTTTTAAGACTTGTTTGCAGCAACTAATAGGTAAAGATCTAAAGAAGGATGAGATTACGTAGGGAACAGATGTTTGGCATTTCAAGTCCCATCCAACTATAGTCTCAAACTGTACCCAAAAAAATATCTGAAGGTGTGAGGCTAGACTTTGTACTAAAAGCACATGTTTCAGAAGGTCAAATTCAAACGCTATGCATGAGGATCCAAACAAAACACCTTTTTCAGGAGAGAAAGACCTCATATTTACTATATAATTTCTCAACCTAAAATATCCTTGTCTCATGGTGCTAAATTGTTGAAATCCTAGTATGTTCAATGTTAGTAAATATAGTTCATTTTAACACATAGTAACAGGAGCATTTTGAGTTTTCCCTAAACCATCTCAAGACAGAATAACAATATTCGTATCCTAGCATTTATGTTCAGTGAGAAATTACAGAACTAAGAAATAGACTCACAGAAGCGGTTTCCAATATGTTTTATGGTTGTTGAGCATTAAACTTGCAAAGGAACACTATTGGATTTCTCATCACTCAATTAACATCTATCCTTCTTTCAGCAATTAATCTGTCATATGGTGAGGGGAAACTATAACGCAAGGTAAATCAGAATACCCCAATTCCTTAGGTGGTTCTTTCACCTTCTCTTTTTGGTTGCAGCCACAAACAATTTCTAGATTGTGGATCCTCACATGCATAGGAGACCTTCCAGTTCAATTTCCTTGGGACACTACATCTGCCATTATGTTACTACTTTGTCTTCACAGCATCAGCGGTTGGAGAAAATTTCAAAAGAGGAAAGCATCTTTAAATTGAACCTCAAAGTGTCTATTATGTGTGTAGTGCATATTTGTCCACTTAGTATAGGAAATCAATACATTAAAAAGAGACTCCTATGCAACCTCACTCCTTCAGCAGGCAACCCCCCCCCCCCCCAATAAAAAAAAAACATACCTTGATAGAGGAATAAAAACTATTATGCTTCCTAAGAGTGTGCTGGCCACGATAGTATTGTTAGATGCATCCATCTTTGTAATAACACCATCACACCCCGTTAATATATCATCAGCAGGGAGTTTATATGTAAATGATCCCTACAAGAAACATAATTTGACAAAGATTAAATGAGGAAATAGCGATAAGAATCAATCAGTTTGCTAAACAACCACCCAAACCCCAGTGGCAGTAATTAATTGTCTAAAAATATACGTAGACACTAACCACCTCAAAGCATTTCTGTAGAATTCATCCACTAAAGAAAAGGTGCAAGGAAAAAAAGAATAAAGCCTACTAGAAATACAAAAATTCCTTATATCCTTTTGAAGAACACAAACATCCAAAACCACCCCAAACCACCATCCCCCAGTTCATTTGATGATGGAGGTGTCACTCTCATTTCTAAGGTTCAGTTTCAGCACACTCCCTTGCTGCAATGGGTTTCTTTCTTCCACACACTTAAATCTTTACATGATTTTGACATAGCATGATACCAAATAAACAAAAGACATCAGACATTTAGCTACAATGCCTGATTATAAATATCAAGCATGTGTTGACACTTGAGCAACATACATATCCTTTCCCTTTCTGCTATGTGCTTGTCCAGAATTATGAAATCATCGTGCCTTGTAATTTCAATGACAATACTGAGGATAATATCCTTCAAACACTTACCAGATGAACAATCATATCCTCTAGCTTTGGAAAATTATCAGGACTTGACAAAACAATGTTCATATTACCATGTACCTTGGTATAACAGTTACAGTGACAGAAAAAACTACCTTCCTGATGCTCATTGCTATCTCACCCATATAATAAGCACAATTCAATGTCAAGTTGCATTCTGGACTTCCAGTACCTAGGACAGAGAGAGGCTTTATATTGATACATCCAATAAGAAAACAGAAAGTAGTAAAACAGCCAGTTTGCTTGTAATCGCAGAGGAGTTGACATAGAACGTACACTCAAATCGATCAGAACGTGACAACACAGCAATGCTTCCCTTCCTATCTGAAACCACTGCTGTATCAATATCCATAAGGACACAACCAGCAACTAATCTCTGAGACGGGTCACAATAAAGTTGCTCCAGTTTTTTGGACTCCTGGCATGATAGAAAGAGCAGTGACACAAGTTCAGAACAAGCATAGAAGCAACAGCTCATACTCCCGTAATTCCAGAGGGAAATTGCAAAAAGAAAAGGCTTCCAATAAATAAAAGGGAAATTAAAAGCAAATTAGATGAAAAACCAGGCTCTGTCTAGCCTGGAATTGCCTGAAAATGTTATCACATACCACATGATAAGCATAGAAAAGGATACCATCGCGGCAATCACCAACAGCAATTCTGGTGTGATATGCAGTCAAGGACATTATCATAAAACGTGTCCTTCCAACAGCAAACTTTTTCACTCTTTTATTATCATTTGCGAAACCACATACATAAAACTGAGAAAAAAGGAAGACCAACTTTATCAGCAACAGCAACAAATAAACCATACCACACCAACCTCTTTAAAAACATGGGACTTTACTACTTACAGAATTACCAGCAGAAGCCAAGAAAAAACGGTCAAGATATGGACAAATCGCAAGCACCATTCCAGGCAATGTTGTGGCAGAAACAAATCGCAACTGCCACGTTTCAGTTTCTTCAAGTTTGACTCCATCGCAGCTAGTATCATCTGGGCTGCTGCAAAGACTACTGCTTGATAGCTGCTCAGCAGCATAACCAACAATTTCACGAAATGGTGATGTTCTTTGAGAAGATGACCCTGCCTTTGAGCAGAATGTCATTGAGCCACTATCTGAATTTTGCAAGTTTTCTAGGCAGAGGACTATTACTCGGCCCTTGGTACTGCAGAAAAAATGCCCAGATATGAAATGACATTGAATGGGATGACTTCCAAGTAAAATTGTTAGGTCTTTCAAAACCAATCAAATTTATTTTTGAGATCATTAAAACTTGTATTTTGATCCAAAAGAAATTTGTACACATCACATCATTGGGTGACAAGCCTCGCGTTCTAGCAAAGTCATTAGTATTGCTTAATCCTTCAATTTTAAAAAACAACAATAAAGTAAACTAATAGGCACAAGACTGATGATATGATATACCTTTCGGCTTCACCACTAGGCATAATAGCTGGGCCAGAAGACAGACTGGTTCCAATTACTAGAACCTGTTCATTTCCAATCTTCACCAGCTCCATGGATTTTCCTGTTTCTCCACGTTCAAGTTTAAATGATGACACAGTTGAACCACTCAGGGGGTCAACACAACATATATCAGATGAACATGTATCATTGTCATTGCTTAGTTCAGTCCTCATAACAAGTAACAACTTGCTTTCACTATGGTACTGGACCTTCCGTGGAGTGCCTCCAAGATGAAACTTTTGCACATTAAGCCTTGTGCTATGCACCATTTCCACCTGAAGCGTCATGAATCAAAGATCATATGCATTAGTTTGACCCTGGGAGACTAGGTTTAGGACCTGTATGTCCAACTTCGAGACAAAACATTCAAGAACTACAAAAAGAAAGAGACCCTTGCTAATATAAAATTCAAGAGCTAGGTTTAGGGCCTGTATATCCATCTTCGAGACAACATTCAAGAACTACAAAGAGAAAGAGATCCTTGCTAAATAAAATTCAAAGGACCACTATTTCAGTTTTTTACCACTTATTATGATAAGTCAGAAAGTGGAGACACCTAGAAACTCTAATGACATCAAAATAATGTAATAAACAGAGAGACTCACAAAATTTTACATTATTATGCTACCTGTAGGTACAGTTTCATCGAGTACTCTTTTCTTTCTTAGTGAAATTGCACAAAGCACAAGACAACACAGTCTAAAATTCCAACTTGGCTATAGGGTTAGCCCCATGAGATCTCCAACCTATGGAGATAAGCTACATATAGGAGCATTTGGTATGGGAATGCAGAATTCAAATCAAATGAAATCTAACAAGGGCTCCTGTTATTAGTTTGATAAAGAAATCACTTCTAGGAAATCTAGCATGACCTAATACTCCCACAACCAATTTCAGGAAATGCAGTCCACACCTTTTTGGTTAGGAATATGGCATTTCCAGGCATCAGATTCCCAAAACCTTATGTCCCAGGAATGCTATTTTTTTCATGCCAAACCTTCCATTTCACAGATGATCAGCTCTTAGCCCTAATTACTATGTGGAAGAGAAATAGGAAAATCTCTACTTTTGGATCTAATTCTTCATATCATTTCTGTGCGGACACAAAAAACATTCAACAAAATAAAAATATTTATAAACTGGATGGGAACTTCATAAAAATAGTCACATTAGGGTGGTTCACCACGAGTGCTACTTTTTAGCACCATATTTCTTTTGTATCCTCTGCAGATGAAATATAGTTTTTAACATGCTGAAACAAGAAACAGTAACTTAGACAGATAATGCTAAAGAATTAGAACAGCTCATATAATTACAAGCAAGAATGCTCACCAAATGAAGACTGTTGTCTGCAACAAATAAAATTCCCTTCGGGCATTCAACAGAGCATACAGGTGTTGCATGTGTTGAAGGCTGAAAGGAGATTGAAGTGTAAGAGAGGCTGTGCCTTGCAGCGTGCAATAACCATGGCCGATCACTGAGAGCAATCATATCTGAGTCAAGAGAATCACTCAAAGGAACCAGGAAAACAGGAGTAATGCCAATGCGACGGGTGGCAATCAATTGCAGATTAATAGGAAGGTCATCCATTGTGTTGTCAATTGAATCAACAGCAAGCATTTTTGGCTCTAAAGAAATTGCAGCTGTACTTGATATAGCAGTATCAGAACTTAGCATACAGGAATCAATAGAACATCCATGACTGGGAATTTCCACTGAAAACATTGAAGAGGCAGAAGGCCATTCAAATCGAAGCAACATTCCATTCCTTAAACCAGAAAGAACATAAAACCGATCAGCCAGTACAAGCCTTACATCTTGAGGGATGCAACCACTAACAGTGGTTCCCAAAGAACTTGTTAATGATATTGTTCCAGAAGCAATAATTCTTAGGCCATCACCAGGCACAAAAGACACAACTTCCACTGAAGGTTTATGTGTCCCGATAACAAAGGTATTGCCAGTGTCAACCCCAACTGGAAGGGCAGCTGCACAACTATCAACCGCATGATTCATAAAACTTGATCGTCTTTGCTCAAAATATTTTTGAGGAATGGAGATGCAGGATAACTCATTCAGCAATCTCAAATGTTGCATTTCAAATATTTCATAATGAAATGGTGAAAGACATCTCACCCCGAGAATATATAGGAAACAAGGATTAGAAGTAGAAACAACAATCAGATCATGTCCAACAGCCCCCAAATTGATACCCATGTTAGCTGGAAACCAAGATGAGCAAACTGGGGAAGACAAAGGAATACCTTCTGGATGGGCAGCCTTGGTAGGCAAACAAAGTCTAACTGCAGTTTGATGAATTTGGACCAGCAACCCATCACCTACCAGACCACATGCCAGAGTACAGACATCAGGCTGAAAACCAACCAAATCCGTCACATCAGTAAAACTTAATCCAACTGAGAGTACCCTAGTCTCTTCAACAAATGATAGAACAAGAAAAGAATGATGCAAATCAGCTACTTTCATTCCAACAGTCCAGGTCCCAGTAATGCCTTGATATATAGGGGCAGTCTTTAGTAGCTTTTCAACAATGATACCACTTCTAATAATCCTTAATGACCCCTCAGGTGCGACCCCACAGCAGGCAAACATTTGGTCACGCTCCTCATCATGATAATCCACGATGGACATATCCAAGATGGGTGCAACATTTTGAATAGGACTTATATATTGTAGGCTTTCATTTTCCATTTTCAGGACAATCCCATCTCCCATCTCCACAAGAGCTGCCAGGAATCCATCTTCAACCCACAAAAGTGTCTTACATGATAGGTCTTTGTAAAGACAATCTGAGAGATTAACTTTAAGATCTTCCCCGTCATAAGAAATCTCAATCATGAAAAATTCTCCTGTGTCCGCACAAAAAACCATCCTAGGGTTTTTATCATTATCTGGCTCCCAGCTCCAAGAGCATGCATGTTTCAAAGTTGATTTTACATTGCTCCCTTCACCATCAATACACATGGGATCATAATCTTGAAGCTCCAGTAAAGCACGTGCAGCAACATTGAATGAACCATCATCATCAAAATCAGTAACTCTACTGTCTTCAACAAAATTCTGCTCCTCCACTGCATTGGGAAAATAATTCAAGCTTGTTCTACAGACACAACGTGGGTGGAGAGCATCTCTAAGATCCATTAGGAGAACATCACCAACCCTGAACATAAGGGCAAATCCATTGGAATGAGGAACTTCAACGATATCATGCGCTAGTGGTCCAGATTCAACAAACTGCGAAATATAGCTTATAGCATGGTCTCTAATGTCCCATCTCAATAACAGCAGTTCATTTAGGAGCGCTCCCCTCCTGCACAACAAGAAAAATATCAGTTTCTCTTAAATTAACGTTGGCAAAATGCCTAAACATAGATAAAGAGGAAAAAGTTTCATCCTAAAGTTGCTGCATAACAGAAAACATCTTTCAGGTTTCCCAAAAATGTAGCACAAGCATACTAAATCGTCATACCTATTTAGAATAATGGCTAGTACAGGATTATGCTCCTTACTTGGATGGCTAGAATCCCTCGAAATGAAGCACATACTCCATATGGTACCAGATGTGAGTGGTCTCTGGATACTTCTGGCAACATTTGCATTCCCTTCATTTTCAGGAGGATAAAGAATTCTCTAAAAGTGTGGCAAATTGAAGCATTTCAATAATTCTGCTTACATTCATATTATCACAAAATAAACTACATAGGATAACTACATCTTCTGATCTTATAACATAATAGAAGTAGAGTAAATATATAGGTATCAACCTCATCAATGATCTCACTGCCACCAGATGCTGAAAGGGAAAACAAAGCCAATTGGTCTTCATATGCGCTAGTAGCGACAAAACAGCCACTGAGAAATGAAAAGCCCAACAGTTAGGAACTCAATGGGAATTCACGTGTTCTTCTTTCATGCATTTCTTTCTATACAAATGAACTATGCCCTTACACATGTGAACTTAACTAAAAAAGGTTAAGAAGGAAAATTGAACACAAATAATGTTAGTGCCGGTAGGAAATCAGTTGATGGGTTTTCAAAAAAGTATCATGATTGTAGCCATGTCTACATGTTCTCTCAGACAAGCAAGACTTTTCAGAACTAATTGCTGGCTTGTGAACCATAAAGTCATCTTGACCCTAACCTAAACTCCTATTAATGAAGACAAAACAATACTCTCAAGTCACATCACCTATGTAAAGTACCAAATACGCTCTTAATGATACAGTAAATAAGGCAACTACATCTAAATAATTCACATAAATGATAATCAAGAGATTTTTGTTTTGATTTCAAAAGGGAGCCTTGCTAAGAGCCTGATTAGCCAGGAACTCTGATAGCAAGCTAACTGTTTTGTTGGCCTTTCATCCAGGGTAGGGGATCATCAAAAAAACATCTATCACCAAGCTGCACAATCAGCACCCTCTTCAATTGTCAGACAGCTAGCAGTTTTTTTAAGAGCACCAGGCAAAGTACAAATTTGTAACTGAGGATGTAAGAACACATGTTTGGAATAAAATGTATAAAAGAAAACAAGAGAACAAACTGTATGGGAGAAAAGCTAAAAATCTTAGGGCAAGAAGGATGAAAGCTAAAGGTGGAAAGACCTTCTCCTGTAGCACAGAGAAGAAGAATCTTGCATCATTATGCAATGGTTAACTCATTAAGTTGGTGCTGCAATTATCTAAACCTTTCCTGTCACCTGCCTTTAATATCGCTAACATAAGATCTCGTCTATATTTAATAAAGATTGTTTATGTCCTTTAGTATGACGCTATTTAGCAGATGAAGCTCATACAAAGTTAAATAGCATAAAATTCCATGTTGCTCTTTCCACATCCCTAGCAATTTGACCAAGCCAAAGGCAATGTAGGTAGCTGACGAGTTAAACAATTGAAACTCAATTACATACCCTCCCCTGGTTGAGAAGCAAGAAAGATTGTCCGAGTTAAGAGGCAAAGTTCAGAACTTAGAGAACAGCTACACAAAAGAAATATTCTATTGATAAAAGCTGCTTGCCTGGAATCTACGGCTAGCATTCTTCCAAGTTGATGTCTTGAGTTTCCAGGATTCGAAAGTTGAATGTGTGTCAACGGAAAAAACCTATTCACAAGAAAACAGTAACATCATGTTACTTCAGTAACATTACCATTTGTATGAATGAACTTAGAAAAAGGAAAAGGAAAAAAACCTGTGCATTTCATTGCAAAATGTGAGAAATGTAAGCTTCCCAGAATCAGATATAACAACCAAATGGTCTTTTCCTTGCACCTAAAAAAAAGGACCACTTCCTTATCAAATAAACATCTCTTCAAGTAACACAACATATAAAGAGACGTCCTATAAAGATTTCAGAATTCATAGACTAGCAGACCCGTGGAGTATGCGCATGGAACTTGTCATTCCAAGGTACAACAGCCATATCTTTAATCGTGCCAAATAAAGGTTGTTCACATATTGCCTGTACAATTCCATCTTCCCCTATTATCGCCAACTCTATTGACGTCTCCTGCAACAAAAAATATCCATAACAACAAAATAAACAATCCAAATCAGGGGCAGCGTTAATTTAACTTTCTTCACGATTGAGCAGTATAGGAGTAGCAATTTAGTTCGTTTTCTTAGCAATGATTAGCTAAGAAGAGTATTCAAAATTCAAGTAACCTAAGAGAAAAGGGAATAAATTAGTGCCTAATTAGCAGTTAATAGTACGGAGTAACGCAGTTAATTAATTAAGTAAAAAGGAGAGAAGTATGTTTCTGACCTTGCCAAAAACGATGTCGTAAGAGAACGAAGAACGGAAGTGACCGTAAATAGCGTGTAAAACAGCGCTGCCTCTCAGAACGGACTTAGCTAAGTAGTGAACGCCGTTAGATGGCGCAGAGGATGAAGAAGAAGATGGTGATGATGATGATCTGACCTTTGCATTAGAGCACTCTTCCTCTGATACTGCCATTTATTTTTGAGGTCTCCTTTTTTCGGTTTACTTGAAAGCTAGGGTTTGATTCGCCAGAAAGTGGAATTGAGCATCCCCTGATCCTCCTGGTTTCTAGAGAGATGTAGTCATGTTGGTGGTTGGATTTGGAGCGTTGTGTTTCAGGAGGACCATCACAGTTTACAGGTGTACAAAATACAACGAAGAGAGGGATAGACCAGATACGGGGGTTTTCTTTCACTTGGTTTTTTTTTTTTCAAGAGTTAATTGCAATTCAGTCCCTGAAACTAGCTGCTAATAATATTTACACCTTAAAAGTTTCAGAATATTATGTATTTAATCCGTTTATAACTTTTCCCATCTATCAATAGTCTTTTCTAATTTATTTATTTTTATTTTTAACAAATATAAAATTGTTTTCTGGCATTCTAGAGTGCGGCCCAAAGAGAATTTTGCAAAAGTTAACAAATTATATGTTTAAAATTATTTTTTTATATTTTTGAATTGTTTTAATGTACTGATATAAAAAATAAATTTTAAAAAATTAAAAATATAATATTTTTAAATATTTCTGAGAGAAAAACATTTTAAAAAATCATTGTTACCACACTTATAAACACTCCATGTTTTTCTCGTCCTAGTATCTTTTACAAGTCACAAATGAAAATGATATTTTTTAAAATTAATACGGTTTCAAGAAAGTTAATAAGGAATAACACAGTTTTGAAAAGTTAATAGGGAATCATGGTTGTTGAAAAACCATTATTTAAAATAACGTGTCATAACATAATTTTTTAATTTTTCAAAAAAAGATAAAAATGAAAGAATAAAAAATATATTTGAGAATGAGGTAAAGACAATACAAATTGAAAGTTTGAGGATGAAATTGTTAAATCTGGGAGTTAATTTGGTCACAAATTAAAAGAATTGATAAGTTTGGGGACTTAATTAAACTTTGGTTTAATTAATTAATGAAATCGGGGCTGATTCGAGGCATACTTGCAATAAATTAAAGTATAAGGACCAAAGTGAAATGATGGAGTTACTTTAGGGAGTTTAATTAATGTTTCTAGAGTAATTTTAAAAGAATTAAAAGTTAAAGAGTTAATTAAGGATCAAATTGAATAATCCAGAAACCAAAGACTGCTTTGTAAATGACATTATAATTCAGCGGTCCAATTGCAATTGATCCAGGGGCAAAATTAGAAATTGATTTTCATTAATTAGGGACCCAATTGTTAAATTTCAGAAGTTCAAGGGCCAAGTTGAAAATAGTCATTTCCATTTACAAATGACGCCATTTTGAACCACTGTTCATCACCTTCTTCATCTCCAGACCAGGGACCGATTCGACAAGAAACCAAAACCGTTTTGGGCCACGTCTCACATGAACGTCTCTTCAACTACCCATTATCTTCCAAAGGCCATGTTGAATAATTCTGCAATAGCAGGACTGTTATTCCCCTATTTCTTCTCAAAGAAACAAAGGTGTTCGTGCCTCACGATCGTGGGGCGTGAACACATGAACAGAAGCCATCATATGGCTTTGTAAAAAAGCCAGAGAAGGCCACAAACAAGAGGAGAAATGAGGAAAAAACCCAGAGGGGGAGAGACAGAGGAGAGAGGAACAAAAAAAATAGAGAAAGGCCACGAACCAGGGGGAACTGAGAGCAAACCGAGAGAACCGGAGGACGAACAACACAGGAGAACGTAAACAAAAAAGAACATAAACACAGACACAGAGAGACAAATACAGAGAGAGAATAGGCGACCCCAGAAAGTGAAAGACGAGAAGAAGCAGATGAGAGAGTTTCTTTTCAGCCAGCAACCTCACGCCTTCATCATCGTCCTCGACCTGCAGCAACCAGGTGAGTTCTTCATTTCCCCCTCCTTTACAATTATAATTGCATAGGTACTGTTCATATGCAATTTTAATTCACTCTTACTGTTTCTGCAATTATAATTCACTTGTGCAGGTTGTGAACGCGTGAGTTAATCCACGCATCCCTGCTACCCAGCCAGGTCACTAGCTTCGGCTGGTAACCAGGTCGGGCCATATAGACTGGGTTAGATTTAATTCTAGAAAAATAAAAATAAAAAACTATTTAAATTTTATGAATTTATTCATTTATACCAGAATTAAGAATATCATATTGTTTGGGTTATGTTACATTTATTAACGTCAGAGTTAGAAAATATTCATAAGTGAATATTCACTTATGCCAGAATCAGGAATACTACAAGCATACCATTGGCAGCATAATACAACAAAACCTTAACAATTTAAGATAAAATCAACAATGCAGTCTGTCTCAAGTAGAACGCTTAAGGGGTGATAATATCTTCTATTTTGCGTAACTAGTCTCGTACTCTAGAATTTCTGTTGACTGGTTAAGGTTCCTAGTGACTATAATACTAGGTGGCAACTTCTTAAACTAGACCTTTCCTCGTTGAAGAACAAGAAGCTAAAAATATATTCTTTTCACTGAAATATTTTTAAGGTCGCCACGATATCGGGTGCAACATAACGGTTTAAATAAAAATTGTGATTTAGAATTACAGTTTTAATATGCTGGAAACAATATAGGCAAGGTTATCTTAAATAAGAGTTACAACCACTGATATTGGTAAATTGCACCATAAGTTCAAAGTTTCTTACTGTAAAGCATAGGTTGCAAAACAAAACATACTTGAGGAATTTTTCGGAACACATGAGGACTCATTTGAAATGTTACCTAAATTGTTTGTGGCTTTACAAAAATCAAATTCTGGAACAGTTGTTGAGTGGAAACATAATGGACAGCTTGATAGTAAAACAATTGTGTCTTGGTAGCGTTTTATAGGCATTTGGTCCAGCAATAGAAGGGTTCAAGTCTTGTAGGCCAATTATCAATGTGAATGGCACCCATCTATATAGAAGGTTCAGTAGAAAGTTGTTGATTGCAATTGTTTTTGATACAAACAATGAGATTTTATCGTTGGCTTATGCACCAATTGAAGAAGAAAATAATGTCAACTGGAGATGGTTTTCACTACATATTCAACATCACATTACAGATGACTTTAGTGGTATATGCATAATATCGGATAGGCATGTTGGTATTAAACATGAAATGACAACAGTCTGACCTGAACTCATTGGATGTCATCAGTATCGTGTTAGACACCTAGTAAGTAACTTCAATCACAAATTCAAAGATTTGTCAACTAAAAATAAGTTGTTTAGGATGTGCTATGAATCTTCAAAGTGTAAATTTGATGTATGGTTTGATGATGTGGGTAATAGTTATTTATAATGGAAAAAATGACTTGAGCGGGAACCGAAAGAAATATTGACATTTTTTATGACGGGGGTAACTAATATGACAATATTACAACAAACTTTATTCATGGGTTGATGTTGGTAAATAATAAGAAATAATTGCATTGTTGATTTTTCAATAGGTTGCATGAAATTCTTATTCAGAAGATGATATGGCAACTACTCCTGCTATATGTACATCGATCATAAATTTATGGACAACAGTTGTCCCTTTTATATTTTTAAGCTTGTTGGGATACATTCATCAGACCGTGTAATGCAATAATTTATCTTTAAGCAACACATCCCGTCTGACATTGATATGAGCGATCAGTTGTATTCCATTAATCGTTAGGGTAAGCACATTAATTATAATTGGATGATCCACCATCTCCAACATGTATCGATGTGGGTACACGAAGAAATTTTATTTTTAGAGAGATTTATCCTATAATTTCTAAGGAGGAATACAACAACTGGTACTTGAGTATAACACGCTAAATCATTACACCTAACCCATTGCAAGTTCCTACATGCAAAGAGATGGAGTATGAGCCGCATGCATGTCGGATTCAAAATGTTGTAAGTATTTGTTACTTCTTATAGGCTTTGACAAAAAAATGTTGTATTTTATTATGGATTAATAATTTCTATTTACTTCATATTAGGTTGGACAGTTGTTACACGATAATCGACGTGTTGCGGCTGATCTTTGTTATCCTGACAATGATGATGGATTTGCTTGTTATTATGCATCTTTTAGGTTCGAGACATGTCGTACTATACTTGACTTATTATGAGAGATATTAAGCCCATATGATGTTGTCTCGGAGGATGAGACTACATGGATAGGTATAAGTCGTGTTATTGATGAAGTTGGTCCAGCCACTCATCGTCACAAAAGACATACATATACTCAAATGTATTATTATGTTGTGTATAATTATGTAGTGTTATTTTTTTAGTTAAGAGTTATTTTTATTATCACTACTTTTGTAATATGTTTTTGCTAATTGTCATGTTGATTTTAAAGTTTTCTTACATATTATACATTTGTATACTTGGTTTATATATAAGCATGATTTAATATCATTAATTAACAACTAAACATGTGAACGTGTTGTTTAAAATTTCAAATCATTCATTAACAACTTAAAAAATACATATAAATAAAAACAATTTTTAAAAAATACACGTGTTAATTTTGGATTATAATTAACAAATAAAAATGATGTTAAAATAACTTATGTTTCAATTATGGGTTTGAGATTTGGTAATTTATGATTTTGTTTTGCCTTTAGTTGTCGTGGTTTAGACTTTATATATAAGCATGATTTAATATCGTTAATTAACAACTAAACATGTGAACGTATTGTTTAAAATTTGAAATCATCCATTAACAACATAAAAAATACATATAAATAAAAACAGTTTTTTAAAAAACACAAGCATTAATTTGGGATTATAATTAACAAATAAAAAAGATGTTAAAATAACTTTTGTTTTAATTATGGGTTTGAGATTTGGTAATTCATAGTTTTGTTTTGCCTTTGGTTATGATGGTTTAGACTTTGTGATTTTGTTTGGCCTTTGGTTGTAGTGATCTAAACTTTGTTTTATGTAAAATCTTAAAGTTGATTGTGCTACTTGACACAAATACAATAGCTAATGACAATAACGAGTGTTTACAACCATTATTACCATTAACAGTTGTTAATAAAATCGTATTTTCCAATAACAGTTGAGTTGAAAGTATGCTACTTCTCAAATACTTTTCTCTCCGGTGCTATTTTTTTTTTTAAATATCAACATGTGCTAGTTTCATAAAAGTCAATATGGAAACCTAACCTAAAGATTAAATAATAATAATAATAATAATAATAATAATTGGGAGACTTGGAGGTAAGAAGCAATAAAGAGTCTTTATATTCCGCTAGCTAACAAAGAAAGTTGGTGGTTTGTCATGGAAATAATATGATAACTAGCTTTAAACTATGTTTAATCATCGACTCATGAACATCTAACATTATAACTTTTCATACTTCAATTGAATCCAAATTTAGACCAACTAAAAGGGGTTTGTTAAGCATCATTAGCGAAAAACTATTGACTCTTTATAAAAGGATTAAGAGTATCTAAGTTTTGATGAAATATATGATTATTGATGTCAATGTTTAAAACTTACTGCAGAAAAATAAAAAAAGGTTCTTAAATCAGTTGGACAGTCTCTTTATTGTTATTCAATGAGCATAGGAAAATTAACTGGCATACTTTGCATAGAAATACTAATTTGTTTGCAAAATGGAAAATGGAAAAAAGAAAAGGTAGTAATTAAACTTGTTGATTTTTAGATTTTACAAATTAAACTAGCAGCATATGAAGAGGCCCTTTTAAGGCAATGTAGAAGTCTTGAAAAAATCCATAAGCGCATGGCAACACAAGCATTAACAACTAACAGCACACCAACCTTACAATCCTTGCTCTACTATCCATCTAAGGTTCCAAGAGCCTCCTTGAGAAGTTTATGTGCCTCTTTTCTCCTTCTAGACAAAGAAAGGGAGAAGAAATAGCAAAGATAAATAACAAATATTTCAGTATGATTAAAAATCATATATCACTAATGTGAATAAAGAAATAAGGATTTGTATATTAATAACAAATAGCTTTCAGTTCTCAATGATTAAAAATACTCATTATTGGCTTGGAAATTGTCATAACCCATTTTTGGGTCACTCCCAAATTTTTTTCCTTTTCTTTAAAAAAAAACTACACGGTGCCGTTTTGAACGGCACTGTACAACTTTTTCTCCCCTGCAAATGCAAAGACAGGGGAGAAGAAGATTTTTGAAATCTTTTTCCCGCTCACCTTCTCCTTCTCTTTTCCCTCCCACTTGCCACCAAAACCCGGACACAAGTCATTCCCCTTACCCTGCCACCATTAATACAACCCATGCCATGCAGATAACCGGCCACCTTGCCCTTTAGGGGAAAGGTAACCCTGTTTCCCTCCTGCGCCATAATGGAACATGGCAGTGGGGACTCTCTCTCTGCTTGCCTATAAAAACCAGAAATGGAGAGAAACCAGAAGAGGGGAGGGGATCAGCGAAAAAAAAGGAAAATAAGAGGAAACTAAGAGAGAGACAGAGAATTGTTTGGAGAGAAACAAGGTGACAGAAACAAAGAGAAAAAGCAACGACAGAGGAGAACAGAAAGAGTGACCACAGCCGGCTGCCGCGACACCAACACCACCAGGAGCACAAACACAGCAGCACTGCCTATGCCATAGTCAGCCTTCCTCAGCTCATCATCTTCCTCCCACTTGTTGCTACACCATAGAAGAAAAGGCAGCAACCTGCGCCTCTGCATGGGGAAGAAGAAGAAGAAGAAAATTGATGCTATCATCAGGCTTCCCAGCCACTGCCACCTTCATAACCAACGTGAGGCATCGTAGGACTCCTTTCCACCGCCACCAGCATCACCACCAACTGCCATTGCCCTCGCAGTCGACAACAGCCCCGTGAGAAGCAAAAGGAAGAAACGGAAACTGAGGTGAACAGAGCTGAAGAAAAACATAGAGAAAAAGAGGAAGAAAGGCTGACCATCGTCCAAGCCACTCCCCAGCATCTCCACGAAGCCGCTGCAGAGAGAGAAGAACGTTGTTGACAGAGGGAGCAAAGGAAACAAAGAGAAAAGCAGCGTCGAAACAATAGAGAGGAGGAAGAAGGCCGCAGCAACACCACCACCAAATCGGCTACCAGCACCACCGTCACCCCATCTATCCAGGCTCATCATCCTAGGTAATTCTTCCCCTTATCACCTTCGATTGTTCAATTGCTTGCATGCAGAACATGCTCTGTACATGTTTTGCAAGCTAGAAATTAATTAGCTAGTTACAGTGCTCATGCACAGTAGCCAGTCTATGTTCATTTCGGGCTAGAACATCACCACCCATGCGGTAATGAGTCCAAATTTCAGAAAGTGGGCTCGTTTTATTTTGGGCCGATTTCAGCCCAGTCTCCTTTTAGGCTAGGTCCGGTCCAGTAAAAAAAATCAAAATTCTGAAAAAAAAAAACCTTTCAAAAAATCTGTGATTTTTCGTGATTTTGTTACTGCATTTTGATCAATCTCGACCTGTATTTTTATACTGTAAAGATACAAATCCGGTATTAAAATACCCAGTTTTCGTCAAGTCTTCAAAAAAAAGTGTTTTGTTTTCATGCATACGGCCAAGTCTCTCAAAGAAAAAATTACATTATATTTTCATACAACAAAGAAAACTTCAAAAAAAATGTTTTAGCATGCATTTTGGCTTTAATAACCAGTTTATTTAAGTCACAAGAACTTGGCCAATATTTCAAAAATTCCAAAAAAATTATTTTGTTTTCTTAATAGCAGGGATTATGAATTTATACGTAAAACGTACTCCTGATATTAAAAAAAAAAGGTAGTTTACTTTTATAGACATTACAACGGTTAGGTTTTGCTCCATAAGATAAGAACCTCCTTACTGAGGAGGGCTTTTCTTGAACCATAGACGGACCAACAATTAAAAAACATGACAAGATCTTAGATTTTTATCAGACAATAAAACAATGCAGCTTACCTTAGGTAGGGTGTATTTAGGGTGCTAATACTTTTCCTTTACACAACCAGTCTTCGTACCTGATCTCTGAGACCAGTTAGGGTTCCTAGTGATCAGATTACTAGGTTGCGACTTCCATTCTATTTTTTTCACTAATAAAAAGACAAGAACTCCTTGTCTCCCTATATTTTCCAGATACACACACACCATGAGTGAGGGTGGACGATCGCCATAACGCCGCACACGTGCGACAGAAATAATGTAAACTTAAAATATAGTCGGTAGCCAAACTTTAACATAGCATACAAACACTAAGCTAATCTTTCTCCTAAATTTATTAGGCATTTTAATAGGAAAACAATCAAGCATTGATAATACCAGCCTAGTTAAATATAATTTAACAAATTTGAAAGCACAATCAATTTTTTTCTAGTGATTTATGTGATCTTGCTTTTAAAAGAGGGCATTGCAGTGAGTAACACCACTCTTGTTGGAACTATAAAACAGGTCAACAAAGAAGGAAACCAAAATGCCCAATATAATATAGAAATAGTTTTCACGTCAATACATGTTTCCTTATACCCCATGTATGAGATAAAAACTCTTCAAGTCACTATAAAAATTGCTCGAAATTTTCCCTAATAGTATGCCAGATCCAGATTACTAACTAAGAAACTATAACAGAGCATTGTTTCTTGAGTCCCATGCTAACATTTCTAAAGGTTGTAAGGTAAATATTGTTTTCAATGTAACCATGAATTAAAAAGGTTTGAAAAATGAAAGAAGCTCATTTCATATGCTTAGGCAACTAAATGGAAAAAATGACATTTTTAGCAAGCAACTCTAAACATTACATAATATATTCAAAAAGATATCCTTCACTGCTTGTTTACGACGTTATATCTAAAGCTCTAGAATGTGAATTAAAGTGGCCCTAGCCTGTAGGGAAAAGCTATTTGCACAGTGAATTTAACTCTTAGACAGAACCAGAACAAGGTATGAATAATACCTCAAAAACACTTCACCTAATGAGGACGCAATGAATTGAGAAAGTGATGCAAATTCTTGAATATAACGGATATGTGTTCCACTTTCCTAGCATATTGTGAAGGTCTCTCAACAAGAATGTCGGCAAGGTCCAAAATATGAAGCTGAAATTCTCTATTAAATGAACTCAGTTCTTTCTTGAAATCTATATTAAAAGTAATTATCAATCAGTTAGCAACTTTACTTATCAAGATATCAAAATCAATATAAAGAAACAGAAAATAACCAATAAACTGTCATTTTATCATGTTCGGGGAAACAACTAAATAAAGAGTGGATTTTCATCCATTTCTTACGAAGAATGTCCTTTTCTGTCCCTTTGCAGAACATCATGCAAATATTGAACCCTACAACGAGTTCAATACGAGAAAGATAAAGGCAAGCACAATACTTCCCCTTTGTCTATGTAGAATCTTTAATTTGGATTACTAACTTGTATTATTCTGAAAGCAAAGTACAAAATATGGAACAATTGTACTATGCAATTGCTATCTTGTGTGAGTTTTATCATCAAAACTCCAAAGAAATTGCACAAAAAGCTATGAAAAAAATTCGTCACTCAACAATCAAACTAATAACTTAATATTACGTAGATAAATAAAAAAGTGTCATCTAATGCACCAGCTACAATTGACTTTCACCCATAAAAAAAATATTTTTAATTAAAAAATGACAAATAATATTTTGGAAATAGGGCAGGTATTAAAATTCCTTAATTATAACATTATTCTATAGTTTCATAGAAATATACTATAAAAAAGCACTGAAGTAGAGGTAAAACACACAAATATTTGGTCATTTCAAGTGCAATTGTCGCACTCCCTACTATTTAAGCTTGGAAACACATCATCAGTCTAAAATAAAACAACAATAAAACCACCAATGAGAAACCTTAATTCCAAAAAAACCAAAACAAAGAAATCCTCTAGACACACACATAATGTGTACAACTATAACCCTAACATCTCCATAAACATTAAAATTAGCTTCTTCTTTTTTTCATTCTTTTGCAAAGCAATTCTAAAACTAGAGCAAATAATTAAAAAAAAAAGTGAGAGGTAAAGAGAGATTACAGTGTAATTTCCACCATAACACACATAAGTACCTTCAAATGGAGGTGGTGGTTTTTGAGCTGATTTAGGATTTTCAATATAATCTTTGTATTTGTAAAACGGTGGCAGTGGTGGGTATATGTCTATTGTCATTGCAAAACTTTTCTCTTCTAACTTAAAAAAGCAAACAAAATTACATTTGAAAAACTTTTAAAAAATCTAGAAAAACTCGGATTCCTATTTGGTTCTCGAGAAAAACACTAGTAGAAAATACAAAATCCAGAAGAATTCATCTTGTGATTTATTTGCCTTAAATTCAATCTGGATCGTCCACCTTTAACTCTAAAAATGTACATGACCCCAATGACATTGCTTTTTATGGAAACGCGACAGGTTGATGATTAGTAAAATGAAAACTCTTGGTCAACGATAAAAAGACCATTACAAATAATTAACAATGTAAGGAGAGAGAGAGAGAGAGAAAAAGAAAGATGTGGGGAACGAGAGGGCCACAACTAAAAACTCTGGCATATATGGTGCTAAAACGAAAAGGAGAAAATTGCCCAAAAATGTTAAGTGCCCATTTGGTTACATTTTCTGTTCAGATCTCTAAATCATCAATTCTGGAAGAGAAATCCAGGTAAAGGAAAATTCTAGTCTTTTGTATTCTATAATTATGACATTTTGTGTGTGGTAAAAGTCTTGATTTTTATATTAAGAGAAGTACATTAAGGATTTATGCCTAAGCTTGAAGAAAGAAAATGTAATTTGAAAAAAAAAAAGGATGGAGGGGTTTAAATAGGATTTACTTTGTTTTTCAAGTGGTAAAGTTTGTCTTTCTCAAATGCCAACAATTTAAAAAGATGATTTTGCATAAATTCACATTTGATGGCTTGAAATTAAAAATGATTTTTGTTATAGAATGATAACATTTTGTTAGGTACTGATTGATGGATGGATATGGAAGTTTATTGGTTTTAATTCATGGTTTATGAACTGAATTTTTATGTAGTTATAAATTATAAGCATGGATCTTTCTGTAAGTGATGTGGAGCTTGTGCTAGAAAATGAGAAAATTAAGGTTGAGAAAGAGAAAGGACACACATCTCGTTGTGAGCTTTATGACATAGAAATAGTTCACAAGATAGGTCAAGTTTTCCTCCATGGATTATCATTGGTTTTGTATTGATAACACAACTTGGGATATGTTTAGGTTCCCTAGTTCAGTGGCTACTGATGTAAGGAAAGAAATGATTGATTATCTAACCTAGATGAGAGAAATTTTTGTTGCAAAATTAGTTGTACTAGAAGGTGGTCTAAATGTTGCGGTATCCGACCATCCCTATGATATCATTTCTGATATGGTTGATGATTTTGCGAGTTTGAAAAGGAATTTGTTTGGTCAGGTTTCATAATGGTTACTGAATGAAATAAGAGAGGATAAAATAGATGATTTCATGCAAGAGATGAAAACAAATAGGTTTTGGTCAAAAATGTTGACTACAAGAACATTTTTCATTGTGACAAGAAGTTTAACACTACTCAAGAATGGCTGAGCATATTGTCAACTGTAGATTTAAGATCATGAATTGCATAAATAATGGGTGTACAATTATGTTCTGCGTAAGCTAATTGGAGAAGCATGATTTAGCTTGTCCTTTTAAAATAATCACATGTGAGCAGCAATGCTTATAAAAACATCATGAGACGTGAAATGGACCGACATTGCATAACTATCTATCCAATAAAGATAGTGAATTGTCCTTTCTATGTTATAGGTTGTCAATCCACAATGCCACAATCTATGGTTCAGCAACATTGTTCCAACAATCTCCATTCACACTTGTTAAATACTCTTAAAGGTGGTATTCATAACAGATCATCAAAGGAGGATCTGAAGAAACATGTTGACCATATATACTAACTTGCCACTAGTTGCAATTTTACTTATGAAATACACATATTTAAGCAAAGTCTTGCCCGTTCTGGTCTTGTGAATAGGAACATATTAGAGGTGTGTATGCTCACACCCATTGAAGGGCATCCCTCATATATAATTTTAAACCTGTCGGATCACTACATAGAGCTTTTGAGAAGTGTTTGTTTTTGTTCGTTAAAACTTTTCCATGTAGGGGTAGGGTCCCATTATATATGTTGTTATTCTCACACCTTATTTGGTAGATGGGTTTTGTTGTGTGTTGTTCATTAACAAGTTTGATTAGTTTTGGTAGAACTGCGGTATGAAATTTATTTTAATCATGGAACATCTACTACATTGTAATACATAATTTGTTTGCTTTTATTGTATCTGTCAAATATGGCATGTGAATTTCTTGGCAATGCTTAACCACTGGCAAAAAATCTCATGCTTTATCACAATTATCTTCTGGTCAACTATCCGCCACTAGGGATGTGAGATCTCTAATCTTAAAAGTCAAGGATCTTGAAGCAAAGCTTGGGCCATTAGAATTTAAAGTTGCTGAAAAGGTTAGTGAAGAATCTAACAAGGTTAGAGAGAATGGTGGTGAAGAACCCATTAAGGCTAGAAACAAGGGTAGTGAAGAATTGACTGAGGTGGCAAAAATAAATGGTGAGAAATCCACTAGAGAAACAATCGTGGAAGACAAAATTGGCAATGAAAAATCCACCGAGACCATAAACATGGTTGGTGAAGAATTTTCGAGTATTCAAGCTTAATAGCTTATGCATCAAAGGAAGCTGGGATGCAAGTTTGCTCCTAATAAACTTTTGTCATGCTAAAAAATTCAACGAGTGAGAGAGGAAGAAACTTTACCAAGAAGGATGCTATATCTACAAGCTCTATTCTTTTCAAATGTCCCAACTCTGTTTCCTAGGCAACAATTTTGGGCTTTAGAGCTAGGGGTTAATTTATTTATCTTTTTCTCTTATACCCTTGTTTTTCATTTAAAAAAATTTATAGTTTTTTTCTATTGTAAAATCTTATAAAAACAATGTCAAAACCATGCTTTTTTCTCTTAATTATCTTTGTTGGACCATGTTCCTTTTATTATTACATGCGAGTGCACCTTACCACCAAGCATCCAAAACTTCATCTACTTGAACCAAATAAATTTTTAAATAATAAAAAATAAAACTAGTTTAAGAAGGTTAGACTCACATTTAGTATGGTAGTGGTTATGGTTATTTTTTAAAATATTTTTTAATTTTTTAAAATTTATTTTTAATTTCAGTTCAACGCATCAAAACAATCTAAAAATACTATAGAAAAAATCTAGACATTACATGGTCTTCCTTGCTGATATCAAAAGCATTCCGGTGGTCTTTTTTGCTAAAGGCCTTGGCAGCAGCCATTACATGGTCTTTGATATTTTCAGGAGGACGAGTGAAATTGTCTCTCACTTGTTTCAAGCAACCGCCAAAATATCTTGATAATAACTTTTCAATTGGCATCATGAATGTCAGTTTCCATATTAGGGACCTCTACCAGCTATCAGAGATGAGATGGGCAGCCACTGGTAACTTAAGGTTTATGTGCATACGATATAAGATTTGGCGTCTCCTATACAACCTTTTCTATTAAGACTATTCACTCTTACTCAAAGATGTAACTATGTCATATAAAGGTATATTATTGGATTTTAAAAAATATATATTTGATAAGAAAAGCACATAAATAAAGACATCACCATCCTAAATTTCATCTAATTAAATCACATAAAGAACAAAAGGAGATCTATAACCATATTAATATGCTTTATGCAGTCCATGACGTTTAACATTTTATATAGGTGATTAAAGATATATGAAATATAGATAACTAGAGCATATATTTGGCATTAATGGATCATTTCATGCACATATTACAGGTATATTATACTGTAGCATGAACTATAAAACACCCCTAGCTAAGAAAACATAACCCCATGTGTAACTGAAAGAAAAGCCAAATTGTGTATTCTACCCAACACATTCGAAACAGAGTCAGAGAGTGTATGATGAGTACAACAGACAAGTTACCCACCCATCCTAAAATGAATTCAAAACAAAGTTTGTATAGTGTTTGACATCAACTTCACCTCTTGTATTACAAGCCTTGCTTGAAAAGAGTTCTTAAACCCTATCTACTGAATAATAAGCAACATCTTCTGTAAACAAACTATTTAGCCTATATATACTGAATTTGAACCTCTTAAATGACTTTGGTAACGAAGAAGCGAAAAATACCTATTAGTTTTCAAACCCAAAATGCATTGTAGATAAATCACGCTTTAATAAAGACTAAAGTGACGTGGCTAAGAAATATAAAATAACTAAGAAAGTACATAAACACACAAAAAGAAAAAGAAAAGCACTTGTTTTGGAGTTATCTCATGATATCTATTTTGAAAAACTCCTTGTGTAAGCAACTTCCTCACTTTTTCACTGGGATATAGTTCAGAAAGACATCCATATCTTTCTGTGATTTACCCAGCCTAAAAACCAAGTCATTAGTGCCATCTTTCTTGTTATATTGGAAACATTTAAGTTTTTAAGAACTGGGTTTTGATCTAGTACTACCTTTATTATTCGATCCTTTCTTTTTATGTTAGTCCTTTTATAACCAATCCTTCAATTGAGCCTTGTACACTACTCTTCGACACAATCTTTCTTTTTAACTATCTCGAGTTTAGGCCTGTCTCCACACCTTTCATGATAAGAGTGTCTCTACCAAATATGATAACTGGTCTCGTTAAAAATCCAGTCTTTATAGACAAAACTTCTTAATTTATATCTAGTCACCATAGTGTCTTGCCATATATATGAATAGTATCACATGCATGAACAATAATATACATAAACGAAATAATTTCAATCAAAGAGCTTTGATACCATTTTCTAGAGTAGAAGCAAGAAATCAAGCAACAAACTAAAAATAAATGGATAATGGAAAGAAAGGAAACAAGCACAAAAAACAGCATAAATATTTATATGGTTCAGCTTAACCTATGATCCACTAGCAAGGATATTTCATGATTTAATATTTATATGGTTCAGCTTAACCTACGTCCATTAGCAAGGATATTTCATGATTCAATATCTTTATCTTTATCCTAGCAAGAATATACATTAGCTCTTGTATACCAAGAGCATAGTCAATACTTTTCGCTGATGTTTTTCTCTCTATTTTTCTTTGAAAACTAGATGCTTAAAATAGGATATGAGTGCTCTATTTATAATAGAGCTTCAGGTACTTAACTTTATAATTAAACAAACTTTAAGGGACCAAATATATACATTTATTTAAAGCATTTAATGGCTAAATCTCATGGTTTGTGGCTTGTACTCATGAGGTGGTTGTTGACATCAAATGGGGGATGACAATCGACACTACATGGCTCAATTGTGAGCCACCATCTAACAGTGCATAAATGTCAAGCTCTTAAAATCTCGTTATCTATCCTCTCAATAAAAGCCATCAAGTTTCCCAAACATGAATATTCTCGTCATGATTTTTTTTTCTTTCTATGCTTCATTCTTATTATTTTATGAGAAACCAAACAAAAAGAAAGAAAAAGAGAATAAGAGGATGTGAATGTTTTTGTACTTTACAAGAAACTGATAAAAAACAAAAAGAAAAGACTATGTTCTTATGATGATGATGGGAGTTCAACTTAGGTTTTTTTTTTCAACTTGAAATTTCTTTAAAAACTATATTTTAAGCTCGTGAAGTGTTTTTTTTCTAGTTGATTACAAATTTTTATGTTATTTTTTAAAGTAATTTATGGATTTTTCAAAGTGTTTAGGCTATTTTTTAGATGTTTGGGGTTAAAATTAGGTTCAAAATAAGTTTTTTTTTTGTAAAACAAATAATAGAACTTGTGTTTCCATTCACCATAATGGCTCGAATCTAGAAAAGATTAGGCGACATGTTGGTTGAAATTTTGTTTTTAAAAAATAATGACTTATCCACCCGAATTGGATTTTTTTTAAGCCCGTGTGCATGCCTTTCCTAAAAGGGTAAGGCTCCGGCCTGACCTAACTTTTTTCTTTCTATTTTTTTTTAAAAAAAATCATGTGTTTTTTAAATAATTTTTAATTTATATGGAAATTAATTCCCTTTCTCTTTATTTTTTGGTATCTAGTTTTTTTTAATTAGTAGCTGTTTTTTTAATTATTTTTGTATGTGTTTAATTTTTGAAGAGATTATTCTAATTCATCTATAATTTTTTTATATATATATAATTGAACTTTATTTTTAAAGATGAAAAATATTTATTTTTGAATAGTATTTATAATAAATGCAACCTTATGAGATATTTATTTTCTTTTATATTGTATTCAATCAATTTATGGGTATATTTATTTCTACTATTACTTGATTAAATAAAAATAATAATTTTAATAAACAGATTTATTGAACAGATGAATGGACTATGTTGTAAGATCAAATATTTTTGATCTACTTCATGCTCTTGACTTTTTTAGATATATATTTAGTTCTTGTTAATGATTTTTCATTTACTGAAATAGATGGTTCTCAATTTATTTAATTAAATATGTGTATAAATTTTTTAATTAATACTTATATTATACAATACTCTAAATGGTGTAGGGGAATCACTATTCCCTTACATCAAAATCACTGTGGATTATTGTAATCCACAGTGCATCTCTTTCTTTTTTTTTCCTTTTTTAATTTTTTTTCACTTTTTTGTTTTTTCACTTTATTTTTTTTTTGCACTTTTTATTTTTTTTCCCTTTTTTTTGTTTTTTTCCAAAATTTTCTTTGTGAATTTTAATTTTTTAATATTAAGCTGATTAAAAATTTTGCTTTGTAATTTTTTTTCTTTAAAATACTGTAGATTGCTACGGTGTTTTTCCACATGATTTTTCTATTTTATTCTTTTATTTTTCAAAATTATATTTGTTGATTTTATTTTTTCAATATTAAGCTAATTGATAGTTTAGTTTTGTAATTTTTTTATTTAAAAACATTGTTGATTGCTATAGTTTTTCTCCACATGGTTTTTCTTGTTTGTTTTTTTTATGATTTTATCCAAAATTATATTTTTCAATTATATTTTTTAATATTAATCTGGTTAAAAATTACAGTTACAATATGTGAAGAAAGCATTGTAGTTTTCCCCGTAAATTACTGTGGATTGCTACAGTGTTTTTTTTCACATTGTTTTTTTTTATTTTTTTTAAAATTGTCTTTGTCAATTTTATTTTTTTTGATATTAAGCTGGTTAGGAATTACAATTAAGTAATAAGCTAAAGGCTGTGAGGAATTCACTGTTCACCCACGCCCAATGCAATGTGGATTACAATAGTAATCCACAGTGCATTCCTTTTTTTTTTTTACTTTTTCATTTTTTTTCTTCTTTTTTTTTCAAATTTCCCCTTTTGTCTTTTTTCTTTCCAAAATTACTTTCTTTTTTTCCAACTTTCCCCCTTTTTTTTAATCAAAATTATCTTTGTCGATTTTACTTTTTTTAACATTGAGCTGGTTAAAAACTTTGCTTTGTACTTTTTTTTCTTTAAAATACTGTGAATTTCTACGATTTTTTCCCACATGGTTTTTCTTTTTTCTTTTTTGATTTTTCAAAATTATATTTGTTGATTTTTTTTTAATATTTAGCTGATTGAGAATTTAGTTTTGTAATTTTTTTTCTTTAAAACATTGTTGATTGCTTATAGTGTTTCTCCTCATGGTTTTTGTTGTTTTGATGATTTTCTCCGAAATTAACTTATTTTATTTTATTTTTTAATATTAAGTTGGTGAAAAATTACAGTTACAATATATGAGAAAAACACCGTAACTTTCCTCGAAATTACTGTGAATTGTCAGAGTGTTTTTTTCCCATAATATTTTTTTCCAGTTTCTTTTGTGTTTTCTTTTTTTTGTAATATTTTTTTTCAAAATTATTTTTGTTAATTTTATTTTTTTAATATTGAGCTGGTTAGAATTTAACTTTGTAATAAAGCTTAATCATGTGGAGAAAACATTATAGCTATCTTCATAAAACACTATGGATTGCTAGAGTGTCTCTCAATATGGTTTTTTTCTTATGATTTTTTCAAAATTATCTTTATCAATTTTATTTTTTTAATATTGAGCTGGTTGAGTTTTACAATTACAAGTCATTACAAATAAAGCTAAATCATGTGGGGAAGCACTGTAGCTTTCATCATAAAACATTGTGAATTGCTACAATGTTTCCAACATGGTTTTTTTTTCCTGTTATTTTGTTATTTTTTTTCTAAAATTGTATCTGTTGATTTTATTTTTTTAATATTGAGCTTATTGAGAATTTAGTTTTGTAATTTTTTTCTTTAAAACACTGTGAATTGTTGCAGTTTTTTCTCGTATGATTTTTTCTAAAATTATCTTTGTTGATTTTTTTTTTGAATATTGAGTTGATTAAGGATTATAATTATAATAAAACTAAATCATATGAGAAAAGCGTTATAACTTTTGTCACAAAACACTGTGAATTGCTACAGTATTTCTCTAAATGGTTTTTTTATTATTTTTTCTAAAATTATTTTTGTCGATTTTATTGGAGAAAACACTGTAGTTTTCCTCACAAAACATTGTAAATTGCTACAATGTTTTTGCTCGTAGGTTTTTTTTCTTCCAAGATTATCTTTGTTGGTTTTTTTTAATGTTAAGTTAGTAGAGAATTTAGCTTTGTAATTTTAAAAAAATATGGCGAAAACAATCATTTTGTTCAGTCTCTAATTTTTTGATCACCAACACAATTTTTTTTCCCATCATGAAATATTGGCTCCATCATACTTTTAATTTTTATTACTTATCTAGCACTGGTTTACAATTATAACATTATCAAGTATATGTATTTTATAAACCCGCAGCAGCGCGTGGGCATCCCATCTCATTTTTTATATAAAAAACATGTTATAAATGTTTATATATTAAAAAACAATTGTTGAAAAAAAACCCATAATGGAACAAGAACATGGTCACGTAGCTAGTTTTACATTGATAGAACCTGGTTTATGGAGGCATGCTGTTCAAATGGGCCTAAAGGGCATTGATGGAAAGGAAGAAAGCATAGTTTCATCCCGTTCCTCGGCCTTGACGGCTGCTGGATAAAGTTAAATGGCCGCAGTAATAAAATATGAACACGCTGTAATGTCCAGTCTAGTGGGACCGCTACAGTAACTCCTAAGTAAATGTTTTGTTTACGTAATTATATTATAAAAAACAAAATAAATATAATCGAAGTAAGGATTACTTCAAGCTATGGAAAGGGAAAAAAAAAAATCTAGAAACAGGGCCCGTGTTTTTTACTCCTTACGTTTTAAGCTTCAAGAGATTCAAGACAGATTTTGACAAAACCAAAGGTGATAAAAATATGAGTTGATTTGTAAAATTATAATTTTAGAAGGTAATATATATTTAACGGAACTTGAAAATCAATAAAATCAATTAAATTTGGTTTAAATTAATTAAACTTGATTAAACTTAGTAAAATTAATAAACTCGAATCGATTTTATGAGTTTAAAAGAAATAATAATCTGTATTTTAGCATTTTCATTGTTCTAAATTTATATCTTGCCAAACTTGTATAATCTGATAATCAAATGCTTGATTTTGACTATAATTATTATAATGTTTTAACAATATAAGTTATTTGTAGATTTCATTTTCGTAAAATAAAAATACCTATCCATTCATATAGTTCCTTATATAAACTATAATATATCAATTGGCATATTTCTCTGTTTTAGTCGGCAAATATATAGAATAAAAGTTGTAATTTGGTATACTTGACTTTTTGAATAATTAATGTTAAATAACCTATCAAAATTTGAAAGGACTCGATTCTTGTAAATAACGAAGTAAGTGAGTCGATTTGTCCAAAAAATGGAGGAATCAATGTGAAAAAATAAGATGTTTAGATTTTTCTGTTATTTATTTTATTTTATTTTAATTATGTTATATTATTAATTATAACTTAATTGAAATTGTTAATATATAATTAATTAAAAAAATTTATTTATAATTTTATGATTCTAGTTTATATTATATATTTTATTTTGTGTAAAAAAAAACAATTTTAACAATCTTGGGACAAAATCAAAAGTCAAGCTCATCCCTCGAACAGATTCAGTCCTTCATTTTTTTAGTTACGTTTTTAACATCAAGCTTAGTTATCAAACCGAGCACATTGAAATTGATGATTCAAGGGACGACAGAGAGTCGTGAAAGAAACTTCGTCTGCTCGAGGGAAAAGTATCCAACCAAACTCTTGGGACCAAGTCCTTGTGGAAAATTGGATCTTCATCGACTCGACTAGAAATTACAAAAGTAACTGGGCTACCTGCCTCGGAACAGCTGAGAAACTTCAAATGAAAAGTCTTCCAATCCCAGAAGTTCGAGTGAGGCAATGAGCGTCTTTCTTTGACTGTGAATTTGAGTCTGCTGGTTGGCTGGTTGATATGTTTAACCTCTTCGTCAAGGAGAGAAAGTGAACGGAAAGGAACCTGAGGACCGAAGCTTGTTGATACCAATCTGAGTAAGAACTATGAATGATATAGACATTTCCAAGTCACGAGTGATAATGACAGGTAGACTTGTGGGCTTTCGATTTCGTGCGCAGTGACTCTCGAATCAACATTGACTGTTGTGATAGAGGGAAATTGAGGCCTCGGTCATATCTCCCGGCCGTCAAGTTAGGTGTATTTAGGAATGCTGCAAATTGTGTTATTAAAAGTTTTAATTTTTTATTTAAAATAATTTTTTTATATATTTTTAATTTTTAATGATATAAAAATATTTGCAAATTATTGTCTTTCTTTAATTTCTAATGATACTGTTTTTTTTTTAACTAATTTAAAATGACAATTTCTTCGTATACTGAAATCATGTCAAGAAAATTGTAATTATTGTAAAAAAATATAATTCATTTCTAAGAAGATAATATAATTAAATTAGCTATTAAATCATTTATCTAAATATATTTAATAATTAAACTAATTACATGTCAATAAAACATTTGCGTTAATATAAAGATAAAACCCAACATAGTTGAAAATGTAAGATAATAATTTCATTACAAATACATATTATTGGTTATCACTTAATCCTCGCATCTTCATAATTAGACAGGATGATTAATTCTCATTTCTCTATGTCATGCATGTTTTTATTATTACATTAGTTTTTAATAATAATATTAATTTCTTTTATAATTTAAAAAAACTCACTCGTTCTTTAAAAATATTTCTTGTTATTTTTTTTTAATAAAGAAATACTCTTTGTTTAATTAACTTTGTTCAGTTTATAAAAAAAATAATTATTTACTCCAATTCATTCATTTTTCAGTTGTTACAAGTTATTAAATTGTATAAAGTAATTTAATATTTATTTTTCTTTATTAATTGATGTTATGAAAAAACTAAAATACAAGTACATTATAAAAAAATATTATAAAAAATAAACCACTGATAAGAGTGTGCTTGCACATGTGTGTATACGCGTGTCCGTGTTAAAGTACATTTTAAAATTAATAAAATAAAAAAAGATAAAATTATATAAAAAAATAAGGGGTATTTGTGAAAAGGAAAATTAATTGAATTTGTCTCGGTTCCTACTTCCTGTAACTTTTGTCCCTCACTCAGGAGTGAAGATAAGGGGAGGCTTGTCGGCCCTGTAAGATATTTAAATTTTATCATCTCTAAAAAATTATCCTAGCTACTCGCCACTTGCCCTCGCCTCATTTTTGTTTTCATATTCACGACCAAACATGTTTTTTTTTTTAAATATTTTTTTCAGACCTTGTTTTTCAAAAAATGATTTTTTAAAATTTTCTATATTTATTTGTCATTACAAAAGTTAGTCAAAGAAAAACACTTTTCAGTCAACAAAAAATACTTTTCAATTAAAGAAAAAATTGGCTTGGTTTTTAGAAAAGTATGTTTTCCTTTTATTTTGCCCAAAAAATACTTTTTAAAATTTGTAAAAAATTTAGAAATGTCATATTATTTGCTGATTATATCAAATTTGATTCTCAAACTTTTAATTACTATATATATATATATATATTTTTAAAATATTTATTTTTTAATTTTATTCCTTAAAATTTAATTTTAAAAAAAATATTCCGGCATGTAATTATTCTTAAAAGTAATTAAATACCCACCAAAATGAATTACCCCACAAATCGGAGATAGGATTCAAAGACTTGGCTCATGAGAGGTGATTGAGGCGCCCTGAAAGACGTATTTTACCTGCTGAGGACTTGTTCAATAAAAACCTGAATGGAAATCAGTCCTTTACCCCACCTACCACTTGTCTTGTGAGCCTGACAGTGATGTCGGTGCTTTCTTTCAGGGAAGCGCGTTGGACTTCTTAAAAGCACGTTAATTGCCTCGTACTGCCTGTCTATATTATCTAAAATCTAAAGACAGAATCCCAACCCTGATCATGTCGTTTTATCATCTTTCTGCGTCCTTCTCTTCTTACATCATGCTTTCCAGCTGCACTTTCAAGATTTAAAAACACGCCTGACAGTGCCGCTTCTGCCTCCTCCTTTCTTGCCAATATACAATTCTCAGGTCTCCTCCTTCGGGTCATTTCTTTTGCATTCAATGATATCTACTGCCCTTCCTCTTGCTGTGAGCAAATACATCACTGAGATTGATGTTTCAATTTATCCCGGTTTAGGATCGTGGTTTGAACAGAGGGTGGTTTAAATTTATTTATTTTTGTTTAAAATTAATATTTTTATATTTTTGAATTGTTTTAATGTTAAAAATAAAAAATAAAAAATATTATTTTAATAATTTCTGGAAAAAAAAATTAAACCCTTAAAGTTTCACCTTCCTTGGAATTTTTACAAGTTAAGCCAATAAAGCGGCGCATCCCTAATTTCCATGCCGTGAGAATATAGGTTTGGTAGCTCTTATGCCTTGTTTGAATATTGGCTTTTGCATGCTTTTTTTTTTAATATCCTCCTCGTCACTAGGAAGTTTCTAATTTCATGTCCAAAAGACAAGAAAAAACTGAAAATCCATTAAAAAATCACGCCACGTCGTATTTCCAAAGGGCGCATGTCCGTACATTCAAAGGATCACAGCTGTATATGCATGGGTCCCAAGAAGGAACAGTTGGCTGGCTGTGACAGTCATCTCTATGCTGTTGACTTTCAAGAAAAAGATTCCCACGTCACCCTGTGGCGAGTGTATCCACTCTCACAGGGACTCACTTGCAATTTCGTGGAGCGTGGCAATTACCTCAGCACAATGCGACAGGGCAATAGTTAGCGCCTCTCGTGGCCATCTAGGTTTTAATTGACCAACAAAAAATGTACTTCAGGGTACATTAATCAGCGAACTGTGACGGTGGAGGCTGCCTGCTAAACTTTCCGACACCTTTCTTTCTTTTTTTGCTATTTTTATTTTTTTTATTAGTATTTTTTTTGTGTGTAAATCATTCATAATAATTTGCTTTCTTTACCTCACAAGCATCTCTCTCCTTTGTTTTTTTTTTTTTTTTCCTGCTGCACTTATGAAAGAATTTGGACTTCTAATTTCAAGTTTCTTTACACCCGTGCTTGGATGAACTCATTAACAATCATATTGATAATGCCCAGATTTTCTTAATTTTTTTTAAACAATTTGGGATGCGCAGCAGCTGGAATTCCAGCATAGACGAATGGAATTTTCAATCTGACATCAACTTTGGTCTGCTGAATCCTGCCCTCGACACATTTTTATGCTTTTTTTTTTGGTTTTCAGAGTACTTAATTTTTTTCTATATGCACAAATTTTTTATTATGAAAAGAATGCATCATATTCTACGTAAAGATATTACTTTTCATTAATATTTTTACTGATAATATATGTCACAGCAACTATGATACGACACAATAATTATATAAACACTATTACAATATAATATTTTCTTTGCTAATGATATATCTTTTTTTTCATTAAAAAAATTCATGAATGTTTAAATACAACCACTCACCAATCAAAATCATACACAATCCTTGACCTTATAGAAATAACCATAGAAAACCAAGTCATGAGTCGGGCAATGCAAAAATGCTAAATCATACCATGCAAGTTCTAGCTATAAAACAATAAAACTTGGTTTAACCATTAAAAATCAAGTGTCGCCATACAAAATGAATGATGTAAGATAATGTATTTTTAAATTAAATATAAAATAACTTATAATTTTACCAACTTATCTTAAATTTTCAAGTCATTAATACTAATATTCAGTTTTAAAAAATATATATCAAGTGTCTTAATTGTGAGTTACAACTATATTGGACGATATAAATAGTTGTTCTTCTTTATCCTTAATGTTGTAGATAAAAAAAAACAAAAGTATATCCGGCCTTTAAAAAGCCCTATTCAGTCCTTTTATTTATACAAAATATCCCATTAAACCATTGAATATTCGTAAAACATTCTAATTTAATGATAAACAGTTAGAGTGGTATCCATGGTATTTGACTAGTTTTTATCGAGTATATTATTATTATTTCTTAATCTGCAAATTAAATTAACTTTTTTTTTAAAAAAAAAGCTGATGTATGGACTAGCCCAAGCCCTGAACTCCTCTGTGATTCTCAGGAAAAGACACAGAAGGGACTGATGATCAGGGTCTGTGCGGGTCCGCTGAGCCCCACACGAGTCACGGCAACCTTTGACGTCTCCTACTCAGCTCTACTACTTGGTGTTTGCAATTTACTACAAGCAATGACCTGGCTTAGACTTTGGAGTGTAATTATATTGCTGCTTGATAGAAGTAGGTAATTGACTTGGCAATTATAAAATTAAGGTATAACTTGTAAATTAAATTATCTAGTGAAATCGTCTTTAGACCGATTTTATCCCCTCCTATAATTAAGATAAAAATACCAAACCTAAAATTTCAAAAGAATTCCATTTATAAAAAAAAATTAGAGATATTATCTTAGTGATTGCTTTGTTTTTTAAAGTTATTTTTATTTAGAAATATATTATAATAATATTTATTTTACATAAAAACGATTTAAAATCATAAAAAAATTAATTTAAAATAAAAAAATAAAAAAATTTCAAAACTATTTTTAAACACAAAATTAAATTCAATATTAACCGAAGGAATGGATAAAAAATAGTAAAATATATTTATATTTGAAAAAAGAAGAAGCAAATTATTCTAGTATTATCTTGCATGAATACAAGTTCTTTTTAATTTAATTTGCTGAAAAAAGAACGTAAAAAAAAAAGGTTGTTTGAAGTCAGCACACGTGGTTGGAACCTGTCTACCGGCTACACCCATCCTTTTCCATCTTCGCTTGCTGCTTCTTCCTTTTTCCCTCTCTATATTAATCTCACAAATTTGCAAGAATAGCAAAGGAAGCCAAACTATTTTGTTAACATTAAAGGCAACACAGTACATTCATTTGAGAGAGAGAGAGAGAGAGAGAGAGAGAGAGCATTAAAACGATCGAAGCCAAACAATCCTTGGAACCTGCAAAATCATCAACCAACCCCACATTGCTCGCTCCCTCTCGCATTTCTTACCAAATCCAATCCTAAGCATTTGGCCATTTTTCTTTCTTTCTTTCTTTTATCATCCCACCTTCCTCTTTAACATTGTTTCTTTGGTTCTCTCCGTCTTGCATTTTGTCCTCCAAAGATTCTGTGTTTCTCCTGTATCAGATTGAGGTAAGCCTGCTATATTCCCTTCATTTCATTCCCATGTTGTTGGTTCTTATACTTTCATTCTTTGTTTTCTTTAAGATTGTTGTTTTTTGTTTTTTAACGTTGGGCATTAGAAACAGGATAACGGCGCATTCTGGACACTGATGCCATTGTGTTGTTTGTGTTATGAAAAGATTGTGATAGAAAAATAGAGAGGTCAAATGAAAATTCCCCGGATTTTCTTTTTTCGATTTTCTCATGTTTATGATGTTTTTATAATAATGGGAAGCCATTGAAGGTACCTCAATGTTTTTTTTTTCTTTTTTTTTTCGAGTTTTTATTGAACTTATTTTCTTGGTTTGAAAATGTATTTTTGGAACATGGGCTTGAAGGGTTTTGAATTCATTATTATACACAGGGGCCTCATAACATTAACATTTATTATTTGGTGTACTTGGCCGATTCCTGATGTGATTATATTCAAATGTTTGGATACCCATTTTGATGTTTTGGATAAAGCTATGTTCTTTGTCTGTTTAATCTGAAAGCCTCCACTTTTTTTTCCTCCAACCTTTGAATCCCTTTGAATGTGTTATATTTTGCTCATTGTTGCCTCCAATCAATGGTTTTCTCGCAGATAAGAAGGAAAAAAAATGGTGCTTGACCTTATTACTATTACTATTATAATTATAAAAGGTGTTTATGAACATTCGAGAGCACAAAAAATTGGCCTTGATGTATCTGCCATATTATGCCTTTCATATAGATATAAATCTACTTGCACTTTTAGTTTGAATTAATTCTCTTTGTTCTACTTATTTTTAACAGTTATTGAGACCTTAGCTCTTGTTTATTTGGAGTCTAAGAAAGATATCTCTGTTCCTTTCCTAAAATGGGAATAAGCTTTTCTTGTCCCCTTGCTGAATTGGATGGTCCTTTTGACACTGTTCTTGTGAGATCAGTTAGTTTTGGGAGTGAAGACGCGGGGAATGCATTACAATCTGTTGGTTTTAATGGCTGTGACTCAGACCCTGATTCGATGAGATCATATGGTTCAGGAAAGGTGATATTTGAAGAATGCCCTGGCTTTAAGGAGAGGGAACTGAGTATTACATTGTCCTTCAAAAGTACTACCTCAGACATGGACGTGCTCGCTAGATCAATCACAAGTCCTAGAGTTGGAGAAAGGGGTAATCAGTTGACAAGATCAGATAGCTTGCTTGACAAAAAACTCCACTCATCATTGCCTGGGCCAGGGAAACAAAGACACCAGGCTGCAGTGACGTTGCAGAAAGTCTATAAAAGCTTCAGAACCAGGAGGCAGTTGGCTGATTGTGCTGTTGTTGTCGAGCAGAGATGGTTGGTATCAGTCTACGTTTGCAATTCCTTCTGTATATATTTCGTTGTGGTATATCTCCTTCTTCACTGAACTTAATGTTCTTGCAATGTGTTTTGTAGGTGGAAGTTGTTGGATTTTGCAGAGCTCAAGAGAAGCTCCATATCTTTTTTTGATATTGAGAAACCTGAGAGTGCAATTTCACGTTGGTCAAGAGCAAGAATGAGAGCTGCCAAGGTAAGTTCTAAAGAAATTGATGTATCTATACAGGTAACATTTTGTTCTACTGCATTTCTGAGTGCCAGGATTTTTTATCCTTTGCAGGTAGGAAAAGGATTGTCAAAGGATGCAAAGGCTCGGAAACTTGCTTTACAGCATTGGCTTGAGGCAGTAAGATCAAGTCTTGAAATAGAAACTTGAAACGAAGTTACCAGTTTACTTTGCCTCGTATTGATCTTATTCTTCTTTCTAATAGATTGATCCACGGCATCGTTATGGACATAATCTTCAATTTTATTATGTCAATTGGCTTCACTGTCAGAGCAAACAGCCTTTCTTCTATTGGTAAGTTTTTTTGAAATTGAAGACTTGCATATGACAAAGTCATCTTTGCTTCAGGATAAACATTATTCACAGTTGATACCAATCCCCTTAAACCTGCAGGCTCGATATTGGAGATGGGAAAGAAGTCAACCTTGATAGATGTCTTAGATCAAAGCTTCAACAACAATGCATAAAATATCTTGGTCCTGTAAGTATTAACTTTTATAGTCGTGAGAAGACTTGCAAAATCTGGTGGTTAGTATAGTTGCTGCAGTTTTCTGCTTCAATTTGAATACAGTCCAAAGCCTGGAACTTGAAATGGAACGTCCATGCTTTATAAATTCTGCTAAAGTCTATCATCTTTTTTCCTTCTTCTTTCGCTTACCCAGCTGTTAAAATCTACTTACAAGTATTGTCCATCCATCTTTCAGATTGAAAGAGAGGCTTTTGAAGTAACTGTGGAGAACGGGAAATTTTTATACAAACAAAGTGGGAAACTTATCTGTACAACAGAAGGACCCAAGGATGCCAAATGGATTTTTGTTCTCAGCACATCGAAAACCTTCTATGTTGGTCTGAAGATCAAGGGCACATTTCAACATTCAAGTTTCTTGGCCGGTGGAGCCACTCTATCTGCTGGAAGATTGGTTGTGGAAGATGGTGTTCTAAAGGTAGATAGGAACTGTCTGGTGTTTTTAAGATAGCTTCACGAACTCCCTTTTTTTTCTCTGTCAATGTTACTTTGTTTATATATTTACAAGGTTCTTTCATTTTGACAGGCAGTTTGGCCTCACAGTGGCCATTATCTCCCAACCGAAGAAAACTTCCAGGCATTCATGTCTTTCCTCAGGGAACACAACGTGGATCTAACTGATGTAAAGGTACGAAACTATTAAGTTTGCTTTCAGTAACTTCAATGAAGTTAGCATCTGCTAGAAACCCAAGAAAAAAAGTTTCCTCAACAGCACACTATCAGCTGGCAGCATCCAAATTAGTAACATTTTCCACGAATTAGGGTCGTTATGAACATGGAGGTCTCCATCAATTGACGTTGGTAACAAATTCATCTTTGTAGGAAGCCAAAAGGCTCATGCCGTTCTTTTATGTGGGGACTTTGTGCACCAGGGTTCATAGCAGATCAGTTATTTGTTTTCGAGCTGTCATTTATGCATTTTCAGAAATATAGACGTGAATCATTGATACACTTCTCTTATTCTCTTATATATTCAGGAAAGCCCAACTGATGAAGAAGACGAATCCATTATCAAAAAGGACATTCATGGTAGTCTCCGAGACCAACCAGATGCAGATTTACTCCGAGTCACCGGAGCAACAAACGTTGAGATCTTGGCCCCAGAGGACACAGATTCAAGGAAACGAGATTCTAATGTGGCAGAAAATGCTAATCTGCACGCATCAAAATTGTCACGTGGATTACAATTAAAAATTACTGAACTTGAAATACCAACAAGAGGAGATGTGATCAACACTTTCAAAACAGAAGAACTTGGACCAAGTTGCCAGGCAGAAGATCCTGATTCTCCTGGAGAAGATGGTTATGAAACGGCAGAAGATTCATTTTTGACAGAGGAAGACTTCATGATTACTAAACTTAATTTGTTTGACGAAGATGATGATGAAGAAGAAGACGAGGAGCCTGTCCCCAAAGAAAAAATCCTGAAGAGGATAGATTCTCATAAAGGAATGAAATCGTATCAATTGGCGGAGCACTTGTCCTCTAAATGGACCACTGGTGCAGGGCCACGGATAGGATGCATGAGGGATTATCCATCGGAGCTTCAATTCCGGGTTTTAGAGCATGCAAACCTGTCACCAAGAACAAGAAGTGATAATCCATCACCACGGACCTCATCTCGGTTTAGCCCGAAGGTTTCATCACCAATGGTTTTGACGCAAGCCTCATTGTGTAAAGAAACATCATCCAGAAGTCCCCTTGCCCCAGACCAAGTGTTGTTTTCACAAACAGCAAACCCTTAGACTCTGTTAGATCAAAATTTTTCTTTTGCTGATTTATTAATAGTGGGATAGAAATGATACAGGACATTCTTTGTATTTTTTTTATACGCCATTCTCTATACCTCTCTTTCGTGGAGACACAAAAATGGAAAGAAAAAGAAAAGGGCTGTGCACTGCAATGTTCTTTGCTGTCCTTGTATTCACGACAATGGGTTTCTTCCATTCTTAAAGTTCCTTCGATTTCTTGCAATCAGTTTGTTTGCTTTGAGAACTTTGAATATGCCAGGAATTTGGATGGCAGAATGTTTCTAGCAACCTGCATGATTTCTGGTCCATAATATAGCCCTCCGAAACCAGTTGAACTACACTTCACCACATTTCTTGGCATCATCTGCAGCAGTTATGGTGAAATAGTTGAAGCGAGATGACTCGATAAAGGAATATATGATACATTGAAGGAGGTCATCGTTTTGCTTTCATCCGAACAAGCAGGGTCAATAGTTTAGCATTTAGGACGTAACATTTAGCAACAAAAGAATCTTTAACCCAACAAGTGCTCTCCGAACCAAGATCTTACGAGAGAGAAGGTGAAGTCAGTCCTAGCTTTCCACCTTTATTAGGCAAAATAGCTTCTTTCAGAACACAAACAAGTACCTCGCGGCTGCCAACCTAAAGCCTGAACCTGGGAGTCTTGAGAACAGCCCTTTCAAGCAAAAGAACTGCAAAGAATTTCTTCCGTCACCAGGTTCCGCTAGATAGGTGTATCGCTACCATGAAAACCCTCTCGCACCTAGTAGTTCAAGTAGATTGCATTACTTACAGCATTCCCTGCGTTTCTTGGTGCAAGTCTCATTTACTTTTTATTTTTTATTCTATCTCACTTTACATTTTTAAGTTGGTTTTCTCATGCGCAGAAGATCCAAGTCAAAGTCCGTGAGAGCAAAGAATTTTCACACGATTCAGAAGATGAATAAAATCTCACAACTTTTTGCTATCGAGGAAGAGACTGATACAATGATACAAAGTGATGCTAATTGCATGTTATAGATTGCAACAATGACTATTACGTTGCAAAATAACAGATATGTGAAGTACAATCTCTCTCTGAACTCTGAACTCCGGGTAAAAAATCAAAATTCGGCTAGATAAAAGGAAATATGATATATTCAGCATAAAAGAGATTCCATATAAACCGATAGAACCCTGAGATTGCCTCCTGCAAATGGAAACAAGAATATAATCAGGACATCTGAAAAAAATTCTCAGTATTTGTATTTGGTGAAATCATATCCAACTGGTGGAGTGTGTTTCACTGTAATAGCCTAATTGAGAATCACGTCAAATTTCAAACCAGTTGCAAATTTTCTAGAAGCTGCACTGAATTCACTGTATAAGCATGATTGGGTTGGCTTATCATAATTAAAAACAAGTGTCAAAGGGCTAAAATTGCAAAATTTCCTCAATCAAGCTCGACTTATTTTCTCAAAATGTCTGCCAATGCAGCAGTCTCTGGACATTGTATGCAGACATGATCAATTCACTATGTTCTGTAAGTCACAGGTAATTAAAGCAAGACAACAGAGGCCAACAGAACAGTGAATAGAAGTAAAAATTTTAATATCAGTGTCTGCGATGATTGTAAGAATCTGTGTTCCTTTTGTTTTGTCCAACAGGAAGCCTGCTTCCCTTTGATACATTTCCCATTAAACGTGAAAGTTTAAAACCAGCATATTAGATTAAAAAACAGAGGAAGACTTTCTGTTTTAAAAATGAATCATATGAAGTACCCTCAGAGCAACAAGAGAACTCCTTTAATTTTCTGGAAATATGATTCGTGTATCTAAAGGATATTTTCAATGTACATATTTCAGTGCCCATCGAATTGAGAAAACAGAAAAGGCACATATTTATATCAGTGAAATTGTAGTTCTAAGTTGAATTAAATTCATTGCCTAAAGGCAAAACCTAACCCCTCTTTGATTTTGAGTCAAAATAATTGTTGAATAATCTCATATATATATATATATATATATATATATGAAATCCTCCATCCAAATTGCAACTATAGCAGAAGATTCAAGACCTTGTTATATACAACATGAAACTAGGATTACCTTTGTGTAATTTGCTTGTTCCAAGATCCACATCTGAGACAGGTACAAAAAGGATGCATGTAAGATGAAAAAACATAAGTAAACATTTTACACGATCCCAAAAAAACCAGCAACCAGCAGAAAAGATCTATCGTGAAGAACAAAGCATTTGAAATTAAATGAACTGTGATATCCATGCAACTCTTCAGGTCTGTATGATTGGTATATTGACAATATTGATTCAAAATATATACAGGTAACATTAACATTCACAATTATGATTGAAATTCATCACTTGTACAAAAAATGTTTCGATCAACAATCAGAATTCCTCATTGCTTATCATATTTAAACGTTGTTCTTGAGTTTAAGAAATCATATGTTTGTTGTTGTTTTAGTTTTAGTAGGGGCTTCCATCCAGATCAACCTGGTCCAAGATAAGGATCAAGTCGATCTCCATCCCACATTGAGGAAAAAATCAATACACCAGTTTTGCAAATAGTGAAACTTTAGCAAAACCAAGCACACTTATATGCTGATTTCTGTGTTTTGATTCCCTGATCTATTGTGCACATGGAAACCCAGTAGGGATTATGGTCAGTGGAAACAGTCTGAAGGTCAGTAATATCATCAAAGACTACCATTAACTATGAGGAACTTGCTCATGCTCCAAGATCAGCAAGCTAATAGTGAAAACGTTTTGAAGGCAAGTTTGGCTTATTCCAATTCCACATCCATCTCACAGGCCCATCTAATCACTACTTCAAGAGGTTAAAAAGCTGGATGAGAAGGCCTTCCTAGATGGAACCAGTAACCTCTCCATGGAAAGGCACATGATGATGCCAAAGTCAATTTTTTTTAAAGAAACCATTAAAAATACCAAAATTTAACAATGAGATCCCATGGAAAGAGCAGAAGCACAAATCAATGTCCTCATAAGAATAAGCAAATTAATGAGAGCTGCAGGAAGGTATTGATATTTATCTTGCTGAATAAATAAATAAACTAGCCAGCTAAGAACACATACTAAAAGTCACATCCTAGTCACAGTGCTAATCAAAATGGCTACTAATACCATGAAACACACCTGGAAAACCAAGCTCAGTGCAAGGATTGTATGTGCGGGTATCATTAGGCTACGACTGAAATCCTGTAAAAGATGCAAGTGGAGGGGTTAAGTTTGCCTTCATGGAAGAAAACTCAAGGAGTCAGGTGGACCTTCAACTAATACTATGAGTTCCGTATAAGCACAGGAACAGCTTCAAGGGAAACTTATACCTGAGGCATGTAAATAGCTGCTAGTACAGCTCCAATATAATTCACCAGTAAAAGCCCAGAACCAAGAAATGCAATGTTTCTAACTCCGAGTTTAGTTGCTAAAGTTGATATGTTATATCTGCAGTGACAATATTCAATGAGATATGAGATCACATGTACATGTTTAAATTAAAACATACAGGTGTTTAGCCTCTAACAAAATAGCAGGGTTATTTTGGATGTGGGAGAAAATGAAGTAAAAAAAACATTGAGGGAGGAACATAAAATAAAATAAGGTTTAGGAGGAACTTTTTACTACACAGGAAGTAGGCATACCACAAACACGAGGAAAATGCACTATTAATCACCTTGAGTGAGTAAATTTCTAGAACTTACTTGCGATCCCCCTCTACATCTGGAAGATCTTTTGTTATGGCAATAACCAGTGCAAACAATGTGACAAAGGTTGTAATGAATGCCACGGGTGAGCTGCAGGTAGAAATAGAAGTGAGAACATGAGAAAACTCATCAAAGATTAGAGAATGGGCACATGCGAATTACCAAATTTGATAGATTTTCTGAAGTGTTAAAGCAGATGGTTGCTTTTACACACTCAGTCTAAATATAATTTCTTTTTTTTTAACAGTACAGCCAATATCTGACTTTCAGGAGAGGTTAAAAGTTGCAACTTCTACAGACTCAGATGTTAAAGTGCACCTCAAGCCAGGGAGAAATTGCAGCTTCAGGGTTTATAACAGAAGAACTGCCTTGCTGACTTCCGGTATGCCAATCGATCAATTATTAATCCATTAACTAGTAATGGAGAAATTTCAAATATGGTTTCACCCTTCAACATGTTTGCATGAAGGGCTGGTCCAAGGGCTTGAACCAGCACCCTTGTGGTTGCAAGCCAAAGACCTTTACTACTGCACTGAGCAATGGCGCCCATATCAGTTGATCAATGCATTAAAAAAATAACTCACACAAACATGAGTTGAAAACACTAAAACCAACTGAATAACCTATTTTATTTATTTATTTATTCTGTCAAAGATCTATCCAACTGTGTATTGATTGCATGTCCTCAGGAAGCCTGAATCATCACTGTAACTCCAATTGTTTGATTGTTGGAGTCTAACACGACATAAAGATACCATCATAACTCCAATTGTTTGATTGTTGGAGTCTAACAAGACATACAGATATTATTGAAGAATTCATATTTGGTAGGAATGCATAATTTTGTAGCATTTTATCTCAACCAAAATATGAAGCAATATATGATTAAGGTAAAGTACCTCCATTCAAAAGGAAGTCCGAGGGCGGCTCTGGTTGCATGGTACACGCCAAAATTGAGAAGAAAACCTCGTACCTGTGATATTGTATTCTATCAAGGTTTCATCCAACTGCTACAATTTTTGAGAGGCACTCATGTCATTATGTTTTTCTAATTTACAAGTAAAAAATATGCATCGATATTTTAATAATTGTACAGTTTTTAAGAGGATGGTGTTGGAGTAGCATCTGAACACATCCTTTCTATCTTAAAAACGTTTCTGACACCATGCTAATGTCAACTATAAGTGAGCCAATACAATGATCATTTGCTTCCCTAACTTATTTAATGAGTCACTTCTTTTTTATCAACTGGAGGAATTATTTCATTTTCTCAGGGCTTAACCCACATTCATGTTCATATAAGAGCATAGAGCAAAAATCACCATCTTTTCCTTTGTTATCAATTTTGTGGCATAAGTTATGATCAGATTTAGATGGTTTTTTGTTTTTCCAAACGTCATTCAATCTTCTGTTCTCACCAAATTCGAAATACCCATGGAGAAGATGACAAACACAGCACAAGTTTAATTGTTGAAAAAGAAAAGGAGGAAAAATAGGAAGTCATACCGTGGCAATTATAAGAAATGCTATGACTGGAAATCTCTTGAATCGAAGTGGAGGAACTGAATAGATGGTGCCTAAGAAAAGGCCAAGACAGTAAAGAGAAGTGATGAATGGACCAAAGTTTAGTACTACAATCAGGACCCCAGCTACTGCAAAAAAAATCACCAACAACCATGCAGATTGAACTGAAAGATCTCCTGCAGCTATAGGTAAATAAGGTTTGTTAACCCTGCAAAATAAAGAGAGAGGCTTCAATTAAAAAAAATCACATTCATACATTTCTAGAAGTTGTTAGACATTTCACACAAAGAATTTTGGATCCAGGTATGCAGACTTTATAAGAAAATTGTTTAAAATTGAAGGAAAAATCCTTGCATATACCATATAAGACTGTTGAAATGGCCTAGAAAAAAGAACATGGACAAATTTTTTAGTCATGTCCATCTAGCACTATTCTCTTTGTTTTCTCGGACAATGAAATGCCTTTCAAGATATTCACTAATCATTAAATTACATGGCTGAAACTAATATTTCTTTGCTTGGCAAACTCTAACAGGGCCCTGCTTGTTCTAGGTCTCAAGCCACAAAAATGTGTATTGAAATCCATTGATCAACATTAAGGTTTCAGATTATTTCCACAACCAAGATATAATAGCTCTAAAAGAAAATAAGTAGTCAAAAGTGATGCATACTTGTCTATTCCAATATCATAGATTTGATTGATGCCGACTATATAACCATTCCCACATATTAGAGCGAAAAGACCAGAGAATGCCTTTAACACCAGAGACCACTTAATCAGATTTGTGTTCTCGATCAATGCTCTTGCCACCAAAGCGCTATCAACAAATAAAATGATGACAATGAATCAGTTACGGTACTGACATGAGTGCGGACAAGTATAAATTTATTAAGGTGGAAAAGCATATACACAAAATACACTTACGTCGAACCTAGAGCTGTGCCGCGTATGGTGTGAGGCCTTAAAAATCTCCAACATGCATCTTTGAAATCTGAGATTTTGTTTAATATTGGATCAGATCCAGCTGCTCCAGCTTGACTGCAGGCCTGGTAGAAGCCGGTTTCACATTAATGCTTTATAGGTAGAATCATGTGTCTCTTGGATGAAGTTAACCAAACTTGTATACGACCATGTTGATATAACCAAATTAACTCCCAGGACATGTGATGAGAAAGTAGTAAACAACAGCCAGTGACTTGAAGAAAGTAACCAACGATGCCCATGGAAAACAATAAGACCACTATCCTCCATATAGCAATTTGATAAGCAAATTGATGTCTTGGCTCAAACTTTACTCAGCCTAAACCCTTTCATTTCTTTTAAAAGTTTCGGATTCATTTCGGCCTTTTCAATTAAACTGAATGAGTTCAATTTGCACATTCATTTGTATATATGTGTACATTAGCCATTCCAAGACTAACTGGCGGTTAAGTAAGCCTTTCCAATATAGATGTCCAGATCAAAATTTCAACTACAACTACAATATATGGAAACCAATCCACCGCAGCCATAACCACACAACTAACACTTGCTTAGCTTATGATGCAAATTTATGGACTAAAAACCCAGTGGCTAATAAAAAGAATTTCGTATAGTTTTTATTTCTGTCTATCTTTTTCATCGAAGAAATTTAGACATCCTCTATTTCAGGGTGCCATAACTCCAGCTGCCTGGTTGTTCTGTGAACAAAAAAGGTCGGAACAAGTAACCGTGTCACTTGTGTTGGTCAAATATGACAGGACTCGACTTGACACAAGACACGTAACTATAACTAATAACAGCAAGCAAGTAAAATCAGTAAAGATACTGACTTTTTTCCAATTTATTCAAACCGCAAATCCTATAAGAATCAATCATAAAAACATTCTCATTCTTTGCTTAAGTGAAAAATATGGAGAAATAAATCATACCCAGATGGGATTCCGCCTGTAATGTCTGTTCGGTGCTAGTTTTGAGCTTCTTTTGAGACTGTAAATTTCAGTGCTTGAAGGAAAAGGTTTTGAGCTTTTGAAGAATAAATCAAATGATTTGCTTGTGGGCTTAATGGGTATCTTTGGTTGATGAGAAGAGGTGTTGCGGTGAGTGTTTAAAGCAGAAATTCCAAGAGAAGATGGAGGAGAAAATGACAGCTCCATTGAGGAGCGCAGAGAGGGAGAGTGGTGGGTGGTAAATAACAGACAATAGCAGCAGGGAGTGATTTGATTTTTGATTTTTTTGTTTTTATAGCTCGAGAGTGTTGCCCTTTTGCCCCTATATTTCTCTTCTTTGCAAACAAGTACACAATCTTATCATCATATAATGTAGTTTTTTTTTTAATTAATTATTTAACAAAACACCCAAAGAAATGATGTTTTTATTATACATCATCTCAAGAAGCACTATTATTATTATTTTATTATTTTAAATTAATTTCATTTTTTAATATTTATTTTGTTAAATATTGATATTCATTATTTTTTTATTTGTTTTTTATGAGATTATCTTAATCTCTTGATTTCGATTGTAATTTTGATAGGATAGACTGGTTGATCTATTTTTTTATGTTTTTTTTAATTTTATCCTTTAATATTTTATTGATTGGAAATCATGATTTATTTTGTTTTGCTTTCTATAAGGTTATCCTGGTCTCATGAATCAATTCATGGGTTTGACGGATTAACCCAAGTAATTTTTTTAGTTTTTTTTTAAAATTGATATTTATAAAATTTCATCATTTAATATTAAATTGATTGGTAATTATACTTCATATTTTTTTTCAGTTTATTTTATATGAAATTTTCTCAGTCACATGATTCGAGTCATGGGTTCGGTGGTTAACCTGAGTTGACTTTAGTACTTTTTATCATTTTTAATAGATTTTTTTTTTGAATTTTATCATTCATTATTGAGTTGATTAGAAATTGAGTTTCATAATTTATTTTGATTTATTTTTTATGGAGTTATCTTGGTCTTATGATCCATGTTGTGAGTTTAGTAGGTTAATCTGGGTTGCCTCGAGTTCTATGAGAATATCTTAGTCTTATAACCCAGGTTGTGAGTTTAGTAGGTTAATCCGGGTTGACTAAGGTAATTTTCCTCCTTTGTTTTATTTTTTTTATTTCATTCTTCAATGTTGGGTTGATTGAGAATTATGTTTTACAATTTGTTTCAATTTGTTTTATGTAAGGGTTATCATAGTTTCAAGATTAGGGTTGTAGATTTGACATGTTAACCTAGATTGATCCAATATGTTATTGTCTCGGTTTTTTTAAAAAAATATATCTTAATTTTTTTAGTCAAACTATGTTTTTACCAATCGTTTGGGTTATCTTTGAACTTATCAAGTTGATCAGGTTATACTGAATCAACCCTCACTTGATTTTTCTTGTTAGAAATTAGTAATGCTTGAATAATATTTTTTATATTTGCAAAAAATAATCTGGCCCGCACCATAATACAATTAAATGATCTAAAAGAGCCTATGTCTAATCTAATAAGAAAAATAAAGCTTATAAGGGGGGGGAAAACCCACCATGTCAGACAAAAGTACTGATGAAATACTTTTAGGAAGGTTGTTAAAAGAATGAACTCCTAAACCCTGTTTAGGGTTAAGATACAACCTATTTTCATCATAATTTAAAAAAATTATTTTTTTGCTTCAAATTAATTTTTTTTTAGTATTTTTGAATTGTTTTGATATGCTGATGTAAAAATAAATTTTAAAAAATAAAAATATATATTATTTTGATGCATTTTCAAGTGAAAAACTAATGTCTTATTTAATATTTGAAGTGAAGATTATAACATATATTTTAACCCAAAAATCTAATTTACTTTGTTTTTAATATAATGGATAAACATTTTTTTTAGAAAATCATCATTATTATTTATTTAAATACTATTTTATTTTGAACAAAATCCACATTGTTTTAGGTTAATTAGCATATTATCTTGGTAATTAACTAGCTTTCAACACTTGTAATTGCTTTAAATTAACTTAGGTTTGGTTTTTTAAAACAAATTAATGTTAAAAATTTTAGTTCTTTGATTCATTTTTCTTTTCAATATCAAGTCATTACTCATTTATGTTTGTAATGACATATAGACAAATGTCTTATAAATTATTCCATGTATATCTTCAATTTAGTAACAACATCTTTAGCAACAACATAGTTCATAATACAGAGTTCAGAGTTTAGATTTGAAATAAACTATTTAATATGGTTTGGGAATTAACATTAGGAAATAAAACTAACAATGCATCACCTATATAGTTTATGATACCTCTAACTCAATACAAAGCAAATTGGATAAATTAGAAACAAGCAAAGGTCTTATAACAAACAATGTCTTTTGTTCTTCCTCAAATACCTAAAACAAATGTATATATTTTGGATTATCCATCAACTTAATCCCAACCTTCACTAGCTCTTCAAATGTCAGGTTTATTTTTTTAAGTTCTACAATAATATCAACTTTAGCACTAACACCATTATCCATCTTAATTGCAATCATCCTCGTATTCTTATTTGATGAATCAATGCCTATCTTGAATGCTTTAACCAACTCACTAATGTCAAGAACTTATGTAGACCTTTTTTCTTTATTTTGATTAGAAAATCCAAAAGTGATTAAACCATTAGTTTTTAATAGCTTGGGATAAGTGAGGTATAATATTTAATGCAGTAGGTGGTGGCATAACATTGGAGTTGTTATAAATAATGTCATTTTTAGCTACATACTCAACATTCTTCAATGCATCTCCAAGGCATCTCCAAGTTGAAGAAGAATATAGATGGCAAGTATATTGGGTTTAAGACCACACCCTTGTGGTGATTCTAGTGAAGTAAGATTACATAGCATTCCCTAAGTTGTAGGGATTGATAATTAAGACAGAAATATATTTGGCTAAACTAAAAGAATTTACGATGGTTACAATTAAGAAAGAATCATGGTGGGATACACAGCTGGAACAACTGGAGTTCTATTTTAGGTAGAGATCATATCTGATTGGGAGTCATAAGTGGTGGTGTTTAAATTTGATTTAAATTCTGGCTTTCTATGGTTATCACAAGTGATGCAATTGTTTTTCCACTCACGATTTTTTTTTATAAATGACATTCAAACGCTCATACAAAAGAAATGTTTTACCAAGTAGGTAAGTCTTGTTAATACATTTATGTAATCAAATTAAATACATTAGTTTGGATGTAATATGTTTAAAAACATATGGCTCACAAACACTTGTTTATTGAGCATGTTTAATAACAAGAATTATGATAGACGGAGCTTCATTTTCTTCTCTCCTTTCCTTTCAGACACTTGTTTCTCTCTCTCTTTCTTTCTTTCTCTTTCTCTTCTCTCTCTCATTTTCACCCGAAATCTAGCATTCTCGTCTCTTTTCATCCTAATGTATGTTGTCTTTCTTTATTTTTTTTTAGTTTATTAACAATATATTTTCTTTACTTTTTCTTTTTCTTTTTTATTTTTTTAATTAAAAGACAAAATAAAGCACGCCATTAAGGTAAGAAATTTTCATTTCTTTTCCTTTTTGTGTTTTTTTGCATCATTTTTTTTTCATTATTTTTGTTCAATTTTGTGTTTTTAATAATTTTATGAATTAATAAATGACATGAATTTTAGTTGTTATTGAAATAATTTTTGAATTATTTTGTTGAGTTTTATTTATTTTTTTTAAAATTTTAGTTCAATTTCAATTAAATTTGTAGGATTAATTTTAATTATTAATTTGTATTTATTCCATTTAGAATAAATTTTTTCAAATTTAGGATTAAAAATATTATCGTTTAGAAATAATTATGTTGAATTTCAGTTGTTATTGTAATAATTTTTGCATTATTTTTTTGAATTTTAGTTGTTTTTTATATACAATTTTGTTGTTCAATTTTAATTAAATGTGCAGGATTAGTTTTAATTATTATTTTGAATTTATTCCATTTAGAATATTTTTTTTGAAAATTTAGGATTAAAAATATTATCACTTAAAAATAATTGTGTTGAATTTTAGTTGTTATTGTAATAATTTTTGCATTATTTTGTTGAATTTTAGTTTTTTTAAAAAAATTATTGTTCAATTTCAATTAAATATGTAGGATTAATTTTAATTATTATTTTGATTTTTTGTAAATTTAGAATAATTTGTTGTAAATTTATGATTAGAAATATTATCACGTATAAAATGAAAATTTTCTACAAAATTAAATTATGCTAAATTGTTAGAAGAAATTGAATAAAAATCAACTAGTTTGTGGCATATATGTTGTGTATTTGTAAGTTTAAAATTTTTGGTTAGTCTTTTGTATAAGGGAGATGCTGTTGATTTTTTTTTTTAAAAATAAGAACTGTTTAATTTTTTTTATTCATTAATTTATGTAGATACCTAGGGGAAAATTTATTACACGTCACGAGGACAAGATCACTGCTAGCTCTTATAGAAGCGATGCTAATGACTATAAGTTATTAGGTGCCAACCAAGAACAAGTACCAAAGCACAGACATCAACTCACGATCTGGGCTCGTTAAGTGTGATGCTGCAATGTCGAGGGGGTTTCACAACGGGATCCATTTACCTATAAATACGAGGCCTAGTTGAAGAACAACCTTTAAATATAAGTTTGTTTTGCTTTCACAACAACATGTTTAATATTTTTTAAAAAAAACTAGTATCATTTAACGAATGCAATTTCAGGTTTACAAATATTGAGACTGCGAAAACAATAACATCGGCCTTTAAATCATCAATGAAAATTCAATTGTTTCAATAGAGCCAGGTTTTCAAATATCTTGAATGGAAACCGCAGGTCGTTGCATGGTTTTCAAGGTTAATATTAATTTAAATATTTTTTATGTTAATTTGGACCATTTATTGAAATTATTGAAAATTTTCTTTTATAACTTTTTACTTCAATGAAAAATTTGAATGTGAGAGAGCTGATAATACTATTACGAGGAGGGTTTGATAGAATCACAGTATAATTAGGTAAAATCAAATTTAGGATAATTTTTTTTATTCCAAATATTACAATTTTATTTTTCATTTATTATCAAATAATTAATTTGTAACATATAGGTATGTGAGTTTTCATACAAGGCGTAAAAACAGCCAAAAAATATGCGAAAGAAAAGGAGCTTTCAAGCTGGAATGATATGGCGGTTCGAAAGGATTTTAGATTGTCATACGTCTTAGAGGTTGTATGAGCGGAATACATTCAACACGTGACGTCCACGTATTTCACTTGATAGTCACAGTTTTGTGCAAAGAATCGGAACCGATGTGTTCACGGTTCTGTTACCATGCACACCAACGGCTCCGTTTTGTTTGTTTAGCGTGTGAAATAGATGATACAATTTTTTTTATTACATTCATTTTTCATTAGTTGTTTTTTATAAATATATTTAACTAACAATATTTTTTTTATTATAGGCTACGTTTCTTAGACGCGAGCCAAACTCGATGAAGCTTTTTGTTGAAAAAGCACGTGTGGAGTGATGATCGCCAAAGAGAGGTGCAACAGTTCGTTGATAGCCAAACTCGGCACTTTGTGGTATGTTAGTTTTTAATATTTTTTTTCTTAAATTATTATTTCTTTGAATTTGATGAATTTATTTTTTCTTTTCAAGATACATATAACAACCGGTTGAAAAAGAGATACAAGGACAGTCCTTTGACCCATCTGGATATCGATATGAATTTATGGTTGGAGGTAGGATCATCCAGTAGACTCGATAGAAATCAGACGTACAAACTCTCTAACATTACGGTTGAGAACTTTCAGACAACCCGTAGTGCCTTGATTGTTGGATACTCGCAATCAATTTCAAGCATTCAAACTCAGGAATTTGTGGTGATGTTAGCCCGACAGGTGATCGGACAACTTGTTTTAATGATAAATATGAATGACTCACTGTTGATTATGAAGAACTCCATCGATTGATAATCGAGATGAGATCATACATGGGTGGTTCATGTGCACCCTCTAATTGGCCCCACGGTCCCGAAGATGACCAATCTCCTCCTCCTCCTCCAGCACCGCCTTTATTTTAGATTTATTATATTTGAACATATAAATGTTTAGATTTGTAATAAATATTTGATTTTTATACTAATTTATTTGATTTTAATTATTTTTCTACTTATGTTCAATATATATTTTTAAAAATAGTTTTTTAAAATATTATTGATGGGGTTACCGACAACACAACTCCATTGATATATTCCAAAGAGTTTGACAATAATTACTACAAATGTCACTATTACTGATGGGGTTATTGACGGAACTAGATCATTGATATATTCCAGAGAGTTGGAAAATAATTATTGCAAATGTCACTACTACTGTTAATACACCAATAGAATTACAGATGATATTTTATCAATGATATGTTATATTTACCGATGAATTTATCGAGAGACAAATAAAAACACCAATTGTATGACATACGGTTTTCTTGTGATATGTTAAATTTATCGATAGAGGTAACAATATAATAAAATGAGTAATTTTTTTTATCGTGTTTTATCTGTTTATAAACCCATTGATATATTTATTACTGATGGACTCACTGATAGTACATAAATTACCGATGAGAGTTTTTCCAATGGATTGATTCTGTCTATGAGTAACATATGTACCGATGGACTGTTAGTGCAAATATCGACATAAATTTTTTTGTCAGTAAATTTGTTAAATCTGGTAGTGGATCACGATCCGAGACATGATATCATGATAACCATATAAAAAGGAAAGTGAAAAAAAAAATCATAGAGCCTAATCCCTAACAAACTCAATATTAAAAGATAAAATTAAGACAGAAGCAATTGTAAAAAAAAGACCTAAAAAGATCAAAGTCACCTCAAGCTAATTTTCTAAATTTATGACTTATAAAAGGCCAACATGAAAAAATCAGAAAGCTAAATTCCCAATCAAATAAATATTGATGGATGAAAATAAACAAAAAAGGATAACAAAAATAAAACAAATAGCAATTAAAAGAATGAGAATCAAAATTTGATATAAAAAATAAATGAAACCAAAAACTCAAGGATGAAATTGAAAAACAAATCAATTAAAAAAAGAACTTAAAACAAAACAAATAACAATTAAAAAAATAATAACTAAATTTAATACAAAAACTTAATGATAGGATGCCTTTCAATTTTGACAAGTCTAGCTCGAATCTCGAGGAGATGAGAGAGAAAAAAAAAGAGAAAAGAGAGAAGAAAAAGATCATTAAAGCACCGTCACCACACATCAACCCAATGGGAAGAGCTTAGCACGTTGTTTCCATCACCACTACAAAAGCTGGTATTTAGCCGCCGAGACACTCCTTATGTGTCACCTTCTAGTATTCACTGGCTTTCAAGGAATGGAATATTATCAAGCACCCTTCACTATTTCACATTGGTTTACCCCCACATGTTATTTTTCATGTTGTTTCCTCGTATTTGTTTTAGTTTAAATTTTGGTCCCTTAACTCTTATTTGTTCTAAAATAGCCAAATCTTGTTTTATTTCATAAAACTGAGCACTATAAGTTTTCCTTGATATTGTGAGATCCCTATATCAAGTAAACCAAAACAAATAACCAAGTCAAATCACAAAAAGCCAATGTGAAAGGACCAAATTGGATAAAAAAAAATTAAGGGGCTGAAATTAGAAAAAAAGAGAGGAAGATATCATCCCTCCTGCTATGTAAATCAGTCTTTGATGTTGGTAAACAAAAGGGATTGAACATTTCTTTAAGCTTTAAATCCACTCCTAGAATATCTAATTATATTAAATCAATGAAATTGGATTTTTTTTTGCCATACAAAGAATTAACCAAGCAACAAAATATTTTCTTAACATCTCAAGATCCTTATACGCACGCTTGAAAAAACAAATCACCAATACCAATCATAATTCAAATGAATTTTAAAGGACTAAATACGAAGACAAAAAATTAAAAGATCAAAGTGTAAAAAATCCTAAATATATAAAAAAAAATGCAATGTTTAAATGAACAGTGCTTTCTCTCATAGTGCGCAGTGAAAGACTGAAGGGTCTTAGTTTTTTTATATTAATTTATTTTTATAACAATTATGTTATGTAGCTTAGTTAGTTAGTATGCGAGTTAGAGCTTGAAGGTCACATGTTTAGGTGACACTAGCAACATTATTTTTAAATAGATGACCTATTATTTATGTATTTTTTTAAAAAAATAAAATGTAGATAATATGATAGAAAAAAAAGAAGCTATCTTACCTGCTAGTCGACCGGTCATTAGGCTTGATTTTTTTTTTCTAGTACCCTTGAAATTTTTTTATCAGATTCACTAACTCTCTAGTTTTAAAATGATTTTTAAGTACTAGTATAAGTTTTTATTTGAATTTTAATATATTTTTTCTATTATTATGTATATGATACGAAAATAATAATATTAATAATAAATTGTTCATGAAAATTAGATTCATATCATTTTTTTATTCTTATAATTTTTAAATAAATTTTGAACGTAATTTTATTATATTTATGATTTTTTTTTTGGCTTTCAACCACACATAAAATATGGACATATTATTTTGATATTTTTTTTGTTAACTTACTTTAACAACCATAAAATATTTTTGTTTTAAGAAAAAAAATGATTCTAGTTAAAAACAAATTGTGTTCGCTAAGATAAATAAAAGATACGATAATAAATTTTTTATTTTAATAAAATAAAAAATGACAATATAACAATGCTAAATAATTTCTTGAGACCACAATTGTTTTTTATATTTAAAGAAATTTTGGTCCTTGCATAATGTAATGCAAACGCACAAACTAGGAAGTGTATTTGTTGGGAGGGACAGCCACGAACCTCGAACGAGATTAATCTCACCCTTTAAAAAGGGTGTGAGAATACCCAAGTTAGTATTAAAAATAAAACACACAAGGCTCAACTATATAAAGTTACATGATAAAAGGTTTTTTTTTTTTTAAAAAAGAACACCACAATTTGAGAAAATTTATTATTACCATGGGGTGTTTTACAATGACATTTAGTAAGTTTAATATGATTAAAAATTACGAAAAATGAAGTGTGTGTGTATATATATATATATATATTATCATAACTGAATTTTTAATAAATTACTATTTAAAAACTCTTACCATGAATGTTATTTGTTTTTAATAATTGACTACTTTTATGCTTAAAAAAACTAACGAGACGTTACCTAAGAAGAAGGGCACACATTACTAAATCTTAAATAACTAAATAAGAGGAGTAGGCCCAACAAGCCAAAGCCAAAGCCCAAGCTACCTTAACCCACTCGCGTTTTCACGTCTGACTAAAACCCTGAAACCCTAATTTCATTTTGCAGCCGCTATATATTGCTAAAAGCTTGGGACATTTTAACACTGCTGCAATCCCTAGCACCGAGAACTCAGTGCCGCCTGCCTCTCTAGCTCTCTACCTTTCCGATTTCCAGGTCTGCAATTCACATTCTATCTCCGTCGCGATGTCTCCCTCAAAATACAATAAACTGTCTTTCCTCTCTGAACGTATTTGTTTGTGGTGTGTGTAGGTAAGCGGTAAAGATGGCAGAAGCAGCTGTGGTGGCTCCACCAAACCCGGAAGTTGATCAGCCACACCACGATGTCAAGCTCTTCAATCGCTGGACTTTCGAGGATATTACCGTAGGTTTTTTTTCCTATCTCTCAGTGGTTCTGCATTAATCGATCTGTGTTATGGAATCGTGTTTGGCTAATTATGTAATTATAAGTGATCTGCCTTTTCTAGGATTTGTATTTTTTGCTGTGTTTCTTTTACTTTATAGGGAATGTGATACGATAAGTATTTAATTTCTATTAGATCTGTTATTGTTTGCTTTTTCCGTTTTTGGCATTGAATAATTTATAGAAGCATTAGTTAGGGATTTAGTTTACATGATTTGCTTTTAAACGGGTCTGCAATTAATTTGTTTCGTGTTTTGGTGCATGGATAGATTTATTGGATGTCCGGTGGTTTTGATTGCTGTATTATTCATGTGGGGTTTTCTCTTGTACTAAAAAACTTCGTGGTCGGAAAATCGTGTAATATTTGTGTTTTAACAATGTGTCAACTGGGAAGTAGATATAGGTGGTTTGACTTCTTATGAGTGATTATGGTCTCTTGTGCTAAAAACTTCGTGGTTGGAAAATCGTGTAATATTTGTGTTTCAACGATGTGTCAACTGGGAAGTAGATATAGGTGGTTTGACTTCTTATGAGTGATTATGGTTCCTGTTTTTGTTATTTGTTTCTGTAGGTAATTGGATTTGAATTTTAATTAATTGCATAGTGTTGAAAGCTTAGCAGGTTATTTCATGGATTTGTTTCTGGTCGTTTTTTACTAGTAGCTGTGTTTCGTTTTTAGTTTGAGTTGATCTAATTCGTTCTTGATACCTGGGACAGTAATGGGTGGTTTAGGGATTTCTGAAACTGATGGATCACACATCTTACCAATTGCCTAAAAAATTGCTGAGCTGTATAATGTTATTGAACCTGGGAATTAATTTGTTTGTTGTGGATTAGGTAAATGACATTTCTCTTGCTGACTATATTGGAGTCCAAGCTAAGCATGCTACATATGTCCCGCACACAGCTGGGAGATACTCTGTCAAGCGTTTCAGGAAGGCCCAATGCCCAATTGTTGAAAGGCTTACAAACTCACTGCAGATGCACGGCAGAAACAACGGAAAGAAACTGAAGGCTGTGACCATTATCAAACATGCTATGGAGATCATTCACCTTTTGACTGATCAGAACCCAGTGCAAGTTATTGTTGATGCTGTTGTCAACAGGTCTGTCATTAATTACATCCTTTTTTTCTTCTCATAGATTGCTCATTGCTGGGATTATCAGCAGATTATTTGAATATGGTCTGTTCTGTTTTTTTTCATGATCTTTTACTGTTACTGTTGGCTACCTGTTTGACAATTTTTTTGATCTATAACAGTGGGCCTCGTGAAGATGCTACTCGTATTGGCTCAGCTGGTGTTGTCAGGCGTCAGGCTGTTGATATTTCACCTCTTAGACGTGTAAACCAAGCCTTGTATCTCCTTACCACTGGTGCTCGTGAGGCTGCTTTTAGGAACATCAAGACCATAGCTGAATGCTTGGCTGATGAACTTATCAATGCAGCCAAGGGTTCCTCAAACAGGTTTTTCTCTTTCCTCCTTGGCTGTTCCTTTCATAATTGTTTTTTCTGTGCTATTGGTGATTGTTTTCATTTTCTTCAGCTATGCCATCAAGAAGAAGGATGAGATTGAAAGAGTTGCCAAGGCCAACCGTTGAAGAATCTTTTTAGAATGGTGGGTGGAGTTTTGTTATTCCTTAGACATTTTTTTTATAACTTTTGAGGGTCTTAATTATTTGGACATGATAATTATGTTTTGTTTGCTGTCGGTCTCAGAGAGTTTCTTGTTTTTTTTTGGAGTTCCATTATAATGCTAAGAATGCAGTAGCAACTTTAATTCTTGCTGTGTTTTTGGTTTTTCTTGATGGTTGGGCGGCTTGTTTAGCTGAGCATCTCATATTTTATCTTGTTTTAGTTATAGTTTGGCTTAGAGGAGGAGTCTGGTTAGCTTACAATATTGGTATCTGTCGTTCCCTCTGTGTGGTCATGGTAGGAATTTTGTTTTTCTTATAGGAGGCCTCTACCCGATTAATTTCGGATGGCGTTGGATCATCTAAATCGTCAAGCCATCTGAAATCAAGTCTTATGGCTATTATAAAAAAGATTGGCATGTGCTTTAAACATTATACCTAGAATCCCAAAAAACATTATAACCAGACTAATCTCATGAGATAGGAATATTAAAAAAGCTTAGGAATTTTTTATTTCTTATACAGATTTTTGTGTGTTGAGATGCACATAATATCTCTCATGAAATAGGAATATTATGAGCTTCTCAACACACGAAAATCTGGATACGAATTAAAAAATTTCGAAGCCTTTTTAATTTGAAACATTACTATTCTGTATTCCTTCCTTTTCATTGCATAAACATTTTTGTTTTTACATTGACATTGAGATTCCTCTAATTTTGAAAAATAAATGATTAGTTTTTGTAATTTTAAAAACTAATGAATTAGTTTATTGACTCGTGCCTGAATTTAATATTATTTTTTAAAATTTACTTCTTTAATCTTTCTATGTTATTTACCATTTAAAAAATAAATAAATGAAAAACCAACATAAAATGGATTTTAGGAGTAATTTAACTAGTTTTTAAAACTAAGAAGAAACTATTTTTTTTTATTTTGCAAATTAAAAGAACTAATTTATAATATAAATGTGATGTCCCTTTCACTTTTTGGAATAATTAATCCATTAAAAAGTACGCGCAAACATCTTTGGCAATATCAATTTTAAAGATGATGAAATTTGTTCCAATCAACTACTATGCACAAAATCATGAATAACACTGTAATGGGTAATTGAAGACAGCCATTCATTAGAAGTAAGTGATTTTTTTCTTTGTGCTCGACAACAACCCCAAGTGAAAGAACAAAATAGCCATGTACAGATGCAATCAATGAGCTGTACAGCAGAATAACGTTAGTCGCAGATCAAAGGATCACCACTGCTCTGTTTCTCAATTAATGGGTTTGTGAAGGATAACCTGTCAGCAAAATAAATTTGGTTCTGTGAATTGATCACGGGGCTCTGGTCTCACAAATGATATGTTCTTGCTCCTGAGTTGTATGTGTATATTTATGGGTGTACTAAAATGGGTTTTTGAGAATAAACAATTTGATTGCTTATTGAGTGCTTGCTGTTATTAAAATGACATTTTGATACAGTTTTCTGTTTTGTAGTTGGGATATTGAGAAGAGGAAAATAATATTTTCTGTCGCCTGGTTGGTTCTAGCTAGTTTAAAGTTTTAAAACAATTATGACAAAAACAAACATGTTATTTCATGTTGTTGTCTTGAAAGTTTTTCATTTGGCCCCAAATGTCTAATAATTAATTTATTGAAAAACAAGTTGGTGAACTTTCGTTGTTGTTTCTCATAAATAAGGATACACACACACACATTCTCATAAGTAAATAACAGCGTCCAATCAACTTAAATTATGTTCATCCCACTAGCAGGATGAGTTCGAGCAACGACTGCTTTCGTACGAGTTTAGGTGGTGTTGGTAATAGATAATTTTGGATTTTGATAATGAAATATCTTAACTTAAAAATTTAAGTTGTTATTTAAAATTTTAAAATATTATTTATATTATTTTCTAACACATTTCTTTAAGTATAAGTTATTTATATTTGAAACTTGCACAAACTTATATTATATTATGCTTAATTTTTTTATTAAATAAATGAGAATAATAAGATTTGAACTCGTAATCACTTGGTTATCAAAACTCTGATACCATATTAAGAGTGTGTTTGGTACTGCAGTAGCTGTTGTGATTTGAAAAAAATTATTTTTATAAAAAGTACTTTTAGTTGAGGTTGGTTTGGAAAAATATATGTTTGGTTACAACTATGGTTGAAATTAAAGTTGAATAAAAAGTAGTTTAATATGTTTAGTTAAGAATGCTTTTAAAATTGAGATTATAAAATAATTTTAAAAAATATATAGTAATATTGATGGTTTTTAATTTAAATATTGTAAATTTAACTATTGCTATTACATTATGAAATAAATAATACTTTATATAAAATATTTTTTATTGTTCCATTAAACTATCTACAATTCCATCACGTATGAAATACATCCGACAAGGACTACAGTTTTCATAAATTTTTTAAGATTGCAACAACATCAGGTAAAATATAATCAGGAATAAAATTAAGATTGTAATCAAATTTTGCAAATGTAATGTCATTAAGTGATCTCTGTCTAATTTATGTAGTGTTATTGAATAATGTTTAACACTAGTTTTTCGAATAAAACTAAAATTAAAAATAAATTTTTTTTTGCTGGGTCAGACCCGATTCAATGTATTTTTAGTTTTGAATCGGATCATGCTCCACTGTTCACGTGAATAGTGGAGCATGACTCCAATGTTCATGGGTTTTCTCCGCACAAGAAGCAATAAAGAGCTGCTTCTTGTAAACCTGTGGCACATGTACATTGATGATGGGCCCTACCAATAAAAAAATGTTTTTGTTGCAATTCCAAACAACAATATTTGTTGCTGCGGGTGAACCTCACCCGCAGACAGAATACCAAACGACATTTAAAAAACCATTTCAATCTAAAAGTTTATGTTGTTAAACAAAATCTCAAGATATGATTTATATTATTATCTAATAGGCGGAGTTCACGAGCTTGCTGTGAACGCCTCATTTTTGGTCTGATGCTGTCCTGCTAGACTGGTTTAGCATGCTTGATTTATAGCACCAAAATTCTTAACATGGAATGAGTATCTTCTTGCAACTGAGTTGCAGCTTAGGGTCTATGAATCGGGGGACGGTCAGTGTCCCATGACCTGATAACTGGACACACTTGCAATCCTGACCAGTGTGGCTTAATATTGTATGATAAATTATGCCACTGATGGCGCGACTACAGCACAGGATATCATTACGGAACTAATGTCCAACACGAAATTTTATATGCAATTATGCTGGATTAATTTCACATTATTTCCTGCTTCCTTCTTTCCTGTTTCTGTGCCATCCATGTCAATGGACAACTAGATGCACAGCTATGCTAACATTCTAACTTCTATTGCCATGAAGAATAAGTTCATTGTACCCAGCTTGATGGATTAACTTTTAACTGATTCCTTCTTTCATTTCTCAATAAATTAATTCTATTATTTCACAAATGTCATTTCCTGATAAGTGTGTCTGTTTAAATTTCCCCAGATTTTAACGTGGATGACTGACAATGGGTCCTTTGAACTTGCATCACACGACGTTGCCATTCGGGTGAACTTGATCTCAAAAGTTCATGGGATAGAACAAGCACAGAAGCACTTCAACAATACTCCATAACAATTGAAAATACTTCGTGCACTTCTTACCTGCCATGCCAAAGCAAAATCTGTGGAAAAAACAGTCTGTCCCGCAGGAGATGAAGACCCTACGTTATGCTAACGCATCCTTGGTTTATAATATCATTCTTAAATTTTATTTTCAGACTGGAAACATTGAGAAAATTGACAGTCTAATGCAAGAAATGGAGCAAAATGGCATTGCCAGTGACAAATTTGCACATTCCATACAACTGAGTGCATACACGTCTGTTTCTGACGTTGAGGGCATTGAGAAGACTCTGACAAGGATGGATTCTGATCCCAACATTTTTTTTGACTGGACGACTTACACTGTTGCTGCGAAAGGTTATACAAAGTTGGACTTGTTGACAAAGGCTCTGGAAATGCTGAAGAAATCTGACAGACTAATCTCAGGTAAAAGAAGGGGAACAGCATATGATTCTGTTATCACCTATATGCTGCAACAGGGAAGAAGACAAATGAATTCTTAAGAATTTGGGAACTTTACAAGAAGAACAAGAAGGTTTACAAAGAGGCATATATTAGTATCATAGCCTCTTTACTGAAGTTAGATGACTTTGAAATCGCAGAAAAGATTTTTGAGGAGTGGGAGTTCCGGAATCATCTTTGTTATGGAAACGTTATTCCAAACTTCCTTATTGATGCTCATTCAAGAAGGTCTCGTGGAGAGGGTGGAAACGTTAATTGATAGGGCAATATCAATAGGAGGGGATCCTAACGCAAAAACTTGGTACCATTTTGAAACAGGTTATCTTCGGAATGGTCAAACTCTGACGGCTATGGAGGCAATGAAGAAAGAAGTAGTGGTTTCTGGACGAAGGTGGAAGCCGAGCAATGAAAGTTTAGCTACCTGTCTGGAGTACTTGAAAGAGGAGGGAGATTTGGAGAAAGTGAAGGATTCATGGAGCTATTAAGGCGTAATCATATTATTTCTTTAGATATTCAAGAAAGATTGTTGAATCACATTAAGGACACGGACTCAAGCTCAGATGTGCTCAGTGCTTTGAATAACAATTAGCTTGTCTTGACAATTATTGCAAATCAGGGAGACACAAATCTGAATATTTTTTTTTTTTTTTTTGGGGGTTGTGTTTCTACTGGTACTCCTCTGTTTAGCAGTGCTTTGGGTCCATGATCAAGCAACTTCTCCTTGCAGATTTGCTAGGAAACTGCCGAGTCACCTTAACTTCCGTCACCCCGCTGAAATGATTTTTTTTTCTTTTTTGTCTTTAAGAGAAGTTTGAAATCCTTATGAACTAGATTAGTATCAAATACATGGAAAAGTAAAGCATGTTCATGGTCTGATTTGGCAATGAGGTTTCTTTTCCACTGGGAGTGCAAATGATCAAGGAAGTAATCTTGGTTTCTAAGCACAGCTGGACCCCTGGTAATGACAGTGTGAATGTCTGTCTGAAAAAACTTGAAAGTGGAAGCTGTTGAATTTCTCAACCAGAATAAAAAGATACGATCTCTGTCAATATTCATGACAATTGAGTTATTACACACTTGCACAATGTGGTTTGAAATTCAAATTGTGATTCTTCAGTGCTACTGAAGCGAAACTAAAGCCAGAGGATTATTGCAGCCAGGGCAGACCAAGTAGAGCTTCAGGGAGGAACACATCAGATACAATCACGGGGAACTTTCTGAAGTGAAAACTGCAGATGGATGGCTATTTACTGTGTATGCCAAGTGAAGCTGCAAATAGCATTGTATCTCACAAGCAAATGGATGGCTAGATTCTGTGAAAAGGGTTTGCAACATGTCAAGTGAAATGCATCAGATGCCCATAAATGTAAAACGGAGGGCGAGACCGTAATCCCAGTCAATATCATGGTTCAAATCTCCTTGAAACATTCTCTCCCTGTGAACTTGAGAAAAAGACATTCCGTGTTGTTAGGTCAATTAATCTCGTACAGTGTCAGTAGTTTCTGTCCTTAAAAGGGACTCCTGACCAGGTGCTCTGCTCGGTTTTACAGTCCAACAAGAAACAATTTCGGTATCTTATTGGATTAATGGTTGCATGGAATGGTTTCTCTAAATTTGGATCTAAAGATGAAAACAAATCCGAGGGGGTTAGCTGCAATCCCTATGCATATTGGATTTTAATAATGATTGCCACAAAAATAAATAAATAGAATCATTTGAGGCTTTATTATATTTTATACTCTTAATTTATACATAATCCCATAAACTGTCATGTTAATTAGAAATATGATTTAGTTTTCATTTTTTTTATTAATTAAGTATAAAGTTAAATGGTGTTGCGTTTTATTCGAACTTGAATTTACTATTCACCCTAACATATTTTAATGTGAATTACAATATTGTTATTTTTGAAAAATTTTAATTTGGTTCTTAAAATTTTTTATAGCATAATTTAGCCCTTTGAGTTCAAATTAAAGCTCAATTGTTTTTTTTGGGGGGGTTGAAAGACAGGGGACAGAAGTGCAAAACACAAGTAACATAAGTGGCGTGTGTAAATTTATATGTGAAGTACATTTTTGTCTTTAGATGATTGGTCATTTGAAGTTTGTAAAATTCATTTCAGTAGTAAACTTCATTTTCAATATTTTTCAGTTCTTAGTGGATGAGAGGGGAAAAAAGGAATGGCCGAAATCCAACCTAGAGAAAAAAAGATGTCATTTCAATGATTCCGATAACTAAATTATTAGATTTTTATTTCAAATAGTTCCATATGATGAAGAGAGTTTGACTTAAGTGTTTGTTTTGCCTTGAAAGTGCCTAAAAAACCCAAATTTGAGATCGGGAAAAAATTAATTTCTGGGTTGATTCTTGATTTTGAACTGGTTTTTGCGCTTTTAGAGCTTAAAGATTGGTTTTCACATGGTTATTATGGTGCTTTCTAGGTGTTTTGTGTTGAAAATAGAATTTTGAAGGGAAAAGACTAGGCACCTCGATTTCCTGCCCACAACAATGGTTGAAATTTGGACATGCTAGGCAACACGTCATTTTTTTTCTCGACTGATCTGAAGTAGACGATATCTTTTTTTAAAAAAAAAGAGGTGTGTGACTGGACCTGACTTTGCACGCCTGTTGGTCATGGGCCAAGTGCTAAGCCTATCCTCGTTCTTTATATATATATATATATATATATATAATTTTGATTTTTTTTAAATTTGGATATTTTTTTATATTTTTTTAAAATAATTTTTAAGTTTGTATTTTACTTCTTTGTGATTTATTTTTTATTTATTTATCCTTTTTTACATAGTTATTAATTTTTAGTTATATTGGATTTGTTAAATTTTTGAAGAGATTAGTAAGATTCATTTGTAATTTAAATATATTTTATATATACATTAATTTTATTTTTAAAAATAAAAAATATTTATTTCTTATGATATTTTTAATATGTGCAGCCTTGCATAATATGTTTTTACTTTTATTTTATCTAATAAATCTTGTGTGTGCGTCGATTTCTATTTGAAGTTGAATTTAATAAATAAACTCATTAAACACAGCCAGGTAAATTACTCATATTACAATATTAAATATCTTGATATATATTTGCCTCTCAATTTTTTCTATTTTTTTTTAAAAATAACAAACCAAAAATGAGTTTGTTCAAGTGTCTTTTTTTTATTATTATTAAACTTGATTTTTTTTCACCTATTTCTTTTCTCATGTTCTAAAAAAAATAGTTTCAAAGAAAAATCATGTTATTAAATTTTATAAAGTCCACAGATATACTCACAAGGTTGATTGGTTGGCCAAATATATTTTTTTCATGACAATAATATATAGTAATAATTGTGATAAAAATATTAATAATATTAATAATTGTGATAAAAGTATTAATAATAGTAATAATGGTGATAGTAATAATATTAACTGATGATAATATTAGTTGAATTGTAATAATAATAATAATAATAATAATAATAATAATAATAATAATAATGGTGATAATAATAGTTTATTAAGGTAATAATGGTGTTGGAGATAATAATAATTGTGATAATAATAATAATAATAGTAGTAGTAGTAGTAGTGGTAGTACTGGTAATAGTTTATTAGGATGGTTTAGGTGATTGTGATATCAATAATTATAGTGATGATACAAAAAATAGTAATAATAATATCAATAAAAATCAAAATAATAATGATGATAATGATGATATTATCAATAATAACAAAAATAACAACACTAATATTAATGTTATTAATAGTAATAGTAATAGTAATAGTGATAATAATAGTTATAATAGTGATAATAATAGTTGTGGTGATAATGATAACAATAATAATAATTATAATAATACTAATATTTATAGCAGTAATGATAATAGTTATGATGATGGATAGTAATAATGTTAGCAAGGCTAACAACAACAACAACGATAGTAACAATAGTATTAACAATAATAGTAATATTAATGGTAATAATGATTACGATAATGATAATGTCAATCTTCTTTTTATTTTGTTTATCTATAGGGTTAGGGTGGCTTGCGAGTTTGCTAGGGTAACTCAGATTATCCTGATTTATAGGTTTGGTGAGTTGTCTTTTTTTCTTTTCTATTTGAACATGACTTTTTTCCCTGTCAATTTCTTCCTAATACAACAAAAAAATAGTTTTTGAGAAAAGTCATATTATTAAACTTTATAAAATCCATGGACATGTTCACAAGTTTGGTTGGTTGACCGGATTCACAGATCTAGCAAGTTTAATGTATTTTTGTTTTTTTTTCAACATCTTAGTATTGTGTTAATGTTCAATTTAGTGATCGTCTATTTTTTTTTATCATATAGTAAAATAAAAAGATAATTTGAAAAACAAAATAAATTATAATCCTGCTAGAGTCCATAACTCGGTTCACAGGTTCGGTGTGCTAGCACTAGTAATCGGGTTCACAAGTTCGATGAGTTTACCCACTGGAAGAATATTATTTTTTTGTTTTTGATCCTTTGATTGTTTTTCCACAATTTTATCCTTTAATATTAATTTGGTTGGGAAATAAATTGCATGATTTATTTTTTATTGTTTTTTTAAGGTTATCACTGTCTTAAGTCAATGCCTATATTTTAGGTTGATACTCAATTTTATGAGCATATATTTTTATTATATAATTAAAAAAATTATTAAACTTAATATAGTTCATGACATGTGTCGTTGAGAAAATAAGATCAATCCAATCTATCAGTATTTTAATAATTTTTTTTTAAAATATTTGTCATCTTGAAGTTTTGTTAAAAGCTAAGCTATGTCTTTACTGGTAATCAAAATTACATGTAAACCATTGAAATTAATTAATTTAATTCGAGTTAGCTCTTATATGATTTAATTAAAAATATAAGTTAAACAAATAATTAAGTTGCGATGTTTTAAAATTGACACATTAAGCTAGGCTAATAATATAATCACAAAAAATTTAATGCTCTTAATATGCTTTTTAATATTTAAAAAATTTTATTTGATCCACTGCAAAACGCGGGTTAATGTTCTAATAATAACTACATTTGATAGGTGAAATTAACAGTTACGCAAATATTTCCTTTTTCTTCTGAAAACATTGATGAATCAAATTTACACAAAGCCAATTGCTAATTTGTAATTTTAATTGAAGCTGAACTCATTAGAAGAAAAGGGAGCCACTGTTATTGAATTAACCGTTTTTACTTCATCTTTTGGTATATATATATGCATAGATACTTACCCCACCCTCTCTCTCTCTCTCTCTCTCTCTTTTTACCTTTATAGTTTGTTTTAGAGAAAATAATTTTTAAGATTTTTATTTTTTAAAAAATTAAATTAATATTTTTATTTTAATATGAAAATATTAAAAATAAAAAATTATTTTAATATATTTTTAAATTAAAAATATTTTAAAAAACAATCTTCGTATAACTAAACTGAGGAAATCAAGCTGCCACGTAACACATTTTGAAGAATTATTTTATAACTTCGCCTCGCAGTCTTTCACTTGAAGCAAACGCAAGAGTTTGATTAAAGAAAGTTTAAACAATAAGACCCGAGTTGCAATATGTCTAAATCACAAGGGTCAAAATATAATTTATTCAAAAGAACTCGATCCATGCTATTTTACCGATCCAAGTAATTAGATCTAAATCCGAAAATTTGATTTCCAAGTCAAGAAAATGAGACCTAACATTGTCACTGAGGTAAGCTCTCCTCCATCTGTCTTCTCTTTTTCGACTCTAAATCTTTAATTTTCTTTTTTGAGTTTAGGGTTTTCTTGTTTCAATTGAGATTATGAAAATCTGGGGATTTCGCTTAGCTTTTTGTTGATGATAATGTGGTAATTGAGTATAGTTAACTGTTTAATTAGTGCTGTTGGGCTTGATTGAGAATTCTCTACTTTTTCCCTTTTGATTTGTAAGGAATTTATGCAAATGAAGCTCATTTTGTTTTCTTCTTTTGTAAAAAATGAACTAGTAGATTTGATAGCTTAAATGACTGATGCTCCGATATCATTTGTAAATAAATGAGGGGAGAACATGTTGATGTTGTGATGCAATCTATTTACTTCTTTCAAATGATTTCCTTTGTCGAAGTAAGCAGAATGTGCATTTCGATACAGAACTAGTCAGTAAAGCATTTCGGATCATGTTTATTATGGTTTTATTTATTTATTTATTTAGTAACAAGGTTGGTGTCGTAAGTTTTCAGGCGGGACTGCAAACGAGAGTGGGACAATGGTGGGAAAGCATTCCATTCCTTACTTCTGCGGTTGTGGTTGTTTGTGGCGTTATATACTTGGTCTGCCTCCTGATTGGATATGACTCGTTTTACGAAATATGTTTCTTGCCAACTGCTGTTGTATCCCATTTTCAGGGTATGTTTGTTAGGTGATGCATTTAATTCGTGATAATGGATTAATGAATTATGATCAACATTGGAAGATATTTTTGAAACCGTGTTTAAGGTCATGATACCATGGGAAAATTAACTTTTTACCTGGCCTTGGTCTAAGGAGGAACCCTTTTAGCCCTGAAATCTGCACTGGTGCATTAGGCACCTAAACTGTGATGCCTAACTAAACAACCATTTCATTCAATCTGCCTATAGTTTCAGGTTCCTTGTAGGCTTAGGAAGAAAGGATCAAAATTTTGATTTTTTTCATTTGATGCCTGCATGTATGTTGTCAGTTCATCCTTATCTTAAAAAAAGGGATTTATCCCATACTTGTGGTCATTAACTTTGTGTTTTTTTTTTCTTTTTTCTTGTGCAGTTTACAGGATTTATACCTCAATATTTTTTCATGGTTCACTCCTTCATGTTCTGTTCAACATGCTGGCTCTTGTACCTCTGGGTTCTGAACTGGAGAGAATCATGGGATCTATCCGCTTGGCATACCTGATAATTTTGTTGGCCACTACCAATGCAATATTTCATCTTTTTATTGCATTGTTGGTGGCCCACAATCCGTTTCACCCATACCAGTATCTTTTGGATGAGTGTGCAATAGGCTTCTCTGGAATTTTATTTTCTATGATCGTTATAGAGACGAGCTTGAGTGGAGTGCAGTCTAGGAGGTTGGTTCTTATTTACCTATTCTTGCTGTGAATTTTAATTTCACCGTGATTATAATACTCATCACTTGTTATTATTTTGCAACATCACACTAGCACATAATTAGATGTGTTAGTGCTCCTGTGTGGATGCATGAGAATGAGGATATCCTTCTTAGTATTTAGTTATCACTGAGTAAGTATTATTGTTGATTATTCTCGAAGAATTGTAGTTTATTTTTACGTGTGTGGTCAGTATTTTGACTAACACGAGGAGTTGTTTGTGTTTTGATGACAGGGTAATCTAGTAAACATTGTAATTGATTTATGCATTTGCTTGGTGCATTCTAGTGATATGCAACTTCATTATTTTGTTTTGCAGTGTGTTTGGTCTCTTCAACGTTCCCGCTAAGTGGTAAATGTTGTAACTGCTTCAGTATTGTGTTATTTCTTATTTTTGAGTTTCTTTTCTCTTCATTTTTTTATGTTTAGTTAATGATGTGGCATAATTAAACACATGCTACAGGTATGCATTTATCTTACTGGTAGCATTCCAGCTTCTTATGACGAATGTGTCTTTACTTGGACACCTATGCGGCATTTTGTCCGGATTTGCATGTATGTAATCCTTGTCTCAATTTGAAGGTTATACATATTTCTTCATACTTTGTGTTACACTCCACATAAACAGACAATGTGATTGGATTTCTATCCTTTTACTTGTCAGATACCTATGGGTTATTCAACTTTCTTATGCCTGGAGCGTCCTCCTTCTCTGCTATTGAGGCCTCCTCTTGGCTTGTAAGTACACTACTGGACTGGCTTCTGATGATAGACAGATTTATTTCCCTGTTCTTTAATTAGACTGTTATGGTGTATTTGGCTGTTAAATTACAGAGAATCTGACAATTCTCACTCTGGCACACTTCTATCCCAACTTCTTGAGGGTTCTGGCCTTGTGAACTCGTTCTTTCTGAATTCCTTCTTTGATTGTACCTCCACTTCTTTTACAATTTCTAGTTACAAATAAGTGGGTAACTATATGTTGTTGATGTGTTTTCATCAGTCATATTTTATCCTTCACCTGTGTATTTACATATGATTTATGCGTTGTTCTAAGTGTGATCTATTCATTTATGACCTTCAGTCCTCCTGCGTGAGGAGACCTAAATTTATTTTGTGCACTGGCGGTAGTCCCACAAGCTACATCCCGACACATTCAGGCCAAAACACTACCTCCAGGTAAATTCTGCTTGCTTCATGGTCCAAGGAAATTTTAATCCAAGAGGATATGTAACTTGATAAATTTTATTGAACAGTGGACTATTATCTGGAAATATTTGGAGAAATTTATCTTCATGGATGCCACGGAGGGAAACATCTGCTCAGGTATCGAGTTATATTCTTTTGAAAGTTTTTATCTTAATGTTCAAGGTAAAGATGCAAGTGCTGATTTTCAAAATGGTTATGATTCTTGTTAAATATCAATGGGTGTCTCTGTATACAATGGACAGAAGAAACATATGATACATCCTAATCCTTTTTCTTTGATCCTGGAATTCCTGGGACTTGTAGATAGTTTTTCTATTGTAACAACTTGATTAAATTTCATGCTCACACAGGCTGGGCAAGACTATAGGTTCCCTGGAAGTGGAAGGGCTCTTGGTTCTGGCCAAAGTGAAACAGTGCCTGCTGTGAATTCAGATTCAAACCTGCAGGCTAGACTCTTGGATAACAGCAACCCAAACCGTTCATCACATTTGGGGGTAACTGCTACAAGAGAGCCACCATTAGATGGAAGGTAGGGGAAACTATTCTTGCATGCATGATGCATCTCAAGTTAGAGAACAGAAGCCTGCCTAGCCCTGTCCTTATGATTTTTATTTTTTTTAAAAAAATTGTTGATTGTTTCCCATCAAGAAAATGGATTTAAGTGTCCCCAAAGGAAACCAAATAATTATATTGAATATGACCATGTCAAAATCTTTTGTTATTGTACTTGTCTGAAGTTCAAAAAAAATAAAATGTATGGTAGCTATGCTAGCATCATATTTTAAAACTTATGCAATGCTCTAGATCCTGGCTATGGTCTTGATTTATTTGGCTACCAGTGATTCAAGTATTAAAGAGTCTAGCATGCAACAAACATCAAAATCGCAGCTTCTTATTCTACTACTACAATAGAACACACATATAAAGCCTTCTATTCGGGTACAAAAATATTGTATTTCATGAAAATGATTCACTACCTACACTTTCTATGCTTCATACCATGTGGAGTACCCTATCCACTGTTTTTTAGTGATAAATCATTTGCGTTCTTCATTTTTCTGCAATCCTTCCATGGTATTCAGGAGGTCAGTGGTAGATAATGCTGTTGGTGCAACTCCAGTAAACCCTGCACTCCATCAGGTTTATTTCATTTATTTGGCAATGTGATATTATCTCCTATTTTTTTAATGGAAATTTCTGGGTCTTAAATCATTTGTTGTTTTGTGGTTTCTCTTGATTGCAGGATTCAGCTCCTTCCGAGGAGCAAATCCAAAAATTAGTATCTATGGGTTTTGACAAGGTAAAAATGTCTATAATTGTGCTTTTCTTTTCGTTTAGTGCTTTTGCAGTTTGTGTGGATATCAAATCGAGATGTTAAGGTTAACTTAAAAAAATTGAAAAATTTGAGAACCAAAAGAATCCATATAGTGTGCTGATACAAATGCCTTGTTATTGGTTCAGACACAGGTAGAAGTTGCAATTTCAGCTGCCGATGGAGATCTTAACGTAGCAGTTGAAATTCTTATGAGCCAGCAGGTATGTAAGAGTTGCATTGCTTATGGTTCTCATGATTGATTTGTCTTGTACTAACCCAAATAAATGTCATGATTGATGTGCAGGGATAATTTGTGAAGCAAGCCCCATCCATTGATTCTTCGAAGAAAGATCCCCCATGGTTGGCCTAATACACTACTCCTTCAACAATTGCGATGTCACGAGGCAGCAGTCTACTTTTGTAGCTTTCAGACGATAGGGTAGGAAGGAGAGGGTTATTCAACAGGAAAAAGAAGAAAAGAAAACAGTTTACTAACTTCTGTTGAAAGAAAGTATAAGAATGGGCTGTAAATATGTTGTTGCCAAAACCTTGAAATTCAATTGGAGGAACAACCGAGTGCCATATGTAACATCCTGTTACGCTGAAAACAATGCTGTCCTGATTGTTCTAGCTGTCCCCACTGGAGTAGGAAAGTGAAGTGACTCCCTCGATGACGTGGTACGAAAGGCAAATTCTAGAAAGCTAAAGAATTAGGTCAAGTTTGTCGAGATTACCTTAATCAAAACATAATATTGTTGGAATGAACCTTTACTTAATGAAAATCAATTCATGAACGAGAAGAATAAAAAAGATGTGTTAAATTTATTTTTAGAAAATTTTTTAAAATAAATTGTTAAATATCTTTGTATTATGAGGAAAAAAAATCATCTCTAATGCCTTGTTTGTTTTAAGGAAACCAAATTCCTGGAATCCATTTTCTTTATTTTTCATGTTTGGCAACCATCTGAAAAGTTAGTCAAAGGAAAGTTTTTTCCGATCAAAGGAAAAAATTGCCTTTTATCACAGGAAAGTGTTTTCTTTTCCTTGTCAAAAGGAAAACACTTTCCTATCTTTGTCAAATCCCCCTCTCTCTGTGTCTCTTTCGAAAACAAAAACAAGAAGAACAATTTGTTGTTTGTATTTTTTCCCATACCTAGTTTTCTTCTGCCTGTAAAATTTGTTCCCATATAGTTTTCTTCTTCATCTTACCTCATCACGTTCAAACAAATTCACAGAAAAAACCAACCAAATTCATCACAAGCAAGCCATAAAAATTATTGTATTTTTTCTTGCACATTCGGCAGCTTCTTTACAGAAACCAAACTTCCCCAAACTTCCCCATCCAGTCCCTACCCTGTTTCCCGTCCCCGAATCCAGCGCAAAGAGAGAGACGTAAAGTAAAGGGGGGAATCAGTGAATCTGTTGTTTGCTCTCTTTCCCAACGTTATCAGTATATTTAGCCGGGGGAGAGAGGGATGGGAACACGGAGGAGCAGTCGGGGGGGTACCCCCCCCCCCCCCCCCCTCGAATTGTGGTTGTCCCCGCTTCGGCGGAACGGCAAAAGAGCCCCCCCAAGGGAAAGTTAAGGACTAACAACAATGAAGGCAAGAGAGAAAACAAAGAAAACAGGGGGGGAAAACACCCCCCAACCCCGGGGGAATTAGAGAATGAGGCGAAATCGACAGAGGGAAAACCAGGGGAATTAGAGAAACCGAATGAGAGAAAAAAGAGGGAAAAAACGGGGGAAGAAAGGGGGGGGGGAAAAAAGGGAAAAAAAAAGGGGGAAAACGGGGAATTATAGAAATTGAATGAGAGAAAACAGAGAAACCCATGATGTTGTCTTATCTTAATTAAGTTATGGGAGAGAGTTAGAGATTTGCAATGCAAGAGCTGGGGAACTGTGGGGTTTTTTTTTTAATAATTGTAATTGTTATAACCAAAAAATTGTAAATCCAGTTATAAATTCTATGTTTAATAACATAATGAAATCTAATGTAATACAACTCTAAGCAGGTATTGTTCCCCTAAAAATAGAGATTAACAATAAAATCTCCCTAATTTGTAATTGATGATTGGGTAGATTAGTTTGTTTATCATCCAAATATTATGGACATTGCGTAAAAAAAAAACACGTTGCGGTTTTTCTAGATTGTGTGATGTAGTTATATTTTATAAAATAAGCTATGTATGAATATAGGATATAATAAAAAAATTCATCATTATACTTTTTAAATTTCATTTTTTTTTATTATAAGTGATTAAATATTTATATTAAATATTTTATATATATTAGATAAACTTGAAAAAAAAAATTAATTCATTAATAAATTATTTTCCAGTTCATTTTCCATAACATAACCAAACACTGGAAAGTGTTTTCCAGTTCATTTTCCATAACACTATCAAACATCAGAAAAAACTTTTCCGGAATTCACTTTCCAGGAATTCACTTTCCTCGGAATTCACTTTCCAAAAGGAAACAACTTTCCTGCAAACAAACGGAGCCTAAATAGAAAATTCATTAGTGAAAAGGTAACAAGTAATAAAATTTGTATTTTATCTCCTAACATGCATTACAAGACCTCATCATTATTCCATGATGGATAAACATCACCAAAACCTCTATTATGAACATAATACTTCACATAGAAGATGTTTTTTTGTTGCTCCTCCAAATTAACCATATTATCTTGCAAATTCAGTGCTTTTTTCACCACAAACGCCTCCCTCTTAACTGGATACTAAACACATTCATCACTTGCATGTTCAAGCCCATCTTCTCCTCATCACTAACCTTTCTATTAGTCATAATTTCACAATGAGCCTTTATAATCATAGCTCGCTTATTTGGACATAGCGAAGTAACATGACCAACTCCTACACAATGAAAATATTTTATGTCACGGTTACAAGATGTAGGAGTTTCAACTTTACCTTTATTATCGGTGAAGATGTCCTTATTCTCTTTTGTAGTCTCGGTTCTCTCCCCTATATTTGATTGAGATTGGGCAACCCTACATTAGCCTTCCAATTAGGTTTTTAAATTGACGAAGAACCCAATAGTTGGCTTGGTCGTGAACTACTATTACGTTTGAGTTGTCCCTCCATTCTTGTTGCTATATGCAACATCATATCCTTCAACTCCATAAAGTGTTTCAACTCTATAATATTCGTGATCTTGGGATTTAACCCATTTAAGAATTTAGCTATAATGGCCTTTTTATCTTTCATTATATTAGCTCGAACCATCGTGATCTTCATCTTTTTGTGGTTCTCATCAACATACTTTGTACCTTGGCCCAACCATTGTAACTTTTGGTACAATTCCTTATAATAATGACTATGGATAAATTGTCTGCTCATAACAGTCTTTATCTCATTCCAAGTCTTAACAGGCCTCTCAATATTCCTTCTACGACTCAACACAAGCTAATCCCACCACACAATGATATAGTATGTGAACTCAATTACAACAAACTCAACCTTCTTACTCTCTGAATAGTTATGACAATGAAATATGAGCTCCATCCTTTTCTCTCATTGCAAATCTCAAGATCGTTTTTTCTTGACACAAAGAAACTTTCATCTTAATGCTACCCAAACTATTATCTACCCAATCATGGTACCCATATCATCTCTTTGGCCGAATCACGCATCTCACATAACTCCATACCTACGGTTTTTAAGATGCCCAAACTAATCTTCATGGTCTAAAGGCGCACTATCATAATTCTCAACACTCATTTCATCAGAATCAACATGAGTTAATTCTCATACCTACGGGACTAACACACCTTCCACCCTTCCTAACATTGTTTCCACCCTGATCAACCCTATTTCTCAAAACATCAATTTCAACATCACGTCTCTCCATTCTCTCCATCCTATCCTCTGAATTTCCTATTACCTTGTTCATCTTTTCCATTTGTTGTGCTAGAGCTTGAATTTGAAAAATTGATTTTTAATTGATGGTGTCATTTTGGTATTGTCCGACATCTTCAAATCTACAAAATATGTTAGTGATAAATAAAAATGTATTTTTCTTATTCACTCCCTCAAGTGTTTACAGTCCTTTTATGTTTCACTCAATTAGCATTTCACTCTAAAATTCAATGCAACCAAATAGAAAAGCTGAGTAGCGCAATTCAAATATGTGTAATGACTCAAGAAGCAAGAAATATACAAAAACAAATAAAGAATAAACTACAATTATAATTTCACGAGTAGTAAACGAATTCATACAGAATATGAATGTTTTTGAAGATACAAAATAAAACAGATGCAAAACTAATTAAAATGACTTTATTAACACCCAAGTATCCCAAATACAATTTAGTATACTGATTAGGTCAATTTTAATAGTAGAAAAACAAGTTTTATAAGTTAATGCAAATCAAACCCATTTAGGCAATCTAATACCCAAATTTGAAATGCAAACAAAAAAAATCCAAATGACCCCAAATTTAATATTTGATATTATTTTACCCAAAACCCCGGAATATCAATTTTAAAGTGATTCCAATGAGGTTTGATTCAATCTCCTTTGTATTAGTGTTTTCGTGGCAGAACTTAATCTTTAACTTTTTAATGCCTTTTTTTATCAAAGGACTCTTAACGCAAAACTAGACAATAACGTAAGAAGAGAAAACAAAATTGACAGAATAAAACTTTAACCAAATTAGACCCAAAACAAGGCACAAAGAAAAACAAGAAGAAGATATACGCGGAAACAAATTTAAACAACGAAAACAAAGAGGATATAACCTGATTCGCAGAACCTCGCTCTGATACCAACTGATATGAACTTTATGATCATGAAACCTGCACATAAGAAAGACAAATCCCAAAAAGCCAAAGAATCAAGTTTGATAGGAGTGTGACACAAAGATTTCCTGAATTAAAGCACCAACACTATTGGAATGAACCCCTACCCAACTAATACTAATTCGTGAACAAGAAGTATAATGAGAAGTATAAGCTCAATTATACCTTAATAAGTCAAATTTGTTTTTTATCTCAACAAAGAGAAAAGTGTTGCATCATGCAAAATACAAGTTTATTCAAAATATTATGGCTGTTGGATTTTTACAGCAAAGAAAATAATATATAATCCTCTTAAATAACCCTCATAGATCCTTATTGAGTTGTAAACCAATTGGCCAAAGCTAATGATTAGCTAACATAAGCCTAATACCTAACATAGTAATAAAACATTGATTTTAAGCCAAAACAAACTCAAACTAAAATACAAGCTCTAAACTAAATGTAAATATCCAAATAATAAAATAAAACAACAAATAAAACCTTAAAATAATTCAAATTAATATAAAGCAATAATCTGGCCCAAAAGTAATTTGTCATTAAATACTTCAGCCCTCATTTCCTTGTATAGATAAGATAAATAATGAATCCTTTTAAGAAAATGATTTTTAAAACATTAAGGAATTCTTACCACACTTAAAGACTATGTTACTACCCATTAAAGATCCTTGTAAAACTAGAAAATTCTTAAAAATAAGCTACTGAATATCCTTATATTGTGAGGAAAAGAATCCTCTTTAAATAGAAAGTCCATAAGTCAACAAATCAAAATACAATAAATAACAAAATCTGCAAAAGACAACAAACAATAAAATTTATATTGTATCTGCTGACTTGTATCATAAGATTTTTGCAAATTCTAATTGACGTGAAATTTTAATTATATGTAGAACAATATATCTGGAAGTACTTGGTAAAACTTCAGCCTGATCAAATTATCAAATTGAGAGTTATACTTAATAATATAAAATTAAATAATAAATAACATTACTCTATAATTCAAATTTAATTATTCAACCCAGTCTCCTCGTTCATGGTTCCAATTGATCGAGAATTTGGAGTTACCTGTTTGAATGATGTGTGCTTGTCCCCTAACCGGTGAAGATATGGATTTCTTGACAAGTACAATGAAAATGTAAGTCAAGCACGTTTTGAATATCTTGACAAGTACAATTCTCCGAAAAGAATTTCCACTTACAGTTAATAAAAGAAACCAGAAATAATCACCAAATCTGTATTCAGGTTACTATTACATAAATTCTGTAAGCCTGTTGAGACACCAGGACTCAGTCGAGTGTCTTTGATGGATAGAGAAAAACCTAGAATCACACCAAAGCAGACTTGCAACTCAGTCAAACTGCATGGAAAATTGCAGATGGGAACCATTCAGGATCCTCTGTGCTGCCATCCACACTTGTGTAAATGTATGCATTGAGATGAGTGTCACCATCTTCTGTGAAGATGAGATCAAGAGCATGCTGTCTGCAGAAGCTATCTCGTAAGTGATCAACTGAGCGTTGAAGCTTCTTCTTCCATTGCCTTCGCTCTGGAAGACGGGATTGCCTTTCAGAAGCTCTTTTAGGTTGTTCATACATTCTAGTAGGAAATGGCAAGAGCTTCATGGCCGAACATGGGATCAGTTCATCTTCTAACAATAATGCACTAGCTAGTAAAGCTAGCTGCTGGGATTCAGTTCCTGCCATCTTGACAATTCTACTTCCTGAACCTTCCAATCTCTCTTCATTCTCTGCTGAAATCGGCAGTGCACGTATTAACAAATTGACATAGGAATTGAACACTTGCAGTGCACGACCATCCAACTGAAGCCTCTCACTCGAGAAAGTTCTGAATTGAAAATGAAAATTTCTTGAATGATAAAGGAAGGAAAGGAAAAAACAAACTCAACGAGTATTTGAATAGCACATATGCAACAATCATCAGGATTATGGAGAAGGAAAAAAAAAGCCAAAGAAAGGTGCCAAGAGCTTTCAATTTGTGAAGGAAAAAATCTTATAGAGGAAAGCACTATTAGTCATCTGAACCGTAGAATTGAATTTGTTACCACTGCTTGGAAGCTTTGGCTGTGATGCCATTCACTACCAAGAGATGCAGTCCGGGAGAAAGGGCCTCCACCTGCTGGTGGATAAGTGAGCAACCAGTCATCCGCGGCAGCAAGTGCAGCACTGCTCTGTTCATTTTTCTTTAAATTGGCATTCAATGCCTGCTCAATAATAGGCCTAAAAGTCTCAATAAGACGGGAGCAAGGGACAATCCACGAGCTTCTGACAAAGAACAATGACCCAAGCATATATGAATGCACTCGGCAGCAACCCTTAGACGTCTTGCAGCTGCTGATTGAGCTAGAACATGCCTCTTTAGAAGAAAAGCAAAAGACTCGATCTCTTTGACAGCCCAAGTTACAAGCTCGGATGTATATGCAAGCTCCTCCCCATAAACTTCCAAGGAATCACTTGATGCTTGTATGATGGTGGAAAAGACAATCTGTGAAAGTGCAGCAGTATATGCTTCCTCCACATGAACTGTTTGATGAGCAAAGACTCGGCAAACTAGACTTCAACTTCTGGAGGTGAGAATTGAGTAGCAATACGGGGACATCTCCAAAATGTTTTAGAGCTAAAACGGCTGTACGAAGCTCAAGTCCACCAGTTGAAGGTTGGCTAATGGTATCAGCAAGTTGCTAAGCTAATTTTTGTCTCTGATCTCTAATAGCAGTCTCCAAAGAAATGAGTGAAGTTGGGCTCAAAGAGTGCTTCTCACTGCCTTCGTTGGCTAATCTTTCTCCTTTCTCAAGGGCTTCCATAACTTCATCCACTCTCCTTTCCGCCAATAGAACTTCAAGGGTGTCCAGGAATTCAAATAACCAATCTTCTGATTCAGAAAGCTAGCTCCCCATCATCGAAACTCGATAAGTAATCTGCTGGAGAGTCTTCAGAAGCAGCCCACAAAGAATCAATGCGAGCATGTTCGCTCAAACCTTGAACTAGAGCTGCTTGGACGAGGTTATTATATAAAAAGCTAAAGTCGTTATATTTTAGGGTTAAAGATTTATTTGGTGAGTACTTTCATTTTTTATATTTTGGTGGCTATAAAGAGGAGGAAAAAAAAGTTTTGATTACTTTGAGAGATTTTGGACGAGAAAATAATTTTGCGTGATATTTTGTAATTTTTTACTTTGCCTATATTTGCTTGCGTCTTTCTAAGAAAATCTCTCATGCAATTACAGCACGCACAGTGCACATATTTATTCATGGTTTAGCTGTCATGCAAACGTTCCTTCACTTGTATGTTTCAGGATGGACAGAGAAGAGATCAAGTGATATATTAGCTTCTGTTTCAAGGACCTCACAGAAAATGAGAAAGTTCACATGGGATCTCAATCAGCAGATGATAATCTTCATAGACACCAAAAAAAGAAAGAAAAAATGCAAGGAAAGGGTGATTTTGACTACCGATCGATGAATAGGGTAACTTAATAATCACCACAGTCAAGAACTTGCTCAATCAGGAAGCGAGGAGGAGCTAAGAATACTTGGAAGCCACCTACAAAATCTGCCTCAGAATCTGGAGATTATTTTACAAACAGCATATTTAAAGGCCTTCTCTGAACAATTGAACATCTTGGAACTTTAATCACTCAAATCTGTCTTAGATGTTAAGGGTGGAGTTACCATTATGTATCTAACATTAGCAGATAGTTCTATCTTGTTGTTCATTTTACCAAGTTTATCTTGCCTTCAAGGCACAAAAACTCATCAACTACCCTGCGAAGAAACCTAGACTCGTATGTAAAGAGTTCTTGGTGTGGACTAAAGGCCACCATCATCTTTAACCTAAAAAACCAAACTGGATAACAATCATGACAGGCATAACAAGCTGGACTCTATGTACATCTAACATGCCTAAGCCCTGCATGTTGACATCAATTCTTATTTCAGAGTCGCAATCGTCGCTAACGGGCTTGGTTGTGCTTGTATACTGAGTTTATTTGATCATCCACGTGAATATACTCTTTTAATGTGAAAATATTGCCACTTCTCTATCATCGCCCATTCTCCAGAAGTGAGCATCGAACATGAGAGTGACTAACATTGCAAAGCTTATTTAAATCACACACGACAACAAAAGCAGCGATGAACACAAAGTCAATTATTTACAAACTCAGCATTGTTTATCCTTAAAATTGTACCTAACCATCGATCATTCCATAAGATACTGAAGCTTATTTCGAAATCTCGGCGCCAAATGGCTCCCTTGTCACCCTGGCTCTTAGTTCCCAACGATCCACTTTTCTCGTATCTCCCTCACTTTTTATTCATGTCCTCTAGTTGGTTTTCTTCATCTCTATAAATGCCCCCACCAACTTCCAAGTTGCTCATTCAAAATTTAGGCAATATAAACCAAACATAGTTACAAAGATGGTTAGCTTCCCAACTGTTGACAAATGTGCATCCATAGGCAGAGAAAAGCACAGTGTAGTTGCTGACATGGATGGGACCTTGCTTAGAGGCCGTAGCTCATTCCCTTACTTTGCTCTACTTGCCTTCGAAGCTGGTGGGATTTTTAGGCTGCTTTTCTTGCTCTTGAACTCACCACTAGCAGGACTTCTCTATTACTTTGTGTCCGAGTCTGCTGGTATTAAAGTTCTTATCTTTGCTACGTGTGCCGGAATGAAGTTATCAGATATTGAGTCTGTAGCACGTGCTGTGCTGCCAAAGTTTTACTCTAGTGACCTTCATTCTGAGTCGTGGCGTGTGTTTTCTTCTTGCGGAAAACGTTGCGTTCTTACTGCAAATCCAAGAATTATGGTGGAAGCATTTTTGAAAGATTTCTTGGGAGCTGATTTGGTTTTGGGGACTGAGATATCAACTTATAAAGGTAGAGCAACAGGGTTTGTTCAGAGCCCGGGAGTACTTGTGGGGAAGAACAAGGCAGACGCCCTTAAAAAGGCTTTTGGGGAGACACAACCAGAGATTGGACTTGGAGATCGTCATACAGATGCACCCTTCATGGCTCTATGCAAGGTTAGACAATAGTCTAGTGGGTCTTCTTCTTCTTCTTTTCATTTTTCCCCTTCATATATCACTGGGCAGAAGCTGACAGATTGCCTTGATCAAAACTACAGGAGGGCTACATAGTGCCACCTAAGCCAGAGGTTGAAGCTGTAACTACTGACAAGCTCCCAAAACCAGTCATCTTCCATGATGGCCGGCTAGTCCAAAAACCAACACCATTATCAGCACTACTCATAATTCTCTGGATCCCTATAGGCTTCATTTTAGCCTGCTTGAGGATTGCAGCAGGGTCACTCCTGCCTATGCCAATGGTCTACTATGCTTTCTGGGCACTTGGTGTCCGTGTCACCATAAAGGGAACCCCACCTCCCCCAGCCAAAAAATCAATTGGTCAATCTGGTGTCCTCTTTGTTTGCTCACACAGAACCTTGCTTGATCCCATATTTCTCTCCACTGCCCTTGGGCGCCCTATTCCAGCAGTCACATACTCACTTTCTCGTCTCTCTGAAATTATCTCACCAATCAAAACTGTTAGACTCAGCCGTGACCGAGCTGCAGACGCATCAATGATCAAGAAGTTATTAGAAGAAGGTGACCTAGCTATATGTCCCGAGGGAACTACTTGCCGCGAACCGTTTCTTTTAAGGTTCTCGGCTTTGTTTGCTGAATTAACAGACGAACTCGTTCCAGTGGCTATGGTGAATCGCATGAGTATGTTTCACGGAACCACTGCAAGAGGCTGGAAAGGGATGGATCCGTTTTACTTCTTCATGAACCCTAGCCCAGCATATGAAGTAACTTTCCTGAACAAGTTGCCACCAGAGCTAACATTAAGTGGTGGGAAATCTAGCCATGAGGTCGCAAACTACATACAAAGAGTGATTGCTGCTACTCTCTCCTATGAATGCACTTCCTTTACTAGGAGAGACAAGTACAGGGCACTTGCTGGGAATGATGGGAATGTGGTTGAAAAGACGAAGGTCCAAGCCAACAAAGTAATGGGGTGTTAATTCTGTTTATTCCACAATTTGGGTTTAATTATATACCTCTGTGAGTCAATCACCAATTACCATGCGCCATTCGGGATCAGTACTAGTTTCAATTTTCAAGTTGGGGGAGAAAGGGATATTTCCTTTCATTTCAAATTAATGTCATGTTTGGTAGAAATGATGTTTGCAAATAATAAAGAAGCAAAATCAAGCCCAAGTGCCTATTCAGGGAGGATGTATTGCATACGTAGCTAGATATCCATGCATTTTTCCTATAGTTAGCTTCAATGGCTGGTGTTATTGTATCAGTACTGAAGTGTGTTTCTCTCAAGTGTCAGATTCTCAAATGAGCTAAATCTAACAAAAAACGAATAGAATATCACTAGAGGGTGTTAGCAAGAGAACCAGAGGGTAATGGCTAATTGTGTTAAAAAATTTCATTCAATCGCTAGATCTTGTGATCAAGGTCAGGACAGAGATAATTCGGAGCTTGAGACAAATATACGCAAATGTAGGGAGGTAAGCAAAAACATTGCTGTTAGCTCCACTGGGTGCAGTTTTAAGGATCTTTGGAAGGTATATCCATTTAATCATGAATCACATATCTATCCATGCCCAGAAACGGGATCAATAGATATAGAGTTATCGGATGATGTCTGTAACCTACCAACATGCAAGTAGATAAATTTAGCAGTAGCATAAAACTTTCTTGATCAGAAAAATATACAAGAGTACACGCAAAAGAACATAGCAGCAGGCAGGCACATGTAGTTTTTTGACTCGTTACAGGCCGATGCTTAACACAACAACACGCACAATCATAGCTGCTCAGAGGCCTCTACACTGCCACTGGCAGTGCTTATCACCAAACAGTACTAGTCTATCCATCGGTCTTCCTTATCTCCTTAGTGATCTCCTTTGGTGGCTTGACAATAAGGATGGGACATTTTGCATGGTGGGCGCAGTGGTCACTTATACTTCCTAGGAGTGCTCTGCGACGAGCAAGATTCAGTTACTAATTAATAGACAGATAAATTGACAGCTAGCATGGAATGAGCTACTAGTAATTAATTACCTTTTGATCTTGCCTAGACCACGGCTGCCAACAACAAGGACATCAGCCTGCATTTGCTCTGTGGCTCGACAAATTTTGTCTTTCGGATCCCCTTCAAGAATAAGAGTTTCTGCTTTGATCTGCTCAACATTTGATAACATGAACAAAACAAGAGCCTTAACTAATTACCTTTGAGATAAATTGGACTCGGGATTAAATTTTACACAGCATGTATGACCTTATGAACTAAAAGAACACGATGAAAGAGCAAGAGAAGGAATTAAACGATCATTTCTGACTTCAATTTTATATGATCAGTGGCATTTCATTTGGCCTTGAAAACCATTTACTCGTAATACTAATAAAGTAATAATTAGCTTCATTACTTTTTTTTATATATTTAACTACCATCTTATCTTTGCACATCTGTAATGCACGGGAGAGTAGCGCCGTAGCATTTTCTGCCAGCGATTTCCTCACAGATTCTATGATCGAAGATGATGCATAAAAAGCTGCTGCATCATTATAAAAGCAATCAATCTGTATGTGATTATGATTCCCACATCATCATAACTTGGCAAATAAACACTACTCAAATTAAGCTTTATTCAGATGCACATGACATAAACAAGGGATCTTAAACCTGCTCCACCAGAACCAGCAGGGTACATGTGGTGCTGGAAGGGCTGTTGAACATGAACCAGTGTGACCAGGCCAGATTCTTCCTGGCTCGGTTCAGTTGTTGGAACAATGCCATCAACAAGATTGTCAAGAGCCCAGTTAAGAGCATAGAAGCTCCCATCACTGTCGTCAATTGCCACCATAATCCTCAATCTCTTTCTGATTTGCATCTCCTTTAACGGCTGATGCAGCATCTGCTCTTGCATTACTTCTCTTTCTAAATTTGCACCCGTCTCCATTGTTGCCACTTTCTCAACTCTTAATTATATACCGGAAAATTTTTCGTCACTCGCACCTTAAAAAGTTAGGGCGCTACGTGGGAATTTCTTTTTAGCCAACTTTGGACACTTGGTGTTCATGCAGGTAGAGTTTTTCAAATTTATCATGCATGGCCAAACAAGACAGTTTGTAATAACCACAGTTAGCAAATACTAGCTGTCAATGCCCGAGCGCAGCCACGATAAACTCTTATTTTGCAATATTATTAAATTCAGCGAGTCAACCTGGTGTGCTGACTCATAAGTAAACTTGGTGATTAAGTAAACTAGACGAGATCAATTGACAAAATTTAATTTGATATTTTTTAAAAAATAAAATTAAAAACAATGTTAAATATTTAATATTTTTTTTATAAAAATAAATATTAAAAGGATAATATTTTAGAGCAGTTTTAAAACTTAAAATCAAATCAAATTAAAAAAAAATTGAGCCTTCATTTACCTTTCAAGCACAATTAATGTTTGAAGCTCATTCTTTCAAGGATCCTGGACAAAAATCCATTAAATAATATTTATATAGTTTTTTAAAATAAATTTAATCTATATATATTTTATTTATATTTAAATTAAAATTATGTTCATAAATTAAAATTATAGTTTTTTATTTATACTTCATCTCAATTAATTTAACAAAAAAGTCAAAGGCTACCAAAATTCATCCGCTTGAGAGTTCTCCCCTACCGCTTGTTTAATGACCTTTTCTCTTCTTTCTTAAACTGCGGGAACTGTAACATGAAGAAAATAAAAAAAGTTTAGGACCAAGCCATTAAAAAACATTTAATATTTATCAACATTTGACTATGTATGAAGACACGTGTAGCTATAAATTCAACACAGTGAAATAATATTTGTGTCCAACTCAAAAAAATTAATAAAGCTAGTTATTAAAAGTAAAATTATCTTTTTTTATCCTTCTTCATTTTTATTTTCTATTAGATTTTATCCTTATGGTTTAGATTGTTGTTTTATATCTTGGCAATTTTTTTAAATTTATACTTTTTTTTTAATTTTATCCTTCAATATTAAGATAATTCAAAATGAGCTTCCTAACTAAACAAATGTTTAGGATTTCACGGGTTATAAATTTAAAAAATTAATTCTGGTTTAGAGGATTCATCCCAAGTTTGCTTTTTTTTTTCTTTTTAAACTCATGTTTTTTTCAATTTCATCATTCAAATATTAGGTTGTTTGATAATTAAACTTTATAATTTTATTTAATTTGTTCTGATGAGATTACCTGAATATTATAACTAGGTCACATGTTTTACATGTTAACCTGAATGGACTCTGGTCGAGTATTTTCAGTCTTTTTTAATTATATTTTGTTCTTTAATTTCATCATTCATTACTCAATATTTTGTTTGTTAGATATTGAACTTTGATTTTTTTTTCATTTTACTTTTTATAAGGTTATCATGTCCTCATTTAGTTTTTTCTTCGTTATTAGATAAGATCCTTTAACATTTGATTTTTTTTAAAATTGATTTGTTATTTCAATTTTATCCTTACTAATTGAGAATTGATTTTCATGATTTTATTTTTTTGATTTTTTTTTATGGGGTTTTTCCATCCCTGTTTTTGGAGCTAATCTAGTTATTTTTTTTTGGTTTTTTTTTTTTTTAATATTGGTTGTTTTTTTTTTTTTTTTTTTTTTGTGTTTCCTTTGTACCTTCCCGGAGAAAAAGTGGCTGAGGACACTTATCTAGTAATAATATAAGAAACTGGGACCAATTGATGAAAAATTAAAACTTGAGAGATTGAATGAAAGATTTTTACGCTTTTTATGGAAAAAGTGCTTTGTTTCTTACTTTTATGTTAACTTTATCCTTCATCTCTCAATTAGTTTTATAACAATAATATAAAACTTTATTTCGTAAAATATACCGTTAATTAACATGGGAATACTTTGCAGCACATAAGGTAAGTGAGAGAAATGAAGTCGAAAGAGATACCGGGCCATAACAAAATTTCAAAGGACTAAATTAAAGAGATAAAAAGTCAGGTGACCAAAGTGTAAAATAATAAAAAGTTTAGGGATTTAAAAAGAAAAAAACTGAATATGAATATGAAAATGTAAGAGGACAAAGAGTTGACATAACATTAAGAGTACGTTTGGAAATGTGGCTGCGGCTGTATTCTTAAAAAATTTAAATTTTTGTTTTTGTTAAAATTTAATATGGTTTGTATGTTTTGGATGGTTTTAATGTACTAATATCAAAAATAATTTTTAAAAAATAAAAAAATATCATTTACATATATTTTAATATAAAAAATTATTTAAAAAACATCTACAACCATATTACCAAATACGCTCTAAATATCTTCTTCTCAGAGTTTTTGCGTTTTAGTTGGCTGCCACGAACACGGATAGCCGAAATGGTTCTTTAATGGGAAAAAAAAAATAGAGGGCTAGAAGGCCACAGAGTTTTCGCTAGCAATAACCTTCTCTGTTTTTTTACCCTTTGAACATCACAATCTCTATATTAATTCCAGAAAATAACAATATACGACTTGTAGCATCTTAAAATATTTTTTTTTAATTATTTTTAATATTGCGTCTAAAAATATAAAAAATAATTTTAAATAATTTTTTTAAAAAAATCTACAAGAAACGTGATTCCAAACCGTTCAAATGGCATCAGCAGTGACGTGCCCAGCCAACCAGTTAAATTAATTACCAAATGTTAATGTCATACGTATGTCTTTATTTATGGATAGTTATCTTATCCCTCCATCTTTCCTTCCTACAACTAGCATTGACAAGTACTAATTGTTTTTTGGACAGTTCCCTTAAATTGCTTGGTATAAACGGTATTCTTGTCTTGCTATTCAAGGATGCTGAAAATTCAACTCGTCGACTTTTATGCTCTCACACCAATCTCTTCTTAATTATAATATGATCTCTAATCTTTTATCAGCAAGATATTTTTTGAAGGGATCGCGGCTCTGAATTTCTATTAAACATGTTTCAAGTTCAAAATAGCCAGAAGACGGTGGACTGTGTGTGTAGCTTTAAATTTATGCTAACATGTTTTTAAGTTTAGAATGAATTTTAGAGATGGAAATAATTGTTTTTACTGTGTAATTCAAAAGTCATTAAACTTATAGATAAATCTTAGAAGAAGGAAAAATAAAAATAAATCCTTCTCTAGCCGTCTCTTGGCTTAGATAAATTGGGCAATTAGCATGTAAAATATATACAAATAAAAAATAAAATGACAAAGAAACAAAAAGTTTTGCCGAAACAACATATTTTTTGATATCTTGGTTGGGAAGCGCAATGTCTCATTAAATTTAGGGCTAACCTGTAAATATAGAGAAAAGTAAATAAATAATAGTATGGTAAAAACTATGGTGTAATGAGATAAAATAGTAAATGAAAAGAAAAGGGGGGGGGGGTAAGAAGATAAAAGAATAAAGAGTTTTTGGCAAAAAAAAAATGTATATCTTTTCTGCAGCAAAAATGAAATTCAGCTTGTATTAGATTTTTTTTTAGTGTAGTGGTATTTGTAATTAAATATTAAATTGTCTCGATGTTTATGTAAATTTAAATTTGATTTAAACATGTAAACTTATGATGTTATGTTAGTTTCTTTTATTGTATCCGAAATAATTAATGCACAATTGTACTTTTTAAATTTGTTTTTAAAGATTCACATGTTTTATATCGATAGTTTATATATGTAGTCAACCATAATGATATGTGACGGATATGATGTGACTGAATTGTGATGTGATAAGTTCCGGATGAGTGAACAATAAATGAGATATGGATTGGTTAAATATTGAAGTGTAACAGGCTCTAGTCAATAACTTGGGCTCTCATGGTATAGGAAAGATTCTGCTGAAATTTTAATAGATTTTTTCATTTAAAATTTCTTAATAGAATGTATATGTATATATATAAAAAATTCACTTTAAAGGTACAATACTTCATAAGACATTAAGTATGATTACAAGTAAGTATTTTTTTATTATTATTGGAGGATGATACATAATTGCTCAACTGGTTCATTAAACCATTCGACCAGTTCATAGGAAAAATCGCAAAATTTTCAAAATTATCAAAACCAAGACCCCCGGGCAAGATTTTTTAAATAAAGGTCTGATACTCGAAGTAGTGATTCTATAGTTACTTATAAAAAAATGACATTTAAAAACTCATGTAAAAATTTGAGCGCGATTTAAAAGTAGACTAAAATGTTATGGCTTTTTTGAGCCGTTATTCTAATCCAACGCAACCATATCTCCTCTCAGTCCTGGACCTATTCCACTAGTCCATAAATGTATATACTAGGCTATTCATATAATTTTTTTGAGGCAAATCCTCATTTGGTTATGATAGACTCACGGTTGACTGTTTAGAATCACTTGTTATCGCAAGCCTGAATATATCATTGACTTTGAAAAGCATAACACAATTATTATATGAACAATAACTTTTTGAAATTTTAATTAGAGTTACTTTTTAATCTACAAGCTGGACAAAGATGTATTTTTTGACTCATAAATATATATTTGGAATAAAAAGTTCATGAAATTATAGTTTTTATGTGAACTGGTCGATTGGTTCATACAACTGGATGAATCAATTGACCAATTAGATAATTTGAGTTTTATCTTGTCATTCGAAGCGCAATATTTACTAAATATCACTATTTTAAAGCGTGAAAATTATTTTTTCACGCTTAAAAATAACAACTTTTAGTAAATATCATATTTTTAAAACACGGTAAGATCAAAGCGTTCTATTTCATCAAATATTTCTAAAATTATTTTATGTTTCCAAAACTTTTTTAAAAATAAGTAAAATTTAAAAAATATCTCCGGCTTTGGTTCAATCACCCGAACAACTATTGCCGCCTACATGACTACCTACACAAAAACACTCCCTTAACTTGTGCCGGTACCAAATAAATATCATGTGGCAGTGATTTAACTCTCAGCATCCGTAACCCAAAATGTAAGACTCTCAACTCCACATCATAGACATATACATTTTAATTCATTTTCCCTCACAATTAACGGTGAAAAAACCAATTGAAATTTTATACTGTGTTTATTTTCATGTTTAAAAAATATTTTTATTTTAAATATTTTTTTATAATTTTGGATAGTTTTAATATACTAATATTAAAAATAAATTTTAAAAAATAAAAAAAATATTATTTTAATATATTTTCAAATAAAATATACTTTAAAAAATAATTACAACTATAACATAAACCGCTATTAATAATCCCCTCTCTTAAACATCTATTCCAGGAATAAGTACATATCGTAAAATCCGTCATTCAATAAAAAATATATACATTAATTACCCTATCATATTTTTCAAACGAAGTGAATCTTGATAAAGAATTACAATTCATGACGTCGTCGGATTGTGATCTACCATCCGCTTTTACATTATAAAATTAAATTCTGTGGTTTTATGATATAAATTGTGATAAAAAAAAAACATAAAAGAAAGAATTTTTTTTTCCAATTAAACTCGAGTTCGAGTTTGCGTTTATTTATTTTTTATTTAGAAAAAGGTATTGATTGATTAATTAATTAATCAAGCAGCACCAACTGTTAAAAAAAAAGAAGAAGAAGAAGCAGTCTGTATGAATTTAATAGCATATTTGTTGTTTAAAAGAAATATTTTTTAAATTAATATTTTTTTTGATTTCATATTATTTTGATGTTATAATATTAAAAAATAAAAAATTATTATTTTAATTTATTTTTAAATAAAAAATATTTTAAAAATTAACTGCTATAAAAAATCCTATCACCAACACTCCAAACGCACGTGACCCCTCGGATCACCACGTGGCACACCTCCATTGGTTTCTCTTCTCCATGTCTCCACGCCAGCCACAACAACAACACTCCTCTCTTTCCCACACTACCCCGGCTTGTTTCCCATAATCACATAAATAGCCTTCAAGCACCAACAAGGCCCCTTCCGCTCTTTCTCTCTCTAGCCACTGCCTTTGCGAGTGTCTCATCTGGCTACACTCAGAAAAATCCCGCTTCGCTTCTTCTTCTCATTGTCTCCTCTCGATTTCATTCTCGCCTCTCTGATTCGCTCGATCGTACGGTCCATATCCACCCATGACTATGATGACTCCTTCACCGTTGGATGTATTCTCTTCCTATCTCATTCTCTCTCGCATGCCATTCAATTTTTATATTTTGCATTTATTTTTAATGTTTAGTTCTTGGATCTTTTACAGTTTCTGATTAATGTAAAATCGAGAGTTTTCTGAATTGGAATTGAAACTGAGTTTGATTTTTGTATGTTTTGATTTAGTTTAATCAAAGCTAGGGTTTATTGATTGTGTTTTTTTCTTTTGAATTTAAAGCAAGAAGACGAGGAGATGCTCGTGCCGCATTCAGATTTAGTTGAAGGCCCACAACCAATAGAAGGTTGGAGAGTTCAATCTGTTTTTTTTTTTTTTTTCTAATTCGTATGGTGTGATCGAACGGATCTTCTGCTAGACTGTATTATATCGATTGATTTGTTAGGGTTTGGTAATTTGTGTGGTGATTGTTGTTTTTTTAATGTGGTGGTAGTGGCACAAGTGGAGCAAACTAGTACGGTGGAAAATCAGCCAGTGGAGGATCCCCCGTCCATGAAATTTACGTGGACTATTGAGAATTTTACTAGGTTGAACACAAAGAAGCATTATTCCGATGTATTTATTGTTGGCAGTTACAAATGGTAGGTGGATAAACCGTGAAGTCTATCTGTTTGATCAGTTGGAATCTTTTACGAGTTGCAATTTGTAGTGTGTGGATCGGTTGTGGTTAATCTCATTTGGTATGTTTTTAACAGGCGAGTACTGATCTTCCCTAAAGGAAACAATGTGGACCACTTGTCGATGTATTTGGATGTTGCTGATTCTACGACTTTGCCATATGGATGGAGTAGATATGCGCAATTTAGCTTGGCCGTGGTCAATCAAATTCATAACAAGTACTCAATTAGAAAGGGTATCTTCTTTGATGTCACGATTTAATGGCACTTTTCGTTAATGCAACTTTTGTTGTTCTTAATTTATTAATAAATTTTGTTTGGATTGATTTGTTATTGAATTGTCACGTGGATTGCTTGCTTGAGCACATTATCATATTTCCTGTTGAGCACATGTTCATTCTAATCAATAATTGATTGGCAATTTGTTATCTTTTATGACCTTTATAGATATATTATCAATATTTGCCTATTTTATAATCTTATGAGTTTCTAGACATATTGCAAATGATTGTTTATTTCACAAGTGTATTGAAAGAAAAGTGAGTGCACCAATGTGGTGCTGTATATGCACAAGGTTAGAATTCTGCTTACACGAGCTCTAGTATGAACGCCGCAATAAACCACCAACAGAGTTTGGAAACCTTGACCATTTGCCAATAATATGATCAATTACTTGACTATCTTGTCCTTTGAGGGTTTGTGCTGTTTGGTAACTTTATTGTTTTTCTTTGCTGAATGTAGCAATATCTCGTTTTTGTTCATAAACATGCTAGCATGGTAACTCCATATATTGTGATCTTTAAAAGCAGTCAAAGTAACTCCATATATACTTTGTTCTCTTTTAAAAATAAACATTTGCAGACACACAACATCAGTTCAACGCAAGAGAGAGTGACTGGGGTTTTACATCTTTCATGCCTCTGAGTGAACTTTATGATCCAAGTAGAGGATATCTAGTGAATGATACAGTTGTTATTGAAGCTGAAGTTGCTGTCCGTAAGCTTCTAGATTATTGGTCCTATGACTCGAAGAAGGAGACAGGCTATGTAGGACTGAAGAACCAGGGAGCAACATGTTACATGAACTCTCTCCTACAGACTCAGTACCATATTCCTTACTTCCGAAAGGTTAGCACATTCTCAGTTTTTCTAAGCTCTTCTTGGCTTGTGTTAACACATTGTTGAAATGTAATTGCCTCATTCTGAAATATATATATTTTTTATCAGGCTGTGTACCACATGCCAACAACTGAGAATGACATGCCTACAGGAAGCATTCCATTGGCCCTGCAGAGTTTATTCTATAAGCTTCAATATAATGATACCAGTGTTGCAACAAAGGAACTGACCAAATCTTTTGGCTGGGATACATATGATTCCTTCATGCAACATGATGTGCAAGAACTCAACAGAGTCCTATGTGAGAAGCTAGAGGATAAAATGAAGGTATTGAACATCCAACAGTTTTGAGACATGTTTTCATTAAGTTAAGTTTCCAACTTCTTTTCTGCTGGTCCAGGGGACTGTTGTGGAGGGGACTATACAGCAGTTGTTTGAGGGTCACCATATGAACTACATTGAGTGCATCAATGTGGATTACAAATCTACAAGGAAGGAGTCATTTTACGGTACTATTTGGTCAGCATTTAAATATTATGTGTAATGATGTTCCCCTAAGGCACTGATGTGTGGGCATTACATGGCAGATCTCCAGCTTGATGTGAAAGGTTGTCGAGATGTTTATGCTTCTTTTGACAAATATGTGGAAGTTGAACGACTTGAGGGTGATAACAAATACCATGCTGAAGAACATGGTTTGCAGGTCAGTTAAAGCTAGTGAATAGAGCCAGATTATGAGATTGGTTTAAGCAGCATGAAATATATACACCAGCTCACACAACTCTTGCATCACACTCATACACATCAAAATATGGAAGCCAGTGCTACATAGCATCTCAGGGTGCCTTTTTAAAAAAGGAGCTCATTTTTAAGGTTTTTGTGAAATGCCTGAAGACCAATTATTTGTTCCAATTCCTGAGCATTCATCATATCTGGTGGAATTTTTTTTGTCGTATCATAACTATGCTGAAATTTATGGTTTCATAACTGAAAATGAGCTGCATGTTCTATTGGTGTCATCAAAAGAGAGATGGTTCCTGAATTCCTAGTCAAATTGTGTGGATCCTGGTCAGACCCCTGTATAATATATTTTAGGTAGTTTGAGGAGTTACCCATAGAAGTGGTGAGCTTTATCCCAGCTTCTTTCTAAACTATGTTAGTTACAATGAGATCATTCTGTTGGAATATGGGCTATGAACATGCTTTTTTGTTGTACTCCATGATTCTTTTCTACTAAAACCCTTTATTTTAGATCAGCTCCTATGACTATTCTTCTCATGGCATGTTCTTGAACTTGTATTTGTTTCAGGATGCAAAGAAGGGTGTCTTGTTTATTGACTTCCCCCCTGTTCTTCAACTCCAATTAAAGCGTTTTGAATATGATTTTATGCGTGACACCATGGTGAAGGTCAGTATCTGTAACTGGTTTCTATGCTAGATATGTTATCATGGGATTGTGCTGTGTTGTTATGAGCTGGAATATTTTAATAACTAGTGGATTGATTGATGGACAAACTGCTACTTAAGCCAAAATATGTTTGTTTCTACTTATTGATTTTTGCTTTTGTAGATTAATGATCGCTATGAATTTCCTCTTCAACTTGACCTGGATAGGGAGAATGGGAAATATTTATCACCTGATGCAGACAGGAGTGTTCGCAATCTATACACACTTCACAGGTAACTGTCATGTGGTGCTTTTACTTCCTAGATCTGAACATTGTATTGCAATAAATTTTATCATAAACCTGATAAGCTCCTTCACCATCTTGATTCATGGATTTTTTTCGTGCTTGATATGACTGCATTTAGCTGACTGGAACTGGTCTTTCTTGCTTCCAAAGGCTGCATAGTTTGTAAAGTAAAACAAAAATTTTAACTTTTTATTGTAATTTAAACTAATATTATAATCATCACTATCGGAAACCATTACAAGTTTCAAACAAAAAGAAATGTTGAGTTGCTGCACTGTTTGAACCATTTTCATGAGATTGTTGATCTCCTGTAACCCCCCTTATCTCTGCATAAATAATTGTTGTTGTAATGCAATAGCAGCATGTGACGTGCATGACTTGCTTGAGTAGCCTCTAGGAATGAAAGACAACTCTATGAGCTTGTGTGGATAAAAGATAGACATGTTGGAGAAACATGAACTGCAAGCACGTAATATAAATCGTACATATTTCTGTGTAGCTTGGTAATTATGTTTGGTTTTAGGAATAAGTTTGTTAAAATGCTGACATCTCCAATATATTCTTGTTTTCCCTTGCAGCGTTTTGGTTCATAGCGGAGGGGTGCATGGTGGACATTATTATGCTTTTATCAGGCCGACCCTCTCTGATCAGTGGTATGTTTGTATACCTTGTGCTTGCTCATGCACACACATAATGCGGTCGAACGTGATAACATCAATGTTAGGAAAAAGAAACCTTTAACAACTTATGCTCCTATATGAGTATAGTAGTCTCCTTAGTCTGCGCCATAACATTTTACCTGTGACTGAATGGTTATACTTTTTCTGAGAACTCATCTGTTTTTCACACCATAATATACTTGGTTTTCATGTTTTAGGTTCAAATTTGATGATGAACGGGTGACAAAAGAAGATATGAAGAGGGCATTAGAAGAACAGTATGGTGGTGAGGAAGAGGTAATGGTTCTCAAACATTTCTGTAAATGCTGTCAGTGGCACGCATGATTGATGGTGAACTGAATTTGTGCTCTTGTTCTGCTATGTCTAACAGCTACCTCAGACCAATCCTGGCTTTAACAATACTCCATTTAAATTCACAAAATACTCAAATGCATACATGCTTGTGTATATACGGGAAAGTGACAAGGACAAGATAATTTGTAATGTCGATGAGAAAGATATTGCTGAACACTTGAGGGTAAACTTCTTTGCTTTACTCATCATTGCAAGAAGTTCTGCAAATTTAGTTATGTTATCTGAGAGTCCACATGGCAATGAAGACTGATCATGGATTCATTCAACATCTCATTCCAGATAAGGCTGAAGAAAGAACAAGAAGAAAAAGAAGACAAGAGAAGATATAAAGCACAAGCTCACCTTTACACAATTATAAAGGTTTTTATTTCTCACCTTTAATTTTTATGATAGTATATTTTTAGTGAAGACTAGAATCTATCTCAAGGGATGCTTGTAAGTCATAAATAAAGCAATTTATTACTGCATATAGGTCGCACGAGATGAGGACCTTAAAGAGCAAATTGGAAAGGATATTTTTTTTGACCTTGTGGATCATGACAAAGTCCATAACTTCCGGATTCAGAAACAGATGCAGTTTAGTCTTTTTAAGGTACTAAATGGGTGTAAATTGATAAGCATTTTGACATTGTAGATGATGAGATAGTCCATAGTTTTCAATGTCTAATGTTGAACTGGATTACAGGAGGAGGTTGCTAAAGAGTTTGGTATACCAGTACAATTTCAGCGATTTTGGATATGGGCAAAGCGCCAAAACCACACATATAGGCCAAATCGATCATTGACACCCCAGGAAGAAGCACAATCAGTAACTACCACTTATTTTCTCGTTCAAAATTAATTTTTATGAGTTGTGATAGCGTAGTGGTTGAGTGACTTGTATCTCTATTACATTTGGATGATTATTTATGCTCCAAGTAAGAACAGACATGGGATAAGGTTTCGGGAATTGTTTAGACATGGTGATCTGGGATGCCTTCTTTAGCTTTTGCCACCTATGACCATGTGCTTTCATAGTACACACTTTTGGGTTGGCAATCCCAGTATCTGGCCTTCATTTTGTAACTGCCAGCATTGAAACTTTGTGACCATGACTATGGAATGATACTATTGCTTTGATCACATTGAAGTGCTTATTTAACTTGCACTGCGGCGCCTTAAAATTTTTTTGGAGATTATTGTGTAATCTAATTTTGATGATAGCCATTTTGTGGTTGTAGGTTGGACAACTGAGAGAGGTGTCAAATAAGACACATAATGCTGAATTAAAATTGTTCTTGGAAATCGAGCTTGGACTGGTACCTTTTCTAAGCAATGATGGAATTTAATATCTGCACTTGTATTCCTGTCCTGAAATATTATTCTTCTACTGAGTGTTGCAACATCTCAGGATTTACGTCCCATTGCGCCACCTGAAAAAACTAAAGAAGATATTCTGCTTTTCTTCAAGCTTTATGACCCTGAAAAACAAGAATTGCGGTACATAATAATCTTTTCACTTGTTTTGTTGTCCTATTTTTGTTCATTGCATAGCTGATGCTCTCTGACACTACAACTTATTCCATGATTCCAGATATGTTGGTAGGCTTTTCGTGAAGAGTTCTGGCAAGCCAATAGAAATTCTAGCAAAGCTCAATCAAATGGCTGGCTTTCCACCCAATGAAGAGATTGAACTTTATGAGGTTTGTCTCTATCGAGTATGCTTAATCTCGTACCAACTATATACTTGTCTTCTATTATAGTTGGCTACCATAATTAGTCAGTCAAGAAAGGTGACTTCACCATACCACCAAACCTAGGGCGCAATCAATATTCATTAGCAGATATTGTCTTCTTAGCAGAAGGATTTTATTTAATGTGTGCTTTTCAGGAAATCAAGTTCGAGCCTTGTGTCATGTGTGAACATCTTGATAATAGGGCCTCATTTCGAATAAGTCAGGTATGTGCTTCTTTAGTGATGCTGGAATGTTATCAGATTATCAGATTGGCAACTGACATTTTGCTACTTTATTCACAGATCGAAGATGGGGACATAATATGCTTTCAGAAATCTCCTCCTCTTGAAAAGGAAGAAGAATGTCGATATCCAGATGTGCCTTCATATTTGGAATATGTGCACAATCGACAGGTACTTTTTTCTTGAAATGAGATTTTCCAGGCATCTTACTTTACTTTCATTTTATGGTTGAAATATAGAGATAGTGGCAGAGATTAGGCTCAAGAGTGGCGCCTTTTATGTTCCCTAGTTTTTTATTCCCTAGTTAGATTATATAGAGTAATTCAATTTCATTAAAGCTTTCTCCTGATTTGTCAATTATAAACTCAATTCTTTTGCTGTTTGATTCTTTGTAGATAGTTCATTTCCGATCTCTGGAAAAGCCGAAGGAGGATGATTTTTGTCTAGAGTTGTAAGTACACATATCCCAAGTAATGTTTTATGCTCAGTTGAGAAGTCTCTGGTGCTGTCATATAGACACTCATAATCTACTCTTGATGTGTTATAGGTCGAAGGTACATACTTATGATGATGTTGTCGAAAGAGTGGCCCGCCAAATTGGTTTGGATGATCCATCCAAAATCAGGTTGACATCCCACAACTGCTACTCTCAGCAGCCTAAGCCGCAACCAATTAAATATCGAGGAGTGGAGCATCTATCAGATATGTTAGTTCACTACAATCAGGTATCTGTTACATGGGTTGAAGTCTTGGTCTTTATACTGTTAATGAAATTATATAATGTGGCTAATAATTTCTTTTTTTCCCTTATTTCTCTAGACTTCTGATATCTTGTATTACGAAGTTCTGGATATTCCTCTTCCAGAATTGCAAGGTCTAAAAAATTTGAAAGTTGCTTTCCATCATGCTATTAAAGATGAAGTAAGTGTGAAATCTTTGACTATCTTACTTTCATGCCTTATCTTATCGATCATCCTCAAGTGTCTTTCTTCTAATCTTGTTGCAACTGTTTTTAGGTGGTAATTCATAACATTAGATTGCCTAAACAAAGCACCGTGGGAGATGTGATTAATGAACTTAAAACAAAGGTGAGAAATTTTAAATTCCAACCTCTTAGCTGTAGTTATGTAAAGCATATTTTATATGTGCCTGCTTGATCTGGACAGTGATTTATAATACCCAAGATGAAAAACTGATTTTCCTCTTAGATAGTGGTTTTGTAGCTATTTTCTTCTTAATCTTTTTCTTTGAAGCATGACTTTTACATTACTGTACTTCTTTATTGTGTTATTTTAACTTCTCACAGTATATTTACTTTTCATTGCACATGATGAATTTGTTAATGCTTGGTTCATACTGAAACAGGTAGAATTGTCTCACCCAAATGCTGAACTTCGACTGCTTGAAGTTTTCTATCACAAGATTTATAAGGTACTCACTGGTTTTGGTTAGCAAATAAGATATTGACTTAAAGACCGAAATTTTGTTTGCTGCCAAATAATAAATATCCTTCTAGGTTAAATAGTGATGATAATGTGCTGGACAATGTGCAGTGATGGTGCATACTTGTTCTGTGAAACCTGATCCATGAGTTTCAGTCTTTTTAATCTAATGATTGGATTTCCTGCAACATCATTTTGCCATCTTGTCATTGCAGATCTTTCCACCCAATGAAAAAATCGAGAATATAAATGATCAGTATTGGACATTACGGGCAGAGGAGGCAAGTCCTTTTCTCCCTTTCTTTTCTAGGAAATATCTTGAATGTGTCTGCCTCTATAGTCTCTACTACCTTTCTTCTATGATTTTGTAAATGAAGCATCCTGGTTAAGCCGTGGATGAAGTTGGACTTGACCCTAAAATGTGAGGGCATAGGGCATGAATGTGTAAAAGCATGTATGCCTGTGGGTGCGGAGTGTGTAATGGTTTTGAGAGTGTACTAATATGAACTACTACAGGTGTGTGTACCAAATAAAGGGTGAATGGGATGTTTTGCCGTTGTACTTAAATTTTTCTTAGGTTTTTTCCCTTTTATATATTTTTTTGTGTGGATTCTGCCCTTTTATCTATATTCCTGTTAAGGTATGTGCCCTTCCCATTCAACTCTGTTAATTTGTGTGACACATTTTAAGTTTTGATTCATTGAACCACAATAATTTGATGCGTGGAAATTAAGAAAAAAGCTTTGGAAAAAAATCCAAACCTGATTTTTTACCTATTTGTTAATAACTCTCGTCAAGTTTACATATTGGGTTCAGATTTGTTTTTTGTTTTTTTTTGTTTTTACTTTTTCTGATCTCTTTTCTTAATTTCTACCTGTCAATTTATTATGGTTCAGTGAATAGACTTGTGGCACACAAACTAACAGAGTTGGATGGAAGGGCACATATTCCTTAACGAAAGTACAAGGGGTAGAATCTGTAAAACAAGTATGAGCAAGAACCATAAAAAAACATGAGTATAGTGGCAAAACATGCACTTACCTGCCAAATAAAATTGTAAGCTTCTATTAAGAATACACCATTGTCATGTGCTGTGCCAAAAATTTCTCCAAGGATGTGTGAAATGGCAATTAGTAATCAGTGCCCCATGCTTATATAATATGTTTCTAGAAACTGTCTCTTGAAATTTATTAATTAAAATGAAAAATATGATTTTTTTAAATTTCTGTTGAACTTTTAACTTCCAGATTATTATGAAATATATTATCGTGGCTTAAGTATTTTTTGTTAATAAATCTATCAAATGCTTTTTAGTAGAATATTTGAAGGTCGAAGGTTATTGAATGGCTAATTTTTGCAAACAGCCTGGGGCATGATTAGTGAGTACCCTTCTGAACTAGCAAATGTCTGTTAACCTAGGCCAATGGACAGGCAGTATAATGTATACTTTCAGCTGGTTAACAATCCTGGACACTCCTTCAGACATAAGATCGTGTATCAATAATGAAGCCCCCTCTCTTTTTCTAATTCAACAGATCCCTGAGGAAGAAAAAAATCTTGGTCCCCAAGATCGCCTGATTCACGTGTATCACTTCACAAAAGAGTCTGGACAGAATCAAATGGTATGGTTTATAGATACTTTAACCACAAGCTTTCTATCTAATGGCTGTTATGGAATAGAGAGGTTTCCAGGTTCTTACATACTACTACATTTGTGTCCTCAACAGCAAGTACAGAATTTTGGTGAACCCTTTTTCTTGGTCATCCATGAAGGTGAAACTTTAGCTCAAGTTAAAATGCGCATACAAAAGAAACTGCAGGTCCCTGACGAGGAGTTTGCAAAGGTATTTTATTTGCACTGTTTGGTCAAGGAAACAATCACATAAGCCTCCCCTCTTGACACTGTAACAATTATCATGCATTTTATTGTAAAGTTTAGCTTTTGCTTTCTTCAGTACGAGTTTATATTTCAAGTATGAATTGGTTCCTTATTAACCCCTTTTCTTTTGGTTTCTCAGTGGAAATTTGCATTTCTGTCGCTGGGTCGTCCAGAGTACTTGCAGGATTCTGATGTTGTGTTCACCCGCTTTCAGGTGCTGTTACAAGTCCTTTTCTCCTCCCTTGCGAACTTCCATTTTTTCATAGCATTTCCTAGAAAATTGGACATTATTGGTGCTCTTTTCTTTTATGGTATATGCATTTAGTATTTTTCCCTTTTCTTTCAGAGAAGAGATGTTTATGGCGCTTGGGAGCAGTACCTTGGCTTGGAGCACCCTGATAATACTCCTAAAAGGTCTTATGCAGTTAATCAGGTTTGTGTTACTCATACAACTACAATTACATCTATGGGTTTGCTAAGACTGCCTCCTTAATTGACTACTATTTTAGCAAGGACTCTGAGATCAGTTCTTACTCCTATGAAAGTTAGAATCATTCAGTTTTGTCAATATATGCCGTGTTAGTGTTACCCTAGTTTTTTCTGTTCTTCTTGTGAAACTATGGAGTTAGTTTTCATTGATTGGTCTCAAAATGTTGCAGAACCGCCACACGTTTGAGAAGCCAGTTAAAATATACAATTAGGGAAGAGCTGATTACCCTCTACCTGCACATAAAGCCGAGTAGGACATCTCATGCTACAATATAGAGGATGAGAAAAGTGGTACATTGAAGGGAGAAGACAATGAAGCTCGAATTAAAGTAATTTCTGTAGGATTTGATAATTGGTTTTGTAGGGTATATGTCTCTCAGACTCGATCAGGGGAAGGTGGAAGGTCTCCCCTCCCTTATGTAGTTTTTTTTGTTATTGTTGATATGCCCTGCTTGAGCTCCCGTCTTTTCTAGCCTTTCTCCTAATGAAGACACCTCCTTGCTTTAAAGGGTTGGTTTCTTACTCTTACCATATAAAGGTCCAGGGTAATTTAGCAGTACATAAGAAGATTTTGACTAGGGGGATGCATACCGGGTATAGTTGGCCGAGTTTGACATTTGATTCTTTGTTTTTCGTTGTCTTGGGGGATGGGCTTGTAAAATGGTTGCTTTACATTTCCGAGCTTACCTGGTGTAGAAGAACCGTCTGCTGTGCAGCTGAGGTTGGTTTTATAGCACCTTTGTTAATTAATATAAGTGTTGGTTCACATTTGTTTCCGGAAGGCTTTTGCTGCTGTGCAAAATCTCTTAATGGGTCAAGACTCGAGAATTTTTCTCTCCTAAAAGTCTCTATCCAAGGCACAGGGGAGCCCTATCGTGGGTCTTCACCGACCACTATAATGGTCTTTAGCTGGGGAGGTAATGGGACGTCGTTTTATTCCGTCACCTGTGGGCTGTGGCTCGTCATGAGCTCACATTCAAAGCGGTGAATCTCGCTATCCTTTCTTATTTTATGGTGGTGTTCGATCTCATCAAGTTACTGCAACAAAAGCAGAATGATATCGAGCGGCGGGTTAGCTTGGATGGATGAACCCCAGCTCTAGCTGTTAAGCCTTGCTTGCAGTTTGTTGACAGAATTTCAAAATATGGTTGAATTCAGAACAGGAGAATCTGTTGTTCATTTATGCTGGAAAGGTTATTGCGTTGCAATATGCATCTTTTTCTTTGCCGCAATCAGGGCAGGATGCCAGATGTATATCGTTTTTTGAAATTCCTCAAAAGTGAAGATGGATTAACCTAGCCTTCCTCATCCTATCCTCATGATTAGATTTTCAAGATGGCCAATCAAACGTACATGGGATTAGTATGTCCTGAGTCCAAACGAGAGAGAGAGAGCGAAGTGTGAGTGGATGGATGTTTCTCGTCGCTTTTATAGAAAGACTATCATTGTCCGTGTTGCGTAGTTGTGTTAATGTTTTTTTTTTCTTACAAAAAAATATATTCAAGCATTGATAATTTATTTTCTAATAATAAAATAAAATTTATCTTGAATTTAAAATATAATGTTGAAAGATGAAATTAAAAAAAATCAATTAAAAAATAAAACTTAGATCAATTTAGATTAACTTATTAGACTTGTGATCTGAATCATGAGACCAAAATAATTTCATAAAAAAATAAAAAAGTTATAAAGCTTTATTTTTAATATATTCAATGTTGAAGGTTAAAAAAAAATAAAACAAAAAACTAAATTTATGAAACTAGGATAACTTCATATAAAGTAAATTGAAAAAAAATGGTGGAGCTCAATTCCCATTAAATCTAATATTAAAGGATGAAATTAAAAAAAAATTCTAAATAAATAAAAAAAAAGTGTTGTTGGAAAGTGAAATTAAAAAAAAATTCAATTAAAAAGGATGGAAAAAAATTAATTGTGTAAACCCAGGTCTACATGCCAAGCCTGAGACTTAGATCATGTGATCAAGATAACCTCTTAGAAAGCAAATAAAAAATAATTATGAATCCCAATTAAAAACATAAAAAAATTATTAAATCCAATTTCCAATCAACTCAATATTAAAGGATGAAATAATAAAAAATTAATTAGAAAAAACAGCAAAAATAATAAGTCAACCCGGATTAACCTTTTAAATATGTAATATTAGTTATGAGATCAAGATAAATTTATAGAAAGTAAATAAAAAAATTATGAAACTCCACTTTTAACATATTTAATGTTGAACACAAGAAAAAAAAAACTAAAATTAAGAGGTCGATATATAACCCAATATAAAAAAAAATATGAAGCATAATTTTCAAAACAACTTAATATTGAAAGATGACATTGAAAAAAAAATTGAATTATTAAATGGTAAAATTAAAAAACAAATAACTAAATAAAAATGAAAAAAAAACACAAAACACTATTCCAGTGAGTGAATAATATTTTATAAATATAGCTACAATGATTTATCCACATCTTCTAACATAGTTATTAAACTTGGCTCGAGAGTTGACCTGATCATGGAGCCAAGTTTCGGGTTACACGGGTTGACCCGGGTCAACCTAAAAAAATTAAAAAAAAAATATGTTTGAGGTTTTAATATTTCACATGGAAGAGTTTTGAAATAATGTTCGTGAATGTTGACTATAAAAAAAGAAAAGTAAAGTGTATTATAATTATCCCACATTTAAAAATTAAAAAATAATTCATATAAATGTAAACTATAAAAAAAATATGAAGTGTATTTATCTCTTATTATAAACTTAAAAAACTATCCATGTGTAAGTAGGTTATATATAGTTATCCTACATCAAGAAATTTAGAAACAATTTATGTAGAAATTATTATACATTAAAAAATTAAAAAAATAATCCATATTAATACAATCCATAAAAAAGAAACATATAGTGTACAGATTGAAGACAGACGACAGTAATGAAATGATAGAGGAAAAGAAGAAGAAAATAAGGATTTTTCTATATTGGGAGTCAGGCTACACGTCTACACCCCAGGAAGCATTCATCTATTAAGCTGAAAATCAAAAAAAAAAAAAAAAAAAAGGAGCATTAATCCAATTGTGGAGACGTTTATAATTCGTTTAATTTATTTTTTTTTATCAAATTCTTCCGATTTGATTTAATAGAGTATTCTGGATTAGCTTGACCTAATTACCAAAATTATAAATTTATAATATTAACTTGAGTTAATCAAGATTTTTTTTTATGTTTTTTATTTTATTTTCTCTGCATTTAATGGCCTATAAATTAAAATATATCATTTATTTATTTTTTAAAAATTTTTTTTTCTCGGGTTATCCTAATCATTTTCTTTTAAAGCTTGATTCTATTGTTATTTTCTATTTATTTTAACATAACTAAAATAAAATCAGGTTATTCCATCTGATCAAGTTACATATTTCTTTTAAGACATACTTACAACAATTAAATATTATTTTATATATAAAAAAAAAAATAGGCTGACCTCGTAGAGAATAGCAGGCACCAATACTAGTTATTCGTAATTTTGTAAAGATTCAAACAGGAAAAAAGAAGAAAAAAAGAGAGGTCAGAAGTTAAAGGTGGCAGGAACATGACCAAAGCTCCTGAGACGATCTTGAATTTCAGTACAATTCTGATTGTTCTTCTAAACTACAACGACCACTAATCTATTTTCGAGATCCAATAATCAATGCACCTAATTCCATGCTGATTTCCTGTCAATCTCCGAATCTTTATTTGTAAAGATTCACAAGGGAATCCATCATCAACTAATCTTCAATATGTTTTGTTTCAAAATCATGCAGTAGATTTCTGCATTTTCAGAGCTATCTCTCCTATCTTTCTATCAAATCAATAATCACACTTCTTTTTCCTTAAAAAACAAATTGCAGTAGATGAGGCAAAAATTTACTGCGTTTCATTGATTTTTCTTTATTATTTCACATTGACAACAACTAACCTTGCATGTATGCGTGTATTTCTTGAGTAAAAGTTAAAATCTATGACAAGAAGACCGCTTGCATATATATTTTCAGGTGAGATTCCCTTTAAGAGCACCGGCAGCCCTTTCGATGGCTCTGGCAACTCTCCATATCTCATGCTGAATTGCTGCTTGCCTGTTTTGTTGGCTTTTGCTAGTGGATTGAGAGAGAGCATCTGCTATTCCATGGAAGAAATCCGGTTTGCTTTCATAGTCACTTGGAGGCCCATAAATCTACAAAGATTTATGTTGTTGAGGTTCGTCACAATGCTAATATTTACTATGATCCAAAGTCAAGACCAGCTATCGCACAAGTTTACGCTCTCGAGTTAAATACGAGGAGAAAGCTTACAAGATGCTTAAACCATTGCCTTCCTTGAAGCCCTTCTGCATCCAGGAAGCCTCTTTCAGCAGGCATCAGCCGATCATTCAAAACTCGCAACTTCAAATCTACATAATCCCCCCTGCTCTCTCAATTGCTGCATTGAAAAACAATACAAGCCCCCATAATTAGTTGAGAGAGAGCTGAATCGCCATAAAATGTAATAGGTTTTCATTATCTCCCCTTAAATACAGAGAGTCCAATAATTACTTCCACAGTTTACCTTGATTTCATGCTCCACAACCTTGGCAGCAGAGGCAAGTTCTTGAATCGAGTTTACTAAAGGATGAAGAGATATGTTCCAGTCCAATAGTTTGCTCAGGGAACCTGTATGCCCCTGCCAAGGCACATAATGAATCTGAAGGATGCATCCCCGGGTTTCAAATAGAAATGCAATAATCATCACTGTTGGCAAGTTTCTGTTCATCTTGGTCACTTGATAGTTTTTTTTACATTTTCTATGAGTAGTCAAACCTCACAACTCATTTCTATGAGGCTAAAGCAGAAACTCAACATCCAGTCTACTTTATTTAACTGACAAGATATATTTTGGAGAAATTTTGATCCATCCAAGATCAGATGCGCACCTGTAACTGCTCCACATAAGAGTGGTAATCAAATGGAAGAATAGACTCATCAGCCAGGTGAAGGGCTAAAAGTCCCCAAATTCCAGCAACTGAAACAACAAAAAACAGAAAAGCCATTTTTAATTGAAAGCTGTTGTGAGTGGCCTTATAATTTATCTGACAGTATGCATGCATTTTGACAGAAAAAGACACTGACCAACCACATGATGATGAAATAACGAGTCAGCGTGTTTTGTCAACCACTCATAGGAGTCAAAAGCAGTGTGATAGACAGGGAAATCTGAACAAGTAGTATCATTATCAAATAAAACTTGTGCAAAGCTAAGCAATGAGCTTCAAATCATTTTCTGCCATTATATGTGCTATTGCACTAGTAATGCTTCTTTCAACTGGGTTTAACTTAGCCCAAGCAGGGTTTCTGCCAGTTTCTTCTTTGCCTTCAACCATGACACCAACCTCTCAAGTTCTTGCACAATCAGAGTCGCATAATAAAATGCTTTTCAAAACACAGACAGTAGCTGCTAACCTCGGAAGAAAACCACCCAGAACCATTCTTACTCAATCTCTCACTCCGGCAGGACCAGCAGTCTGCCCTCCCTACTGCCCTAAGAATTGAGCTGGTATGGCTTGACTTTCACCAGCGGCATAACCTTCTCTCTCTCTGTTTTTTTTTTTTTTTAATTATATTCTTTTCCTCTCTCCTTGCCAGTGTGTTTTCTTCAGATCTAGATTTTTTTTTATAGACCTGTCTTGTTTTCCTTGCAAATAAATTTATATCCACGTCAACATGATTCTATATCTATCCATTTATTGTGCGAACATAGCTACAGTCCTTGATGCCCATTGTCGGGGCTGTCTGTTCACTGTTTTGCTGTGATCGGGAAAGCTTCGTTCCTTGGTTTATGGTGTACCAAAGCCCTGCTCCATCCATCTAAGAGGTTCACAGGACAAGAATTCCCAGTTTGTAGCTGTAATACCAGAGTCAATGCAGGCCAAGGAGTTGAAAATCCAGTGATTTGTGTCATCATGTGTCTCTTAGTTTGGATTTTCTTTTCTATCTAGTGAGTTTTATAGATAGTTCTCTCTTTACCATGGCTTTGCACCCATGATTCAAGCTAATGAAAGTTCTCATGTGCTTCTCAGAGAAGAAATAAAATTCATCAAATTACAAAACTGTTTCTGGCATTAAAAATTCATTTTAGAACTCGAAATTATCATCAAGAAAATTAAACATATTTGGATTATGAAAAAGACATTTTAAACATTATTTCCCCGTCACAGCAAGAAAATTAGATAATCTCTGTCATACTATAATCATGTTAGAAACGTTCCTGGGGAAGTTTATCATTCCAATTTTTGGTTGCTCTCAAACTTCAAGAACAGAGACACCGCCGTGTGTCACGATGCCAAAACATAGACAAAGACACGACCCAAAAGCAGGGAAGACGAGGACAGGCAGGTATGTTACTCATATGATACCATGGCCACCAACAAAATTCCAAAAAATTATCCTAATCCCTGATCCTTTAGCTGCAATAATATTCACGAGGCTGATTAAAAACAAAAAATGCAAACCTAAAGCTATTCAGATTCCTGAAACAGTTCCATTCGAGCTCCTGATAAACAAATACCTTCATACTCTTACATTTGCATGATAAAAAACCTAAACAGCAGATTAGCATGAGTAAAGACTCTTCTTTGTCGAGGAACCTAGCAATTTACCACATACACGTTAAGACTTAAGATACGGTAGAAAATAGCAGTCCTGACATCCCCCCATCCCACCCCTCTCCAAGCAAATATGGTTCTGTTTCTGCAGAACTATTACAGTTGCCAGACTTTGGGACCAGAAAATAAACATTTGAAATTGCTGAAAGGTCCCATCCACTTTATAAGGAGAGGATGGAAGTATCTTTCTCCCTCGTCCCAAAGAAATCAAACCATGGACAAAATAATTTTGTCAAATGTATTCTTTTATCAATACTGCATGTTGAGTCATGTCAAAAAGATTATTCTTGATGAGGATCAAACTTCATCCGGTTACCCTTCCAGCAGGTTAAAAAACGAGTTTCAGTCTTTTCAGGTTAAAACTGTCATTTTCTATTAAAATTAAGTTTGTTAGATTAATACGGGTCAAATTATGCCAACCAATGCTAATTTAGGTTAAAAGCATCATTTTCAGTTGTGAACACCGAGTTGATTCTAGTAAAAAAAAATACTTTTTAATATTTAAAATCTTCTTGGCAATCAAAATTATTTTTTAGTGATTGAAATGACTTTTTTTTAATACTGGTTTGATTTTTTAATTTATCTTTTATAAATATTTTTTATTATACATAATAAAATAAAAATTAATAATGCAGAAGTTTTTTTTTTTCAGTGAAGCAGTGAAAATTTAAAAAGAAAAAAGGAGGAGCTAAAAAAAGGAATGTAATACTAATGTTAAGTTGTATTCTTGTTTTTTTAGTTTTTCTTCACCATGGTAAGATATCGATTTAAAAAAAAAAAAACAATTCAAAAACACCACAAAAAGTCACAACGTCAGATCCACCTTCACAGAGTAGCCGTAGATCCAGAGCCGTATACTTGCCTCATCCACATCCACCTTCAGAGACACTCCAGCCGTAGATCCAGAGCCGTATACTTGCCTCATCCACACCAGATCACTGCCTAGAAACAACCATAACTGTTAGATCTAAACGTCCCATCATCTCAACCGTTCCATGTATGAAAGTTCACAGATCTACAATAGGAGAATCACACTTGATCACTACTCAGGAAATCAGGACCGTATTCTAATTCAGATTGATCAGATAGAGATCGTCGGATTAGATCGGAAGCGATCTAGACCGTCTAAAAGAAGTAAGCTCACCTAACCTTCTGTAAGGTTGCCTACACCGGGTTCTAGCCTTGTATTCTTCTCTTTCATCGCCGGCGTTGCTTCTAGCCTCTGCTCGCTGTCTTCCGACCACGTCTCACGGACAAACCAACACAGAAAGACTCATCTCCTCCTCTCGAGCAAACCCCAGTTTGTATTCATCGCCTTTGACGCCGTATATCGCTGGGAAAAGCCGTCGATCCTCTTTCCCCGGACATCAAAGACCAACACAACCACCACCATTGTAGTCCTCTCACCGAGAGCTACCACATTCTTCCCCTTTTTCCCGAATTTTGGCCGGAAAATTCCAGTCCCTCCAACAGTGGCTGCGCGTGGGCTACACCCGCAACCAGGGGTATTTTCGAAATTTCCAATGAAATTTAAGAGTATTTCGGTATTTTTACTGGCCAGTAGTTTTCAGGTAAATTCAGGACTTCTAAGAGTATTTTTAATTTTTATTACATGTATTTGAATTTTATAAAATATCCTAAATAATAAAAATAACAACGCGTATCCAGTGCCTGAATTATCCCGTTGTCGCACGCAAAAAGTCAGGGGATAGAATCTACAAGTTTTGAAAAGAACAAATAAGAAGAGATTTTGGAACAGATAAAAAAAGAGACATAATAAGAGAACATGACTAGATTTGATAGCAAAGAGGTTTTCTCCATTGACAATGTCGGGTGTAAGAGGACCAAAAGGTAGATTGAATCAGACTTTATTGTATGATTATAAGATAAATATCATTGTTAAGGCTTCAATGTCGCCTCTCCTTCACATTCTTGAATTTCTTATTTATGTTATTAAAATATTTATTTATTTGATTAATATGAATGTCTAGACTAGCTTACGCGCACCTCTATTAATCCAACAGACCTTAAAATTAACGACTATATAAACCTCCAATAACCCTGAAATTTGTAAGACTCGAACTGATAAGTTATATTAAAGTATTTATTAACCCTTGTTGTGTTGAGTATGCATAATTGTATATAATAACTTTAATTTTTACTTGAGAGAAAGTCTTTGATAAATTAAAATATTTCATTGTCAATTTAGATGATATATACTCGGTAATATATTTTAGGAATCAATTTAGCTTGGTTATGTAAATAGAAAACCTTACTATCTTGCCCTTCAGTAAATTTATTTTATTATTGTGCTTTTGCTTGATTTCTATTTGGTAATTTGTTAATTTTCCTACACATATTCATCTATTTCATTTTTCAAATGATTTAGGATTAAAATGATTTTAATAGCTAATAGATAGAAGGTTCATTTGGGAATAATAATCTTGCATACATTATATTACATCAAACGATTAGTATACTTGTTATCTAAAAATATATACAAAAACAAAATTGGATTAGGCAAATCCATCTAGAGTTCTGCTCTTCTCATTGAAGTTGAAATCACGCTACCATCTCCTAGATAATATCACTGAGGTTCAACCCCATGTGATATCCAATATGATGTAGTCGCATCATATCAGATATTTCCTCAACTTATTTTTGTTTTTTAAATAGACATAAGTAGAAAAAAGAAATTCTATATGAAAATATTCTTAATGAATTTTATGTTAACTCTCCTCTTTGTATCTGTCTTTTTCTTCAAGGTGAGGCCATGAATAACTAATAGAATACACTAATTACCATAAAATTTTCGATTTGTAATGCTCAGACCCAGCATAAGGTTATAAAATTGTATGCATACAATCTTGAAACTGTTATGCAGCACGTTAGAATTCAGTTCAATTCACTCCTCACCATGATCCCTTGTACAGCAAAAATGATTCTCAATTCCAAACACCCTATCCGGAGGAAATTTGATCCTACAGCTTTTCGAACCTTGCAAAGTGACTTTGCCGACTATTGCTTACTCCTACAATAATTTAACGAGAGGATAACTATACTGGAGATGCATCACATACATGTATCATACCGAGTTCAGTCCACTGGGGAGGGCGTGGCATGAACCCTACTGAGTTTAGTCTACACTCTCAACACTAGTGGATAAGACTTGGGAGATGCAGAACAAATGAATTGTTTAGCAGCTCAGGCAATAAATAAGACTCTGATTGTGAGTTATGTATTGTTTAGGCTGCCCAAAACATTTTAGCAGTTTAAAAGAAATGGGAATTCATCATCAAGCATACAGAAGAGTAACTATCAGGAGCTCCGAATCTTTGGGAAATGCACACCCTATTTCACCCTGAACAAATCGACCATGTTTTTTCAGTAGAAAACTGGATGTGTTCTTGATTTGAATCAATCTATATTACAAAATCCCCACACTAATTCTACACAACATGCAAATCCATAACGAGTAGACAGCAATGTAAATTATCTAGCACGGTTATATCTAATTGTCATGAAACAAGACCTACCTCCAACTTACAACTTCAATCACTCACAAAAAGATGGCATATGTACCTGGATGGCTCAAAGCACCCCTCCTCTTTGGCTGACTTATTAACATTTTAGTGAGCTCCGAAACAGTGTGGCTGACAAATGCAGTCGATAGCATGGATCAGCTTTCTCCGAGGGCCCACCGCATCCGCACCCATATCCTTCAGCTTCTTCATGCTTAGATTCACTAGCTGAAACTTACTGAAACTCTTCTCTTGAAAAATCCTCACAAACTGCCGCAACCCAATTGATGCTAACCACCTGCTCAATCCACCAGCCTTTTGAAGCTTCTTCTCAAGAAGTGATGCCCTTAGCCTCTGATTTAGCAACATCTCACCATCAAGGAAACTACCTGGCCCAAGCAAAAGTCTTGACCGCTTGATTGTTTTGGATATGTTTGACACTCCAAGCACATCAATAGACCTAAAAGTATCAGCTAGGTTTGGCTTTCTCGATTCCATGGTTACATTCAGTCTACGTAGACTCTGTAAAGCTGAAAAGTGGTGTGCAGGAGGAGTTGCTGTGGCAGTAATAGGATCACCACCTCTATTAGGAGCCAATGGTGCGAGTTTCTCCAGTTCATCAACTAAAGAAATCCTCCTGGTATTAGTAGTAGCCTCAATCAGAACAGTCGATTTATGATTGACTGCTTTCACCGGCACAGCTGCATCTGGCTTACTTGGTCCTGGGTCTAGCATCCTCCCAACAGGAAGGGGAGGCACCAGAATGGTGACTCTCTGCTTTTTGACTATAACCCAACCATCTTCTCCATCAGAAACATTCTCTTTGCTTGCAGGCTTCGCTGCTACATGTCTTTGCTTTGGTTTCCCCATGAATTCAGCCTGGAAGTGGAACCCTATTAGAAATTATAGAAACTACAAACAAGAATTATTCTTTCCTAAACAAAATCACATTAATTCCTTATAAAAAGAAGCAATGTTCCGGTTTTAATTATCTATCTGGAAGAACCAAGAAACCTAAAATAAGTTCCTTGATTCTTCATACCGAATATCTAGAGTAAAATAGCAATAAAAATCAAACTGAAAGACAGAAAGACAGATGAAGTTACCCCAGGAAATAGAAGGGCTGCTGCAATCTGATAAATCGATCGATTAATTCGTATCCGCGAAGAACCAAGCAAGAAATGCCCTGATCTGCGAAGGAGCTTGAGCTTGAGCTTCGATTGATTTTCATCATCATCATCATATATATATATATATATATATATATATATATATATATATCATAATGAAAGTTGTAAAATAAAATGGAAAAGATCCAATCCAAATTGTGCTACTCTCGGGCCTAGAATATGATGTTAACAAGGCTAGGCCCATTTCTACTTTTGAAAAGTCTTATCAGTCTCTGTAATTTATCACAATTTAACCAATTGATTTTCCTGTGGTCTTGGAAATAATTCATTTTAACAAAAACAAATTTCTCCAAGAGCGTTTATATATTTTTTGGATTGTCGTTCGTCATGTTTGTTGGAACTGGGCCTTGGCCCATGGACCCATTTTGGCTTATATGAGGCCACCAACTTTCTTTTCTTCTTCATTCTTAAAAAAAATCACTAGGGCGTTTGCCCGGGCCTTCGCTCCTCATAAATTTTAATTTTCTAACATTTAAATATACATTATTATACACAGAACTAATTCTCCTCATGTTTTATTATCCATGTAAACAGTGTAATCCACGATACAGTCATAATTCTACCCTTTAAAAACCAAATGATTGAACACTCAATCAGGGGGTGAAATAATATTTTAACTTTATTGCACAGTATAATTACGTTCATATTTTTGAAAAAAAAACAAGTTAATATCTAAGGGGTATTTTTTTTAATTTTTACATTTTTTATATAGTTCAATTATCTAATATACATTGGGGTTCATGTTTTTTTGTTGGCTAAGGTGAAGGGGAATTTTTGGTTTTTAGTGTTTTTTTTTTTTTGCAATTATTGTATGGGATCAAGGGTGTTCTAGTCTTTTTATAAATAAAAAAGATGGTTGACATGTGCAGATCACAATCACATACTAGGAAGTGGGAGATGTCAATGCCCTTTGGACGACGCGTGTGGTGCCTCCCGGTGATCGTTGGTCCCATTCTAGGGTGGTGTTCGAAGCATCGTGCCACCCTCTACACGGTGGTGAGCCAGCACGTGTCAGCCGTCAAGGCATGATAGAGCTCCTATGATAATTTTTATTCTCCCCCATCTTTTCCCATGCAAAATTGCAAAATGACTCTCAATCTTTTAATTGTATCAAATTTAATTTATTTTTTTTCAATTTCATCCATTGACATTTAATTTTTTATGTTTTTTTTAATCAAATCTGATCATCGTTCTTTTGATTCCTATTTATTTTTATTTTAATCTTTTTTCTGATTGGATTTTATTTTTCGATTTCATCCCAGATCATTTGATTTTAATATCTTTTTTTTTGTTGAATTTAATCTTCATTCTTATTATTGCAATTCCTTTTTTTTTTTAGTTCTCATAGTGATTAATTTTTTTTGACAATGGCATCACTCATTATTTAATTTTATTAAATTTTCATATCATATTTGGTACTTATTTTTTATCATGTTTTTAAAAACCAGCACGAGAGTCGACCTCCATCACATCTCGAGCCACGGGTTAGGTCGAATGACTAAGGTTATCGGGGTCAATCAGATTTTTTATTGTACAGGAAGAAAAAATGACATTATTTTGATAAAAATAAAATAAAATCAACGGGTTTTAACATGATTTTCCCTTATCTAATCATTTAATTTTTATTCAACTAAAAAGTAAAAATTATATTATTTTTTAAAAAATAATAATAGAGAAAAAACTCAATAGGCTTTGACTTGATATTCCTCTTACTAAACCTGTCATTGATCAACCAAATATCTTGACTTCATGGTCCCCATTAAGCCATAACATTTCTCCCCCTATTTTTTAGGAATTAACTCGATTTAGACATCAAGTAAGATTCACAAGTTAACTTGCTTGGTTAAGTCGAGTTTTACAATAGATTTTTTTATGTTTTTTTTTAGATTAATGTTTTTTTTTTTTAATTTCATCCCTTGACATTTAGTTTATTAAGATTCTTGCGCCATTTTTTTTAATTTTCTTTTTATGGGATAATCATGTTTTAATAACTCAGATCACGAGTTTTGAAGATTATTTTGAGTCAGCTTCATCGTTTTTTTACACCTTTTTTTAATTATTTTATTTTAGTTTGATATTCCAACATTTTATTAATTCTGAATCATCCTTTAATAATTTTTTTAATTTCCTTCTAGTAAGATTGTCCAGATCTTATGTCATAGATCGTGAATTTAATGAATTAACTTGATTTGACACATATCTTTTTTTTTAATGTTTTCCTATAATTTTGGCTATTACTTATTGTTTTTAATTTGTTTATGGTCATTGTTTTTTTATTTATTTGTTTTATCATATGCAATCAATCCAATGATTCAAATCTTAATCTTTTTTCAAATTTTATAAATTAATTATTTTTTTTAATCCAATCAACTCGACTCGAGTCTCAGATTTTTAAAACTTCTTTAGAAATAATTACTTCACTTCGGAGTTTTTTTGCGACCAGAGAAATCTCGTTATTAGTAAATAATGGGTTGCGGTTACTTTCAAATAGCTTTCGGCCAAATACATGCTTTTGAGTTTTTTATTTTTTAAAATCATTTTTGACCATCAGAACATCAAAATGATTTGAAAACTCTAAAATATATTAATTTGAAGTTAATGCAAAAATAAAAAATTTTGTTATTAGAACGCTTTTGAAACGAAGAGCGTCCAGCCCAATAATAACACTAACAAATGCAATCTCAAAGATAAGGATATTATTACTAGTCCAGGCAGTGTAATGCAGTGTTATTTCATAGCAGGGAGGAAAATACTATTAATTTAATTGTATTTTATGTTTTTTTAATTATTTTTCTCAATCTAATCCTTTAATAATCTAATTTTTTATATATAATTTCAACATTTAATATTATATTATTTTAAAAATTATATTTCATAATTTTTATTATTTATCGAGTTATATATTAATTTTATTGATTTTGTTTTTTTCTTAATTTTAAATTCAATATTAGATAGGTTAGAAATAGAGCTTCATGACTTTTTTTTATTTATTTTCTATAAATTTTTCTCAATCAGGTCACAAATTTAACAATTTAACCTGAGTTGACTTCAGTTGTTTTATCTCATTACTTTTTTTTTAATTTGTTATTTTTTTCGATTTCATTATTCAACATTAAATTAGTTGAAAATTAAATTTTATAATTTTTTTTGATTTATTTTTTATGTGATTATTTCAATCTCATAACTCAAATCATGAGTTTAATAGATTAACTTAGATTGATTTTATTTATTTTTTAATTGAATATTGTTTTGATTAGATTTCATAATTTTTTTAATTTATTTTTTATTAAATTATTTTGTTTTTACTACCCAGTCACAAATTAACTAGAGTTGTTTAGGTTCAAGTTTTTTTTTTGTTTTTTAATTAAATATTTTTTTTTTAATTTTAATCTCATTTTATTTTTAATTTTTTTTGAATGAAACAAATAGCATTCAATGATTTGTTTTTGAATGAAATAGCATTCAGTGATTTAAAAGAATCTCTATAACATTGATTTCGAATTATCGAATGATATCATGGATTAATGTAAATAATTCAAATTGATGAAATAAAATAATAAAAGATTGAATTTCGTGTATCAGAGCAGGGAAAATTTGGGAGAAGGATGCGCTAAAAGCCTCTCTCTAAAAAGGGATCATCACTACTACGGTGGAGAAGAAGAAACGAGAAGAAGACCCAGTTTCAGCAGTAGGGTGGGATGGGGTGTGTGATGGATCACAGCATTTCATAAATAAATGCACTTGGTGTTCGACTTTGCTAGTTTTGGTCAAACCGTAACTCCTGAAAAGCTGTGCGACGTGTCATCGATCTAGCCGGCAAACTCTTCAAAACCATCGGATTACACACCACTCCACAGGGGTCTTTCTTTGTACAAGGATGGAAGGAAGGAAGGGATTTCTTTCTACCTTTCAATAAGGTCAAAGCACCACAGAGAGAGAAGGAATCCCTTTCCAAATTCCAAAAAACTCTTTAGAAATGAAGTTTGGAGACACGTTCATGCAGTATTTGCAAGGAGATCAAACAGGGAATTTGGTTACATGTGCTCATGTTGAATACAAAAGACTTAAAAAAGTCTTAAAAAAATGCAGAAGCCAAGGTTCCGCATCCGCTTCTTGCAAAAACGAGCAGCAAAAGCACGAAGGAAATAATGAATTGAGTTCCGGGTTGTCTCAATTCTGCCATTGTGAATCTTGCCCTTGTAAGTTTTCTTTTTTCCTCTCATGTTTTTGTTAGACAGCTGTAAACTTGATATGGGATTTCTGTCCAATTTGAAAACTTTTGGATGGTAGTTGTCGGCTGATTATTTTTTTTCTGCTCAGCTATGGTGCACCGAGCTGATTATGGTTCTCGTAAATATTAGATTAGCTGAGGTAGTGGGTGATTGTTAGTTGCCTAGTTTTATTTGTATAGTTATTTGATTTTGTCCCAGAAGTGAAGAGTTGGACTGAAATATTCTTGCTCATCTTGAGGATAGGAGTTATTAGAAGGGTAGGTGAAAAAGAAATTATGGCAATGAAATGACCTGTGAGAATGGTCGGGAAGTAATAAATTGTTTATAAATTGATTTTGCGTTTCTAAGATGGATGTAATAATGTTTTGAATTGGTTTTGTGGGAGTTCAAAGTGTCAGCTACGGTAGTTGAATGAAAGTAGAAGAGATTTCATATGCGTTTTTATCCTGTTTTGAACTGTTGTTGTATTTTCAAAATTGCTATAACAACTTATGACAGACACTACCTATTTGCTAAACTCTCAAAAGTTTACTGATTTTTTTTTCTTTGATTTTGTCACCATTACTGATTCAAGAACCTGAATGTATCTGACATACAAAGGAGGATAAAAATGTAGTTTGATTGCCTTCTCTGGAAAATGTAGTTTGATTTGACGTGCTTTTGGTTAGCTATTCATATCTTATGATTTATGATAAATGTAATGATCCATACTGGCTTCTGGCAAGTTTTTGTATATAAAATATTTTAGTTTGAATATTTGTGACAATTCACAATATAGGTTATTAAATCAACTTACTTTTACAGCCTCAATTAAGAACAGAATAATTTGAGGGCTGAATGTTTGTAACGGGGTTTATATCTTTGTTATAATTAAATATCTTTTTAATTTTGTAGTGTGCGATCAAATTTTCTTTTCAGAATTGATGAGGGAAGCTTCACATATAGCTGGATGCTTTAGTTCTAGAGTTAGACATCTCCTCCATCTTCATGTTGCCAGGGGAATACAAAGATACAAACTGCGTCTACGTCAATGTTTCAAAAATGATCAGCAGACCATGGCTGAAGAAGGGCGTATGCTGATCGAATATGTTACCATGAACACAATTGCTATTCGTAAAATTCTAAAGAAATACGATAAAGTCTGCACCAATTCAGTCCATTTTTATCTTTTGATCTTTTTATTAGGTTTGTTATCTTACATCAAAGACAAAACTTATAGAGATTTTCTGAACTTCAATTTTAGGTACATTGCTCTGTTAATGGGAACAATTTCAAATCCAAGATGCAGGCTGAACATATAGAGCTTTTGCAATCACCTTGGCTGATAGAGTTGGGAGCCTTTTATTTGAATTTTGATGGAATAGATGGAGGAGAGTTTAGTGAGTTTTGCAGTCAGTTTTCCTGTGATCTCAATGGTACAGAACCTGTTATGACACTGACACTTCCAAACTCTATGAAATTAGAATACAGTCTGACATGTGCCATTTGCTTGGTAAGACATCATTTCTGGTACATTCCAAAGGAACAAAAAAAAGAAGAAGATTAACATTTTTTTTTGTTGGTCATATCATCATCTCTCAGGAGACAGTTTTTAATCCATATGCTTTGAGCTGTGGTCATCTTTTCTGCAAGTTGTGTGCTTGCTCAGCTGCTTTTGTGCTGATGTTTGAAGGCCTTAAAACTGCAAGTTCAAATGCAAAGTGCCCCATCTGTAGAGAGGTTTGTATGTCTTTAAAGCAATTTGAGGTTTATAATTTTCTGCACGAGACCACCTTATGTGTATCTGTTGTATAATTGCTTGTGTGCGTACTTGCACGTGTCAATGCATATTATATGTTTGAATTAGAAAGTGATTTGCATGAGTGTAGTGCTCCTAGAGAAATGAATTTCATTTACTCAGGAAAGGAAATACCATCCAATACTCTGCCTGACTTGCACAGGATTTATGTCAACTAGTTGTCTCGATGGTTAATATGGCATTCAACCTGTTCTGGATCAATTATTTATCCACATGAATTCCAAAAGTTTAACTGGTAGTAAACAATTGATGAGTTTAGGAGAGGAAGGGAGGAGGAAAAAAAAATATAAATGTTTAAATCCGCTACAAAGGAAAGGAGACTACAAATGGACACAAGGGAGCCAATCTCAACCTAAAGACCATCAAAGAGAATTCATTCAAAATATAACATGACATGATATGACATCCACACCACAAGACTCCTACCATAGCCTTGTATAGTTTTCTGGTAATCAAAGACTTCTATTTCCTGGACCTCTTGAAACCAATAATTTCATATACCTTTACCTTTCTTAAGATCCTAGTTTCAAAGCTCTGACTCATTTATTCCCAAAACATAAATAGCTGAATTAATTCCGGTTTTGAAAGACACTACCTTATCCACTACATCAGCAATGTGAGCAATTCAGAATACATGTCTGGTCCGACATGCCTAGAGGAAATGAGCATCTATCTAAATGGAATATGAAAACCATGTGTTTGGCTTTCTGGTTGACTTTGCAAAATGTAGATCATGAGTCATAAGGCTGGTTTCTGACTTTTTCAAAACCTAATTTTGAAACCTCGATGCATTTAAACACAGTAGTATGGCTCAAGCAACTCACTGTTGCTTTCTCAATCCTGTCAGAGCCTTAGAAAGAGTCATTCTTTTTCTCATCTTTGAGTCCAAAACAATGTATTTTTTTTCTTTAAATGGAAAGTTGCAATGCTGTTACTTAAGAGTTTTTAAAATACTTTCCTTGTCATATGATCTTCTTGACATCTGATGTTCTGCATGATTGTCTCTCCTATTGGAATATGAAAAGATGCATTATTTGTTATTGAATTGTTACCCTTCTGAGATGTGCTGTTGCTCAAGGCTGTGTTGGGTTCTGGGTTGGCAGTAATGTCATCGCCACTTCCCTCCTTTGACTACTTACCAATACCATTTAATGCTCTTCCTTTTTTTATTTCTTAAGAGTACAACCACACCCAAGGATTAGATGATTGAGAGAAATGACTCTGTATTTATCTTTTAATCAGTCTTATGGTGTATCTTATTCCTGTTGTTGTTCTTATACTGATCGGATATGAATACTCTTATGCCATCCCCTTACTGAGCTGCCTTTATGTGCATAACTTCTTATAATGTCTCACGCATCAGGATGCATGATTTCAGATAATCATGCCATGCTACTATCAATTGATGTTCATCCTTCCCCCACTGATACATAGTCTCAGGGTTTGAACACTGTATAAAAGTACTAGTCTAGCATACTCTTTGCTGATAAAACAATTTATGTGCAAAACTAGGTATATGATGATGAAATCATTACAAATTTGTTATCCTCTTTCACTAGAATACAATACTGTGTTTTGATCTTAGTGGGCAAAAATGATGATATTTTGATAATTTAGTTTTCAATGGTAACTTGGATTATTCTAGCCAGTGCAATAACAGAAGGCCATACTTTTCAGGGAGCTGTTTGAGTCTGACATAATATCTTTCTTTTCTAACATTTATGTATCTGTTTCATGAGATTTAACTAATCAACTTGAAGAGATCTGGTATTTTAATTTATTGAAGTGAACACTGCTTAACGAAGGTAGCATGCCTGTTTGCTGTCTATGATGTTTGAAGGATATATTTCTAAAGAAATGGATATTCTGGCATTTAATTGATCTTAAGTTTGTTCACTATCGTGTGCAGGCCGGAGTATACACTAATGCAGTGCACATGTTGGAACTTGATCTGCTACTGAAAAGAAGGTGAAGAAATTAAAATTCTGTTCTCTTGTTTAAAATTTACAATTTCTGATTATTGAAATCTTTCAGGTGCAATGAGTACTGGAAGGAGAGGATGGCTGCTGAACATGCTGAGGACGTAAAACAAACCAGGGAGTATTGGGATTCACGGACCAAGTATGCCATTGGGTACTAATTGGATCATAATTTTTTAAAGACAATGCTTGAATGGAGGGAGAATTTTGAAGCAGACTTCAAGTGGTTTCAAATTAAAGCTCGCATGGTTGAGCCCAGAGTTGCTTGAGATGAAAATCATAATTCAAGCATTACCAAGTGCAAGCTGTGGATTTCTTGGTGGTTTTGAGTTCGATCAATTCAAGATCATTATTACCTCTGTGTAGATCCAAATTACAAAGCCCTTTTCTTCCCTGTTTGGTTGTTCTTGAAGAAAGGAAGGAAAATCGGCAAAAGAATCCAGTAGTTTTTGGTAGAAGAGGGTTTTGGTCAGCACCAGGTTATATCTATGTAATACTATGATTTATTAATGAATCTTGATGTACCACTCCTCAACTCCTTCCATGTTTAAGTTCGAACAATTTTTCGTTTCATCGTTTAAATGTTTTTCCATTCCTTTTCTTGATTACACTTCTATTCTGAGTAAATTCTGAGTTGAATAGATTGCAAATTCACAGCCACCGCTCATCGCAACAGGCAAAACTGGGCTCAAATCACTCTCTTTTTCCCCTGATAAAAGACCTTCTATTTGTGCATTCTTCTATTCGCATGCTTCAAAACAAACCTAGTTCAGCAGCATCTTGCAGTACTTGTCATACGTGCGCCAAGCCTAGTTCAGATTCAAGCCGTTCACCTTTGGAGTTCGGACAGGTGATGTGAAAGAAATCTGCTCGTGGCAGATACATGATTGCATGAAGATAAAGAGTCCGAAGTTTCAATGAGTTGCATAGACAAAAAATGCCGCCTCCTTCCATGTGACTCCTGTGTTTTAAATGAAAACGTCTCTCCTTCTATGTGACTCCTGTGTCTGCAACTATAAGCTTAGATAATGGAGTCTGACGGGCACCATTGCACAAATTTTCCATCTTTCTGTTCCTGGTTTCCTAAACATAGGGTTAGAGAACTCTCTTGCTGGTGGTGTTGAGTGTGGTAGTTGTTGTTTTTTAAAGTATTTTTAATTTTTATTAATCACCAAATCAATCTCTTGATATTATAAAATTACAGATGAATGTTATTTTGCTTTAATAAGTTTTCTAGCTACATAATTATAATTATAAAAAAAGCATTTGACATTTTAATGGTATTACTTGAAAATAAATAAACAAAAATCTCTATGATGAATTAAAAGACCATTTAACTTACTACTAGGAGCAAAATTACTATTTTACCATCTATAATTAATTATTTTTCTCATTTTTCATTATTAGATTGAACGAGGGAGAACAATTTTTTAACCTTCACAATATAATGTTTAAATTTGCTTAATTGTTTGGACATGAGCATTTTCGGTTTTCTATCTTAATTTAATTACCAAGGTACCTTTAAGAATAAAAAATCTATAGCTTATGTCAAGAAGCTTTATGGTATAATATTTTTTTTTTTTGTTAATATCATGTAAGGTCAAGAGTATTTAAATTTTTGATAAATCAATTAAAAAAAAATTGATCCACGCGTCAATATATGGGAAGCCCATGCGGTGCCTCCTAGTCGTCAAAAAAGACAATCGCCATCTTGGTCAACAATGCATGTTGAGGCACATCCAAAAAAGGTCGTGTGTGTAAGATGTCAAGCGGTGATCAGGTGGCAGTTAAATTTTTTTCTCCTCTCATTTTCCTCCACTCCTCGGAAAACATGCAAACCCAACCAAAATTGAAAGTGTCCTTCATTTTCTTTTTATTTTAATTGTAGCTCTTATTCTTTTGATTTTTTTTTATTTATTTTGAATCTTTCTTTTGATTATTTATTTTTTCAATTTCATATCTTAATGTTTTGTTTTATTTGGTTTTTATACTAAATTTGATCATTGTTCTTTTGATTGTTATTTATTTTAAAAAAATATTTTTCAACTTCTTTCTTTATCATTTGATTCTTAAGTCACATTTTACTCTTATTCTTTTAATTGTTTTTTTTTCATTGGTTTTTTTTTTAAATTAGTTTTTTTTTAATTTTATCCTTCAATATTTGATTTGTTTAGAATTGAGCTTCGTTAATTTTTTAGGTGGAGTGATCCTGGTCTTATGATCTAGATCACATGTATGAAAATTTAACCTGGATAGATATCAACCTTTTCTTATGTCTTTTCTTTTCACATATTTTATTTTTCGATCTTATAATTCAACAATGAGTTTATCAAAGATCAAACATTTTTATTTTTTTCATTTTGTTTTCCATGATGATAATTTGATCTCGCAATCCTGGCCACACATTTGTTAAGATAGCTTGGATTGACTCGAGGCTTTTGCATTATTTTTTTATATTAATTTTGTTTCTTTTTTTTTAATTATTTTTTATCTTTTTTTAAAATTGATTTTATTTTTTAATTTTCAGCTTTTTAGTATTGGATTGTTGAGGATTGTACTTCATTACTTTTTTTAATGAGATCATCTCTGTTTCATGACTCATATCATATGGATGTTAGCCTGAGTTGACATCGATATTAATTTTTAATTTTTTATATCTATTATTTTATTTTATTTTATTTTGAATTTATTAAATATAATTTTTTTAAATTTTTATATACTTTTTATAAAAATATCTCGAATTTATTTTTCAGATTACGAGGTTATCATACTAAGATGAAATGAATCGATACTTTTTTTTTTTGTTTTTCAATTTCTTTTCGTCTTTGTCCTTTGGTATTACGTTCTATAACTCGAGTAATATAATTTTTATTTATTTTAAAACACGTTGTAAACTCTTTAATATTATTTTTTATAAACAATCTCATTTTCATTTTGTTTTCCTACACCAGTTCATTTGCGTTGGTTTTCGTTTGCTTTTATCAGGCTACAGCACTCCTCCTATCTGGTTCTGTCTTACATGATTCAACTCCTCTGTATCCAGTGTGCTCTCTTTCTTCCCACTGGAAACAAATGGCAGGCCTTCACTTTACTGGCTTTGTAGCCTACGCTCCTCCTCCTGTTCAAATACCATAACCAATCTCCGCACCTCACTCTTCCACCATCTCCCAACTCAATCAATCACCTCTCTATTTTAAAAAAAAACCCGTTCCGTTTTTCCTCCGTCAGTTTATTCCTTTTTAGATATTAAGAGTAATTGTGTTATTCTAGAGGAGTAGTGGAATGGGCGGAAAAAGGAAGCACTGCGTTTGTTTTAGAAATGCAATGTTGGAGGTGTAGTTACATTCTTTATTCTTTTTGTAGTTGTTTAATTAAAAGCTTATTCATGATGTTTTGTAGGATAACATATCTAAAGGGTAAACTAATTTTGTTTCTCTTACTGAAAATCTTATTCAAAGTGATTTTTGCACCTTATTTTAGCTACAAGTCTTTGAGCGATTTTCCTAGATAACCCATGTTTTGAAGCCAATTGCTAGTTATCAACACTTGGAATTTGTTCTATTTCATGTTTATAACTGCTTGTTCCATTTTTAGAGTGTGAAAGCATTACACATTGACCACATGGATGTGGTTGTCGAGCCTGGAATTGGTTGGATGGAGCCTAATAGATTCTTAGAGCCTCATGGTCTATTCTCTCCTCTTCATCCAGGGAAATTCAGGGAACATGTTCCTGGGATGCCTTTCTTTCTGGTTCCTTTACGTGTCAAGTGTGAAGTCCAATTATAGTGTGTTTTAAGATGATGCTACTTCAACTGCATTTATAATTGTCTTGCATAATGGGTGAATTTGGCCACTACTTGTGTTGCAATTTTGGCAACTGTTTTTTGGGCAATTTAGCAGTTGAGATTAGCATCTTCTTTGAATATGTTGACAGGCAGGGCCTGGTGCAACAATAGGGGGAATGTGTGCTACTCGTTGCTCTGGTTCTATAGCTGTGAGGTATTTGCACTGCTTTATCAGCTGTCTTTATTTCATTTTGATGGTTATAGTACTCATGAAATTAGCTGCTCAGAAGTCAAAACGAGTAGTAAGACTCAAGTTTTGATTGAACTGTGTTGGCTACTATCAAGATAAAGGTTGATTTTCTCCCATTCTTCTACACCCTTTTCTCCCTCTATATTTCATCAGTTTTATTAACCCATTTTCTTTTGAATGTGACCAAATGATTATAATTTTTTTTTCTCAGCAATTCTATTGCATACATGATTATAGAGTGATGTAGGCACCCAGTTGCACTTGTCACTGGGATTGCTCATAACCACCACAAACACCCCAATACAAACGCGTGCAGATCCAGCTTTTTTGACAAGTGATCTTCTGCAGTATAATGATAAGGTTTAACCTTGCAATACTTTCAGTGGAAGTGTTAAAACATCTGTAGCCACTTGGAGCCATCAAAAGCTTTAACATTACTTTGCATTGGGTTAGAATAGTCTAGGATTTCTGTTTATTCATGATATGTATTACTCCATTTAGGGTTGACTATCGAGAGAATGCACCTTTTTGATTTGCCTTAATATCAATCATGCTAACCTGTCAACAAAATGTTCCAATTATTTCTCCTACCACCATGATTTATAACTTGAGGTGTGCTTTTCCCTATGTTAGTGCTCATGTTTGAATTCTAAATGTGTATGCTCTGGCAACAAGACATTCTTAATGCTTAAAAGTTAGAATGACTTGCACCACCATTCTTTGATGCCTGACACATGAAAATGGCACCACCTGAACTCATTTGCTACAGTGGGAAATCCATATGGTATTGCAATAGACAATTTTTCTTGACTCTCAAATGATTAGACTAGAATTCGCAAAAGTTTACCTATATTAAATTGAATCTATATTGTTTGCTTTGAATATTGAAGCTTTTGTCTTTCGTACTTATTTTCCTAAATTTTTTTATCCTAAAAAAATTAGAAACTTGTTCAAGAATCAATGGTCTTATTTCTTATATGATTTAATGATTTGGTTTTTAGCATGCAGGTATGGAACCATGCGAGATAATGTCATTACTCTCAAGGTTTGCTCCCTGACCTCCTGATCTACAAGTTCATTTTTGTGACAATCTAGTTCTTATACTATTTATGCTCCAGGTGGTTCTTCCCAATGGAGATGTGGTCAAGACAGCTTCTCGTGCTCGAAAGAGTGCTGCAGGGTGTGTTATCTTGTCCTTTTCTATATTAAGTCGTGGTGTTGCTCTGTTTTTTTCCTTTTCTTTTTCCTTGGACGGGGGAGAGGGGAGGGGATATATAATTAATTGCAATATGGCCATCACCTGAAAAGGCAAACCTTTGGGATTATGATCCTAATCAAATTAAGGAGAGTGTTGTAGCAAATCACAGGCCAGATAATTGTTGGTGGAGCCAGCCTACAAATTTTGTTTGTTAAATCATGCTTTGCTATTCTGGACTCATGTTTCTCCAGCTTTCAAGATGGTTGGCCATCATGCATGCGTGGAGGGTGCCCTCCATTATCCTTATTTCAATTGCTTTAGAGGGTTTCTTATTTTATTGCATATTCAGAGAAGTCAACTCTTAACCTTATTGGATTTATCACTTTACATATGATTTGACTCGACTGGTGATTGGAAGTGAAGGGATCCTTGGTGTAACAACAGAGGTCACTCTATGGCCTCAGAAAATTCCACTGCATTCAGTGGTACCTTCATCCTTTCTTTGTTTGGAAGAACCCCCCTCTTATTTTATATTTTTTTCCCCTTTCCTTTCCTTTTTTTCATTTGCTTGTTTGTTTTTTAGAGATGGACAATTGTATATCAAGAACACAAACATAGAATTATGATGGCAGCGGACAAACGAGAGTGAAAGTTCTGGTAGTTCTTGTTATTTTTGGTTGCTTGAAGTTTGTCATGCTGAAGTAATTATCACACTCTTATGTAAAAACATTAATCAGAAATATATGAGAAGTTTTGTTCATTGAGCATCATAATCTTACTTTAAACCACCTTTTAAAGTTGCAGTTATTTTCTTCTTGGAAATTGATAAACTCTTGTTCTCTGTATTAATTCTCCACTACATATGTTTATTACAGATATAGATGCATTTGTTAATTGATTTCATAACATTTCAGGTTACAATGTACAATTTCCTTACAATTAAGGATGCAGCTGATGTTGCTATTGACACTATGCTGTCTGGTATACAGGTAGAACTTGATGCAAATTATGTCCATGCATTCAATGCTTTATGGATTATCCATTCTTTATCATCAGGTCTCAAGAGTGGAGCTATTGGATGAGGTCCAAGTGAGGGCTGTCAATATTGCTAATGAGAATAATTTAACTGAACTCCCAACTTTGATTTTTGAATTCATATGCACTGGCAAGTATGTCTTTTCATGTCACTTGCTTCTTGTTTATGTTTATTCTTGGATAAAATCCAGTACTTTAATGGAAGGGATTTAACCATTGAACCCATTCTCTGGAATATGGTAATTGCTATAGTTATTTGAAATTTCCCTGGTATCCTTAGGAATTATGCATATCCGATATGTGAATGATTCAGTTCTGCTAGGAATGCAAAAATGAACTCTATGTTACTTGATCCATTTTGAGTTTAATACTGCTTTCTCTTTCAATCTCAATGGATCAATGGTGTTCCTCTAGAAAACTACAAACACACAACAGACAGCTGCTGATAGATTGAGATTTGACTGGATAAAACACAGTTTAAAGGATTATCTATTACAATCAATTGTTTGTGCAATTCTGTTTTTTTTTTTTTTATCTGATGGATTATGGCTTGGACAGGCAGAAAATATCGATTCCAACATGGTTCATCTATCTGTTGCTGTCTGGTGAATTTAAACATCTGGCTACATTTGGTGTTTGAGCTTCAAATACTTGGCAGTACGTTTTACTCCTGATCTTTTATGAACTATGATTTTGCATCTTCTGAGCTGCTTTCATTACTCTGTGGCACGGTTAATTGTTGATCGTAATCACTAAAAAGCAATATTGATTTTTAATGTGTATTTCCACACTTCTCGTCAGCAAATGCAATTCATTTTTCTGGGGACTTCAAAATCAACAAGGTTAGATGGTTGTTTGGATATTTATCTAAATGATTGCATCACTTTTTTCAGTCAAAAAGATTCCTTAAGCCTTATCTTCTTACTTTACTCATCGCCACTCCACTCATCTCCTGCTTATTGTTGAGGCATATGCAAGTGAACAAACATGAATTGTTCAGAAGATCGTTTCTGAGCACATGGGTTCATATTTTGTTTTTGCAGAACACCCTAAAGCTAAAAAAGAAAGTTGGAGGGTAGAGTCACTTGGACTTGTTGTGTTCCTGTTGTTTCCCATACTATTTGTGGGGAGTTCTTGGATTCATTTTGTTTTGCATGTTTTGCAGCCTTTTCCTTTAAAAGGGCTGCTATCCCCTTGATTCCTCACGCTAGCAAGAAAAAATATTTTGTTTTGAAACCATTTATTTCATCAAATGATTCCCTCATGCATAGTAATTTAAGTTCTTGGTGTGCTGCAGATACGGAAGGAGGCTCTATGGGTGTGCTTAGCAATGAAACCCAATAAGAGGCAATGATTTCGGTGAGTCACTTCAACAAATTTAATTTTATACCTAAATTTCATGCATCTTCTGTTTTAGCTTACGTGTACTTGATTATTTCATAAAAAACATATACAGGTGATTATGTTACTGATTAATTGAGATAATGATATGGTTTATTTCACTTATTGTATGACATTTTTAATCTTTGTTAAGTTAGCCGGTACATAGTTTGCTGTCATTTTTTGCGCTGATGCACTTGCGTTGTTTTATCTGATGTCCACATCATTCAATCCCAAGTCCCGTCCCAATCCTTGTTTCCTGCTTTCAGCTAGACTTTTTAAAAGTAATCCCAGCCCATGTTGAACGAAGAAATCCTTTTACTTTCCAGAAAGAATGAAAGAAAGGATAATCAAATGAAAATTTAGGAATGAAGGGAATATCTTCTTTTCAACAGATACATTATTATTTGAATGACTTTTATCTTTCCTTTTTATATTTTTGTTTACTCAGAGAAATATGGAAGGCTTTTCTTATTATGTCACCTTCTCCACTCATTGCATGCAGGACGTATGAGTTCTTTATCACAGCTTGCTGAATTGATCTCAAGGTCCAGGAAAGAGGTGGATGTGTCGCCATTGGTTTGGTATGTATTTCTGAAGGACAGCTTTTAGTGACAGTATGCAAGAGGAATGTTACCTTTTCTGTTTTTCTACATGGGCGATCAATTGAATTAACCTAGTGATGGAAATTTCTTTCTTGTGGTCCCAAATAACAGCATTGTTGAAGGTAGCTTTCACAACATGATTCTTTTTGACCTGAACCATTTTATGATCCATACTGCTTTGTCAATGGAAGGTATATAAGCTCTTTTCTGGTGTCTGTTATTTCTGTTTTGTGTTGGAAAAGGAATACTTGAATTCTTCAGATGCTTTTTAGTTGCTTATGCTTCACAAAGCCAATTTTTACTTCCTATATGTTTATCTACTTTTATCTGTGTAAGACGCAGACTTTAAGGATAAAACTCCCACTATCTAGATCTTTGACCACTTGGACACATACTAAACAAATGCTAAAATTTTCTGGTGCTAAAATATTGCTCTGTTACTCTCCGAGCAGGAACATGTACCAGAGAACATGGAGGGGAAAATTTCTAACCATGCCCTTGTGCTGCAGTTTTCTTGTTTTTTATTTGTTTGGTGAACCTTGCCCTTGTTTGCTGTGTTAAAACGTTCTGCTTCTAGATGCAAACATCGCCAAAGGCAGAGCTTTTTTAGTGTCAAATCCATCACATAAAACATCACAGTCTGGTTCACAAAATATATGATCAGATAGACTCATAGACATGGTCATCGCAGAAATGAATCGGGACTAGTACAAAATCACTAGGAAGCATCTCATGTGTACGCATTATCTGACATCACCCACAGTTTCAAATATCGTACGCTAAGATATGGATTCGAAGATGAATGATTGTGGAAAATGATGATGCAAGTGAAGATGAGGACATTGAGGCTTGTGCTAAAGGATAAAATGAAAGTCGCCTCCCAGCACTTCAAAGTTCCAATTGATTGATAAATCTCCATAGAATATGGAGACATGGCAACAATGGCCGTAAAAGGACAATATAAGAGTAGGACAAACTACAACTCAATATTCGAATGTAAAGCTTCATAAAGTTCTTTGTATTTCCCTCGTCAAGATAAGATATTCAAGATTGTTTGTGATGATCCACAGATGATTCCTGGATTTGGATCCTTCCTCTTCTCACCGCCAGTTGGCAGCAATTGGGTTGAGATAGGATTAGAACCTACGGCTACTCAAACCCTATCCGTAATTTGCTCTGTTCTGCATGATTTATGCATAAAGAGGCTGAAATCAACACTGCACACTGGTCCAAAATATCCCTCGTTTTTCTGGTCAGCTTCTTCAACCAGAAGGTTAATACACCGTCCAAGCCAAGGGGCACGCGCAGTCAAAGTCCATCCATAATATCCAGTTAGGACGTATGCTTCAGAACTGAAACTCACATGGCGGCGGACCCCAAGGATTCCTGACTAACATTCTTTTATAGTTCTCCTTGGAGTATACCTAGTACTCTACTCAAAATCGGTAGATTCGGGAACCGTTTGTTTGCTAATTAGAAGTATTCTCATGCACTGGGAGACCGTTAATTTGGTGAAGAATTGTTTCTTGCTTTGACAAATATGTAAATGTAATTTATCATTTTGGGAAAAGAAACATGGCAATAGCAAGGACGACATCCACTTGTCCATTACAAATTTGGGGAAGCAGGCATTGGCAGAGATTGTTTTTATTCGTTGTCTTGTTTATCTACTGTTCTATGATTCTGTCGGGTGTCTGATTCCAAAATTCATAGATTTCTTTTACACACACACACACACACACAAGAACGTCCTATAATCAAGTAAGAAATTCAAGTCACCAGCTAGCACCATCCCAGCACAGGTTGTGGGGTTTAAAAAATAGCCAGCAATGATTTAAATTTAATTGCTCCTTTTAATTAAACCACGGGATCCAAAAGAGGAATTCTCTGATTATAAGGTGGGAAAAGGTAAAACGACTAGTCAGCAGATCCAGTGTTTTGGCTTGAATAAACATTAATCCACTAATAAAAAAAAAAGTGAGTGCAAGCAGGGAAAGGGTTGGGAGAGAGAGCAAGCAATGCTAGCAAGATGGAAGTTAAGTGGCAAGAAACCAGGTGAGTTTTAGGAGCTGTAGGGCATTTGAGCTCATTTTCCAACCCTGTAAACAAACCATGTATCACAGGGCATTTGAGCTCATTTCCCAACCCTGTAAACAATCACAGCCAACATCATCGTGTTCCTTGTTCCGAAACAACAAGATAATGATCCGCCGGGGAAAACAGTAAAAAATCGGCCTCTAGAAGAAGTCAAATCCTGTCCATAACATAAAATCAGACGGCGTGTTTTATATTTGAAACTCTCATGGCCGCCGCCGACCCTACAATTCCTAGTGGACACTTGCCCTCTCTTTAAAACACGCTACTCCAGTTTACTTGGAAAAGAGTAACCTCAACGCCCAAACGTCTGCATGGATATCCCTCAAAAGAAAAGATTAATTTGCTTGCACATGCAAGGATCGACTTCTTCATCCATAATGAGACTGTTAGTCTAATGAAGAAATGCTTATTGCCTTGACAAACATGTATACGTAAATGAAAACATTTTGGGACAAGAAACATGGCAAGGCATGGACAAATTATGGATTTGGGAAAGAGGCAAAAGAGCTGTTTTTGACGACATGCGTTTTGTTTTTATTCGTTATCTTAATTAGTTCTTCTTACTATGTTCTTAACGTATGATTGTAATCTGTTGTCTGTTCTATCTTCTCAACAGTTTGCTCCACCATAGATTTCAGGGGAAATTAAATAAAAAAACAAAGAATTAATGGAAGAAAGATAGAAGGGAAAAGGTGCATGGTAACGAAATAAGTCCATGATTAATATGCTACTATCGAAATCTTAAATTCCGTCACTTATTTTTTTTTCTTTTTTTTCTGGCATTTAATTAATTTCCTCCTAGATTTTTAGATAAGAAACTTAATTTACTAGATAGGAATGCAGATACGGGGGTTTTAGGCAGAGTATATAACCTCTATCCCCATCTCATGTTCATCCATTTAAGTATACGATGCGAGAAAAACTCAATTTTTTTCTTCTCTGTAAGGTTCGGGGCGAGTTTGACGATTCCCTTTAATACACACATATATATTCTTCTATTATAAAATATTATAAAATGTAAAATAAATAGTTAGCCTATTCAAATATTGATTTTTAATCGCAATTTCTATATATATGATACATGATGAAACACAAGTAATCACAAAATAAATTAGTAATTAATAACATTTTAAAATTATTTATGCTGAAAAGTAAAAAGGATTGAAGGAAATTTTTTTATTATATGATGCGTTATAAATGTGTGTATAATGCTATGAGGTAAGTTTTGGGGGAGTAATGCTGAAGTATTTTTTAGAGAAAAAATATTTTTCTTACTCATTATTATTTTCTATTTAGTTTAAGAAAATATTTTTTATGGTGCTCTTTTCTTAGTTTATTTATGACTTTTATTGTCTTTTTATTTATTTTCATGTTTTCTAATTTGTTAGGTTAGTTTTTTAATTTATTTATAAAGGATGGGGCTCCAATGTGATTTTTAATTAAAACATATTGTAAAGGATGCGTCTTACATGAATTTGAGAAGAAATTTGAAATTGATGGGTCAAAATTGATATCATTATACTTTATATAAAAATTATGAAGTAGATTTTCAAATCTCTTCTTTACGCTAAGAGTGGTTTCGTTGTGAGGAAGTCCGAGCATGTTGTTGATAGATATGATATTTTTAATTGAAATGCTAGGTACATAAAGGGTAAAAAACTCTTGATTGAACATTTATAAAATCGAGACAAAAATAATTTGAATTTAATGACGAGTTCTCTTCAACTCGAGAAGATTGATGCAAGAGAATTTTTAGAAAAAAAAATATTTTTCTTAGTTATTATTATTTTCTATTTAGTTTAGAAAAATATTTTTCTTTGTGGTGTTTTTTTTATTTAGTTTAGGAAATTAAATATTGAGATTGATAATTTATTTTTTCCTAGTTTGTTTAGAACTTTTATTACTTTTTGTTTATTTTCAGGCTTCTTAGTTTGTTTAGGTTAGTTTTTGGTTTTATTTAAGAAATTGTAAATCTATTAGTGATGTAAATTATTTTAAAATAAATATTCAATAATAAAATTATGAATTGAAATCTTTATATATACAATCCATTTTTCAAAAATTTTTGTGTTTTTATATTTGTTATTTTTCTTGTGTTGCTTCCATTTATATTAAGAAGCTTCATCAAAATAAGGAATGCTATCATTAGGTATTTTAAATATAATTTATTGGTTATTCTCATAAATGTTGGCTAAGAAGAAAATTATCCTTTATATTTAAACTTCATATAAATCCTTTGAGGTAATAAAAAAACCTCAATTTTATTTTATTTTTTAAATTTCAAATCTTAACTATTAGGCATTGTTTGTGCGGCTCAGTCATGCTTTTTAATTTATTTTTGCTTTAAATTAATTGTTTTGATATTTTTATATTATTTTGATGTGTTGATATTAAGAATAAATTTTAAAAAATAAAAAATAAATTATTTTAATATATTTTTAAATAAATAAATATTTTAAAAAATATTACTTACCATATTATCAAACATTACCTTATCAGAAGAATTCCCTTCCTCCTCCTCCTCCTGTATGGTTCATATTAAAAATGGAAAAAAGATAAAAGATAAACCAATGGCTAGCTAGGAATGCATATGCAATCATCCACCACCTTCCATAATATCCCTCCTAAATGACACAATCACCCTTCACATTAAAAAAAAGAAAAAAAGAAAAAAAAAACTATCCCTGCCTTCTCCACTCCAATTCACACACCTCCTCCTGCCTTTTCCCCTTCCTTTTGCCTATATATACCTCCCATATTTAGCCATTACTTGCCAACCATCATCTCCCTATAGAGAAAGGAAACCAAATACTTGTAGCAAAAATGGGTTCTCTCCCTCATGTAGTAGAAGATTGCGGTGGTATTGTCCAACTCTTTAGTGACGGAACCATTTATAGGTCCAAAGATATAGGGTTCCCCATGCCAATCATCAACGACGAGTCCGTCCTCTTCAAAGACTGCCTCTTTGACAAAACGTACAACCTCCACCTCCGTCTCTACAAACCCACTTCAATATCACTATCATCCCCTACAAAGAAGCTTTCCATCATACTTTACCTTCATGGAGGTGGATTTTGTGTAGGCACGCGTGAGTGGCCTAACTGTCACAACTGCTGCCTTAAACTAGCTTCTGGGCTCAATGCACTCGTTGTCGCCCCTGACTATCGTTTGGCCCCAGAACATAGGCTACCGGCGGCCATGGAGGATGGACTTAGTGCCTTGCAATGGCTACAAGCTCAGGTTTTGAGCGACAAAGGTGATGCATGGGTCAGTGGTGGTAAAGTTGACTACGACCAGGTTTTTGTTTTGGGCGACTCATCTGGTGGCAATATTGCACACCACTTAGCGGTTCAGATCGGTGTCGGTTCGACCAGGTTGGCTCCGGTTCGGGTAAGAGGGTATATCCTACTGGCACCATTTTTTGGTGGGGTTGCGAGGACAAAGTCAGAGGAAGGGCCCGGTGAACAATTGTTGAACTTGGAAATACTGGACCGGTACGTTAACACACTCTAATCAATCTCTCTATCTGTCACAAATGATAATTTTTACATAGACTTTGATACATGTAGACCAGACCAATAAAACTATTTGAATCCGGTCAAACTATATATTATATAATCTAATGCAAACACAATCTCTTGGGCAGTCCTCCATTAGATCATATTCAGCACTAAACTACATACGATGAATCTGTTTGATTTATGGTTATATGTATATATCAGCCAAAGTCATTTCATTATGAATTTGCTTTCAAAAGATGCTGTGCCTTTCAATTCAGTCTGTACATGAAAACAACTCTCTGAGAACCAATGGACACACAAATACCTATCTTTTGGGAAGTGCCTCATTTAGTGGGGATGTTTTGTATTTTTCCCTACTTAGGGCTCCATCTTGAATATCACTCCATAAAAGTGATTGAACGAAACTGGTCAACCTTAATGTGGTATCTAATTGATCGGAAAAGAGAAAGTAGGAAAGAAAGAAAGAAGACAGCAATGGAATCAAATTTGTGGAAAGTAGTGTGATATCAAGGGTCAGAGTCAAAAGATACGGCTTTTTCATTGATCTCCACAAATGACAACCTTGTTTTTGCCTGTCTACTTGTGATATACAGACATAATATCGCTATTTACTTAGACTGCAAGAGTGGTGGATTCTATTAGTAGTGTTGTTCTTTTGAGAGCTTGAAATGATCAAATATCATTCACCCCTTTTATATCCTGCTAATGACTTGGACCACGCCATCATTTTCACCAAGGATTTTGATTGATGGTGCCTGTGTTTGCCCCTTCGTTGATCCGTACAAATGGAGGTGGTGTGCAAATTGATGCTTGGACGTATCTGTCTTGAAAGCAAAAAATGTAAATCACACTCACACCCCCACCACCTCACAGGCTTCGTGCCTGATTGCTCCACATGTCACATTGAGTTATAGAAAAGAGTTGGTGGTGCTAACTATTGTGATCCATTTTTTTTCTTTTTTGGTCTCACTTCCTGTGGTTTTAGTTTCCTCAAATTTATCCTCGATTCCCCTGTGCCTTCTACAGAATACTTTGTCCACTTGAGAATTCCATGCAATAATTAATGTAAGATACAAATGGGATAAAAACTTAAACAGTTAATAATATCAGCTCGGAAACAAGAAGGAATTTGCAGCACAGTTGCACTGACATGGTGAATATATACTATTCACTACTTGATTGATTTCCTTTCCTCTTTGTTAGTTGCCTTGAATATAAGGACAAGATCTTCCTGATTGTTTGGTGATAGTTCCTATACCAGATTCAGCGAGGAGTAACCATGCTATATCTGATCCAAAAACTAGGATAATCTAAAGTATTCCATGCAGCAAAAACCAAAAGCTAAGATCAAACGACAAGGTTGGCATGCTTTCTGGATGAGAAACACTAATATATTTAGTACCCACCTCATGTTAAACAGATAGCAGATAGTGGTGTTCAATTCACGTTTGGTATATGTGTGCCCTAGTCCATCAATAAATTATTATAGCTGGCTTGAAAGGGACAACAACACGTCTGGCCTAGATGAATAATATTGATGGTCAGAGAGATGCTGATTTCTACGTGGGATAGTGGTGGCTGGTATAAGACACACATACAGTACAAGGGAGCCTTTAGGGACAGCTTTATGAAAAAATTCCTCGATCGAAAAAGTTCATGATAGAGCCTTGTCTCTGCTTCGCTGTTATTTGCGTGGAGTCATGGTCATTTCTCTTCTTTTACGTATTTGAATTGGCCAGCAAGAATTTATTAAGTTGTCATGTTCGCAAAGTTCCAATCTTTTTACAGATTAAAATAAACGTGATCAAAGCCACAATTATTGTTTTGTTTTTTGTTTTTTTTAAAAAAAGAAGAAAAACAGTAGAGCTCATGAGATGAGAGGTCAAGCTCAGAGAATTGAATACAACAATTTGGCTTAGATGCTTCTTAATTAGTGGATTCTTGTATTCATGCCATGGTGCCAAAAAGTCTCCACAGCCTCTAATATCAAATTCCACCAACTGATCATGTTTCACTTAAATCATGGCCCCATTAATTAGTTCAATTTCCTGATGTATACAGTTCTCCCATTTATGATGAAACTGAATGTTGTGGTAAGTCTCATCTGGTTTTTTTTTTTTTTTAATGTAATTGATGGTTTTTGAAGAGGTGTGCAAATCTAAAATTTACATGTATTTATGTCAGCAGAGCTGCCTTTCCAGTGGGGTTCTTTCACATCACATGCTAGCAATGAGATGGTATGATAGTGCCTAAACCAATAACAACATAAATGCCTCCAAATATACCAGATAGTGCCTCCCCCAATAGCATCCCATCTCCTTATCCTGAAAGAAAGAGTTGTGCACTATACTTGAAGTTCCTAGCTAACATGCAGCCTGAATGTCTTAGAATAATTAATGAATCCATGTGACTACCTTATTCTTTCTTTTTGTTTTTTTGACTGATTAATCCAAGTTAAATCACAGTTTTTGGAGGCTATCCATGCCTGCTGGGGCAAGTAGAGACCACCCATTGGCGAACCCCTTCGGACCAGGTAGCTTGAATCTTGAGCTGGTGGCTCTTGATCCCATCATGGTGATGGTAGGTGGTTGTGAACTGTTGAGAGATAGAGGTGAGGATTATGCAAGGAGGTTGAAGGAGATGGGAAAGAAAATTGAGTATGTTGAATTTGAGGGAAAGCAGCACGGTTTCTTCACCAATGATCCTTACTCAGAAGCTTCAGAAGAAGTTATTCAAGTCATGAAAAAGTTTGTGATTGAAAACTCTAGTTAAATATTAATCAGCATCTGTCAAGTCCTCATCTACTCATTACTGGCTACCAGCTCCTGGTTACTTTTTTTTTTTTTCTTAGTATAAGGAAATCAATTACATATAATTTCTGGCGTCCTTACTTTTTCTAGTACTTAATTATGTATTAAATTCTAGTATAATAAGTGGGTTTGTAAATATTATATTTCTTTTGTTTTTGTTGCTGTGATTTTCGCAAAAAAGAGAATGTGGACTTGCACAGTTTAATAGAGGTTGATGATTCTAATTTGTAGAAATGCATCATCATGGGTGCGCTTTTATGACCATAATATTTGATAGCTATATGCATTTCGTTTGATAGTGAAATAACTACGAGCAAAGTTATTAGACCTAGCTAGTTGGCTTTTTTAAAGAAAAAATTAGCCACAGCTCGATTGGATCCTCGATTTTATAACTATAATATTTACAAGGTAATGAATGCTTTAATATTATTTACAAGTTATGATGTTGATCATAATATCATATTGTTAAAAAAAACACAACCATATAATGCATAATATCAAACAAATACTCCGTTAGGATTTAAATATTGATTCTGTCAGAAAAAATGTATAGATAGAATCATGAATAGTAATTAGTCGTCGAAAAATATATCATCGGTGATTTTTATTATGTCGGCTATTCTGTCAATGATATAATCACCGATGAATTTATTTATAGAAAAAACACCCCAAATAAAAAAAAATTATCGGCATCATTCTGTCGATAATTCTATCGTGGATTATGACATATTAATGACAGAATAAACAATTGATAATTCCATCGGTGATTGAATGCATATTAGCGATAGAGTTAAATCGTTGGAGATTTATATGTTGAATGCAAAACAAACGGAATGGATCCATCGGTGTATCTGGTAATTAAACCATGAATCTCCTTGTTCCAGTTCTTTGCACTGACTGCAACCGTCGCATGAAACAATCATTCATCATGTGCTAGATATAAACGTCCAAGATAGTCTCTGAGAAGTGTGGAGGTCAAAAATCCCTCCACTTGGTCATGTCTTCCTAGTCTGGAAGACTTCTTTCTTTTACATATTTCTTTGATTTTTTTACGTCTCAAACCAAAAATCATGCAATCTATATGGCATATATAAATTGTCGGTTAAGATAGTGAAAAAAAACATTTAAAAAGAAGTATAACATTTTGAATTCAATCTTACCTAATGACATTGTAATTCTCCCACATCTTCCTGGCAACAACGTTGTCAGCCTTGTCCTATTAATTTTTTTCTTGCCCGTCAATTTTATAAAATAATTAGTTCTTTAAAACTAAAAATTAACAAAAAAAAATCTATTTTAAAAACTAACAATCAAGTCCCATGTCAGAACTAATTTCTTTGGATATGGACACGAGTGTTTTTTCATGAATTATTTTTGTAAAAGATGTATCATAACAACATCTGGATCAAGAAAATTTTTATTTTTATACTTTTTACATGAACATTTAATATCATCTTCACTAATAGTTTTTGGATTAGATAATGTGTAGTTAGTAAGGCCCTCAACTCCATCACAATAATTCATCATATGCAGCCTTTTAGGTGAAACTCGATACATCCAAGAATGATCATCCATTACTTACATGAATACTATATATATAGAATAATATTGATGACAACATATATTAATTAGTAATGTAAACTAAACAAATGATAGGTACCCAACTAATTAGCAATAATTGGTTTAGATCAAACTTATTCAATCTATTTATATTGTACCTTTAAATCACTATCAATTTCTCCAAAAATTCAAATTCCTCTAAATTTACTAAAATTTTCAATTTAACAATAAAACTGATTAAATGTGAAACATACCCATTAAATAAGTCAATATTTATTTCATTATAAAACACCTAAATTACAAAATCAAGCTTAATTTCATCAAATGACAAAAAAAATAAAAATTTACAAAATCTCAATCAAACACTAACATATATAAATCACACATTCATACAACAAATTCCTATAAGAAAAGGCTATAAAACAAGCAACACACAACTACATATACTACATAAAAAAAGTCAAAAAATAACATTTTAAAAATGGGTTACAGTAAAAAAAAAATGGATAATTTTGCCTATTTGATGTGACAAATCTTAAAAAAAATTAAAGTAAAACAGAGATACTGACATAGTGAGTGTTGGAGTGACTGAATTTGTGATGATGAGAGCTTTGTTAGTAACAAAATAAGAGGGGCAAGGGTGTTGTGTGTTGTTTTCTACAAAATAAAAGGAAGAAGAAGAAAAAAAAAACGGGAAGGGGGAAAGGGGGGCGTTTGTTAGATTATAACTTAAATATTACTGATATGGGTTCACCGACAGATATTAGTGACGCATATATTTCATCAGTAATTCCATTTGTAATAATGACATATTATTTTTTTTCATTCTTTGATTTTCAACTGTAATTCCCTTGGTATTCACTGACAGAAATTCTTTGTCGATGAATACCAGGGGAAATAGCAACGCCATGGTTCGTTGGTAAATGTCATTGTAATTTACCGACAATATTTTTCCTGTCGGTATTCAGTTTGTATTTGATATTTATCTAGTAGTGAAAATCCAATTACAATATTTTCATGAAAACTATAAGTTTAAAGGATTGAACTAGCAATCGTGAAGGTATATTGTTTTATTTTTTTGGTTCAAAACTTAATGTTAATTAATATCTGATTTTTAAAATCATTCGAGAAGGGATGTAGCCTCAATTATTAATATACCTGGTTCAAATATACTTTTATTATCTAAAAAAAAATCTATATTAAAAACTAAAAATCAAACCCATTTCTTTGGAAATGGGCAAAGATAATATTTCCAAATGATAGCCAGGTAGTGAAGTCTGACTCGTAACGAAGCTGGATATAGAGCTTAATGATAATAAAATGGCTGCTTGAGCATTCCATGCGTGCAGCAGCAAAGTTAAACAAATGTACAAGACGATCATTGTTTTCATTATTAATTAATTAATTAATTAAAAGAACATTTAAAATATTAAACTTATCCACTGCCTTTTTCGAGATTTGATAGCCCCAAAATCGGCTCTATGCACTCGTGACTTGAATCAATTATTGATTTATTGCTGGACCGTCATGTTAGTACATCGCTACTCTAATCAAATAAATATGATTTAAACCTTATCCCTAATTATTAAACAATACTAATTAAGAACCTTGCAGCCATCAACTTTATCTTTTATTTCTTTTTTGGGTTCATTTTTCTTTGAATTGATTACCAACAAGTATATGATTTTGTGGTTATCTCTTTATTTATTTGGCTACCTGAGATTTAGAGAGCTTGTTTATTATGTATCGGTTTTTCTAAGTGGTTTTGGTTAGAAATGCGTTAAAATAATATTATTTTTTATTTTTTTAAAATATAATTTTGATACCAGCATATTAAAAAAATCTGAATACATAAAAAAAATTAATTTGAAGTAAAAAACTAAAAAAACTTTAATTTTTAAAAAAATATATACTTTTGAAACGCAAGAATAAACAGAATTTTAACATGATACTTTGCATTAAAAAAAACATAATATGAAACATATGTTGCTTGTATATATCCATAAAAATATCTACACGATCTGCACAATATAATATTGCTCAATCATAACACATTTTTGTGATGATACTAGATTGGAAGGATATGTTACCTCACACGTAAGCAAATTCTACTTTAGGGCAAAAGCCTTACTATTTTTTTTCTTGTCTCAACTTTAAATCTAATGTCAAATGTTTTTTTTATATATATACTAATTCATTTTAAGATGTTGATTTAATGGTTTTTTAAAATTTGTTTCATTTTTATATTATTTTCTTACATTTAAGTATTCAGACCAGTACTTGAGAAAATAATTATTAAAGTTCTTTTAATATATTAAATTAATGTAAAAGATGTGTGCTTAAAAATAAAATTAATCGTGGAAAGCTTGTGTAGTGCCACGTATTGGAAAAACTTTCCACAAGATTTTCTTCTTTTTTATTTTTCCGAACAAACTTTCCTTAAGATCCGGTGGGCCCAAAATCGGCCCACCAGCAGGAGGTGGTCGCAGTAGTAATTGGCCACCTAATCATGTGCTGTGATCCTTATCCCCTATTAAACAACAGTTGTACTATACTGTATACAATGCCATGTTGATTCTTTTACTGACTGTATGAGAACGAGGGCAAACTGTATTATATAAAAAGATTAATTTTTTTATTTAAAAAATAATTTTTTTAATATATTTTAAATTATTTTAATTCATCGATCTCAAAAATAATTTTTTAAAAATAAAAAAATATTATTTTGATGCATTTCAACATAAAAAACACTTTGAAAAACAACTGTAACCACACTTTTAAAAAATAAATATATTCGAGATGATATAATTTTTATTATTTTTTCAGGGTATATTTACCGTTTATCTTTCAAAATACATTTTTGCTAAAAACTTTGTTTTAATAAATAAAAAAAATTAATTTTTTAAAAAAATTTCAGGCAAATACCATTTTGGCTGGACTGCGAAAACGCACGTATAATTAATCACTCCTTGCATTGTGGGACAAAAAATCCTTAAAAAAACAGGACACGATAAAATTTTACATTATTTCTTTATCTTCTTTTTAGTATTTTTATTTTTTTATATATTTTTATTTTTTTAAAATTTAAAGTTTAGATTAATACTTTATCGAGAGATAATTGAATTTTTTTATTTTGATTTAAAAATTTTGCTTAAAAATATATCTAAATTAAGATAATAGTGTTGAAATCTTTGTATAAGTAAGGAGTAATAAAATTTTAAGAACAAAGAATCAAAAACAACAAAAACATTATTTCTTTAAGTATTTTTATTTTTATTATTAATATAAAAACTTTAATGTTGTATATAATACAAGTTTAAATACATGCTAGTACTTTAATTTTTATATGGATTGAAAATTAACATTACAAATTAACCCCCCTAGTTTTGATGGGACAACAACATTAGTGATTCAAATATTGGCATTAATTAATCTTTGGGATTAATCATGGGGATTGAAAGTTGAAGGGTACAAAATGGAGGTACGTTGCCTCTCACTCTCATGAAATATCCACATAACTAGCGTACGTATTTTCTTACACCAGAAAAAATAATAATAATTAAAAAAAGCGTATTTCCTCAAATTGATTCGATTATTGTCGGTATGGGGGAATGGGGATAATGACGAACACAAAGCTTGAAGAAAAGAGTCAATTAATTCGCTTTCAGGGACAAATATAAATATAAATATAAATATAAATATAAATATGTGTGTTTGAAGATGATACGATCACATTTACAAGTAAGTAAATATTATTGTGACCAAATTCAAACCCTAATTATGACTCCAAGGACGAAAGATGGAAGCACTTGCTGTAATTCTGTTGAGGTACGGCTACCACATTTGCACTATGATAAATCGAAAATATTTCAGATTCCACTGCCTACAATATTCTTATGAGATCATCCATGTCCAGATATTTTCTAATTACATGGACTATGGTGTTTGGACTGTATATATATTAATGCGGTCCAAATATTTGATTGAAACCTAAATCCTATTTTTCCACCACGACTCTCGAATCTTAATTTCTGAAACATTATATATTACAAGAAAATAAAAAAGAATAGTTAATCCATGAAAGCCATGTAAAAATAACAATAAAAGGTTTGCTTTAAATATTAATTTGTAACTTGTTTTATAATATATTGCATATATGTAATTGTTAAAAAAAGTGATTGCAAATATAAGTATAAAATGTCTAATCTCCTTTAAAAAGTATGGCATATATATTCATATGATTTTGTTTAGAAAATTATGATTGTAATTATTAATTTTTTAAAGGGGGATTTATTTAAAATTTTAAAAAGATTTATGATATAGGAGTCCGCACCCACTCACCCGACCTCAAAAAGGAAAGGGTAGGCGCACGCGGGCTTAGGTCAGGCTTTTATGCATGCTTAATTTTTTATATTGAGTAGATAACATATTGTTTATTTAATGTACAAAATTAATAGTCAAAAAATTAATTATGTAGTTTTGACCTTAAAGCTTATTTTTAGCTGATTTTGACCTGAAAACACCTTTAAAACACCCTAAAAATCTAAACCATCCATTAATTTCAAACCCTACCCTAAAATCACTAAAAAAAAAAAAGTTTTCATGAATCTAATCTATTTTTTTGTGGTATGATAGGTGATCTAGCAAGATCATCACTGTTAAACTTCTCTCTAGTAGAACAAACTAATCAACACCAGAAATAACTTTATTGTGAGTGAAATATTGTCGGCCCATTTCCTTCCTCTCTCATCTTATATTCTCTCATTTCATTTCTGGCATGAAATGATTGTTTTGATGGCCATTAACTTACAAACGAGCATGATTTGACTCGTTTATGCGCATATCACTCTTATCTGCCTTTTATGCGCATTGCTTGTATGGTTTTAGCAGCGAGATTGCTGGGAATTTTTAGAAAGGGGAAAAGTAATGTTAAGTTGGATGGATGATTAATTATCCTGTAATTAAATATATGATATGACCCCTATAAAAGTTGATATGTTCTGAAATATAATTAAGTGGATTAGCCATAATGTTTGCAAAAAAAAGCCAAAACCCATGGAGTTTTTATATATATATAATTAATTTAACATATCATATCATTTTTCTCTTATTAATTAGATTAAATCTCAGATTGGGTAATTAAATCTTAGACAGATAATCCATATCTAGATTAGCATGAAATCTTCCTTCTAATCTTCTCTTAAATTCAAATCCAAAATGATAGATAAAGAACAGATTTTGCCTAATCTTTAAAAACCTCAAAATAGTAATAATTTATTGCAGAATAATATATATTATATCTTGTTAGTTGCAGCTTCCTGTTTTGTATGTCCAAAAATTAGAACTCCAAGCTGAATCAGCTCCCTCATGTGTTTCCCTTCACCTGCTTGTTGAATAAAATAAAAGTCTCGCCTGAGAGTTCACCATTCTGGCAAGCAACCCGGAGTAATTCGTCGATGAAAGGTGTGTTTATTCTTACAGTTGATGTTGAGATTTATATATGGAATTCATTAAAAAAATAGAAAAAATAAGAAAAATTATTCTTATATAGTTGAATTTTATCTATAATTGACCTCAACTATAATCTTAACCACAAAAACAAAAGGCAGATAACTCAGTCAACTTAGACAGCTCAGAATCAGTGAATATTGACTCGTATAGCTTCAAACCTTACACAACATTCACCGTATGCCCTTTGGCATGCTCCTTGGCTGTGAATACCTTTGTCAGCTTCATTTGAGGAGGACGTACGCCGCAGTCTTCATGATTGGCACACATGTCATCGTTATTCTCACTAGCAGGCTTCACTTCTTGAGATCTATGGGAGATTCGAATCTCCATCGTCAAGGCTGCCCAAACCAAAGTTTTAAAAAACCTGGCCCGCGGAGTCAAACCGAACAGAAATGAAATAGATTTAAAAAAAAATAAAAAAGGTAAAAAAACAGTCAATTATTTTTTTTAACAAAAATAACATTATATTGCTTTATAAAAAAAATAGGTTGACCCAGGATGACTCGGATCTTGGACTTGATTGACCATCAAACTGGATTTAAAAACTATGACCCAAAAACCACATGTTCATTGGATGGCCCATCCTATGAGATGTTAAAGAATAATATAAATCATATCCTGAGACCTCATCTAACAGTTTAAGCTATTGGGTTGAGATAATTCTTTGACATAGTATCAGAGCCTTGATGACCAAGCGGTCACTTGTTCGAATCCCACCATCCCCATTTATTTGATAAAAATTAAGCACAAGGTAATGTGGGCTCATGCAAGTTTCAAGTTCAAAGAGCTTTCACTTGATGAGGTGTGTTAGAGAATAATATAAATCATATCCTTGGACCTCACCTAACAGCTTAAACTGTTGAGCCATGTTGTAACTTTTCTTGGTCTGCCACCTTATAGACCATCAAACCAGTCAGTCGAGCCCTCTCTGCCAACCTAGTTGTGTTTCTACATTTCTTGGACAACCCTCTATCAAAGTTTGAATTCGTGTTGAACATGCAGTCAATGTTCGCACACACCTGTTATGCATAGATGTCGAGTTTGTCTTTGTCTATGCATGCTATCTTTGCCCATGTATGTTGCTGAGATCCAAGCAGTATTTTCATTGATGCACTCTCGCGCCTAGAACTACTATTAGATGAGGTTTAAAGATATAATTTATATTATTCTCAAACATAATTAAAAAAAAAGTCTCACATTGTAAATTATTATTCAATGATAATTATCGGTTTAAAGCCAAGGCATACATAACCTAAATAATCAACTCTAAACAATTAGGTGCAAAATAAAAAAGCAATAAATTAAGAAATACTCAAGATTTTAAACAAGATTAGAGAAAAAGATAAACAAAGAATTTGTAACTCTTAAAGAGAAACAATTTTAGATGAAAATAGATATTCAAAGTAAATTTTGGTTCCGAAAATGATCTGTGATAGTTGTCGCCAGAATACGAAAATTAAAATTATAGCTTATAAAGGATTAGTATGTGTTTTGCCTTTCCTGGCTTTGTTCTTAATATTTTGTTTGTTAAATTATTTTTTCCCAAATCCCAATCGTCTTTCGATAAAATAAAGGAGAAGAAGAAGAAGAAGAAATAGACAACAGCAGAAGAATTGGAAAGAGGACAGGCAGCGGGGCTGAGAGAGTTTTATTCATGGTCTTGAAAAGAATTAGCAAAGCACGTAATGCCTGAAAAACATGTCCAGGCTGTTTGAGGCCCTAGACCCATCTTCCTTTAAATAGGTTATACAAGCCATGGGACATGTCCAATAGCCTTTGTAAGGCCCGCCATTTACTTGATGAGTCCTTCGCCCACTTTCCATGAGTGCTCTTCCAAGGTTCATGCTAGCACACAATGCATCAATGTGTCAAGCAACTAAAACCTAACAAGGGCTAAGGGTTAGTTTATCATAGAAAAGCACGTAATTAAAAACCCCTCCAGTTGAAGTCACAAAAACAACACATGAGAGATGAAATGCTCCAGTAATGTCCAGGAGCTCCGTGCAGATTTCCCGTGACGGAAAATATTAATTGTGACAAATACTTCTTCCATTTTATCTTTAGAGCAACTTACAGAAAATATAGTGCAATCTTTAGATGCAGCACATTCTGGGTGTTGCAGACGAGTATCGTCTAGGAAGAGGGGGCATATGTTCTTTGATCCAATGAGCTCCATGGTAGAGAAAAAAAGGGAAGGAGCAGAAGAACCCTCCGCTGAGGAGAAAAGAAGCAGCCACCCTATTTTGACAAGAGGAGACGCTTATACTGCAGTTCGGATACGTTGTAGGCCTGCTGTGTGATTGGATCTCCTATCTTACCAGTTGCGTGGAACAAGTGTCGTCGTGGGCAAAAACAACAGACTTCTCTTTCAAGTGTCCCTTTTGTACTGGAGCTGGCCTTGAGAAAAACAACGCAAGGCAATTTCCCTTGCAGCCTATCAAAGAATGAGAGGGGGAAGCGAGAGAAAGCAATGCGACAGCATCTGCAAAAAGAGAGAACCGAGAGGAAATCAGTGACAGATAGGTGTTCCAATATCAGTACCGAGAGCTCTATAGGGAGGTGACAAATACATCTCTGGATTCGGCATCCTCTATGCAGCTGATCATGAGTAACTTCGCTATTCTTCAATTTTCCATTCCCATGATTCTGCAGCACCACACCAGTTGAAACGGAAGGAGAATCAGTTCCATCCATTGAGAGGTGCATGGATGCTTCAATGACCCAAAAAATCGTAAGCCAAGTGCTACATACTCTCCTGGAAAAAAAAAACAAAAAAGCTTGGAGTTTTATCAGAACAATGATACTGTATGAATGTTTTTATTATATATACCCTTCAGACTAGCTGTAAATCCTTTTTAAGTAGGAAATTGAAGTTCAAAATTCAAATTCAATGAGTAACTACTTATATTTATTAGAAATTAAGAGTTAGGTATACGAAAATAGATATTATAGAGATAAAATAAAATAAAAAATTATTTAAACTAGGTAAGAACATTTTCATTACTTTTAATAATAACGAGTTTATTTTTCTCTTTTATTATTTATTTTTTAAGTGAAAACAGATAATAATTAATCATACTTATTCACTGAATATTATAAAATCTTCCAAATAGCAGAATTAAAATCTAACAGTAGCAGTAATATAAAATAAAATCCAAACTCGACAAGAAAAATTGAAGTCAACTATGGAGGGAGTAATTGCCCTCCAATATTGGAGATCTTGCTTTGATTCTGAATATTACAATTTACAGCAGGTCATCTCCATCCTCCAAGATACGGAAAACGTTACTCTCCTCTTAATTCACAATATTTGAAATTTAATATTTTTCTCAATTATCACTGTAAAGTTTCCAATAAAACTTAAATAAAAGTTATCCCAAAATTATTATTATTATACATTATCATACATGAAGTTAAAACGTGTGCTATTTTTACTATTCACAAAAACATGATTACCATCTCAATTTTATTTTAGATTACAATAGTGAAATTTTTTAAAAATTTTAATTTGATTTTCAAATATTTGTTTTGCACAATGGAGCCTTTTTAAGAACAAATTAGAGCCTAATTGCATTTTTATTTTATTTTAAAAAAGAGGGTTAAATTGAAAGAAAGTGAACTAAAGTGAAAAAATGGATAACATGTGTGGCTGATTGAAAATTTCTGTCAAAAATTCATTTGAGTCTCCCATCTTTTTTAGTTATTAAATGATCAGTCCCTTGAATGTTATAAAATTTAATTTGATACTTAATTTTATTTTACTCATTTTCAATCCTTATATAGTTGGAGGAGAGATAAGTTGTTGGATTCCAATTTAGAGAAAAAAATGTCTGTTTGTAAGGAATCTGGCCACCAAAACAGTTGTTTGTTGTGTCAAATTGTTTTATATGATAAGAGAAGTTAAGATTATGTGTTTTTTTTAACCTTGAAAATACCTAAAAAGACAATGATAAGGGAAGTTAAGATTATGTGTTTTTTTTAACCTTGAAAATACCTAAAAAGTCAAACATTAGCCTGAGAAGTTTTTTTTGCTTCGGGTGGATTTTGGGTTTTAGGATAGTTTTTTACGTTTTCATGACCATGAGTTGGTTTAACAAAGTCTATAGAGTGTTTTCTAAGTGTTTTAGGCTAAAAATTGGTTAAAATAAGTTTTTTAACAAAAAAGCAAAGGACCCTATTTTTCCGGGCACTATAGTGGTTGGATTACGGGTATAAACAAATGATGTGTCAAATTTTTTTGATGCATAGGGCCCATTAAACATAGGCCCGCGTGGGGGCCGTTGCTTGATTGGATTAGGTGTTAGGCCTAGCCTTATTATTTTTTTAAATGGATTTTTTTAAAAAAATAATGCATTAGTTGATATATTTTTTTCAAATAAATTTTGTGTTTATGTTTTAATTAGTTTGTGATGAATTTTTTAATGATATTGGATGTGTTTAGTTTTTAAAGAGGTAAGTATGATTCATCTATAATTTTTTCTTAATTTTATATAGATTAAATTTGTTTTTTTTAATATTGATTTTTTATAAGATTTTTCATATGTGCAACCTTTTTTTTTTATTCAATAAATTTTATGTGTGTGGCAGTTTCTATTATGAATTTTATGTGTTTTTCTATTTAAAATTTATTTTGATAGATAAATTCATTAAACATAACAAGGTAAATTACTCTTGTTGCGATGTTAAATATTTTTTGGTTTCCTCACCCGGGATTGAAAGGCTAACCTAGGTTAACTCGAGTTATTATTTTTGTCTTTATTTTATTTCATTTTTAATTTGATCCTTCAAAATTAGATTGATTAAGCTTCATAATTTGATATCATTCGCTTTCTATGAGGTTATCACGGTTTTATAACCCATGTCACAAGTTAAACCGGTTGACTTTAATTTTTTTTCTTTTTTTAGTTGATTTTTTTTTCAATCTCATCCTTTACTATTGAATCGAATGACAATTAGATTTCATAGTTTATTTCAGTTTGCGTTCTATAAGTTTATCTTGATCTGATAATGCAAGTCACAAGTTTGTTTGCTTGACTTGAGTGGTTTTTTGTATTTTTTTAATTTTTCTTTCAATATTGAGTTGATTAAGCTTCATAATTTATTTTGATTTGTTTTTTATGGAGTTATTTTAGTCTCATGAACCAGATTTGAAAGGTTAACTGGGTCGACTTAGCTTATTTTTTTAGTTGATTTTTGTTTTCAATTTCATCTTTCAATATTGAGTTGATTGAAAATTTAATTGAATAATTTTTTTATTTGTTTTCCATAGGGTTATCAGAGTTTCATGACTTAAGTAATAGATTTGGCAAGTTAACCTGAGTTAATCTAAGTTGATCTAATATGTTGTCGTTTCAATACTTAAAAAACAATGTCGTCTTAATTTTTTTTAGTTAAACTACAATTTTATCGTTCATTTGAGTTGTCTTTGGACTTTCCAAATCAATCAGGTCACATTAAATCAATTCCTATATACTTTTAATTTTTTTTTGTGCTGAAAACACTTGGATATTTTTTTTTTATGTTTGAAAAAAAATTAATTTGACTTGCAGTGTAGCACGAACAATTATTGAGTTTAATATTGGTTAATTAATATCTTATTCGTGAAAAGAATTGAAAGGAATTACACATATAGATTTGCCTTTTTAGGTTTTGTTGTACAAAATAAAATAGAAGATTAGACAAGTAAGAATAAAATATTTATTTTATATGCATGCAAAAATATAAAATCATTGCAAAATTGCAATCATAATATAAAATTAGCATGCATACTATGAAAATATTAAATGGTGTATAAGAGATTGAAACTAGCTCCTATCATATATACTAAAATATATATTGAAATTATATTTAAACTAAAAGCATGTAAATTACATGTTGAAACTCTTTTGTTCAAGCAAAAATTGTGTTGTTGTTAAGAATCAATCTTTTATCTTTAAAGCTTTATTATTTCTTACTTGGTGTAAAGTCTTTCAATATTCCAACACTACCAACTTGTTTAGGTGTGTTGTAATCGATTTTTTATCCTATATTAAAAAATCAAGTGAAAAGATTGAGGAGCAAAATGGTAGGAAAGTAAAGAAATAAAGACCAAAATAAATAGAGAAGTTTGAGTTCCTCTCCAAAACAATTGTGAGATAAGGAGATAACAAACAGAAAAAAGATGAAAAGATGAATTGAGCATGAGCTATGAATAGACTAGATATATAGAAAAAATTTAAAAGAGATGAGATAAAAAAAAATCATAAGAGAATACACTCAAAGACATCAAAGACAATATATATATATATATATATATATATATATATATATATATATAGAGAGAGAGAGAGAGAGAGAGAGAGAGAGAAACAGACAAATAGAAGCAAAGAAAAAACAAGAAAAATAATAAGAAGAGCAAAACAAATATAGCCCCATATACCTCTCCCTCTTTCATTTTCATCCCCCTCTCTGCCTAAAACTTTCTCTATCAAAACAGTCAGGACAAGCCACCAATCGCAACTACGACACCGACATCCACTTTTCTTTCCTTCTTTTTTCATTTATAGAGCAATCTAATGAAGATTTATAGGAGCTGATGGGAGATCGATCACTCTCCCTACTTGAGTTTCCATGTTGTTCACTATGAAAAACTCTAGAATAAAGGTATGGGAAGAGAAAATGAACTAGTTTTTTTGTTCAAGTTTCCTTAAAATGACATCACCAATGAAGCTATTTAAAAACTTCAAAGAGGATTGAGCTTTTCATGATAGATAGTGGCTTGATGAACAAAGAGGATAAGCTGGATAGGCTTGGAATACTTGCAAAACAAGTTTTTTATATGTTTATAAATGACTATCTTATGCTTAAGTTAGTATAATGAAGAAGAAGGTGTAAAAGAAAACAAAAGAGTAGTGTTTGGTGGTAAACAAAATATTGGTAATCTGTAAAATATATAGATGTCTTTTTACTAGTACATGGTAAGATATTTATGACTATAGACACCAATGATGTCACATGTTTACCTTATGACTTTTTAAAATTGGTAGCTCATCTAACAAAATATAATAGAGTTTCAGTTTTGCTAAAAATGATAAGTAATTATGACATTTTATTTTCATGTTATTTTGACTAAAAACAATATTCTACACCAATCGATGAATCAATGAAAATACCTAATGTATAATAAGTTCCTTTTACCAAGACATTAAGCGATGACTGTTGGTTAAAAAATTACTTGTGAAGCTAATGATAGGAGACAAGGTCTTTGGAATGTGTGATCTTGTTTTGTGTATCATTTTATTTTAAATAATTTTTTTATTTACTAAAAAAATGAAAGAATATCAATGGATGAAGATACAAGTAGACTTCATCGTTTGGACATGTTGTTTAGGGTGCCCAAATAATGTGGGGTCATGTGTCCATGTCAATTAAGCCTGGCCCAAATGATGTGACAGGTGGTCATTTGGCCCAAATGACGTGGATTCATTCCTTTTATACACATACACAAAGCAATATTCATCCACTAAAACCATGTATTAGCTTGAAACTAATAAAAAAATATTAATATTTAATGAAAAACTTATTTAATATCTCATGGATTTTTATTCAAAAATATAATTATATTGGTGGAATCAATCATATTACTCACATAGATAATTGTTAAATTTATTATTAAAATTTATTTAATAAAAAATAAAGATATTAATTAATACAACATTAGCTTATTTTATGCAATATTTTTGCTTTAAAATTTTGGATTTTATCCAAATTTAGTCCCTGTGTATATATATATATTAGAGTATGATAGTCCTTTTCATATTAACTAGTCTCTTTACTCTTTATTTTGTTCTACAAAGATTTCTTTGTTTAAAAACCATGAGTCCATACTCTTTCGTGGCATCTTTTTACCAGAACACCAAGCTTAATATTTGACACACATTGTTTGTATAGGATCACAATCTAATAACATTTCAGTTATCAAAATTTCTCAAGGTGAAAAATAAATGATTAAAAAAATATATAATAATCAAGAAAAAATAACATAGCGAATCTAATTAATTAAAGTAAATTATTTTTTATATGTTTGTTTTTAATTTTCTTATTTCTTTGCATAATTTCATAAATAAAAGTATTACTTCAGAGAAAAATGTCATGTAGACATACAAATTAACAACTTTATGATAAAAGGATCTTTACAAAATAAAATAAAAAATAGAGGGACTAGATCAACATGAAAAAGAATAGAAGGCTCCCATTAAAATAATTAAAAAAGTACAAGAACCAGATTTGAGTATAACCCTTCAAATTTTCACAATCTTACAAATGATAGTTTTCTTTTTTTAAAAAAAAAAATAGCATAGTAGATGTAAAAATTTGATGAAATATCACTGCTTGAAAAAAAATTGATAAAATAGCACCCTTTAATATTGTCGCGCTTCTGAAGCGCAACATTTAGTAAATATCACGCTTATGAAGAGCGACAAAATAGATATCGGCTATTGTCTAATTGTTTTTTCTAAAATGTCTAGTTGTTTTTTAAATGGGTCTGCTAATAAATATCACAGTTCTGAAGCACAACATTACTATAATGTCACGTTTCAGAACTGCAATAAAATTATAATTAATATCATGGTTCACAAATACGATATTATTGAAATATTACATTTTATAAACTGTGATATCCTTAAACTATACTATTTTATCAAAAACTTTTTTATCTTGTTTTACTTTACCATTTTTTTCCAATACTAATTACACAATATATCCACTAGTAAGCTAACTTCTAAACTTTAAAAGCCTAGCTCAGGCGCATAGTTAAGCTAATACAAAAGCCTTAATAGAATAAGCTGAACTGAACTCAAGCTCTACTAGTTTATAAAATAAATATCATTACAAAACAGCTACTTAAAGTGATTTGATCATCAATCAATGAAATGAATTCAGCAGCAACCTAAAGTGTTTATCCTTTATACAGTAAAACCGGTCATGTTTGTTTTTGCGTTTTAAAAATATTCTTAAAAAAATTTAAATTTTTTTATTTTTTATTTTAAATTAATATTTTTAAAAATTTTTAAATTATTTTAATATATTAATATAAAAATAATTTTTAAAAACAATCCTTTCACACTTGTAAAAGCATAGTCAGCACCTCAGCCCATATGTAAATTTAGCCCCTGCCTATCGAAATGGAGCTATATTTTCCTCATAATCACAATACTTTATATATATATATATATATATATATATATATATATATATATATTAACTTCCACGTTGTACAATCTTATAAATCGATCCACACTGTAATAATTCCAGTAGATATTTTAATCAATCATCACTCTCTTTCAGTTTCGGTGAATCCAAAACAAGAAAAAAGTTTTACTTCAAATTTTTTTTATTAAATTACGAATATTTTTTAATAATTTTAATATACTAATATTAAAAAAATATATATTAATATATATTAAAATAAAAAATCTTAATGTAATCATCAACCATAAAATCCATCTCATCAGACTCTCCCTCGCAGACACTTTTCTGCTCCCCAAAATATATTCTCTCTCTCTCCCTCTCAGCGTCTTAGCACGGAAATCGAGAGCGAATAAAAACAAACCAGGCAGGAGGCTATAATAGGATTAAAAAACAAAAACATAAGGGGTTTCCATTTCATCCCCTTTCCCACTCTTTCTCTCCCTCTTTCAATTTCTTTCCCTCCAAACGCCATTTCTCCGTTTTCTTTCTTCTTTCTTTCTTTTTATCCGTTAAAGTTTTATTCGAATTCTCTTTCTTTTCCGGCTCCGGTGATCTCATTATTTTCCTGCTACTTCCACGGAATATTGGTTCTTCCCGGGAAAACTGGTTTTTCCCGGGAACATTTCGCCTCAATTTCCTCCTCTTCTTCGTATCGGATTTTTCAAAGCCCAGGTAACACCCATACACAATCCCTCACTCTCGCGCGTGTGATTCTGTTTTGTTTTTATTAAAAAAAAAGAATGATAATTTGTTATTCTTTTGGAGCTTCAAATATATATTTAAGCTGGAAAATCTTCAAATTACAGAAAAATGAGTGGTTTTGTGATTGTTTGGAGTGTTAGTTTTTTTTGTGTGATCTTTGTGTTATTTTTGTCATTTTAAGGAATTTAGGGGCGATTGAGGAACGAAAGGAATTGCTAACTGAAAAGATCTGTAGATTCGATAGAGAGGAGAAATTGAGAGTTTCAAAGGAAAAGGCTCTCACCTTGATTTTTATGTGAATTTGGGATTGTTTTTGCGTGAAAGTATTTGATTTTGAATGATAATTGGTCTATGGATTTGCAAGTACTTTCTGCCCAGGCTTCACCATCGAGGGATTTGGTGAAGTGTTGTATTTGTGGCTGCAGTTGTTCTTTAATTGCCGGTTCATCTTCAGAGTCTTGGATCAGGTCTGTCAAAAGAAAATACGATGAGTTTGAGGAGGGAAATCGGTTTTTTATACCCGGGTTTGATTTCTTCTCGAATCCACGGATACAAATTGAGAATGAATGTTCTGCGCTGCGTGAGATGGTTTCTAGCCAACAGCAGACTATGCAGGATTTGTACACGGAATTGGAAGAGGAAAGGAACGCTGCTTCTTCAGCTGCAAATGAAGCTATGTCAATGATACTGAGGTTGCAGAGGGAGAAGGCGGAGATCCAAATGGAGGCAAGGCAATTTAAACGTTTTGCCGAGGAGAAGATGGGGCATGATCAGCAGGAGTTTTTGGCTTTAGAGGATGTTTTGTATAAGAGAGAGCAGGCTATTCAATCATTTACTTGTGAAATTCAGGCTTATAAGCATAGGATGATGAGTTATGGCCTTACAGAGGCAGAGGCAGTGGGTGAGAGGGGTGGGTTTAGCCGCAACACAAGCATGAATGAAAGCTTGGATGCTGGCCAATTCGAGTTTCCAGCTTATGATTACCCACCCCTGAAATGCAATTTGAATGATAATCCAAATCCTTTGGAGGGTGAAGATGACATTGTGAATGTTGAGAAATATGCATTTGGCGAGACCCCTCATGGTCGTGAGAATTTGAAGAATTTAGAATATAGGATCTATCAGATGGAGAGAAGTCCTCGTAGCATTCAACAAGATGGTGATTTTTCTGGTACAAAGAATATTCTCGAGAAGGTGGTTGTTGACCACTCTCCTAGGAGGTCAAGGCACAGCAGGAGATTCTCCGGAGATAGTTCAAGTTCATTGATTGGGATGTCTAGAGAATTGGGTCCAGATTTTGCCACTGAATCTCCAAGATCCAAGTTAAGCAATAGCTTTAAGAAAACGGACTGTGCTTCACAAGTGGAAGATTACACAAATTCGAGAAAGAGGGATAATGAAGCAGACTTTGGAGATGACATGAGTGACAGAGTTTATACCATTGATTTTATACATAACGGGGTCTCACAGAATGGTGTTACAGAACCAAAAGCTGGAATTGGGATTTATGAAGAGCATCTCTCAACTCCAAGAGAGATATTGACTCGGCCTGATATTAGTGATCCTGATATAAAAAAGCTCTACTTGAGACTTCAGTCACTTGAGGCTGACAGGGAATCTATGAGGCAAGCACTTATTTCAATGCGAACTGATAAAGCACAAATGGTATTGTTGAAAGAAATAGCTCAACATCTATGCAAGGAAATGTCTCCAGAAAGAAAAATGCCTGCGAGGAAGCCATTTCTTCTTGGAAGCTTTTCCTTCACGTCAATCTTTAAGGTAATTGTTTATGCTTTGTGTAAATGAATGTGCTTTCCTGTATAACAAAGATTTCCATTCACTTGAGTTTTTGGGTATCCAATATATATCATCAAAACTGCTGTTCCACAATCATTTTGGTGATTGTTATTGCATTATAGTGTTTGTATTAGTTATTCTTTTGGCCTATGCTTAACTTCAAGCTCTCCTTGACCTGTACTTCCCCCCTCCTACCTTCATTTTTCACTTAAATCTTTCATTCTTCATTATTTTGGTATGGCTGAACTAGAGTTAGAAACTTTGAATTTGCATAAACTGAACTGCATTATAGGAGTCTGTCCATTGGAATCTGAGTTATGATGTAAATGTGAGTACTTGAACGTATAGAAAATAAAATTATTGAAGTATGTTTGTGATGTTTTCTTTCTTCTCTTGGATTGTCATCTTCTTTTCATCCTCGATTCTCTTGATTTCCACCAGTCAGAAGCACTTAGCTGCTCCCTCATTTAAATTGTTGGACGCAGCATTATGACTACCAGGCTTTGTATTTTGACTTTCCACTTTATTTTAACATCATTCTGCATGTTATTTGTTGCACTAGCACTAAAAACTCTTGTCTTTCATTTTGTTTGTTCAGTGGGTTGTGTCCATCGTTTTATGGAGAAAGAAAGCTCAGCGAAGCAAGTAAGTATATTGCTATAAACTATTGACATAATTTAGTTTCTGTTTTAGTGCTCCCATTCAATTGCATATATAGAACTATTTGAAGTAAATACAAATTAGGAGTGAAAAACTCCACTGGGTTTATTGTTTTTGTATTTTTACCAGACCAAAAATGAACCAGGGGAGAATTTCTCCAAATTTGAAGGAAGAAAGGGAAAATCTTTATAGTTTTTAAAGGAATCACTTGGTAATTGGAGAAAGAGGGAAATGAATTTAAGGAAGGAGAAATAGTTCTGACATGCCCTGTTTCGAACTCCTGTGATTCACCTACTCTTTTACAGATGCAAATGCATGTGTTTACAGTGTTCTTGAACTGTATCTTTCTCATTCGCTTCATTTGAGAAATGACATAGAAGATTCTTATTCTTGACGTTGGTGGCATTATTTGTAGTTTCAATCTGGCATTGATGTTTAATCTCATCAAATTTTGTAATGGCAGGTACATGTTTGGACTTTCAGCCGCTGATGTTGGCTTGCTAATTCTTCTAGACAAAGGCTCCCGCACAAGGCAATGGAGATGTCTCATGAGCACACAAGTGTGAAACCATCAGTCAAATTCCCAGTATCTATTTGAAGCCAATGCTCATATTGTGAACATGAAATGGATTTTGGCCACATCGTTACCCTGATTTGTCGTGTTCTTTTAATAGAATCCTTCCTTCTGCAAATTTCAGTGTTCTGTGCAGCGTTCTTTGATTTCATTTTATCTGGATTGAATATATCTTGCTGGGTGATTGGTGAAGCATGGATTTAGTGTGGGCATGCCTGCCTGTGTAGGTTGTTGAAATTTAGCTTCAGGTGAGGTATCCTGTCCTCTTCCGCTACTGTATATTTCAGAATTCAGATTCCTGTACAAGTTTTCTCATTTAAATGCGCAGTGGCTATTCTTTTTGTCATTTGAGATGCGGGGTGCATCCTGATGATTTATTTCTTTATTTTAATGCTGTTAATAATTGGTTGATGCTGTAAATAGCGGGCTATCTGTTTGTAAAGTCAGCTTTCCGACAAAAATTATTATCCCATGATTTCAAGGTACTTTTGACAGCTACTCAGTTATTAAAAGCTGTAAGCTTTGGTTTATACATTAATCAAAACGATTTAAAAACAAAAAAAAAAAAATTCAATTTTTTTCAGCCCAAGGACGCCAATCCAGCTAATGCTCAGTTATAGAAAGCTGAAAATAGGAAATGTTGGTCAGCCTGTTATTTTGGTACATGTTACTCTTTTCTCGTTGTCCTGGTCCTTCACCTTACAAAAAAAAAAATGAAAATGGTTTCGGATTTTTGGATTTCCTTCCTTGTCAATTCCTGTGTGCCTGAGCTTGAGGAGAACACGTAGTTTTAGAGTTGAAGCTCTGCTTTGAAGGCATAATCTACCTTAGAAAAAATAGGTCAAGGGCAATCCACTTGTGAAAGGGGATTGTTGTCTATTTCGGACAGTTCATCTTGTCTTATGATAGGCATTGACGATTTCTTTGTACCATGATTAGGCCGCCTTACAGTTGGATTGCTGCTAAATCTGGTGCTTATATATCCATCGAATGTTTTTTTTTTCTCTTACAAGTGCAAGACGCAAATCTTGTGCACTCCCAGTTGCCTTGACGAGTCTCTAGATTACTTTTATTAGTTTAATGGTGTTAAGGATCTTTAGGCCAAGCAGCTCTCAGGGGATCCTTATGCATGAAAATCACGTATATCTTTAGATACCGAGTGATTGATTGATTGGACAATACTACAATGTGAATGTTTTGGCATTTGGTAAAATTTGTCAGCTTTTGGGATCTTTCCTCGTCCCAACCAGGCGAAAACGATGAAAGAATGGGTGAAACTTCGATTGCAAGCACTGGTTCACAATCATTTTCCCAATTGGCTGGTGGAAAGAGTATATCCAAAGCAAACTGGTAGTACATACTATATTTTTATATGTAAGGTTGTTAAAATCATTTGCGTAAACTGGTACTATATTTTTATATGTACTCAGGACTCAGGTGAACCCTCCACCGAAACCAAAATCGGGAAAAAACACGATTTCCGGGACCCTTCTCCAAAACACGAATTGCATTATTGCCCCAGAAGTGTAGCTATTGTTATGGAACCAGAAGACTATTTATGAGGTGAAGAAAATTGAAATCGTTGTCCCTTCCCCCCGCAACAAAGAATCAACCACCACCGATAGAGGATTGAGCTCATCCAAGAAACCTATAAAAAGGATCTTTGCTTTTGGTTTGAAGTTTTGAACTTGAAGAGATGTGGTCCCCCCCCCTCCCCCCCTTTTTTTTCAACAAATAAGCAAAGAGAACTGTATATAGATTGAAGGAACTCTTATGAAGAAACTCATGAGTGAGTAGGTGGTTGTGAAGATCATGTTTTGAAAGTCAATATCAGAATAAGAAAGAGGTTCCCCCCTCTTTCTACCTAAGTCTTTTTTTGTAATAGTACCGGTTACCAAGTTCTTGAATTCACCGTGAAGTCTATGAAACATGTATAAGTTGAAATCCTTAGCTTTTCAGTGAAAGGGGAGTATAGACCTTTTGTTAGCTATTATTAGATTTTCCAATTCATCAAACAATGATTTTGTCAAGGATTTTATGGTGGCCCAATAAATAGTCTTAGGCACTTTGTTTTATATCATTCATCTTGACAAAGGTCTTGGAAGGAGTCATGAAGTTGCGTTACTATTCTGCCCATAGTTTCCTTTGGGATTTTGAAACCTTATTCACTCCCCGGTTATAGACCTTAGGCAACCCTACACTCTTGTTTATTTATATTCTTCCGAGCGAACATAGAATGGCACAATGTGAAGTTTGACAATCAACGTACCGTACAATATGTAATAGCCAGTGCAACACATCCATGAAAAGACGAATGATTTTCCGAGATATTTTGTATTTTGCACTCAAAATAAGTTAATCTTGTTATTTTCAAAGAAGAAAAGAATGATTGATATGAAAGAGGAGAACCATCAACATCAACAAATTAAGACAAGGGATATGGAAAAGAGTCATCAACAAAGTAAAAAACTCTCTTACCAAGAAGATATGACTTCATGCAAGCCACCAACAAACGTTTGTCAATCAGAGATAATTAGTGTACTTGTAAAGGGAAGAGCTTCAAGAAAATAAGTTGACTTATTGTTTTCAAAGAAGAAAAGAATGATGTTCCGAAAGAGGGAACCATCAACAATTGCATGAGACGAGGGATATGGAAAAGAGTCATCAATAAAGTAAAAAACTCTTTGACCAGAAGAAGAAAAGTGCCAAGAAATTAGTCAGAGTCGAAGGCACGCAAAATTACCAATAGCAGCATGGGAAGAAAGAGAAGAGCCACTAGTCAATGCAGCCCATCGAATGATAAACACTTATATCTCCAAAGATTATGTCATCACAAATGATAATTTAGAAAACTACAATGATCTTATAGATCCTAAGAAGCACATATAAAATATTAAAAGCATCCTAGAACTTGTAAAACAAAAGAGTAATGCTATGTGCAAAATTTTCCCTATAATACTTATTTTGTGGATCTACTAAGGTGGTATTACAACGAGATATTCATCTTTCCATTAAAATCTCCATGACTACATAAAAAATCTCTACAATAAGATCTTCATATTTCCATTGAATTCTCCAAGTCTTCATTGAAATATCCACACGTGACTCCTTGAAAAATCTCTACATCTTCATATGACATCTCATTTCACAATACTTTAATATTGTCTTCATAACCATAAAGCATTTTCTATTTTTTATTTTCTAGATAATAATGTTCTTTACTGAACTTGATAAAATCTCATATCCCTTACAAGAAAAACTCTCATATTAATAAAATCCATAAAAATGTAGGCACAACCATAAAAGAAACATTTTTCATACAAACATAGCCACAAAAATAATGTTTATATATTGTAAGTATTTTTCTCTTCCACTTTTGCTTATTAAAGTCTTCAAACATGACTATTTAAAAGACTTCAGGGGAATGATAACACTCAAATTAAAAAAAAATAGTCATTTGTGGTTGTTAGCCCTACACCAACCTCGATTTGTTCAATCATGTCCTGACACATCCTTTTATGCATTTTCTTAGGTTCGCAAGAGCCACACGCATAAATTTTTCATGCACATAATTTTTTCTACACACACATCACTTTTTCTATTCAAAGTAATTTTTTTCTTGCATTGATAACACTGCTCATCATCAACATTTTCATCAATGACGCACATGGCACAACAACCATAACATGACACAATAACTAATAAGTCAAAGCCTCATCATTATTCCTCCATTAAAATGCATCATATTATCGTTAAAAGCTTGCCAAACTGCTTCCAATGCAATAGTGGATAGTGGTGTTCTGCTACTAGAGAAAGCCACATGCATCGTTAGAGCATGACAATTTAACCCTATACGCGCATATGCTAACCAAGTTATCATCCATGTCCTTTCCAGTCCTTTTAAGTTTTTTTAGTTTAAAATTAGTTCCCTCAAGCCTTAATTATTTTAGATCAATAAAATTAAATTTTATTTTGAAAAACCAAGCACCAAACACATGCCAAAGTTTTTCCTCGACATCGCGGAGTTCCCATATCTATGCAAGCAAAAAAAAAAACTATCAAGTCCAATCCAAAAAGAAAACCTCAATATAAAAGGATTAAATTGAGAAAGAAATCGAGGTACTAAAAAAAAGTTGAATCTTTCTCATGCCCGTGTAATTCGATCCATGATATTTGCAAGAAAAAGGGGTTTAATGCTTGTCTAGCATTCAAAATCGCTTCCTATAGCTTAAATTGTTTTAATTTAATTAATTTCATTTATTTTTTTAAATGAAGCATCGATCGAGAGTCGATTTTGTTTTTCGACACCACGATTAGCCAATTTAAAGCCAAACAAAACAAAAAACAAAATCTAACCCCAACTTAATCTAATATAAAAAGATTAAATTAAAAAAAAAAAGTGTGACAAAAAAACTAAAGAACCAGAAAAAAAAAAAACAATGAATCCATAATATTTTCTCTCACCATGCATAAAAAAAAGGTCTAATCTTAATTAGGCCTCGATCATAAAATGCACATTTCGGCCCAAATATTGATGTGAACCCTGTGCAAATCCTAAATTGAATTAAATTTGGGAGTGAAGAGTAGTTGGAATTGTAAATGGGTGGCTGAGAAGGAAGGGAAAAACGAAACTGGTGTGAATAATGTGAAATTCAAACAGAGTGGGGAGGAAGAAATGCTGCCATTAATAAATTGAGACCCACAAAAATGTGTGGTGCGGATATTTTGACTCACTGGAGCAAAAGATGCCACGATCGCCCATGATACTGTATTTTGAATTATTTTTAAAGTTATTTTTTATTTTAAAATATTTTAAAAAAATATTTTTATTTTAAAAAAATTATTTTTAATATTAACGTATTATCTAAAAATATAAAAAATATATTTATTTTAAAAAAATTAAATAAAAAAATTATAAACTTTTTAAAAATACTTTTAAAACAAAAAAACAAACAAAACCCATCCCACCCTCCCATCGTGATTACTTCACCCCTTACGTCAGCCCAGTAATCTCTGCACGCTACATATACACCCACATGCAAATTAAACTGTACTAGCGTTGAGTGCATATTGATCAGGAAGCCGAAATCTTGATCTTACAGTTGTATTTTTATAGAGAAAAATGGAAGCCAAATCGCCAGAGGAAGAGCATCCAAAACAGGCCTTCGGATGGGCAGCAAGAGACAAATCTGGGCTCCTCTCTCCCTTCAAATTCTCCAGGAGGTACTCCTCTCTCATTGTCCATGATCTTCGTTTTACTCTCCACACATTAATCCTGCTTAAATGTATTAATATTTAATAAATATCTGGATTTGTTTGATCTCCAAACAAATTAACGGTCTTAATTAGTTTGGCATATATATTTAAATATATGTTCACGCACAGTGGTAACTGCATGCTAATTAACGGGAATGTGGTTGTTGTGATTTTAATTGAAATGGGCTGTTTCTAGAGCAACAGCAGAGAAGGATGTGGCATTCAAGGTGTTGTATTGTGGGATATGCCACTCCGACCTTCACATGGCCAAGAATGAATGGGGCGTTACTCAATACCCTCTTGTTCCTGGGTACGTATATATCCTCCTCCTTTGCCTCTTTTTTTTTAAGCAATGTGTCTGTTTTCATTTGAATTGGTTCTGTTAATTTTGTAATTCTTAACTTGGAATTGAACATGATGGTATATGGTCACAAGAAAACAATTAATTTCTTGTGATTGAATCTAGTTATAGATAATTTGTTTAAAACTCGATTGAAAGAGATAATCTTGGAAATTGCTAGAGAATAACCCATTGCCAAAATAAAAAAAAAAATAAAAAAGAAGAAGAAGAAGAAAGGCTTTTGAGCGTATGAAGTTGAAAAGCTAAACACAAGTCAATATACAGCTGGTCGTTAAGGAATGTTTGTTGTGGTACAGAGGAAAAGAAAAGGGTCCACTTCTTTCCAAATGCTGTGTTCCCATCGAAATTGTCAGGATCCTATAGCAACCTGTTTCAATGTAAAATGGCTATTTGCTAGCAGACTAGTACCACTTAGGCACGTGTAATGGGTTGACTTTAGAGCATCAGGGAACTCCCAGCTTAAATTTGTTTTTCCTTTTCGTGAATGAGATCAGAAAGTTTTACTAAATCAGCTAAGCAACGAGCAAGACAACTTAATTAGGCAGTAGCTAGGTTTTTGGGAAGGAAAATAGAGAAACATTTAACAGAATATACAAGCCTGATGATGCATGCATGTATGCAGATGAAGACAATGAAGATGTTTATTAAATTTGATGATTCTAATGAATTTCCATATTGTTTTAGGATCAGATTTTCTTTCTTTTTTTTCAAATTAATTTCTTCAATGAAGTTAATTTAAGTGGCTATAGTTCTTAAAAATCTGAGTAGTTAATGAGTTAAGTAATGTTTCAATGCAGGCATGAGATTGTGGGAATAGTGACAGAGGTGGGGAGCAAAGTAGAAAAATTCAAGGTTGGAGACAAAGTGGGTGTAGGGTGCATGGTTGGATCATGCCGCTCTTGCGATAGTTGTCACGACAATCTTGAGAATTACTGTCCAAAAATGATACTTACCTATGGTGCCAGGAATTATGATGGCACCATCACATATGGAGGCTACTCAGACCTTATGGTTGCCGAAGAGCAATTCATTGTTCGTATTCCAGATAATCTATCTCTTGATGCTGGTGCTCCTCTCTTGTGTGCTGGCATCACAGTATATAGCCCCTTGAGGTATTTTGGACTTGACAAACCCGGTATGCATGTGGGTGTAGTCGGCCTTGGTGGTCTAGGTCACGTAGCAGTGAAATTTGCAAAGGCTATGGGGGTCAAGGTGACAGTGATTAGCACCTCTCCTAACAAGAAGCAAGAGGCTGTAGAGAATCTTGGTGCTGACTCTTTTTTGGTTAGTAGTGACCAAGATCAGATGCAGGTAATGTTACTCCTAACCCAACTAATAATAAAATGCACATAATAAATAAATAAATCTTTTGAAAATTAAGATGGAGAATGAATTAGAACTTTTTACCTTAACACCAGAAAAATTAGGAATTGAACACATGTTATCATAGTTTCATGGTGTAGAGACGATGGAATTGTTAAGATCATTATAATTAAGTTAAAAATGACTAATCATTACCCTTTAATAATATAGTGTCCTAAACAATGAAATTCTTTAGGACAAGTTAAGGGTATTAAATAATTTTTATAATTAATATAATTCTTATAAAAATATCCCAACAGGCACTAGTTAACACACGAAGAACTCATTCCTTACAGAGAAAAGTGGGTTCCTGTGTGTGCTAATTTTCTGATAATAGGATTTTTAAATTTATTTTGCAGTCTGCAATGGGCACATTGGATGGTATCATTGATACAGTGTCCGCAGTTCACCCTATGTTGCCTTTATTTACTCTATTGAAGTCTCATGGAAAGCTAGTTTTGGTTGGTGCTCCAGAGAAGCCTCTTGAATTACCTGTCTTTCCTTTGATCGGCGGTATGTGCATGCATGTCTGTCAGAATAACTCATCTTGCTAATCGAGATAAGGACACTAACTGCACGTGTTGCCTTTGTGGGTTAATTACAGGGAGGAAGATGGTGGGAGGTAGTTGCATCGGAGGAATGAAGGAGACACAAGAGATGATTGATTTTGCAGCCAAACACAATATAACAGCCGACGTCGAGGTTATTCCGATGGACTATGTCAACACTGCCATGGAGCGCATGCTAAAAGGAGACGTTAGATATCGATTTGTCATCGACGTTGCCAAAACACTAAACCCTTAGCCTGCCATTTGATCAAAAGCGTGTAGCCTATTTCTTTAGATGGACATGTATCTTCTTCACTTCATGGTTGGTCTGGTCCACCTGAGTTGTTTTTCTGTTTTATTATTATTATTACTATGTATTCTTCACCTGAATTCTCAAGAATATCCGAGTTTTTTTTCCAGTTTACTATGAAGACGAGCAGACATGTAATCATGTAATTTTAATGCATGGCTATGATTTCATCACATAATTGGATCATAGAGCAGCATCCAACTGGTTTGGGTTTTGCTGTAAATGTTGCCTATAACAGAGATTATGAATTATCTTCTCTTTTTTTGGGGGTTTCCCTCAAGACAGAAGGTTTTCCCTACAGAGAGAAGGCATTAGTTCGTTGAGCAGTAGCTTTTGGCTAATTTTTTTTTTTTTATTACTATACATTATTGAATTTTGCAGAACCATCGTACTAATTTTGCAGAACCTATCGATCTGTAGAAAATCTTTTGCTCTTTTGTTCCACGCGATTTTATTATGTCCGTGTCAGCTCTTGAGAATTGTGCTCTTCGAATCAAACTTTCAACTCGACAATATATTCCGGCCAATCGAAAGCAATATTCGTGTTTAAATGTGGAAGTTCTCAGCTATCTTTTCCGGTCATACTTAAATTAGAATAAAGCTCAGCAAGATTTCTTTCCACCAAGTCAGAGACAACGAAAGTCTTGCTAATCCCTTCACATGCGTCACTTCACTAGTTAGGTGACGAGATTTTAATTGGATTTCTTTATTTCAATATTCAAAGCATCGGACAGCATCATCGCTTTCTTCTTGTCTGGAAGCTCTGCTCTGAGTCCTCCTTCCACTTGGCATGCGACGAGCCGCTGTCGTCGTCGGAGCGTCCACCGAAAGTCCGGTCCAGGTGCAAGAGGATTAGCAATTGGTGTGCAAGTGAACCTATTTTTGAAACCAAACTAGTTAGGCTCGCTTGTCATTGTAGTGGCGATGTAGTTGTAGATATTTTCAGGCTGATTATAGTTTCAAAATTATTTGGTTTTTATTGAAAGTTAAAAAATAAATATAAATTAGATTATTTAGTTTATAATAACAAAATCATATATATAAAACACAAAAAAAAAATATAAAGATTTTAGCATGCATATAAGCATAAATCAATTTGTAATTGATATCAAAACAAAATCACAGCATGCATATTAATTAAACAATATCTATGTATTTAAATCAAAATAAATAAAAAATATTTGTTGAAATACTCTAAATAATAAAGCTTTTATTATAATTAATGATAAATCATTTGTCTTTAACACTTTAATGCTCTTCTCTTGATGCAAATGTTGTTTGCAATAAGTCTCTTAAAATTCCAACAACACATCCTTAATTTAGATGCACTTTCTAAATAAAGTTTTTGAACCAAAATAGATGGACTAAACATTCCCTCAATAAAATAAACATAATTTCTAGATTTGAGAGGAATATAGAAGCTTAAAAAGTGAGGAGAAAAACATTAAAATTTGAGGAAAAAAAGCGTGTAAAATTAGAAAAATCTTTCTTTTGAACTCTTCCTTCAACCTCTTTTTATAGTTGGTTTTGAAAGCTATAGAGTTTAATAATTAATTCTGGTATTAACCACAATTAATTTTTACATTATCAATTCTTAATTGACCATCAAAAATTCATAATAAAAGCTTGAGCATCATGGTCATAAAACAAATATCTTTTGAGAACATATTCAAGTTCTGTTGAAAAAATTATCAAATTCTTCCTTTCATGGGTTGGATAAAATAGTGGATTGGACTAGAATAAGTAATTCTTCATGGAGAAAATCCAAGCTTAAATTTAAGTTAGCAAAAAGTAATATTTTGTGGCCTAAAACAATATTTACAATGAACCCAAACTCAGGCCAGGCCTAGGCCGGCGCTCGTGTGGGTTTAAATCAGAAGCTCACTTTACTTAAATCCTTTCCATTTTAAGAACTTAGGTGCCTTTGGACCCAATCTTAACTCTTCAACTACCCATTATATAAACACTAGAAAAGTTTTGTTTATTTACAATGTAGGATAGAGTTTTTTAGAGGGTTTTGAATTTCACCAAAACATGTCAACCAAGAATTCTTTAAAATCAATTTCTCATTCATCCATAATTTTTTTAGATCATGGTAATGTTCTATGTTAAAGACTAAATTCTAACAAAGTCGTAAACCTAAAAGTAAGTGGACCCCACTTTGAATTTGGTGTTAAATGTTCCTATTAACCATGTTTTTTACACAAATTCCCAATAATCCCCCACATGAATGAAAATTGTCTCATCATTTTAAAACGACTCAAAGATTTGTTGAGAGATACTGACTTGGTAGATCATTACATCAGGATAGGTAGCTTTTGACTTTGAACTTTTCTTAGTAAAATCTGTCGAATTTACTCGACTAAATAGTAAACACAATGTCTTGAACTATTTAGTTTTTTATGTGAACCAAGACAATAGTACTCATATAATTCTTTATCTAGAGATTTCTTTTGTTTTTCACTGTTATGTTTATTTTAGCCCTAAACAACTCTTGGATTTATAAGTGCTTTAGAGAATTCAGCCTTTATCAAAATTCTCAAAGAAACGACCATATTTTATTCTTATGTAAGAGATATTTTATTAAAAATATTATGATGTACTCCACTTAGAATACCAAGATATAAAAATCATTAAGAGAACTGGTCACCCTTTAATATGCTATAACTAGCACTTAATTCACCATAGGAATAAGCATGAAATAATAAGTTTTTAGTTCTACCGAGAATGTTACATGACTTAATTTTTTATTTGAACTTAGATCATGAGATCTTCAATCAACTAGATATGGTTACCATCATTATACTCTTTTATTTCTAAAGGCTTCAATCTTGTTCCCCTTGATGAATTATACACAAGTTCTCTAAGCAAACCTTTGGTTAACGAATCCAAAAAAATTTTCTTTAACTTTACATAGTCAATAAGAATAATTTCATTTGAGAGCAGGTGTTTAAAGGTACTATTTATGTGACGTATATGTATAGACTTATTATTATACATACTACTTTATTCTTTTTCAATTGCTGACTGATTATCGCAATAGATATAAATAGTTGGCACCAGTTTTGACCAACATGGAATATCTTTTAAGAAATTTTAAAGCCACTTGAATTTCTATTTAGCTTTATTAAGAGCAATAAACTCTGATTTTATCATAGATCTCATGATACATATTTTCTTAGAGGATTTCCATTACACAATTTCTCCATTGATTATGAAGACATCCACCTATGAATTTTGAATCCTTAGTGTTGGATATTAAATTAACATCATTCTAGCTTTTAGGCACTGAAGGGTAACTAGTATAGTGTAGTCTATAGTCTAAGGTGTGTCTCAAATATTTGAGTATCCTTTTTTTATTGTTTTTCAATAATCCATACTTGAATTACTAATAAATCTACTCAATTTATTAATCGAGTAAACAATATCAGGCCTTGTATAATTCATGATGTATATTAAGCTTTTAATTATTCAAGAATATTCTAATTGGTCTATTCTCATGCCTTTTTTAGAAATGTAGACACTTATATTTGTTGGTGTTTTCACAATGTTATTATCACCTTTAGAAAATTTATCGATAATTTTCTCAACATAATGAGATTTGAAAAATATCAATTCATTAAATGTCCTATAAATTTTTTATTCCTAGTATGACATCTGCAACATCCAAATCTTTCATTTCAAGCTTTTTTAGTTAACATTTTCTTAGTAGACTTGATCATACGATCATTACTGCTCAAAATTAGCATATCATCCATATAGAGACAAAATAATATATCATATATTTGTGTTTTTCACACAAACATATTTATCAACCTCGTTGATTTTAAACTCATTTGACAACATAATCTTATTAAAATTTTCATGTTATTGTTTAGGTGTTTGTTTTAAACCATTTAATGATTTGACAGCTTACAAGCTTTTTTTCTTGTCATTTGACAACAAATCTGTCGAGTTGTTCCATGTAAATTTTATAATCAAGGTCACCATTTAAGAAATTTGTTTTACATCTAGTTGATATATTTCAAGCTTTTTGATAGCTACAGTGGCTATTAACATTTGTCTAGAAATTATTCTTGAAACATGTGAATATATGTCAAAATAGTTCATACTTTCTTGTTATCTTAAAACCTTTAACAACAAGTCTAGGTTTATATTTGTACTTTTATTTTTCTTTTAAAGATCAATTTATGACCTAATAGTTTATTTATAGGAGGAACATCTACTAGTTTCCATGTATGATTATTGATAATGGATTTAATTTCACTATTGACTGTCTTTTTTAATAGAAAAGTTGTAGAAAGGTTTTTTTTAACAAGTATGTTAAAAAATCAGGACCAAATATTTTGGTCAATTTTGCTACTTTACTCCTTTTAAGCTCAACTTCATCATTTTCTGATTAATGATGATTACTTGAGCAAGCATCAACCATTCTCTTAAATGAATGATTTTCTCGTGCTTCCTTCCATGAAAACACATTTTCAAATAATATAACATTTCATGATTCCATAAAAATATTGAGATGAATATTCTCAATACTTGACTTGTGTATAAGAAATCGATATGCATTACTATTATATGCATATCTGATAAAATATAATCCACCGTCTTAGGTCTTATCTTGACCTTTTAGAATCAGGTATTGCTACCTTTGCAAAACACTCCTACACTTTGAGATATTTGTAGAAAAGTGTCCTGTTTTTTTATAATTTATACAGTGTTTTATCTAACTTTTTATGGATTATTTTGTTAAGTTTATAATTTCTAGTTAGGATTGCCTCCCCCTCACAAGTTCTAAGGTGCTCATGAACTTATCATCATGGCATTCATTATTTCTCTTAATATTTACTTCTTAGATTATGAAATGTCATTCTGTTGAGGTGAATAAAAAATCGTAATTTGGTAGATTATACCATTTTGATAACATCGTTTGTTAAATGGTGTTTTGTATCCTTCACCTATATCATTTCGTATTACCTTTATTTTCTTATCAAGTTGATTTTCAACTTCACTCTTGCAATGTTTAAATATTTCAAGAGTCTCATCTTTACTTCTAAGCAAATAAATATAACAATACCTTATATAGTCATATATAAGAGTGATGTATACTTTCTCCCACCTCTACTTTGCACAAACTTTAAACCACCAACATCCGAGTGAATTAAACCTAAAGGTTCACTACTTCTTTCAATTGAATGAAAATAAGTTTTTTTTTTTTAGTTTTGGTTCTAAACCAACCTTACACATATGATTTTTCTAAAAAATTATACTTGGTAATATATCAAGATTTATTCTTTGCATAGAATAATAATTTACATGACCTAACATATCATGCCACATGTTACAAGACTCATGCAAGTAAAAAAGAAAAGGCATTGTAATTTTCCTTCTTCTCATTCACGATCACAATGGTCATTACATTAATTTTGAAGAGTTCATCACAAAAATACTCCTCTTTTATAAACATTTTATTTTTAGAGAGTAGCAATTTATTACTTTCAAAAACTAACTTAAAAATATTTTTGTTCATCATTGATCTAGACATTAAATTCATCTTAATATCAGCCACACGAAGCATATTGTTGAGGGTTATAAGTTTATCAAAAGTTATTTTTAAAATGAAGTTTCCAACACCTAATACATTGGAGGTTAATGAATTATACATATACATGCATTCACTATTCACTTTTTTTATAAGTGGAGATCATTATTTTCTCGGTTCGTGTTGCACTAGTGTCAACCCACCACTGTACAAAATTTCAATCAAGTTGACTCTAGAAACAACGCACATGTTTATATTTGAAACTTCATCAATAAGGTAATCAACCTTGTTACTATTGGCTTTAACAGTCATTCTCTTTCTTGGGTTCTTTATTAAGCCTTATTTTGTTATTATGATTTGTTCAATTATCACAAATTTGCTTACAAACTATTACATATATGAAAATAGTATTGTGTAAATAATATTTTCACTAAATAAATTCCCAAGAAAGATTGGAAGGGTCAAACAATTTCGCTTAAAACTCAATCTTCATATACATAACTTTCTAGATCATATTTATTCACCACATTAACTTTCATGTTTACATTCTGTCTAAAGAGCATATATTGAAAATTAAATTTCAACAAATTGTTAACCCTAAAATAAGTGGATCCCAATTTTATTTTCACCTTGAATGTGCCTATTAACAATGTTATTTAAAAAAAAATCTCAGCATTCATTGCTTAAACCTTCTTTTCATCTCAAATTATGTTAAAAGTTTAGGATTGAGAAAAGCTATAATTTCTAGTTTTTATAGACCTTTTTTAAAAAAAATCACAAAAGCTATCACAATGTCAAGCATACATGTAATATTATTGCATTTAACTGTGCTAGTTACAAGCTGAATAAGAAATGTTTTAATGCAAAAAAGAAATGCATGCGATGTCCATGTGTTTTTTAGCATCCAAATTTTTTTCAATTATTAACTGAAAATCTTATGTGCTCATTCAATAAAATAAACTGAGAACTATATATGCCAATAAATATTAAAAACAATTATTAACAATAACTAAAAAATAAGTCAGGATGCTAAGAGATAGATGTAGATTATAATATTTGATCCCGTGTGGTGGGAAGCCTATCAACAAATTTTATTTAATTATATTGCAATTAATTATTTTTATAAGAAGAGTAATAATTTAAATTTCATTGAAATAAAATGGTTTGCGAGTATAATTTTTCATTTCTTCTTATTTATTTTTATACCAAGAAATATAACTTTTTTTTCTCTATATTTTTTATTTAATAAAAATCAGAAGTAATCATAACAAATATAAAAAAACTTTAAAGATTTGAAATAAAAATAAGAAAAACATCTCTCTAGTTAAAAACTATTTCTCTAATCTTATTACAATCATAAAAGCATGTATTAATTATATATAAAAAATTGATAACTTTGACATGAATGTATTAGAAAAATATAAGAATAATAAACCACTTTCACATTGTTGTGGAAAACTTTTCAATAGTGTCAATAAACCATGGCCTAACTTGGCGGGGCAATCTAAAGACCCCCTAACCCGATCTCTTGCTTAACTCAAATTTCAAAAAAAAAAACAAGTAAGAGCAGACGTGATGTGACTCAATCAATATGACAGGTTCAAACATAACCTGATTAAAACATAGTTTAACTTAATAAAAAATTGCAAGGTGATATTGTTTAAACTCTTTTTTTTTTGTGCACACACACATACATATTGAGTTATTTTTTAAATATTATTGTAATTATTTATTTAAATATAATTATTTTTTAAAATATATATAAAAAAAATCAAGTTGAAGCACACCTAGACTTGAAAAGATAGTCTAGGTAGGCTTTCCTTCAAAACCTAGTACTGCATGCTTAGCCTAGTACTGGATGCTTAGCCTTTAAGTTAAAGTTCATATGCATTGAGAGCTTTAAGGTTAGGCCTATGAGTATATATATATATATAAATAAAGGAAGTATATGTGCACCTTGGTTTGAAAAGTTGTGCATACACATATGGCCATTATAATTAAAGTCCAAACCTTTTTTTAAAAAAAATTAATCTCAGGCAAAAAGGTATCTTGGTATTTTTTTTGAAGGTAGCAATCGATATATAAACCACTTGGGCAAGCAAAGTTTCACTTATTTTAACGGTTTATTCCCATCTCTAAAGGCCAAAAATGAAAATTCAAGGTTTTATGCTATAAAAAAACTATATTTCAACATGTTTTCACTTAAAAACACTAAAAAAAACCTAGGAACCTCTAAAACTCCATTTCTATCCACAAAAGGCACTTTAACAAGCCAAAAAACTAAAATACAAACGAAATCGAAACAAAATATTTACGATTCCGATCAAAATTTTATGACATAATTAAAGGTTATGATAACCTTCATTGAATTTCTCTATCAAATACGAACCTATTGAGCCTAATTAATTAGAGTTATTGGTGATCATAGTATGGTCAACTAAAAGCTTTCTTTCTTCTTTTCTATTTCATGACTTTCTCTTTTTTTTTATCAAATGCTAGAAAATGAAACATAAAAGAAAAAAAATTAAAATTAAAAACAAACAAAGACCAAAGTGTTGAAAGCCAAGCTCCTTGAACAATACCAATAAGAGAGAGAAAAATATGTTTTTTACTTCATGATAGCAATATGCAACATGTCACATGAATAATCTTTATCATAACGTATATGCAAGAGCTTGCAAAGCAAAAGTGAAACAAATCTCACACATAAAACCATATCCATAAATTTTGCGAGGATGAAAAAACAAAGGAACAAAGTTTAATGACCAAAGTGTAAAGGATGAAAAATTAATAGACTAGAAAGAAAAATGGCTATAACAGTGATATGAACAATCTAATAAGTATTTATGAAAAATGATTGTATATGCATGCTCGATGTTGCAAGACTATTTTCAAAACCTATTTTTATTTAATTTTATAGTGATTAAAATAAATATCTAAAAGAATTTAAATAATTTAAATTCTACATTCTTCTTGAGTCAAAAATATCATTTCTTGTTCATGTATTTTTTTTTATATATATAGACGATGATTTTTTTATTTATAATATGAATTTTTTAATATAAAATTAAGAGAATTTAGAATAAATATTAGTAAAAACTTGAATGATTTAAATTAAAAGGGGAAAAATATTCCTTTAGCCAAATTTCCTTTTATTCATTCATTCATTTTTTTATTTTGAAAAAAAAACATGCCACTATTGTTGAAATTGAGGTTTTTCAATAAAAAAAAGGTATCATGATTTGCAATGCAATTATCAACAAAAAAAAAACATGAAATGATGTTTCTTTTATTTTGTATGTGAATGAGTAAAAAATAAAAAAATATATATATATTTAATTCCAGCAAAAAAGAAACATAAGATTTGTCAATTAAAAAAATAACAAAATATTCATTTTCGATATAATAATTCAAAATAACTATTAATATTATAATCTAATTTTAAAAAGTATGGCATAATCAAATATTTTCTTAAATTCCATTGTGATTATTTATCTTAATAAGAATTTTTTTAAAATATAAAAAGAAAAATTTTAAATAAAAAAAAGATCAAGAAAATCAAGCTTAGACACGTCTAAGCTTGTAAGGCCAAACATGTACTCCTGAGCTTAGTCACATGCATCTAATATGTAATTTTTTATATTTTAAAATAAAAATTAATAATTTATTTTAATTTAATTTTTATAAAATTATGATGGTCTTATAGCCTTAAATTTAATAAGTTAAACTAGGATAACCTGAGTTGTTTCGTTCAAGATAAAACCCACTCGGAAATACAGAAGATTTAAAGGATGCGGGAAGAGGTTCTGAGGAAGATAAGACTGGCAGGATACACTGGAAATACTGATGAAGCATTGTTCGCAAGCACAGCGAGAAGCTTGCGACTGCATGTGCGATTAGGAGAACTGAGGTCCATGATCCTCTTCGGATTACTGGTAAAAGAGAAGGTGCAGGTCTATAATTTAAAACCACCTTCATTTGATATTTATTTCCATATTCTGCTTCCCTGAAGTTTCTTGTTGCTTGAATAATGTTCCTGGAACTGTAGATGACAAATTGAGAGACAAATTCAAACCATAATGAAGAACTCTTGGCATGATCTCCAAGAGCAGGACTGCATTGCGTCAATCAGCTACTCTCATTCCGTTAAACTAATAAGATTACATTGGATGGAATTACAGAAAGAAAGAACATGGAGAGAGGATTGGTTTAATCAGCGAAATGCAGAGAAATACATCCATGCTGCGTCTCTATCAGAGACTCCATAAGCAAAACGTCAGGCTGGAGAGAGGGAAGCTGTATAAGAACCATCACAGTACTTTAAGCCTTTTAAGAAGCCAGAACCCAAGCAAGGATCAACGGTGGCTTCTGGAATACCAAAAGCATGACTGCTTTCTTGCAAGCCTTCAACCGCTGCAGCTTGATCAGGTTTCTCACAGGCTGTCTCAAGAGCCACATTCAAGCCAATTGAGGTGCGTTCTGTTGTAAAGCTGAAAATTTCCCAAATTAAATCAAAACACCGATTAGCAACTATATAATCATGGTGACACACTAAATAAAGGCATGGATGACAGAAGCTGGTGTAGGAATTTATGATACCTAGCCTCAAAGTTTCTCCCTTCAGAACCCATGAGAGCACATACACGGCAAACAATCCATGGTGGAATACATGCATCCTTAATTTCTATGCTGGACAAGAGACCGGTGGATGAACCTTGACTGGATTCAGTGCCTTTAGGGGAGGCAGCATTATGGTCGGCTCTTTTTACCTCCACACATTTTATCTGTGAAACAAGATTGGTAATCAGCTATGCAAACATGCTTCTGACATCATGAGGCAAGAATATGTATCGTTTTTGCTACTCATATTCTCCACATTAAAAAGAATGTTCATTATACACTGATGAAAAGCAAGGAAATTTTATTTACATCAAAGAACATCTATTTAAAAAAAAAAGCATAATGGAACATTTTGCAACAGATATATAGCTGCTGATAAAAGAGCACTAAAGTTATATCAGTTAATAAAATTTGATTGTGAATGAAGGTTTCACACATCATATCACAAAAGATCAATGGGAACAAAAATTTTGGTCTGACAAATGAGAGAAAACTCAGCAATTGAGGCAAATATAGTCACACCAGTAAAAGAGATGAAAGTATGTTTTGAGTTTTAGCTCTATATATTGAGAAGTCCAAGATTAAATTTGCAACACCCACCTCCGGAGCAGAAAGAGCCGCATTCTGAAATGGAACAGGTGAGTACAATACAGGAACATCTACTCCAGAAAGAAAGGTAAGGGAAGATCTGAAGACAACCAGAAGGAAGTGTGACATAGTCATAACATATGCAGAAAAATATGGAACTAATTTTTGAACCACAGTGCAGCTAAACTCAACAGAGGTATTGTTGTTCAAACTTCAACCCTGAACCTACCTGTAATTTAACAAAAAATCATATAATCCATGTACATTCTTGTTTCCACAGAAAGCCAGCAGAGATTGTGGGCTATTATCAACATCAGACAAGGAACTAAGCCGACGAGTCTGCATTATGTTCAGCAGGAACCACAAATTAGTTATAAAATACAAGCAATAGAATCAAAAGTAAATGTTAGAGGATCTTGACAAGAGAGAATTGAGCAGAACTCTCCAGTGAGGGAATGTAATTACTAGGAGACAAAACTAGGAGCTTGGGATGTACAATCATCACAATCCCAAAAACTGTCACGACATCATAACTACAGGTTGCTAGATATCCTTTACAGCCCAAAATTTCAAATATTAAATGATTTCATGAATAGCAAGCATTTAACTAGGGCCACTAATTCATTAAAAGAAAAATAGGAGGAATAATTGTTGGATTATGATCAATTCAAAGTATTAACTATCAAAAATGGTTGCAACCTTAATGATCCATGATATCAGGGAAGGCATCTCATTCAAGCTCAGGGAAATGCAAGATGGACAAATGTGAAAGGAATTCACTCACCTGGCCCAAATTCTGTTTCTCAATCTCAGAGAGCTCAACTAAATCTTCAGTGGTGACTTGCTCTACTTTAGAATGACAAAGTGGCATAGAGAAACAAATATCCTACACAACGAATTAAAAGTGTTGCATAATAAGAGCAAAATATACAAAAATCAAAAAACATGTGCCAAAATTATTAACAACGTAAATGAGCAAATACTAAACATAACAACAGATAAATCTTACATGCTCTCTCAACAATGACCTCAAACCTCTTGTTGACTGGGAGATGTAAGCATTGCATAGGTGTGCAGTTCTTCCTGGGCCATCACTATTAGTGAACATCACCACAAATTGTGAAGTGCACACTACAAAAAGTTCCCATTAAAACTCAATGTTAAGATGTAATTTGAGAGAATACTTTCATTGGCTAAAGAAATGGAGAAAAGCATATAACTCCACAGATAAAAGCTTTCGCATGATTCACATGTTACAGGTATCTTTCAGTATACAATGTACCAAATAGCAGTCTTGGAAAGGAGGTGACGAGTCAAAATATAGATAAGCAGACACAACCTATGACATCAACTAAATCCAAGTAATATGTCTCAACAATAATGATGCGTGGAAACAACAATATACTTATTTTGCACATAATGTTGCATGTTTGTGGAAAAAGAACCAGAATATAAAGCAGGATGAGAAAATAAAAAAGATTTAATAGAACATGTGCAGAAAAATACCATAAAAAATATTGCAAATGTTCTTTCGAAGCATGTAATAAAGACTCCGAAAAGAATCCTCCCACGCCAGTTGCCGTTTTCTTATAAAATCTATGTCCACAAATAAAAAGCAAGAACGTTAAAAAAAGAAGGGAGGAAGGGAGTAGAAAACAATTAATATGAATTATTGTTTTTATTTGACAACCTCCCTCAGTTGCTGATGAGGATAGCACTGATATGACAGCAGCAGGTAAGGTGGATTGAGGGTAAACCCATGAATGCAAAGCTTCAGAACTAAGGATTTGAGAAGCCAGTGCCTGCCCTGAGCTTCTATTGTCCTGGGAATCTCCAAATTGGGATGCAAGCTGTGGCATGCCATTGTAGGTACTGCTCATGATTGACCTATGAATTCTAAAATTTGCAAACAAAATATTAACCACCAATTAACAACCTATAACATGGAACTTTCTCACAGATTAATTCACAGTTGTCCATATGGCGTGCATTATCAAATAAATAAGTTGTTAAGGAGCCATTCTCAAAACAAAGAGACTAGACACAGAACATACCCAAGAAAATAGCCGAGGAAGTCAGAAACAGAAACCTTGTCCATATTGAAAAATGAAAACAATTTCATGCATAGCCACAAACATAGAACATACCCAAGAAAGCATTGATATGAACAAAACAGACAGTCTCGAGTCAAAACAAGAGCATCCTATTATCTCAAAGGCAAAGGAATGGGTTGAGCTATTCATACCTTATCATTATTCATGTATGCATTGAATTGAAGTTGTCAAGTGCATAATAAAGTAACAGGCAAATTTTGATGACAAATCAAGTTACAAGAAAGAAAATTAATTAATTGTCACAAGTTGTTTGGAACCAATTCTTTAGTATAATTGAATTCAATTCAATTTAAATTCAATTGATAAATAAGTTGAATTCATATATTTGAAAGAGAGAATTCAATTCATTTCATTTCTTATATTACACTCATCTCCTTTTTCTTATTCCTGCAAATGTCTTTCAAAAAATGAGATGGGTAGATGGTATTTTTGAAAACTAGTTTTAACATTTAAATTTAATTTAATTCGAAGGGTTCCAAACAGCCTGGAAAGTTTTATGCACTCGAACGATGAAAGATCAATTTACCACCAAGTTTAAGAATTGATATTATCTAAATAAGAAGCAGCAGGACAAACTAATAAAGGAAATACTAACTTAGATATACTTGACAAACTCACCGATTAACTGAGCAAGAGGACGCCACCCGCATTCTAGTTTTCAAAGTAAAATCAAGAGGAGCCTTTAGGCCAGCTATATTGCATTCAGAGCAGAAATTGCCACTGTGGTTGCCAGCTTTTTCAGAAGCAGCATTTAAACCAGAAGTGTAAGGCGTTTCATGGGCCACAAGTCCTTTTAATGCTTTATCCTGAGTTAGTAAGTCAAATCAGAACAACTTGACTTGAGTAACAAGAAAAAAAAAATTGCTAGCAAAGTATACCATGTCAACAAATGCCAATCCAGATGACTTTTCACCACTGGATGAAAGCTGAGCAACACTGCGAAATATACTTTGACTGCAATTTTCAATTGTTTGGCGAGGTTGTACCACACCATCTTTTGAAACTTCATCAGAAGCAACTGAATTCTCTGGACTGCCAGGAGATGAAGAGCAAAACCAGTGAGAAAAAAAGAAAATGTCTACATTTTGCAGATGAGATACACCATGCTAAAAGGCATACCGTGAAAGTTGTCGCCTCTTGGCAGCCAGAGTTGAAAGCATAGTGATGTTCTTCAGGCTAATTGGTTGCTCAGTTGATGTAATTTCCTGAGTGTAAATGGGAATACAGTAAACAAAAGAATAATGCATCATAATAACAGAAACAGAACCAGAACATTGGTATCCTAATAAGGAAAATATAATCACCTTTGCACTGTCTTTTACAGAAAGCATCCTAAGCCTGGATTTTTTGGCAGGATATACTTCATCCATACGGGTGTCAATGTATCTAGGAGTCCTTGATGCATCTGGTTTCCTAGGCCCATTATCCACCGCACTACTATTACTGGGAGGTAAAAAAGAAATTGTCACCAAATCAGAAAATAAAAAATTAAGTACAAGTTAAGAAAAAGATAAATAGGATGATTTACTTCTTTGAACCCATTGGAGATTCATCTACAATCTCCAGAACTTTTGTCCTCTTCAGCTGCTCTCCCTGCATGCCAACAAGGACAATAAACTGTGAAGATTTTTTTTCCACTACAATTTATTAGTTTTGAGAAGATTCTTTAACTCGAACTTAATGCAGTTAATGAATAATGACTGTCCCAGCGACATTAAGCAAAAACACAACGTGCTTCCGTATAAATTTTGTATATAGATCCTCAGTTCTTGCAATCTAAAATGAAAAGTGAATCTCCCCAAAACACCTCCAATTTGATTAGCATACAGATGGAAGTTTATGAAACAAAAGCAAACATGTTAAGCAAGTATAAAATGAGAAAGAAAGTCAGGGAATTATGAGGAAACTGGTCAATACACACAAACCATTTCCACACATACGCCCAAATAAAAAAATAAAGAGGTTCAAGACAAAAGATCATAAATTGATTAATGAACATGCAGGTAAGCAGAATTTCTGTCCTTAATATTCAATATTTACAAGGAATGTGAATACAGAAGACAAACCACAAGCACACGTGAACTTGAATTTATTCCAGCAATAATGGTTGAAAACGTCAAAATCCAACCATCCAAAAAGTGATCAAAACTTCCAAGTTAAAAACCTAAAGCACAGAGCACAACAACGCACAAGTTGAAAACTTACTCTCAGTTCCGATGGAGTCTTCCTTCTAACCATTGGACCATCAGTTAAAGAAGCACCACCACCACCACCAATTTGAACAGTGACAGAACCTAACAAGCCACCCGGTGCAGCAACTTTTGCCATAAATTACTCTGTTCAGACCGTTTATAACTCCCAACTCCTTCAAACCAATGAACTCACCACCTACAAACAATTTTCCCGTAACACTTCCGTTAACACTCGCACATATTCCCACGAACGAATCTAAACAATCAATTTGGAATTGATGAATAGACAGTGCGCATTATTAAGAGAAACATAACATCAAACACCATATAAGCTTTTCTATAGTGTCCAAACTGGATTCTAAATCTAAAGAAATCCAAGACTCAATTGAAAACCTCCTTCCTACTTCGATTAAATAGTAAACTAACAAAAATTAAACCAAAAAATAAACAAATAAATCCAATTACTGCTGTGAGAATCGATTTCTAACAATCTAATGTCGTGTCAACTATACTAACAACATCAAATGCGGATTTTATGGACAAATAACGAAAAAGAGAAGGAAAAAAAAGGTAAGGAAAGGAAAGGACGTGTTACTGTTACCTTTGGGAAGCAGAATATGACAGGGAGAAATAATGCATCGAGAGAAACCGATTTTTGAACCTCTCAATTAAAAAACCGAGGTACTGTTGTTGGATTGTTGGGTTTTTGATCGATTTGCCCTAAAAAATAGGAGTCTAATTAAGGCAAAAATTCAACAAAAACTATGAGCAGGTTAGCGAGTGAGAGGGAGCAAAGATTGGAAAAGTTGCGGAAAAGTTTATTTTTTGGGGTTTGAACATTTTCGTAGTTTTCATTTCCCTCCTGTCCTTCACGCCGTTAGTTTTCGACGCCAACGGTCAGAGATTTTATTGAAAAGTGACGTTAAGTAGTGGAAATTTGGGGATGAAGTGTTATTGTACTCGCTAGGATTCCGTGACGCGTGTTGCTCAGGGAGCAACTTACAGCGTCCATTTATTAAAGGGAACAAACGTGGGGCAGGTTTGTGAGTCCGGCAGATGACTTCTTTGGGTTGCGGTCAAACTCTTTTTTTTTTAATGAATTTAATTTTTTTATTTTATATTATTTTTTAAATTATTTTGATATGTTAATGCAAAAAATAAATTAAAAATAATAATAATAATATTTAAATATATTTTATAGTAAAATATACTTTAAAAAATAATTTTTACCAGCATTTTAAACACTCCAAAATCTACTTAAATCTATTTTCATGATTTGTCTTGCTTTTAATTTGGGGTGTGAAGAGTTAAACAATGGAAAATTCTTGAGATTATAAAATTGATGTAATTTTTTTTCCTTTTCATTTGAGGATATTTGATTTTTTTTTTCATGAGTGAATTTTAAAATTATTTATAATCAAGCATTTTCATTATATTACATCTATGGCCAGTAAACTGGCATGTCAATATATCAAGTATACATCATATTTCTAATTGAATTCTTTTTTTTTTTTATCGGATAGCATGTATTTTTTATTTTTACTATTTAAGTATTTATATTTTAAGAATTTTGTTAATTCAATATGCATAAGTTAATAAATATTATCAAAATTTCCTTTTCATTTTTTTAATTTATATTTTCAAAATTATATGAATTTATTAAATCAAGTTAAGTCTTTTTTTTAATAATTTTTTTATCGCTTGTAGTTGTTTAACTTTATTTAACTTGGCCCGGTGTGATCTACATGATATTTTGAAGAGGATATATGATTTTTGAATTATAACTTTTAGCTTTGAGTTATAATTAAAAATTTATTTTTATAAATAACTTTTGATAAGTTAAAAACATGTTTAGTAAAATAGCGACTCAAATCAATTTATTTGAAATCATAATTTATTATTTATCCATAAATATGTTTGGTGAAAATTTAACTTAAATGTGACTTTATTATTTTTAATTTATATTAATCAACGGAAAAATTACTTTAAACTTCCTGTATTTTTAGCATGAAAATATTTCCCTTTTATACTTTGAAAATTTACAGTTTATATCATACTATTTACATAGTTTATTTCACTTTACCTATTTAGCTGGACTCAATCATTAAAGATTCTGAAATATTACATGTTTGCCATTATAATGTTTTTTAAACCCAATGAATGCATCTTCTCCTCTCTCTTACCACCATTTCTACATCTTCTAATTACCCAATTAGAACTGGTATGGAAAGCTTAACGTATATATTCTTATCAAGTGAATAGATACAAATTCAACAAACATTTAATCGAGTTAAATAATATATTTAATAAAAATAAATATAATTCTTAATCTAATTATTAGACTTGATTTAATTTTTTCTAAAAGATTCTAAAAATTAAATAAAGTGAAAAAGGATATTTAAATTAGACTCAAAACTTCTTATTAACGTTGATTTTACAAGATATTGACTAAAATTTAAAATGTAAACTGTAATTTTTAAATTTTGATAAATAAATATAATTTTTACCAAATTATAGAATGTTAAAGGTAAGTTTTTATAAATTTACTAATAAAATTACAATTAGTTTGTTGATAATTGTTTTTTCAAGCTGATTACGTCGATTTACGTGGATTAAATATTGACTAGATAAGAGAATAAAAAACAAAAGAAATGAAAAACAAGACTAGCAGTGTTCGAACTGGTAGCAAATGAAGCCATTAATGGACACAGCAACCACACTCTCATTTGCAGATCAATCATCAATGTCTACATAAATATGTCACTCGAACCAGATACACTCAAGTCATCCTCAAACTCCTGGAGGTCCTAGATACCCATTTTCATGGTCTCGTGATGATCAGCTACCAACAATGGAACACAAGAAGTAGGTGGTGACGATGAAGTTTCAGCTTTGCCAGTAAGACGTTGAACAGTGCCCATAAAATCCTCTGGCCTTACATGAATAATGTCAGGCGATTTGAGATATACTATAACAGGAGAAGAACGACCCTGATTTGGAGCCACCGTCTTCTTGATCTTCGACGAGTTCTTGCTGACCATGAGAGGTGCTGGCCTTGAACACTGCAATTTTCCTGCCATTGAAGAGTTCATTTTGTGGGATTCTAACTACTCAGCCTTAATTAGAAGCAAAGTTATCTGATGGGAGGCGAGATTTTGAAGTATTATGAGGGTTTGAATCAGGCTTTGAACTGCAGAGGTACTTAAAGAGGCAGAGCGAGCGACGATTCAGTTTGAAAAAATAAAACATATATGTATTTGGTCAGCTTTGAATTGTTCTTTTTGTATTTTAATATTTGTTGTTTGTCGAAGTTTAATCGCCGGCAGTAGATGGTTATTTTAAAGACTCAGTGTTCTTTTTTTCTGACGATTCAGTGTTCTTTTTTTTTATTATTAAATTTTAGTTCGAATGAGACAAAACCGCTCAGTCAAGTCAATTCGTGCCGATGTCGTACTTTTCTTCGATTATAGAACATAATCTTACAATGTCAACCTTCTTCACCGGGGCTTCCGAACACCCGATCACTTGATAAAAGAAATGCGGTGAAAACCCACAAAAACACGCAAAGAAGAAGAGGTAAAATGTTATTATAGAAAATGTTAACAGTGGTCATGCATATCCTCGTGCTCATTCAAACTTATCAGAAAAATGGTTATGAAAATCTCTAAGAATTATTTCAAAAATAATTTTAATGATTAGGTTGAGATCCTCTCATAATTTTATTTTTTTTTTACGTTCATAATGATGCAACCAAGTGCGGAGGCATGTTAAAGGTTTGGAGGCATAGTTCAGATCAAGATATTATCAATATTTTTTGACTAGTTTTATATAAGAAAAATTATAATTCTCGATTGAGTTATTACATTTTTTTAAAAATTTGTGTGGGGCCTTCTAACATGATGTTTTAGTTTGGGTTAAAATTTCAGAATTTTTAGAGGAATTCAGAAATTTGATGAAAAATCACAATTTGACCAGTTTTACGTTATTTGACATAATTTTCAATCCAATCATCAGATTGAGCTGAAATTTTACGAGAGATCTTAAAATATATTGAATAAAATCTGGTTAAATTTTTAAGATGGACGGAGCTTAGTAGCGCTAACAAAAAAACCATCAAATAAAAGCAAACCGACTCATTAAAGGTAAAATGGTTATTTGCCATTAAAAAATAAAACAAATCAGCTTTTCCTTCTTTTTATATGTTGCCGACTGGGCAGAAGCAGAATAGAAAAAGAAAAGGCGAGAGAGAAAGAGAGAAAAGTAAGAGAAAAACAAAAAAAATCCAAGAAAAAAAATAACCATGTAAACTTACAAAGTTCAACTTATAAAACATTAATCTAAGAAAGAATCAAGTGAAGAAAAGAGGAATTGAAAGAGACAAAAAATTTAATTATTTTATTTTTTAGTTGACATGAGATTGCTATTTTATTTCGGTTGAGGGGTTGTTACAATATCGATTCAGATTTGATTATAGATGAATTATATTTCACAAAACATCGAAAGATATAACTTCAATAGTGAGTTTATTTTTACTTTTATTTTAATTTTATGTACTTTTAAATTTATATTTTTATATTTTAGATAGTATATTTGAATTAAAACTTTATTGTTAATTTTAAAATTTAATGTACATGAGTTAATAATTAATTCTTTCAAGAATTTATATATTTATTTAATAGTCTAGAGGAGCAAAAATTCTTGGCTCCACCTTGGATACAACCAATTCAACATCGGCTAGAAAACGATGATTTTAATAGTTTATAAACACAAAATACACTTTTCTTTCTCTTAAAGAGAAGCATTTTAAAATGATAAAATTCACCATGTAATTGCAGTAAAACAATACATTTTAGAAGACTTAGTATATATAAGTATGGACATACATCATCGATTCATTAATTTAATTTAAAATGACTAGTTTAATATATTTATTAAGAAAATAAAGTGTTTAAGGAAGCGTTTGGGAATACGGTGCAAATCACGTATTTAAAAATTTTAATTTTTTTATTAAAATTTAATATGGTTTATATATTTTGGATCGTTTTGATGTGTTGATGTCAAAAATAATTTTTAAAAAATAAAAAAAATCATTAACATATATTTTGACATAAAAATTATTTGAAAAATAACCACTACTACACTATAAACCATCCTTTAAATCTTGAATGCTTCTACTAGAGATATATTTGCCGCTTGAATGGTACCTGGAACTTTAAAACAATTAAAGATTCTGCAATATACTTTTTATTCATCCATGAAATTAAAAAACGTATTATATACAAATACACTGTTTAATGATACAATAAGTTTTAGAATACGCGTGTTTCTATTCACTTGAAACTCACTCAAAGTTAACCCAAAATGTATGTTTATATTATATAAATATATTTATAAAATATTTAAATTTTTTAAAATAATATGATATATTTACTTCTTTATAAAAGATCATCATGGTTAAGAAGTTAATCTAATTTTCTCAAAAATTTTATTTTAAATTTTACCCTTCAACATTAAATTAATTAATAATTAAATTTTTAATAAGATTATCTTGATGTTATGATTATATCACAAATATTTTATACTAACCCATATGTTTAAGGTGTTTTTTTTTCTGAACTCTTTTTCTTTACCATTTCCTTTTTATTTTTTTAATTTATATTATCAAAATTATATGAATTTATTAAACCAAGTTAAGTGAATTACTCAATCTCTAGTTTTTTTTTTAACTTTTTTTAAGAATGCTTGCGTTACCTTAGTTTTTTTACAGAAAAATGAGCGCATGGCGGTCCACCCATCTAGTCTTGTTAGGAGCTAACTCTTATCCAGCGATGTGAAGTTAACCAGTAAGCAATTAAGATATTTTATAATTCATAATTCATAAAATGCTATATATATATATATATATATATATATATATATATATATATAAACAACCGGTCAGCCTGACTAGTACTTGAACTTGCACGCAATAATGCTTGACGCTACAAATTGTCCACATATTCTAGAACCTCCCCCTCCTCGACAAACCTTTCCTAATCAAACCGCCATAAATTTCAAGTTTTATTACTGCATGCACTGACCATAATTAAAGTGTTATCAATATATATTTCAAGTTTTGAAATAATTTTTTTATTTAAATATATTAGTTTTTCTAATAAATAAATATATATGGATTAGCAAGCCATATTATATAAACAAAGACTATTTAAATAAAGCATACATATTCATAAAAGATTTATACCAAGAGGAAAATATATAAATCTATGTTGAATAATCAAAAAAACTATAGAGTTTTATGTTGATTAATAAATCATAGAGATTTATAATTAAACTATGAAGAGTTTATATATTTAGCGAAGTGCTTGCAAAACTAAAAAAACATTAAATTCTATGACAAAAAAAGCAATTAAATAAACTAAAAACTTGTAAAGAAAGCGTGGAAATGAATAAAGCCTAAAGTTGTAAAGTGATAAATTTACACAAAGTAAATTGTGAAAGATAAATTTACAGAAAATCAGAGAAAATTTGTGTTGAAACTGTTAAAAAAGAATTATCTATTTATAAATAATATTAGGAAAAAGCAATTATTTTACTGTTTTGGCAAAAAACTTTTTCTTAAAAACAATAAAGATATATATCTATTTACTATTTATGTTTGTTGTTTGCAAAGATATTGTTCCCATCTTTTTCTAATATCTATACCGGTTAAAATTACATGATTGAAACGACTCGAGCACTCAATCTATCTTGTAATAAAATTTTAGAAATATTATTTTCTTAACAACAACAACAACAACACCACCAACACCGACAACAAAATCAAAATCAAATTCTACCGCAGTATGCCTCGTTTTCTTGTTTGATCATTTTGTTGCTTAAAGATTTGGACATGATCCTTAAACTTCAAAAAAACCCAGTTATTATAGGTAATTTAAAAAATATTTATTCTGAGTGTCAACTGATTAATTACATTATTTTTTGGAACAACAAACACGAACCCTACACGGTTTACCATGTGGTTAAGAAGGTTCATTTTATTTCTTAATTTTCTGGGTTCAAACCTTAAAGTCAAAGATTAAAGGAACATGGCTGTCATGTTCTTTAAATCTAAATTATTGATTTCAGATCAAATGTACATGATTCAGCGCATGATAAGAATGGCAATAATATGATTTCTTTTTATTTTATTTCTCTCACCTAATATAAGTCACTAAATTCAAAATCAATGGTTGGATTTGAAACATGATTGATATCTTAAGATAAAATTATGCTAGGTTGGTATTTCAGGATAAAAAAATATAAAAACAAAAGGAAAATAAATATATCTTGTTAAAAAAGAAGAAGATAGAAATACAAAATAAATCTATATAAAAAATAATTTCAAAATGAACTTATATTATTTCAAAACAAAAAACATAAAAGGACATATTCTCTTTATTTTTACTACTGGTTTCACATATTTTATCTACGAAAATTTATTATTTGTCAAACTAAGGTGACAGATGCATTCTTAGATCATCAAAAAAGAAATTTAATCTCTACACGTTAAATAATCAAAATATACCACCGTAGTTGAGAAAAAAGAAGAGGGGATTCATGCATTTTGACTTTTGTACGTGAAAGGAAACTTTACTTTGGTAAGAAGATAGAAGAAGAACAACTATGGAGGACCCCTGGGGTCTGATCTGAGAAGCAAACTCTTCTTGGGTGTGTGTTGAATTTGAATTTGTGATTTTAAAATATTAATAATTCAGATCGCCTTTGAACAATCCACAGACTATTCCTTGTCAACCTGTGCAAATACTCCAACTATAGAAACATGTGTGTTTTTTAGTATTATAGTCTTCAACAAGCATTAAATTCACAGCGTAGGGGACTGACTAGCTAGCTAGTAGAGACAATATTTTTTTTATCAATATTGACAATCTCCCCCGAAAATTCAACTCCTTGCGAGCACAGCACAAGGAAAAACTTGACAGTCAAATTTGGCAGCAGAACGTGAAGCGGGTTGCAGGAGTTACGGAGCTTTTGATTGTGTATTTTAAAAATATTTTGAAAAAAAAAATAATTGTTTTAAACTAATTTTTTTATTGTTTTTAAATTATTTTAGTGTGCTAATATAAAAAAATATTTTAAAATAAAAAATATATTATTTTAATATATTTTTTAATAAAAAACACTTTAAAAAAATCGATACCATAATTTCAAATATAGCACATCAAATATTAAATTCTCAGTCATTTGGTTATCTTTCATAAAGCTGTTACTAACTATGGTATTATGCTTAAATAGTTTTCCCTTGCAAATATCTTAAATATAGAGCAAAGCTTTAAATAATTATGTCATTATAAACTTGATACTCATCATAATTACCTAGAATCATTCTCATGTTTCTTTTCATCTTAACATAATTATCCAATAACTTCATAATATCAAGGGTGGTATTTGATTCTCATGTTAAAGGTTGGGCAAATCTATTTTTAGTTTCATCCTAATTTTCTCTAATAATATAATAATTGCTTGTATTCCCAACCAAAAAGACTATATTGTTATTTAGATTTTTTTCTTTAACTTAATGATCAAACATATGCCTAAACCAATACTTGAGAAGGATGTTATTCAACTATTCAAAAGCACTGACATCCACATCCTTAATATTATCCTTCTTGTAATTACAAAAATCAAGAGTTGTGTAAGCTTTTGAAGCACTCCAAAATCCATTATTGAGTTAGTCTTGAAATCTTTTTTTCTTCATATTGTAATAAATATGCTTTGAACAATGCTTACGTGTTACCTTATAAAATATCTCTGCAACTGCTTTAGATATACTTTACATGTAACAAAAAAAAAATCTAGCTAGATTATAAAATACGTTGTAAACATCACATAAATTTTATTAAGAACATAATTTACCTTTGCTTGTTAGACATTATACAAAAAGGCTTATGATGTATGCCATGCTTAATGGATTTATAGAGTGCATATAGAAACCATCGCCAAGTGTCGTTGTTTGTAGGCTCAACAATAACATGCTAAATGCATTATCATCGATTTTCAAAGCCTCAATTAAAAATATTTCAAAAAACTAATATGTTATTTGTGAGTTGAGGACGAAACTTGTGAGAGATTCCACTACCAGTAGAGACAACTACGTTGAAACACAAATTCATGTAAGAAATCAATTTTAAGAGTAGTTTTTTATTGTTCAATTTGGGAGAATAGACAAGATCTTCAGTGCTTGTCAGTGGAAGAGAGAGAGAAAGAGAGAGAGAGAGAGAAGATGGGGAGGGAAATGATTTGTCATTTGTCTCTGATAATTATAATATATATTAGGGTACTTTGATCATTTTCTCATAATCGAATTTTTTTCTTTGATCTAGGATTCAAAATGTAATATTTTTAAAACTCGATAGGCAAGTGCAATTTCAATCAAACTATAAGATGTTAGGGGTAATTTTTCCAATATAAATTAAGTCACTCAAACATAATAAAAAAAATAAAAGGTTGGACACTAAAATTTTAGTTTCCTCCACAAGCTTATTAACATATAATGAATGCATGAATCAAGATTGAATATTTGGGATGATGATTGAATGTAAGGAATTAATAGCAGATTATGCAATCTATTTATACAAATTCCATGCAATTAATTCCTAACACTAAATTAATTTCTCCAAACAAATGACTCTTTAAAAAAAGTCTAGTTTGATTAAATTTAAACCTCACCCTTGTAGAGTGTTTAGGCTTGATCCAATAGAGTTTTATTCTTTCAAGATTTCAAGCGTAGATGAAGGAAACTTGAGAGTTTCTTTGTTTGAAGAGCTTGTTTTGAAGAAAATTTTATATCTCCAAGAATTCTTTCATCCTCTCATATCTAGGGTGAGACCCTCTATTTATAGAGATTTGTAGGGGCACTCAGGTATTTTTATCAATGTCACAATACATTATTTTATTGGTCAATTTTTGTTTATGAGATCTTGTATTTATGACAAAATATCTTTAAATATCTCATCTCATGTATCAACCTTCTATCAGTTAAGAAATATATTAAAACCCATTTATTTTCCATGTCATTTATTTTAATCGTAATAAACTAAAAATGACACATTCGATAGAATTGTTTTTTGTTTCTACGAGTATACTTTGGAATCTAGTGTTCCTTAAAGTTTCATCAGTTTGTATTTCAGGAATGGTACTAGAGGCTAATAAAATGAGATGAACCATTAATTTTCTTTTTTGTTGTGTTCAGATCATAAGAAAGGCGAGGATGGAAGGATTGTTCTATTACAACTAGATTTTTGTTCCTCAAGAGCTGCTTAGTGATAATGACTTCAAATGTATTTTGGAGAAGCCATAGTTCCAAATTTGATACATGCTTCCTTTTATACAAAGTTTTGTATATTGAAGACATTGTGCAGTATGCTCACAAGTTTAGTATATTTTGAGAGAAGGTGTTGGATGTTTGAGATTTCACAGACGGATCAATGACTGGCCTGCTCAATGCATGTTTGTTACTCTCCATTGCATTTACTAATACTTGCTATTTATTTATTTTTATTTAATTCACTTGCTAAGTATCATGTCTGCTAGATTATGCCAGACCCAAGCGTTTGGGTAAAAAAAAATTAATTTTTTTCAAAAACATGATTGAACTGTAAAAATAAACACTGCCTCATTCAAGCATGATTTTTTTTATTTATATGCAGTAGAACCTAACTGCAAACTCTTTTTTATTTGTCCAACTTATTTTATAAATTTGTTATATTCGAAGAGGAAAGAATGAAAAAAATGTTGAGTTCTAAGTGATTTATTTCAAGTTTTCAAAAATAAACTTTCTTTTTTTGTATGCATTGAGGATGAAAATATTAATTTTATATTTCCATCTAAATGTTGAACAATTTTTTAAAGGGTTCATGCCTTTTTAAATTTGAGATGTTGCATGATCTAATTGTCAAAGTTTGTTACAAGAAGAGTTTATTCTATATTATAACTATTAGTATATACGAAAATTTGAAATATATGATTATAAGAGAACACTTTTGAATTTTTGAATTGATACATTATGTTGTAGGAAAAGAAAATACTGTATATGTAAAAAATTTATTGTCCTTTTGACTATCTTAATTTGTGCAATTTTATAGATGATTTCTTCACAAAAATTACAAATTAATAAAAAAAAATTAAGTGGATTTTAGGGATGCGTGTGGTTAATGTCCCAAAATAAAAGAAAAAAATATAGAAAATATAAGAATATAATTGGTTAAAAAGAAAATGATGAAAATACAAAATAAATATGTTTTTAGAACAACTATAAGTGTATTTTTATATTTTCAAAAAAAGATGTACGAGTCTGACATGATTGCCAGGTCCAGACATGTGGGTCATGCCAAACCCAGACGCGGGGCTAGCATGGTTGCCAGACCTAAGCGCCTGACTCTAACAAGGTATTTGATATTTTTTCTTAACAATACATCAGAAGTCCACAAAGAATTATTAGTTAGATGTCCTAAGATCATTTAACACATTTGCATGAGTATTTTGATCTTCAATAAAATGATCACCTTTGTTTGGCTCATAAAAATTATACAAATCCTAGGCGCTAGACCCAAACTACTTTGATCTGACAACCACGCCAGGCCCAAGCGGCTTGGGTCTGGCAACCCTATGCAAGTATATTATGGACCAAGATACAGTCCGCTATAGACTTGCATAGTGGATTTTCTAAGTTCTGAAGGCTTGAGATGGAGCTAATGTTGTCTTTTCACAAAACGTTAAATTATCATTTTGCTATTTGGTTGAAAAAATTAAAGCCCTAGTTGTGGGGGTATTTTAGTATTTTTCAGAGGCTCATTGGTCATTAAACATTTGAGCGGGGGTATGGCAGTCTTTTCACGTTTATTTGCATAATAAAAATACTATTCTACCCTAAGGTTAACAAAATTAAAACCTATTGCTCAAGGATTTTTTGACCTTTCACAAACTTAAATAGTTCAAACACATCTTTAGCCTTGGAATATAAAAAAAATAAGCTTTGCTTATACAAATATTTTTGTTCTTTTATTGTTTTGTGTAATTTTCTATAATAATAAGGGGTATTTTTGATATTGTTTAATCATTTTAAAATTCAAAAAGCTATGCTAGACCCATGTTTACATGGTTCTGACAACCATGTCAAACTCAAATTACTTGGGTGCCAACTTAAGTACCGTGAAGTTGGTGTGGTTGTCAAACCCAAGGCTCATGGGTGTAATAAAGAGTTGAGTGAATGTTTAAAAATTAATCTATTTAATTAGATTTAATAACACTATTAAAATATTCTCCATACTTTTAATATTTTTTTATATTAATCTGCTCTAGAGCAGATGCTAATATACTAATAATTTATATAATTTGGGTGATAACATGGTTCACCACGCATGTGTGCAGGCAAACTCCCTCCCGCGTTATCTTAAATAACTATGATATTATGCTTAAATAGTTTTCCCTTACGAATATCTTAAATAAAGAACAAAGCTTCAAATAATTATTCCATTATAAACTTTATACTCATCATAATTACCTAGAATCATTCTCATGTTTCTTTCCTTCTTATCATAATTATCCAATAACTTCGTAATATCAAGGGTGGTATTTGATTCTCATGTTAAAGCTTGGGCAAATCTATTTTAAATTTCATCCTAATTTTCTCTAATATTATATTGTTATTTAGATTTTCTTCTTTAACTTAATGGTCAAACATATGCCTAGGCTAATACTTGAGAGGGATGTTATTCAACTATTCAAAAGCACTGACATCCACATCCTTAATATTATCCTTCTTGTAATTACAAAAATCAAGAGTTGTGTAAGCTTCTGAAGCACTCCAAAATCCATTATTGAGTTCTAAGTCTCGAAATCTTTTTTTCTTCATATTGTAATAAATATGCTTTGAACAATGCTTGCGTGTTTCCTTAGAAAATATCTCTGCAACTGCTTTAGATATACTTTACACATAACAAAAAAAAAATCTAGCTAGATTATAAAATACATTGTAAACATCACATAAATTTTATTAAAAACATAATAAAAGGGCTTATGATGTATGCTATGCTTAATGGATTTATAAAGTGCATATAGAAACCATCGCCAAGTGTCGTTGTTGGCAGACTCAATAACAACATACACGATAGAAAATAAATTAACCATTGCTGACCTCTAATACCATCGTAGATAAAAGTACTTTATATAGATCCTTAAAATGACAATCATCTATACCAATGAAATGGCTTATATCCATTTATGAACCCTTCATTCATTGTTTTCAAACAAGTATAAAACTTCCAAAACTCTCACGATGAATGAACTTTTGAGTTGTAATTAAGTTCAAATCCTAAAAACAAATATGACCTTGGATTATATTGTTTTAGCTTCTGCACATATCAATGGAGTCTCTTAAAAAACTCTTTGTGACTTCCTTCAATGAATTTTTTCCCCTTGATTCTAGCTCTCTATAATTATATTGACAGTGATATAAAACTAAACTTATCTTCTAGAATGGTATCCAGTGCTTTATTTGAGATATTTGGATCAACACTTATTATAGGCAATATTTTGTTTTTGCAATCTATGTCACATTAGCATCTTTGATAGTTGTTAGTCTAATACAATTATATTTTTTTAAGGACTTAACCATGAATTAATGTATTGGAATCAACCCTTACCTATATATTTTGCTATAACCTTATAATTTTTATTAATATACCTTTTCAAGTGATAACCATGTTTTACTTTGTATCCTCTTATAATATTTCTGAATTTAATTCCATTCTTAAAAAACATGAAATATCAATATATAAAATGCAGTCCAAACAACAATTTTTTTGGACAAATGTTGAACCACCATAATAAACAATTATATTGGTCAATTTATATGTATACTAGTATGGTAGAGGATATAGATAAACATAATCTCATAAACCAATTATTGATGACTATATTGTACATATAAGCTATACTTTTTAGTTTTTATTAGGATTATAAAAAAAAAACTTTACTAATTAGGTTAAAAAGTTGTAAATAATAGTTATAAAATTAATCAATCACATAATTAAGCAAAAACTATAAAATTAGAGTTCTTAGAACAGTAACCCATGAAGAGAAATTAGGGTTTTTCAAAAAAATACTAATTATGTTCAACAATTGCTTTATATACATAATACAAAGGTTTATTGCATAATAATCCATATTTTAAGAAAGATTAAACAATTAGGGTTTCAGGGAACATTGATAAGTTCAAATTATAATCATGGATTTTTTTTTGGGTATTCAAATAAACAATAATAAAAGGTTTTCCACTACTAAAATCATGTTTTTTTTTTATGTTGATTATGATCGATTAAAGAAGAACATAATGTTTTTCAGGGTTTGTTGTAGGTCTTCATGATTGATGTTGCACAACAACAAATTTGAGTTTTTTTTTTTTAAGTTACATAGACACTAAACAATATATAAGCAATTGAATAATCAATTTTTTACAATATCACAATGCATTATCATCGATTTTCAAAGCCTCAATTAAAAAAATTTCAAAAAACTAATATGTTATTTGTGAATTGAGGACGAAACTTGTGAGAGATTCCACTACCAGTAGAGACAATTACATTGAAACATAAATTCATGCAAGAAATCAATTTTAAGAGTAATTTTTTATTGTTCAATTTGGGAGAATGGACAAGATCTTCAGTGCTTGTCAGTAGAAGAGAGAGAGAGAGAGAGAGAGAGAGAGAGAGAGAGAGAGAGAGAGAGAGAGAGAGAGAGAGAGAGAGAGAGAGAGCATAGGGAGGGAGATGATTTGTCATTTGTCTCTCTGATGATTATAATATATATTAGGGAACTTTGGTCATTTTCTCACAATTGATTTTTTTTCTTTGATCGAGGATGCAAAATGTAATTTTTTTAAAACTCAATAGGCAAATGCAATTTTGATAAAAATATAAAATATTAGGGGTGATTTTTCCAATACAAATTAAGTCACTGAAACATAATAAAAAAAATAAAGGTTGGACACTAAAATTTTAGTTTCCTCCACAAGCTTATTAACATACAATGAATGCATGGATCGAGATTGAATATTTGGGATGATGATTGTTTGTAAGGAATTAATAGCATATTATGCAATTTATTCATACAAATTCCATGCAATCAATTCCTAACACTAAATTAATTTCTTCAAACAAATGACTCTTTACAAAAAGTCTAGTTTGATTAAATTTAAACCTCACTCTTATGGATTGTTTAGACTTGACCTAATAGAGTTTCATTCTTTCAAGACTTCAAGCGTAGATTAAGGAAACCTGAGAGCTTTTTTGTTTGAAAAGCTTGTCTTGAAGAAAATTTTGTATGTCCAATAATTCTTTCATCCTCTTATGTCTAGGGTGAGACCCTCTATTTATAGAGATTTGTAGGGGCACTCAGGTATTTTTATCAATGTCACAATACATTATTTTATTGGTCGATTTTTGTTTATGAAATCTTGTATTTATGACAAAATGCCTTTAAATATCTCATCTCATATGTCAATATTCTATCAGTTAAGAAATATATTAAAACCCATTTATTTTTCATGTCATTTATTTTAATCGTAATAAACTAAAAATGACAAATTTGGTAGAATTGTTTTTTGTTTCTACGAGTATACTTTGGAATCTAGTGTTCCTTAAAGTTTCATCAGTTTGTATTTCACGAATGGTACTGGAGGCTAATAAAATGAGATGAACCATTAATTTTCTTTTTGTTGTGTTTAGATCATAAGAAAAGCGAGGAAGGAAAGATTGTTCTATTATAACTAGATTTTTGTTCCTCAAGAACTTCTTATTGATAATGACTTCAAATGTATTTTGGAGAAGCCATAGTTCCAAACTTGATATATACTTCCTTTTAAGCAAAGTTTCGTATATTAGAGACATTGTGTAATATGTTCAAATTAAGTTTAGTATATTTTGAGAGAAGGTGTTTGATGATTGAGATTTCACAGATGAATCAATGATTGGCCTGCTCAATGTATGTTTATTACTCTCCATTGCATTTACTAATGCTTGCTATTTATTTATTTATTTTTATTTAATTCATTTGCTAAGTATCATGTCTGCCAGATCATGCCAGACCCAAGCGCTTGGGTAAAAAAAAATTAAAATTTTTCAAAGGTATGATTGAACCGCAAAAACAAACATTACCTCATTTAAGCAGGATTTTTTTTAATTTATATGCAGTAGAACTTAATTGCAAACTCTTTTTTGTTTGTCCAGCTTATTTTATAAATTTGTTATATTCGAAGAGGAAAGAATGAAAAAAAATGTTGTTCTAAGTGATTTATTTCAAGTCTTCAAAAATAAACTTTTTTTTTTATGCATTGAGGATGAAAATATTAGTTTTATATTTCCATCCAAGTGTTGAACAATTTTTTAAAGGGTTCATGGCTTTTTAAATTTGAGATATTGCATGATCTAATTGTCAAAATTTGTTACAAGATGATTTTACTCTATATTATAACTATTAGTATATATAAAAATTTGAAATATATGATTATAAGAGAAAACTTTTGAACTTTTGAATTGATACATTATGTTGCAGGAAAAGAAAATACTGTATTTGTAAAAGATTTATTGTCCTTTTGATTATCTTAATTTGTGTAATTTTGTAGATGATTTCTTCACAAAAATTTCAGATTAATAAAAAAAATTAAGTGAATTTTAGGGATGCGTGTGGTTAATGTCCTAAAATAAAAGAAAAAAATATAGAAAATATAAAAATATAATTGGTTAAAAAGAAAAATATGAAAACACAAAATAAATATGTTTCTAGAACAATTATAAGTGTATTCCTATATTTTTAAAAAAAGATGCACGATTCTGGCATGATTGTCAGGTCCAGAGACGTGAGTCTAGCAAGGTATTTTGTTTTTTTTCTTAACAACACATCATAAATTCACAAGAAATTATTAGTTAGATGTCCCGAGACCATTCAACACATTTGCATGAGTATTTTGGTCCTTAACAAAACCATTACCTTTATTTGGCTCATGAAAATTACACAAATCCTAAGCGCCAAACCCAAGCCATTTGGATCTGACAACCACGACAGGCCCAAGCGGCTTGGGTCTGGCAACCCCATGCAAGAATATTATGGACCAAGATACAGTCCACTATAGACTTGCACAGTGGATTTTTTAAGCTCTGAAAGCTTGAGATGAGGCTAATGTTGTCTTTTCACAAAACGTTAAATGATCATTTTGCCATTTGGTTTAAAAAATTGAAGCCTTAGTTGTGGGGGTATTTCAGTATTTATTGGCTCATTCATTATTAAACATTTGAGCGGGGATATGATAGTCCTTTCACGTTTATTTGCATAATAAAAATATTATTCTACCCCTAAGGTTAACAAAATTAAGACCTATTAGTCAAGGATTTTTTGACCTTTCACAAACTTAAATAGTTCAAATATATCTTTAGCCTTGGAATAGATAAAAAATAAGCTTTGCATATGCGGATATTTTTATTCTTCTACTATTTTGTGTAATTTTCTATAATAATAAGGGGTATTTTGATATTGTTTAATTATTTTAAAATTTAAAAAGTTATGCTGGACCCATGTTTATATAATTCTGGCAATCATATCAGACTCAAATTACTTAGGTGCCAACTCAAGTACCGTGAAGCTAATGTGGTTGCTAGACCCGAGGCTATTGTGTATGGTAAAGAGTTGAGTGAAAGTTTAAAAATTAATCTACTTGGTTAGATTTAATAACACTATTAAAATATTTTTTATATTTTTTATATTTTTTTTATATTAACCTGCTCTAAAGCGTATGCCAATATACTAGTAATTTATATAATTTGGGTGATAACTTGGTTAACCACGCACGTGTGCAGGCTAACTCCCTCCCGCGTGCCGCGCGCCATTTTCAATATTAATCCATAATTGCATCATGAAGATGGTGACGGTCCATGCATGGAAAAACATATGGTTTAATCACGTAAAATGTTTTCTTTAACCTCGCTCTAATTTCTCTTAAAACGACCACCTGTCTCCATTTTGAACAATCAAATACGATGCTTTATTTGCTTACCCTTTCTCAAGATAAGTGCCTCTTTGCTTAATCTATCACTTTCTCTCTGATTATTTATTCTAGTTTCGTGCATGGATTTGGTTTTGTTGTTGCAATTTGGTGAGGATTTTTGTATTTTTTTGGTGAATTCTTGACCATATTTTGATTAGTTTTGTTTCCAAATTAATGTCATTCGGAGCCAAATTGCAAAATTAGGGTTTGATTGAGGGTCTGGGATCTGATCACAAAGAAGCATCAAAATTGTATCTTGTTACTGTTAATGGGATCAAAAAGATTCAATCTTTATACTACCTTTCAGAGAAGAGAGGCTGTAGCAAGGACCTGAAGATCAATAGGGCTAGTTGTTTATTTTTTATTTTTTATGGGGAATACATGTGTAGGACCAAATCTAGGCAATAATGGATTCTTCAATACTGTTACTGCTGCTATTTGGCGTTCCCGGCCACCAGAGGACCGGTTGCACCTTCCTAAAGGAGAAGATAATAGCAAGAATAATGGTGATTCAGAAGCGGGTTCGGTTTGTGGATCAAAAAAATCTGAGGGTTCTAAAAAAGGATCAAATGATCATCCACCAATACTGGTCCAGAACACCCCGCCTGAACCAGTTAAAATGCCCAATGAAGCACCACCACCTAAAGTCATTGAGCATGAAAAGTCCATTAAGCAGGAAATGAGAGAAGTGGGAATTGGTCAGCCAGGGGAGGAGCAGAAGGGGAAGAAACCTACTCATGTTAAGAGGGTTTCGAGCGTAGCGCTTCAAATGGAATCTGTGTTAGGGAGGAAAACTGGGAATTTGAAGGATATTTATAGTTTAGGGAGGAAGCTTGGACAAGGGCAATTTGGAACAACGTTTCTTTGCATTGAGAAGGCGACTGGGAAGGAGTTTGCTTGCAAATCCATTGCGAAGAGGAAGTTGACGACGCAGGAGGATGTGGATGATGTTAGGAGGGAGATTCAGATAATGCATCATTTGGAGGGTCATCCTAATGTGATAAAAATTGTGGATGCTTATGAGGATGCTGTTGCAGTTCATGTCGTTATGGAACTTTGTTCTGGCGGGGAGCTTTTTGACAGAATTGTTCGGAGGGGGCATTATACGGAAAAACAGGCAGCTGAGCTTGCGAGGTTAATTGTTGGTGTTGTGGAAGCATGCCATTCTTTGGGTGTTATGCACCGGGATTTGAAGCCTGAGAATTTTCTGTTTGTCAGTCAGGAAGAGGAGTCGCCGCTTAAAACGATAGACTTTGGTCTCTCAGTGTTCTTCAGGCCAGGTACACATCTGAGCATCACTTTTATGTTTCAATGGTTGGATTTAGCACCCCTTTACTTGCAGCATTATTGAACTAGTGCTACACTAGCCTTTTCTTTGAACTCTATTATAGCTCTAGAGTTCTTGAAAATATTTTCCATGCCATCCAAGTACAACACCAATAATTTACTGACTAAATGAATAAGAATATCAGCTCAATTATAAATAGTTTCTCTTTCTCACTTATGAAGATTTCCACTTGCCATGTGCTTTTCCTATATTAGAATAGAATGGCTTGCCCCCTTTTCTTGCCTATCAACCGTGGAAATAATTATCAAAGAGGAAGAATGGTTACTGTTGTTGTCACGGATATTGTTAATGGATAGGCGAAAGGTATGCTTGGTTTCTCAAATAGTAAGATGGTTGATTAGATGGATAAAAGCTTACTTTTGAAGTTTCTTCCCAAATTTAAAGAAGTTTTAGTTTGTAGTTAGATCTGAACTTATCCCCCTAAATAATTGCATTGAACTTATAGTTCTTGCTATTGAGATAAGGATAGAGATTTTGGTCTAAAATTTGAGGCAGTCTTGATCAAAACCTATTCTCTTCATGTTTACTATCATGATAAAAAATCTGGTATTGAGTATATATGGACACCTGGTAATGCTGTTCTCAGGCCTGATGTTCCACCCCTTAGACCCTTAATCACATCTTTTGTGACGACCTCTGACTACCTGTCATATGTAGAGAACACTGCAGGTTCATTTTTGCTTTAGTTTAGATCAGGTGATTGATTCTTCCCGAGAAAATTCTCTGTGAGCCGTAACCCTCTTGGAGAGGGTGCTTTAGTTCAACAGAAAAAATCAGAATCCATACGAAATTAGTGCATGAGGAAATTGAGTTAAAGAGATTTATAGATCTGCTTAGAGCTTTCAATGAATAATAAACAGAGCTCTGATCAAGCCTGGCTGGACTTTATGAAAACATTTCCACCATTCACCTCTGATTTCGACAGTAAAAGCAAGCAAGCTGTGTCCAAACACACACAAGCAGGGTCATTGAAGTTTCAGTATCCAGATTTTGATTTTGATTTTGGCTTGGACGAACAAAAAATATATGAATATTTACTTTTATTTTGATAGCCTGCAGCATGAGTTTCAATGCCAACATCTGAAAATTTGGAAATGATTTTCCATTCTAAAGTTGTTTGGAGCTGCCAATTGTGGCCTAAACAAGTGCCAGAGGCTGAATGTTGAACCTCTTAAGTTCCCAATACTTAACTGGCTTCTCATTGTAAGCTATTTTAAGTTTTTGTATGGTCGTAATGCACACAGTGGTTACAAAATATAGCAAAATTTACTGCTTCCTTATAATTTCTTAAATACACATCAGAATATAATTTTCTTCATTGACTATGCCAGACAATTTCATTATTTAGTACATGAACATTTCAACATCCATGCCAATATGGTTACCTTAGTATGCCTCCTATATGTTTCGCTTTAGAAGGGATATGTTTGCCTGCAGTCAGCACATAGTCTCTCGATTGCCCATGCTTATTTAAAACTTTTTCAGCATTATGTTGTTTCTTCCTTAGTAGTCCTTTCCATTTCTGCAAAATTAACTAATGGTTTCATCATCTCAGGTGAAACTTTCACTGACATAGTTGGCAGCCCCTACTATGTAGCTCCAGAAGTGTTGCGGAAGCTATATGGTCCAAAATGTGATGTTTGGAGTGCTGGGGTGATCATTTATATTTTGTTAAGTGGGGTTCCCCCATTCTGGGATGGTGAGACTCTTGATCTAGAATCATGTTATTTTATACCTTTATCTAATGATTATTTGGCCCCGTGTAATTTATGCTCTGTCATGTTTGGGATCAGAAACGGAACAAGGAATATTTGAGCAGGTTTTAAAAGGGGAACTAGACTTTGAATCAGAACCTTGGCCTAATATCTCTGAAAGTGCAAAAGATCTTGTTCGGAAAATGCTAGTCAGGGACCCTAAAACACGGCTGACAGCCCATGAAGTTCTCTGTGAGTATGCATACCACTAAAATCTAATCTTTAAATCTCTTTGCCAAATAAACCAGTGCATTGTTTATTATTAGTTTGTTGTGTCTCTTTTGTAGTTGTGTTTTTTAATGATAACCCTAATTTTCTTTTATCATGATTCACCATAGCTTCTTGAAATTTTAGCTTATAACAGAACTGAATGGAGGAAAATGCTCACACAGCTAGCCGTAGCTAATCGGTGATTGAGGTCTAGTTGACTTGAGCTGAGTTGTTGCTTAAGTGGATGAAGTCATGAAACAAAATCGTAAATTAAGTTCTGTTGGAAATGTGAAAATATACTATAGTACAAAACTAGCTAGATGGATGATGGTTTAGGAGGAGTTAGATGATATAAAGAATGTGTCTTGATCTTACTAGTTTCTTTTGTCGCCAAGGAGTAGCAATAGTTACATTATGTTTTTGTTCTCGTGCAGGCCATCCTTGGGTGCAGATGGAAGGTGTTGCACCTGATAGACCTCTTGACTCAGCTGTTCTAAGTCGGTTGATGCAATTCTCAGCCATGAATAGGCTCAAGAAAATTGTCATCCGAGTGAGTACTTATAATCCCTGAACTCTTAAAAATTTTGTGCACGCTACACAGCAGACATGGTAACTGTGGAAAACTTAGGTCATGCTTTGGATGCTGTATCATGATAAAGAACATACTGAGACAAGGAATGCAATGGAGCTGATCACTTCCTTTGTTTGGTTGCCAGACTTGTTTTGAGTGGAGTTGCAATGCTAAAACATCAATATAGAAACATCATTTATAATCTTTTGATAATTAAAAGGTGATATGGCTGTTCAGTTTTACCTGCAGTTTTGTTTCTTGCATCTATTAATGAAAAGATCTTACCTGTCTTTGAAACAAGAAGAGTGCATATATCGTAGCATGATAATTGTGATTTTAAACCTTCTGACTATTCCATGCTTTAAGCACATATCTCTTTGTAACGCAAACATCTTTATGTTTTTCACCAGTGTATTTTTTCATTATAATTTTTAGTCTAATGTGCTTTGCATATATAAATACTGCATTAAAAGTTGCTAAGCTAACCAAATATCATCATTGAAGTCATCATATAATTAAGCTTACATTACAACTCTAAATCTCTGCTTACAGGTATCAAGCATTTCTTGTTAGCTGAAGTATTTGCAATAGTGCTTTTTTCATTTGAGTACATTGTTTCACACATAGTGAGCACCATACTTCATAGATGCCATTAAATGATTTTGCCATCTGAATGTTAAGTGTGTGATTACATATTGTACATGATCACTTTCTCTTAAAACAGATATCTTGGTTGAATTGCTTGAAGTTTTCACTTGGTATTTTAAAGACAACAATGCGAGGTCCTTGCTAAAACCTGTTCTTTTACTTACCAGAAAACTTCTTTTTCATTTCAGGTCATTGCTGAAAGCCTCTCTGAAGAGGAAATTGCAGGTCTGAAAGAAATGTTCAAGATGATAGATGCAGACAATAGTGGACATATCACTCTTGAGGAACTGAAGACTGGTTTGGAGAAAGTGGGTGCTAATACCAAGGATTCTGAAATTGCTGGGCTAATGCAAGCTGTAAGTCTGTTTGAAATTCAGATTCAAGGTTTTTGTAGTTATATAGCATAGAATCATGATGGTAGTTTTCTTTCTTAATCTTTTGTTTTCTTAACAAATTACCTTGAGACTTTCTGCTGTGAACCATTAAGCGATTTCAGACAACCTGATCATCTTTGGTTAAACATGACTAAATTTAGTGTGAGTCTCTCTGAAATGAGCTAGATAAGTAGCTTGTGTGCTGTGACCAAGATTCAAGTCCTGTGTTTCTATTTTCTCGAGGATTACCTATTAAACAACTCATAGCCAAGCTGTTGTCCGATTTAGCTCAAATATGGAGAAAAGCACGAACAACCCGAGATATCGGAACATGGTGCAGGATTTTGTAGGTTATGTTTAAAGAGCCTAGGTCCCGGGGAGTCTTGGAACAAGACACAAACACGCCGACACACGTGCACAGATCATAAGAAACCTGTCTAGCATCTAAAATGTAAATGGAGAACACGTGGAAATTGATATATTTTGGTTACCATTATTTTCTCTGAGATTTTAGCATGGATGTGAAAATAACTAGTGAAATCGCCACTTTAGCTCCTTGATCTCCCATGTGATTGTCTTGGATGTATTATCACATCAGCGTTTCCCCTCACTCATACAGTTTGATTCTGATTAAGCTTCCTACCTGTTAAAAATTTCAGGCTGATGTTGATAACAGTGGTACCATAGACTATGGCGAGTTCGTAGCAGCCATGCTCCATCTAAACAAGATTGAGAAGGAGGATCATCTATATGCAGCCTTCTCATACTTTGACCAAGATGGGAGTGGGTACATCACTAAAGATGAGCTTCAACAGGCCTGTGAGAAGTTTGGTTTAGGAGATGTTCAGTTAGATGAAATTATACGTGAAGTTGACCAAGATGATGTAAATATCTTCTTGCCAATAACAATTTTCATTTACCTCCAGGTAGAAAATAGTTTAATTCATCGGCATGATTTAATTTTTCACTTTCATATTCATTTCAGGATGGACGCATCGATTACAGTGAATTTGTGGCTATGATGCAAGACACTGGTTTTGGCCAAACCAGATCACAAATAACTTAGGCATGTAAGATTCAGATAAGCCTTTAAGCAGGAGTTAATTTGTATTTTCTAGGTGTCATAAGTTAACAGAATGTGCAGCGCATACTGTTGTAAAGAGGAGGCAGGCTTCAGGGAGGTTAAGAGACGGTATCCTATTCATTTTATTCTTTTCCAAGTTGTATTTACCACCTTTTAGGTTCCTGTTAAATTTATTCAGATGGATTAGATTGCAATTTCCCATGTTTGAAAACTTTGTTCATGATCGAGCTTTTTTTTTCCCATTTATTTATGTCTGTAGTATGAACGGTGCTTGATATCTCTATCGGTCCTAAATGGGTACTTGGCATGGTTTTAGTGCTCACCTTTTAATGATTAATGTGCAAATTACGTATCTTAGGTATTCATATATAATTCAATTATGCAAAATCTTCTTCTTGGAGCTAGATAACATCTCTTTCCAATGATGTTATTTGTTCACCATTATGTTCGTTGCCTATTTGCTGAAAACACAGATGTATACATGTTTTTGTCGCGTTGTTTAGACAAAGACAGTACACCAGCAGCAATCGTGTTCGACACGAGTTCAATCTACATTTGTACATCACAATTGACATTTTCTTTTGTACCTTGTCCAGCATCTTCAACGTACCTTGTTCAGCAGGACCAGCACCGTGTCACGGTTGTAAATACCGTTCCTCAGTGATGAAAAAGCCAGCCATGTCTTGTCTGATAGGAGAAATGACACTACTTTCGTTTGTGTTGTGTCCATGTCAATAAAGGGTGCGCCACGAAGACTTGGAAGCATCCATGTAGAAATGGCTGCATGTGCAATTGCCGATGTACTGCTTTGTTTTAGCAGGTTCATAGTACTGAAAGAAAGCAACCAGTTCATAGATTTTAATTTGATGCCATGCGTGGTTGGAGGGTCTTTCTCCAATTGTTGTCCTATGCAAGGCGTTCTATCAAACTGACATTTGCGGTACCATTTAACTTGCGCCCTAAATGGACCATGGCAAGTAGCCTTCCTAATTTGCAACTAGTGCCAAACCAAACAAAACGTCAATGAAAAAGGGGCGATCGGCTTGATGCGCTATGTTAAGGACTTAACAAAATAAGAAAACTAGAGAATTAAAGAGAGAAGAAGAAGAGATGAGAAGAAGAGAGACAAAAGGAACTTCATTTCTGCAGAAAATTAATTTTTTATTACTCATCTCTTATATTTCATAAAATTGGTGTTTATGCATAGGTAATTTCCACTAATTGTAACTAATTTCGAACTACTAACAACTAACTCAACATCCTAACTTTTTAGCCATGTAGATTCTTTCTTGCTGCCACAATTCTGCAACTGCCAACTACTATAACTATTGTTGCAGGCGTCAACCCAAATCTAAGGCTCATAACAATACTCCCTTCTTATGAGATTCTTCTCCTCATGAATCAAAGCAGAAATCAACTCTTCCATACTCATCAACCCCGCTTTCTCTAGTTGTAATTCCATTATTATTACCTTCATTCACATCTAGAAATTCTTCCCAACCCCCTTCCATTCCTTCAATCATACGGATCCCTTTCATGCTACATTGGCGTCCATTTGTATACTTCTTTTCATATCTAAAACATTGCTTCAACCTCTTTCTCTACTCATGTAAAATTTTAAGGGTTTGTCTTGAACTTTGAGGCATTTATATTTTACAATGGTTAAGAGTTTTTTGTGGTGGTTTATCTTGTTGTCGATCCTTATTATATGAAAGAGTAGTTTTTAGATTGAATATACTCTTTTTAATCATGACATTGTTAGATTCCTTTTGTCATTTAGCTTGATCAAAAACTTGCATCATGATTAATGGTTTGAGAATCTTGAGCATTAGCTTGATCTCATCCTTGACCCATTTATAAAGCTGAAAATATAATAAGATTCTGGTAATGAAGGGTTTAATGCATTCACTAGCCACTTAAGTTCTTCAAATCTCTTTACATATTCTTCCATATATTTATCTCGAACAAGTTTGTTGAATTCCTCCGCCATATCTTTTCTATTGCCAAACCTCATGCAAATACCCTTGGTGAATTCTTCCTAACTAGCCAAATCCTCTCCCTCTATACAAGAATCCTTCATACAACATTTCATCTCGAAGAACTTCTTGTATTTTCTTATCCAACTCCTTGGATTTTCTCTCGAAAAAGTTGGCAATTCCACCTTAGGTAAAGCTGTATTATACCTTACCCTTTGAACTTATTGATTTCCCTTGCCTTCTTCATGTTAATTTATCATGTGATTGGAAATTAATCCATCAAAAATTGTGTTATCCCTTCTCCCTATCTACTTCTTGGCCTCTTGTAATTATCTTAAAAGTAGCCATTATAGCCTTCAACTATAAATTAACTTGCTCGATCTTTTTATTTTACTCTTCTGCCATTTCTTAAAGTTTATTGTGTAGGTGTTGAATCTGTTCATTCACCTTCTTTCCATGCTCTTCTAAAGCCTTAATTCTATTATTCTCCATTTTTGCTAATTGTTTAGTAGTAATTATATTCTTTTGGTTATGGAATGTTGACTCTAATACCAATTGTTAAGGACTTTCCTTAACAAAACAAGAAAACTAGAGAATTAAAAGGAAAAGTAGAAGAAAAGAACAGAAGAGAGACAGAAGGAACTACAATTTCTTATTATTCACCCCTTACATTTCATACAACTAGTGTTATATAAAAGGACTTTATGCCAATTCTAACTACTAACATAATTCCATTAACTAACAACTAGCTCAACTTCCTAACTTCTTAGCCGTGTCAATTCCTTTATACTGCTTCAATTCTATAATTGCCAATTATTGTAACTATTGTTGCAGCTGTCTAAACTATTTTCTATACAAAAAGTTGTAATAGCCTTTAGGCAAAAGGAGATGAATATATAAAAATAGGTATCATAAGAGTCTTCGTATAAATATAATGTTCTTGGTTTTTTAGGGTTGTAAATTATAACAAACCTTATTATCCTCCGCTTCCGTCTATGCTAGTTGGTATCAAAGCACAATGATTTATAGTGATTTTGGTTAGAGATCATAGAGGAAGTGTGTTGTGGCTCATCTAATTTTAGTGGTTAGTTGTTTTATGTTGTTGAATAACCATGGTTGGAAGAGGTAGCATAACAAGACATGCTTGTGTTGAAAAGGATGATGAGGTTTTCATATGGAAAAAGACATCCTAGAACTAGAATGTTATTTCTATTTGTATGAGTTTCTTTTATTAAAAATCATGGTGGTGGGATCCATGATGGGGAAGACCATATAAAAGTGTTGTGTCAGGGATACACGATGCATGGGGCGAATCACACAAAGATGTTATATTGAGAGCATATGTTGTGGTAGACTGCACAAAGATGTTAGAAATCCACAATGGGGTAGACCACATAAAAGTGTTGTGTTAAGGATCCATAATGGGACGACTCGCACAAAGATGTTATATTAAGGACATATGATGTGGTAGCCTATACAAAGATGTTAGGGATCCACAATGGGGTAAACCACATATAAAAATATGTTTGTGATGGATGGTGGTCTTTTAATAAGGTTTGAACTCGATGATAAGTTCCTTTCAACTTAGGGAGACTAACTTAGAAGTTTTTTTTGGAAAATAAATAGTTTTTTTAGTTAATTTAATTTAATTTATTTTTCTATTCAATATTTTTCTGTTTTTTCTAGTTTTTCATATTTGAATTGAATATGTTTTCTATGTTATTTTTTCTATTTAGTATTACTAGGGTTTTTATTTTTCTATATAAAAATTGTAATAGCCTTTTAGCAAGTGGAGACATAAATAATTCATCAAGTAGTCCAAATGGAATCATTATTAACTAAGTAAAACAATGTCTCTCTTTTACCATTGGTTATTATTAATATTTTTCAACTTTTAATTATTATACCATATGTACACTAGTCTTGTTTTTATAAAGGACATCATCATTTACATTAGTCTCTAACAAAAATCTTATCATTCATTTGTCTCCGTTTATAACGATAGACTTAGAATTCATTGGCTTTCATGCAAGACGCTAAGCTTAACATTCATTGGCTTTCATCAAGGATGACAAGCTTGTTTTTCATTAGCTTCCACAAAGATGATGAGCTTGTCTTTCATTTACATTTTTCTTTCATCTTCTTTTCTTTTTTACACCACAATACAATAATATAAATTAAAGAAACTTACAACAATAATTTAAATAGATAAGGTGCTAAACACCTACCAGCTCTTCCTGCCGGCCTCACTCCCCCAACTGAAGATCTAACTCCTTGTGCTCTCCTGAATTTTAAAAAGGAGATATTAATATTTCTAACAATTTAACCACATGAATCAATATCCATGTTTTTACAATCCCATCTATATTTTACTTCCATCAACCTAATTATTACCATAATTTTCAATATCTTGAGAATCTACTAATTATTATTTAATTTCTTTAATTCCACGCCTTCCACACTATGTTTTGAAATCATACATATGTTTTATATTATCAAACCTCACCAAAATTTCTAAGTACGCATTTCTTATTAATTCAAACATTTCATGTAATTTCACTTAAATCTTTGTTTATTTATAATTTAATCCCACTAACTAATTTAACCATTTAAGTAAAAAAAATCTTTTCAATTATATACAAATATTTTCCTATTCTTTTCAACTTTAACCTAACTTCCATTTACCAATTCCTACTTTCATATATAAGATATTTGAATCTTTTATGTTATCTAACATTTTGGCATCTTTCTAAATTTCATCATCTTACATATTAACAATTTGGTTAGTATGAACAACACTAATAAAATTTCAAGCTTTTCATATACAAACTTCAACATCATATAACAACAACTAAAAATACATACCCACATATAATTCCCTAGTGTTTTCACACATCACTTCCATTACTTTTTACATTAAACCAACATAAGTTCAACCATAAGATTACTTACTTTTCTATTTATTTTATTTCATATAACTTCACAAGTATTTAACTTAAAGTCTAAATCTTGTCAAATTCACAAGTTTACAACTTTTACTTAGGCTTTAAAACATTAAATTTTAGTATTACATGTAAACTCTCAATACATAACTTCATTAACCACAATTTTCCATGCAATTTTACCAATTTATCAAAAATCTCACATCACTTTAATCAAATAAACTATTCCTTAAAAATTTCTCCTATGGTTGGCTCTGAGGGCTCTTCATCAACATATGTTTTACTCAATTTTATTTCATGATTTATACTAATAAAAAATCATCATATAGTAATTAATAAAATCACAAGTAACTTTATAATTTTCTCAATTCTTTAACATACCCTAAAAGAAAACTTAGGGATTTCTTCCCATATCATAATCAAACTTCAAATAACATGAGTTATATAATTTAGGACACCTTACCCAAAGGTTTTGAACCCAAAATCACTTTCTTTACAACTTCTTTTTTCAATCCTTTGTTTCTCACTAAACTCAACTTAAATTCCCTCAAATATTTGGCTTATAATGTTTTTCCCTTTATAATATTTCCTAGACCAACCCAAGACCTTTAATTTTGGAAGAATTTAAGTGGAAAGTGCACGAAAAAAAAAGATTTTCTTAATTTTCTTCTTTGTGGCAAGTGGGTCATTATAAAAGGGAGGGAGATGGACTTTTTTATTTATTTATAATTTTTCCCTTAATGAGTCCATATATTATTTTATGTATTTCCTCCCGGTCATTGGTAATTTTGTATAGCTTTTCAGAACTCTAATTGACCTAAAATTTTAACCTAAGATAGAATAACATGTTAGAAGATTGCTCGAGAAATTTTAGCATATTCCAATAGTTGGATTGAGAGTTATGTTTGATAGCAAAAATTAAACAATAGAAAATAATCTTATGCAAAAATCCACACTGCCTTTTTGTTTTTTATTTATATAAATCATCAATATTTTTAAACTAATTCATTGAAAACTTTCATTCATACTTATCTCTCATAAAAATTTCATTTCAATTAATAACGTGTTTATTTTATTTATTTTCTATAGTCAAACTTTACCACTAGTTGATAGAACTCATATAATTTTTTTTATACTGAAGGGTCTATAATTATTTTGTCCAATTAATACCTATTAGTGTTGGGAAAAAAAAAACAGACTTAGTTTCCTCTTTTAGTGTTATGCAAGTTAAAATGCTAAAGTGGGATAAACAAAGATTTGATAATATTTTTACTCACAAAAGGAGGGTTCTATGTAGGCTTTAAGGAACTCAACATGATGTGACTAAGGAGGTAATCCTTTTCTGTATGATTTAGAAAAGAAGTTGCCAAAGGAATACAATCTCATTTTATCTCAGGAAGAGATTTATTGGTTTTAAAAGTCTAGATGCCAATGAATTGCTTTTAGAGATAAAAAAAAAACTCTTTTTACTTTCATACCAAGGCAAAGATTAGAAGGAGAAAAATATAATAAAATACCTAAGGGATAGTAATGGTGAATGGATGTGGGATGATGTCTCTTTAAAACTCATAGTTGTAGATTTTTGCAAGGGTTTATTCAGTAGAGAAATAGATATAGTTTAAAGTTTTCCTTTACAAGGTGTTTTCTCGAAGCATAACCGATTTTATAGGGATCGGTTACTTGAACCAGTAATAGATAAGAAAATTAAAATTGTATTGTTTGATATGAAGCCTTTTAAAGTTCTAGGGCTAGATGGGTTTCAACCTTGTTTTTATTGATCTCAATGACAAATAAAGCTCTAGCATTTTGCAAGTTTGTGAGACAACTTATAGATAACAAAGTTGAAGTTGTTGATATCAATTAGAAATATTTGGTTTTGATTCTAAAAATTCTTAAACCTGGGCTATATCATTTTTTCTGCCCTATTGGTATGTATAATGTTAACTATAAAGTTTTCTTAAAGCATTTTGTCAATATATTTAGCATCCTTATACCAAAATTGGTCTTGTAATTTCAAAGTAGTCTATGCCACAAAGAAATATTACAAATAATAAAGTAGTGGCATATGAAATTATCCACTTCATGAGAAATATGAAAGGAATGAGAGGTTGTATGGCCATCAAAATTGATTTGGAGAAAACATATAATTAGTTAAGGTAGGGTTTCATTAAACTTACCTTGAAGGATGTGGGGTTTTCTCAGAAGATGGTGGTCCTTATTATGAAATGCATTAAGATAGTTTCTCTTAGAGTTTTGTGGAATGGTAGTCCTTCGACTAGTTTCACTTCTATGAGAGGAATTCGTTAAGGAGGTCCTTTCTTATTTTATATATTTATATTGTGTCTAAAATAACTATCTCAACTTATTTGTAAGATTTTAGAGTTAGGAGTATGAAAACCCTTTTGAATTGCCAATAAATTCCTTTTATTTCCCATCTATATTTTACTAATTATATGATGTTGTTTGTTAAGGCTAGTAAGGAGCGATTAAATCAAGTATTACATTACTTGAATATATTTTGTGAGGCTTCTAGTTAGAAAGTAAGTATTGCAAAGACTAAGGTATTTTTTTCAAATAATATTTCAACTAGTTTAACACAGGAGATTAGTCATGCTAGTGGATTTTCTAGAACTGATGATCTTGGAAAGTATTTGGGAGCTCCTCTTCTACACCAATGAATTACTAAATAGAACTATAACTATATTCTAGAGAATAAGCAATAGAAATTATCTCGTTGTAAATTGAAAAGTTTATCTCTTGTAGGGAGGATTACTCTTTGCAAATCCATTGTTATAATTGTTCTATTGTACCCAATACAATCATCTCTCACTCCAAAATCAATATGTTATGAGATTGAGAAGACTTGTCATAGGTTTATATAGGGGTAAATGATGGAAAAGACAAGATTCATCGTATCAACTAGAAGGATTACTCTCACCCCAAAATCAAAAGTTTATCTCTTGTAGGGAGGATAACTCTTTGCAAATCCATTGTTATAATTGTTCTATTATATCCAATACAATCATCTCTCACCCCAAAATCAATATGTTATGAGATTGAGAAGACTTGTCATAGGTTTATATAGGGGTAAATGATGGAAAACACAAGATTCATCGTATCAACTGGAAGTTTTTTTGTCAACCCAAGACTGGTTGAGGGTTAGGAATTAGAGAAATGCATCTACAAAGCTTTCATCTTGAAGTTGGGATGAGGAATTATTAATGACAATAATATTTTTTGGACAAGTTCCTTGCAAGGCAAGTATATCAGAACGAATGATAATATCTCTTAGGTTCAAGCTAAAAGGAAGGATTCTCCATTATAGAAAGCTATATGCAAGGATTGGCCCCAGGTGTTTAGCGAAATTGGTTGGTCACTTAGGAGTGGGGAAAAGGTAAGATTTTGAATGGATAGTTGGTTAGATGGGTTTGAGCTTTTAATTCATCATACTATATAAGATATTCCAGATAATAAGAAAGACAAGTTAGTTGTTGATATGGTGTTTCTTAAAAATCAATGGAATTGGAAGGATTTTTCTAACTTAATTCCCATGCTAATGACAATGGTGATAGCAAGTTATCCTCCTCCATCTACTGGTTTAGAAGGAGATTTTATTTATTGGCATAATTTTGCTACTGGAAATTTTTAGTAAGGTCAGCTTATGAGACTCAAGCGAGTTCTAGAGATCATCATCATGAGATGGCTATATCATGTAAATTGATATGGAAATGAAATAGACTTGAAATAGTAGTTCTTCGACTAATTTCACTCCTATAAAAGGAATTCTTCATAGAGGTCCTTTTATATATATATATATATATATATCAACTTATTTGCAAGATTTTAAAGTTAGGAGTATGAAACCCTTTTGAATTAAGTATTTCTATTTTCCATTTATTTTTTACTGATGATCTGTAGTTGTTTGTTAAGGTTAGTAGTTGTTTGTTAAGGTTAGTAAGGAGCAATTAAATCAAGTATTACTTGAATATATTAAGTAAGACTTCTAGTTAGAAAGTAAGTATTTTGAAGGCTAACTAATATTTCAGATTGTAACCTCCTTCAATCCATATTCTATAACCTGATCGCTTTATTGATTTCATGTTTTTTTTTTCCAATTTTTTTTCTTTTAGTAAACCAAAGGAAAGAGAAGTAGGAAAGATGGGCAAACCGAGTAGGAAATAGGGTAATTTTCTTTTTTAAAAAAATAATTAAATTGAGGATGCTTACAAGCACTATATAATATTATAATAAACTCCGACAGCGAATGAGCAATTAAAAAGGAGCTTTCCAGGTGGGTGAACCGATTTTTTGCCTTTTCGCCATGTTCGCACGTAGTAAACCTTTATTTTCCAGTAAGGCCCAAAACCACATGATACTTGACCTACCATACATCTATGAACCTTTTTCTTCAACTTTCCAAAACCCCCCACCAATCTTTTTTAACAGAACTGCTCAGCGTGTGAACAGCAAGAAAAGATCAAGTTGCTGTGGTTAAATTAGTCCCCACCATGCATATATTGGCACTCACCATCGATCGATCCCACGTCGATTTCACCTTCCACTTCATCTGGGCCATTTTGTGTTTCAAGTTTTCTTCATGGAAATAAATAGCAGAAGAAAAAACAGTCTGGTGGATGAGGATGGGGATGACCTAGCTCTCTTCCTCCTTTTTCTTGATCGATCCATCTCATACATGGCACATCACAGCTCCTGGACATTTTTCATGACCCATGCAGATATTGCATGTACGTATATACATCTTGACGTTTCCGTATTATGACATGTCATTACTCTTTTTTCGTCTAATAAATTTCGTTAATGTTGCTTACACGAATTTGTCGAGAAGCATATGCCAAGTCTCCAGCTGGATTTAATTTTATGCACAGCAAGAAATTGACATATATACAGTTTGCATAAAGTATATAAAAAAATCCTGCTGCCTCAGATGAAACCTGGACCGCCCCCGCAATGACATTAATTAAAAGTAAAAAGTTAGAGATAAAAAATAAATAATAATAACCCACTAGGAAAACGTGATCGTATTAACCTTTTGATCTTTTCATGACTGGCTAACGTTGATGCCGCCAGAAACTCGTTTTCACTTTTGGTGCCTGTGCCAGTTGCCACCCTCAGCAACAAGAAAAAGATCATCGTAATTAATTACTGTCCGACACGTGGAGGTATCCAAGAGGCAAGCGCAATAAGTCATACCACGTGTCAAGGGATGGGTAACAGCCACTTATTAATACTGAGGTGTCGCCAATCCTGGCTGTGTAGTCTACACGTGGCAATGGAATGACGGCGACTTTAGCTCCGTTGTGTTGTTAACAGCAAGAAAATGCTCCCTAATCCCTCAGGTCGGGACGTGACCTAACTAGCACAGATTGTCCTTCTGTGTCCCTCACCCGGTCACGTCCCTGTCACGTGGCTTGCCCACAATTGGCCGGCACCGCCCCCCTTTCTGATTTTTAGTGACTTGATAAATTATTTTTGCATTTTTTTGTGTAATAAGAAAAAAAAAATTTAGTGCAATTAAATATTAATCATTTTTTTAATTAAATATTAATAAAAAAAGTCAGTTAGAAAATTTCAATTCTAGACATTGTATTGAGTTTTTTTTTTTTTACAATTCTATAATTTAATAATGAGTTTTTATTGAATTTTATCTTGTAGTGTTAGATTGATAATAAATTAATTATGTATTTTTTATATATAATAATATAAAAAATTAACTTGATCCAATAGAATTCATAAACTAGGTTGTGAATTTAATGAATTAACTAAATATTAATATAAAAAATTACGTTAGAATTTTTCAAATTTAAACCATTATATTAAATTTAATAACAATTCTGAAAAAAAAATTATTTTTTTATAGCACAAGATATTTGAGTCCAGCCTACAACAAAAGGGCTGGCGATAAACTAGTGTGGAACTAAATAATAACACTTGCATACACGTGACGTTTAAAAAATAATTGAAATTGGATCTCACTGACGTCTAAAAATAAAAAGAATGGAAGGTGATCCAAAAAATCATTTTTTTTTAAATTAAAAAAATAAATATATATAATAATCATCCTTAGGCCTTTTGGCAGACATCGTATCTTTAATCCAATGTTTCACCGTACAGACGCGCGAAGATACTATTAGGAGTTTGATCTAATTGGTAATAATATTTACTTCCCATGCCATCACTATTTAAATTAAAAAAAAATTCTCATAAGCGTAACTTAATTAGTAATATTTTAAATTTATTTTATAGAAATTATTAATTCAAGTTTTATAAATTTTAGAGTGAAAGGAGTTTTATTTGGTCAATAACTTCAAGACCTTGAGAATTAGTCGAGATACATGTAAACTGTCCTGAATACTTCTAATTATAAAAAAATAATTTAATTTTTTATTAGTGACTTGTTTACTGTTTTATCCATTAAAGAACAATTTTATCTTGGTGTAATACCAAAGTTATACCAAAGACTTTTTTTTTATTGGAGAAAATGAAAAAAAAAAAAAGACCCCAATATATATATATATAGAGAGAGAGAGAGGGATAAGGCACTGAGTTCCTGAATTGGCATCGAACCGCATAATGTGGAGAGGTAAAATGACAAATGCGCGGAGAGGATATTGAATCCAGTAGGATCCCATTCCTTTGTTGTGTCATGTCATCGATCGGTTGAGTGAAGAGTTGAAATTAAGAGATTTGGGCTTTTTCTTTTATGATTGTGTTGTGTTTTTCGGTGTTTTTTTTTCAATCATGAGATAAAAACAGTGCTCGGTGACTGGTTAATATATATATATATATATATATATATATATATATATATATATATATATTGATTTTATAAATGTTTAATTAAGACGACTAATTAAGTTGTATTGGATAAAAAATAATAAAAAGCAGGGGGCTGAATATTTCCTAGATAAAGATGGTCTTATATCCAATCTGCTTTTCTCTCGAATCAAAAGTGCATGATGGATTTAATTATTTCGGATCTTGGAGTATAATACCGCTCACATCCAAAATCTTTTATGATTTGATATATTATGCTCACTCAGCTAGAATCAAAAATACATTATTATTATTATTATTATTATTATTATTATTATTATTATAAGAGATAATAAAAAACATGAACTTGATAAAATTAAATACCATAAAAACTTTGATAAAAAAAATCAAAAGAACCAAATTGAAATTAGTATTATTCTTCTTGAAAAAAAAAGTAAAAACCTGATATGATTAGTGATAAAATTGAAAACCATAAAAAATTTCATAAATTAAAAGAATAAATGAAAAATTTAAAAAATTAGAATTAAAAAAATGAAAACAAAAATTTTAACAAAAAAGAAAAAGACAAAAATCAAAACTAAAATAACTGAATCTGAAACACCAACAATAATAAAATATGAAGTTGATTTTCTAAGGTAGGAGAGAGAAACGAACCGAAAAAAAGGGTCATTGGTAGGGGTGAGCAAAAAAACTGAAAAACCGTTTAAATCGAGAAAACTGGAAAAAAATAACCGAAAAACCGAATTGTAAAAAAAACTGATTAAATCGATTAAAATTTTGAAAAAACCAACCGGTTCGGTTCTGTTTTGGTTTTATAAGTCTGAAACTGAAAAAACCAAACCGAACTCAAATCGAAAAAAAATCAAAAAAACCCAAAAAAAGGTTTTGCCCGACAAAACCAAGCCAAACCAGTTTTTGTCCAAAAAAACCGAACCAAACCGAAATCAGTCGGTTTGAACCGGTTTCGATTTTTTTATTTTAAAAAATTCAGTTTGGTTAACTTTTTTTATATAAAAACCGAATCGAATTGAAAATAATCACCCCTAGTCATTGGTGACAAACTAGTTACCTTTAGATGCCAGCCACCACCAATAAAGGAAAATGACATGGAGAAGAACCAAATAACACAGCGAAAACTCATTTTACACCATTAGGAGACATCGCACACGCCACCTAAAATGTGTGGCGTCTCCCACACGCAAGTAGCCTTTTGTATTTAAAAATCATAAATTAAATAGTAAATTATATAATAACCCTCAACTAAACCAATAATTAAAAAAAAGCATGAGAAAAAAACAAAAACACCCCTATTTTAATCCCTTAAATCTTTTGTCCTTAAGGTTATATATTATATATGTGATCTTACTATATTTTAAAAAGAAAACAATAACAATATCTTTATCTTAAAGTGTTAGTTTTTTCTTTATTCCGGTGATATTTTAGTTGTTTTACTGCTTATAATATATTAAATAAACAGAAATATCTTTAAACAAATCTATATATATTGACTAGTTCGAAGACAAATAATTTTTCTTAGAATGACAAAAAATTCACTATATTGTAATGATAAATAGAAAAATAGCAGTGAGGTTGTAGTATTTTTCCTTGATCTGATTTAGTTGTTGTGTAACGTGGGACACCGAACAATGAAGTTGAAACTCCTTTGTTAATTAATTCGTTTCACTGCTTTCTTTGTAATATCTCTCCAACCTTAATTTTTCGTGGTAAGAAAAAAAATAGAGATTTTTGTGGCTTGGTACAACTTAAATCAAGGTGGACGTTATTGAATATATATTGTTTAAATTGAATGATGTAGCTTAATGGGAATTTTTTTTTTATTAACTTCAGTGTTTGGGATAGCTTACACGCATCTCGATTAATTTTATGGCCATGGGCGACTATTTCAAACTAATTATTATATTAGCAATCACATGACTCGAACCTGATACCACATGAGAAGCAAACCTCTTAGTCCCAAACTTTTACTACTAGCCCACCTACTAGATGATTAGCTTAATGTGAATTAATTGGTAGGAAGTAGGGGAGCAAAAACCAAAACCGATAAACCTCTTAATTCCAAAAAAAACGTTAAAATTTTGAAAAAACCACCTACTTGGTTAGCTTTTAATGAGAAAAATTGAAAACCGAATTAATTGGTAAAAACCGGAAAAACGTATGTTATGTTGGATCTAAAACCCATCCGGCCTTTGACCCGATTTTGGTTTATTGTTTAAAAATTTTTAATTTAATTATTTTTTTAATAAAAAAAAATGATTTTTTTTAGTAGAAAATCCTACGAGGTTCTGTTGCATGTTGGATCTAATTTTGGCTATTTAGTAATAGGAGATAATTGATTAATTAACCGACTTTTTAAAACCCCCCCCTTTTTTTTAGAAATATATTAAAAAAATTTTTTTTTTAAATATTATTATATAAAAACAATCTAAAAATACAACAAAATTTATTCAAAATTTTTAAAAACCCTAGCTAAAACATGGGATAAATTAACAACCTCTACACGTAAAAGAATGCCGACACCAGCTTTTAGAGCTCGGCGGCCACATTAGGGTTGCTAGCTGCGTAGTTTTCTTTTTATGGAATGTCGTGTTGATATTTTGAAGTAGAATCTCTTAGCCTTTGTATTTGATCATTCTGTACGTATTTCAATCCCAGTCTTTTTGTATTGCTCGTTGCTGATGAGCTTAGTGAGATATGAGTATAATTAGCTTTTATGGTTTGGTTGCATAATATAACTTCTTTTTTTCACTTATGTCCTTGGAAGCTCAAAGTTGATCGAACTATATTCATGTATTATTATTTTTTTGTGTGTGTTTTTTATTTACTAGTACTTTAAAATATATGGGAAAGCTCAAAGTTTTCCCCTTTTTGCATGTTTTTTTTCTTTTTTTCCCAAGACTACATTCTTCTTCTTTTTATTCTTTTTTGTTTTTGTGTTTTTTTTAAATTATCTTTATCAATTTTTTTTAATATTGAATTGGTTGAAAATTTAGTTATGTAGTTTTTTTCTTTAAAACATTATGGATTACTATAATATTTTCCTACATGGTTTTTTTTATGATTTTTTTTTCAAAATAGTCTTTGTTGATTTTTTTTTTCATATTAAGCTGGTTGAGAATTTTGATTCGTAGTTTTTTCTTTAAAACACCGTGGATTGTTATATTGTTTCTCCACATGGTTTTTTGTTTTGCCAGAATGTTTTCCCACATGTTTTTTTTTAAATTATCTTTGTCGGTTTTTTATTATTATTGAACTAGTTGAGAATTTAGCTTTAACTTTCCCCACTTGTTTTTTTTTCTATTTTTTTCTATTTTTTTGCCTTTTTTTTTCAAAATTGTCTTTGTTTTTGTGTTTTTTTTTTCAAAATTGTTTTTGTTGATTTTATTTTTTTAATATGGAGCTGATTGAGAATTTAGCTTTATAGTTTTTTTCTTTAAAACACTGTGGATTGCTACGGTGTTTCCTTAAATGGTTTTTTTCTCTTTTTTTCCAGAATTGTCTTTTTTGATTTTATTTTTTTCATATTGAGTTGGTTGAGAATTTAGCTTCGTAGTTTTTTTCTTTAAAACACTGTGGATTGTTACAGTGTTACCACACTTGTTTTTTTATTATGATTTTTTTCAAAATTATTTTTATCGATTTTATTATTTTTAATATTGAGCTGGTTGAGAATTACAACTGTAGATTTCCTCATGAAACACTATAGATTGCTACAGTATTTCCCTGCATGGTTTTTTTTTGTTATGATTTATTCCGAAATTTTCTTTGTTGATTTTATTTTTTTAATATTAAACTGGTTAAAAATATAGTTTTGTAGCTTTTTTCTTGAAAATATTATGAATTGCAATAGTTTTTCTCTATATAATTTCTTTTAATTTTTTTCATAAATCAACGACACATATAAACATGTCATAAGCCCGCAGTATTGCATGGACATGACATCTAATTTATGTTTGATTACACGTAGAAAAGATATATTGTGAGCAATTTTGAATTTTTTTTATTCTAGTTCAAGGTCACCACTCTCAACAATGATGTCACGAACAGTAGTGGTGATAAATAACATGGAAATTTGTCGCAAAGATTTTGGAGAAAAGGAAGAAAACATGCACATGATTTGAACATTCCAAGAACTCAGCCAATCAGCCAACTCCCTCTTGAAGAGGTAATGTGAGACACAACGAAGACCTCATATGCTGTCGACCCGGACCATGTGATCCCTAACGAACAAAAGTCATGGCCACAGTCGCCTTTGGCCAGTCCATTAGGCGCTCTGTCAAGCAATCTAAAAACGGCAAACCACATAAGTGGCTAACTAGTCGCTTACAAACCCAGTTCACGCGTAGTTTTAAAACCCGGTTTTGTTCTTATGGGTTAATCCGTCTGATCAAGAATAAGAATTAGATTAAGTTTAAAAATAAATAAATAAAAGAAAAACTTGAGTTCACCCGATACAAGGAGGTATTTACTTTTTAACAAAAACAACTTTTTATTAATTTATAAAAAAATTACGATCAACCTGAAATTACTCTAATAACTCAGTCAAAACCTATCATGCACGTCTTATATTTTGTTCGGTATTGTGTTTGTAACTGTGTTTCATTAAATTTTGAAATTTTTTTTGCTAAAATTGAGTGCGGTTTGTACTTTTTGGATCGTTTTGATGTGCTGATATCAAAAATGATTTTTAAAAAATAAAAAAAAATCACTGGCATATATTTCAACACGAAAAACTATTTAAAAAGCAATCACTATCACATTACCAAACACACTCTTAATCTTGAGTCCAGTCGCCGAGATTAAATACCCCGACTTCACTTATACAATGGATGTTTGGTCCAGGATCAACACAAACATAGCACATGCAACTGTCCAAACACGTGTACGGTAAGGATGAACATGATTGATGTTAGATTCATCATGCATCGGTGGACCCACTTTCTTATCAAGTCTAGTTATTTTCAGAATTTAGCTCATACTAACCATCTCGCCTGCGATGCTACGGGGGCTAAATATTTTTTTAACAATTTTTTTTTTTAAATATAGGTTTTTTCAATATTTTTTTACATAAAAATATAAAGGGTAAATATAAAAAACTTATACATGTATCAAATTAAATAAATTAAGAATTATCTATGTTAATAAATAAATACAAATAGTCATTAATAATAACTAAATACATATCTGAAAAAGTTAAAAGTCATATGTAAATTAAGATATTTGATTTCGCAACACGATTCATTTACCTGATTTTATGTTAAAAAAATTATTTAATCAAATAATAAAAAAACAGACACACAAATAAAATTGATTGAATATAATCGAATAAAAAAACATCTCGCGAGGTTGAACTTATTAGAAATACCATGCAAAAAAATATTTTTAATTAAAAAAAGTCATAGATGAATTAGAATAATCTCTTCAAAAAATAAATACAAAAAATATAATTAAAAATCAACAACTATTTAAAAAAGGCTAAATAAGAATAACAAAAAAATAGAGAGAATGTGTATTAATTTAAATATATATTAAAAACAAAAAAATAGAGAGAAAGAGTATTAATTTAAATATACATTAAAATTTATCTTAAAAAAAACATACTTTCTTCTTTTTTAAAAAAAAAAAATCAGACGTTACTGAGCTTGACCCATCTAGAAAGAGGCAGCATATGGGCCTTAATTTTTTTTAAAATGTAATTGGAGTATTTATATATATATATATATATAAAGAACAATTAGACAACACGTTGTCCAGTATTTCTTAGATTTCAGTCAATGTGGTGGTTGAAAAAACAAGTTTTGTGTTTTTTTACCAAAAATCTCATTTCAACTTTTTTTTTTATCCAATACACCTAGAGAAGAGAATTAAAACTTTGATAAATCCATAAATGGAGTTAAAAAAAACACATAAAAAACTAAAATTAGCTAGAGATATAAAATATTCCTGAGCTCAGATTTGGTTTTTTAGGCAGTTCTAAGGCATAAAAAACACCTAGGTGGAACTCTCCCCACTAAATAAAACTCTTTGACAATAAGATAGACCATTTTGGTGTCGATAATACCCTTTTACGTTTTTCACCATCAAGATCCAATGACTTTTCTCTCTCATTTCTCAAATCAGAAACTAAAAAATAAAATAAAAATTGAACTTTCATACTAAAATTGAATTGAAAAAACATTAAGGGATTGTATATGTATAATTTATAAAGAGTAAGAACTAAATTAAACATTTTTTGTGAACTTTAAAACCATTATGGTGGCTCATTTTCTATTTTGATTTATATTCTTTTAATTTTATTTTTAATTAACAAATTTGATCTAATTATCCTTCAATTTGAAAAGATGTAATTGTACAAAAAAAAAAATGAAAAAAATAAAATTTTGAACAGAAAATCCACAAATAAGGAAGAGTGAACAATATTCAGGTACAATGTTTTCACCGCATAGTTTAGAGTACTTGTTAATAATTGTGGAATTATATGCTCATATTATTTGTTAACAAGTCCAATTATTAAAAAATTATGGCAAGTTAGCAATCACTCGATGGCTCGCGATACGCCACGTGTCAGATAAAAAGTGAAAATACAGTGTCAAAAAGTGAAATCACGGTGACAAAAGCCCTGCTGTGAAAAAGGAAAAAGCACCTAGTTTTCCGTTTAAAGAAAAAGCTAGTCACTTTAGAGGTACAGTAAACTTGCTACGCTGATGGAAGACCTACCTTTTCAGTTTCTTTTAAAAATAAAAATAATTGAAAAGTCCAGGGGTGTTTTGGTAACTTGGTGGATACCCTCTCAAGCGCACTTTATAAGTAGTGGCTGTAGTGTTGCAGTTTAGACATTATTACACTTTCCTCGAAAAGACATATCCTCTCCCTAGGTTCTTCCTTCCTGTCCTTCATCGGACTTTAGCCTAGCACTACTCGAAGGTACTAGGAGGGCAAGTCCTTTTGTACCGGCACTGTATACTTTGTCATCTCGGCATGCAAAACTCTCCTCAAGGTACGAGTAGAGACAGTCCTTTTGTACGATTACTGCTTCCTTTAATTCATCTACGAGTCTCTGTGCGCGCGCGCAGAAAACACATCTGGCTACTGTAAACGGAAAGGTCTACAATTTTATACTAGCTGGACTGTTTAGACAGAAAACTATTAATCGTTTTTCTAGCTTTCTTGACTCTCTTCAAGCCAGTTAGTATCGAGCAATGTTCATCAATATCCCTTAACAGAATCTCATATTAATATCTTCGTTTTCTTTTTTTAATATCGTTGAGAAGATTGTAGCATGGAGAGAGCAAACACATCCTTATCGAGAACCAAATCAGAACAATTGGCTGAGACAGTGGAGGCAGCGTTTAAATCTCCCATGAACAACGATGGGGTTTCCGAAGGCGGCAGCGGCAGGGCACTCTCAGGTAAGTCCAGCAAGAGGCTAACGACGGCAGCCTCACCGGGACGTACCACTTCGGGTGGTAACAAAAATACACACATTAGGAAGTCAAGGAGTGCACAGATGAAGTTTGAATTGGATGACGTCAACAGTGGAGCAGCTCTAAGCCGGGGCTCTAGTGCCAGCCTGGGCTTCTCTTTCTCCTTCACTGGCTTCAACATGCCACCTGATGAAATAGCCGACTCCATGCCGTTTAGTGATGATGATATACGTAAGTCTATATACACCTTTTTTTAATGATTCTTCATTGTTTACTAGCATATGGTTGGAGGTGTTATAATTTTGTATGGTTTGTGTGGTCCAGTACTTGAGTATGGGTGGTGGAGGTATGTTCAGTCTTTGTCCTGGCTTGATAATCTGAAAAGGTTTCATGATCTAGCTAGAAAGTAGAACCTTTAGGCATGAAGAACAAGCTACAGGGCTTACTGCATATTGATCTGGTGATCAAAACAACATGAATGTGAGAGAACTCATGAAATTTATGACTTGCTTTTTCTTTGAACCGAGTACATATTTCTATATCGTATCACGTTATCACTTTCATAATTTGCAAATGGGGTCTCCTAAATTCGGGTTTTTTTTGGGTTTTCCTCTGAAGTAAAAGTAAAACTCATAAAATATGACGAGTTTCACTTTTTATCTTAAAATGGAGCAATTCATGAGCGAGTAGCTACAAAGTTATATGAGAATAGTGCATGGGTGGTACTGAGCTAGTCGCAGATAATAATTGGGGTCACAGCGAGTTAGGCAAGACATGCACTTGCCAAGCCTTAAATGTGGGAAAAATTCAATATGAAAAAGCGGCCAGCTTGTGACGAGGGGGAGGAAAGTGAGCATGATCATGTTAACAAACACTTGCAAAAATGGGAAGGCAGTGCGTGAGAAGTGGGTCCCTTGTCTCTTCTCCTGTAAGGAAAAACCTAGGCCTCCTTTCAACCTTGGATTAGAGATCTGCAACATAAGCCTAATGATACCCCACTCAGCCCACATAAATATTGATGGGGTATTTTTGGCTCTTATTTTGGTAGTGGTAGTTACTCAGTCTTGCTTCAGTGCGCACTGCATTATTTTTCATGTCCAAGTCACTGGTGTTAATGGAAGGTTGATGTCCAGTCTCTTTCTGCTAGCTCATAACCACTTGAGTAGATTCTCTCCCTGTTTTTTTTTTCTACAGTTATTTTGATCCTTATGAGCTTAATTTCCAATACTGAAAGTATTAAATTCATCTCTTTTTTTGGTATAAAAATAAGTTATTCATATCAAAATTAGGAGATTTAGGGTTTTTTTTTTCTTACTCGCATATCTACAGCACTACAAGTATTCCCCTTCCAAGAATAGATATAAATTAAGTCTTCCATATGGGCCCCAGATCTTGGGTCAAGGTTCCTGTTTATTATTATGATTAGCAAATTGGGCCCCAAACTCTATAGACTTTTGCTGACTTGTTGCCTCACGTAACTTTCATCAAGGATATTGATTCCCCTCGTCTTGGCAAAAATCATGCACCTAGATCATATGTGACTTCAGAAAATGATATCAGCACTCTTCCTCTTCTGTCGCAATCCTCTCTCAATGATAAACTCTTAAATGGTTAGGTGATGGGAGGATCGTACGTGACATTGAGGTTCCAGAGTTCTCTATTACTGTTGATTGAATTTGTTGGGATCTTTAAATTGTGACCATTGCAACCATATCTTCAGGAATTATTGCAGCCACAAAGTTGTGAAATGATATGACAGAAGCTTCAATCTCTCCAATCAAGTTCAGATATGATTCAATTGGCATGTTAGCCGATACTAATAATTTGGAGAAATATTGGCTAAAATGAGAATTGCTTAAAATGTTCATCACATACCATGTTATTTATCATTCAAGAAGTAAAACAACTTCTTCTTCTTCTTTAGCATCAAAAACATCTTGATTCTGTCATTAGTTTACACAGTCCTATATCTATGGTTGTTGCAGCGGAGGATCTTGAAGCCGGAATGCGTAAGCAGAAATTTCAAACTGAACCCTCCTTGCCAATTTACCTGAAGGTAACAAAATCTAATTTGCGGTGCTGCAGGTTTCCAGTCTTGTTCTTCTTTATTCTCCAAGTAGAGCTAGCATGCACCGGTAGTGTTCAAACTTGCCTTTCCTAATGGTGCCACGGATTGATACCGATACGTTCTATTTGGACAGGCAGGGATGGAGAATTATGATCTAGCAATCAACGCGATCCATAGAATATGGTTAGCATGGTCAGGTTCAGTCTTGTACAGAGTTTCATTGTATATGATATTTTTGTACAAGACTCTCCCTTCTTTCCAACAAAAAAAGAAAATGCAGTACAATTTATTAACTTGCCATGAAAACTACTAATGGGGTCTTAAGAGTTCTATTAACCATTTGTAAGAACAGGAACATGCATTTGAGGATAGAAAGCTATCTTCACTTGTTTTCTTGAGTCTACTTAGACTAGTTCCCGAGTCGATCTCAGGCATTGAATAAAAAGCAATGCTTATTTGTCAAGGAAAGAAGGGTATGGACAGTTTTTCTTACATTTTGTTAGAAATTAGACTTTCTAACTTAGCAATTATCAGATAATCATGTAATGAATTTTCCACCATTTACCGAATTGAACTCTGTTCTTGTTTGGGAATCTGCAGTTCAGAGATGTTACATACAAGGTGATCATCAAAGGAATGACCTCAACCGAGGAAAAGGATATCTTGAATGGGATCAGTGGTTCGGTGGATCCAGGGGAAGTTTTGGCTCTTATGGGACCTTCAGGAAGTGGAAAAACAACACTTCTGAATCTGCTTGGCGGCAGGTTAAATCAGCCCACTGTCGGTGGTTCAATCACTTACAATGACGGACCATACTCCAAGTTCTTAAAAAGTAGGTAAGAAACTTAGATATCAGTGCAAGACTGGTTCGGTACTTACAGCGCTGAATTGACTTGTTACTTGCCAATTTATTTTTCATCGCGATGACAAAAAATCAATGAAAAGACGCAAGAACCTGAATTTAGCTAAGTCAGAACTTTTGTTGCATGTACGGCTAGAAATTTGAATCATTGCAAATGCACATCAAAATGACATAAAAAAACATATGGCAGGATAGGATTCGTGACACAAGACGACATTCTGTTTCCTCACCTTACAGTGAAAGAAACATTGACATATGCAGCCCTCCTTCGATTGCCAAAGACATTGACAAAACAACAGAAGCAAAAACGAGCCATGGACGTCATCTATGAGCTAGGCTTAGAGAGGTAATGAATTCTCATTTCCCTGCCATCATCAATCAAGGCAAATATGTAATCATAATTCAAGTCAAGAATGTTAATAATAGAAATAAATTCTGCAGCGTCTGATTGATCTTGCTCAATCTTGAAAGTTAATGTTGATGTGCCTAGGTGCCAAGACACCGTGATTGGTGGATCATTTGTGCGTGGAGTGTCAGGCGGGGAGAGGAAAAGAGTTTGCATTGGCAATGAGATTATAATCAACCCTTCAATCTTGTTTCTTGATGAACCAACCTCGGGCTTGGATTCTACAACTGCTTTAAAGACAGTGCAGCTGTTACAAGATATGGCAGAGGTATTCTATTTGTGATGCTTCTTATTCAAGTTTTTGGCCATTTCATCAGGAGATAGCGTTGCATTTTTCTGCTACTAACTCGTTTCCATTTAATGGCGCAGGGTGGGAAAACAGTGGTGACAACTATCCACCAGCCATCTAGTAGACTCTTCCACAAATTTGACAAGTTGATTCTTCTTGGGAAAGGGAGTTTGCTTTATTTTGGAAAATCATCAGAAGCAATGCTGTACTTCTCATCTATAGGTTGCAACCCGCTTATTGCCATGAACCCTGCAGAGTTCTTGCTAGACCTTGCAAATGGCAATATAAATGATGTTTCTGTCCCATCTGAATTGGAGGATAAAGTGCAAATAGGGAATTCCGATGCAGGAAAAAGAAACGGGAAGCCTTCTCCTGCAGTTGTTCATGAGGTAATGAAGTATACACAGACAGACTTTTGCGTTCTTAACATCAAAAGCTGCTATTTAACTAGATAATGTTTCTGTCGAAAACAGTACCTCGTGGAGGCCTATGAGACACGAGTTGCGGTCAAGGAGAAGAAGAAACTAATGGTTCCTATACCCCTTGATGAAGAAGTGAAGGCAAAAGTGTCTTCTCTGAAACGACAATGGGGGGCAAGCTGGTGGCAACAATATACCATTTTGTTCTGCAGGGGAATCAAAGAAAGGCGGCACGACTATTTTAGCTGGTTGAGAATCACCCAAGTTCTCTCTACTGCAATTATCTTGGGATTACTATGGTGGAATTCAGATACTAATAGCCTCAAAGGTCTTCAAGATCAGGTAAATAATGGTCCGGCCAAGATCAACCCTTGGGCCTTCTCTTTTCCATTTCAGGCTCAAAAGTTTACTAAAGCACTTCTCTGAAAACCTATCCGAAACCATTGAAAATCAACTGAATTACAAAAAATCAGTCTGGCTCATAATCACAAAAGCACATTTTTTGTTTCCTGAAGCGCCTTTACACAAACAACGTAATTTCACTTAGTAAACTTAAACCTTCTTGGATTACAGGCAGGGCTGCTGTTCTTCATTGCGGTTTTCTGGGGATTTTTTCCTGTATTCACAGCAATCTTCACATTTCCCCAAGAAAGAGCCATGTTGAGTAAAGAACGGGCAGCTGACATGTACAGACTAAGTGCATATTTCTTGGCAAGGACTACAAGCGACCTTCCACTTGATCTAGTACTACCAGTACTTTTCCTTCTCGTCGTCTACTTCATGGCAGGCTTGCGAATGAGTGCTGCTCCATTTTTCCTAACCATGCTCACGGTTTTTCTCAGCATTATTGCTGCTCAGGTGAGACTAGTTTGCAATACTAACGAAGAAGGGTGTCAAAGAAAAACAAATTAAAATGTAAGTATTTAATCAAGCATGTCTCCATGGCAGGGACTCGGACTAGCTATTGGGGCTACCCTGATGGACTTAAAGAGGGCCACAACTCTAGCTTCAGTTACTGTGATGACCTTCATGCTGGCTGGAGGGTATTTTGTAAAGGTAAGTTCATCAAAGATCATTTCATACATCTCTCTGTATTGCTCCTCTCCAATGCAATATTTGAGTGAATTTTTTCACCACATTTGAATTTTAGATTCGCACCACATGACACATATTGCTGACATTGATTGACCGATAGAAAAGGACTACTCAATAACCTCTACAATCAATATTGAAGTTTCAGAGCATGTCATCAAGAGTGGAGTTCATTACTTCACTAATTGATAACTCTCTCCCAGAATTAGTATTGATTCAACTTTTTCTCACCTAAACGCAAAGAATGGTCACAAATGGTCTTCGATTTTGCAGAGAGTTCCAGTATTTGTATCTTGGATCCGCTATATGTCTTTCAACTACCACACCTATAAGCTTCTCCTCAAGGTTCAATATAAACACATGACACCAGTTTTAAATGGAATGAGAATAGACAGTGGCTTGACGGAAGTTAGTGCCCTGGTGGCAATGGTTTTTGGCTACCGTCTCTTGGCTTATATTTCCTTGCGGAGAATGAAGCTTTGTGCGCAGTAAGCAATATTATTCAGTGAGCATTATCGACAGTTAACTTCCACGTTTGACTTCAAAGATCTATTCCAAGAAAACTTGGGTTCCACGGATCAGAGAAAGGGATATAAGCAAGTTATCATATTTCAGCTCCATGAAGATTTTTGGATGGCAAAAGCCTCAACGACGATATTCATGCAGTATCTTAGGCATGTAAGTTGATTTTTCCGCGAGGAGAATTCCTAATAATGCAATCACGTTATAAGAAGCTCGCATTCACAAGCTCGTATCTTTTATATTAAAATGGAGTGATGTAATAATAATTGTCAGACATACCTACCTATGACTAATGCATATCTATTGGAATTAGCGACTTCTAAAAGTTGGGGAATGAAAAACATGGTAACGCATATGATTTGATAAAACTTTATTTACGTTTTCCATGGAAAGAAAATTTCCAAGAGCAACCGCTTAAATACATAGAAACCACCAGTGATTGCTAACCAAAACCAAATTGAGAGGGAAAAAAGGTAAACGAAAAAGAAAATCTTGAAGATCCCCCTACAGCTCTGTACACTTTTGATCCAGCCTAAGGGGTGAGAATCACCCGCAGTGATTCAACTCACAGTTTGTGAAAGGTTAATGCTTTCGGATGCCTGGTTCACGAGCTTGGCAATTGCACTTCGCTTCTATCTCTTGCAGATCATTTCCACTAACCCGTGTTCTTCAGGCAAAAATGTCATGTTGCAGGTTCTGTTTTTCTTTTCCCTGTTCTCAAGCCAAGGTCCTTAACCAACCAAGAAGCCGGAGGAGAGCAGCATCCATTACAGGGGATCTTTTCTCAATGCCTATGATAAGATTATGGGGGCCGGGGGGTAAAAAGAAAAAAACTAGTCATTTAAAGGGAGTAGGAAGCTCATCAAAGTTGACATAAAATTTACTTTTCTTGTCCTTGCACCTAAACGTAGGATAATTTTTTAAATAGATCTCGATCAGGAAAAAGAAAAACACCTTGAAGGTTTAACAGGGTTGACATTCATTATTTCATCAATGGAGAAAATACATATCTATAATTTCTACCACGACTTGATCATGCTTTCACAAATGGTCACCAGAACAACCGAAGCCAATATCAAACACATTGAGAATGAGAAATGTTTCCTAGCTTACCAATATCAGCAGCTACTCGATGAGCACACATCACTCCTGAAAAAGCTACAGCTATAACACCCTGTCCTGGAAAGCAGCTATCGCCAACACAGTAAAGACCATCTACAGCCTGCAAGTTTCATCATGTCATGACCCAACTGATTTTCTCCCATGAACTACTTATGTCAACGGATCAGTTAGATCCAAAACTTGAGATAAATCATGTAATCTGAAAAAAGATTCATAAGTGGTTGTTAATGGAGTTTGGCAGGCTTGAGAGGAGTGGAGTATTTACATTTCATCAAGTGTTGATGGCACTTCACTTTTGTAGGGAGAGGACCAGAGAGGTAAAGAAAGAAAGTGAAGCACCATTGATAAAGGCCAGAGGCAAATAGCCTGAGTATTTCTTGCTTAAATGATTTCTAAAACTACAATTACTGTGACATTCATGAGAGGTAATGATTGGACTTACTGTTGTATTAAATGGCATTCCCAATAAACCTTTAGGAGTACTGCGTGGCATTGGTCCATATGTACCCTTGTCTCGAGCCAAGTACCGCCTGTGTGTCTTGGGTGAACCTACCTGCCATGATTGCATGTACTTTTGAAGCCAAATCAAATTTGAATGACTAGAGTCGATAATAAACATAGTATTCCATTCACTGAAACTTGGAATGAGCTCCCACCAAACAAGGCATGCAGTTAATAAAGTACAAAATGGATAGTGGGAAGGACTTCTTCAAATTAGAGAAATTCGTGAATTTAAAGCCTCTCTAAGGATCCAACCACTTGAGGTTGGTTTATGAATTTGTGTGTATCATTCAGGCTTACATCCATAAGTAGTGATCATTTCCTTCTCATATGCCATCACCTGACACAATCTCTTTACATTCTTCATTGAATATGTACTTTTATGATAATTGATATATACCTCCATGAAAGTAATTGATGATCTGAGCCCTGGAAAAAGTTTCTTCTCCAATCTGCTTATAATCTCATAAGCCACAACCTTCTTCTTTGCCTCGTAGTCCTCTGTCGAGAGTCCCTATACCGTTAAGTCCAGCTATTAGGAATTTAGCTTACAGAGGGAGGGAAGGGATAGAAATAAGACATTAAGTATAGCTATTCACTTAAAAGTTACAGTGGTGAACTTACCTCCCAGTCTTCAATGGAAGATGTTGTAAATATGTGAAGTATATGACGGCCTTCAGGAGCCAATGATGAATCAAGAACAGTTGGAATGCTTAGGAATATGCTTCCATAAGGCTCCTCTAATCTTGCCCAGTCATCCTAAGTCAAAACAAAAGAATTAAAGTTAAATGTGTCAAGCTCACAATTCCAGATATATGGTCTCAGTTTGTGAGCAAATGAATACCTCAAGAACAAAGTGGTGGCAATCTGTATCTGGTGGTAGAACCTCGGCTTTAACACCCATGTGAATGGAAAGAAAAGATGGAGCCTTAACATAAACTTTTTGAAAATTTTCTTCCTCTTTTGGAAGGGTTTCTCCTTTCAACAACTTCCCTGCAACATATTTAATTACTTCATGATAACTGAGAAAGACCAGTGCTAGAGCAGCAAAAGGTTATTGTCCAATCAAATAAATTAGAATGTCGGAATCTGCCAAAACTAACCAAAGGTATCCCATCTAGTAGCATTTGATATTATGGTTTTGGAAAAGAACTCCCTTCCATCTGAAAGCCTCACTCCTACCTGCCAAATTCAAGTGAAACTAAAATAGATAACAATACTATCATCTTCCTTCTTCTTTTTTTATTTCCTTCTGCATTTATAAAACCAAGGATTCAATTCTAGCACCATTGATCCACTATTTAAAACTCACAGCCTTTCCATGCTCAAGAATGATGATGGTCACGTTTGCCCTGTAAAGAATTTCACTGCCCTGATCAATCAGACCTTTTGACAAGGACTTTGCAATTCCACCAATCCCACCAACAGGATAGTTGATTCCTCCAAAATGCCTATCACATAGAACCTGGTGCCGATAAAAAAAAAAGATTAGAATATACATATTGGAGAGGTCCAAAGTTATTTAAACTGCTCACCATGCCCGCATTGATCATTGGGGTCTGCAAAGCATTGACTGTGCTCCCTATGAAACACTGCAGAGAAACAACAGATAAAACTTCTTTATGAGATTGCAGGACCCTCTTTCCATATCCAAAAGACCATTAAATATACAGAATTTATCAAAGAATTGAATTTGAAGTATTTCACCTCTGCATCAATGAAAGACAACAACTCAGGATCCTTTATGTACTTTTGAGCGATGTCTCCAGCATTTTGGGGCAGATAATAAGCTGCAGAGAATAGAAGCATCACATTAGAGAAGTTTAAAAGAAAGAAACAATTATTTTTTTTGGTTTAATTTAGTGACTAGCGTGGAAAAAAAATTCATGATAGGGAAATGAAAAGCAAAAAATAAATAAAAATAAATATTTAAGGACCAAAAGAGATGTGACTTTCAATATTGACTATCCAAAGCTCCAACCTCAGAACTAAAATAGAAGATCATGAAAAACATTTGTAAGAGTTTTTTTTTTGTTTGTTTTTTTTTTGGTGTGTTTGTGAATTAGAACATTTTCTTGACCATCCAAACCAATATGATATCAAGGAATGCTCCAAAAAAATTTGGGGCCGGCACATTGTCTTTTAAGCAGTCAACCTGGAAGCAATGAGAGCACAGCTGCAATTGTCTAATAATTGAGAGTTTTTCCAAGATCCACGCTCGACAGTATTTTTTTCTAATCTATTGCAGCAATAGCTTTGAACATCAATACAAGTTTTGTTAATTAGAAATTTCACGGAACTTAAAAGGTGCAGTTCCATCTTGTTTACTACCAACAATAATTTTACAATTACATTAATGCCCAGGTACATTATCTGCAACAGTTTTCCTTGCTCAAATGATGGCAAAATAGATGTCCTGATTGTGATTGAAGCAAGTAAACAGTATCTACACCCTGTATGCATCTATTGATTCTGATTTTATAAAAACCTGTTGGAGATGTAACAAGCTCCCATTCAAATCAATTAGTAAATTTGAGAGGAAAGGATAGAAAAAATACCCAGTGTCAAGCATTCAAGAGGCTTCTGAAAGAATTGTCCAAGCAGGTAGATTGGCTCCTCGAGCGACTTCAGTTCCAAAGAGTTCAAGGCATTGAATATCTACCCGACAAAATAAATGCTACGGTAAGTGATGATCAACAAGTAGACACAAAATACTGATAGGAAGTTGCATTCACCACAATTTATGTACCTTACAGCATTCATCATAGAATTTAAGGATCCCTTCCTTTTCATGGGGAAACTTAGCAGTAAGTTCTGAGATGAAGTCGCTGTACTATTTGGGAACTTTAACAGAAAGGTTATTTGGTAGTGGGGTCAGGAATCACCTCCATTTCACAACCAACTGCTGCCAATGCTCGTGTTATCAAATTTAGGTTGCCCTGCCCAAATTTTAGGCACATATCAACGCTGAAGACTTTAGTGATTCACCAAAGAACGCAGTGGATAAAAGTTCAGCGGAGATAGCTTAGTTACATAACAAGAGCAAATAAGCAATAAAATGCTTACAGTGAGGAGTCCTACAAGCATTGAGGTTAAAATCGTTACTGAAGTCTGGTAAACTTACCCAAAAACCTGATGAACTTGGCAAAATCCATTTAAACCTAATCGAAAAATCTTATCTAATAAGCACACTTCTATTGGTTTAGTGGAAATTCTCTTTATGCATGACCCTATTTCACCAGGTTACTTACCTTCTGCAAATAACCATCCAAACACTAAAAAACAGTAATAGAATCTTCAAAATCATGCCAAAAATGCATTACAACCTTTTTCCAACTCAGTCAACAAAATCAAGTCCTTAATAAACAAATAAATCACAACGCAAATAACAACAATAAAGAAATATGGAAGAACAATAACAACTGACCTTGTCACTGAAACCAAACATAACAGAAGAGCCAACATCAAAAGTATATCCATCCCTCTCATAATACCCAGAACTCCCACCAGGAATCACATACTTCTCCAAGACCAAAACTTTAGCTCCCTTCACTGCCAACTGTGTAGCAGCAACCAACCCACCAATACCCGACCCAATAACAATTACATCATAATCACTCCTCTCTCTGCTCACTCCTTCATTTCCTTCAATATCCACTTCTTTATCCACAGTTAACACGGCCTTTGACCTCAAAATAAAGTGCTTATTTAACTTTACTTCACCAAGACTGTCAATTTTGCTTTTTATGTTTCTGGGCACAATATAACCACTGAAAACTGAGGTTTGGACAGGTTCTACAGACAAAATACTATGTTTTTGGCTTCTGGGTCTGAACCTCCCTAACTGGACAGTATTGAACTGACCAGAAAATAGAGAATTCTTGAACCCTAGACTCATGTTACTAAATAGCTCTTAACTAAAACTAAAACTCAATGTTCTGTGGGCGTCCAAAGAACATTTTGGACAGATATTTTCTCGTTTAGATTTATGGGTCTTGAAGAAAAAATAGCTGTGAGTCAGTTGTTTTGATTTAGTACAGGTATAGACAGATAGTGAGTGAGAAAGAAACCTGCTGTAGTGCTGTGGGCTCTTTATGAGGAGAAAAACACAAGGGAGTTAGCAGTAAGTGATGTCGCTGAATTTGGAAGTGAAAGTGTATAGTGTAGGCAAAGATTGGTTAAGGATTCCTGTCCATGATTCTTCTCTCTTTGGAGACCAGACAAGGACAATTCAAGTTCCAATGGTTTAAACGGTTGAAGGATGTGTTGTGCTTTGATTCCATTGGCCGTTTGGTTTTTGTAGAGTAGTGATGGTTGCCGCCTGCCTGACTGTTAGAATAGATTAAAGTTTTTTTTCCACGTTAGCACTAAAATATTTTCCAAACTATTATGATTAGAAAAATACTTCGAAACACTACTCGTGGATACATTACATGCGTGTTCTATCATGTAATATATACACGACTGGTATAAAAGCAGCAGCTCAAGCTTATCCATAAAGTTTTTCACCACAAAAAATTCAACACAATCATTTAAAAGAATTCATCTAATTTAATTTCATAGAAACTAATTTCATATTCAAGTAAATTTAATCATAATATCAAAACAATTTATTATAATAAATAATATCAATTCAATTACAAATTAAACTACATAATTACGTTTAACAAATTAATTTGTCAATGGGTATACATCATTAGAACCACGAACATGATGTTATTGTGCATGATAAATAACTTTTATCTTTTTCTATTGTATTGTCCGAATATTAAGTCTTCTCGGTCTCACCAAGTGAAAAATAGCATGATGAGAACCAAATATTAAAAACATCCTGCACAACATCTTCAGTAGTTATTTCATGTTTTTGCTTTTTGAGTGGATTTTTGACTGTGGATTTATAGTGGTATTTGTTTAGAACATGGAGTTCTATAATCCTTAAAACCATAATTTTTTAAGCTATAACAGGAAAGTGAAAATGAGATTAATTTTGTAATTAAATATGTCCAATAAAGGAAAAAGCAAGAAGAGAATATTTGGCAAACAGTACCTAATGAAGCATATGCTTATCTCCTCTCCCAAATGTAAGACCTGTGTTATTCCTTCTTCCTAATTTTTCCATGCATATTCTTCGACCACACGAACAAGATCACCAGCAAGCTCCACCATGCGCCCATCTCTTTTTTTAACAAGTGTCCAAAAAACAGTTCTTAATGAACTTTTCTGTCTGATCTATTTTGTATTTAGTGTTTTTACACTCTTTCTCTCTCTCTCTCTCAGTCCATTATTTTCTCGGATTTTCACAAAGGAAGCGCCAACGAATTTGGATCCAAAACTCTACTCTCCATCTTTATAATTATCACATCATCACCAGCACAGAATATTAAGAAAAGGGTACAAATCTACAATCCTTTCATTCCATTTGTTTGAAGTTTCTTTTTGTTTTCCAGTTCCATGATAATAATCACCGCAGTTCTGTATCAGTGGAAATCGTCATTTCCAAAAGCTCTTATCTTTTCATTTATTCGTTTATGCTGATTTTAGATTATGCAGATTCTTTTTCTGGGTTCATTTTTTTTTAGCGTATCTTGCTTGGATTGGTTGCTTAGGTAGTGTGCTGAAGGAAAAAAATAAAGAGGTGAAGTAACGGAAGATGGGATTTTTATTTTCAGTTTTTTACTGATGTGGGATTTTTATTTGGACATTGATTTTAATTTCTTTCAGTTATATTAGGACCTTTGGTAATGGAAATGTTTTGAGTTGCCTTTTCTTTTGATTGATTAGAAATTCATGGTCTCTGATTTTCTGCTGTTTTGTTCATTTGATGAGTGTCTCATGCTTTTGAATCCAGTTAATGGGTTCTCTGGCTTTTCTTTATTTTAATTATTTAGTCTTTTTGAGGGGCTTTACCAGTTCTGTTTACAATATCTTCTTCTCCTCTTTATTTTTTCATTTATAATATCATATATCCAGTCTAACTTTACTAATTGCTTTGTTAGTACCTGTGCAAATCTTATGGATAGGCGAAATTATGAAACTTTTCAATTCTTACAGTACCTTCAATATCCAATATTAGTGATTCATCTTATAAGTGATGACTTCTGCATAATTGCCAAATTAATATTTTTGTTCTTGGATATAACACCCTAGGCTTGAATTGATAGTGAAGCATGTCATTGATGCTTGTTTCTCTAGTTAAATCGAGCCTTTTTTGTACAGGGTTAAAGTTTGGGATAGAAAAGCGATGGATAGGCTCAAGGCTCCTGCTCGCCTCATGATAGTTTCGGATCTTGATCACACAATGGTTGGTCTCGTAATTGTTTGGTTTCTGCTTGTTTCATTGTATGTTCTTGTGGCTGCTATAATTTTATTAGACAATATACTCTTGTTGCAGGTTGATCATCATGATCCCGAGAACATGTCTCTTCTTAGGTTCAATGCCTTATGGGAGGCCTGTTATCGTAATGATTCTCTGCTAGTTTTCTCCACTGGAAGATCACCTACGCTTTATAAGCAGTTGAGAAAAGAGAAACCCATGTTAACACCTGATATAACCATAATGTCTGTGGGAACTGAGATCACGTATGGCACCTCCATGGTGCCCGATGATGGTTGGGTTGAAGTTTTGAATCAGAAATGGGACAGGAACCTAGTCACTGAGGAAACAAGCAAGTTTCCTGAACTTACTCTTCAGGTATGTTAAACACTTATGGGATTTGGTTCTCTGATTGTTCATATTGCTTTGAAAATGAGCATATAGTTTTGTTCATAGAAGAAAACAGTTCGGCAACTTGAAATCTCTGAATAAATGACATCTATGGGGTAATGCAGTCAGAAACAGAGCAACGGCCTCACAAGGTCAGCTTTTATGTTGATAAAGCCAATGCTCAGAATGTGACGAAGGCGCTATCAGAGATATTTGCAAAACGTGGGGTTAGTTTCTAGTTTTGGGATCCTTGCCCCCTGATTTTGTGTTCTTTTTAGTACAAGTCTACAGGTGCTACAGTGTCTAACTTAATTTTTAAATCTCTTCTCTTCTTCTTCTCTCTCTTTCTCTCATCTTTCTTTTCTTCTTCTTGTTTTTTTTTTCGTTTTTGTTTCTAGTTGGATGTCAAGATAATTTATAGTGGTGGAATGGACCTGGATATACTACCCCAAGGTGCTGGCAAAGGACAAGCTCTTGCGTATTTACATAAGAAGTTTAAGACTGAAGGAAAACTACCTGCCAATACTCTTGTTTGTGGTGATTCTGGAAATGATGCCGAGCTGTTCAGCATTCCAGATGTACATGGAGTGATGGTGGGTATTTACGTTCTGCCATATCACTTAATTGGGAAATTGAGGTTGCTCACATAGGTCATTTTTTCTGTTAACTATTCATTCATTGATTTATCTGTCTAGGTTAGTAATGCACAAGAAGAGTTGTTGCAGTGGCATGCTGAAAATGCTAAAGGCAATGCTAAAATAATTCATGCAACCGAGCGGTGTGCAGCTGGGATCATACAAGCTATTGGTCATTTTAAACTTGGTCCCAATACTTCTTCAAGAGATATAACCAACCTTTCAGACTTTGAGTCGGAAAACATCAGTGCCAGTAGTGAAATAGTGAGATTTTTCATGTTCTATGAAAGATGGAGGCGTGCAGAGGTTGAGAACTCGGAGCTATATTTGGCAAGCATGAAAGCTGATTGTGTATGTTTCTATCCTCTTTTCTTTTGACTCTATGTGTTGCTCTAGAAAAGTTTGTGGACTTTTATGTCTTTCCTTTTCTTTGTGATGCATTTTAACCTTTAAGGATTAGGTTTATACTAACTACTATGCAAGAAATAAACATGGCTTGTGTCTGCTTTTCTTTCATGGTATAAACAATACACTACATTCATCTGGATTTCATATTCTTTTTGAGGCTCATAATATTCCAGCTAAGCATTAAATTATCCAGTCATGGTTGTTTGGTTCAGTTCTTTTGCTTTTCTTTCAGGAGGATAAATATATTGCTAACACCGTTAAACTGTTATAAATGAAAGTCTGACCTGTTGTGCTTAACCATGTAAGCTTTTGATACTTGTTCTCCATATGAATAGCCTTGTGGCTGATGAACAGAAAAGCAAGCTTGAGACTGTTCAGTTTTTTATCCTTTTCTGCCATAAAATCTGAAGGGTTGAATTTGTCTGTTTTGTTTTAAGAATGAATTTATTCAAAGAACTGGACAAGGTTCACCTGGACATACTAACCCACCCACTTGCCTCTGCAGTCAAGGTCTGGGGGCGGATTTATTTTAAAATACATAGAGCAAGCATTATCAAGCATAATTAGATAAATTAATATCCACCATCATCTTATTTGCTGGTGTCCATGAATGCACTCATCGATTTTTTATTATATACATATGTTTTGCTTTTCCAGATTCCCTTTCTTCAGTTAGCCTGATATAATTTTTTCCTTTTTTTGACAGGATTCATCTGGTATTCTTATCCACCCATCTGGTGCTGAGCTTTCTCTTTGTGATGCTTTAAATGGAATGAGGAGCTACTATGGTGACAAACAGGGCCAAAAATTTCGAGTTTGGGTGGATCGGGTACTATCCATACAGACTGGTTTGGACACGTGGCTAGTAAAGTTCAATAAGTGGGAATTATCAGGTAAGACCTCCGAATGATAATGATTGCATTATCAATAATGCTGATGATAAAATGTCCCTGCTCTCCCATGCATTTTATGATATATTTGTGCACCAGTTTAGACTACTGGACGCTGTTACACTTTCCTCTTTTCTTTGATGCCATCCATGTAATTTCTTCTGATTTGTCAATGCAAGGTTTTTAAGTTTTTAACGTATACTTCTTCAGCTGTAGTTGGTCTGCAAGATGTTCTTGAACCTAATCAGGGATCTCTTTTCTACTGGATTCTGGTTTTTCTTCAGAGTCATACAAATGCCTTCGCATGGGTAGCTGTAAACAGGGTGGAAGAGCCTTTAGAACTTGACCTGCTTAGGAGAGGGACAAACAGATCTACAACTACTGATATTCTCTTTCTTACTTGGGGGTTAGAATCCTATAGGTGCTTTATTTGGCAAAAGCCATGGTCAGAGTGAGCATACCATCTGCTAGAAAAGAAACCGTCCATAGAACAATTAATCATATCTTCTATGGACAATAATAAAACTGTTTTACTCTCTCCTCTCTATGATTAATGGTTCTATGGTTTCCTTAGTTGTCTGAGTTTCTATGAGAGCTGTCACCCAGATTTTTCAACTTTTCCTTGAAATAGCCTGTCCGACACCTGGACAGGATAAAGGGTGGTTGCTAGACACCCCATAGTAATGGAAAATCGCTTAAAACATGGACTAGCTCAACCTTTGAAATATACCTGTAGAATCCTTAGTAACTTCTTGGTATAGTATCTGTTGCAATGCCTTCAATGCACTTGACTGGGTTTTTGGAGTTGGTGTTGGAAAATTTGCACTGGCAATCGGGTTTGCGGGCAATTAATTTCTTGTAGCTATGCTTTTATTTGTAGAATTTTTGTAATTCTTTAGTGGCGTAGATTACCTGCATGCCCATTTTAATTTATTCCATGCTAAGTAAAACCTTTGATAACAGGGATCTCTTATTCAATTAATGGAGCTGTATGTCCCATTTTTTCATTTCTCGTCAATTCTTGCAGGGGATGAGCAGCAAGGTTGTGTGATCACTTGTATAATAAATATAAAGGTAAACCTTGAGATCAATCAATGAGTTTCTGCTAAAACAAGAACTCTGCCCTCACATGATCTGCTTCCTCTTTGTGTTTTAGAAGGATGGTGTTTCTGGGGCAACTTACATGCATGTGCATGAAACTTGGCTGGAAGGATCAGGAGCTAAAGATCAATCAACCTGGCTGTTCTAGATTGTGTTTACAGCTCAAAGCTCAGATACAGACAGCTCATAATCGTCTTCGAAGTTCGAACACAATAAAATTAATCAAATGATGATTTTCAGCTTTGTAATTTGATCATTGTTGTATGAACATCAACTTCATGGTGATCGGCTATTACATAATAAATGAATATGATTAATATCCTGAGTGTTTTTCTTCCATCAAACTTTTTATTCCTCGTATTATTAGTCTAGGTGGGTATGTTGGAGATCAATAACATGTATGATCCTGCTGCCCCCCTAAGGACCCCTTAGTTGCCCTACCATGCTTCGATGATCATGCGCACACAAAATTCCTGTGCTGCAATGGCCGCTGCCACCAGTCACCATGACCACTGTGCATCACCTAGAAAAGTACGAAAGAAATTGCCTCGCGAACCACCTGTCATTGTTAGGGGTACTTGGGCCCAGTTTGTATGGACCAAATCTGAAAGACCAGCCCATGGTGCAATCAAAGCAATTCCGAAGAATGAATTAAGAAAAAAATAAACAACAAAAAAGGGCCCAACCGGGTTCGAACCGGTGACCTCTTGATCTGCAGTCAAATGCTCTACCACTGAGCTATGGACCCCTGATGCTTGGAGGCTCATAAATAATATTAATTAAACCAAGAGACAAACCCCGCATTACATAATATAGTATAAAAATTGAAAAGATTCGTCTTCATAAAATTTTGTTTCGTTTTGTTTTGCAGCCAATCTTTATCAAAATTAAGGTTATCTCGGGGTTTTTGTCTTAAAAATCTAAAAGAAAGAATGGTGTGGCCATGATACCAAGCATGAGGGCATATTTAGAGTGTTTCGTTTTTTTGTGGTTGTGGTTTGAAAAAGTTGTTTTATAAAAGTACTTTTAGTTGAGGTTGGTTTGAAAAATAGGTGTTTGGTTAAAATCCGCTGTGGGCTGAAATTGAGGTTGAAGAAAAAGTAGTTTAATGTGTTTGGTTAAAAATATGCTTTTCAAATTGAGGTTATAAAATAATTAAAAAATATATATTAATACTATGATTTTTAATGCAATAACATAATTGGAATTGCGATCAATTTCCAAATGCTCATCATTCTCCCCTAATTTTGTAGTGTTATTAAATAATATTAAGTACTAGTTTTTCGAGTAAAACATAATTTTTTTAAAAAATTCAACAATTTCATTATATACAAAATTCATTCGCAATAACTCGTTTATCATGATTTTCTTGCAATAAAATTAAGTAAAATATTATCGGAATAAAATTGAGATTAAATGAATTTATTAATTTTTTTATATATATATATATATATATATATATATATATTTTCGGGAACAATACTGCTATTAATTAACTATACTAGTTTTTCGGGAAAAACTTTAGCACTAGTTTTTTTTTTTTAAAAAAAAACGCTCAAATAATAAAATTCCTCCCTCTGATTGCCATGACTCCTGTTAAGTTCTTTCTCACCTTAATATTAGTGGACCCTACCCTCTCTCTTTACCAAACACTGTTTTTCTTACCCACCCCCCAACCTTTAATAGGTGAGCTACAAGAAGAGTCAAGGGAAAAAAAAAAAACTATTTTTTTCCCTTTTCTTCTTTAATTTTACAGCTTCAAAGTGATAGTCAAATAAAATGAAAAGTTAAAATGATTTTTTTAAATGAAAATCCACTTCTATATATCGATAAAAAAGCTGAAAATATTAAAATAGACTATTTAAAAAAAAAATTCTTTCATCCCTACAACTTTTCTCAATGTTTTTTTCTAAAACAAATCCAAAAATATTAATATTACATATATTAAAATACAAATAGGTTAAAATAATTTTGTTTTTCATTGGAGTGCATATAAAAAAAAATAGAGTCATATTTATATTATTTAAAAAGCTATATCAATAATCTGACTTTTCTTAATAGTTTTTGTTACTAGAGATGCTTTGACTTTTACAAAGTGAAAAAGCTATTGCAAGTCTATGTTATATATTGTATATACAAATTTGATATGGTAACATTTGTTTACTGTTTTAGTATAGAAACAATAAAGACAATAAAAATAGAAATATGTTTAATTAAAGAGACAAAAATATAAAATAAATTTGTTTTTAAAATGGTTTTAGAGTGAGATTTTTTACTTTCAAAATAAGAAATATATGAAAGACATGTCTCTTATAATTTCATTATCCTCGTCTCTTTTGTTCCGAGACAATAACTAAACACTACCAAATAAATTTTTTAATTTTAGTTATGATTACTTTATTATTAAGAATAATAATGAAGTACCTTGAAGGAAAAAGATGCATTCTCTAATTTTATCTTTGTGAAAGCCTTTTAATCTCTATTATCTATTTTATTTCTATCAATAGTTTTTAATTAAGCATCTTGACGAAGGTCCATATAATTTTTTTTTTGACTAATTTTCATTCAATAAATTAAAAAATAAAATATTTTACACATATTAATCAAGTTATTATTGAAAAGAAAATACACATGTTATTTTAAATATATATTAAGAAAATAAAAAAAATAATAAATGTTAGTGTTAAATTATAATTGTTTAGTTCAATTTAGTGTGTGTTACATGCAAGTTTAGTTCAATTTAAAGTATTTAAATTATATATCATGCAAATTAACAACCTAATAACAATTTTAAGACTAAAAATTACTTTGTATCTTATTTATTAATTGCTTAGTTTAATTTTTGCAATTCCATATTTTATAATTTTTATATAATAATTTTTTTTGTTATTTTATTTGCATGTTATAAGTCATACATATAGATTATATTATTATGTTCTTCTACTTAGGAGATGGTTAATACAACTAATATTTCAGAAATGATTCCACTATCACTTTTTGTGGTACATGATGAGAAACTTAAAAACTCTAATAGTTTGAACTTTGAGAGGTGGCAATAAAAGGTATTTTATCTAACCACCTTGAAGTTGGCAAAGTTCTTGTCTAATATTATTGTTGTGGTAGTTGTGAATGCATGGATGCATAATTATTTCATATGCAAGAACTACATCGTAAATGGTTTGGACAACATGCCATATGATTTGTATAGTTCAATTAAAAATGCAAAGGCACTATAGGAAGCCATTATGTATTGAAAGTATAAGGTTAAAGATGTTGACATGAAAAAGTTCATAGTCATCAAATTTCTTGACTTCAAGATGATTGATTCAAGGACTATGATGAGCAAATTTCAAGAGTTTTAACTCATCTTACACAACATTCATATTGAAGAGATGATTTTAAGTGAATCTTTTCAAATGATTGCTATTATTGAGAAATTATCATTATCTTTGAAAGATTTCAAGAAGTACCTTAAAAGCATAAGTGAAAAGATAGTAGAGTTGAAAACATTATTCTAAGATTGATAATAAAATAAAGGAAAATAAGTTGTTTGAAAGGAGAGCTAACTCTTTCATAATAGCTTCTAAAACGAACATTATTAAACAAGTAAAGAAGACCAATAATAAAAACCAAAATAAAAAGCTTGATGTGAAGGGAAAAGATATTGTCATGAAATTCAATAGCAAGTGGTTTATTTATAATAAGACTGGACATCAAGTCAATAATTAAAAAAATAAAGCTCAAGAAAGAAACTTTAAGAGAGAAAAGATTGCTTAAGACAATGTCACCAAGATTAATAACATTATAAATAAAGTATTGAATATGAAATTGTATGCTATTTTATTAAACCTTTAAATCTTGTGAACAATATTGAATATTGGAGGATTAACAGTAGTTCTATAAGACATAATTGTGCTAAAAGAATGATGTTCTCTACTTACTAAGAAGTAGGTGTTAAACAACTTGTCATAACCCAATTTCCAGTCCCCAAAATTTTTTTATATTTTGCTTAAAATAAAAAAAATCATAAATTCAAAATCTAAAAATATTTTTGGAACATAAATAGATGAGCTTTTGAGTTGCAACAAGTCAAAATTCCAAGAGTAGAGTCAAATTTGAATATTGTTGACAAGATAGGTTGAAGAACAATTTAATTTAAGCACAATTTGAAAGTCAATTTAACTGAAATTGAAAGAATTAATTAAGTTCAAGATCTTAATTAAACTTCTAATGAGTTTATCTAATTTATTTAAGGACTTAGTTGAAAGAAAATTATGTTTGAAAGATAATTTGATCAAAATTAAAAGAATTCATTAAACTTAAGGGCTTAATTAAACTTCTAATGAGTTTAATTGATTTAATTAAAGCAAAATTAAATTTAAAAGTTAATTTTCGTAAGCAATAAGTATTTGTGTGATGTTTTTTTTAAGATAATCGCCTGATATTCATAGTCAACTTGATTATTGTAATAAGGGATGTAAATTATAATATAATTCTCTCTTCTTTTATTTACTTTACTTTATCGCATGTTAATTATAATTTTATAAAAAAATTTAAATTTTAACCAACCTCTTTTTTGGGCACAATCCGAAACAGGGGCTAAATGTCCGAAACTCCAGCTAGCTCATTCTGACACTCTAATGCACTTCCACATCATTCGTGGATTGACAAATGTAAAGGTGATTAGTTTTCCGAAGTTGCTTCTGAGTTCTGACATTCACAACCACCAGTCTCATGGCAACGCTATTCAAGATCCCTTTCTCTGTTCATACGTTTCAGCCTGAGGAAAGCACAGGTACGTACCACAGGAAATTAATAATAAAAATAAAAAATAAAAATAAAAATAAAAATAAAAAATGATCAAACAAGACAGGTGCTTCAAAATAAACATTCCCACGTAACATTTCTATCTCTATTCCCTGCGCGTGGGAAAACCCATCTCTCTTTTAATTTCACTTCAAAGGAATAAGAATCGAATTCCAGATACAGATCCAGAACGGCAAAGCCCACCTCTTCCTCTCCCTGTGGATTTTCGAGATCTTTGGTGATAATGGGTTTGAGGATTGTGTACGGGGTGGTGTTCCTTTCTTTCTCATGTGCCTGCTTCATGCTTCTCCATCTCTTTCTACACCCTGTATTCTACTTCACTACCTGATGGGTTCTTGGGATTTTTGAGAAAGAAGCTCAAATGGGTTAGCCAGATTTTACACTTTTTCTTCTTTTCCTTTGCTTAATTTGTATACTTTTCTTCATATAATGACATAATGGGTTGAATTTCTCAAGTACTACTGTGTACTTGTATTACTACTGTGATGCAAGTTGAACTAGCTATAGGTCTGGTAGTCTTCGTAGTCCTTTCGCATCTCAGAGTTTGAGTGCTTGCGTCTTGTGTTACTTGTCATGACATTTCAAGCACATCTACATGTCTTTTGTTTGTTTGGTTTTGCTATGATGTTGTTGATATAATACCAGTTTAATGAGAATTTGCTGATATGCTTATGTTATTCAGTTTATTTAATTTTATTTTTTTGGATAATAAGTACTACTAATGATCTTCTGCTCAGTGTTCTGTTGCTAAGTGCATTTGAAACTTTCAATTTCAGTCCAGTAAAGGATGTTTCTGCAAAATTAGCGTTCTGGCTTAATTACATTGCAATTGTCAGTAGCAGTTTTGCATTCTAAACCCATTATTGTCATTGGAAACGTGTTTGGTATCTAATTTGGATTGGGTAAGACAACAAAGATTTCAATTCGAAATGATGATTATAGCTGTAAAATCCAGAAAAAAAGTTGCTGGGCATGTTTGTGATCGGGAAAATTCTACGCTTGAATACGGCGTCAAAGTTGATACTAAGATGTAACTTTGACAGCTTGAGTGGTCCATTGCTGGTTGTTCCAACCACCAAGACAGAGATAAATTTGACAAATTATAGGGAAATGCTGTTGGGCCTTGGCACAGCCCAATCATGGCATTTTGCTGTTCAAATGACCAAAACATCTTCTTCTTCTTCTTTTTTCATCTGTGATTGAAAAAGCTATTGGCCTATAATTAAGTTACTAGTTGGTTATTCTTGAAATAAAAGAGATGAAGATTGTGTAGACTGGAGGGATATGTTTCCATGTTTTTAAAAGAGATGAAGATTGTTGATCAGTCGGTAATATTTACTAATGGATTGGTCGTAAGAAAAATGGTTGTCAGATATTCTTTTTTGGCGTGGATATTTTGTTGGTGTTTTTGTCGGCAAGAAAATTCATCGGTTGAATTACCGATGGAGTTGAAATCCCCAACAAAAAACTCATCAACAACAAATTTTCATTGGAGAGTCTATCAATGATTTAGAAAATACAACTTAAAATTAGACAGAATAAAGACAATTTTGTGAAAGAAATTCATTATAAAATTATCCTTTATTTTATTTATTCAATATTACCGATGATTACACCACTCTTCTTAAATTATGTTGTAGTCTATGCTATGGCAACCGCTAATCACATGAAGTGATAAATAAAACATCTTGACCAAGAGTGGTGACCTTGAAGGAAGCAAACCATATCGAATAACTTGCGTCTGAAAGGTTGTCCTTTTCATTTGGTTAGTCGGATGGGATCTTGTTCGAATGCTTGGCGATAGATAAGAAAAGCCTTTGGGTACTAGGAGGAGGGGTTTAGTTATAGAATTGGGATCGAAGGGTGAGCTTTCGTTTTGGAACGACCTTTGGTTGGAGCTAGGAGGGTCAAGTTGCAGCCTTAGTTCCAGTAGTGAGCATTCTGGATACTGATTTACAAGCGAATCAGTTGCGGTGCCGAGGTCGATGTAGTTTTTCTATCTTAGCTACTGAATTGCCCGAAGATATCAAGAATATAATTCAAGCTATTTCCTCCTAAAATTGAGATATATTTCTGTGGTTTCTTTCCAATATCTACCGTATGGTGGAAGACACGATCGAGACAGGCATGGTATGGGCTGATGTTCTGCACATTACTTCCAGGATGGTTTCTAGGAGCAGGCCGGAGGAGGATACCGTTGGACTTGATGTTAATGCTAGTTCTTTGGGTAATCCAGGTAGAGAGGGGATTGGGAGCTTAATCAGGTCTCCAGACGAAGTTTTTATTACTGGTTTCAAAGGGTTTGCTGGCGTCGAAGCTAATTTAATGCCTGAATTGTTGGCTTTGAAGAAAGGACCTCGTCTTGCTTCGAACACGGGTTTCAGAGAGTTGCCATGCAATTCTGATATCCAGGTCGATTTTCATAAATATAAAACTATTATTTTTTGGATATCAGACATCTCTTGGATCGTGATTGGAAAGTTACTTTAGAGCATACACTTAGAGACGAAATATTATACTATATATTTTTTTTATCTAAAAAATCTCTCATCACATTTATATTGGCAACAAAGCTTAAAGTCATAAAAAATATTTTATACTAATAAAATCAACTTAATCTTTGAAAAACATTGTAAAATCCACTTAAAATTATTGTGCAATGTGGAAATTCTTAATTGGATGATGGTTGTCAACCATAATCCAACCTCATTAGTAATTGTGTTTGGTATTAATACATTAAATAATCATTATTTTTTCAAAAAAAAATTTATATTTTTTATATCAAAACATAAAAATATCTAAAAATATCAATTTAAATAAAAAATATTTTGAGAAAAAAAAGTTACCACAATTCCAAATGAGATATAAAAATTAAAAACCTGTGACAATTTTATTTTTATAAAAAGACCAACTATTAAAAAAAATATTCAGTGCATAAGAAGTATTCATAAATAATTTTTATAAATCAATATTATACAAACAAAATTTTCATGGATATACATACAGTAATTATTTTATTTCACACAAGCTAATTATTTATATAAACTTTCACAACACTTTAATATATATATATAACAAAATTAACATGAATGTTTTTTTTTAAAAAATCATGTTACTTTTAATAATAAATGAGTAAAATATAAGTTGACTATGACCCTGTTTGTTTGCTGAAAAATAGTTTTTTTTAAATGAATTCCGAGAAAGTGAATTATTTTTTAATGTTTGGTAGTGTAATGGAAAATAAGTTAGAAAATATTTTCCAGTGTTTGGTTATGTCATAAAAATGAGTTGGAAAATAACTTTTATGTTTATTTTTCAAGTTTATTAAAATAATAAGAAACAAATCTTACAAATTAAAAAGTTGAATGAGAATGAAATTTAAAAAAAAATATGATTTCATAAATTATCTCAAATAAAATAAATAATAGTCAAAATAATAGAGATCAAATCTAACAAATAAAAAATTGAAAGATAAAGAAATTAAAATAATAATAATTATTATTTCATAAATTATTTCAAATAAACTAAGTAACAATCAAAAGAACGAGGATCAAATTTGATAAATAAAAAATTTTAATTAAAAAATGATAATGGAAAAGCAAATAACAATTATAAAAAAGACCAAAGTTAATATAAAAATCAAATTTTAAGGGATGAAATTGAAAAAAATTCAAAACAATTATTATTTTGCAATTAAAAGTGTGATGACTAAATTTGATATAATCAATAAATAATATGAACATTTATAATTTTTTTATAACTTTCAGAAAGTGTTTTCCATTTAAAATAAAAAGAAAACACTTTTTTGAAACAATTTATATTTTTGACTGAAAAATATTTTTTCGTTGATGAATTTTTCTAATAATAAATAAATATAGAAAAATTTGAAAAATTATTTTTAAAAAATTATAATTATTATTTTTTTTTTGTCAAACAAACGAAACAGACGAGGACATATGTTGAATAATTTGAACACACGATGAACCAATTCAATGATCGTTGTAACTTGTATGCCTGCGTCTCTGTGCAGGTAGTTGAAGCGGCCGCTTCTAGAAGCTCAAGCGGTAAGTTACATATAGAGCGGCTGGCTACCAAACTCCAGGTTTATCATTTGACTTCTTTGCCCTTCAGAGAATGAATATTCACCCCAGCAACCAATTCACAGAAATTACAGATGAGTGTTTGAAGGCAACGTACCATCGAATTTATATAACTCAAGATTTGTCTCCTTTATATATTTTGCAAAATACATATGTTAACGAGCATCTTTAGAATATTATCTATTTTATTTATTATTTACTGTTTGATTGTGATAAAAAAAATAATATTGATTATTATTTTATTTGTGAATATTTTTAAGTGCTGTCGATAAATTCTATAATTAAAAAGAAAAATAAATATTAATTTGAAGTATTAAATGGTTTTTAAAGGGTATTTTAAAAACACCCGTTAACCAGACTTGGCTAGTCGTTGTCATTTCCTCGTTTGGATCGTCTAATTCCAAACCCATCCTTCTCTTTTCACTAATAACACCAACTAGCCATTCTTCCATTTCCAATTTCCAGTGCTTCTCTGCCGATGTTTGTCGTATCTCCCTTCACCGCGATAGACCTTAGCTTTCTCTCTCAATTTTTTCTACTGAACTCATCAAACTAGGTGCCTTCTTATAGCGTTTGAGACCGAAAAGCGATAGCCCAATTGAGAGAGAGACATATATAAATCAGAGCATGGCAGGATATATGGGGATTGGTTTCATGGCTGCCTTTGCAGTTTCCGGAACTGTAGTTCTCATTGCACGTCAGCTCCACAAACGTCTCCTCTCTGATTTCATGAAGCAGATGGAATTTGAATTAAGGGGTACGCATGTGATCCTTTCTTCTTTTTCTTAATAAAAAAGAGAAACGAAAAACCAAAGTAATGTTCGAAACAGTATTGAATTTAACGTTGTTTACAATTGACAGGATCAAGGAGATCATGTCAGGACAAGAAGAGGGTGCGATTTGCAGATGATGTAATGGAGCCATCATCTAATAACAAAGAATATCGTAGGAGACGCATAAAGATAACCAAAGGTAACAACCAGGTCTCGAAAATGGAGGGTTGTGTTCTAGACCAGAGTAGTCGTTATGCTGGTGCAAATTAAAGTGTTAGAAATCATTCAAGTGCAAACCTGTTTTTGATCTTCAAAAACTGCTTGGGTTGTCCTGGAAGGTGTTAATAAAAACCTTGTGTTGCTCGATCTTGACTAGATTAATTTTAAAAATAGAAAGATTTATAGAAGTGAAATCGTAGGTAAATGAACTGTTTTGTTTATATTTTTCACTTCTTTTAGCAGCAACAAAGAACTGCCATGGAAGGAAGTCCAAATGTAATTTTCTATGCAAGTTCTTTGTCCACATTTTCAATGCAACATTTTTGTCTACATTTTTGCTGGCCATATTGCTAATAACTTCCCCTTTTTGCCAAGTAGCAGACATTGCATAGAAAGAAAGAAAAATAAAGGACATTCAAGGCCAAAACCTCAATGCAAGACTCTATCTCCCTGCTATTATAGAACATTAACGAGTATAATTTTTTTTAAAAAAATTCTAATTGTCAAGTTGGTATATAATTATTTATAAAATAATCATAAATATTACCATAAAAAATCCTAATGTTCTCATAAAATCATGGCATAATTAGATCATTGTTTAAATATTATTTTAATAAATCTATTAATTTTTTTATTATTATAAACAGAACAAGAAAGTAGGCAACCCTGGGCTTACAAGGAGAGATCCAAGTGGTAGGCCTAAACTAATAAGCCTAGGAGTGTTTGGAGGGCTTACTCACATGCTTGATTTTTTTTTTTTTAAAGGCAAAAGACATATTTTCCATTCTATTTTTTTAAGATCTTGTACTTGTCTGCACCGTTAAACATCTAAAAAAAAACATCATCGGGACTTTATAAATCCTGTTCTTAATATAACAAAAACTATCAAATCAATGTAGAAACTAAAAATTAAACCGAATCATCAAAACCTTTCCGAGTCTTGTTTTTTTCTTTTTTTTACAAGATGAAAACTCCATACTACGATCCTGGGATTTCTTTTTTAATATAAATTCATTGACATTGAAATCAGTTTTTTTCATGATCAAAGTATGTATGATCTATTTCTCTCTTTATCTTCATATTTTCTAGCGGACATCTTTTATATCTCAACACTAGGGGTGAGCAAAAACACTGAAAAATCAAGAAAATAAAAAAAAAATAACTGAAAAAACTGAATCATGAAAAAAAACTAATTAAAATTTTGAAAAAATCAATCAATTTGGTTTAGTTTCAGTTTTATAAGCTTGAAACCGAAAAAAACGAACCGAACCCAAACCGAAAAAAACCGAGTCAAATCAAGTCAAACCGGTTTGAATTGATTTTTATTCTAAAAAATCAAAACCGGTCGGTTGGAACCGGTTTCGGTTTTTTTTAATTCATTTTTGTTAATTTTTTTTATAAAAACTAAATAGAACCGAAAATGGTCACTCCTACTCAATATTTAGAGACTAAAACATGAAAAAAATAAAATGACTTCCTTAATATTCTTTTTATATATATATATAAAATCTCACTGTTAAAAAATATTTGATATTACGTAAAAACATGGCCATGTTTCAATTTTTCAATATTTAAACAAAAGAAATTTACATTACATGGATAAAAATTGTTGAATGTTGTAAAAGAAAGTGACTTCATTTCATTTTTATTGTGTGATATTATCCAAAATAATTTGTACTTTAGTATTTTTTTAAACTAGTTTAATTAACTCTAATACTTATTTTGATACTAATTTTAACAAATCAATAGAGTAAATATTTGAAAAACAAATATTTTTATATCCATAACATAAAATATCAGTCCGATCACATATCCGCATACGTGCTTCCTAGCTGATGGATGTTGAACTTTCAATGTTCCATTCACAGGGACCAACATTCTGATTTGAGAATTCGTGATTCCGGCGGGCATCATCTCCCCTTTGCTCAGGCGACAAGCCTTTTAATTTGCCGTAAACACCAGGCCCTAGCTATAAAACGCTGGACTCTGGTTAATAGTGCCCTTGGCCCAAAAGGACGGCCCATTTCAAAGCCCTCAAAAAGGATGTCCCTGAACAGAAGTTGGGTTCTTTCTCTTGCCGTAGACATAATAACCTTTAAAAAAAAACAATCATTTCAATATTTTCTTAGACAAATTCTACAAAGCTACCGCTTTAAAATGCCCCTTTAAATATTGTTAATATTCATTATATTAAAGACTTTTTGAAGAGGATAATATTTACCATACTACCATCATCAATGAGAACTTGGTATAGCCAATGATTGAAGAGTATATATAATGGTGATGACGAGGGCGTCTTTACGAGGGAAGGCATTTCCATTTAATATTTGTAGAGCCACTGAGGAGAGGTCTTTGTCTAGAGATCCTAATGGCCATGAATGTTCAAAGGAGGTGCACAGAGAGGGTGCTTCGAACATGAACGAACCATAAAAAAAAAAAATATATAAGTGTTATTGCAGCGGAGAGACCCTGCTTTTATATGGCTAAAAGTGTTTTTGTAAATTTTCTCACTTGTAGTTGTAATTAAAAGAGGTCATGGGATGTGGGATGTGCACTAGTATCGGAAAAAAAAATCAACTAGAAAAGGCATTCTTAAAAAGAATAATCTGAGCCAATCCGGGTTAACTTGTTAAATCTATGATCTTAGTTATGAGATCAAGATAAATTCATAGAAAGTAAATAAAAGAATTACAAAGCCTCACTTCCAACAAATATAATGTTAAAAGTTGAAATCAAGAAAAAAAAATACACGAGACCAATATATAACTCAAAACAATTTAATATTAAAGGATGATTTAAAAAAAAAATGGTTGTTAAGGGTTAAAATTAAAAAAAAAAAAACACAAATGACTAGAACAATTTAGCCACACCCTTGAGTATTTTGTTAATGTGTGTTTGACATTATAACAAAAAGCTTTTCGTTTAAAATTATATCAAAATAATTTTTATTTTATTTTTGATATATATATACATCACAACCTTTAAAAAGCATTAAAGGGTATCAATTTAATTATTTTTTTTCCAAATAGAACATAGCCAAATACAAAAACAAATGGTGACATGTAAAACCATGCTAATTTATCATGGAACATGACTCACCTCACACAAGGAGCACCCAAAAAAAAAAAAAAAACCCAAAATACTCAAGAAAGAAGCAATAAACTTTGTTATCTAAAAACCGTCACTATGTTTTGAAAGACATTTTTCTAGGGTACATATTCTGAAGCAAGGATATGGGCGGCTCTTGTCTGCACGCACTCTCATCGATCAGAGGAGGCATTGCAAAACAGCAGGTGTGATTAAATCATTTGCCAATAATCACAAGTACAAAACCGACTCAAACCAGTCATTGTCTGAATCTCAAGACCAGCCGCAGGTCACATCATTCCTGTTGAACTGCCCATCACTACACATGTCATTCCAGTTTAAGTATCACAAGTAAAACAAACATTAATTTTTAAAAAAACATTTCAACAAGAAAAACCACTTCCATATTTTTAAATTAAGTTAGGTATCTGCCGGAATGTAAGTAAATTAATTTAGTTTCTGCAATTATGTAGACAACCAGACATTGATTACGACCGTCGCGGATCCAATGATTTTTTAGCCCACGCAGTCGTGAGGGGGACTGCCTAGAAGAGTCCCTTCCGCCAGTGATAAGGGCAATCACTTTTAATCGCAAGAAATATAATACCACTAGCTACGTGACGGGCTGGATAAAAATACATTAAAAAAATAAAAATAAAAAATTGGCATATGTAAGAAAATATATAATAAGGCAATTGAGTCTTAGTATTGTTCTTTATTTAAAAGGTAATAGTAATTAAGTTTAAACTTGAGATTAAAAAAAAATAATATCGATTGATCTAAAGTTTATTAATTAGTTTTAGTATTGTTTGATATTATTATAATATGGTGCCGGTGATGATAATTTCACCTAACATCTCATTAAGGAAATAGCATCACCCTTCCTAATTAGATCATGCTTTTTTTTTACTTCAACTAGCTTGAAGAAAATTCAATTCAATTCCCTAACATAATGTCTTCACCTCCTTTTCTTTTATTCTTATTGGTGTAATATGCATCCACATACTTTATGTGATCCATAAATTTCACTTAAATTAAATTCACTTTATAAATAAATAAATAAATAAATTTATGAGACTATTGAACAGTAACTCCATCAAGGGAAGGCAATCGAATGCTATTGAATTCACTAAGGAAAGGATACTACCTATTGACTATACTTGAATTTAGTTTACAAATAAAGTGTTATTTATTAAACAAATTGTTAACACATGGATACATATGAATAATTGAGATTAGACCAAAAATTCAGTTGTAAGTTTTTGGAATCCGAGATACTGGACCACTAAACATCTAGTAAATCTATAACTCACCATAAATTCCCAAAACATTCACATGTGGGTGGTAAGGTCTAGATATAGACAATGTATGAGCTTGCAGGCTACCACATCAAATTCAGGTGAAACAATTAGTAAGTATGACTAAATCCTAATCCTAAAAAATTCATAAATTAGCCAAGCAAAATAACAAATTAAAAAAGAAGAAAAATGAATACACCTTAAATTAATTAAAAAAGAGCTTTTGTGGGCGGCGGCGATGGCAACTATAAGGGAGAGAGATTATAGCAAATGGAGAAAGCTAAGGTCTATCACGATGAAGGAAGATAAAAGGGTTTTTTCAGCATGGGAGAGAGATCAAGAGGGTTAAGCTTCAGGGGATGTTGGAAAAAAAAAGAAAGAAAGGGAAAGAAATAGATAAAGAAAGAGGGGGAAAGGATTATATAACTTGAAATCAATTACTTACACATACACTACAAAATTATCACACATGCACACGATTTTTTTTTTACTATATGCACAACTCCTATTACCGTGTTAGACTAAAAATTATTCTATCAATTGTGGTGGTAGTATGATAAATACTTTGGGTTATTTTGCTAATATGAAAAAAAAAATCTTATTTGTGTAAAGTTCACACTAGGTGAAACAATTACAGTTACTTGGCATCTAAATCAAATCACGTCATATCAGTATCGTACCTTTATTTTGTATATTTGTGAACTTATTAAATTTAAATCACTAATAGACGCGTGTATATCTGGTTCTAGCTAACGATAAGATCTGCACGTCAGATATGGTCCCACGTGTCTATCGAAGAACAATTTAGATTTCTTGTCTAGTTGTCTTGTCTACCCCAACGCGCCTTCCACGCGTTAGCGGTGGTGATTTTCTGTAAAGGAAATAAAGGATAGTACTAGGCTACAGTAGAGCTCACCATTGGTTCACAGATCTGTCATGTCATGCCAACTAAAAAGTATGAAATATGGATCCTTCTTGTTTTTTACTATTATTATTATTATTTTCTTAATTTGTTTTATTTAATAGCACGTTTTCCCGATTAATTTGTTTTTTTTTTAACCAAGAAAAGGCTTGATTTGTTCTATCATGGTCCTTGCTTTGAAAGTGTTGTTTGCCATCATTTTGGTAACCGAGGGAATTTTTGAGATGTCAGATCAACAGCGAGTAATAGTTTCTTGGCTCACCCTTCACCGGAAATCAGATAAAAAAAAAATTGAACATAAAAAAAAAATTAATTGCAAAGATTTATTTTCCAGAATTATTAAACCCGATTTCATGGATAAACTTTGAATTCTTTAAATTTAACTTATTTAGCTCGGGTTTAAAATTAACCCACATTAAAGTTACCTCAAAGTGACTAAATCAACTTAACATATCTAAAGACAACTCGGATGATCAGTAAAATATATGGTTTGATTTAATTTTTTTTTCAAGATGATATGTTTTTTTTAAAAAAAATTAAGACAACGACATGTTAAATCGACTCGGTTTCGTGGCTTAACCAATCAAACCTGCGATATGGATAATGAACTCCACTAAGTTTAACAACTTTGTTTTTTAAAAATATTTTTTACTTAATTATACGATAACAAAAATAAATGCTTGCAAAATGATTTTACCAAATGTCTTTTTATTTGTTTGAGATTGTAATAACTTTATAGAAAGCAAACTGAAATAAATTATGAAGACAAATTCAAAACTAACTAAATATTGCAAAATAAAATTGAAAGAAAAGCTAAAAAGGATTTAATAAAAAAAACTAAATTGGAAGATGGAATGAAAAAAAAAAAAGAACTATGTTGCATTGTTATTGATGAAAGCTTTTGACCCGACTTTTTGCCTAGTTCGAATTTAAAATTAACCCGCGAGGAAGTTTCCCTACTTAACTCAGTCAATCTGAGAAGCCTAAAAAGAACCCAATTGACCTGTAAAAGAATGGTTTGACATAAAAAATCAAAATGATATTTTTTTAATATTGAGATGATAACATATTGGATCGATTAGGGCTTCGCGTCTTAACTCACCAAACCCGCAACCGGATCAAGAACTCACTAGGTATAATTTTTATTTAATAATATGATTACAAAAATAGACTCTTGTAAGAATCAAATAAATGTCATGATGTTTGTTTGATACTGCGATAATCTTATAAAAAGAAAGCTAAAATAAATTATAATGACCAATTCAAAATTAATAAAATATTTGTCGCACGTACGCGCACGACATGACGGAACATCACGGTCAAGGAGTCACCATATAGTTGTTTGATTTAGGATCATTAGAAAACCCGGGTGGACTAATCTTATTTGAAATTTTATGGTAAGGAACTGCTTGTGATTAGAGAAGGAATTAGCACTTCTAACACACCTTAAATGAGGTAAATTATATTGTGTGGTCTGCATGTGGTTTAAAGATGTTGATGGCTAGGGAAGAACTATATATATTAAAAACAATGATAAAGGAATGCTTAATCATCTAAAACAATAATGATGGATCACTTTGATTGATAAAAGATGATTGGTGAAAGAGAAAGAAAATGGCGATTGAGCATATCTCTTGGTTGTATGTACAAAAAAAACTCTTCCTATAAAATTAAATAAAGCTACGTGGGGAGGGAAAAAATTGTTTTATCATGAAAGGATTCATTGTTGATTAGAAAAATATAATGACCATTTTACCTTTCTAAAAAAATTAATGAATCGGTTATTAGAGGTAATATGATCTTTTCGCAAGACTTATTAATCATTATCAGATTGATGAGGAACAAATAAGTGTTTCTACATTTTAAAAGAACATTGAAATGACTAAATTACCTTTGAAAACATATTTTTGTTTAATATGCCTATGGGCTTTTTCGTGTTGTCATTCTTGGTTTTTTAGTTTTAATCCATTTGGCTAAGGAGAAATTTGGTTTTTTAATAAATATAAAATCTAATTAAAAAAAATGGCAAGATCGAGCACCACACACGACAACACTTTCATTGCTTTGCCAAATTCAAGCGGTGCGTGCGGTGGATTGCAATGGATAAAAAGAGGGTTCATTGATATTTTTGAATTGTCTCAGCGAACCGTCCCTCATTTGGTTGCCCTTGTAGCTTACTGACCTCCGGTTTGGTGCCAAATACCTTTTTATTTCTTATTTTCTCTTTCAACTTTGATTTTCATACCTGACCCTCTAATTTTTCAGAGTAGCCTTTCATTTTGTTTTTCTTTCATATTTGGTTCCTATTCTTTCTATTACTATTTTTTATTTGAAATAATTTATAAAATTGAGATTTATTTTTTAATTTCATCCTTCTTCAATTCTTTCATTTGTCAGATTTAATCCTCTTTCTTTTGATTGCTATTTTTTTATTTGAGATGATTTTTATTTTTTATTTTTTTATGATGTGATCATCTTTCGGTTTTTTTCTATGACATTTAATTATTATTCTTTTTATTTGTTTTTTTTTCTTTGATAGTGTTTTTAATTGATTTTTTTTTCTATTTTATCATTCAATATTAAATTAGTTGGGAATTGAGCTTCTTAACTAAACTCAGGTCTAGGATTTAATGAGTTGCGAGTTTGGAAAATTAAAGTCTATAAGATTCACCTGAGTTTGTTTGCTCCCCTCTCCCCATTCAGCTCATGTTATTTTAGTTTCATCTTTCAACACTCATTTAATTTAAGATTGGGTTCCGTTGTTTTATTTTTAATTAACTTTTTATAGGTCTTTTTGCTAATTTTGAAAATAACTCTTGTTTCTCTAGTCTTTTTATTTGTCCTTCTTTGTTGAATTTAACTTAAATTAATAGATTAAATATAAACATGAGATGTTCACTTCATAATATTTGTTTAGTTTCATGATTTTTTTAATTTTGCTTTTTATGAGGCAATCCCGACCTCAAGGTTCAGGTCATGAGTTTAAAAGGTTAACCCAAGTTGAATTAACTCTTTTTTTGTTCCTTTTTACAATTACATCCTTTAATATTGGGTTTATTAAGGATTGAGTTTTGATATTTTTTTTTTATTCTTTCTATGAGATTATCTCGATCTCATTCCCCATTGTTTTGTCGCTTTTTTTAATTTGAATTTATTTTAAATTTCACTCTTCAATATTGGATTGATTTGATAATTCAGTTTTATATTTCATTCAATTTGCTTTCAATAAAACTAGCGAACATTTCATATCTTCTTTCACATTTGTTGCTAAGAACCCCCCTCTTCATTATGCTTTTTATGGAGTTATGTCATTCCTATTTAATTTTTTTTCTTGTTATCAAATACGATCATGGAACTCTTTTAAAAATATTAGAAGGATATCTTTTTATGATATTGACAACTCATTTTTTATAGTTAATATTGCAAAAAAAAAATATTTATTATCAGATTACCGGGTTCAAATATCTGGAAAAATAAAGTTTTTACAATTCTTCTACTTCTGGTGTGGATAACTTGTGTTTAATTAGATAAATTAATAATGAATTTAATCTTAAAAATTAAATCGAGACATCGTTGACTTTAAAACGAAAAAGAAAATTGGTTTTATTTATTTATGAATATCCAATAAATCCTGCAAGGAAAAGATGCGGCCTGGCAAGCAAATATTTGAAAGAGATGGTTTTAGGAGGCACACAGATAAATAACGAGTCATGGAAACAAAAGGGGGGTCAAATTCTTGCGCGCACGTTTTGTAAAACTTAACCAGTAAACGTGCAAGTGTCGACGACAATGACATTCTGTCTGGAATGATGGATCTGAATGTCCTTAGATTGTTACCATGTCGCATGAAAAAAAGACTTCCTCCATGTAACGGATAAATTAGGTAATTAGTATCCAAAATATAAATTAATATTGAAATAACACAAGATTAAAAAAAAAAAATTGGGTGAAATAGTATAATTTGAGAATGTTGCACTTCATAAATATGATATTTCAACTATAATTTGGACTGTTATTTCCAGCAATCTTGGTATCTAGGACCTATTTAAATAGAAATGTTCCCGCAACCATAACTGTTATTAAATAAAAAGATTCATACTTGTAGAAGTAATAAATATTCCCTAACTAATTCGGACCTCTTCATACATGTAAGATATAGATATCTGTATAATAAGGCCAATTCAGCAAATCCCTAGCTATATGGAGGGATGACATCGAAATTTTCCAAGAGTGTTACATAAAGCAAAGGAACATATTTATCTGTGAGGTCAGTAAACAATACACTGTCAAACATATAAAGTATATATGCTCTGATATACCTACAAACAAATTAAAATCATCATAATAATTAACGCAATCATAACAAATAATCATAAGTTGAGGTCTGTATGTTTTGCTAGTTTTCGATCGATTTAAATTTTAATTGATGTCGCATTTTAGAAGCGTGACATGTAGTTTTTGCATTTTATAAGCGTGATATTTAGTAGATGTTATATTTTTGAAGTGTGACAAAATCAAACTATGTTATTTCACCAAATCTTTTTCAAACGGTGTCATCCAAATTTTTAAGTTTACTCTGCTAATTTGATAAAAAAAACCCTAGATAACACAATATCCTCCAATAAATAATAATAATTAAAAAAAATACAAGTCTAATCACCAAAGTAAAATACAGAAGTAGTTATATGCTATTAAATTGATGAAATGTCGAAATACCTTTCGAATGCTTGGTTGATCTTTGAATTTCTTAGCTAGCTGCCAAGTAGAAATATAGTTTAGATTATGAAACTTTGGACTAGTTTTCATGTAACTAGATTCATTACAGTTTGGATTTTGGGCCATTCACGTCTGGATTATTTATTTACTAATCAAAAAATCTTTCATATATATTTTTTTATTCGAGATTGGGATGATAACACCAAGAATAAATAGTTGCAATTACTATCTGAATTAACATCTCAATAATTATATAGCATAAAAGCACCTGGGGAAAATTATTTTGACTAGCTAGGTGGTGTGGGATGGGATACAGGGACAGCACATAGAGCTAAAATAGCCTTTAGAAAGGGTGTCAACAATATGGATAGAACAGGATACGTTTTAGGAGCAATTAGATGATTTCCCCGAGTAACGTTGTTGGTCGGATTTTAAAAAATAAAATGTTAAAAAATATTTAGGCATTGTAAACAGTTTACAAATTTATTTGATGTGACCGGATAATTTGGCAAGTCTATAGAAAACCTGAACAACAAGAAAAAAAATATAATTTGACTACAAAAACTTTAAGACAACATCTATTTTTTAAAAAATTTGAGACGACAACATATTAGATCAACATAGGTTAATCCATGTTAATATGTAAAATTCGCGACTCGGGTTATGAGACCACGATAACCTCTTAGAAAATAAATAAAAATACATATTGAAGCCCAATTATCAATCATCCTAATGTTGAAGAATGAAATTGAAATAATCAATTAAAAAAGAAAAAAAAAACTAAGTTAACCTATCAAACCTGAATCATGAGACTGGGATAACCCGATAGAAAAATAAATAAATTATGAAGCCCAATTTCCAATCAATCCAATGTTGAAGAATGAAAATGGAAAAAAAATCAATTTAAAAAGGAGAAAAAAATATCGAGTCAATCCAGATTAACTCATTAAACTCTTAACTCAGGTCATGACACTAAGATAACTTCACAGAAAGCAAACCAAAATAAATTATAAAATTTAATTATCAATCAACTCAAATGTTGAGCAATGAAATTAAAAAAAAATCAATCACAGAACAGAAAAGGATAAAAAAACTCGAGTCAGCCGGGTTAAATCATGAAACCCGTGAATCGGGTCATAACGCTAATATAACCTCATAAAAAACAATTGAAATAAATTAGGAAGTTCAATTCCCAATGAATTTAATATTACAAGATTAAATGAAAAAATAAACTAAATTTAAAACTAAAAAATATATTATTCCAATTAAAATTACTTTATAGGAGAGGAACATTGACTTCCTCTTCTCAATTAATTCTGGTTAATACTATAGTTATAAAACCTCTTGGCTGATGAGTTGATCTGGTGATTCGTTAATTTGAAATTTGACTTAGATAATGTTTTTGTTTATGGAATTGTTTTGAAAGTTGACATTTTACTCATGTGACCTATTGGATTAACTTAGTGTCTAGTTGACTAGCTAAACTCTTGTGAAATCTAATTGGATGAACTCCAAGAGTTTTTTTAAAAATTTATTTAAAATGATATCATTTTAATTTTTTAAAATTTTATTCAAAAAGATATCATTTAAGTTTTTTTATAAAAAATTAAAATAATATCTTTTTAAAATAGAGTTAAGATGACTCTGTGGTCTACAGGTTGAACCAACAAACCCATAATTTAGGCCTTGAAACAAGTTTGATAACTGTGAGTAATATTGCTAATTGTACCAAAAATTTATTTGTTTAAAAATTCCAACTATTGGATTTATAGATAAGATTAATTTATTCAATATATGATATTCACGTTCAATGCATAAGATTTCTCGAGAAAAAAAAAGGTAAGAATTGTTATCACTCTACTTTTATTTTTGATAGCTAATATTTTCTTGCATGTTTTCCAACATTACAGAGAAGCACCTGATTTTCTATATGTTATTATTAGCTATAATGTAGTAATTGTTTTTTTTTTTTTTTAATCCTTGGGTGGTACATATTAACGAGTCTCGTAAGCATTGTCCAAAAAAAGTCCTATTCACAGTAATTATATACACAAAACCACACCAACAAGTACTTCCAAAGCTGATCACCGAGTCATCATCCCTTTGAATAATTCCACAACTCTCATATCCCACCAAAAAAACTAAAGGAAAAAAAAAAAATTCCTTCTTCGCTCACCCTGGACTAGTAATTTATTAATCTTTGTATCCCATATCTACACTAGTATCAAAATAAAGCAAAATCCTCAGTCAAAAACACCCTGAAGCTAATTAAAAGACAGAAAAGTAAAGTACAGTCAGCGCAAAACTCGGCAGAAGCTGAGACGTACCCTTTGTCCGTTTTATTGCTCTCTGTGAGGAATATTACTACCTCTTAGCTTCTAGTTTGTGCGTTGCCATCCAAATCCATGGAGTTATACCAGGTTTCTAGCTCCTAATCTCTACAGAAGGGTCATCTCTTTAGAGATCCTTTGAGCAAGGTATTGTGTGTATTCTCTTCCCTTGCCTCCTTTTCATCTTCTTGATTGAATTGGACTCTCTATTCGAGATCAAAACAAGACCTGCATTTCTTTTCAGTTTCGTTTCTTGTTAAAATGATTATTAACATTACCAACAAAGACAACGCCAACAATCAACCTTCTATGTCTTTCCCATCATCACAATCATTGATAAAGAGCCGGCGGCTTTTAGGACACGCCAACTCCTCAAGTTCCTCCTCCTGCAGCAGCCGTTTAGGTGAGTTAGCTGGAGGGACAACGGCAGAGTGTGCAGCAATATGTTGTTGTTGTCCATGTGGATTAGTTAACCTTTTGGTTCTCACCATGTACAAGGTTCCTGTTGGAATATGCCGCCGTGCTTTGAGAAGAAAACGAAGGAAAAAGCTGATCAAGAAAGGCCTTTTGCCGCCGCGAACGAGGAGTGGTAGCTGTGATTATGATGGTACAGAATTACAGATTCATCCAATGGCTTGTGTTGAGGAATCATTGAGAGAGTTCGATGGGGAAGCGGCCTTGAAGGAGGAGGAAGCTATGGTGAAGTTGGAGAAGGAGATGTGGGAGAATTTTTGTGGCACTGGGTTTTGGAGAAGTTCTTCTCAAAGAGAATTACCATTTAAGAGAAGCGTTAGTTCTCCAAGAGAGGCACCTAAGGCTAGAATCTAGAGGCTAATTGAATTCAACAAATATTCAAAGCTCAAAACTTGGTGTTTGCCTCTCTTTTTATTATTGCTGCTGTTTCTTTTCATCTATCTGGTAATTAATTTTTTTTTCTTGCTTTTACTTCTTCTTGTCTCTCTTTGTTTTCTGCATTTTACTCATTTTTTTTCTTGCGAAACGGTGTTTTCTGTGTTTGTATGATGATGGGTGATTTTTGTTGTGCTTTACGGTTAAATTAGAGGCTAGAGAGTGTTGAAGGGTCTTGCTTGTACATGTTTAAAAACGGGCTTGCATGGTGTGTCTGATACCCTCTCAATTAATTTCATATGTTAGATTGTGTTTAATTAAGGAGAAATTTTGTTTTTTCCTTGCTGGAGTTGGCCTTTTTCTCTCTTTCTTTTTTGGCAAGTGCTACTTCATGTTATTGGAGATGATTAGAGAAGTTACAATAATTTACAATTTGTTTGCACGGCTATGTTATTTTTTTTAAGAAATTGATTTTTTTAAATTAATCTTTTTAATTATTTTAATATATTAATATCAAAAATAAATTTTAAAATTAAAAAAAATATTATTTTAATGTATTTCTAAATTCAAAACACTTTGAAAAGTAACAACTACCACAATGTCAAACACTATATAAAATTATATGATCTTTGACTTTTAAGCTAAATAATCAATGCCATTTTATTAAGTTTAAAATTAGCCTCTCCTTGGAGTTTGATGAATTATGTAAAAACTTTGATTTAGATTTGGATTTTTCATAGTTGTGTTTTGTGTTTTAGGGTAAGGCATTTGGCTTCGTCGTTCGATACTCTTTTACAAAAACAAGTTTTTTTTATCAAGATAAATGACCCTTTGATGCTTAAATCAGTGAATTGTAAAAGGAAAAAAAATATAATAACGAGAACAAGAAAGTATGAGAGCGCAAGTTGTGATAGTTGTGTCTGTTGGATTTCACGAAACACGTATAATCAACAAAAACAACAAATTTGAAATTTTTTAAGAGTCATGTGGATCTCGTTAGACAGATCTAGAGTTGTTTAGGGTTTATATGAAGATTACCTGAAGATCAGATATTTTTTTTGATTTTGAATAATTGTTTCAAGGCTAGATTGTCGCAAATCACAAGTTATCTCTTAAACTTTTTTAAGAGAGAGGAATTGATATGTCTTTGAGTGCTAGCTCTTTTCTTTTGTGTTTTCCAGGTGTTTTGTATTGTATTGTGCATAAAATAAAAGACATAACATTTTATTTATAGAGAAACTTAAAAGCTCAATAAATGACAAAATAACAATTTGCCCATGAATAATATTGCATATATTATTTTAGAAAAATTTGAGAAATTTATTCAATAAAGTCCTTACTTGATTCTTTTAGGTATAGAATTGTAATTCCATGTATAAATAACATTCTAGTTTTCAATTTTTAAAATTTATTTACAATCAAGTCACACTTGATTAATCATCTCATTTTAATTTCCAACCAATGGTTCTTATGTGTGTGACCCATTAGGTTTCTTAATAAGTTGGCACAAATATAAATCACAACCTAAATAAAATAAGATTAAATAAATAAAACAAACTAACTTATTATCAATTCAATAATTGATTTATTTATATTTAAAGATTAAGTGCAATGTTTAGCAATTTGTCGAGGTTCCCAAAATATTAGAAAAGTTATAAGTGGTTTGACTTAACCTTTCAATAACCGGTTTTTTAGTGTAACTATTATCACTTCATCAACAATGTTCTGATTTAGACATATATAGAATAAAGTGTGTCTGTTTTGTTAAATTATATTTGTTTTCAACACCATAGTTATTGATTCTTTAAATAATATTTGAAACTCTTTTCAAATCTCTTTCCACATTGTGCAAGGATTAACAATCTATACTGTTTGAGGGAAAAAAAAACATTTTTCATTCATATAGGATGATGAATCTTCTTTTGAATACTCAAACACCTTCATATAGTTCATGTTATACTTAATATCTACTCGTTTGTTATCCTTGATTAGAACAACGTGTAAAAGGATCAAATATAAAGCTCTTTAAATAAAATAACTTAGTAATCTTAAGTTTAAGAATCACTTCCCCTTTTCCTTTTTTTTTTTTTAAATCTTACAAATTAATTTGGGCTTTATAATTGTCATGTTGGAGTCTTTTCTAATTTCTATTTTATTAACATATAATTAAATTAAAATAATTTTAAAGTTATAAAAACGTGGAATCTCTTCATGTAGAATTATTATATGAGTTAATTAAGTGAACATAAGTAATCTTTTCAGTGAATGGCTTGATAAAAATTTAAATTCTTTTGAAAAACAAATTTTTTGCAACTAAAAAATGCAACCTCATTTTCTTATGGCATTAAAACTTCTCTTGCGCATTAAAAAGTTACTCACGGAATGACTTGGGCAACCTATCCAGTGCATACTTGACAATACTATTGCAGTTATAAATTTGATCTCCCTTCCATGCATATTTTTTTCTCTCTTTATTATCAAGCTACCTTGCATCATTCATAGCAAAAACTTAAAGTTAAATGTAAAGTCTATATGTTTTGTTTCACATGAAAGGGCAACTAAAAATCTTGCAGAGCTACACAATAAGAACTCTTCTCTTTTTTCATAAAGATGAGTGGTTTTGATAGCTAGATGAGTTGACATCCACAAATGTAAAGTAAGATTAAGCCATCATGCAAATTGAAATTTTATTTTCAAGATAGGGTTTAATTGATATTGTGACTTGTTCCCACTACCTCATCTTTGTTATGAAAAGCTCCACTTGATTTTACTCTCTACATTTTACAATGACCTCTGCACTCCGATTGCCTCTCAGAAAAGATCAACTACGTAACTATTGCTGAGTAATGTGTCCTTTTTTTAACTTTAGAGTTGTCCCATTTTTCTTAATATGTCACTATCCCAATCTAGATTTTGCCAGCCCCGCGTGGTTCAGGTCTGAACTGCAAACCTCTGCTGGGTAGAGTGTGTAAACTGTCTTTTTTGTTGCTTATTGGACCGAAGACTCTTAACCTGTCTGAAGGGGTGGCACTGTTTCGGCCTTCTTGCCTCCTACAATCATGCAGGGCTAATGTGCTTGTGTTCTTTTTCACTCGAGTTTACTGTCCTCCCTGCCCAATATTAGTTGTCATGTGTAAAGAGAAGTCACTTTATAAAATACAATAGTGAAAGACTACATGAATTATGTACGAGCATGGCAGCAATCTCTCACGAACAAAGAAAACGAGTTTAGATAATGCGAAGCATTGCATAAGATGAGATGGTAATTGAATTTACTGCCTGACAGTACTGAGGTGAAAAGAGTAGCTTTTGAAGAAATTACAGAGGCTAGCTTATTGTATTATCACTGATCTATATCAAATTAACTTGCTGGCCATAAGATATTCTTAAGATACACAACTGAAAGGGTGAAAATACATCCCAATTCAACCATATTGGCACTCAATTACCTGATCTGTTTAACAAATTTGTCAAAGCAAAGCAGATTTGGGAAACTAAAAAGAGCATGTCCAAAGTCCGAAAGTTGATACTTGGTGAAAAACAAACATTCTATGCTTAGAAGGCGCCGATCTAAGTAAGATTGTGAGCTAATGGACCCTATACCGTCTCATGTAAAGTGAACTCTGTCATTGCGCCAAGATGTCGATGTCCCTACAAATCATGGAAAAAGAAAAAATACAATCACTTTGCCCCATTTGCGTACCTTTCTATTTTATAAGAGAATCCCCATCTTTTATAAGCTTCTCTAATCGTTTACTTCACCCTCGTCTTATCTGGATATGTATGTGCAAAATTGAAATGCCCGTCATCTTTCGGCTCTTCATACCCCTGTTTTTGTGAATTAAAACTCTCCTGCGTTAATTCTTTATGGAAAGATATCTAAAAGTGAAACGCAATGAGACCAGTGTTCACACACTTTTGAATTATTTAATGGGTCATTAGCCAAACAAGAAAGAAACTGAACTGTTAGTTCATCATAAACAGTTTTTTTCTGTCAGATTGAAGCAACTTGTCATGATTGTAACCTTGTTGCTAAAACTTAAGCATGCACGACAGAATCAGTTATTTTCACAAGCTTTGCCATCCTATATAATCCTCTTCCCTTCCATGGTATTGAGATGTACCATTTTGCTTAATTCTGAACCCTAAGTGGACACCTGCTAATCCCACAAGTAAAATAGCGTAAGCCTTCTTCTTCTTCCAATCATGTACAATTACCCTTCTTCAATAGGATACCAAAATGTTGCACACGAACCTTCAGCCGTAAATGGCAAAAAACCAAAATCAGAACCTTTTGAGATAACTAGGATCTTTCTCCTATGAGGGCTGTCTTTCGAATGTATTATGATATTCCCACTTATCATAATCAATTCATCTATCTACTCATCTGAATATCCTGTTTTCCTTCCTGGTGGATCATTTCTCCGTCTCAAATTTCAGTCCATCCTCTCCTGCAACATCCACACCTAGTTTTGATCCCAGCAATGTGACTATGAGAAATCCTAATACTGGAATTAAAGAATATCTAGATGAAATAAACATCACCTTATATTATAAGGAAGATATTCTCTTCACTGATCGTCTTGCTTCGGGTTTTTCCCAGCCTTTCGCCATAGAAACAAATACAAGAATCTTAATGTAGTCAAAGCTATCTGCTAATCACAAAGGTATGGCCATGATGGGAAGATCGATTCTGGATGAAATGGATGAGGATAACAAGAACGGGATGGTGAGCTTTAACTTGCAGTTTAATTTTTGATGATCAACAACGACATTGGCAATTTGCCAATGATGACATCATTTATTTTAGATTGTTTGAGAATAATATAAAATTATTTTTAAAATATTTTTTATAATTTAAATTTTTAAATACAAATAATTGTTGATATAGCATAAAAAATTAAACGATCAAATAATTATAAATTTAAATTTTAATATTCTATTTTATTTAATTAAATTTTAAAAATTAAATATAAAATAATAGTGAATATGTGCAAACTTGAGGAGATAAATTAAAAAGTGATATAAAACTATTTTTAAAATCTCAGCTAACAACTCAACTCTTTAAATGGGGGTAGAAATAGTTCTTTATGAGGAGAAATGAGATTATAAGTAGCGGCAATGAAAAATATATTCAATTATTCTATAAGGTTGATTTCTATAGAAATTGCAGTTCTCCATATTATGATTTATTTCCTCATTGTTAAATATTATAATTCATTAAAATGTGGAGGAGTAGAGGAACTTAAATTGTTCATTTTAATATATATGATTATATATTAGAAGTTTTCAATAGTGTATAGTGCATATATTTACAAAAACAATAGTTTTTTAGGCCACGGCCCAAATAACAACACCACGTTTGTTTGGGCCAGCACTAATGCTATACTATTTATGCCATGACTCAAAAAGCTATTTTCTCACTCTTTCCATTTCTCTATACAAACACGCTAAACATATTTGCTGAGTTACAAGGAGTCAAAATACAGCATCGCGTATCGTCCATGCACACAAACTTTTTTATGCTTTTAATGACAGGTTATTTGTAAGTACAAATCTTTATACACAACTAACACTATATTTTTAAGCCAATGATCAATAGTACAAACACGTTTTATATTCCATGCAATTAGACATCTCTTTTCTTGACCAATGATTATTTCTAGCCAACATATCACTAACAATCACCAATTTCTTCACCAATGAAGGGATAAGCACTACAACCAATAATGAACACCAAAATTTTTACCAATCAATTATCGTGCAACCTTTCATGTCTCGATGTGTAATGACATGACCAAGGTCTATAAACACATTGGGTCACCAAGTAAACACAACAAATCATAATTTTCTCAAACTCAACACTTACATTCTCTCTTAATTTTCTCATGCATTATTTCTCTCATACACCTATTGACTTAAGCATTAGAGAGTCTTTTATTTTATAAGGAACTTATTCTTTTAGGAATGATCAAACCCATAACCAAGCTCAAACACCAAACCTATACTCAAAAACACATGTTTTGGCCCAGGATTCCTGCTCGTGAAAAGCATAATTTTATGTGAAGTTTTTTCACGACTTCATTAGTGGCACCATCTGTTAGAATTGAACAAAAATCCAGTTCATTCTCTTTCACTACTCACCAAAACACTTCCCATGACTGACAAAACATCATGATAAGGGAGAGTAACCGATCTCCCTACAATAGGGACTTTAGCTCCCTAAAGTATCCAACAACTCTCTCATTAGGTGTAGATTCTCAATGATGTTATAGCGGAAATACAACCACACTTGCATCTTCACACTCTCCCTCTTGCACGAGAATGAGCTCCTATGCATACACCACTAAGTGTCTAAAAAAGACTCTAGTTACCTGAAAAGACAAGGCATAATGACATGTAAATGAGTAACTCTCACACTTCTACACTCAGCAAGGCTACACCTATTATTTTCATATAAGACGCACTTAACAAGGATTTAATCTCCATCAATCTCCATATACGCCTCACTTATGTACCCCTCATAAAAATAACTAGACATGGGATGAAATCCATGACTCTACAAGCCCCTGAACATTACTCCTATTAAGTGGGAGAATCTTCACTTAGTTATATAATACTTTATACTCGATTCTTCAAAGATCATGTCTCCGTAAAAGCAAGCTTAGATAACTACAAAAGACTCACAGACCTCCGAGAACACATAAAATATGAGAAGCATCCTTGAGTTTGTCATATAAAATAGTGATGTAATGTGCAAATTTTTTCTAACAATGCTTTATGAGCCTACGTGAGTGTGGTACCATAGCTTAAAGCATGACTATATCCTTATTTTTTGTGATTTTAGTTCCAAACTCATCTTTCTTTTTGGCATAAGCATTCCAACTAAAAAAACACCATCAAGATTTTTTTCATCACATAACTAGAAGATGAGAGCACTAGAGCCTATATTTAAAATTTTAATAAAGAAATGCTCAACTTGAAAAGACTCATTAAATTCATCATCATAAAAGATCTTATTAATGGAGTATATAACCATTTTATATGGAAAATGTTATACATTTTTCTTGAAAGAAATTTTCTTAGATTTAAATAGGTTATAAAAAACTATATTAGGGTGGAAAAAACCAGTGTAACTAAACAATATCACCAATATTTTCACCTACCAGAGTCACTCTAACATCACTGATCTTTAACCAAAGTTTATAAGAAAAAGCAAGGAACACATTCATGATCGCCTTACATTCCATGAGCTCTTGACTACCTCTTTTAACCACCATATAGATTGGGGTGCTAACTACTATCAAAGAGATTATTTTTTTACAATATCCTTTATCCATGAAAAGTTACAAGAGCACAAGAAAACCTAATAAATTCTTTTTTCATTATGACCTTAGGCATGATACCAAAGAATACCATGCCTTGCAAAAAAAAAAAATTGATCACTAGAGGTTACTTTTAATAGTTTATGAAAGCAAAAAAAAAAAAAAAAAACCTTGAGCATGAAAGAAAAATAAGTCTACATATTTGATGATCTACCTAAGATCATATAATCTTCGAATTATCTTCAAGAATCGTATCTCCATCATTTGAAATCTTTAATAAAAAGCAATAATTTTTTCTTTATATCTCTAATATCTCCATAAAACATTCTCCATTAAAATCTCCAAACATGTCTCTATGAAAATCTTCAAGTTAGATCTCTATATCTCCAATTATATTTTTATAAGTGTTTCTAATACCTTTAAATTAACCAAAAATCCCTCTTCAATTCCTCATGACTATTTGTCTCTAAAAGGATCAAAGATCCCTTTATAGGTTTCCACAACTATTTGTCTCCTAAAAAAATTAAGGGTCATTCTCCAGGTTTCTATGATTATATGTCTCCTAAAAGATCAAAGATTGTTCAAGTCTTTGTGACTAATGTTACCAAAGTTATGAGCAAAACCCTCAAACAGACATATTTATAATACTCAAAGAGATAACATTTTCATGTATACATAACCACAATGGGTAACATTTATACTATATGTATTTTTTTCCATTTTTGCTAGTTAAGTCTTTCAAACACATTTGTTTAAAAGACTTAGAATAGTGTATATTTTACACACACACACAAAATGGGTTAAAGCCAAACAACATGACAACAATAATGCCACACCATTTAGGCCAAGGCCCAAACATCTACTTTTTCTCTCTCTCTTTCTCACCATATGTATATATTGGATATTTTTGTTGAGTTACAACACAACATCATGCACCGTTCATGCACACAAATATTTTTATGCTTTTATTAATAGATTATTTGCAAGTACAAACATTTAAGTAAGGCTCACACCATATTTTCTAGCTAATGGTTGACGGTGCAAACACGCACCACTTTCTATGTAATTAGACACCTCCTTTCTTGACCAATAATTATTTCTAGTTAATGTGTTATTGATAATCACCAACCTTTTCACCAATAAAGCCAAACAATTATCGTGCAACTCTTCACATTCCAAGATGTGATGACATGATCAAGACATGTAAATATTTCCGGTCATCAGGTAAACACAACAAATCATAATTTCCTCAAACTCAACACTTCTCTAAACTTTCATCTCTTTTTAATTTTCACATACATTATTTATCTCATAAAAAAATTCACTTCAAAATTAGAGTCTCATTTTACGAGGAACTTCTTTTTTTAGGAACGATCAAAACTATAATGAAGCCCAAAAACCAAGCCCATATGTTTTGATTTAGGATTGCAATGCCCAATTTTCATGTGAATTTTTTTCATGACTTCATCACTAGATATACTTAATATTATGTTAATTTGGATATTTCTAAGGGACCATTTGGGAACACGGTCCAACCAGCGTTCCCAAAAATTTTAAAAGTTTTTTTGTTTAAAATTAATATTTTTTAGTATTTTTGAATCGTTTTGATGCGCTGATATCAAAAATAAATTTTTAAAAAATAAAAAAATATTATTTTGATGCATTTCTCTGAGTGAAAAGTACTTTGAAAAGTAACCGCAACCACTTTTCTAAACACACTATAATTGCATTGTATAAAATTAGAACCTTTTGGCATCCAGATGAATTCTAACGAGACGAGTCCCCTTCCCTTTTCTTGGTTCTTATTTCCTTCTTGGAATATCGATTTCCTGAGTTGTTCATCCTTTTTCTGCATTGTTTTTCTCAGCTGTCACATAGCAAAGACTTTTAGGGATGGATATTTTTTTTTTATGAAAGGGGGAACGGATGTCGGTAAAAGCAAGATCGAAAGATGAAAGGAGGTGCTAAGTTTACAAGCATTTAACATGATATGAAGCTCACAATTATGGCTAAACAAAAGGTAATTGCTTTCTTCTTCCATTTGATTTCGCTTTCTTAATTTTAGGGTCGATTAAACTTCTCTTCCTTTCTTCTTAATATAATAATAATAATAAAATAAAAATATTATTATTATTATTATTATTATTATTACTCCCACCACAACTATTATTATACCTATTATACATATTCATATACATAGTTTTAATACTACTATTATTGTTGTTATTATTATCTGTCATTATTGATAATATTATTATTATTATTTTGATTATTTTTTATATTATTATTATTATTATTATTTATATTATCATCATAAATATTGATATCACAACCACCCTAATAAACCATCACCATTATTACTACTACTACTACTATTATCACTCTCACCGTTATTATCTTAATCAATTATTATTATTACCATTACTATTATTACTATTATTCCAATAATATTATCATTAGTTACTATTATTACTATCATTATTTTTATTATTATTACAATTACCATTATTATTAGTAGTAGTACTATAAATACTATCACAATTATTATCATTATTAAAAAAATTATCACAATTATAACTATCGCTGCAACTATTATTGCTATGAAAAAAAATACTATTATTACTACAATTATTATTACTATTAGCAGTATTATTATTGGTTTTATCATTATTATTATTATTATTATTATTATTATTATTACCATTATTATTACTACTACTACTACTACTACTACTACTACTACTATCACAATCATTATTATTATTATTATTATTATTATTATTATTATTATCACTATCATCACCATTATTGCTATTATAATAAACTAATATTATTATTAACATTATTATCATTATTAGTACTATTATTAGTAATATTGTTAGTATCATTATTACTATTACTAGTACTCTTATTATTACTACAACTACTATAATTATCATTATTATTATCACAACTATTATTAGTATTATTATTGAAATAACAAAAATCATAAACTTGATTTGAATGATAAATTTAAAAACCATAAGAACTTTGACAAAAGGAAAAAGAAAACAATAAGAAATAAAAAAAGGACCAAATTGAAATAAATATTATTATTATTGGAAAACAATCAAGAACTTGATTTGAAGGATAAAATTAAAAACTATTAAAACTTTGACAAAAGAGCCAAGAAAAAAAAAAGAAATCAAAAGTAGAAAAATCGAATCGAAAAACATTATATATACAAATTAGATTTGAGATATCAAATTAAAAACAAGTAAAAGTTTAACAAAAGAGAAAATGACTAAAATAAACAATCAAAACTAAGAGGATGGACTCTGAAACACTAACAACAATGAGGGATGAATTTACTTTTTTACTAATAGGAGAGAGAAATGAAGGGGAAAAGACAAAGAGGACCACCAGCGATAAACAAGCTATTTTTTAGTGACATGCGCCATCTTTACCGGAAAACAACATGGGGACGAACAAAACTATATGGCAGAATTATATTTTAACCATCAAGAGGTGCTGCATGCGCCACTCCAAAAGCATGGCTTCTCCTACACATTGGCGCGTGCAAGACAATAGCTTTTCCAAATTAAAAATTAATAATTAAATGATAAATTGTGTTATCACCTTTGACCTATCCAATAATCATCAAAACAAACATTAGTGAAAAGACGCAATCACCCATGTGTCAATGGCTTAATGTTTTTCATGCGAAGGGTAAATGATAAATTGTGTTATCCCTTTGCCATTTAATCGCCAAAAAAAATTGGAAAAGGTTGACTACCAAGGGTAACTTGGATTTAAGGCCCCTTGTTCTTGGATGAATGATTTTTTTGCTTTTAAAAGTATTAATGGCATTTTGTTGTTCATCAATATGAGAAAAAGACAGTAAAACCCCTAAATAATTCTTAAATAACAACTAAATAAAACAAAAATATCATTATACCCCTATAAGGTAGGAATATGAGAGCTTTTTAAAATATAAAATTATCATTTTATTGTTAAAATTCACAGTAGATAAAGGCAATCCACGGTGAAAACACTATGGGTTTTAGCTTTTCTTTTAATTGTTTATTTGCTTATAATGAACTTGGACTCATTGTTGTGTTTTTTTTCAGTTTTGAAGTGTTGTTCCTCGAGTTTCTCTTTTCTTTTATTTCTTTTTTGATGTTGTTGTCTCTCTATGCTTTTAGTTCTCTTATCATTTTCCTGAATTCATGTTTTTTTTTTATGTTGGCTTTTCCAGGTTGTTCATTACCTCTACAATTTGTTTGGATCGTGCATTTCTGGTCAACGAGCATGCTTGGTCTCTGCTGATAAGTTTTATCACAAGCATATCCCAATGATCAGCCATTTTTTGATGTATTTAAATTCACTCGATGTTTTCCTTTTCTTCAGAAATAATCTAGGTGGAAGTGGTCATAGCAATTCTGAGCTTAAGAACAACTAGATAATGGGCTGGTTTGATGAATTTGGAATTGACTAATTCTACTGTATGCTGCCATCTTCCAAATGGTCATGATTATTAGGGTTTCTAATAAGGTTGTAACATTTTTTTATACAACTCTACATGATATTTTTTTTCTTAGATTTTATTCAATAACTCTCATTTATGTATCTATTTTTATTATCATATGAAAATAACAAGAACCAAAATTAAAAAAAAATAACAAAATATTGAGAGATAAAATTAGAAAAAAATGATAAAAAAATAGTAATAAAAAAAATAATGATCAAATTTGATATAAAAACTAAATCAAACTAAATGTTGAGGAATGAAACTAAAGAATATATTCAATTCAAAAATGGATTTAAAAGCAAAAAAAATAGCATAAAAAGAATAAGAACCAAATCTAAAACAGATAGAAGAACACCTTTTATTTTTAGCAAGACAACATGAATCTAAAGAAAATGAGAGAGAAAAAGGGAGGCGAGGAGAAAAAAGAAAATAAAGCTGCCATGCTCTTTAAAATGGCACGCGCGTTGCCTCATCAGGAAGTTCTCATCGTGGTGAATCCAACGCAACGATAGGAGGCCGTGTTTGGTCATTGTAATCAACCTCATGCGTTGTTTGTTTGTGGTGGATAGCTCCCACACGCTGGCTTATGCAGTGCACGCACCAGCTCTCACACAATACTACGAGGCTTCCATATGCACGCATAAAAACAAATTACCATAAGCAATCCTAAAGAAAAACAACATTAAATGGTCGAATTAAAAGAAAAACATTTAGAGGTATCAAAGTGAAAAAAATATTTTGGGACCATAAAAAAAATATTATTTGTACAGATCCACAATAAAATATCTCGCGATATATAAAGAAACATTAATGGCCTTTAGTTTTCTTTATATAGTGTGTGTGTTTTTTTCTCTCTAAAAACAATAGATAATGTTACTAATATTTAAGATAGGGATTCTATCCGAATAACACATCCATATCATATTACATTAAATGAAACAAGCAAAAGAAAGTATAGACTCAAATAATACAGTAGTGGATCTGAAACTATGAAGAGGGAAAAAACATGGATGCTGAATATATTGTTTTTTGAATTTATCCCTAAATAATAGAAATTGATGAAAAAAAACCAATGAAAATCCTCTCAATTTCCATCCTTTTCCTCTACAACTCCAAATAGAAAGAAATAAAACATGAATCACTCATTGTTGGTTTAGTTTGGATTTTAATTTGAGTGATTGTTATTGATTATAATGATCAATTAAGAAGAGATTTCAATATATTTTTTTTTCTATATCATGCTCTCTTTCCTTCCCATTAGAAGAGAAAATGAAAGGAATTAAAAGGGTTTTAAGGAATTAAAAGATAACCAACAAATGTTATCAGTTGCCCTGCAACATTTGTTTATTGGATCCTATAGCACGGACAGGGAAGACAGGTAACCTGAAACTAACCAAATTTAGAGGGAAATCCGGTGGAGATTTGGTTCTGTGATGACCAATACTATTATAGGTATGTCTTGATTACCATTACCGCTAACAACCACAACTTACATTTGTTTCTTTCGATTTTCTTATTGTTTTTTTTATGAATATTTATTTTTAGAGGGTATTTTGAAGTACTAGTTAGTTTTCAAGATGTTTTTTTATTAGAAAATATATCAAAATAATATTTTTTTTTATCTTTTAAAAGTTATTTTTGATATTAACATATTAAAATAATTAAAAAATAATTAAAAAAAATAAAATTTTAATAAAAGCCCATGCAAACACAACAACAAACGGTATATTGCAGTCCTCGCCCGGCGTTGGATGAACAAAGGACTTGTCCTCCTATCATTTGTGACTTCGGATCAGTCATGGGTTTAAATTATTCAGTTGAAAAAAATGCCTCCGCCCTGAGGTACAGGTTGTTGACCCACCAACCAGCCTACAGATGTTGTTTTATTTGAAATTATGTTAAGAAAGTATTTTTTTTTATAAATTTTATCTTTTACATTAGTATATAAAATTAAAAAAATATTTAAATTTTTTCAAAAACACAGCACAACTGCAAACTCAAATACCCCCTTAATATCACTTTAGAACCCCAGCAGGTATTGTTGATTTTTTGCTCCGAGCAAGCATTTTTAATCATTTTTGGGTGATTAACTTATTGCTTGTAGGATCATCTGTGGATATAAAAGTGGGATTAAATTTAATATAGATACTCCTTATATTTGACAAATAAGAAAAGATTTTATCTGGTGATCGTGAGATGAAGAATGCCAGGGCAGATACCGAATGGAAGCTCTACTCATCAATGTCATGATAAATGGAAACTCACTGCACCTTTGACATACAGCAAAGAATATCTTCTACAGGCAGAAAAGAATATCACAAAGCTATATCGATCAATTATCTTTCTGTACTCTCTATTAAAAAATAGACTATGATTATGACAATGATTAGAAGAGGTAAGAACTGCAACAAATATTCCATTTTTTGGCCTCCCACTTGCATAGAAATACAAGCATGTATCCAAAAAAAGAGTGGGGTCTTTCTTGGCAAAGAATACTTTTATAAGATGAGATGAGATGAGATGAGATTATACAAGAGAGTGTGAAAGAAAAGAACTCTCTTGATTTTTTTAGAGGATTTTTAAAATATATATATAAAGACGATGGCTCCACAAAAACAAAGACTGTCATCTGGTTGCAGCTTAGTTTTCCAACACATAATTATTCTAAATAAAATAAATTATATAATTGAGAAACATTAAAGCAATTACTAAATGGAAACATTAAAGGTGGCCTGACCATGTCTTCTCTTTCTCATTCCTCTTTTTCATCGTCATAGTCCTTCCCTGAATTCTAGGGTTTCTTTCATGGATCCATAATACTGTAATAATCTTTATCAATTCATCAACATTTGTTGATTTCCTTCTTGACCCTTTATTTGGACCATTTCAAATTTCTCTATGGAGGTAAAGAAAAAAAAATCCAAGCTTTATTTTCTTTCTTTTTTCTCCTTTTGAAGCTTAATTGGATTTTTTTTTTTTCATTTTCTGTTGGAATTCTTGAATTGATTTGATTGGTGTATAAAGTTTGAATCTTTTGATTGTATTGATCAAGTTCTCTTCTGGGTTTCATTTGTATGTCCATGATTCTAGCTAATGATATGATTTTGTTTTTTCTGGTTTTGAAATGAAATATGCATATGAGCTGCTTGTAGTTATCATGTAAATGAAAATAACATGAATAACAAACGGTTATAAAAAATACAGCATGGATGCTTAATTCTTTGTGTCGCTGAATTCTTGTTGAGCCTTGTTTGGGTTTGGAATACGTTTCACTATTGATTTAGCTCTATTCTATGTGGTGCTGATTCTGGTAGATAAGCCCAGCTAGTGGGGAATTTGGCTATCTGGATTGGGGTGAGAATTTATGAATTCAACAGGCTTTGTTGGTTTTCTAATCACTTCAACATGTAATATGTGTTGGAGTTTTCTTATTGATGTAAGGAGTTAACGAGTCTCAACTGTTTGGCAATGTCATTGCCTGTGCTCTTTGGTATAGAAGCGGCATTTTAAAAATCCTATAAACAGTATATTTGACTTGTCTCGCTTGTGTGTTGAATGATTTAGTAGGCTGTAACGGTTTTGAATTTTCTGGGTTTCGGTGTTTTAAAGGTTCTGGAGGTGGATGAAGCAAAGAAACCTGAAGTTCATATGACATCAGCTGCGGCATTTGTGGAAGGGGGGATCCAGGAATCATGTGATGATGCATGTAGCATTTGCCTCGAAGATTTTTGTGAAAGTGATCCCTCAACGGTAATAATTTGTCACATTTGTTCCATTTGCCTCCTCTTTAACCTCCATTTACACAAGAAATTTCTATAAAGCTTTTTTTATTTATATATTGAATGCATATTTTGTTGCCTAATTCTGTTTTATCTCTTGCTTTGCAGGTCACTAATTGCAAGCATGAGTTCCATCTTCAGTGTATCCTTGAATGGTATAGTGCTATGTGTTTCAATCAATTCTTTCTTCCCTTTTTCCTTTCTGATTCTTCTGACTTTTTCAAAACATATTTGCTTGCTTTGTGTGGTTTTCCTTTCTTTTTAAGTTTCAACTTGTATTTGACATTTGAATTGATGCTTATAGCTGGCTCAGTGGTAGGTTTCTTGGAGATAGTTCTAAGGACATATATTGGAATCTGTGGAATGTACTTAGAGATTTGGAGAGGGGTTATTAGTGATTTGGAAACTACAAAGATCTACTAATTATTATTGCCTGACATGAATCTCTAAATACATTTAACTTTGATTTGACTACATGGTATTGTCTTGGCTCCTTGTGCTATATAAGAAATGATGAAAGAATTTATACTATTCTCTGGTTGCGCTGTATTGCTGCTGTTGTTTGCCACTGTCATCTATTGGTTTTACATGTGCAGTTCTCTTTTATTTTTTCGCTTTTTTTTTTTTTTTTGGTGAAGACTTTGTTGGAGTTGTATTTTCTTATGCATTCTTGTTCACATCCATACAGAGAATATAAAGAATTGATTTGTTTTTGGTCAGCATTTGATCTGTATTTCTAGCATTGCTAACTCTGTTGACAAGTCAGTGGTACCTGCCTTCCTACAACTCAACTCAAGTAAATCTTGATTCCAAAATAGATGGTGTATCATCACTACCTGACTGTCCAAGTTCGTGGTGACTGTTTTACCTCAGCTAGATATCCCCCCACCCACAAATCGATTTTCATATATAGTTTGCAATTGATAGCTAATTAGTTCATTAAGAAATAAAAACTGTGAGAGTGGTACCTAGTTTCATCTGCACAATGGGACTAGTTATCAATGTTTAACTGATGTAAATCATTGTGGTGTGATAGCTGAGTTAAAAAAAGAAGAATGAATCGTAAAACTTTAACTAATTGTGAATTGTAGGTGTCAGAGAAGCTCTGAGTGTCCAATGTGTTTGCGATCCATCAGTCTTAAAGATCCCACCAGGTTGGTTTTGCTTGTTAATGCTTTTGATATTTTCTTTGTGATTCTTTGTTCAATTACATTTCTGAGTCATGTTCATATTGCGGCAGTCAAGAATTGTTTGAGGCTGTAGAACGGGAGAGGAAAATCAGAGCTGCTCCATCAAGAAATGCTACTATTTTTCATCATCCTACGCATGGGGATTTCCAATTGCAGCATGTCTGTTTTCTATCATTGCTGAAGTCCTGTGTTTGTTACTGTTTGGTTAAGACATTACAAGTTAATTTTCTGGAGATCAATTTGACATTACTTTTGCATTGTGATACAGCTACCAGTTGGTGTAAGTGATTCTGAACTTGAGGAGCGTATAATCCAGCACCTGGCTGCTGCTGCTGCTATGGGAAGGACCGGCCACTTTGGCAGGGGGGGAGGGCAGAGAAACAGGTCATCTCCCCATGGGCGTCCACACTTCTTGGTATTTTCTACTCATCCTGGTGCACAGCCTTCTGGTCATGTTTCATCCTCTCTGTCTCAGCTGGGCAGGGAAAATGAACCAGCAGCAGGCTCTGTAGCTAGCCCATCCACACCACTCACTTCTGTTGAGGATGAACCATCGCAACAAGCCTTACAATTGCCTCCTATTTTAACTGATCAAAGTTCCTCTGCTTCTGGATCCACAGTGATGCGCCAAGGACTTTCCTTTAATAACCGGTATTGATGATTTTCTTTCATAATCTATTTGTGATTAATGTTTTTTGCATGCACAAGTTTTTTCATGCACTTTTATTTGCAATATAAACATGCATGAATTAATTATTTTTTCCTCTTTTTTTCTTTTTTGGTTTTGGCAGGAGCACTTCTAATCAGTCTGCACCGCCAAATCAAGATAGAGCAGGGCCATCAGAATTCCAGTCATTTTCAGTCTCCCTGAAATCTAGGCTTAATGCAGTTTCAATGAGGTAAAATATATAATAAAGTGAACATTATTTTCTAGTAATCCTTTGTTTCAGATTTAGTACATTATTATTTATTAGTTACTAATTTACTGTCCACATTTGCTGTCCTGAAAGGTATAAAGAGTCAATTTCAAGAAGTACAAGAGGGTGGAAGGATAGGCTGTTTTCTCGTAACAGTTCAGTGTCTGATCTTGGCTCTGAAGTTCGAAGAGATGTAAATGCAGGAATTGCAACTGTATCTCGTATGATGGAGCGCCTTGAAACCAGAGATAACAGTGGAGCCAACCAAGTTTCTGTATCAACTCATTGGACTGATCGTCCAGCTGCTGAGAGGAGCAACCAGAATAATGCTGAGACTCACATAGAGAGCCCTGTAAATGAAGGAAGTACGCCAGTTTCTTGTGCTGCAAGTTCAGCATCTACTTAAGTTAAGATTTCTTCAGCAATTGCATCTGTCCTCAGCATCTCATCTTTGAAGGTGAGTCATGTTGGTGTAAATTTCTTTTTAAAATAACTAGTTTACCAACGAACCATTAGATTTCACCATATCTGTATTTTTTTTCCCCTTTTTTCAATACTTTAGTTTAGGAGGAGCTTCCAAGAGTTTTGTTAAGTTGTAATGCATGTCAACAACTAAAATTAATGGCCCTTTGATGCTTTGAATGTTCAATATAAGTTTGCTTAGTTGATCTCATTCATCTCTACACTACTCATCTAGATATGTTGATATATCCAATTGCATGATTTTTCATTCATCTTTACATTATTCATCTACTTTGCTGTGAGTGTTATGTACGGCAATGTTTCCCATTCTGTGGTACATGTGTATGGAGAAACTGTCATTCTACTCTTGTCTTGTTGATTGGAATATTCCTAAGGGCAATGCCAACCAACTTTTCTAAGTTTCTTAACCTTATAAACTGCTCAGGGATTTCAATATCTAACACGAGTTCGGTTCGGGTTTTCAGGTTGTAAACTCTTTTACTCCAAATATGACATGCTGAGGAGAAGATGTTGTGTATTACAGGCCAGAGGATGAACATTCACCTGAAATTGAATAAAAAGGTAAGAAAGATGAAGTCTTAAGGAATTCATGTTGACAGATATACATTGGGTATATGTAAGTAAAATTATTTTTATGACCCAGATTTGTTTCAAAGCTAAAGCCAGAACCATCCACGTGTATGTCTGGATGGTTGGATTTTGGTACAAGTTGAAAATTAATTAATATAATATTATCGAGTCCCGTATTAAGATTTTAGCACTCAAAAGGGACATGAAGCCTCTTAAAGGAAAATTACTGGTTACCATATATTTTGTGACGATGTGTTGCATGGCTCTGTGCACAAACATATGCTCTTTCGCCTCAAGGTGGCAAGACGAGGTCAGGATTTTGTTCCTACGCCTGTTTTAGTTGCTGTAGGGACTTGCTCTATGGGAGTTTATATTGGGAACGTTTTGAGATTAACTGAGAAGGACCCTGGTGATGGGTTCTGGCGCAAATTTAGCTGCAAGAGAATTTGAGCTTAAATTCTTCATGGATTAAAAGCTGTTTAATTTGAATATTTTTTATTTTTCTCTAAATTTTAAATTAATTTTTTAATTTATTTTCAGATTATTTTGATGTTTCGACGTTAAAAAAAATAAAAAAATTAAAAATATATATATTATTTTAATATATTTTGAAGTAAAAAATATTTTAAAAAGTTATTATTCCTTGAGTTTGGCTTCTTTGAAACATATTTATATATATTTCTTATGATGCTCTGGTCACCGGAAGATCAAGTAACGTTCCTGGAGTTACACAACAGGCAGCCCTCCAATTCGTTCAGTTGGCAAAAAAGAAATGAAAATCAAGAAGTTAGATGTAATTCTCGTTCGTGGCCCAAAGCCCACACTCGGATTCTGCCCTGTGGAGGTCAGGCTATGACCCTACTTAGGCCTCAATCTTAGTCATAGCTCGTAGCCACAGTTAAAAGGGCCTGCCTTGAGTTGCTACTGGGTTTACAGTCACGGCCTACTAGCAATTGGATTTTAAAAAAGAAATAAAAAGCAAAAAAAATAATATGTAAGGCTGTATATATTAAAAATATTATTTGAAAATAATTTTTTTATTTTTTAAATAAATTTTATTTATAAAAAATATTAAAAAATATAGATTAATCAGATAAACCTCCTTAAAAATTAAATGTATAATTAAAAAATAATCATCATTTCAAATAGATTTTTTAAATAACATAAAAAAAAAGATATTAATCTAAATATAAATAAGATTAAGATTAAGATTAATTTTAAAAAAATAGAAACAAAAAAAATATATTTTTTCTTGAACAAAAAAAGTCAATAGTGTCATCCATAATAAAACTTATGGGGTAAACCCGGACTATGAACTCAACCGGGTTTAATATTTTTTTCTCTGCAAACCTAAAAAAAGTATAAATAATGTTATCCCCGATAAAACATGAGGGGGTGAATAGTGCGGGTACACAATGTTTACCTCGCACATTTTTCCTTTAAAATTATAGAAAAAACTTAAAAAAAAAAACAATGACCAGTGTTGTCCATAATAAAACATGAGGGAGTGAAGAGTGTGTCTGTACAATATCCACCCCCACATGTTTTAGTTTATTTAGAGTGAATCCAGACCATAAACTTGGCCGTATTTAATATATTTTTTCCCCTTAAATTTATAGCAAATAAAAAAAAACAATATTATCTACGGTAAAATATAATATGAGAAAGTAAATGACTGCACAATATTCACCCAAATATTTTCCTTAAAAAAATTGTGCTTCTATGATAAAATATAAGGAAGTAAATAGTATGACTGTACAATATCCCTTCAATCCATCTTCATCTTGACCGGCTCACTCGCTTCATATTATAAGTAATAAGTAAGAAGTAAAATACTATGCGTGAAAAATTGGAAAAACAAAGTAGATTTGTACAGTGTTTTGTTTTTCCAGGTAGTTTGGATTATAGGTAACAATTAATTAATTAATTAATGTAGATATCAATCTCAATATACTAACTGTATTGGTAATTGACTTGTGTACTTTATAGGTACCAGTATTCCTGATAGATGTGTTGCAGTTTTATGAAAATGTTCAAATTATTTTTAAGAAAATAAAAAAAAAATCAATAAAATACTATGTGTGAATAAATTTTGAATAAAACCAAATATAAGGTATTTATGTGAATAAGAATTTATTCAAAGGCTCCACTAAATTCTATCATGATTACATTATCATCATAGTTTTTACAAAATCTTTTTTCTTAAGATTTTTTTTTTAGTATATCAGAGGAAAATATTAAAGATACAAATATAAATAAAAAAACTATTTTATCTTTAAAGAAACGAGTTTTTTTTTATAATTTCAGTAGAGTTTATCAAAAGGTATAAATTCTTTTCTTTGAAGGAGTCAAAGATAATATAAAAAAAAATAACCAAGGGTGCCCTGTAAAAAAAATAACCAAGGTCTAATTTAATAATTTATTAAATTTTGATATAATCTTATTATATTTGGATTTTATTTACATGATATGTATCTCTATTGAAAATTCAGGCATGCACATAAAATTTATGAAATGTTTTTCTTAAAGTAATTTTAATTTAATATTAGTAGCGAAGCTAAAAAGAATAACAAAAAAATTATGAATCTTTTTGTTTAAAGGAGTAAAATTTAACATAAAACAATAACAAAGGATTTTGTGTGTGTTTTAAATATAATTTAAATATAAAATATTTAAATATAATAAATTGAAGTCCTTTTAATTTTGGAATATAAAATATTTCTAGGTAAGATAATGTACAGATATTTATCAATAATGTTTTCTTAATATATATGATCATTTGATCGTTTTTTTTTAATCTAAAAGTATTTTTTTTCAAATACCTCGACATATATAGATTTCAAACTTGTATATATAATTATAGATTTAATTTTGAAGTATTTCACAAATGATATAGTTTTTATCATCACACAATAATAAATGGTGTATATATGTCGCAATTGCGTCCATAACTGCGATCTTAACAAAAATAGTGATTAAAAACCAGACTTTAATGGTGTGTTCATCGAAGATTGTTGAGGTTGAGATTCATATTGAATTTTTAGTTATAAAAAAAAATGTTTTTAATGTAATTTTTACAACAAGAAGAATCTCTTTAAATTTTATTGAAAATACGTTTGAAATTATATTTTTTAAAATTTAAATATTTTTGTATATTTTTTGTTTGTTTTGATATACTATGTCAAAATAAATTTTAAAAATAAAAAAATTTTATTTAATATATTTTTAAATAAAAAATAAAAAATATTATTTAATATAAATAAAAAAATATTTTAAAACATAATTGCTCTCACATTCTGCATCACCTCCTACATATTATATATATATATATATATATATATATATATATATATATATATATATAGAGAGAGAGAGAGAGAGAGAGAGAGAGAGAGAGAGAGAGTTGATAGAGAGGGTGTGTAGGAGTGTGGTTTTTTTATAATTATAAATTGGAGTTAGGGGTAATAAGGTACTTTGATATATATAAAATATATTTAAAAAAAGGGGTTGTTTGCGCCACCTTGTAAACTTCAGCATATAAAATGTGCAAGGAAAAGCGTCGGTGAGACCTAAGTTTTGGTCAATTTTAATATAATTTGTCATAAAATAAAATGTGCTAAAAAAAGGGTGTTAATGGTTGATTAATTAATTAATTAAGTAATTAATTTGTAGTTTTAGATGAGATAAAGAATGCTAAGCTACCTACAACTCTTCCAAAAAGCATCGTCCCTATTAAAATGCGTCTCGAAAACAGAATCCCATGAACATCATGGGCCCCTCCAACTTTTTAATTATGGTTGTAAGCAATCATGCCCTTATGACGTTGATTGATATATATATTTTCCAGCTTTCCAATAATATTCCCATCTGATTAATTGGACTTTCATTGGGAGCACAGCGTAGTGGCAGTATAATTGCAGGTTTTTTTAAAATAATTTTTTATATTAAAATATATGTTAATAATATTTTTTATTTTTTAAAAATTATTTTTAATATCAGTACATTAAAACGATCCAAAATATATAAATTATATTAAATTTTAATAAAAAAATTTTAAATTTTTTAAGAACGTGAGGGGTTGAATCTCATTCCCAAATGCTTTAAACGCATGAATCATGTCATTGGTTAATTCCATTTTGTTGATTTGCCCTGATTGGTGAGTGACAGCGTCGCTTGGCCATTCGATGCGAAAGATGCAAATAATTTGATCTTCAAGGAACCATTTATGCTTGATTATAACGGTTCCATGGAAGTCTTTTACCGGTTATTTGAGATGGTAATTGAGAATGTTTTTTAAAATGTTTTTAATTTTAAAATATATTAAAATAATATTTTTTTAAATTTATTTTCTACATCAACACATTAAATAATAATAAAAAACATAAATTTAGTTCAGGGCTCAAGCGTCTTACACTCTACTTACCACTCTTCAATTGAGGACTCTTACGCTTTATGCTATCAATTAGAACATCACATATCTCCTACACTTAAATGCAATTACTTTCTAGTGGGGGGTTTTCCAAGCCTCATGCTATCACTCTTCAATGAGATTTTTCTCAGTAGTAACTTTTTAAGCCACACCCTTACTAAGAAAGTCACGAGCCTCCTACTATAGTGTGATATCTCTTCGATATGGGTTTCTAACCCCCACACCATCGACTAGAAGGCTATGAGCCTTCCTTTGTCTAGTATAATCTCGAATCAGTACGAGCCTTGCGAGCCTTATATCATTGCAAGGAATGACCCTCTAAGGGTTTACCCCTAACTTCCTAAAAGTTTTGTAAGTATAGACCCACTCTTCATGGAATCTCTCATCCACTTTGAATTTTTTTTTCTAATTACAGGCTTCTTTTTCAGGAGTTCCTTTAATCTCTTAAAAGTTTTTCTAAGTATAAGCGTCACTCCGTCGGGGGTTATCCCCAACCTCTTAGAAATTTTCTAAGTATAAACTCATCCTCCACGAGTTCCCCTCAACCTTTTAAAAGATTTGCTAAGTATGGGCATGGAACCCTCGACCTCTTAGGATTTTTCTTAGTACGGGCTCCTTTTCTATAGGATATAGGTTTCTTTTTGCCTCTTAGAAAAATTTTTCAAGTATATAATTTCCTCTTTATAGATTCCCCTTAGTTTCTTAATTTTGTTTTATTTTCATATATAGGCATGAAACCCACAACATCTTAGAAATCTATCTTAAGTATGGACATCATCATAGGTCTATACCCTCCACCTCTTAGAAGTTTTTCTAAGTATGGGTATCATTATGGGTTTGTTTCTCTCCATCTTTTAGAAATTTTTCTTTTTACGGGTGTCTCTATTGGTTTATTTCTATTTTTTTTTAGAAATTTCTCTAAGTATAAGCTTTTTTAATATGAATTACCCATAACCTTTTAAGAAATTTTCTAAGTATGAGTTTCTCTTTTGGTTCCCCTCAACCTTTTAGAATTTTTCTAAGTATAGGTTCCTCCAATATTTTATCACCTAGAAAAAAATTTTAAGTATGGTTTTCTCCATGGATTCCTTTATATCTCTTGTTGGAATAAACCAAGAATTCTCTCAAATCATAGTTCACACCTCTATGTATAAATTTCCGCGACATGTCTCGGGATATATACTCTTCTACTCATATAAGAAAAGGAATCATCATCCCATCTAAGATATAAGGTAATTAAGTTTTCGCGTGTTTTATATCGTAAAGACTTGGGGGGTTACTGATGAATCAAGATTTATCTGTATTTTCTAAAATCAAAAATTTAGCCTAAGCGCAAAGCCTAAGCTCAACATCCGGTGCTAGGCCATTTGGTGTAGTGCTTTTCATATATATATATATATATATATATGGTTCCTTTATTTATTTGTATAGCTCTAGACACTTTGGTCTCGATCCATATCATTCATTTATTTGGCATCGGGCTTATGACCTGACGCCATATAAATACAAGGCACTAAGAGCCCATGCTGGGATCCCCTCGTTCGACCCTCAGTACTGGGCCCCAGGCGTGGCTTCCTGCCATGCCCGACCCTTCTCAGTTTGGCTCTCTACCGAGCCCAACCCTCTATAGGTCTAACACCATGTTTAGCATGAAGCTCCATGGGCCTAGCACCGTACTAAACCCAGAGCTTCATAGAGCCTGGCCCTTCTTGGGCTTGACGTTATGCCACACCCAATCTCGGTTTATTGTTTGGGCTTGGATTTATATCCTAAGCCTGACACCTAACCCTTGAGATTTTTTACTAAGCTTAGGCTCTGCGCCTGATGCCCATCTCCCTGTGTTGCGCCCTATGCTTGTCTCCCCCTACACTGTTAAGTGTACGAAAGTCTCTCATGGCCTAGGACATTTCTATCTCTTAGTTGGATAAATTCAGTGGAAGATAGGTGTGTGGTTATGTTGTCTTGGGTAAACTTAGTAGATTACAACTCATAATACAAATTAATTTATAAGGGTAAGATAACTTTCCAACCCTTCTACTCTAGCTAAAAGACAATGTTTAGGAGCCATAAACACCCTTAAACTATCCAGGTAAGAGGTTCACAATCTTCATTCTCTACTGCATACACATTTTCAAATAATCTTTTTCTAAAATATTATTGCACTCCTTTTCTCTCTTTTAAAAAAATACTTACTTAAGTATCTAAAAATCCTTTAATTTACCATGGAAGACCTTTTGCAGGTGTATGACCTCCAACATTAAGCTATACCTATTTTGGCCATCCTAGCCACGAATAATGAGCAGATTACAAGGAGCAAGTGATCAACCAATTTATCCATCTATATAAGCCTTTTTTCTTAAGCATATTATGATTTTTTATAACATCATCAATTGATGCAAACAATGTAATATTTATGCAACATGTATATTGTAAAGAAATTTGTTTCAAGATTTAAATTTTTATTTAAATTTACCGAGATACACAATTAAGACTATACAATTTAATTACTTTAAATTCTCTTTGATCTCCAATATATATGATCAAAATCTGTCTGCCATGCCAATTAATTCTATAAGTTAAGTAAATATATATTTGATAATATGGTGTGTTTTTTTAAAGTGTCGTAAAACAATGTCTTTTCAGCCCTTTTAAATGCAATATAAACACATTATCAAGGATAAAAAAAGAATAAAAAGCATCTGTATGGAGCCATTCGGAGATCGTGTGATCAACATTAGTCACACTAGTTGCAAAAGGGTTAAAAAATCGATTCTATTAGACAAAAAAAAATGATAATAGAATGGGAAAAAAAAAAGGGTTAGGAAGAAGTAAAGATGATGGATGATCTGGGTTGGAGAGGAGGTAAAGGAAAGTAGACACTGTGAAAATGGGAGTGAAAGTGAAGTCAGCTGAGAGTGACGAGCAATCTACCGGCAGGCGAGACGTCGCCGTATGGCGTTAATGGTTTGCCCACAGAATACGCTCACGCATGAACGCGCGCTTAAAGAGCACGTAGACACAAGTATTTTTAATGGCAAAAAACTTGGCGTAGAAATAATGGCATTAATTCATTCAGATTTCAGACAGAGAGGGAGACTGAGACACCGACACCCACTTTGCTCTTAACCTTAGGCTTCTTTCTAACCTTACTGTTACTGCTACAACTGCACACGTGAAATGCTGAGGCTCGCCCACTCACATGTTACTATATATTATTTTTGTATTTTATTTTACTAAATGCTCAAAACAACAGTTTTTTTGTTTTTTTATTTATTAATATTGGTGTCTGAGCTAATTTACACGTATTTATCTCAATTAATTTTATAAATTTTAAAATTAATAATTATATAAATCTTTAATAATCTTAATATTTGTGAGAATCGAATAAAAAAGCAATAGCTGGTAATGAAGAAGAATTATTTCTCTGAAGTTGCAACGATACAGATTTCATGAATAATATTTTACCAGCTTTGGATGGAAAATCTCATTACAGAACAACAATAATGTTCATCCACAAATAATGATTGCAACTGATATTAAGATTAGGTTTCCAAAAACGTCTACTTGTTTGTTTGTTCTTCTTTTCCCACAAAAAGAATGCCCTCCTCCATTCATCTCCAAGCAACTCAAAAGTTGAAAAAAAAATGGTGAATTGTCAAAATCAGAATACAAAACTGGCCTGATTGTGATTGCCTTTCATCTTGTGTTTCCTATGTTTTGAAATTGCTTGCTTTTAAATCTGAATTTTCTGATTTTAAAAATAAAAAAATTTAAAAAATAATTTTAATGTAAAAAATATTTTATAAAAAACACTAATTACACTAGGAGAAAAAAAAAGTTATTGCGATGAACATTACTTTTTAAGGAAAATATATTAAAATAATATTTTTTTTATTTTTAATATAATCCAAGAACATAAATTAAAAAATAATTTAAATCTAAAATAAATTTAAATTAAAAGTACAGTTATACCCCCCACTGCCAAGCACCGCCATGTAAAGCAGTCGCCTTCCGTGTGAACCCCACATCCAGCCTGTGCCTGTCCTCAAGAAAAAAAGTCTTTACCCCACTTTTATAAGTGTCCATTACTTCCCAAGTGAAGTCTTCTTCCGCAAAGGTCTCACCTTTCTCTTCTCTAAAGCAAAACCCAACCCTCTCGCCTCCACCTCCGCCTCCCTAAAAAGGTCACCCGAACCATTTAACCAGAAGTACACTGCACACCACCCATTTAACCAAAAGCCAAAGAGACCCAAAAAATTTCTCATCGATCTCTTCTAGTTGTTCCAATCTTTGTCTTTGAGCACCATGGATTCTCACATCTGTGGTGTCTCTAAGAAAACCCTTTTTCTCTTTACTCTTCTCTGTCTTTCCGTTTCCTCCATTTCTGCATTACCCCATCAGAATAAAACTGGCAATAGTACGGGTACTGGTCAAATGATAAACTCCAACTCGGTGCTTGTTGCGCTTCTTGACTCGCATTACACCGAGTTAGCTGAGCTCGTTGAAAAGGCTCTCCTTCTACAAACCCTTGAAGAAGCTGTTGGCAAACACAACATCACCATCTTTGCGCCAAGAAATGAAGCTTTAGAGCGTCAACTTGACCCCGAATTCAAACGGTTTTTACTTGAACCCGGTAATCTCAAATCTCTCCAAACCCTTGTATTGTTCCACATTATCCCCCAACGGGTCGGATCCAATGACTGGCCAGGTCACAAATCAAACCCCAGCAGGCACACCACTCTCTGCAACGATCATCTGCACTTGATCACCAAGAATTCAGGCAAAAAGGTTGTCGGATCCGCCGAGTTGACCCGACCCGACGACGTGACCCGACCGGACGGTGTTATTCATGGCATTGAGCAGCTCCTAGTCCCACAGTCAGTCCAGGAAGACTTCAACAGGAGAAGAAATTTGAGATCCATATCAGCTGTATTGCCTGAAGGAGCCCCGGAAGTTGACCCAAGAACCCACAGATTGAAAAAACCGGAACCACCAGTTCGGGCCGGTTCACCGCCGGTTTTGCCCATTTATGATGCCATGGCTCCTGGCCCATCATTGGCTCCCGCCCCAGCTCCAGGACCCGGTGGACCTCACCACCACTTCGACGGAGAAAGCCAAGTTAAAGACTTTATACAGACACTACTACTCTACGGTGGCTACAATGAAATGGCTGATATTTTAGTGAACTTAACTTCATTAGCCACTGAAATGGGCAGGTTGGTATCTGAAGGCTATGTGCTTACAGTTTTGGCACCAAATGATGAAGCCATGGCTAAGCTAACAACAGACCAGCTGAGTGAACCAGGGGCACCAGAGCAGATTATTTACTACCATATAATACCTGAGTACCAAACTGAAGAGAGTATGTATAATGCTGTTAGGAGGTTTGGGAAAATAGGGTATGATACATTGAGGTTGCCACATAAAGTCGCGGCGCAAGAAGCTGATGGGTCGGTTAAGTTCGGGTCAGGTGATGGGTCGGCCTATTTGTTTGACCCGGATATCTATACAGATGGGAGGATTTCAGTTCAAGGGATTGATGGGGTTTTGTTTCCTGAAGTTGAGAAAGAGAGTACTTCTGTTAAGAAATCCGTCAGCGCTGTTAAGGTTGCCACTACCAAGCCAAGAAGAGGTATGCTTTTGTTATTTTCGGTTAATTTGTTCTTTTGATTGTTTGTTATGGATTGATGAGATTTTTTTTTCTTGTTAAGTCAACTCTAGTTACTGTTTAGTGCTCATTCAGATCATAGGTCCATACTAGTACAGTTTCCTTTTTTGGATTAGGAACCCAGTTTTGGGGTTAGGTTGTTTTGGTTACCGGAGGGGGGGGGGTGTTGTTTGATGAGTGACGAGTTAGGTGGAATTGTGCTAGGGATGATGGGATTAAACTCTTGCCAAAAGTTCTGGTATGTGTGGTTATGATTGGTGTCGGTGATGGGGCAGATGGAATCATGGAATAGGCAGTTGTTGATTGTGGTCTTTATAGCCTTTGATTACTCTTTTCCATAGGGGATAGCTTGGCTGTTAAGCAGAGATGAGATTGCTTTGAAAGGAATTGGATGATTTAGTGCATTCTGGTAAAAGCTATAGTGCCTAAAATTGTCGATGTCAAGTTCACTCTCTTTCCCAACATTTCTGGTTGGTGAGGAGAGGGAATCATGCTCTCAAATCGCATTAAGTTGTGATGATGAATGACTGCTGTCGACCTGTTAGAGGGTTTCCATTCCATTGGTTTCCAGCCTGGATAGCAGAAGCTTAATGAAACAGTGCAGGTTTCGTATGAAGATGGGTTTTACAGTTTTGATGCTCTTGAGTCTGTGATTAAAAGAAGTTGAGATGGATGAAAAGCAGGGTTCTATGGCCCCTGCCACCGACGAATCCATGTGAAAATTGAAAAGCAAAAGGAAATGCAGTTTTCTTCCTAGCTGTGAGCCACATTATTATGCCCCACCCCACCACAGCTAAGATGCCAACAACAGCTTGTCTATAATCAAGTTCCACGCCATAATATTCCTGCATTTCTTTTATTAGCTGACCTGAATTGGATGGCATAGTTGAGACGGCGTTTAATTGAGATCTTAACAGCTCAATTTATGATTAGTCTTTGCATGCCTGTGATGTTGATACATTAACACGAGTTGACTTGACAGTTTTTATTGTGGATTCTGTCTTGCAGGGAAATTAATGGAAGTAGCCTGTATAATGCTTGGAACTCTTGGACAGGACTCGCGTTTCACTACATGTCAGTGAATATACACAGTAAAAATCGCAAAAAAAGAAGAGAGGGAAGATGGCTGGAACCAAGAAAACAATAGAGAAATGGTAATTAATTGCAGGAAGATGTCTGGAATACAAACACAATTGGAAGGGAAGGATTTGCCTGTAGGACTTTCCTCTGAATCCCAGCCATCAGAGAGAGGTTGTTGTTGTTTTTGTCATAAATACTGTAATTACACATCATTTTTTTAATTATTTTTTAATGTATGAACAGACTCGGAAAACTACTACTATATATATATAATGGGCTGTCTTCTTTATGATCCACCGCTTGTGAATTGAACTTGAAACTTATTTCCATTTTTCTCCGTGAATTATTAGTCAGGCCAATAGACTAATTGACTGCACCTCTCTTGTATAATTTATCGGAAGAAAAATATCGTTTTAAAGCTGCACTTAACACGAGGGATTCCTTTTGGCCTTGCTTGTCAAATCTGGTATAACTCAGTGAGTTAATCCAAGAAATCATTGACTTAGAAATCATTTATTTTTTTCTGGGCATGAAAGCTATGCTTTTGACTTGATTGATTAATTTAAAGTAATTAATGAACCTACCGATTGACATAAGAAAAAGCCAAAAACCAAAACAGGGCGTGGAATATGGGATGCAGACTCGGAGTACATGACACCAAAGCATATTGCTGGATCCAGCATGCAAGTAGATAGCATAATAATTTCATTTCCCGAGGCATTCTTTTTCTTTTTGAGATGGAGGAATCTCATAGGTTTAGTATATTCGGTAATGTACTAATTGTTGTATTTATTTTAAAATGTTTTTTTTATATATAATATATTAAAATAATATTTTTTATAATTTTTTAAGATTTATTTTTTATTCTAGTATATTAAAATAATCTATTTTTATTTTTATTTTTTATTTTCCAGATTAAACATTGCTTGAATACGATATGTAAACGTGAAGAGAAAATCCACTTGTAAATGGTAGCATTTTGGATATAAAAACAACTCTTTTTTCATATTTCATAATGATCTGAGCTTGGAAGCAATCAATCACTGTCATCCACACCAAGCTGGTCCTGGCTACCCCATGCCTTCAATCGCCGGAGAAGTTGGCCTTCAGTAGGGATTTTCCTTCTTACAGCATCAACTAAAACCTGTCGCGCTCTGTGAGGGTAGGAAATTAAAGATGGTTATAATGAGCTCTCCAGTTTGGCATGATAGCAGAGTCACCTTGCCACCATGTCCAAATCACAGAAGTAAAGTTCGGTGAGATTTCAATAAAGGTAGAATCTTTACTCAACAACAATCACATTTTGCTTCGCAAACAAGAGAAGCTTTACCTTTTCCCGAGCCTCTTTTTGTCATTGTTATGTGCTTTCAGTTTTCAACATTAAACTTCACCTTCTACAACTTGCAGCTTCATAATTGCTTCACCTTTCTTACTTCTTTGGAAAATGTTTATCGTTACTCGTTGCATTAAAAGGCCGGCAATTTAAGCTTCGCATTAGAGGGACTAATTATGAAGTTCTTTTTTTTTGCCAAACACTTCAATAAAATTTAACAAAAGAATACAAGCTTATATCATGCACAATTTGGTAGATTAATGTTAATTTCCCAAGTACCCCAAAAAATGCCATATACCTTAACATACAACCAGGCTATTCACAACATGATGGGACTTGAACAAAACCTACAGACACAAGATGATATAATCAAGTTCTCACCCTCCAACTGTGACATGAGGGAGCATAATCTCAGGATTGGACGAGGACAAAACCGGTCCATTGTTCTGAGGAGTGTTCTTTTCGGGCATGGTCTCAATTCCATTCTCACATACAGGAACTTTCATGGAGTTATTCTCGTTTACTTCCACTTTTTCGACATTAGCTTTCTGGGTTTGACTCTCTGCTCCTGGTAGCTTCGCTTTGGACTTGACAGTCTTTCCTTCCATTCCATTGGCTGTTATTTGGCGAGACTGAAGCTTAGGCTGGGACTTCCTAATTGGTGTTTTTGAAGCACCATTATCCACGTTACCATTTCTCTGAACTCCTTTGGTTGGGTTGCTTGATTCTTGGTTCAGAAGTGGGCTGTGAGAAGCTCGTGGGCTAAAAGAAGATCCAACATCTTCCAAAGAATTGTTCATTGAAGTGGTAGAGCTCTTGCGCCTTCCAAGCTTCGGCGATTTTGCACGAGTAGTCGGTATCTATAAGAATCAGCACACAAAACTTTATCTCAATGTTGCGTAGACAGAGGAAAAAAAAAGAGAGCAAGCAAGGAACATGAAATGAAGGGGGAGGAAAAAATGAGCATTAAAATGCATTGAGCTACATGAGCTTAGAATTGAACTAGCAAGTATATTTGTTTGTGCACATATATTCACAGTATATGGGCTGAGCCACAAACTGTTGGGACTCATGTTGGCCTGAATCCATAAACTTCTCCAACAGCATCAGAACAAGTGTTTCTACTTCCTAGTATCAAACTGAGTGAGAAATGAGGACTTGAGGCTAGCACTGGACCTGATGTTCACATTCAATATAGCAGAAGCAGAAGCAGAAGTAACCAAAGCCGTTATGATAGTTCCTGTTAGGGTTCATGAGATGTAGAACAAAACAATGTGAACTTTCCTCTTTGGAAAAACAGAAAGCAAGGCTCCTGAGTCATAACAGATGACCATGACCATATGCCATCTTCAACCTTCAGTCCTTCAGAAACTACTAGGTCTGTTTTGAAGTAATGACAGAAACAAATGGGTCTTTACAAGCCTCGGTAAGACTTGGGCATGTAACCGTCAATTAAGATCTAAGTTTGGACCTATATCATAATTTTTTAATGAGTATATTCCTCCTACTTGATAACATTTTAATTAAGGAGTTATCATAATATTGCCTGAGTTATTCAAAAAAAGAAAAAGGATTAAGGAGTTAAGCAAAAAGGTTGTGTCCCATTTTTTTAAAAAAACCAGCATCCACGCAGAGATGGCCTCACTAGCTATTGTCAACACCTTACCATGCAAAATAGACTCGTGAAAGCAGGATCCTAAACTAACACATCACTAACTGTCCTAATAAACAGCACTTGCAATTTGCAAAGGCCAAACAAAAGCCTAAAAAAATGCAGCAAAGGCCAAACAAAAGCCTAAAAAAATGCAAGAATCATTTGTTGTATAAATGCATTGTCATTAAATATGCCCAATTATATTTAAGGACTTCCAAGATTCATAGAAATTGTAGGCCACATTTAGAAAACTTAATTCAACAGATCCAGACAAACAAACACACTGACAGAACATGTGGATTAGAAACCAGAGTGTACGCATTGGTTAGTCCACATAATGCACATGATATTAGTAAAAACATAATGAGCATTTGAAAAATAGTGATAATTTTTTGGCATTTAAAGAGTTCAATTGGTGTGCTTTCAATCTTATAGTTGATGAAATGCTGCAATACAAAAGGCAGGGAAAAAAAAAAAAACACAACTTATCAATGGATATCTGACAGTTCAAGCATTACCTTCTTTAGTTCCACTTTTGGAGGAGGCTCTTTATAAAAACATGGCATAGGTGCAGCTTTAAATGCCAAACTCTTCCTCAGTTTTTTGATCTCTGCTTCCTGGCTCTCCTGTAATCCACCATAAAGTAAAATATGAAATGAAGATTCATTATCCTTTAGACTCAGGAGAGAAAAGTCAAATTGTTAAAAAAAATATGATAATGGTCAAGAGGAAAAATGTTTCAGTTGAAAGAAAAATCCCAATACCTTTGATTTTGCCTGCAAGTTAGTTTGTTCTATTTCTTTAGCATGGATCTTCTCTTCAAGCTTTGAAAAGAACTGGTGAACAAAGGCCACAACACAATCATGTCATGGATTAAAATAAAAATATAAAGAATCTAGCAAAGAAACTAAAGTCCAGCAACAACCTCCTTCCGTTTCTCAGCACGTTCTTCCAATCTGAAGGAGAATCCAGAGCCGCTACTTCTCCGCCCACTAAGAGTGGCACTTCTGATATTAATAGAGTATAATGGCACATTAGCAAAATAGATACTAGTATACATAAATAATTACAAAATATATTGTGTTCTATAGGAGCAGTACGAAGTTGTGGAATGGGTGTCATCTTCTTCTTTGCTTGACAATGTGGTTATCTCAGGTTTTGAGTTTTGATCAGCAGCAGACCTGCAATTAGATAAATATTATATTAGGAACTTTTATCCACGTAGCAAATACATAAACAGGTTTACTCCTTTTCAAGGGCAGAAGGTGGAGGTGGGACATGGGAAGCTTCCATGAATACATTTGATGGCTTCAACCGATAAAACGGGAAACAAAATTTTATGTATTGCATGGATGTTGACGTACTCAGAAACCTGGGGTGGAGGGCACTTTGCAGCTTCAGTCAAAGAACTTGATTTCACAGACTGTTATGAACAACAAAGAGTTACAAAAACAAAAGACCTAAAATTACAACATAAATGTTAATGGTCAAAATACATCAGCCGAAAATCTTACCGCAGCCTGTTGACTGCTAGACTTGCTTGTGGAGGAAGTCTGCTTAGTTAAAGTCTTACTACCATTAATATTTGATTCCTTTGAATTCGCTCCAGTGGGTGCAAGCCTGTTGGCTCGGTTGAAACGGGGACTTGAAGTGACTGATCCATCGGAAAAAGGAACCTGCACCTTTGTTCCTTCATCCCGGGAAAGCTTGACAGCAGTTTTGAGTGGGTGTCCCTCGATGCTCTTCCTCATATTATTAGTTCGCACACCTTTTGCTGGATATGAAAGACTCTGAGAAAGTATTGGTCTCTGGCTATGAGAAAATGGACCTGAGCCTTTCACATTAGGCTTATCCTTGGCCAATTTGCTGTTCTTTGAACCAGTGCCTTTCCTCAGAGCAGGTTCCTAAACACAGGTGAAGACATACCAACACGGTAAGAAGGAAAATGTGTCTTTCATTTAGTACTATGAATCTGATATTCACAAATTGCACGGCACCTTTAAGGCATTTGAGAGTTTTCTTTCAGAAACACTTGCTGCACCTTCACTTGCTATGCCAGAGGAATTAAGACCTTCAGTTTTGGCAACATGCTTAGATGTTTCATTGGCTTTTAGAGGTCTTTCACCATTGGTAGCATTTTTTTCTTCCTTTTCTGGTGCCACAACAGGTGCTTCAGCATGAATTTCCTCAGCAGTGGTTTCCTCATTCGTTTTAACTGCATTGTCACCCTCCATTCCTTCACTGAATCTTATTGCAAGGAACTGCAAAATTACAATAGATATGAAGACCCGAACTTCATGCTACTCTATGATATGCATTTTGACCAAGCAAAATGATCTTACTGAGCTAACAGCCAGATAGATTGTTGAAAATGAAAACCTTATTCTTCGTAACAAAAATGAACAGAAATTGAACGAATACAAAAACTGAAATCACAATACAATTGAATAAGCTACACCAATAAAATGAAAGGCCAGAAATAAAATGAAATAATTCAGATCCCATATAATTGATCACTAAAACAAAGAAAAAGGACTTAAACTTCAAGATTTAGTACAGATTAACATAAATAAATGAAATGAAAGCCTACCAAATCAAAATACAACAAATAAAGGGTTTAGCCAGGCTGGTTTCAGGAAATTGAAATATGCCCTTCGATGTTGAAACTCAAAATTACCAAAGCTAGAAGTTCACATTTAAAGAAGACGTTGCCTCCTTTTAAATGTAAAATTCAGACAAACCAAATTCTATCTTCCCTACACTTCCTCTGCAATTAAACAAAGGACAAATCAAATCTGAAACTGCAAAACTTCACGCAACAACTACATATCATTTAAAGGAAAACCCGCTTCATTTATGGAAACTAGGAACACGATGGAGGTTTAACTACAGTAGTTTCTAAAGAATGAAAGCTTCAAGACCTTTGTTTTTCCTCCATGTCACAGCAACTACACAACACTGCAAACTCTCACAAACTTTCAAACAGAATAGATTGAAAACGAGAGATCAATCCAAGAAAAAATAAATCCAATGTGACTAGACGCTAAAACACCAATCAAGATTTAAACCAAAAAACAAAACAAAAAACAAAACCATACCCCAAAAAAATCAAGAAAAGCTGTCCAGATTCCAAAGGCAACATTACAAGAACATAAATACCACGCAAAAGCAAAATTAGAAAACAAAAGCAGACCTTTAGACACTAGCAGAGGAGTGAAGTTTGAACTTTTGAGGGAGACCAGAGAGCAAATGAGATATAAGACTGAAATGCATGTGAGAATGGTAAAGAAGTGACAAACTCTGAGTGTAAAGCTACAAAGATAGACGTGTAAGAGCCGGTTGTCGTGACACGTACACACACTGCCACTCTATCTGGTTCTGGTTCTGGTTCTGGTTCTGGTTCTGTTCGAGAAATACGAGAGAGAGAGAGAGAGAGAGAGGGTGGGTTGGCTGTGAAGAGTTAAAGTAGGATGTGAATTCCAATGAAGTGGATAGAAATAGATAGATTTATGAGACACTGTTTTGGAATGTCTAATTACTAACATGCCACTTCCTTCCTTGCCAGTTCATTTTATTTTTTAAAAAATTATCTGTTACCTTGTATCTCCCATGATTCTGAATCCTCATGGTGGGAGGGAATTCTTTGCCCTTTTTTTAAAAAAAACAAAAAAAACATTTCTAGTTTATATTCGAATAAAAAAAATTGTGTAGGGTGGTTCAAAAATATATTTTATTTTCGAATAAAAAAAAAGAAGATTTTTAACGTGCACAATCATAAACTTTTCTAATTTATTTTTCAATATTAGCCAATAAAGCAGGTGACTTGGGTTTAAAAATATAATAACAATATCAAGCACAATACTATTATTATTATTATTATTATTATAATTATAGAAAACATAAAAGGCTTGGAAAAATACTATAGCCCCACACTAGTAGGCCTATAAACTATCATAATGATTTATTTATTTTAGTCATCAAAATTTTATTCTCATTGATTGCATGCTTACGTGGCCACAATTGCTTCTATATCGTCAGAGAACGGAAACATTTAAAAGGCAGAGATCAAAATGAAAAATATAGAGAAAATAGATATATAGTTGTTTTGAAATTCGACTAAAAAGCTGACTTTGGTCATCTTAGTTTGCAACATACTCATTTTTCATTCCTTTGGAATAGCTCTTCTAATTTATTTTTTCTAAAATATAGGAACATTAGAAAACTCTAATAATACTAAATAGAAAAAATAAATTAAAAGAGCTATTCCATTTAAATAGAAACACAAAACTAGACAAGCATTATAATACATAATAAGAAACAAAATAAAATTAACTAAGAAATTTATTTTTCTAAAATAGCTTTTGCGTCACTCTTCACGGGTTGAAAGGAACTCGTCTTCGAGTTCAAACATTAGTTAGCAATCGTCCTCCATGAACGTCTTTTGTGTTTGGATCACCCCCGTCATTAGTCTTTAAAATTTTTTTGCGAACCACCCCATCATCGGTCTTTAATATAATACATTTGTGCATGTCGTCCTATCATTGATCCCTAACACAACCTCTTTATACAAACCACCCTATTATAGGTTCCATTACCAAGATTTTCAATAACAACATGACATTTTTTTCATGAGAGGGACCTATTCATCCTTTCCTACATAAGTACATATTGTTCTGCAATCTCTTCTAGTCATAGTTATTCAACAACACATATCAACTAACCACTAGAAATCATTGAACTCTAATACACGTTCTCAACGAACCCCTACTAAAACCAACAAGAATCGTTAGGCTCTGATACCAATTGACATAGATGAGAGACTAACCAAAATATTCAATTTTTATTCATCTATATCTCCACATGCTAAAAGAATATTGCAACATTTTATATATATAAAAAAAAACAAGAAACTCCTAATAATACTGAATAGAAAAAAAATAAACTAGGAAAAAACCCCCTTAAAATAGAACAAAAAACTACAAAAGCATCAATATAAAGAATAGAAAAATATCTATTTTCCTAAAAAATCTCATGCATTACTCTTCTTGGTTTGAAAAGAATTCATCATCGAGTTCAGTTTTCAGCTAAAAAATAATCTTTAATTAAAAACATCTTTTTGTGTGTGATCCACCTTAATATGAGTTTCACCACTAAGATTTTGAATGACAACAACTGACATAAACGAAAACAACACTAGTTCATGAAAGTATTTTTCTTGAGGGAAACCTCTTCACCCTCTTCTACATAAGCACATTTCCCCTCTTCACCCTCTTCTACATAAGCACGTCCTGTTTTGCAATCTTTTTCCAGCCATCGTTATTTTGCAACACATAGCAAAACAAAATAACCTCTAAAGATCTTTTGATTCTCTTCCAGCCATTGTTGTTCTGCAGCACCCAACAAAGCATAATAACCATTAGGGATCGTTGAGCTCTCTTCCAGCCATGATTTTTTAGTAGCACATGGAAAACAAAATAACACGGGATTGCAACACACAATAAGCAATAACCTGTGATTATTGAGTTATGATACCAATTGACATAAATAGGAGTGAAGGATAACGAAGTTTGTTACCTACCAAAACCCTCAAAGATCAAGAACAACACCATAACTATGGGGAGACACTCAAAATATATAATTTTTATTTATACAAGTCTCTACTTGTTAAAATGTTATTACAACACTTTATATAGAGAAAACAACTAGAAAACCCTCATGATACTGAATAGAAAAAATAAAATAGAAAAAAAAAATATTCCCTTTAAGTAGAAAAAAATTAAAAAAAAACATTATAATACATAATTTGAAAATAAAAATATGAAAAAAATAAAATTAAGTAAGGAAAATATTTATTTTTCTAAAAATGCTCTTGCGTTAAAAAACACATGTGGCCTAGATTTTCGGCGACCTCTAATCGCCGAAACCTAAGTAGAGCAGGTAACATGTCACGAGTTTAACTAGTTAACTTTGATCAGTTAGGAATCAAATTTTATAATTTATTTTGATTTATTTTTAATGAAGTTATTGAAGTTTCAAATAAACATTCTGGCATTGAGTTGACGGATCACTAGTTTTTCTGTTAACTTCGGTTGGTTATTATCAGGCTTCATAATTTGTTTCAATTTACTTTGTATAGAATTATTAAAATCTCAAACAAACGTCTCGACTTTGAGCTGGTGCTTGATTTTACAATCAACTATTTTTTTTACCATGATCCAGGTTATAGGTCAACGAGTTAAGTCGTAAAATCTAGGTCAATTCAATAAGTTATCCTCTTAATATTTATTTTTTAAAAAATTATGTCCAAAAAAACATGTTAAAAAACCTACAGATTCATTTTTATTTTTTAAAATAATTATTCTACCGCGGCAAAACCTAATATCTAGTTTTGCTTCGATTTCGCAATGTGAGACAATTAGGCTACAGTCCACTTGGGTTCTTCCTGACGTTGGATATTTGGAGTTGTTCGAAGTCTATTACTGACATCATTCCAAGAGAAACCTGGAGCTTTCCACGTGGTTAAAAGAAAATACAATTACTGTACCTTTTCTCTCTATTCTGTTTAATGTATTTCCGTACGTGGTCGTTTTGCTTTGGTGGTCTTTACTACAGTCTACAAACCTTACTAGATTCTCATCTTCTACACTATTTCGTCTCCCCAAAAAAATAAATTACAATCGCTAGAATTGTAGTTTGCAATATGGATTGGAATAATATAATTATAATTTCTTGCTTTTCAAAACAAATAATTGGAGATTAACTATTAGGGATAATATATTTTTTTTTATTGATCAAGTATATCTTGGTCTTTTTATTTTTTTAAAAACATAATAAAATAACTAAATTATTCTTAAAAGTAAAACTTATTTAATTGATGCCAATAGGTTTTTTTGACGTTTTAATTTTTTAAAGCACAATAAAATGAATAAATCATTATTAAAAGTAAAAATTCTTTGACCAACATCTAAAATCTTTTTTAACTTTTCATCTTGCTTTTTTTTTTAGTTATAATTAAGATGATTCAGGAGCAATTTTGTATTTTAATAAATATAAAATATAAAAGAAAATTTAATTGGTGAGTGCATTGCATGTATCAAGGCATACACCACTCTGTTGTTTTCAAGCAGTGGGTAAAGATGACCATCGTTGATGTGGTTGGAATCGTCTCGGCAATCCCTTCCTTTCTAGGTGGTGCGTATTGCTTACCAGCCTCTGGTCTGACATTGACGATCTTTTCTTCTTTCTCCTCTTTTTTTCTTTTTTTTCTCGATTTCCATGCCTAATTTCCATTAATTACTATATGTTTTATTTGAAATAATTTATAAAATTAATTTTTTTTATTTTACCCTCTATTTTTTTCTGTCAGATTTGAACTCTATTTTTTTTATAGCTATTTATTTTATTTTAGAAAGTTTTAAAACTTTTACTATTTTACCTTTCTTTAGTTTTTATTCCCATCATGTATGATCCTTATTCTTTTGATTGCTATTTGTTTTATACTTTGATAAAAATTTTTAATTGATATTTTTTCTGATATCATCGCTCAATATTAAATTGATTAAGAATTAAGCTTCTTGATTGAATTCAGGTCTAGGATTTCACCGATTAAAAGTTTGGGAGATTAACTTAGATTTTGGAGATTCACTCAGGTTTGCTTGTTTTATTTTTTCCTTTGTTTAAGCTAATATTCTTTTACTTTTATTTTTCAATATTTATTTAATTGAAGATTCAACTCTATTTTTTTTATTTGCTTTCTATATGATTTTTAACTAATTTTAAAATGATTTGAGTTATCTCAAGTCTTTTTATTTGTCATTCTTTGTTAAATTCAACTTTTTATAAAAAAAATTATTTTGAGTTAAATTAAATTAATTAATTAAATATAAGCATGAGATGATTAATTTATGATATTTTATTTGGTTTGCTTTGTCGGGTCGTTACTCTTGCAGCGCATGAGACCTCTTTCGTTGTCATTGTGCAATCTTTCGCAAAGGTATTATAACCGTCTTAATGATCTGTTTTTGGCTGTGGGGCGATGTTCATGACAGAATGACGATAAATTTAAGATAGATTTTTCTTTTTGCTTTTTTTGAGTATGATATTAACAACTCATTTTTTTTATAGTTAATTATTGCTTTTTTTTTAATTTATATGCTATCATTACTTTCTTTTTATTATATTATTAAATTAACCGAGTTTATTTGATATAGTCAAGTCAATAACCCGACCCGAGTCTTAAATTTTTTGTTTTTTTAAAAGACAATCATTACTTGAACATTATTTTTAAAAAAAATTATAAAAAATTGATTCAGGCATGGCAAGAGACATCAATCTAGTATTTATCAATCATGGGTGGGAGGTCGTTGGTTCTATTGTAATCAATTAACCCTTCTCCAATATCTGAATGGGTCGCACACTCTCTCTCTCTCTCTCTCTCTCTCTCTCTCTCATGTGTCTCGTTTATGATCAATCAACCAAGAAATTAATCTACCTTGCCTGAAACAACTCCAGCATCACTGCCAACCAACATATAATGCCAAATACTTTCCTTAATTATATTAATCGTCACTTGTTGTCTTTTTCCCAATTAAATAAAACAAGTAAAGCTTCTTTTCAAATTGAATTAGCTGGGTGCCACTCCAAAAATATTTATTTATTTATGGTATCAAACAACCAATCACCCCCCAATGCTCATCAAGACATTATCAGCACGTGTCTGAAACCAATCAAGGGGGATTTTACTCTGACGTCACCATTTTATTTATTTGTTTTTGAAAATAAAAAATCGCGAGAATCAGAGCAAATACTCAATAACCGAGGAGAATTAAATACTTATATTCTCTCAGCAATTAATCGGCAGCGAAGAGAGGAAAAGCCGGGGGGCATTATGGTAATTAGCGAGGAAGGGCATTAGAGTAAGTACAGGGCAAGACAATATTATATAATGATTGAGGACGACAGAAGAAGCTGTTACACAACGTGGGATGTGAGAGAGCTCTCATTGGATGTTGGTCCCACTTCTTGCTGGGTCACAAGTGGGTGTGTCACCCTAGATGACGTGGCTTGACCAAGCAACATGATTGGTGTCACGTTGGAGCCCAACGAACATAAAAGTGGACCCCACTTACACCACGTACACCAACCGCCAGCGAGCTGTCACAACGTGCGTTGGAGATTAGAGTTTCCCTCTTGAGGATGAGATAGATGATCGGAGGCGTTGGATTTAAGAGTTCAATCATTTACCACGTTTTGGGCCCCATTGATTTTCTTGGGGATTTGTAGATTACAGGATTTTCTGGGTGGCACGTTGCATTCCTGAGCAAGGCTGGCCTGCCTTCCTCTCTGGAGATTAACCTTTTAAAACAATTAAAAAATAATCATAAATAAATAAATAAATAAATATATAGCGAGGAAGGGCATTAAAATAAATAAGCCAGGGGCCATTATGGTAATATATAATAAGTAGCGAGGAAGGGCATTAGAGTAATAATTAGCATGCAAATACCCATGGGCGGACCTCCATCAAGCTTTGGGGGGGAGCTTGGCAATGGCACCCCCAAGCTTGCTGTTGTTCCCTGCCTATGCATAATAAAAACAAGTGGAGTACTTGAAGGGTGTAGTGTGATGATAAAGGGTTTAAAATTTATATAGTTAGTCTTAAGTTTGAATCAGGACGTGTATTTTTTATAAGAACTTGGGATAACTGAGGTTTTACTCGCTCACTTAGGCCCACAAAATACGTTTTCTGAAAATGAGATTTTCTTAAATTAAAAAAAAAATTAAAAAAATAAAAACAAGTGGACGTTTTATTTACTCCCTTGAGACATTCTCTAGCTCTAGGCATGGAAACTAGCTACTTGCATTCTAGGTGGTCCAAGTTCATGGAGATGCGTAGGATTTCCTAACGCACGCATGGCCGTCATCCACTGTTTACCAAATTTATAGCACTATATATATATATATATATATATATAAATTCTGTCTTCCAAGTTTCCTAAAAATTTAATATAAAATATATTTTTAAGATTTGTTTTTATATAACACATTAAAATAATTTTAAAATAAAAAAAATTATTTTTTTTTTTAAAAAAGCATAACCATGCAAGGCTGTAATGTATAGAATAGCAAATGGCCCACCCATTTATGCTTGCTTTTTTGTTTTTGTAATTAAAAAAACCTTGAGGGGATAAAATTAAGTAAACGTGATATCATCCAGCCGAAATAAATTTAGTTTATAAAATTGTATGAAAATAAATTAAATTTTAATCAATGTTTAAATTAGTTTTGGAATAATTAAAGGGTATAAAAAAATCTTAAATGTTTAATTTCATGGATTTGATACGCTGTAACAGAGCATAGTTTTTTATGATATTCTTTTTATTTTCCTAGAAACGTGAACCAAATAATTCATTTGACACAGTCAAACTTGAAGACTTTTTTTTCCCAGCTGGCAAATTGATGTTCTTAGGTAGCATCCCCCAATTGGTTCATTCAAGTCTTAAATTAATTTATCCTTCTCCTCTGAAAGCATTAAGCATTGTTCCTTGCACCACTTGATTTCCTCACCCGAAAAAAGAAAAGGAAAGACCGTTGATTTCGCTTCTTAAAGTTAACAATGTCTCCTCCTGAATTCGTCGTCGTACTGCGGCAATGTTTTTATTTTAAAATATATTAAAATAATACATACTTTTTATATTTTAAATTTATTTTTAAAATAAACATATCAAAACAATATAAAAACACAAAAAAAATTAATTTGATAAAAAATTAGATTTCCAGTTTATTTTTTAAAAACACTTTTAAAATGCAAAAACAGACAGACTTTGACTTCATTTCTCGCACAGCAGATACAAGATATGTTTCTGTTAAATTATATCACACTAACAGGAAGTTGTTTTTATAGAAATTTCATGAAATCTCCAAGTGATTTGCATTGCTGTTCTTATATCATGTCCCTGCATTTAAAACTTGAATGTTGGGGTTGGGCCATTGATGGCCAAGACATTCCTTGGCAGCATATAAGTTGAGCTGCCTCTTTCAAGATTAAAGATTAGAGATGCCCTGCGCATTATTTGCATGCCCCTTTCAGGTATACATGACTGTCTTGGTTTATTTTCTCCACAAATTCATAATCCCCATAGCTTGATATTGAAACCTACCCCTCAATCTCGTGGAGGGAAATTAAAAAAAAAAAAAACATTATCATGCAAATAGTTTCTTTCTAATCAATCCATTATCCTTTTTTGTTATCGACCCAGATTCACACTTAAATAAATCTTGTGATGAGCTGGGCTTCAAAACTCGTGATTTATGTCATTTCAATAAAGATAAATAGAGCTAAAAACACATGCGGAAGACATTCTAGTATCTAAATGAGCTCATATTTATTCATTTATACCTAGATATATCATGTGGCCCAGTACTCTTTTAGAGTATAAATTATTGATTTGTGTTTCTAGTAGACTTAATCACCCAACAAATTTATCACACCCACCATTAATTTGAACTTGGGGGTGTCCAAGAAACTCATCAAGACAATGCCCCGAATAGAGAACATGCCGAGATCTCATGCAAGTCTTATTTTAGATCAAACGTAAGAGCCATCTGCTACCCGTAAGTGCATTTACTCTTTAATTAGATTTGTTATACATATCACCAATCACAAGAACAAATTCTACATGCATTAAATAAAAACACATGTCTTAATCACGTTGTCCTCTAAAAATTATTTATATTATCGTTACATAGCTCACAAAACCTAACCTAGAATGAGGGAAACTTGTCAGTCCAGGTCTTTACTCTCAAGTAGTTGAAAATTATAGGCAACATATATTTAGACTACATGCTCACATGAGCGAGCTCAAGGCTATATCAAGTTATAAACATCCTTAAATCTCGAGGGAAGTCTTTTTCTAGGCAACCATCTCCTTCTCAATTTTTTTCATAAGAAAACACTACCTTATTTAAGCTATGTAACACGGACAACACAACCTTCTAAAGCTCACTTTCTCCGCCATCAATGTTAACTTAAACACCGCAGGAGCTCCTAAACCCGACAAAGGGCTTGTTTTGCAAGTGTTCTCACATCAACATTCTCTACTTCTCAGCATGTCCCCAGCTTTGAAAATAAATTAATTTTTGTAAGGTTTTCTATGATCTCATTGCCTTGCAAGAAGGATATACACGTACACTACATATATCTGGTCGAACACATTTGAGTTAATTGGAAATCTCCTTTCACATATCATACAGGACATGTGGTCTAGTTTGCAATACAAATGTATTGAGTTTAAAAAAATATTAATTTCCAGAAGAAAAGCTCATCATCAGGTTAATAGACTGATAGTGCCTCCCTAAATCCAATGCTAAAATTCTTACCCTGTAAACCGTTCTTAACCAATTCGGTGTTGCCTCTCTGCATCATGGCCACAAATTCATTGTAATCTATGCGACCATCCTGTAAAAACAAAGCAAAAGTATAATCAATGAAGGTTGCCATATATTACAAGCATTAATCCAGCACAGATACACACGCGCACACCCATGTAACCAAAATGTTTTTGGAGATTGAAAATAGTTTCTTTAATTGATGGAAACATCTTAATAATAAAGAAGTGCTCACATTATCTTGATCAACTTCTCGAATCATTTCTTCTAAGTGAACGTCATCCATGCCAAATTCATTACAGGCTTGTTGGAGTTCATCTATGGTGATATAGCCACTATCATCCTTGTCAAAATATGAGAAGGCTGCAAATAGATGATCTTCCTTTTCAACTTTGTGTAAATGTAATGTGGCAGTTATGAACTCCTTGTAATCTATTGTGCCACTGTTATCAACATCTGCCTGCAATTTTGAAACAAACATTGTGGTCAAGATCAAGAGCAGCAGCTAGCATAATGACAGTACTTAAGTAGTCGGATGATCTTACTGCTCGCAGTAGAGAATAAATTTCAGCCTCAGTGAGATTTGCACCAAATCTTCTCAGTCCTACTTTGAGTTCTTCGAAAGTAATTTGACCACTATTGTCTGTGTCTATCATCTTAAATATCTCTTTTAAGCCAGCAATTTCTTCTTCAGATAGGTTCTCGGCAATGATCTGCGGGCAATAGATTTAAGAACTTGCACTCTTCATTTACAATAATAGTATACAATTCGTGAGTGGAAACAACTTCAATGGTTTGAGGAAAAAAAAATGTGGAATTAAATATGCGAGGATACAAGTGTTAGACTTACTCTAAGAGCCATTTTCTTAATCTTGTTCATTGCAGAAAACTGCTTCAAGCGACTTAATACTGCAGGATCTAGAGGCTTGTCTGGAGCCACCCCGTCATCACGAACCCAAGGGTGACCTGCAGGGAACCAAAATTTACGTTCAGCAGTGGTACTGGCACATACAGCAGAGCTTCAATGCTGCAACAAATGAATGCAGAAGAAAATCTTTCTGCTGAGATGATAATTGACAATAAATTGATTATTTATATCAAGTTTAAACATCTGATCACATGAATCAAAATCCATCCTATCTAGAGGTGCCACATGAGGCCAGAAACTGAAAACTGGCGATGAACCAGGTGAGAGTTTAACTCAAGCAGGTCATTCTATCTAAATAAATCATACTTGTTCAAGATCATCGATATATTCCGATCAGAAAACTAATTACAAGCAATTTGGCATCCTAACCCACAACTTTCAGCTATAGAGACTCATCGTTTCTATGATAATATGAAATAACATTCATTGTGTTCCTCATACCATCTAACAACAAGGGTCTTGACCAACTATGAGTCCTATGAGTTCAGCAATCTCATATATATTTCAGTGATAAAAAGCTGGATTGAGGAAAATAAGACTAATTGAGAAAATGTATCACAACTTACAAAGAACTTCATGGGCAGTAAGTCGCTTCTTAGGGTCTCTGACAAGCATTCTCCTGATCAAATCTTTTGCACTTGCAGAGACCTTAGGCCAGGGATTTGATGTGAAATCCAGATGACCATGCAAGACCTCCTCAAATATGTCATGTTCCTTTTCTATGTCATAATCAAAGACAGAACAAGAACAGGAAATCAAATTGCTGAGAACATTATGAATATACCTTAGAAGTAACGGACATCAGAAAATGCTCACCAGCCCAAAATGGAGGTACCCCACATAAGAGGATATAAACCATCACTCCAGCACTCCAAACATCTGCTTCTGGACCATAGTGCTTGCGCAGCACTTCAGGTGCAACATAATATGGGCTTCCAACCACATCATTTAAAATCTCCCCTGCAATTTAGGACTGTCAATATTCAAATATATATAGCATATCATTCATGAGTGGAAAAGAAGAGATGAGATCCTCTTAAATAATGCTGCATATCATTACCGACAAAAAATCTGTGTACATGAGAAACATAGGGATCATGTGTCAAAGGATTAGATAGACGCTACTTCCCTAATACGCAAAGATCTGGAGTCCTTTATATTTAATCTAATTGGAAGCAGAGGATATTCAGTTGTGCATGTCCTTGTATTATGGACTTCATTTATTGTTCATAGACCATGGGAAAAATATTAATGCTCAATTTGTTCTCTGGAGTTAGAATGACACTCTTGTGAGAACCAATGGAGATTAATGCACTAACTACAAAGCATTACTGGAAGGTGAGCAAGTGAGATGATTTCAAAAGAAGGAAACCTACTGAAAGTCGGAAACATACCAGGCTTGAAGAATACTGATAATCCAAAATCTATTGCCTTGAGAGGTGAATCCTCACGCTCATTGACAAAGAGAAAGTTCTCAGGCTTGAGATCCCGATGCATGACCCCTAAGGAATGGCAGGCTTCTATAACACCAACTATAGTCCTAGTGAGTTGAGCTGCCTTTCTTTCTGTGTAATGTCCTCGCTTAATAATCCTATCAAAGAGCTCACCACCAGCACACAATTCCATCACAACATGAACTGCCTCAGCATCCTCGTACGCCCCGTTGATAGAGATAACATTAGGGTGCCCTGCCAGGTGATGCATTATCTGAATTTCCCTCCTTACATCCTCCACATCATCTGCTGTCAATAAATTCCTTTTCGCAATCGACTTGCAAGCATACTCTTTTCCAGTTGCTTTTTCCACACAAAGAAAAGTTGTCCCAAATTGACCACGGCCAAGCTTCCTCCCCAAGTTGTAGTACTCCTTCAAATGACCGGTCCTTGTCTTCAACACTGAATCTACCTGCAGCCCTGCACTTGGTGTCCTCTTAACAAGAGGCTTATTTGGTGTCGTGGGCTCTGCTGGTTTTTTCACTTCCTTGTCACTTGCTGGCTTTGCCGGTCCGCTCTCTTCAACCTTCATGATAATCTCCGATGGTACAGTTGCATTTTCCTTTGGTTTTGGAGGCGATGGTACTTGATTAATTACCTCTTCCTTAGCTATCTTCATTTGCTCCGGAGGCTTGTTTTGAGCATGGAAAGGAGGTTCTTGCACTCTATTCAAGGACAACCCATCAACATTTTCTTTCTTATTATAAGTGATCAAGCAATCCTTCGATCGAGCCCACCAAACAGAAGAAGAGATTGTTTGAAAGATACCATCCCTGGAACCCCTTGATCCAATACAATTATTATTCCCCATATTCAGTTCTCTATCATATAATAAGATCCCACTTCTTTGTTCTCTAAAAGGCCGAGTGATTTTGAAGGGAACACAATCAAATTAAAACCTTCACCGATTAGAAGAGTTTGGCATTTGATTCCACAACTCCCTCTTACTCTAATGTATGCAAACGCAGAATTCTGTAACTGGCAATCATTAATTGAGTTCTCCAAAACTGACATTCGTGTTCACACACAAGAGGCAACCCAAAAAAAAAACTATCAGAGCCTCCCTCACAAATGCCCTGAATCCAGCAATCTGGATAACATTATCCATATAGAGGACAGATTCTAGGATTCCACGTCCAGTGATTGAATAATATCGCGTGAAAAAAGAATAAAATAATTAGGGTCATGAAAGCAAACCATTAAAAAAAAACGAGAGAGACCAGAGAAGGAGAAATTGAAGAACAAGACAGTCTATGTGCGTGTGTTGACAGATTGTTTTTACCAGGTCTTCTCGAGCTTTGAGAAAGATGTTTGAGCTGACTAAATAGTATGCAGTACGTACGTTGTTTAGAGTCTTTTCCTTCCATTGTGTCACAGAAAAGGGAAGGGAGGTGGAAGGAAAGACCGTTTATTCTGCTGGAAACTTTCAAAACTTGCGTCCTGAGCATAAAATATCGCGTTTAATGCATTAGTGTAGTATACAGTATAGTTTGAATTTTGAGATGGTGGGTCCATTCTGAAATTGATGGTTGAGATTGATATGTTTCTCGATTCTCCTTTTATTTTATTTATTTTTGGAAATTTGTCCTCGGGTTTTCAACTGTCTGGAAAACCTGGTGAAGTGCTTCTCGTTTTTGTAGAAGGGCCCTGTGCAGCTGCACATTCTGGATTCGAGCGAAGCTGGGATTGTCGCAGGCCGGCAGCCGGCATGCGCCGGTAGTATTCTGCTGATCCCGTATATTTTATTTATCTGATAAAAAAAATGATCAATTTAACCAAGTAAATCTAATATTGACAAAAATCATCTTTACTTAGTCCAAAACCTGTCATGATAGACGACTTGATTATGGTTGAGAAAATAAGATGAAAGGACAAACAATGCATCCCATCATGTTACTTACCGCGTAAGTTTGGTTTGTTGCTTGACTTATCGGTCAGTCTTTCCATCATTAATAACCAGAAGAAGAGGTGATTTGAAACATGCTTCATGAATTTTTCTTTTCTTTTTTTAATTTTTGTTTAAAAATAATTTTTTTATATTTTAAAAAACAGTCCCTGCAACACTTTTATAAAAGCATGCACCGTTTCTTTTAAAATTTGAATTTCTTTTATTAAAAAATATTTTTTTATGTTTTCAGATCGCTTTGATATACCGATATCAAAAATAATTTTTTTAATTTAAACAAATATATCATTTTGATATATTTTTAACTATAACTGCTATTACAATCCCCAACATACTATTAAATATTATATATATAAAAAAAGAAAAAAAAAAGGAGGAGGAGAATGATTAATTCGATGACTTTACAGCATCCACATTAGTTTTTCTCATGTGGAGGCTTTGACCTTTTGTCCTTTTTTTGGAGGTAATCTTAGGAGGATGCACATAAATAAAGAAAAACATTTTTATTAATTAATAATGAATAGAAACATAAAGTAAATGATTAAAAAATTAAATTAAATTACCAATACTGTCATTGAACCTGTTCAATAAAATAAAATAAAAAATCATAACATATAACATTACTCACGTAGAAATGGTCTTGGACTCAATATGTGCTCCAAATATTTATTATCCACATTATCATCAATTAAGCTAACAATAGATTTTATTATATTTATTATCATCAATATGTGCTAAGAATATATTTATTATACACATTATCATCAATTAATTGTTAATTTTAAAGTATTTTTTTTGTTAAAATAATATATTTTTAATTTTTTTATATCAGTATGTCAAAATAATTTAAAAAATAAAAATATAAATTATTTTTTTTAAAAAAATACAGCCATACAAGAAAGCTCTGACTAAATGTGCAAAAGACGCCGGTCAAAATCTATGATCAAATTTTAGTCCTAACTTGATGTGATATTCCTCCATTGCTCAGCAATAAATCGATGCTTAGGAATTAATTAGCATCGATGCTTAGGAATTAATTAGCATCTCCTAAACAGTCATTGCAATCAAATGATCAGCAAATATTCTATGAAGAAACACATGCAAACAAAGCAAATCTGCAAATTAATTGATTATTACTGGCTCAGGGAGGCAGGATTATGCTGTATCATGGAAAAATGGATAAAACCTGATGGCAGATATACATTCCATTTGTTTTTATATCTTGAAAGTATTTTTAAAAATAATTTTTTCATATTTTTTATACTTTAAATTAATTTTTTTATGTTTTCAGATATTTTAATATATTATTATTAAAAAATAAAATTTTAAAAAAATAAAATTTTAATATATTTTTAAACAAAAAAACAATTTAATTTTTTTTAATATATTAAAAAAACAATTTTAAAAACAACCATTACGGTAATACCAATTAAATTCATAAATCAATGTACATAAAATCAAGGGAAAAGGAGATTGCGTACTTTCATAAATCCCATGTGTGGACAAAAACATAACAACCATATTTCCCAACGCGAAGCATGAAGACCATATATCAATTAACACATTGTTTAGAATTAAATTATAAATACATTTGAATTTAATTTATAATCTATTATAATTCCATGTTTAGAATAAAAAATAAATCATATAATTAAATTCAATTATATTTTAAAAAAACATGTGGAAATTCAAATGAATTGAATCTGTAATCTTAAGTATTTTGCTATTAATTCAAAAATTATTTTTGTCACTAAAATTATTTCTTTTTGTTACAAATACCCTTATATTTATTTAAAATAAAATAAAATAAAACATAAGTATTTTAAAGAAGATATAAATAGACATATCTCATATTAATTTTTTTTATTAAATATTTATTGAAAAAATTCAAAAAATATATATTTGTTAAAAAAACCTTTTGATCAAAACCTTTTCATTGGAATGTTGCATGAGATAGAAAAGATAAAAATAATAAAGATATAAATATATTTAGTTGAAGAGATAAAGATAGAGATATAATAAAAATAAATTTATCTCTATAATATTTTTTAAGTGAATTTATATATTTTCAAAATATGAAGCACAGGGACATGTTTTCGAGAGAATATTTGTTATTTTTTATTCTTAAAATATCCTTATAAAAAAACCGTTAATTAATTTCAAAATTATCTAGCTAAAACAAGTAATAATAAAAATAATTATTATCATAGTTTTAAAATTCAACTCGGGAGGTCGATCCAAGACAAGTTCCGAGTTACAGGTCGAGCTAACCATTGAACAAGGTCAAAGTAAGGATAAAAGTGGTAATTATCATATTTTTAAAACCCGATTTGGGAGTCAACCCGGAACAAGACCTGAGTCACAGATAAGAAGGGTCGATATATGGATAAAAATAGTTATTATTATACTTTTATAACCCGACTCGGGAGTCAACTCGGAACAAGACTTCGGTCAAAGCATTTATTCCAAAATTTATCCCCTCCCTTGCTACTCTTATATATTAGTTATTCACTGCCTCAGTGACTGCTCCATATGCATCATCACCCATGTTTTATACCATAAAGCATCCCTGAACCTAAAGCCACCGCTTAACCTGAATCCTTAGATGGATAGTTGCCCAGATGTATAAGCATTTCTTATAATTCATGTGTCTTGAAGGAGACACGCTGTACAGTTTCTAATGCCAGAAAAACTGGGATAGAAGCAAATCCACATTTTCATATAGGAATTATTATTCTATCGTCCTCCACAACTAAAACCATTTTTCACATCTGATAGTTGTTTAGATATACTCGGAAATGATTGAGTTCAAGGCATGGCCTTTTGTTATTGTCCCAGGATTGCGATCGAGTTACAGGGCGATTGACTGTAAAATCCACCTGTAAAGAATGGTGTTTACTCAACTTTCTTCCCTTATGACCTATTTTGAAAATATGTGAAGGGCTCGTTTAAGAGAGAACCTAACGATCTCAATGCAGATAAGATTCAAATTTCTTCTCCATTACTCAATGTCTCTGCTTACAATTTAAACAACTTGTTCAATAACCAACTCCTAAAAAGTTGCACCACTATTGCACTATCGAAACCATTAGCATAAAAATAGAAATAACAATTAAATAAAATGAGATATGCATGAAATTTGCCAGTTGGAGCATAATGCAATACTGGCCATCCTAGCTTCAACTTCCAGTATTTTTAGCAGCCACAACTCCTAGTCTTTAGCAGCCACATCACCCACATCTCTGATACATTTCCCTTTAGCCAACTTCTTATCCACGTGGACGTTGTTCATAACATTACCGCCTCCATTAATATGGCACTTGGCCGCAAGTGCAAAAGAAGGAAAACGGCTACTGAAAGATGACACATCTTCCCAAGAAGAATCTGCAGGAGACAAACCGTCCCAATGGACCAAAACTTGGTGTGTATTGTGAATAAAACGAGAATCCAGAATAGCTTTGGGCAGAGGTTGAAGCTCTCCCTATGTGAGAACAGGTAAGGAAGGTTCAATGGAAACAAATGTGCCATGGAAAGGTTTGAAGCAGGACACATGAAAAACAGGGTGGAGTTTGGTGGAAGAAGGAAGTTCTAATTTGTAAGCCACAATGCCTATTTTGGCTATAATAGGAAAAGGGCCATAGAAACAGGGGGAGAGTTTAGTGTATTTGGAGGAAGAAAGGCTAAGCTGGCGGTGAGGGTGTAGTTTAAGTAAAACATGATCACCAATTTAGTAGTGAATAGGAGATGCTTAGCATCATATCGAGCCTTCATGGAATTCTGAGCTTGAATTAATCGGTTGCGAAGGTCCTGAAGAACCAAGTCTCAATTGAATAATTCCTGATCCACGGTTTCGAGTTTAGCAACACCAGGACAATAAGACAACATAGTGGGAGGAGACCGACCATAAACGACCTCAAAAGGAGTGGCTTTAAGAGAAGAGTGGTAGCTAGTGTTGTAGCAGTACTCTACCCAAGGCAGCCATTGAAACCAGCAGTGAGGACGGTCACTGGTAAAGCAACGCAGATACATCTCGATAGTGCGGTTGACAACCTCGGTCTGTCCATCACTCTAGGGATGATAAGCTGTACTAAAAGCCAATTTGGTGCCACTCAAGCGAAACAATTCAGTCCAAAACAAACTTGTGAATGTGACGTCACGATCACTCACAATAGTTTCAGGCAAACCATGAAGTTTGAAAATATTGTCAAAGAACAAGCGAGCAACACTCATTGTAGTATATGGATGAGCAAGGGGAAGGAGATGTGTATACTTTGAAAAACGTTCGACCACCACCAATAAAACCGACTTCCCTTGGGAGGGCGGTAGGCCTTCAATGAAATCCATAGAGATGTCGGACCAGATTTGAAGTGGAATAGGTAAAGGCTGGAGGAATCCTGCAGGATGCAAATGTTCGGTTTTGTGTTTCTGGCATACCACACAATGACGCACAAAAGTCTGAATGGAAGTCTTCATCCCTTGCCAATAGAAATCTTGTGCAACACGATGGAGTGTCTTCTGATAGCCTTCATGACCACTATCGTGGAGAGCTGAAATAATAGACTGAACCAGATGAGAAGTGTGCAGCAAATAAACCCGCCGTTTGAAGAAAATCAGACCATCCTTGTATTCCCACGGTCCCACCGCCTCCTCTTTTTGGATATTACTTAGCAACAATTGCAACTGATCGGATTTTTGAATCTCCAAGCGAATCAAATTGAAAAGAGACAGGAGCGGTATGGAAATTGAAGTAAGACTTGGTTGGTCTTCCAAGCAACGAGATAAAGCATCAGCCACTGTATTATGTTTACCTGCACGATATTCTACGGCAAAATCAAAACCCATGAGTTTACTTAACCAATGTTGCTGGGGTGAAGTGATGATGCGTTGGTCCAGTAAACATTTGAGACTGTAATGATCTGTCCGGATGAGAAAGTGACGTCCCCACAAATAAGCTCTCCAATGACGAACCGCCTTAGCTAAACCAATGAGCTCTTTTTCATAAGCAGGAAGACTTTTATAACGACTCGCCAGGGGTCTACTGAAGTATGCAATTGGCTGCCCATTCTGTTGTAACACAGCCCCCATTCCTGTATCAGAGGCATCACATCCTAAAATGAACAGGGTGGTGAAGTCTGGAAGTGCCAATACAAGAGTGCTGGTCATAACAATTTTTAAATGTTCAAATGCTTGAGTCGCCTCATCTGTCCAGGTGAATGAATCTTTGCGTAACATAGCTGTAAGGGGACCTGCAATATTGCCATAATTTTGAACAAATTTACGATAATAGCCGGTGAGGCCTAAAAAACCTTGTAAGCCTTTTATAGTGGTCGGTTTTGGCCAGTCAATCATCGCTGCAATTTTACTGTTGTCTATAGCAACCCCTTCTCTTGAGATAATATGGCCGAGATAGGATACTTGGCGTTGAGCAATGCAGCACTTAGAACGCTTGAGAAATAATTGGTGAATAGCCAGGATATCAAAGACAAGCTGCAAGTGTGCTAAATGATCTGTCCAAGAGTGACTATAGACAAGAATATCATCAAAAAACACCAGTATGAACTTACGTAGGTGTAGCTGGAATACCTCATTCATCAAAGCTTGGAATGTGCTAGGGGCATTGGTTAGGCCGAAAGGCATCACCAAGAACTCAAAGTGGCCGTGATGAGTGCGAAACGCTGTCTTTTCTATGTCTGTCGGATACATTCTGATTTGATGATACCCTGAGCGCAAATCCAATTTTGTGAAATATTTTGCACCGTGTAATTCCTCCAATAATTCATCAACCACCGGTATAGGGAATTTATCTTTGATGGTCTTAGAATTCAGGGCTCTGTAATCGGCGCAGAATCGCCATGTGTTATCGGCTTTAGTGACCAAAAGGACTGGTGAGGAATAAGGAGATTGACTAGGCTTGATGATACCCCGTTCTAACATATCTTTGCACTGCCTTTCAATTTCATCTTTCTGTGCATGAGGATATCTGTATGGACGCACCACGACAGGATGTGTTCCTGGCTCCAAATTGATGCGATGATCATAGGATCTTGCAGGTGAAAGGCCCCGTGGTTCTTGAAATATAGCATCAAATTCAGTCAAAAGATTGTCAAGATCTGTATCGAAAGGTGACTCCATGTTTGCAGCTTGAAGTTGTATAGTTGGAGTAGAATGTGGGCTATCAGTTCCCTGTAGTTCCATAACTCTGCCATTTTGTTTAAAAACCATGGATTTGGCTTTGAAATCCCATAGGATAGGACCCAATGTCTGTAGCCAATTCACTCCCAAAACAGCATCAACCTCATTTAACTTAAAAATATAAAAGTCAATATGAATTAATTGATTTCCCATCATAACAGGAACATTCGGACACTGACCTGGACTTCTGATTTTGCTACCATTGGCAACCACAACCTGCAATCCCTTCATTGGTTCACACGTCAGTCCTAGTTTTGTCACCCACCGAGAGCCCAGGAAGCTGTGAGTACTTCCTGAATCAATTAAAATCAGTAGGTGATGATGTCCAATGATGCCCTGAATTCTCATCGTTTTGCCTCCAGAATTCTCGCCCATGATGGCATGCAAAGATATTTCTGGTGGAAGATCTTCTTCAAATTCATGGTCCTCGTTATCTTCCTGGACGGATTCATCCACCCCATCAAGCCAGAACAAGCGCTTGCATTGATGTCCCCGATTGTAAACCTCATCACAGTTGAAGCATAAACCTTTGGCTCGTCTTTCATCCATCTCATGCCGGCTAAGTCGTTTGAAAGTTTTTTGGTTGGAAGAACCGGATGATGTATTTGATGATGGTTTATTGGCAGACGGTATGAACCGCTTGGCTCCACTTCGTCTCTTATATAAACGTGCGAGACTCATGGCACTAATTAAATCTCTGGGTCTGTGTAATTCTACCTCAATTGCGATGTATTCCTGTAACCCACTGATGAAAATCTCCACTTCTTGTTCTGTTGTGAGAGGACCTGCTCGGGCTACCAATTGCTCAAACTTACGTTGAAATTCCTCCACGGTGCCGCCTTGTCTTAGCTTGGAAAGTTCCCCCAGTTTATTGCTTTGAATGGATGGACCAAAACGAAGATGGCATTGTCGTTTAAATTCTTCCCAAGAGATTCCAGGACGATCCCTATCCAATTTGAGGAACCAAACTTGTGCATCCTCATCTAAGTGATACGAAGCAATTTCTACCTTTTCTTCCTCTGGAATATGCTGGTGGCGGAAGAAATGATCATAACGACTCAGCCACGCAAGCAGGTCAATTTTTCCATCATAAAGAGGAAATTCTAGCCTGCTGTATCTGGGTAGTTGTACACACCCCTCCAAACGATTACCCGCCTGAGGATGTCCTCGATTCACACTTCCATTATCTCCATGTTGAGCCTCTAACCTGGTAGCCGCTAAATCTCGAGAAAGTTCTTCAATGCGAGCAGAGAGATGCTCCCTTTCTGTTCGATCGTGTTGGCGGTTCTCCTGATACATCTTCATGAAGGTCTCAAATTGAACCTGTAGATTGTTTGAAGAATCACCCATAACTTCCTGCTCTGATACCAATTTGTTATTGTCCCAAGATTGCGATCGAGTTACAGGGCGATTGACTGTAAAATCCACCTGTAAAGAATGGTGTTTACTCGACTTTTTTCTCTTATGACCTATTTTGAAAATATGTGAAGGGCTCGTTTAAGAGAGAACCCAACGATCTCAATGCAGATACGATTCAAATTTCTTCTCCATTACTCAATGTCTCTGCTTACAATTTAAACAACTTGTTCAATAACCAACTCCTAAAAAGTTGCACCACTATTGCACTATCGAAACCATTAGCATAAAAATAGAAATAACAATTAAATAAAATGAGATATGCATGAAATCTGCCAGCTGGAGCATAATGCAATACTGGCCATCCTAGCTTCAACTTCCAGTATTTTTAGCAGCCACAACTCCTAGTCTTTAGCAGCCACATTACCCACATCTCTGATACATTTCCCTTTAGCCAACTTCTTATCCACATGGACGTTGTTCATAACACCTTTCCTCCCATTGCATAACCAAAATTGAGCATTAATGCTCTACCGTTAAGCTAATCCTTCTTCACCACCAATTTCCCAGAATTTATTCCTTAAACACCACCGTTGTTTATTCTATGGGAAAAGAAGCTATTGGTTCGAAATTGAAGCCTTTTATTTGAAGCTAATGACATCCAAGACTTTGGGTATCTATAATCAAAACTCTTTTAAAATAAGAGGGGGAAAAAAAATCCTCTCCATCAACTCTAACAGCATAAATGAGGAAATGGCCACTCCATCTTCACAATCAATCATTAAAAAGTTAAATCAATCATCACCATTTCTTTTTCTCAGGAACCAAACAGAAACCAAAATATAAATAACAAAAATCTAAAATAACTTACTTTCCGAGGCAGTCACGAAGGACCTCTTCGGTCTTCTTGCACTGCGACCTGATCACCACCGTCCTCGTGGAACAAACCTCACCAGAAGAAGAAGAATAATAATTAGGGTTATTTTCAAAGTAATCATACAAGTCGGAGTCGGAGTCGTCTTTCCACACCCACCCCATTGTCTGTCCCCTGTTGTTACTGCTTGTTATGCCTTCTTCGTTCGTGTACAGTGCAATCTAGATTTGTATTTGTATACAAAGAGTTTGGGCGGGGCGTTAGGTTTCGTGTATCGTGTTTGTTTTCGGTGGAGATTCTAGACCTACCTGAGTAGTACGGTGCTGCTTTGTCACCGTCACACGGGTGACAACAACAAGTCGGTTTGTTGACAGACACGTATCACCGCGACCATTTCAGTTTTTGCTTCTATTCGAAAGCCACGTTGTTTAGAAGCATGAGAAAACGACAAGTCGCTTTGTTTTTCTCATTAAGAAGAGATGAAGAAAATGTAAAACATTGCTATGAACACAAGAGAAGAGAGAATCAGATTTATTATGTTAAGAAAATTTACGTTTACTGGTTAAAGCCCACTTCTTTTGCAATACAGTTTGAGCTAAACTTTGCTTGCCTTCTCTGTTTAGCCCGAAGAAAACAGTTCTAAAATTAACATTACTGGGAACAATCCCATTATCCACCATATCTGACAGAAGCTGAAGGGCTTCTTCAGATTTTCCTGCCGTACATAGACAGCTAAGAAACATTGAATAAGTCTTAAAATCAGGCGCAGGCCCTTTCGTTTTGAGAGAATGGAAGACGTTCCAAGCTTCAATGACATTTTCCGTGTCCATGTAACCGCGAATCAATGCCGAATATGTAACTATTGTTGGCTCACAACCCTCCTGTTTCATGCTTTCGAAAATTTCCAACGCTTTAGATGCCTGCTTTTCCCTGAAGAAATGAACCATCAAGGATGTGTAAACATGGACGGTTGGATTAATGCCTACCTGCTTCATAGAGTCCACCTTAGCTAAAGCCTCTTCTAGTCGTCCCTTCTGCAATAGGCCATGAACAAGGCTTGCATGCGTACACCGATCCAACGTAGTTTTCTCGGTGCTAACCTGGTCTACTAATGATAAAGCTTCTTCTAACATTCCTGCTCGACAAAGCGCTCTAATGTACAAGGAGTAACTAGCAGGAACTGTAAAACCAGCTTTACAAAGAGAGTCTACGGATTTTCTGGCTTCCAACAATTTGCCAACTTCACATAAACAGCAGAGGTACGTTCCAACCAGCTCTTTGTCAGGGACATGTCCAGCACGAATCATCTCCCGGAATATTTTAATGGCTTCATCAACCTTTCTTCCTTTTCTTCCACAAAGAAAAATTATCAAGTACTTGTACGTGCTGTCATTTGGATTACAACCGCTAGCTTTCATCTCACCAAATATCTTAAGAGCAATCTCTGTTAGACCTGTTCGACCATATTGCATTATCATGATTGCCCATGTATCTGGTGGTATTAAGAAGCCCCTTCTCCTCATTTCATAAAAGAGGCTTCTCATGTGCTTGAAATCTTTCCCACGACCTGAAACTTTCATTGCCATGTTGTACGTTTCTGTAGTTCGGCAAAAATCATTTTGCTTTCCTACCCACGCAAAGAAATGCAATGCAGCATTTCCATGCATACCGCAATTGCGTAAGGTCTCGGCAACAAGTTCTGGTGTGAACTGAATGGTGCATTTCTCCAGGGCATCTTGAATGATGGGCCAATCCTCCGAGGATGATAATATCCTCAGAACTTCTTGCAAGTCCTGCTCATCGTAAGCCTTTGAAAGTGGCTTCACCGAGTTCCAATCCACCCTTCCTTGCACTGATTCATTACAGTTCGAGTCAACATGGAGCTCCTCTTCCCTGGACAAATCATTTCTAGATACTTCATCATTTAGCGAATGAAGTCTGCAGATTCTATGCATCTGCTTTACTTTTCTAATGTTGTCCATCTCTCCCTTTCTCTCCATACAAGATATAACCCACTCAAATATTTCATCACAAATAAACATCTTGGAAGCCTGCATTTTCCCCAAAACCTTGATAATTTCATCTGTTCTCAAAACTTTGCAAAGCTCCTTGATAAATATTGAATAAGATTTCCAAGTCGGCTTGATTCCCTTATCCTCCATAGTCTCAAACACTTCCCATGCTTCAGATATATGGTCTTGGCGAACATGACCTGCAACAATGGCCATAACTGCCACACTGTTTATCTCAACTCCTCTTTCCAGCATCTCATCATACAGCTCGCGGCATTTCTGATACTCATTTGATCTGAAGAGGTGTTGCATTAGCTCTGTATAGGTAGAAGTAGTAGGCAAATGTCCAAACTCTTTCATGCTCTGGAACAGATCGAGTGCCTTAGAAAGTTCATTTCTCCTCAAGTACCCATTGATGATGATCCCATAAACCTTCCCATCAACAAAATCTTTTCTCTTCATAATTTCAACAATTTCTAGAGCATCTGCAATCCTATTAGCCCTGCTTAGTCCTTTCACCAAGGTCTCGGAAAATTCATAATCAAGCTGTATTTCTTTATTCTTGAGATCACGAATCAATTCTAAAGCTTCTCTAATTCTCCCAGCCACGCAATAGCTCTTCAGGACACAAACATGAACATCATGCTCCGGAATCTGAGAGACCCTAATCATGTCATCAGCCACCGATTGAACAGCACTAACATCTCCTGACTTTGCCAAGCAATTCAATAACATCTTGTACAAACTTAAGTTAGGTTCCATTTCCCTTTGCACCATTTCCTTGTAAATTTCCAAAGCGATTTCACCTTTTCCAGCATCACAAAGTGAATGCAACGTCACTTCATAAACTTTTACATCAGGTTCACACCCAGACTTTCTCATCTTCTCATGGACCAACAAGGCTTTGCCTATCAACTTTGCCTTCCCATACTGTCGAATAAGAATAGTCCAAGTCTTAATATCCCTTTCGCAAGAGTACTTCTCCATCTCCTCAAGTAAAACATCCACCACCGAGAACTCTCTGGCTTCCCCAGCTGTATACAACATGGTATTATAAGTCTTCGTTGTATGACAAAACCCATCTTTCGTCTTCACCCAATTAAAGAATCTATAAGCTAAATGTGGCACTTTATAGCACCTCTTCAATACTTTCTCAACAATCTCTGGTTCTAACTGAAACCTCACTTTATCTAGCCTTTCCTCCATTGAAGCTGTGCAGTTTTCTGCACGAACAATCCCAGTAATCTCATGAACTACAGCACTAACGTCAGTTTCATTCAAAGCTCCCACTTTTACATCTCCGAAAGCCAACAAAGACCCCTCCTTTTGCAACCCATTATTCAGTTCAGCATTTCCACAAACACCTTCTTCGCGATACTTGAATTCTCCACTTATCTCGTTATCTCCCACATGGGTTTCTCTTGGTATAAAAAACCCATATGGAGTTCTATCTGGGATCACAACATCAGCACCCAAGATCTCAGTTATCTCTTTAAAGAGTGAATTAATGGTTTTAGTTTCTGCATGGCCTTTCAATTGGGGTTCTTGAGTTTTCTTCGAATGGGAGGGTTTAGATGATTTAGAGAGGCTGGAAAAGTGAAAAATTTGGTATGCGGAGAGCTGGGAATTAAGAGGTTTATATCTTAAGGATTGGAGTTTGAATGTCTGCCTCATTGTTTTAAGACATTTATTAGCTACTTTGATAAGTAGAAACTGAGCTTCAGTTCAGCAGAGAATGGTGCTTCTTTATACAAATGTTAGCAATCACACCAGGAATTTGAAGATTGTATGAGGAGTAATTAAAAAAGAAAAACAAATACCATGTAAGGATAAAATTTGAATAAAATCATTATGCATAACATATTAATACAAATTTAAGGCTCCACTAAAATTTATCATAATTACATAGCTTTTACAAATTCTTGTTCTTAAGACTTTCTTTTTAATATATATTAGGTAATATTAAAAAACATAGACACAAATAAACATTGTATTCATATTTTAATTAAAAAACTCTTTTTTATATTAATAAGAATTTTCAAAAGGTATAAATTATTTTCTTTGAAAGAATCAAAGATAAAATTAAAAAACAACCAAGAACCCCTTATAAGAAAATAATAACAAAGGTCCGATTTAATAATTTATTGAATTTTGATGTAATTTTATTTATTATTTTTTTACATTTTAGTCATATGTGGTAGATATAGATTTAAAAATAAAGGCACAAGCAAAATTTTTATAAATATTTTATTTTAAACAGGTTTTTTTTTTTAATTTTTAGTAGTGATTATAAAACAGAATAACAAAACTTTTCTTATTTTTTTTGTTTAAAGATATAAAAATAATATAAAAGATAACAAAATATATAATCAAGGATCTAATTTAATAAATTTTGATGTAATTTTATTATTATTTTAGATTTTAATTATTATCTTTTGTGTACATATTTGTTTTTATCATTTTTAGAGTTTTAATAGTTAAAATAAAGTTTCAATAAGGTACTATATAGATGTAGGTTTAAGGGTGATTTAAAAATATTATTGAGAAAATTACTCTCATCCTTTTAAGGTTTGAACAATGTAATACTTTTTCTCTATCTCTTAAAACATGATAATTTATACTCTTAGTCAAAACCAATTTCAAATTTTGATGAAAATATAAAAATGTCCTTGTATATTAGTAACATAGTCCTAGAAACAATTCTCTCTTCTCTCTCTTCAACAAAAATATCTAAGATGTGAAATATTTTTGGAAAAAAATCAATAAAATATCATGTAAGAATAAAATTTAAATAAAATTATTTATATAAAACACAAATACATAACATAGAAATATGAATACAAATTTTATTTAAGGTTCCACTAAACTTTATCATCATTATAGTTTTTACAAATCTTTTTTTATTTTTCAAGACTCTTTTCTAACATACGTTAGGTAATATTAGAAACATAGACATAAATAAACATTTTATTCATCTTTTAATTAAAGAGTTTTTTTTATATTAATAGAGTTTATCAAAAGGTTTAATAAATTATCTTCTTTAAAAGAGTCAAAGATAACATAATAAAACAACCAAAAAATATACCTTATAAAAAAATGGTAGCAAAGGTCTAACTTTATAATTTATTGAATTTTGATGTGATTTTAATATTTTTGAATTTTACAAAAGAAGCTTGATAAACTAATAATTTAAATTAAATAATATTTTTGGTCAGTTCCAACCTAGGACTAATATGATAATTTAATAATTAGCTAAATCTACATGATATAATATAATTAAAAAACAAATAGGTCCCACTTAATATACAAATTAATAATCTTTGTGTGTGTGTGTGTGAGAGACTTAATTAGAAGGCCTTTGTACAATATGATTAAAATGTTACTTATTTTCTCTTGAAATTGATCTATATTTGGACCTGATCTCAAAAAAATTTTAACACATTAAAAAGCTAAGTTATAGTATTCTCGTGTTGCAAAAGAAAAATATTTTATGTGATTGTCGCTTTAATTGCATTTTTGCACAAGACAAGTTTCGCTAGAGAATTATCATCTTCAATTTCATCTTTTTTGTCATTTTTCATGATGTTCTTAATAGTTTGATCATATTCAACAACTTTAAAGTTGCCTCGTATTTTCTTGAGCAGTTCAAAAAGTATTCAACATCCATTGTATCATGATATTTTAACTTTTTGATTAGAACATGTAATTGTTAAATACTTCTACCATATAAGTGTTGATCCAAATTGTTAAATCATGTTATCCATAGCTAAATTTTGCAATGTCAAAAATGATTTGAAATTGTGTTTGTTTAAACATCGGCTATCTAAGCTAAAATTGTTAGATTCATTGCATCTAAAATATTTATTTTCTTTAGATTTGTAATTTTAATTTCACAATCCTCTAAACGATTTCAATAAAATCAATGACAATAATGCATCTTGAAAGCTTGTATGATCCTTACATCACTAAGGTTGCATATTTGATGTTGTGTTGAGTGGTAAGAAAAATAATTCAATATTTTTCAAACCTTCAATAGTGTTATTGGATAAGCAAGAAAATTATAAAAAAATAAGAAAACTTTTTTCTACTATCCATTTTTCTATTAACTTGTCGAACATTTGGGATCCCAGTCATCCATGTTGTTTGTTAGCATGATACTATTAATTCATATTGCTCAAGTTCACTTCCTTGAAACACTGTGGATTAGCATGCTTGTCGCATCTTACATTGTAGAATTAATAAAATCTCAATCACCATGTCACTCATATTTCATACTGTTAAAGTTCATATTTAATAAGACTAATTACATTCATGAATATTTTTATGGTTAAACAAATACATAGAATAATGATAATTTAATAACTAGGGGAGGATGACACGTTGCATGCTATAATATTTTCCTCCTAAAAACCCATTCTGTAACCTATTTAACCAAACAACACCTTAAAAACACTCTCAAAACACCTATAAACCAAATTTATAAAATTAAGAAACCCTAAAAACAGTCTACAAACATGAAATCAAATTGAGTTAGTTTTTTCTTCATCAGCTTCAATCTATTTTCTTAGATAATATTGAGATTTTAAACAACCATAATGGAGCTAATTTCTTCAAATGAAACTTGTGGACACCAAAATAAACCAACTTGGTGGTTGGAATATGCAAAAACAATAATTTCTCTCTTTATACTGGAATCCGACAAAACTTTCTTTGTTTTGGTGAATAAGGTCTTTTTTGCAATTTTTATATTCTTTGTGTTTAGTGCATAATGAATTTAAGAAAAAAAAAAGAAATTAGACCCGGTTTGGTCCTTGGCATGGATCAAGATTTTGACAGGCTAAAACACAACAATATTCAGGGCTTTTTTATTGTTTAATGCATTTTCTCTTTTAATTTAGAAAAAAAATGCAACTTAACCCTTTGTTGTCATTAATGTTTTTATTTAACTTAAAACTAAGAAAAAAAGCAATTTCATCTCTTTTTTTATCATTTAGCTTGAAAAATTTATGCCTAATTGAGATCATGTCCATGATCCAGGTTGTAAGTGTTTTCGGTTAATTCAAGTTGACTGTAGTTTATACAATATGACATATTTTTAAAATTTCATCTTTAATTCTTTTATGACTCTTAAATTTACTTTTAAATTTAATTCAATTCGTGATCAATAAGGATCGAATAATGGCTAGTTAGAAAGATAATATGGGAAGGAAAAGAAAAGAAATAGATTATCCGATTGGGTTAACTTATTATGATCGTGTCCATTACTCAGGTTGTAAATTTCACATGTTAATCCAGGTCAGTATAATGTGTTATCTTTTCATTTCACTTCCTCAATTGGTTTTTATTTAATCTTATGGCATTTCATTGTTTCACTTTTTATCTAAGGTTAAGTAAGGCTAACATGATAATGAGATAGCAATTTCATCGATGATTTCTAATACTTATAGAATTTTTTCAAATGCTGAAGGAATATTTCATCAACATTCTCCAGTTTTCTAGTAGTGCACGCACTGCCACAAAGAACTTGGGGATTTTATTAAGCCAAGCCTAGTGGGTTAACACGATGACCTGTTGACTTAACCTCTGAACTTAATCGATTTTTAAAATAAATAGGATGAGAGTTGACTCAGTGTTGCCCAACCAACTTGGCGGGTGCACCTGCAACTTGATCAACCCAGTTAAAACCTGGATTGGATTAAAAAAAACAACATTGATTTATTTTTTTAAGAAAAAATTATCAAAATAATTACATTCTAAATTGATCTAGGTTAACTCACTCAACATGCAAACTAGGTCATAGCCCTCATCGGGTTTAACAACCTTGCTTTTGTAATCCATTTTTTATTCATTAAATGATTATAAAAATAGATATTTGCATGAAAGCCCACAAGTAAAATTATTGATGACAAATTTATTTTTTCAATATGAACTCTATTTTCTTATCAATGCTTTTCTTTATTGTTTTAATGACAACATTTTTTTTTACAAGAAGCATTTAAAAAAAAACCTTATCATGATCTCAAAGTTTGAAATAAAATATCATCATAATGTTTTAGTATTTTGTGTGTGATTGAATGGAAAAAATTAACAAATATGATAAAACCATATCAAAAATCTAAAGAATAAAAAAATTATTTTCATTGAATATTCATGAGCAATTTGTTTTTGACATATTAGATACATACTAATTAAAAAATAAGTGTTAACATTCTCATAAAAACCCATAATATTATTTAATAACTATGGAAAAATAAAATAATTGAAACATAATATTAAGATTTTTGTATAATGTATTTCAATGGGAAAAAAAATCATAGAAAGAGGCCAAGCACCGAGCTAAAAAGATGAGGCTTGCACGCCTAGTCTAATGGAAAAAAGGGTTAGCGCACATGTGTATGCAAAGTCAAGTCTATACATCTGACTTTTATATATATATATATATAAAGTAATATTTTAAAAGGTGTGGGGAAAGCATTGTAGCTTCCCCACGCCTTTCACTTATTAATATATTATATTATTATAATTATTATATTATATTATATGTAATACTATACAAAGAAGCTTCTGTATATAAGAACATTGAGAAAATTACCTTGATCCTCGTGGAGTTTATTCTTTTTTTTTTTTGTTTCAATTCTTTCAATAACTATATTTTATATTCCAGAGTTTATAAGTTTAACACTTTACAAGTCTAAAAAAAACATAAAAAGGTTGATAGTCAAAATAAAATGGTAGTTTGATACAATTTCCAGTACGTGTGAAAGCATACTCTACTCAGTTTGCTCTTTCTTCTTTGCTTGAACTATCCCAACATATGTATATTTCACTTATGAACTCAGAGCTTTGCGTGCCATGCTTCAGTAAACTTTGCAGGCTCACCCATGGCTGTAAACAAATAGGCTCACCTATGGCTGTAAACAAAACTCTTAGAATTATAAACTTCTACTTTGACAGGCATGTTTTGTGCACATTTCGTAAATTGGCTAGGGGGGTGTAGCTTCCAATACTATTCATATTTCACAAATTAATAGTTAAGTTTTTTAAAAAATTTAATTTGATCCTTAAATATTTTTGGCATAATTTAGCCTCTTTGTTCCCAAATTAGCATCCAATTACATGTTTTTTTGGAAAGAAGAGTTGATTGAAAATCAGAGGATCAAAGTAAAAATAACAGGTAAAATAGGTGGTGGATTCGAATTTCATATAAAAAAATTATTTCCATCTCCTATCTTTTAGGTTTATAGGTGATTGGTCCCTTTAGTTGTCCAAAATTTAATTTTGATAGAAAAATTTATTTCCCTCATTTTCCGGTCCTTTTTTATTATTATCAAATGAGAGAGAGATAAGATATTGAATTTTAGCTTAGAGAGAGAAAATAATTGTTTATTCCAACCACCAAAAGGTTGAAATCAGTGTCAATAGCTTTCATTCATGAGAGTAATTTTACCTAGATGTTTTTTTCTTTTTCTTGCTTGATGAGACAGATCTGATCACGAAAATGTTTTTAGGTTCAGGTTTATTTTAGTTTTTGGAGCTATTTTTTAGTTTTTTAGGTCATAAATAAGTTTATCAAGGTGTTTATAGTATTTTGGATCAAAATAGATTGAAAAATGGTTTTTAACCAAAAAAATCAAAACCCTGTTTTTCCAGTGATGAAAAAAACAAAAGATACGTCATCTGCTCTCTTTAAAAAAAATAAAAATGGAGCGAATGATTTTAAAAATTAAAAAAATAAAGATAGATCCAAGCGAGCGGGCTGGGCTAGAAGGCTCTCATGCCTAAGCTATTTTTTTCTTAAATGAACAGGCTCATGGGCCTTGGCTCCTTATAGGTTTTTTGTTTTTATGTTTTTTGCTATTTTATATTTGGGTTAAAAGAATTGATAAAAAAATGGTTGGATCCAATTAAGTTTATGAGCAAAGTTGCAGGTTTAATGAGTTAATTCGCAACATCCAAACTATTATTTTTATTTTTTATTTTAATGTTTTTACCACCCCGCAATTTATTAAAAAAAAATAACTCATCAGTTGCTGATAAATTATAAACTTTTACTATCTCAGCACCACGTTTTTATCTCGATTTTCTTCTAAAATAAATATATGATACAAAAAATTATCAAGTGATTTATTTTCATATAATTAGATAATAAATAATATCTATTTTCATATAATTAGATAATAATATCTAAGATAAAAAAAAATTAATTGAATCAAATAACATGCATGACTTGCATCATGAATTTATTTTGTTAACTCAAGTTTATCTAGTTATTTTTTTATTAAATAAACATTATTTTTTTACTGATTTAATTCTTCATCAGGATTGAACTTTCTAATTTATTTTTTCCAAGATTATTCCTGCAAATTTAACTTGTCGACTCATGTTAACCTAATCAAATCAAATGTTATTTAAAATTTATTTTTTAGAAGACACATCACCAATACTTGAACATTTTCTTTTGTGCGAGTCAATAATCTAGCCCAATCTTACAACATAGCAGATAGTAGAGCTAGTGATTTCTTACAAAAACAAAAAGATCCCTCAACGTTTGGATATTGCACGAAAAATCAGCTAAGATAATAATATTTCGAGTTATGAACCTTCAAAGATAATATAAATTTTGAATGAGCAAAGCTTAATAACTGTCTCATTGTTTAGCTGGCTTTTGTTTTTTTGTTTTTCTTTTTTTAGCGACTTTCATCCCAAAGAAACCAAACTAGACAAAAAAGAAAAGAAAAGAAAAAACAGGAGCAGTTTCATGCCCCAACAAAGCAGGAACCGATGGGATATAACTACGAAGACGACTAAGCCAAGACAAGTCTTGGCTTCAGATTTCTCCATTTGTCTGACTTAACACGATACCTAGCTGTCTCCACTAGGTCTGCCACCAAAATTCTGCCTGGTAAAAAAGAAAAGGATGAGAAACAAACAGAAAATTATCTAATCACAGCTTTTGATGTTAATATGAAGGAGAAAAGAAACACCGCATTAATCATTCCCACGAGGGAGCAAACATCACCAGAATTATCTCTGGAATAGAATGGGTGGTGAATCTGGTGATTGCTTGCAGTCTAACGACAACAATATTGGCGACAATCGTACTTGTGACTGTGTTTGAGTTTGAAAATGTTTGTTTTTTAAAAAAATATATTAAAATAATATTTTTTTAAAAAATTAATTTTAAATTCAGCGCGTCAAACCAAACCGATATAAAAATCCTAAAAATAATTTAATTTGAAGTAAATAAAAAAAATATAAATATTTTATTATTTTTTAAATGAAAGTGTTAGAGAAAAGCCAACTGAGAGAATTGGGCGTGAATTATGATAGAAAAATTATAAACAAACTACAAAATAGCATTGAATAAAAAAATGTAAATATGATCATTCTACATCTTGCAGCAAATAATGCTATTACAAATCCAAAGTTGGCAACATAATTGGTGGAAATAGGAACAGAAAAATTCAATCGCGAGATCACTTATTAAAATGGAATTACACATGCATTTTCTTTTTCCATCAGCTTATCAAAAAGAAAAGGAGAGGGAGAGTGATCCAGAAGAAATACACTACAATTACAATTTTTTTCCCAACAAATGAAGGATACATACCTACAAATTTCGTTGAAGATGATAATCCAATGAATTGGAATCAAGCGTTGTTGACCCTAAAATGAAATGCTGAACTGCCAAAAATGGCACAAAATCAAGAGCATGATGACATAAGGACTGGTCAAAGATGTTCTATATATTCAACATAAAAAACCATGGCTTACGTTCAATTTAAGATTAATAAGAAACAAAAAATTTCACCTTTTCCCCCTTCTTTCCCTTTCCACACAACGTAAATTCCAAAACTCATGGGTAAGGATCACAAGCCAACTTTCAAAGAATATCCATTCCCATTCTATGCCTCACACTGCTAGAGTTAACATAACTATTTAACAGTCTGGATTAGAAATTAAAGGTTTGTTAAGATTTGCAATGTTGTGGATAATTATAAAGAAACAAAGAGGAAGTTGCACTCTTTTGATCATTTGTGATTCCTACAAAACCATTGAGGATGTCCTAACAGCAAGTCGCAAGAAGAAAACATTTATTTTCTTTGTTTTTTTTTCTTTTTCCCATATCACACATAAAGGTAAAGACCGTGTTTAAGATTCCTTACTAGAATTTGAAAATATATTGGACATCCCAGAAATAGCCCAGTGCACCCAATTAACAAAAGTTAAGATATTCACCCCAAAAGTCATTAGGCAAGTTATGGTGAAGAAAATTTCGCTGTATGGACACTAAAAACATTCTTTTGCTTGATGTACTTTGAGGAACTCCTTTTTTATCATCCACAGACCTAAAACTCATCTTTTGCTTGTAATTAAATGTCACCCAAAAAGAAATACTTTGAGGAAAGTACCTTTTTCTAAAGCCTCTTCACAATTTCTTCATTTACACGGTCATAATAAGTCATTCTCCGGATGCAATTTTTAGCTTCTTCAAATTTATGGCCTCGGAATGCACTTGCAAAGGAATTAGACCAGTTTTGTAATTTCTCTTGCATCTGCATAAACAATTTGAAATTGTAAATATACCATAAACAAGATATAGACATACTCTGGGAAATTACAGAAAAATGAAGCCAGTCAGCCTGTGTCTCAGCATATGAGGCCCAATATAGCAATCTAAAAGAACTATTTTGAATTTACAACGAAACTCGTCACCATGTTCCAAATTCTCATAAAATTTTCCAAAGAAGTCATACCAAAGACTGGATCTCCTTTAAAGCCTGATAGTCAGGTGCCTCTTCAACTGCTTCCCTGATTTCCATAATCTGCAGTGTCAGAAATTAGAGTAATAAGAGATCCAAGTTCAAAAACATAGATCATCTGCTTAGGAGCTTGCATGCAGTAATCTACCCAAGAAATCTATGCCAGGAATGAAATACAGAACAAAAATAAATTACTTCAGCTAGCAGCTCCGGTTCTGACACTGTTTCTTCTTCATTAACATTTACACCTTCAAGTTTCAGCTGTAAGAAAGAAAGTATATAATTTTTATCAATGTTTAGGAACAGGAGAATTTTTACAATGAAATACATGAAAGAGGAAAAACAGGCATTCATGGATTGCGTAATGAAGAAATATTACCCTGAAATACTTAGAATCACACTGTCCAAAAACTTGATGACATCAAACTAGTAACAAATTTTAAACATGTCCATATTATTTTTCTTGTGTATTAGCATGATTGTTTAGCATATGCATCCTCTGGCCCCATGCCTTCTGTTATCCATCAGCTATTTCATACCAAAACAACCAAAAAGATCTAAACACATCTAATTAACAACGCCCTTGATTTTTCTTATGATAGTCAATTGATCAAATGCACCATGAACTACTGTATCATAAACTCTACAAAAAGTTATAACTCCGAGCATAATAATTTAAGCACTCCAAGTGGTACAAATAAGGACTTATCAAAAAGGTTCTTAAATATTCAACTGACATAAATCAATGAGAAAATCGGCATTCTTAGTTGAAACCTGGAAACCCCTTATACTGTTATTACCAAAAAGGCCATAAATGCCGGTAAAATAGCACCAAAAAAAATGCTTCAATTTATGCCGGGATGATATCTAAATGCTTACAATGTATATTGCCCTTGACAAGGCATTGTTCAGTGTCCGGTAAGCATCAATCACCCTAGCTGATTGTTCTGCAGCAAACTCTCTCTCTTTCTGAAAAGGCAAAAACAAATCAACAATTGAAACCCAAAGCAAAAAAATACAAAAGAAAAAAAGAGTACGTTCTATTTAAAATAAAATAAAAAAATTAAACAGACTAACCTCAGGTTTTGAATGAACTAAATCAGGATGCAATTTTTTCTGCCAATTTTTATACTTCACCTCCAAATTATGATCCTCCTCTATTTCATACTTGTTTTCCCTGTAATATTAAAACCCCCACTCAAAAGAATAAAACCTTGCCAATAAAATACAAAACCCAAATCCAAAATTAACTTTAAAAGCAGGAAAAAAATTAACAGGGTGTACTTTACAGGCCAAATATTTGGAAGTAATCAACAGAGTGATCAACAGGCTGGATAGTTGTACAAGACTCGCAGACCAAAAACGGTGCGTTTTGAGGCTCGGCATTACAGTTCCAGCATCTGAGGTTGGTTTTCTCGGAAGATTGGGCGGAGCAGAAACTTTTCCCTGAAAAAGAGAGAAAGTGGGAGGAAAACCCACTTGAAGATGAAGTCTGGATTTTTTTGTTGTTGTTGTTGTAGGAAAAGAAAGGAAAGGGAGAGTGAGGCTGTGAATTGGAGAGATGCTGTTGTTGGTTCCGTAAGAAGCCACATGTCGTTGAAGAGATGGTTCTGGTCTGGAGGAGACGTTTGGAGAGAGGACTCCATAGCTTCTTCTTTGCTTTCAACATTTTCTTTGTTTTGTTTTGTGCTTTTGTTGAAAGGGTGAAGCAAAGGTTTACAGGGCTTTTGACAAAAAAATAATAAATAAATGGTGAGTCGGTGGCTTTTCTAGAAACGGTCAAGAGAGAGTCTAGTATTCTTTATTTTTAAAAGTTTTATTTTTATTTAAAAATATATTAAAATAATATTTTTATATATTTTTAAATTATTTTTTATATAGCACATTAAAATATCCAAAATTATTAAAAAAATTAATTTTAAATAAATATTTTTTAAATTAAAAAATATACAATTTCAACTGAGCATCAAACACAAGCTAATAAATTAACAACATGCATAATAAATAATAATAATAATAAAATATTATCACTATACACACAATTCGTTTTTGCTTTTTCAAAAAAACTAATATAACTTGTGTCGGAGATATTTTAAATTTTTTAGACATCCCATTAGTTGTTAAAAAATAATTAGAAGTATAGGTATCATTTTAATTTTGAACACTTAAAATAACTTACTTACTTTTCAAGTTAGAATTTTTAAAATTAACTAAAAAGAGTATTTTTATCTTTTTATTTTTTAAAATGCAATAAAATAACAAATTTATCTTCAGAATAAAAAAAAAATTAATCCACATATATGTGCCTTTTAGTAATCACAAATTTAGTTTTTCTTGTGATTATTATCTTCGTCAAGGTATTTTAATTTTTCAACGCACTTTATACAACATATGTAGTATCTCTTGGTGGCATAAAATATCATTTTACTATGTTGTTGGAAGAGTATAACCTCCTCTTTCTCGTGGTTAAGTGTATGTTAACGGTAGCATGATAGTTTGTCGTTAATCGGTCTTTCTTTTTCTTTTCTCTCTTCTCTCTAAAATTTACAAGTTGATCCTCTTGGTTGTTAATATTTTAATTTTGGTCCTCATTCTTTTGATTTTTATTTTTAGTTTTTTTGTAAAAATTTTACTTGTTTTCAATTTAATCCTTCAATTCCAATTTGTTATATTTTTTATTTTCTAATTTGGTCCTTATTCTTTTGATTTCTATTTTTTTCTTAGCACTTTGTAAAAGTTTTATTGGTTTTCAATTTGATCCTTTAATCCAAGTTTATAGTGCATTATTTTTTTTCAATTTGATCCTTATTCTTTTGATTTTTTTCTCTTTATTAAAGTTATTTTTATTTTCAATTTAACCCTCCAATCAAAAATTTAAAGTTGTCCTCTAATTTACTTTTTATTTTGTTTTAACCCTAATTCTTTTAATTGCTATTTTTTATTTTAGAATTTTTATGTAATTGATTTTTTTTCACCCTTTTATCATTCAACGTTTGATTTGATGGGGATTGAGGTTCATAGTTTTTTCATGTATGTTACTTCTGGTCTAATAACTTGACTCACGGGTTTGAATAGTTAATGCGAGTCAACATCTTTTTTTTTTTTTGCTTATTTTGCTTTTCAATTCCATAGTTTAACATTAGTTTTTTTAAAAAAAAAAATTGACTTTGTAGTTTTCTTTAATTTCTTTTTTATCAGGTTATCCTGATTTCATGACTTGAATTATGGGTTTTGCGGGTTGACATGCCCTTTATTACCTAGATTATATGTCTATCACTATATTTCGGGTTGATTTGAATTTTTTTTTATCTATTTTTTATCCAATTTCATACTTCTAAGGGTTTGTTTTTCAAATTATCATGATTTTTTAAAAAATATCAATTACTATAGTTATTGTTTTTTATTATTTAATTAAAATAAAATCAATTTATTAAATCCAGTTGAGCTATAATCCGACTTCAACCCAGCATTCTAATTTGTACCTTGAATTATGCAACAAAAGATGATTCTGTTACACCCAATTACAAGATTTTACTCACTTTACTGCTAACTTGACCATTTTTTCTTTCCCAAACTCCAAATTCCCATCAATTTCTACGAATTATTGGTATAACTTATTCATAAATATTTGCTAAAAACAATAAAGGAAAGAAAAACTCACTATTGATACGTCTTTGACAAATAAGAAACAATGATATATTGGTACGTATATCATCAGTACAAGATGATACAAATCCACTCTCATAGTTAGCTGTGAATACAACAAATGTATATTGAGTCGATCACTAAATCTTCAACCTCTTTGGTTATCTCAGTTCTTATCTCACTGTAACATCTACTCGTGTCTGGAACGAAAGCAACAGTATCTATAATTTGTTTGCCGAGTAAGTTTCTTCCCTTCAATGAAAACATTTTCATGGATACCATTTACCTCAAGGCTCATTTGCTTGTCGCCTTGCGTGGTTAGGTCCATAGCTGGTACCTCTGTTGTTTCATCTTTCCCATTTTCAGAAGAATATAAAGCAACATGGTTAGTTTCACTTGGAATTGAAATGTATTGATCTGGTGATGCAGGCGTTATCTTGTTATGGCTTGTTTCCCTTGAACCTGCACGCCTGTAAAACAAAGATCGAACCAGCAATGTCATTATCCTAGAGCAGTTGAAGTAATAATTTATCATTTCCATTAGATTCATTACTATGTTTTGGACAGCAGTACGCAGGCATGAGTACCTGATTTCACGGTTGCTGAAGCTATTCCTGGATGAACTCCTCCCAACACGTTTTCCTTTATTGGATGCTTCAACAGAGACCTCAGCATTTGAACGGCCTCCACTGTCTTGTACATGAGTTGGATCATTTTCTGCATCCTTTTCAAGGTTTTTATTTTCTTCATTTGTTTTTCTAGAGAAAGACCTGGTAAGAGAATTACCGTATTCCCGGACCATAAAAATGGCCTTCTCTATAGTTTCTAAAGCTCTCCCTACATCAGAACTGATACGTACATTCCTTGTACAGTTGCCAGGACTCTCTAGGGAAATACTATTGCTTGAAGTTTGACCTATAACTCTGCAATCCCTCATTAATCGTCTGCTATCTTCACTTTCTTCTTCCTCAATCTCAATAAAAGTTTTCCTACCTGTAGCCAGTGCAATGTTTCGCCAACTTCCATTTCCATGGTCATTGCAATGAACTCTCTGCTCCATCCCTCGCATTCCATCGTTCAAGTGTCTGCTTTCTAGATTCTTTTCTTCCTTGATATCACCAAAGGATTTATTGTCCATAACTGGTCCATTGTCTGGAAAAGCATCGCTTGCACCATCATCTCCATGAATATTCATTTCCATAACTCCCAAGCTTTCATCCTTCAAGTGTCTGCTTTCTTGATTATTTTCTTCCTTGATCTCACCAAAGGATTTGTTTACCACAACTTGTGCATTTTCAGGAGAAGCTTCACTTGCATCATTGTCTCCAAGAATATTCAGTTCAACATCTCCCAAGTTTTCTTTTATATCTTCAGCAGAATGCTCTTGCTGTAGAAGGCAAGCATCTGCTTTAGGCTCTTTCCATTCCATGGCCTCATTTGCGTTTTCAGTAGAATAAAGAGCCTCGCGTATTCGAGCATACATTGGAGCTTCCAAAGCCTTTCTGTAGTCTTCATCATGGTTAGACACAGAAGCCACTGCCTGTAATAATTTGCAAAATGGATGTCAGAGAGATATATTGCACAGAAACCACAAAAGTTAGAATGCAATGATGGTTCTTCATTCTTCATGCGTGACCCTCCTGACATAGAAACTGGGTCTGAAACTTTTGTAGATCCTACTATAACCCTTAATTTTCATGCCCCCTATCTTTATTACTCAGGCCAAAAGAGAGAAAACCCCAAGCCCAACTAGTCTATCACCTATTGAACCCAGATCCTCTACCTTCAAAAGTTGTTATGATTATGACTACCGGGCACTGGTTTTGTTAATACTGCAGAGAGCGTATAAAGAGCCAAATGAATTGGATTCACTGTTGCATGCAGCAGGGTATACGGAAAATAAATAGAGAGAAACATATAACCTTCTGATAGAGTGTGAAACCATTGCCAACGAGCTGCCTTGTGATGAAGTTCATGAGAGATGGAGGGACAAAATCCAGCTTCAAATCCATATTTGCTATTGTCCTGCAAAATCTAATGGTTTTCAAAAGCTCCACAACAAAGGAGCTCATGCAATAGGAAAGATCAAGCCTCAACTTGTCTACTTATGTAGCAGATGATAGATGGTAGAGCCGTACACAGGAATGATTACGTTTATATGAAATTCAATTAGAAGTTTTCCTCCTTTGAACCATAGGACTTGTGCATGTGTCGTATATCAAAGAAGACTCGCAATATAAATCGAACTAACTGTAACTCACCGAAAATAACTTCTTCCTGGGGTCACTTTTTGGATGGCAAAGCCACCCATCATATCAATCCTTACCACATCCTTTGCTTCAGGGATTCCATCTTTTGAAAATCCATGGGTATTTTTATCAATGCCCTCCAAATCCGAGATCTGAAAGCAATATAATCCAGGAATTTCTCTTCCAATTTAGAATTAGGTATCCAAAAACTTGGGTAAAAAGAAGTTGCAACTGATAAAATGATGAATGCAACCACTTCAAGCGAGTACCGTGCTTATGATAACAACAACCAGACCATCTTGGAGGTGTTCAAACAAAACATAGTGCACAACAGCCTCCCTAGCCGTCATCGGCCATGTAACCTTCACCCTTCCTTCCAAAATTTGAGGAAGAATCAGAATTTTATGTTGCAGAATACAAGCAAAAGGAATCAAACAAGTTACTTCAAATAACTAGAGTAAATTATAAACTAGTCCCTCTAGTCTTGATAAATGAATTAAATAGTCCCCCTTGTTTCAAAAACTAATTATTCAGTCCTTTCCGTGGAAAAAAAAAAGAATTTTGGAATAAAGTAGTATTGAATTAAGCGTGATCAACACGAATCAAATGACTAAATAATTAGTTTTTGAAACAAGGGGGACTAATTAATTCATTTATCAAGACCAGAAGGGCTAATTTATAATTTACTCCACATAACCGCTACAGATTGTGGTGGGCAAACCTCACTAGAGATATCTGTTCACTGATCCGGATCTTTTGCAAGCATTCACAAATGGTGATTTTAAAAGGTGGGAAACTATACTGGGGCCACCTGAGAACACGAAATCACTAGATTAAAGCAAACCTTGCAATATAAATCTTGATTTCAACCATTTAATTTTTAATCTCTTTTGTCAACTGTGCACCGTCCCTCAACTAAAACTGGAGAACTAAGAATAATCACATGAATCTAGAAGGACGTGCAGCCACATAAATCCTTGACATTTCTAGGGAAGGCTGCCAGCAAAGATTGTTGTTCCCATAAGCCTAAAACTCCTCATCAATGCACTCATTGCTATCCGTCATGCATGACCATGCATGTCTGGCAGCAATAGTTAATTGGAGTAACAAGGATAAATATGATTGACATGGGTCGATATGTAGAAGGATGAGACAAATATGACAAGAGACAGCCTCTTATTTTGTACTCATGAACAAAAATGTCAAACTTCCAAGGAAGAAATCCTAGTCTATGTGCTTATGTACATATTGTCTTTAAAGAAGTTGGAAGCAGGGCCACAATGTGAAAGAATTTAAGCACAATGTCATTTATACAGATCCACCAACCTACACATTCTTGAGGAAATTCTCAGAACCGTCTCAAAAGAATAAAATGCAACTTATGGAACTTTCAATGATGCATTTATAAAAGTTCACAATCAAAATTAACAGCTTCAACTCTCAAGTGATCTGATTTCCTTAGCATTACTGGATGTAAATCAGCCCCCATAAGGAATAACTCTAATTAGCAGTGTTAAAATGCAAATTTTTCAGCAATTGTGATTTTTGTTTTCCTAAAATAAAAGTAAAATGCAGTATTTTTATCAAGTTAAGATGCCGCAACAATATTGTCATTAAAGCTGGACAGAGGAATGAACTGAAGAGAGGTGTATAAATGTTGTTTCACAGAACAGAGTATCTCCGTAGACATTATATGTCACAACGTGAAGAGAGATGCCAAGATAGAAGCAATCCTTACCATTTCCTGTAGAGTATCGCCTCCCAAGAGACGCATAAGCCTACAAGATATTATTTGTACTTGTCAAAAGAGTTTTCAATTTGTGCAGCTTCAAGATGTCTCAAATAATTGTCTGCTTTGTGCTAGTCTACGAGGATAAAGCTCAAAATTTATTAATATTTCACCTAAACTTACAAGTATCGACAGTTCCATCAACATAACCTTCGACAAGTAATGAATGAAAGGGAGTACCCTCAGGTCCTGGGCGATACATAACACGGAACTCTTCATGATCCTCTTTTATCTGTCAAGAGAAGTAAGCTTCAGCATATCAGTATTGAGACCATTTTTCTAAATAGACACCAAGTATATATATAATTCTGACTATGTGAGAACTAAACAACATATGAAAGAAACCTGAGAGGAGCTGAAACGTCAAACTTGAACAGATAAAAAAAAATGAAATCAGCTGATTTTCTTGCTTTTTTTTTCTGAAAGAAAACGTTCCTAGGAGTAAACAGAAAGAAAAGAAGCCAGAATGAATAGTTAGCTAAAAGGGCATACTTTCCATCCACCATGTGATGTCTCACTGGTTCTTGACACCTCATTTTCACTTACAGAAGCACTCCTCAACATGTCAAGAAAAGAGGACACATGTTTAGTTCTAGTTTCTATTAAATTGTCGCTGCATCCTGCAAATTCAGAATCCAAAATTAGAGTCTTTGACAAATGCAGCTGACCATCACAATTAGTAGCTTACAAAAGATAAGAATCTAACAAAATCAACATCCCAGCAGTTTGAAAAAGAGAACAGCAAATTCTGAGAAATACTAGCCTTCGGTTTCATCAAGCGAAGAGTGAACAAGTTGATTCCTGATAAGGGTTTTAAGTGCGTCAAGATTTGTCAGTTCAGGGGATGCCAGTGTCTGGTCCAGCCTCTCTCTGTATTGAGAGATCTTTCCACTCTTCCCCATCTTTGCATCTCCAAGAAAGAAAAAGGAACCCTCTTTAAAATTTACAATTACTCACGTACAGGTATGTGATTATGTTATCATCTCCTGAATTCAACATTACAAAAAATGTTTAAGCTTTGGTATAGACTTGTAGCAACAAAATATGCAGGAATGCCAAAGTCTCTAAAAATCATTTGCATGGATAAGCATATTATAATGAAAATTTACATATTTTGGTTCCATAAGTACTTAACCAAAAGAAATCATAATATTAGCATCTCAAAACATTCCACACAAATAGTGATTAGTACTATTTTATGTATGGAAATGGTTCTCACAAATAATTAATCAAGTTAGAAAAGAGAGCCTTTGTCTGGTAGTAATAACTCCTGAATACAATATGCAGAACATTTAATACAAGAGCATCAAAACAGATGCCTCAATAACACAACTTTACTAAAACTTAAAAAGACTCCAAAACTTACCAACCAATTCCAAAATTATCCAAAAAAACTTGACAGCTCTGCGAACCAAAACATTAACACATCTTAGCGAACAAAGCCAACGAACATCAAAGAAGTACAAACAAATTCATAAAAACTTGTCCAAAACAGAAAGAATGAATAAAATAAAAAGAACCCAGACGAAGAAATCGTGAAAACTAACCAAACTTCAAGTAACCACGTGAAAGCTCTCTGAGAAGAACCCAATTTTCCTTCAAGAACTCAGAGCACAACCCTGAATAAAAACAAGAACTGAAAATTCTTTTATTTTTGTTGGATAAACAAAAGCAAAGTGCACATCTCAATATATATATATATATATAAAGAACGTGGTGTGAGACAGATGCACCTGATACGGGTGCACCAAGACGGAGAAAGAAAAGAATATGAAACCATATGCGTTAGGACTTGACGAAACCAAGACACGCTGCAGAATCACAGAAACCAGAAAGAAAAGAGAAAAGTCCCTCTTTTTAAAACTTTGGTGCCTTGCTCTCTTTGCCCAAGTCTGGACAAATTTGAGGAGTCAGTATGTTGTGGGAGCCACATGTAGGTATTTTCCAGGCTGAGGCTGCCGACGTGAATTGAAAATTAGTCCATTTGACAAAACTCACATTTTTTTCTGAATGTGGTAAGTAAAATGAATTCACCTCGCGATTAGTCTTAAGTTGTGGCTATGTTTTTGCGGTTTTTTAAAACTGTTTTTTTTTTAACTGAAAAAATATTCAGTTTTATTTATATTTTTAACATATTGATGTTAAATATGTTAAAAATATAAATAAATTTACAAAAATATTCTACACTGAAATATTAAATACACGCTTCAAGAAATACAGAGGATCATAATTTAATTCAAATGGATTATAGTATAATACTAAAATAATTGTGTTTCTTATAGTTTTTTATTCTTCATATAAAGAGTGAGGAGGGTTAATATATTTATTTAATCATTTAGATAACAATTTTGTGTTATTGCTTATGTGGTTAGTGTGCGGATTAGAATCTAGAGGTCACAAATTTGAGTGATATTGGCAACAATATTTTCTTTCAAACAACTTGTTATTTATGTATTTTTTTTCTTAAAAAAATTAAAAGACTAGAAAAGAAAAAAGCAAGGTCAAGCACGCGGGCCTTCTACTGGGGGCCAAACGTTGGGTTTGACCCTTTTTTTTTTGTTTTTTTTGTGCCACTCAAAGAAAAATTATTGGATTCACTTACTTTTTAGTTTTGTTATAGTTCTTAAATACTACTATAAATTCTTATTTAAATTTTAATAATTTATTTTTCAATTATTATATATCCGATAAGAAAATAATAATATTAATAATAAATTGTTCATAAAAACTCAATTCAAATAATTTTTTATTCTTAATTTTTAAATAGATTTTGAACATAATTTGATCAACGACAAATACTTTATGATAAAACGAAAAAAAAACAACTTTACTATTCATATAAATAGTTTGATAGCTAGGAAAAAACCAAGTTTTTTTTAGTATGTTGTATAATTGTTTCAAACTAATTTAAATGAGTGGGTATTTTTAGATAGTTATCTCAATAAATATAATATAAATATTATCAAATTCAACTAGAAACTCTATTCAAAATAAATAAATATATGCATACATTACCCACACATATAAATGCTATGTATGTATGTGTGCGTGTATTATTGTATGTTGAATAGTAAATTGTATTTAAATAATGCATGTTTGAAACTCAATAGATATAAATATCTAATTTTTTTTATATAGTGAATAATTAGTAGGATATGAATATAATAAAAATTCAATACATGGATGCTTATTAACATAGGTCTTGGACTCAACTTGTTTTTACATAAAATAATTTATTTTTTTATTATATATATATATATATATATATAATTGTTGAAAATACATGATTATGTTAGTGAAGATTTTTTGAAAATAATTGTTTGATGTTTGGTATATATAAAAAACAAGTGTTGAAGGCGAAAAGACAAAGAGTTGATGAGGTGGGCTCCATGATTTAATGATAAAAATATCCTTATCTCATTAGAATCATAAGTTGTGTTTTTTTTCTTTTATCATAAAGTATTTTTCGTTAATCAAGGCTTTTCAAATAAATTAGGTGTGAAAATCAAGAAAAGAAAAATTATTAGATATATAAAGAATTGTATTCCTCTTTTTCACAAAAATATGAGACCCATTATAAAAATTATTCATGCACCCCACTATTATGTGAGAGAAAAGAGTACAATTCCCGTTGTACTGAATAATTCTCCATAAAAAAAATATTTTACAAAATCATATTTTACGTGAAATAAATATAGTCAATGATATGGAGAAATTAATATATATTCAATTTATATTGTATTGTAAAGAAAGAAGTGGATTCTTTTTTTCTTTAACTCAAGAAAATCAGTTCATGTGTGTGATTTAATAAAATATTTTCGTACATTGAATCAATTAGATGAATTTAATAACTTTTATGATTTCAAAGTGATTGCTTTGGAGATAATTTCTGTGATTTAATAAATTTTTTTTTGTGTTTTAAAAATAATTTGTTTTTTTAATTTGGTTTTTAACTTTGAAGTTTTGATGTTAAAATAAATTTTAAAAAATAAAAATTATTTTTTAATTTTTAAATAAATATTTTTTAAAAATAACTACTCTAATGTTAAATAACATATAAGACAAAAAAAAAAAAAGGTTCGGTGGTTTGGTTGAATATAAATTGTCGCGATGCCTTAGGTGGTCTTGTAATTCACGAGATAACTTTATAAAAATATGGAGTATATTATATAGTTCATGAGAATCTTGAAAAGCACCCACCCACCCGCCCACCCCATTGATCAAATCATCTTAATTCTAATGACTGATTGATCCTTCTCTGCCACCGCAAAAACAGTCGCCAACAGCCAACAACCTTAATTACAAAGTTGGTTAGGACATGACAGGTAAGAAAAACCGGAAGATCAGAAGCTTAGAGAGATTTTTTTTGGAGTTTAGCACCTAAAAAAAAAATTAAGTGGATAACACTTAAAATATTTAGAAAAAAAAATACAATTTAGAGTTACATAAAAAATTTACGACTCATGAATCACATTCGTCAATAACTACTCTTGTATATTGTTAAATAATTTTACACAAATTACAAAAAAAAAAAAATACTCTTGAAAAACATTGAAACTCCGATGATAACATCACCAGTACCATATACAAAATTTTGATGAGACAAATCCAACAACACTAATGAAGGACATTGACAATAACTAGAATAGGTCACACGAGCCGCCTAAAAGCAGACAGATCACCCACCACCTTCGGTTAGCTCATATGTCCAGCTTCAGTCATCATTGGTGACCCTCTTTGATGTTGTTGGATTCGCCTCTTTGTGATTTTTCCAATAGCACTGGTGGTGTCATTATCGAAGTTCTAGTGTGACTCTAGAGTTTCTTTCTTTCTTTTTTCGTCTCTCGTTTCTCTTTATTATAATTTGTAACAAGACATTTAACAATTTAAGAGAGTTGTTAGTGGCACAGGCAACTTGCAACTGACAAATATCATTTGTGAGTTGCTAAACTATGATATTTTTCTAAATATTTTCTAGATTGTAATATTTTAAAGAAATACTTTGCTAATGTCCGAAATAACTTAGGCTATTTTTGCTTATTAGAATGGTTTTTTGTCTTATCGACTTTGTTATGACTTTTCATGGTGTCGTTAGTTTCGTTTTATCGAGATCTTTTCAATGATACTAATAGTGTCGTAATTAAAGCTTCAATATGCCTCTAATGTCTTTTTTTTATTTCTTTATCTGTCTTCTCTTCTCATCGTAATTTGTGTAATCCATATCATAATTTTTTTCAAATGTCGCATTTCTCAATAACAACAAGTTTGAATTTTGTATTTTTAATAGTAACATGTATAAATTATGTTATTTTATTAATTTTTTAAACTATGCTATTTTACTATCTTTTTTTTAAAAAAAAAAACCCCAAAAACTCAAGCGTACATGCCATTTACCATGCAATTCCATTTTTCTGTGGAAACAGAAACGACAGCTCCGTTTTCGCTCGTAAAGTAGGATAAGAAAAAGCAAAACACTCTATTTGATTTTTAAAATGATGCCATTCAACTTTTATCAGAAAAAAACTAAGTCAATGAACGAGTGGGATCCACATGTTTACCACTTGCAGACAGAAGAGTTTTTAACAAAGTATCGTTGACAAAGTCAAATATTTTTCTTATTAAACGGTTTAAGTGGCCGTCTAGGAAGTAGTGGTTTTTTGCTTTTTTTTTCTTATGACTTTTAAATATTTTTTACACATTTATATTGAAATTAATGCGGCAATACAATATTTTTCTCGTAACAGAAAGCGAGTGAACAAAAATTAAATAACCATTGAAAAACTATACATTAAAAAAAAGTAAATGCAAGAAGTTAAGCATTCCCAAATCCTTAGTCATGCATTTACAGCCATTAAATCACATTTATTTTATCCTTCTAAACAAATTTTTCGTGATGGGAATGAAAATATTATTATTCCTGTCATAATCCAATTCTGGATTATTCCCTAAAAATTCACTTTTTTTTCAAAATAAAAATCAAAAAATAAAATAAAAGGCTGGTAATGTGGAGAAAGCAGGCCGGGAAATCAAGCTGTAATATTTTGAGAAAATTCAAGGCCTAATTGTACCCCATTATGCCTAAAAATGGAGACAAAATGCAAATTCAAGGTTAAATTAAATGATTATTGGACGAATTTGCATAAATATTAAGTCCAATGACATAATTAAATTTTTAATAGGCCAATTTCATTTAATCATGGGCCAAATTAAATTTTAATTATGTTTAAGAATTAATTTGGGTCCAATTAAATGATTTAATTAAATGCAAGGACTTAATTATACTTTAAATGGGTCAAATTAATTTTATTTTAGGCTTAATTGGTGAAATATTAAGTTTGGGAGCCTAATTTAGGCTTAATTGAGGAGATTGGAATTTTAAGAGACCAAAATTAATTTTTACAAAGTTGATTAATTGAAATCAGGAGCCAAATTGCAAAAAAATTAAAGTTTTGGGATCAATTAGGGGCTAAATTGAAGAAATCCGAGACCAAGGACCACAATAGGCGCGTAACTTCGGGGCTCCAATTGAAGTTCATCAGGGGCTTAATTGCAAAAGTTTGGGGTCAAGTAGGGGTTCAATTGAAAGTAATTGAAAGAGGAAGAACTGAAATGAACTTTGGTCAAAACAGAATCCTGAACACTATTCATTATCTTCTTCTTTTTCCCCGGAAAAACTGGTTCAGTCACCTCCTTTGCAGGTGCATTTAATGCACCTAACGTCCACCAAATTTGCCAAAACTTGACGAAACTGATCACCAGGCATACCTCTACGTCGGGGCATGGTCTTCACCGGCACACTGACAAATAAACGGACGTGACATCACCCCAAAGAGGCCAACTCAGGCAGCCTGCAGCTGCAGATTTGACAATTTGACAGTGCACCATGCCTACTTTGAGCCAACGGCTGGGATCCTTTCCATCTAAATCAAGGGCTGAAATTTTTCTCCATTGTAGAAAAGATTTCCCTCTTCCACCGCCTATAAATAGAGGTGGATTTGATGGCCTGAGGGAGGAGAAAATCAGGTCCAAAATAAGCCAAAAAATCAGCTCCTTCCCGGTTTCTGCAATTTTCTCTCTGTTTTTCTTTCTTTCTTACTCCACCTCTTCCACAGCTGCCTTCTCCCACGAGAATACCAACACACCCGGCCTACACACCACTACAAATACCAGCTCCACCATAGGAAGCCGGCACGACCACCAAGCAGCCACCGCGACTCCCTTTCTCTCTCCTGCAGACCTGTTTCATCCTCCTCCCTTCTCTGCTCACATCAAACCTCAGCGAGAGGGCGGCAGGTCGGAACCACCTCTTCTAAGGGCTTTCATCCTTAGAAACAGCAGCAGAGGTACTCTCTCATCACAGCGGCGACTTGAACAGCTCCAGCCAATAGCAACTCCAGCACCGACCACGGCAGCTCCTGTAACGTGAGCAGCAGCCACTCCTTCGAGCGCCACCAACTCTTCCACCAGCACCTCCGCCAACTTCACGCCAGGCCAGTGACAACAGCTCCTTCTCCACCGCAGGTTGCCTCCATCTTCACTCCACCTGTCTACTGCTTCTGCAACTGTTCGGTTGCATGCAGAATGTGAATAGTAATTGTTCACGTTCTGCACATAATTAAACAAACTTTAGGGTGGGCTGGACCTAATCCCGCCCAATCCAAGTGGTTGGGCCGGTCAAGCCCATCCCTTTTAAGGAGCCAGTTTTGTGGGGCCGATTTCGGCCCATCCCACATATTTAATATCATATAGTATATATTATATTATAATAATATTAAAAAAATCAAAAATCATTTTAAAAAATTTTGTGATTTTCTCGTATATTTTTCTACCAATTACGCATAATATCGGGTTGTATATTTACACTGTAAAATATAAATCCGGTATTAAAATACTCGGTTTTCTCCGAAATGTTTCAAAAAAAATATTTCAAAACATTTTCAAAAAGAAAATTTTTTTGTTGCATACGGCCAAATCCTAAAATTTTTCCAAGCATATTTTTCATAAAAAAACAAAAATTGCATCTTTTTCATGTTTAAAAAAAATAAAAAATGGATATCGTAACCAGTTTATGATTATCCATTAGGATTTGGCCAACATGTCAAAAATCTTTTTTCTAATCTTTTTTTTAGGATCCAGATGTAGACTTTAATATTTGTGTGGTGTAAAATTACATGATAAAGTACACCCTCAGGTATTAAAGATACAAGGTGTAAATAAATGCAATGCTAAAATTCAGACTTTAGAACGGTTAAGATTTAACCCAATAAGGTAGAGACTTTCTCATGAAGAGAGATCTGCCTTGAGCCTTAGAAAAGACCAACGAATAGAAACCCGACTTAGAAAAAACAGTCAAACAACAATGCAGCTTACCTTAGGTAAGGTGCACTGAGGGTGATGCGTCTTTTCCTTACACAACCAGTCCCTTACCCAGACTCTCGCAGACCATAGGTTCCTAGTGACCATAATACTAGGTGGCGACTCCTGAATATTAATCATAATTTTATGATTAAATCTAAAACCCTTCCCAACACACAACACCTCACATCAGGAGGCACGACAGAGAATCTCTGCCGTCGCCAGACGACGCCGCCCCGCAACAATTCCAATAAAATGCATTTGGAATGAATGGAACATGCAATGGACCATCTTATTCACTCCAAGCATGGATTATTTATACATATACACACTCTTAATACTTTTAGCATGGCCGCTTTGAAGTGCAAGATTCACTAACAGAAAATTAAAAAACAGCTATAAAAATGTCAATGAAAAATACTCCGTCGTTATTTCCTAACAAAAACTACGATGGAAAATTTTCATCAATGAATTATAATGGAAATAACAATGGAATAAAAAAAATATCGTGAACAATTCCTTTTGCTTGATGATGTATCAAATTACTGATGAAAGTTTTATTGGCAATTTTAAATTGAATTAAAACCTGACAATCCCTCTCCTCTCCCCATTTATTCTTCTTCTTACTTTTACAAAACACAACATAACCAAACACAACAAGAACCCTTCCCCCTCACAAATCCAACATCCCACTTATAAATCCAACACCGAGAGTACCTCTCATCTACCCATATTAGGTTTTACCCCCCTCCCAATAAACTTAGGGTTATGATTTTTACTTGATTTGGAGGTGATTTTGTTAGGGTTTTAAAGATAAAATTCGCTTTATTTTCTTTGGTGTATAGTGTTTGCTTTAAAATTTATGTTTTGCTAAGTTAAAACTGTGTAACTAGTGATTTTAATTAAAAATAAATAAATCTTGATAGTTGAGTATTATTAGTTTTGATTGGCTACTACAAGAAGCTTTGTAAATTTGAAATTTGTTATGCTTTGCAAAACCTGGAATCTTGTATGATTTGGAGTCGGTTTTGATTAATTGTTAATGTGTTGATTATTTCTTACAGTTTAATTTGTTATGTGAAGGTTTTTATATAAAGATATATTTCAATGACATACGATGGAAATGATTTTCAAGCTTTTACAATAACTAAGCTTTGGGGGTTTTTCCTTCCTCCTTGTTTGCACAATAGGTAATTAGTAAGTAAGGCTAAAATCTTCTAATTAGTTTGGGATTAGTAAATAATTAATGTATTTTGTGTGGTGTAGAATGAGGGGATCTATGGCTCTATTGAAGTGTGGTACATAGATGGAGCAGTTATGCATGATGCAAGCTTCCATACTGCTATAAATTTGGAGGGTCTAGAGGCAGACATTCACTTTTATTTTTAGTTAGCAAAATATTCTTTTTATTTGTTTGCTTGTGCTTATATTATATATTTAATGAGATCATGTAACGTCGGCTATTAATTGATGCACCTTTTTTTATATGCTGAAATCTGTAACTAGACATAAACTTCATTCAATATGATATCAGGAACTTAGTATAGAGAGGTAATGAAATAAGCGCTTCATGTTTTGTTGTTTCTGTCTTATGGATGCCTAGTGTACCTCTAAAGTGTTTCAAGAAATAAAATATGATTTTAATTGATTTTCTGTATCCTATATATCTGTTGTTACCTACTTTTGACTCCATAAAAAATCAAGAAAAGAAAAAAATTAGAAAAATAAAATCCAAAATACAAGAGAATATACATGAAGAAAACTTATAAGATTGCCCAAGTTAATGGTGAAGGACTAAAATGACAAGTGAAAAAGTTGGAGGACCAAAATATATAAAATTAGTAAAATTAGCAACCAAATTCTTATTGACAAAGTGCCCCATTGGTAAAAATATTTTTATTCGGGATAAAAAAATACAAATTTGGACAGGTAAGGACTCAATGAGAATTTTAAAAGGCTTAATTAATCTTATTGAGGACTTGATTGCAAGGAAAATTAATTTTTTGAGTCAATTTGGATGTTAATTGGAATAAATTAAAGTCTGGGGACTTAATTGGTTTTTTAAGAGGTTTAATTGGACTAATCAGAGGCTTAATTGTAAGAATATTGAAGTTTGATAGGCTATTAGGGACTTGATTGAAGAAAACCAAAACCAAGGATCAAACAGAAAAGGGCGTGTGATTGTGGTGGCTGAAATTGACCAAATCAGAGGCCAAATTAAAGAAAATCAAAAGTTTGATGGTCATTTAAGGGTCTAAATGCATAAATAAAAAAACCATGGACCAAGATGAAAATGACGCTAAACTTTAGGTCTAACGATTGAGTTTGGCAGGGGTGAAATTGCATGAAATTAAAAGTTTGGAAGGAAACTACGGGTGCAATTAAAAGCAATTGGAAGATGGAAGAACAGGGACTAAAATGGAAGTTGTCAAATACCAAATTAAAAACCCTAATTTCTAGGGTTTAACATAAATGACGCGTCGTTTGGCCATTATTTAGCTTATCTTGGCAATTTTGGCTAATCGAGTAGGCACCTTCATGCGAATGAATGTGGCAACTCCGACTATCTTTAGGACTATAATCACCATTATTCAACTGTGAAACAACCCTCTACAAAGATCAATTACTCTCATCAAATATTTACATCCTATTTTTTTCAACAAACTTAATAATATCTTGCTTCTGATCAGCTATCACTGCATTTTCAAATTCTTTGTTGATTAAGTTAACCCTTCAAACGAATGAATGTGGAGCTACAGACCTCCAAATTGAGCAAGAATAGATCCAGTCAAAAGGTATGTTTCTCCTCTACCATGTTCTGGTGGTCTCCGATGATATTTATATCGGAGTTGCTCTGGCGAAGCCTCGAAATTGGTTAACTTAGTTAACGTTGAATGAGATAACCATATGTGCAAAACCACTTAACTTTTTCGTGTGTTCACACTTAAAAATTCCTAGAGGGTTCTTATCAAAGGTCATAAATCTTTCATAAAAAATCAGAAGGTGAGGGATGCATATCTTTGTCTTAAAGAAAAAGAAAACTACCTAGGTAAATTTATCACAAAACCATTGAAGGACGGAGATTTCAACTGTTAACATTTATCAAGAACTCTCTTATTTTTATCAAAGGGCTAAGCTTTGATCAATGTATGTTTAAATCCATAAAAAAAAAAACCCTAGCAAAACACTATAAATACCCTGTGAAAAAGATGCTAGTGTGAAGGTTCAAGAGCCTAACATATAGTTGAAAAGATAGTGAAAAGAAAAGAAGGAAAAAAAATAAGAGAAGGAAAACAACAGTCCATAATCAACAAGGTTAGAGAAGGTATAACCATGTAAACGTTCAAGGATGGAGTCTATATGGCTTGCCTGTTCATGCTTTCTTAATGTTTAAACCTCTTTTGATATTGTTTGAGCTTCTTTTGTATTTTATGGTTTGATTTTGGTGTTGGAATAATCTGATGTTTTTCGGCAAAGTTTGTTTAGTTTTTGTTCTTGTTAAGAGCATGTTTTAGATTGATCAAGCTTTCGTTGATAGTTTGTTTTAGTTTTTGTTAATAATGTTTTAAATAGGCTTGCACTAAAGGCATGATTCTTGGTTTTGATGTTTGTTTGATTTTGTGTTTTTAGTCTAATAGCTTGTTGATGGTGTATTTTAGATATTTTGATTGGTGTTTCAATATGTTTTATAATAAAATAATAAGTTGTTTTTGTTTTTGAGTTAAAAAGTTTGGAATTATAGTGATCAATTTGATATCTTTTAGTGAAAGTTCATAGTTCATACAAGTATGTTTTAACATATAGATGTTAAAAATATCAAGTTTTAAATCCAAATAGCATGAATATGTTTGCTGTTTAGCTTTGGTAGTTTTGAACTTTGAAAGTTCTTGCATGTTATTGATAATTTGATGTTATTTGTTAGTTCTTTGAATTCAACTATGTTTAGTATTGGTAATGTGGTTTATGAGGACCAAAAGCAGCATGTTTCAGAAGCCTAGGAAGCTAATTTTAGGTTTAACAGTATGCTAGAAATTTATGGGTTGCTGGGTTCGGTTTCTTCATGTTCTTTGAAAGAACATTGTCTTGGCATATGATTTGAACCGATTTTAATCCAATTTTTTGCACTAAACCATTTGGGCAACTTTACTAGTAAATAATCTAAGGTTTATTTGCATCTATAACAAGTTTCTTGGGGTTTTAATCCTAGGATTTTGGTTTTGAACCGAAATCCATTTTAACAAAATAATGTTGATTCTTTGATAATCGAAGTGAATGAATTCTAGATCATGAATCATTGCATGATTTCAAATAAAACCCGATGCTTGAGTGCATAAAAACTTTTTTGGATTGAAATTTGTGTTTGCTGGGTTCTTGATGAATGTTCTTCATGATCTTCACTATTTGAGTGTTTGATTAGTTTTTCTGTAAAAAAAATTTAAGTTTTATGTCAATTTTCAATATTGATTTTGTTTAAGTTTAAACCTTTGTTTTGGTTTAGTTTTTTGGTCAGACCTTGTTTTTTGTTTGATTCATGGTTGAACCAGTGTTTTTGAGTTGAACTGTTTGGTTTTGTTTTGGGTCAAGTACTCAAGGTTTTATTTGTTTGGACAACTTTTTGTTAAGGATTTTTTTTGCCTAAAGAGAGTGTTTGGTAAACACAATCTTAAGTCCATTTTGACAGTTTTCTAGGGAAAGAAAAGATGGTTTTGTCAAACATGACCTTATAGAAATGAATAATAATTAAAAAAACAAGATTTTATCTTGTTACATATAGACCAATCCTTATAAAAATTGCATTTTATTTATAAAAAGGGGAGAAAAAAAATTTAGCATTGTTTTAGAAAATTTTTGTGTTTTTTTTTGTGTTTTTTTTTTAATTTACAATAAGTTTGTAAAATTCTTTAAGGATTTGACTAATATTTCAATAACCTTAAAAATTTTAATTCTTGAAAATTATTGGTATTTAAATACTAGGAGTTGACTAGAAAATTCTCAGAATTATTTTGGTTATTCACCAATTTTAATTAGGATTTTTTTTTATCATAATACACGATTTGTGAATAACACTTTCAACTTCCAAAATAGGTGAACCTTGTTATAACACTTACATGGATTCTTCCTTTAGAATTTACCTGGACATACGATCTCATAATAAATTTGAAATGTCAGATTTATTCATGAGCGTAAATCTTTGTTATGAGTCATAGACGAACCATCAATTAGAAACTCATCAACACTTTTAAACCACATCCAAACCACACAATGCACTTTACCTGAGGTGTAGAGTTACAGAATATCCGTTCACTTGGATCTTATGGCTTTAAAGAAGAAGCATTAATTCATCTTGATGTTAGCCCCTGTTTGAAAATAATATAAATCATATCTTAGGACCTTACCTAACAACTGAAGCTATTGGGTTCAGATAGTTCTTTGACATGGTATCAGAGCCTTGATGATCAAGAGGTAACGAGTTTGAATCTCACCATCCTTATTTATTTGATAAAAATTAAGCACAAGATAGTGTGTGTTAAAGAATAATATAAATCATATCTTAGGACCTTACCTAACAGCTTCAATAAGGTTATAGACAAATACATTGAGAGATCTGCTTCTGAAAATTATGCATTTTTGGAAGACTCCATTTGATAAAATTACTTTGAATTTCCTTAACACACATCCGAGGGAATATTAATTAATCTGAACAAAAAAAATACATTTATCTGATTACTATATTTGTGAGGGCTGTTTGCATTGATGTTATGGTGGAGAAATGAATGGTGGCAAGACATGGTTATGGAGTACAAGGGATGACTCATTTACATCATAATATTTCATAATTTATGATGCACGGGCCATGCATGCAATCTTGTAAACCTAGAAGGTCAACGTACGAAAGAGGATAGATTTTCAAAATGTTTCCCTAAGAAATTTAAAACAACAACCTTCTTAATTTGACGAGAATGCATTTGTTTATTACAAGCATAATGAACAACATGATTATATTGAGATTTATTCCTTAAATTTTAGCGTTCAATGTATGATGATATATATTGTTGTCCATTTTAGATTTAATTCCGACATGCCTAATCTCTGAATGTCCGATGATGAGCTATGAAACTATATATATTTGTATGATCTAATTCAACGCAGCTAATTCCACATCTTTTGATAAGAATAATCTTTCAATATTTTATTAACATTTATTATCGAAAATAAGAAGCAGATATATATTGTTGATCAGGGAAGAACTTAATTATGATGTCATAGATCTTATACTCCTCACACCTCCTTGAAATGACATTTTTTATTATTTAGGATGAAGCTATAATTAATGAATAATAAATGTTGTTTTGAGGCCTTGGATTGTCTGTTGCGTGATATTCTTACATATGATGATGGAGTTTATCAAGATAACCTATTTAATTAGTGGGAAATTAGTTCTTTTTACGGGGAATATATCTTCAGACAAATCTTGCTAATTATACTTGGAGGGGAAAAAGAAGACATTGATCATACTTCTTTAAGCATCTCATCAGTACTATAGTCTAAATTTAATGTTTTCACCCTCAAAGAGAATATGTGTCGATCTTTCATTTGATGTGCTTATTAGCAGTAATTTGCCAAATGGATATTTAAGATTTTTAATAAAGATAAGTGTGATTTTTCATTTTTAAAAGATTGTGATGCTTCATTAGTTAGAATCCTGATGACGAATCTTCTGCTAGATACACGGATCAAGAAATAAAGGCTAATAGTAAATAAATAAATAAATAAAAATACTCCTTCAGTCCTTCTGTTTATGAGATGGAGCTCACATCAATTTACATATGAAAGAAATATGAATTATAAAGTCAATGAACAAGCTGGATCCTTAAAACAAAACAAATTAAAAAGATGGGTTCAATTATATTTTTATGGGATAGAATAATATTTCTTTAATTTTCTGTGCAGAATCAAAGAAATAGACTGGCTAGGTTTTGAGCCAAACCCTAGCACATGAGATGTATATCAACAGAAGTGCTGCTTGAAATTTTTTTGTGATTATTCTCTTCTAAAATTTGTCCTAAAAAGTTGAAAGATATATACGAAGTTGAATTTTTAAAGACTAATAAATACTTTAAGAATTAATGAAATGATCCACGAATTAACCAAGCTAGCTAGCTCGATGCATGCATGCTTGATACTAAGCACGCAAAGGTCGATCAAGGGAATGGAGATTAGAGAGGCAAGTATACTGTTAGAAAAATAGTTTAAGACAGAAAAAAAAAAAAAAAAAAAAGGTTGGCTTAGAGGTGGTGTTTTCAAGGTGTTTATTATAAGATAGAATATTTTTTGTTTGTTATTTCTTTGTGATTGGCAGTGCGTGATGCCTGCTACTAGACGTCATTTTTTAGTATTAAAAACCATCGCTACTGTTGATTGCAATGGATTCAGATGTATGGCAGAGCTCCCGACATTTATGGTTTTATTTATTATTTGATGTGAAAAGGGGAGCTTTGGGATTGGAAGATGGTTCTACCAAGAAAAATATTCATACATTATCTAATAAATAACTGGGTCAATTTACATCAATAATTCTTTTTATTAAAATAGTATCATTTTGTCTTTTTTAAATAATAAATAAAATCCCTTCAAGTCACGGACTACCCAGACAACCTGTGAGATTGGGTAAAGGTAAACTGGTAGATCAGTATAGTTCATTACAAATGGACTAAACCTTTTGGATCAGTTTAGTCCCATGAACAAGGTTCGAAAGGCTCGTCCTCCATGGCTTAACAAGGTTCGACTTCAACTCCAAGATCAGGCAATAAAAATGAACTCTTATAAATCTTCTGATCCTCGTATAGCTTATTGTCTTCAATCAAATCGAAAGAGTATACAGTCATGTTGTGCAAAACGTTCCAATAAAAAATGAAAGTTCTGTCAAGGATTTTACAATGACTAGTGAAATTGTAAATACAATTAAGAAAAATAAATCTATAATTGAATTTTCTTTAAATTTAACCGGAATAAAATGAAAAGGCCTTCATTACGGTCCGTGCCCATGAGAATCATCCATCACCTTAAATATAATGTAGCAGTTAATTAACTGGTAACTTAGTCGCTTGCCCTGCGCTAACTTGAAGTCATCTCATACAAGCGGTGGACGAAAGGGAAGGGGAAAAAAAAACATCTTGTTGCATTGCCGAAAACTCAATTCGCCTTCCAAAATCACAAGTAAGCTCTGCAAGGAGAGGATGGCCAGGCAGCCATGAACATACAGTGGGACAAGACATGACATGACATGACATGGCTATGATTATCAAGCAACATGGCGACAACTGAATCGTAACTAGAAACAGATGGTGGAAGAATATAACTGTGACCAGGAGCCATGTTTTCTCATGTAATACCCTGAGCAAATCATTGTACCCTATATACAGTACACATTCAAGGAAAGGGCAACTTACTCTCTTTCAAAAAAATGTTATAAAATCTCAAAACTCCTGTCTGATTGTATGGAGCGTATATACATAGTAAATAAAAGGTGTTTGATCAATTTGTAACATCACCGACACCCCTAAAAACTGTACAGCAAATCCTCCCCTTACTTCCTCTCATTCGCAATTGTTTCCTGCTGCTGAAGAGTAAACTGCTTGATCAATTTGTAACGTCACTGACACCCCTAAAAACTGTACAGCAAATCCTCCCCTGTACTTCCATTCACAATTGTTTCCTGATTCTAATGAGTAAACTGCTTTAAAGGACGATGCAGGCCTTGAAATGGTTATGAAATCGTGATAAATAATTATATGAAAATGTTTACGCAACTCTCCTGTAGAAAAGTACGTAGGCAGCTGATGTTTTAATATCATCCTCACTAACAGGACTAACACGGCTGTCGTCGAACTCGTACCATTTGCGATACCCTAGCTGCATAGGAACAAAGTAATTTTAGACCACGTACTTGAAAACAAGAAAATATATGAATTTGTCCTGTAGTCTACAAAGTGGAACACACAAACACATTACTTGGTGTTTCTTTCTTCTTCCTTTTTTTTTTTTCAAACTTCAGCATGAGCAACATATATAGAGATTTCAATGGCCAAGAAATATAATAATCAGCTGGGGCACTGTCAATACTCAGAGCGAAGATGAAAATAACTATGTATTAAATAGGATACCTAACAGAGCCCGGAAAAGAAGTCATTGAGAAGGGATTTAACAATCAATCTTCTTAGAAAGTCTTAGGGAACAGGAATGGAGATTAAATATTGATGCCCATCCCCCCTCTATTACTTTTAAATTTTTCCACCAAACCAGGGGTTAATGGACTGGGAGGGAACTAATTTATGATTTTTGGTCCCAAACTCCCTATCATAGCTCCACTATTAACTTCTTAAAAAACAATCTTACCCTTAGCACCAAGACCTTTAAAAATAACACATAATTAAATTTTATGATTATTAGCCTTCCTCAATCTCTAACCAAACAAAAAGAAATTGTTTGACTTCATAGCAATGGTTAGGTAAATCTCCCCTTCTCATCCAATCCCTTTACCTTCCCTACCATACTAGATTCATAAACAACTAGGATAAAGGGTGCATGCCATCACGTTAATGCATTGCATTGAAATCCTGATGTACCATTAATTAAAGCATTGCTGTTCACCTTATTAAAGACCAACGAGCTGAGCTGGGACTATCACGATCACAAACTTTCTAATATAACTTATCTCTCTTGGAGGGGGTAAAGAAGACAAAAAACTAGCAGTTGGTGTCTAGGAAGCTCTAATAAGAATGCATGTTTTCATTTCACAACCTTTAACTCAGCTTGTTATTATAAATTATAGAATGCATGGCACACACTGCTTGCCACCCTGAAGGAGACATGCATTGGTCAATTTTTATAGTCAACAATTACCCCACAAATGCATGTGCCAATTTCTAAACAAGGTATGCCCCCTGATGATAATTACTCAGCATATCCATCCAGCAAATTCTACATCACCTAGGAAAACTTCAAATTCATGTTAGAGTAGGTGACAAACACTAATATCAAAAGATCCTAGGTTTGGTGAAGCCAGCCCAGACAGAAAACAAGCATCAACAAAAATTAATATTTTCTAGATCTATGTTACATGACTCTGTCCAAATGTGTGTGCATGACTGTGTCCCTCTGTCAAATGGTTCTATCTGCAGTCTCTTGACCAAAGGCAATAAATGAAAATGAATAAATAGAATGAACACCACTTACGTCAATAAAGGCATCATAGTGACCACATCCCATGCCTCCATGATGATTGCTTATTGCATACAGTACATAATGATTGGAAAACTGGCTGTCCTTCTTGGAAGTGTAGGTCGAAAGATCAAAATCATCAATTGGGAAGTCCACATATGTTTCCAACTTGTTCCTAATATAACGACTGTATGAGAACCTCTTCAAATGAACAACCAAGATTTCAGGCAATCTCCAAAGGTCTAACTTTTTCCTAGCCTGCCGAGGCTTCTTGCAGCTGGGGCAATCCCTAAAATCAGATACAATCACACCATCAGAAACAGCAGGTAAAAAAAAAGAAGTATCAACTGTATTGATTTTTGTGTGTGCACACACAATAAATTCAAACAGACACGTATTGCATGTAAGTAAACACGTGCAGGCACAAAAAACAGATGTAAAAACCGAAATAAATCCTCAAGAAAAAATATGCAAGTGGAGCATATTTATGGCAAATAAATGAATAGTCTTCAAGCAAAAATCTGCAAGTAATGATCGAGGGAGGGAGACACACTAACCACATGTCTTCTGGTCCTAAAGGCTCTTCTTTCAAGAAAGCTTCAAGGCATTTATATAAAGAAACAGACTCTTGAGGCCGCCTAGCATATAACTGGGGCTTTAAAACCTCTGGCAACGAGCTGAGAAGGCACGTATCATACTTCTCAATCATACTTTCCGACCAAGTTACATAGACCTCCAAGTTATCGCTAAATTTTGGGACTGGTAACGGCTCATTCATCTTTATCTCTGTTGATCGCAATCCATCTTTCAAATAGAATTGAAAATCAGAGCTGGAACACTGGTCATCCTCTGTTCCAGTGTCTGTGCCTGTATTACTGTCCGAGATTGTAGGGCTAACTACATCCTCCATTGTAGAATCTTCATTAGTTGTGATTCCCACATCATCATAATCATTGAGTGCATCATCAGCAGGCATAAGAAGTGGGCTTAGTAATTTCAGATATTGTTTATGGAGATCAAATCCAGTATAAAGATTCTCTAATCTTGCTACAAAAGGAATGCCAAACAACTTCAGATTTGGTATTGCTCTCTCAAATTCACAAGGCCTGAACACCAATTGTAGAATAAATCAGTATATAGCAAAATTTGAGATAATTACACCAAACTAGAAGGAAAATCTAATATTAAAATAAGTAAAAGCGAAAGAATGCCAACCGGATGGCCCAGACCAAGAGTACAAATAAGCTCACCTTTCCACCCTTTCATGCATAAAGACAACCATGGGTGAATTTCTGTTATCTTTTAGTAACCGGTAAGCAACAAGCTTGTCTTCGTCTCTGATCAAGGCTACCGAGTCAGATGGCTCAGTTAGGCGACGAAAAATTCTATTCTTGTATATCTACAGCATCAGAAATTCAGAGTAAAAGAAGGTACATTAATGTATATGCAAAACTTGACTTAAAAAGCACAGCCCTTGTCTAATCCTGAATCACCTACATATTTTAATTGCTTGAGTAAAACAAGACCAAATATCACAAATTAAGTGTTCTAAATAAACTAGATCTAATGAAATTATGTAGTAGCAATCTCTCAAATTAAGCACCAATGCCTTTGACTAAAGCAACTAGCTCCCCAAGTATTGATAACCAGTCACGCTACTCAAGAACATAAATGCAGCATACCTCAACCACCATCAGCATTTCATCATTTCTCAAAGAACAAGCAATGCTCAAGGCCTCAATGAGATCTTTTTGCCTCCCACATTTGGGCACGGTTACAGTAACTGGGGTTGGTAAATTCATCCCATCATTGCTCAGGACAGTCAAAGTCATAGTCCGCATTGTTGTTGAAGGTAATGGCAGTGATAAGTACATAAATGGATCAAATGTGACAGACTTCTTGTTGCAAGCAGGGCAAACCAGTGTTGACTGATACTGACCCTATAATGATAACAAAAAAATAAATACATTACGCTGACAAAACCAAGGAAGATCATCAATCGGCTTAACTTCAAGGAAAGAATTTCAACACAACACAAATTGAAAATAGATTAAAATCTACTCAAATTATAAACCATGAAAGATTGATGATCTCTGAGATTAGTTATTGGAAGATGCTTGTGGTAGTAGAACTACCTATAAAAATCCCTTTTCGAAAGGAAGAATGCTAGAACCATGGACCATCATCAAGTATTGATGATTGCATGATTAAAATGACAAGAGACAGCTTAGCAGAAAAGAAAATTGGCACAATCTATATGACACATGTTACCCCCAAAAAACAGAAACTCACTTGGCACAAATCAACTATGATCGAGTCATTGCGAGCCAGGTGATTCCTCCAATATTCCTCTGCTACCTCTTCATCTGGGCGACCCTCTGCATCTTTAATGGCTATATATGGCTTGGACTTTACACGATTCAAATCTTCATGGAGTCCATCCAACAAAAAAGAAAGAAACTCCTACATTAAAAACATGTGTATTAAAAGGCATCATTCCATGTGCCAAAGAGGATCTAAGAAGCTATTTCTATTTTGTACCATGCAACAAGACAGAAACTTATCACATGCAGAAAATAGAATTGGAGGAACTAAACAAACATTAGAATCAAAAGGTATACTAACTTGCGAATCATGCTGGTTGTAGCCACTGAATTGAGGAGCAAAATCTGCTAGTTTTCGTTTGAATATTGCAGGAGCCACTGGGGTATCTCGTGGTGTCCATAGTTTACTTAGCAAATCCCCAAATGCTAAAGCAAGCTCCCCCTGGACAAATAAACATTTATTTACAACAGCATGGCCGCGCAAAGGAAGCAAAAGTTACTAGAAGAAGGTGACTTAATATAAAAGAAAGTTCACAAACCTTTGTCCCTAATAGATTTTCCTGATTTATCTCTTTTCCATAGTCCCCGAGAAAATAGTCAACTAGCTTTGGGGTGTGAGCCAAGCACTGAATTGCACTATTCATGAAACATGTATTCCCAAGATTCTGCAATCCCCTCAAACCCAAGTAACCAAATACCCTAAAGCCACTCCCAGATTGTGAGTTCCTTAGTGACGAATAAGAGCGCACATGGTCAGTGCACCCATTCATTTTAACAGAACCAGATTCAAAAGAAGTCTCCATCTCCACCATCTCATCAAAGTTTTCATCTCTAACAGTCATAGAATCTGAAAATCCATAGGCTTGCAATTCAAGAGTAATCTGCATGCAAAATAAGATAAAATATTGACACTAAACAACAACTACAATATGCAAAATTTGTACATCAATACTTAAAAAGTTTTCATGGTTAACATCACCCAAGGGCCTCAACAACATAAATAAAATGTGACACCTCTTTGCCTTGTTCTCCCAGGGTATCATTAGGCAGATTGATCTTATCATCGATGAGAAATTGGGTTGTCTGCCCTGAGAAGTCCCATATATGCAACTGCACACGAGGTAAACCGAATCAAGAAAGGCTTCTTCCCAAAATAAATCCTTATATCTTAGTGAGGTAATAACAAAAGCTCATAAAAAACTAACCAGCTTAGATTTGGGAACAAAAATATTGCAAGCTCTTCTGTAAGAAGAAACTAGATTGTCCTGGAAATTGCAGTCAATTGTCAAATATAGAATCATAGAGAAGATTTATTTAAAAAAAAAAAAAGAGGCTCTTGTATTTAGCTTCAGTCATGTGCTGTGATATATGGACACTAATTAGATTATCTGAATTACCATGCTGGCTAGGACTAGCAAATTTTAATCACACATGAAAGGTCGATATACCCCTTGTACAAATTAAGAATATCAAAAAATTATACTCATACCAGCGAGAAACAGCAGTACTAAGTAGAGTTTCAAAAAGTAGACAAATCACAATGATCCTTCAACAGAAATTAAACATGGATCAACAGGAATGGAGAATGAATAGTACATATTGCTTAAGTTCTACATAAAAAAACCTATAACATGTGTTCAGTTATGTTGCAGCACAAAAAATAGTGGATGAAATGCAGACTTGTAACTCTAACCAAACTGGTTAATCTCAAGACTGGTCTTGACTTCATCTGACTAAGGATGGTGCCCGGTCCAACAACCTGGCCCAAGCCAGTTTCAAACACCATGGCACTAAGCTCTTGAAAGCAAAGCATTCAAGAAGGGATCTGACTTAAACATTCACTATTGAAGCAAATACACTTGGTTCATAAACCTTGTCCTGCACAAAAATAAAGAATGAAGGAAAGAAAAAGAAAAAGGTTTAGAAAGGAACTTGACCTTTGAGCTGATCTTCACAACCAAAGAATTTGTTTCCCTACAAACTGAAAGCCTTATTTGTATGGGAAACACATCCTGTGAATAATCTTCAGCAATAAAAGAGCCACTAACAACCTTCATTACTCCTTTAGAATCATTATGCCTGTGGAGGTAGAACAAATCGATGCACAAATTAGTAGAAATCCCTCGCTTCTACTGAGTTTTTGAGGATACAACAATTTTGCATAATTCACATAACACATCAGCACATGCACTGACTAAACGGAAAGGGGGGTCACAGTGTAATGCTTGATCAGCCCAACATGTTTATCAACAACCATTGGGAGAACAAAAGGAAGGTTCCAAAATAAATCCTAATATATTTGTAAGCCAAATGCTCCATACTCCTAAACAACTCATGCCTTGACCGCATACAGGTAATGAATACATATTCCATAAACATGAATACACATAATACATCACATGCATATCGACAACAGGAAAGGAAACCAATAGCTCTCACCGTTTAAGCGCCTGTAACCACATTCTTCCAGAGATTATAGCATACTCACGGCCAGAAAACCCTTCTTCAGTATCCTCACTCCTCTCAGAACCTTCTTCCTTCCTAAAATCAAGTACAATCTCTGCATCATCACCACCAAAGTTCGATATCACATTGTACAAAACTCCTACTTGTTCACCACCAGTTTCCACCTCACTCCACCACCTAAAAAATCAGCACAAAACACAACAAGATTTAACTAAAACACTGCATTTAACACCATAATTACTTTTTTTTTGTTTGAATTCAAGGAATTCAGCTTCTTTGCTTTCAACACAAAAAAGAAAAAAAAAAAGAAATCACCGAAAGTTTATTCCTTTCCTTGGTTTTCTCAGTAACCAAACAAGAGAGAGAGAGAGAGAGAAGAAAACGTTACCTATAAGGAACCAAGTAAAGCTTGTCTAAATCATTATCATCGTCATCGTTACTAAACCAACCACGGTAAAGAGTAGAACTGAAGAAACCAGAAGCGGAGGAAGAGGCGGCGGGGGCGGAGGAGCGGGTGTTATCGTAATCCAAGTCGAAGATTGAAGAATCATCAGTGTTGGAGTTGTGGAAAGAGAAGAAATCCTCCCCCATAATTGACGATGGAATAAAAGTTAGGGTTTTGAAAGTTAGGGCTTTCAAGAGATTGAGAGTAGAGAGAGAAAATTGAGAGATTTTGATTATGAGGTGTAAGAGATGAAGTTTCTCCGATAAACGGGTCATAGAGAGAAGAGAGACATCACGGTGGGCTTTCTTTTTTTTTCCCCCTTCCTTCCTCTGAAGGTGTGTGTAGAGTGCGTGAGGTTTTTAAAAAGAAGTTTTCTTCTTCTTTTTTTTTTTTTTTGTGGTTTTCACTTCTATTCAATAAAGAAATTAAGAAAAAAAATAAAGCCCTTTTACTGTTTTATTATTCAGAAAGCCATTTACTTCTTGGATTAGAACACTGTTGCAGCCGTGCTTGCAACTCTTTTGCTTTACCCAATACAATAACACTGAATATAGCGTTTCCAAAAATATCACAAGACTTTAGGTATATTTGACTGGGAAAAAAATAATTTTGATATATAAAGATTAATAGGAAAGATCTTATATTAAAAAAAAATGGAAGCATGAAAGAGTGAAGAAAATGATTTAAGAGAGAATGGAATGGAAATGGTAGCTGTTGAATACGTTTGCCATTGCGGGCTGTGTTAGAGAGGAGGACTGGAGGAGCAGGGAGGAGGACTGGAGGAGTAGGAGGAGGAGCAGTGGAGGAATGTTGACGAAGTTGGTGAGTTCGTGTGGACGCGATGTGAGTGAGAGTGGGGGAGGAGAGTTGTGTTCTAATTGTAGCTTTGTAGGTGAGGAGTTGCGGCTTTTGGTTTACTTATCCAAGTTTTGATTGGATAAATAAATTAATCAAAAGTAAAGTGATCGGATCTGAGGCTTGTTTGTTAAGGATTTGGTTGGTGTTTTTAAAATGTTTTTTTATATATATATTAAAATAATATTTTTTTATATTTTTTAAAATTTATTTTTAAGATCAATGTATTAAAATAATTAAAAAATAATTTAAAATTAAAAAAACTTTTTCTCAACAAAAAAAATGACCATAATATCTTTAATTAATAATATAAATTTAAAATGTTTGATTGTGGCAAGTAAAATTGACTATACATTAAAATTTTGGGGTTGAAACACTAATAACAGTTAATATCTTATTTTTTTATTTGAATTATTTATTTTTAATTTTTTCCTTCAAAATAAATACTTTATTTTTCTTTGCCAAATAAGATGGATATCTTTCTAGAATTTTCTATAAATCTCTTTAAGATAAAAGTACTTTATATGTGATTCTATATGAAGTAAAACTTTTTCTTATTAGTGAACTTACTATTTAAATTCAACTATCTCATATTTTCTTTTTTATTTTCTTGTGAAATAATTAAAATGAATGAAATTTTTACTATAAAATAAAATCATTCCCCTCTAGCCTTTTTTAACTAGTTTTATTAATTAATAATAATAAATAAAAGAATATTAATTAGTTCATTTGAATTTGGTATATACACAACAATCTTTAATTCCACAAAAATTTCTAATTTTATCAAATAAAATTTATCGTTAATCAATCCAGTTTTTCATTTTATATATATATATATATGCTCTTTATTAAATTTCTAATCAATCACATATATGTATCCTTACCATACTAAACTTTATAATTTACACGCACTTAAAAATGTAAACAAATCTAGGTGGAGAATAAGACTCACTTAATTTGGCAGTCTATCTTCTGCAAATGGTTCAAATAGACCTACCATAATGGCAGAATCCTTGGGTTATTTTAAGTTAAATCATTTTTGAAACCTTGAATTATTAGAAGAAGTCACCGTACATTAAAATTATTTGAAATCACACCAAAAGATAATTTAAAAAAAAAATAAAACAAATTTAACTTTTTCAAAAACACTTTTAAAACACAAAAACAAACAGAATGAACTAGAAAACAGGAAATAAAAGGGGTTGTATAATTAATTTAAACAAACAAGGAGGAAAGGTTCTTTTACTATGGTATTTACGGGAACAAATTCGGTAGAAATGAGGGGGGGTTGCAGCTTAGAGGATTAGAACATGTGGTTACAAACCACAGTGTTGGGGGTTCGAATCCCTCCCTGTCCATAACCTGGCAAAAAGGGAAGGACTCTTCCCTCTAGAGGTAGGGAAATCACAATTGGGATAATAGATCCAGAACTATGAAACTTTGGTATGGGTCTTTTATCGAAATAGAATGGTCTTACTTTTTCTTCCTTTTCTTTTTATTTCTTTTTTTATTTATATTAATTTAAATATATTTTTTGTATCGTTAATGTTGAATTTTTCCATATTAATGTCTAGACCGAATCAAGTTATTTTTTTACGCCCCACAACTCTTTCTAGATAGGCTTGGATAAAATAGCAAAGCAAGTACAAATATTAGTAGAATAGAAAAAATATGTTCTTTATTCATTAATTTCATATCTTTGCTAGAAGTAATTGTGGCCTCATTAGAGAATTGATTACTACATTTTTGATACACTTACTAGTACTAGTATATCTAAAAATTCTTAATTGGCTATTTATAAATAGCCCAAAACTATGAAATAATGGATTAAACCAGACCTACCTACACTGATGTACTAACTATGATTCTTAAATATCACAAAAAAAATGTGATATGATGAGATATAATGCAACAGAAGAAAAAAAAGCATAGGGAAAGGCTACTTTTAAAGATAATAAAAAAAAAACCCTTTTCGTTTTGACTTAAAGAATTTAGAATAAATCAAATCTTCTTGAGTAAGATTTGGACCTACAATGAGTTAGTTAATAGTCGACTGCTTTACCACTGAGCTACTAAGGAACAACAGGAAATTGGATATTGTAGAGTTCAATTCCCGTTTACAACCCTCAACCAATATGAGCTCAAAGTTTTCTTTGTAACACTTGAAACTTCTTCGTAGTATCTTCATTTCATGCCTCATTTCATAAGAAACCTCAAAATGGCTCTATTTGATTATATTCCATCTATATCCCAATCTCATTAATGTAATATCCCTTTTTTTTATGTCATTAACATAAAAGATGTCATTTCTAGTCTATTTGTTCTTGTTTCCGTTTCTATTTCTATATATACAAAAAGTTTTGAAATCATCATATAATAATCCAGAAATTGCAATAAAAAGAAAAAAAATTAAGTTTATGATGATTTTGAAATCTTTTACACTAGGTAATCTAATATCCTTATGCATAAATATAATCAATTTGGTTATTATGATCAGACTCAGTTATAGATTCTTTTTCACAATTTCTACGAGACCTTCTTATTTCTTTCTTATCCGAGCTTAGATTATAGGAAAAGGAGAAGAAGGCATCGAGAAGAACTTATCATTAACAATAAGTTTTCTTATGGGGCAACTACTCATGATATTCATATCAATCTATTATGCACCTCTATATATAACATTGGTTAGATCTTATACCATAATTGCATTAAATCTACCATTTATTTTATTTCATTTCTTTTGGAACAATCATAAATGTTTATTATTATTATTGTGGATCTAAAGCCAAAAATTCAATGCATAATATTAGAATTAAATGTGTATTCTTGAATAATCTTATTTTTAATTCTTCAACATTTCAGTTTATCAAGTTCAATATTCGTCATATTAGGCAACATTTATATGTTTCGATGCAACAACAGGATGTTATTTATATCAAATAGCTTTATTGGTTAATTAATTGGTCACATCTTATTCATGAAATGGGTTAGATTGATATTAGTTTAGATACAACAAAATACATCACAACATTGAGTTATATCTTTTCCCTTGCTCCTATCGAGAAATAAAACTAATCAATCCTAAGTTAAAAGGTCGAGAAACTCCATGTCATTATTCTTGAATAACTTGGAGTTAAGCTCTTTTTTCATAGCTTTACGGACAAGAAAATAATATGAAAATTAGATTTAATTGTCAACTGCTTCTATTGAAAATATGATTGACTACAAATTTAAGCCATAACATATGGTTTCAAAAACAAGTATATGATTTTTTCGATTTAAATGAAGCAAGTTTTATATGAAGAAGATTTGACTTAACATATTTTGTTTGATACAAGTAAGATAAGAGCCCGACTAAGTATTATTAAATCAATATTCTTTAAAAAAAAATTAGAGCCAAATCAATATGATACGAAACAATCCCTTTTTTTTAGCCAAAGATCTTATCATTTTCGAAGGAATTGGAGTTGCATATCTTTTTAATTTCCGTTGAAGTGTTCTTATATGTTTCCAAGCCCCTTTAAAACCCTGAAAAATTAACAAATTTCTTTTTTTAAAAACACATACAAGATCCATCACTATAAAAAAGATAATAGTAACCTCACTCTTAACTATTTTATTTTATTAATTAACTACTTTATTTATGAATTTCATAATAATATAAGTAAAATACATATATGTCCTCTATGGAAAGGATGATTCATTAGGATTGACATGAGAGTCCAACTCCATGAAATTTCTAGAATCCATGTTGAATACTTTAAATAGGCTAACCTCCTTGCTTCTGTCATGGTACAACCCTCTTCTCGCCAAGCCTTTTTCTCCTCGATCCACAAAGATAAAATGTGGACTTGTACCAACAGTTCATCTCGAAAGAAAGAACTCATTGAGTATGATCACTAACTAATACTAATATAATATTAACTAGTCATAAACTAATACTAATTAAATATAAAGGTATATAATAAAAAATGTCTCTTCTTTATACTTTCCCCGATTTCATTGCTACCGCGTGCCTTATGCAATCGATCGAATCATATAAATATCATTTTAACACAACATAAGTCATTCAGAAGGTCTTGAAGACCTATTAAAGTTATGATCTTTCACAAAATGGATTCATATTCAAAGTATACATAACCGCATAAATAAGCTCACACGAACCTGTCAATTTAGGATCTCATTTAGGATTTCTCTTAGGACATGTCAGGAAAGAATCGGAATGTGATAATATTGATACATACAGATAAAGAAAAAAAAGGTTCTATATTGATTCAAACATTATTCCTATGGGATAAGGGTAGCGAAAGAGGAAAAAACAAAATATTTCACACAATACTTTTGATCAAAAATCAATTTGATTTATTTTGTACCCTTCACTCCATGAAATAGGTAAGATTTTACAGCATCAAACTTATAGGACTTAAAGAATGATATAAGTGAATTAAAAAATAAGGGAAATAATAAATAAATAAAGAAGAGCCCGTATTTCAAATAAACAAAATTAAACTTTACAAAATGTTTCTGATTCTCGAAGAATGAGAGGCAAAGAGGTTGATCGAAAAAGATCTCTTGTTCTTATTTTTATTATAAGATCATGATTGGATCCTCATATGTTTGGTAAAAAAAGAATATTTTCCTTCGAAAATAATTATATAAAAAAATATTCAATTGTAACTTGAAAACGTGATTGAACTTGTTCTAATTACATTATGAGGACTGGGTGGATGAAGGGAGGAGATTCTCGACTGATAAAAAAGATCCAATAACTTCGAAAAGAATTGAACGAAGAGTTATATGAGGTGAAGATTTCATGTATAAAGAATTTATATTAACAATTATAATTTTTTATATGAAATTTTACTTACTACTTTTCATATGAAAATTTATTATTATTATTATCATATAAATAAATAAATAAATAGCTCAAATAACACTTCATTTCATGAGATCAAATATCTTCGTATGCATCTATATTTAAGCTTCTCAGTTTGGCTTTTATCTAACATTGACAATTTTTATAATTTATTATTTCATATAATTTTTGTTTATTTTATCAAAGCATGCATCAATTTTCTGATTATGGAATCAAGATTTCTTATGATACAAAGAAATATTTTCACAATGCATGCACATTCACTACAAGATTTAACAGTTTTACCGACGAAATTTTTCCGTCGACGTAAAACACATATTCCATTGGTAAATAATTTACCGATAAAATCACCGACGGAAATGCTCCATCGGTGAATCTTTCATCGGTAATTTTTTGTCTGTCGGTAAATCCGTCGGAAATAAAAAAATAAAATTACCCGCTTCATTTCGTCGGTAAATCCGTCAATAATAATATTTTTTTATTACTGACGGAATTACCGATGGAAATTCCATCGGTAATTATTTAAAAAAATGTAAAAAAAATCATTTTATAAAATTATAAAATAATTAAATTAACATAAATCAACATTGTATAATATATACTCAAAATGCTTGAAAAAAAAATAAGAAAATCAACTCAAACAAATTTGCAATAAATAAATAAAATAAAATAATAAATTCAACTAAAAAAATTCATATGAAAAAAATGAAGTTGAAATTGCTAAAAATTTAAAAATCCTATAAATAAATCAAATAAAAATTAATCTCATATGAAAAAACAAATCTCACAATAACATTTATACAATTATTAAGAACAAAAACAATTAAAAATAAAATAAAATAAAAAAACAAATATAGTGAAAAAAATCATGAAAACAAAAGAAAAATCTTACCTTAATATAGTTGCAAGTGAAGCTAAGGAGAGAAAAACATTTTCGTAAAGCATATTAATTAAAAAAAACTAAGAGGATAAAAGAAGAAAGAAGAAGAAGACATACCCAAGCATGGAGAAAAGGAGGAGGAGATGAGGAGAGAAAAGAAGAGAAAGAAATAGATATTGATGTTTTTTACATTTAGTGAAGAAGAAGAAGAAGTAGAAGTAAAAGTAGAAGTAGAAGTAGAAGAATAAGAAGAAGTAAGTTTGTGTCTTGTGAAATAAGGAATTCGAGCTTTTTATTGGAGCGAGTTAGCGACGGATTTACCGACAGATAATTGAATATTAATATTTTTTAATTATTCCGTCGGTAATGCCGTCGGTAATATTTAATTTAAATTTTCAATTTCATAAAAAGTTTGTAGAAACCACTAACAATTATCGATGATTTTTCAGTCCGTCGGTGATTCCGTCTGTAATATTTAAATGAAAATTTTAAATCAATTGAATTTTTTCAGAAAACCGTCAAATAACACCGATAACTTTTCAATCCGTCGGTGATTTTGTCCGTAAAGAACAACAATTAACAGCATTGGAAAGTGACCGAGCTATCCGGAAAAACCGTTTGATTCCTTTGTAATTGACATGATGAACAGTGTAAACAAGTTAGATGTTTCCGGCGAATTTAAAATTCCGTTGGTAAATCCTGACATGTCATCATTTTTTTTTGCTTTGTTTTAATTTTTTTATCCCTCCGTAATTCCCTTGGTATATATCGAGGGAATATATCCTGACATGTCATCATTTTTTTTGCTTTGTTTTAATTTTTTTATCCCTCCGTAATTCCCTCGGTATATACCGAGGGAATATGTCCGTCGGTAAAATTCCTTAGAAATTTACCGATGAAAATATTCTCTCAATATTTCTGTTTGTATTTATCGATTTTCTGGTAGTGATTCTTTGTCTTACATTAAAATCCAACACCTGCGAGTAGTAGGCTAGTTTTCTATTGCCTTTCGAACACAAATGAATCGTATTTGGGCATTGGTTTTGGTTTCTAAGAGCCTATGTGGACCTTAGCTAAGAAAAAATAACTAAACAGGCCTTGTATATCGAGCTGCATGGGATGAGCTTACCCGAAATGTTGTGGCACTCTAAATATATAAAATCCAACCCAATAAAGCTGATCTGTATTGGGCTTTCATATTTTTAAACTGTGACCATTTGGAAAGTGCAAGGTCTTTTCATGGTAGCAAGGTGATCCATGGTATTGCCAGCAAATGCGAGAATTTATGCTGGTGATTCACTGCCTCTTCACCGCTCATTTGGTCAGATTAGAACATTGGAATTCAGACGTTCTTTGGAAATTGCAACCTTGCTGACCGGAAAATAGAGGTGTAGCTCCATCTAGAATCAATGCAGCAATAATAGACATGAAGATATATATTATCGGCATTTCTACCTTGCTCTACCATTTATTTCCTACACGATCTGTGAAAATCCAAGGCTGATGTCAATACACTTGACTAGACTAGATGATCGGCTGTCGCTAGCTTGAATCCATTCATATTGACCAGCTTGTTTCTTTCCTTCTAGTTAATTTCCTCCACATCTTGCAGTGACCTTAGGGTTAGTTCGAGTGTCAAAATATTCCCTTGATTGTTCCCCATCAATCTGCTAACTATACCTAATTTATGTCTGTATATCAAGATTTTAGAGCCCAAACAGGTTGTACTAGATTGTTTCAGGTGTGGAACAGGACTGAACTGGAGTCGTAAAAATGTGCCGTAAGAACATAGCTGGACAAGACTCTATGATTCTGGCTTGGTCTGCTCAGGAATCAAACAGGCAAGGGAGGACCTGATTTGAATGAAATAACTAGCTAGGAAAGGCCAAACGCACTAGCTTTACTTTTGTGTTTTCAAACATGTTGGAGCTTTGATGAAACAAATGGTGCTCGTCGGCTGGCTTGTGATGTCGTTCTATGTGAAAGCAACCATTTCATGGGATTCCTCCATAATATCGCCCCCTCTGAGGATGAAAATTAAAGTGGAATTTGTGGCCCTCACCTCCATCCTCCCACCCACTAATGGCCCGTAATCATGGCGTCCATGCCAAGGTCAAAAAAATCCTTCCCATCATTTTTTCTTTACAAAAAATATATCGGCTTTTATCTCGTGCATTAATTTGATTTAACATTCCAACAAGAAAATTGGAGTAAAATAACCAAACCCAGAAAATAGAAGACCGGAACCAATTACATCTAGGTTCATAATTGTTTCGTACCCACTCAAAACTAGTTTTATTTTTATGGTAATAATTATTTTTTAAAATAATTTTTATTTAGAAATATATTGAAATAATATTTTTTTATTTTTAACATAAACATATTAAAATAGTCTTTAAAAAAACTTTAAACATAAAAACAAACCCAATCGAAGAGTGATATTTCTTATATATATTCAATTGCTTTCTAGTTGCTCTCTTTTTTCTTTTTTGGCAATTTTTTTTGGCTTGTCAGCAGAGTGACTTCTTGAGTTGTCACTATTATTTTGTTTGAAAAACAGAGCACTTCATGAAAACACGCTTCATCATGCTGATCGAAGGGATCATGGAGTGTGTATAGTCTATGGTTTAACCATGCCCAGTTCATGAGATTTAATGTCGGGAAAGATTTTGCTTCTGTTCACCATTTTCATGGCTTCTTTTTATTGAAAACGATATCCATAAATTATGTAGCTCTTTATGAGCATCTAAAAGAGAACCTTCTTTTATTTCTTCAGGCTTATTGCATGAATAAGCTCAACATTGACCCGATTGAAATCTTATAAAAATAAATTAAATTAGCCCTCGATCTTAGCAAGGTAAATTAAAATTAATCTAAAATTATTTGACCCGCTGAGAACAAATTATTTAAATGCTTTAAGAGAATTTGGAGATGGTTATCATATATCCATCCAATTAATAATAATGATGAGGAGATTTGTTCTTCATGTAATTTTAAATTTAAGAATTGTTTGGAAACGCGGTGGAAATAATATTTTTAAAAAATTCAATTTTTTTGACTAAAATTTAATATGGTTTGTATGTTTTGGATCGTTTTAATGTCCTGATGTTAAAAATAATTTTTAAAAAATAAAAAAACATCATTAACATGCATTTCGACACAAAAAGTTATTTGAAAAGCAACCGCTACCACACTGCCAAACATGCTCTTAATCTTTATGATTGCTAAGATGATGATCATTGAAGATTTATATGATCGTTAACTTCAGGAACTGTGAGATTAGCACTAAAGTGCTTTAGAACTCATATATATATATATATTCATGTATATATATATATATATATATATATATAGATTGAAAAACAAAATCATAATTTCAGCTTTCCATAAACTTGAGAGTGCAATGCCCGTTTTTTTAAAATTAAATCACATTCCTATTGTCAGTATTTTTCATAAATTATTGACTTGACTGCAAGGTCACACCCACGTGGTGTCCCTAATAAACTGGCTAGTATGATGGAATATCCAGCCCATACATGAGTAAAAAAAAATAAATAAATAAAAGGCTACAATATAATTATATATTTATCCAATTTTTAAAAAAATCATCAATAAACTTTTTTTTAAGGTAATTCAGTCTTTGGATATGGTCCATAGTTATTATAAAATTGTCTGGAGTCAATTTAATCTTTTCTTATTTTTACCACAATCCAATTATTGATTTACCTTTGGAAGGAAAAAAAATAATAAATTGTTAAACAAGGTCACTTTGGTAGTTTTCTTTTTATTTGAACAGTGAAAAGATAATCGATAATTGTGTCCTTGAAAAGCAATGATGGATAAATTGTTGCATAGGGATTGTTTTGTCTTTTTATTTTGATTTTTTTATATATTTATATTGACATGAGATAATTTAGTCTTTTATTAAATATAAATACTAAAAAAAGATTGTTTGTGTGTAACGTTTCATCGCCTTCAAATAGTGCGTGTAGATGATTCTAGTAATTAACGATGAACTTTCTTGGCATGGTTGGATTTGTCTCGATGGCTCTTTCCTTCCACGGTGGTATATTTTGCATTATGACCTTTAGTTTGACGCTGGTAGGCTCTTTTGTTTTTTCTCTGCCTCAATTTCTGCGCATGACTTCTTATAAATTCAAATCAACCCTTTAATTTTATTTTATTCATATTTAATCTAGATTCTTTTTATTACTAATTTTTTAATTGAAATGATTTATATTTAGAGTTGATTTTCAATTTCATCTTTCTTTATTTTTTTAGTGTCAAATTTGGTTATCATTCTTTTAATTTCGATTTGTTTTGTTTGAAACAATTTCTTGAATTGAAGTTTTTCACGATTTCATCCTCTTTTCATTTTTTTTCTTGTATGATTTTATCCTCATTTTTTTTGGTGATTTTTTTTTATTTTTTTACATTCCATACTCGGGTATTAAATTTGTTGGAAATTCAACTTCTTAATTAAACCTGGGTCTAGGATTTTACTGATTGTAAGTTTGGAGGATTAAACCATGTTTAGAAGATTCGCATGGGTTTGATTGTGTTTTCCCCCCCTTTTTTTAAAGAAATATTTTTTTAATTCCATCATTCAATATTTATTTATTTTTAAGTTTCATCCTCCTTTAATTTTTTTTTATCTTTCATAATCGTTCCTCATTATTTTAATTTTTTTTAAGATGATTATTAGAATTGAAGTGTTTTTTTAATATTTTCATCATCCTTCCATTTTTCTTTCTGATGTGATTTTATCCTCATTGCTTTTGTTGCGATTTTTTTTCTTTGATATTTTTTTTAAAATTAGATTTGTTTTTCACAATTTCATTTTCCGATATTAAATTAGCTGGGAATTGAGTTTTTTGACTGAACCTGAGTCTAGGATTTCATAACTTACGAGTTTGAACGATTAACCCGATCTAGGATATTTGCACGAACTTACTTGTTTTTTTAAGCTAATATTTTTTTAATTTTATTTTTTAACATTTATTTATTTTTAAAAATTCATCTACGTTTTTTAATTGGACCCATAACTAGTTGAGACTTGATCAAGGCCTGACCGAGAAGAGAACAATGAAAAAAAAAATAAATTATCTAATTAGGTTAACTCATTGTCATTTTATCCGTCTTCCTAATTGTCTATTTCCCATGTTAGTATGTATTATAGTGTCGCTACCTTTTTCATTTCAATCCCCATATTTCTTTGCGAATTAATCTTTTATTAGTCTGTTGTTTCAAAACGGCATCGTTAAATTTTCTGTAACTAGATCATCATTTGAATTGGATGATCAGTTCCCTATTGTATGGTTAGGTAGAACAAGTCACGCTGTTTTTTTATTCTCATTTTAAATATTTGATAGCCTGTAAAAAACAAAAAAAAGGAAGCTATGTAGTAGTTGGATCTTGATGCGGTCCGTTAGTGAAACGTGGGGCCCATACCTAATATATATATATATATACACTGTTGTTATTGGGTGTCGTTCCAGCTGTGGTCTGCACCACTTTGTTTTGTTTTGTGGCTGCCCTTTAACTTTGTCCCATTCGATGGTCTTTGTGTCTTGGGAGTGTACCCTCCTTGTTTTTATCTTCGGGTGGTGTTCCTTTCAATGCGTCCTTGATTTTAGAAAACGACATAGTTTTTTTTTTTTGTTTTTTCTATAATATGTGAATGTAACAACTGCTCGACATTTATTCATCTCCAACCACTTTTTTTTTTTACAAAAATAAAAAAAGATTTTATTTATTTTTTTAAAAAGATTTTTTATTAATTTTTAAAAATTATTTCTAACATTAACATATTAAAATAAATTTTTTTTAAAATAATATTCAAAACACAACTGCAACTTAAGCAACACAAAACCATTCATTGTTTCTATGTAAATAGTAAATTATTCATTAATTTTTTTTCGATTCGAAACACCTCCCACATTTTTTTTAAAAACCCACCTCATTCAAAACACAATTGCAAACTCGACTTAAGCAATCTCAAACCCTTTCATTGTTTCTATGTAAAACGGGAAATTATTCATCAATTTGTTTACACGTATAATCAAATTTATTAATGATTTAAATTTTCATTGCTTTGAAAAAAATAATCAAATTTATATAAAAAAATATATCTCCTTTCAATTTAAACTCTCATAATTAGTTAGTTACATGATTTACACTCAAAAGCTTTTTATTTGTCTGGTTTATAAAAATATTTTAAAAATAAAAATAGTCAAAATCTAATAATTAAATTTGCAAACCCTATAATTATATTTTTTTATTTATAATTTGATCCAAAAATGTTATAAAAAAGATAAGTTATAAGATTAATTTATATTTAAGAATAAAATTACTCAAGAACAATTTAGAGAATCGCATTAATATATAAAAATTGATTGAGTTATTTATTTTATTTTCATATTATTATTGAGATTGACTAGATTGACTGATCATTAATCTCTTGCCGGAGTTATCTAAGTTGTATTTTCATGGTTTCATGAAAGCTGAGAATTCCGGTTAAAACTATCATTTCAAACTAAAAATTAACTAATTTAGGATTAGGATCAATACCTGCTAATTAGTGTTTATGAATTTGAGAATTTAATTACTTGATAATTTAATTTGAAATCGCGAAACGGGTTTAAATTAGTAATGTTCAGATTTTTGTGTGAAAAATAGTTGATTTTCCTTTAGATAAAAACTATATAAAATTGCATCCTTGTTATATTTATAAAAAAACTCCTGCATAATAAAGATTCGTTTGATAATTCATAATCCTATTAATTAAAACGGACCTTATAATTATATCAATTAAATTAATTGTAAGATTGAAACAAAAAAAGTATTAAAATACACCTTTATTTATTTATTGATTTATAATCAAAAGTCGGAGAGAGTGTCGAGTCGTCGCAAATGAAAGCCTATACTTTTCCGGCGTGATGAAATCACGGAACAGTGTAGAACCTGGAACGTGGCGATGTACCATTGGGCGACTGCTCATTTTCAAACTTAGCTGTCAACTGGTTGCTTTCTCGCTGGCAAACCCAACTTGTACCTTTTTTCTTTTTCTAGTTTATGGTACTAGAAAGTCAGTTAGATATTATTTTTTAAAATATTTTATAAAAATATATTAAAATAATATTTTTTAGTTTTTAAAATTTATTTTTAATATTAAAATATTAAAAAAATAAAAAACTAAAAAAACAATTTAAAATAAATTTATTTTAAAAAGTTTGACCGCTCTCCTCTCAATGCCTTGTATATTTTATTTGTTCTGTCAACAGATATTACAAACGTGTGCTAAAATGGATGGTACGTTAGATTTGAGATTCATATATTTCCTTATTATTTTATTTAAATTCAATAGTTTATAAAGTTATTTTCAAGAGAGAAGAAAATTGATTCAATTTAAAGATCTTTTATTCAACTCTCATCAATAATTTCTTCTTGTTTTTTTTTTTAATGATGACATGTACAATAACTAGAACCCGATGGACCTCTCAACTCACAACCGTTGCATGTGGCACCGATGACACTTTGAACATGAAGGTGTCAATTCAAATTTAGTGTCCATATGAAATGGCACAGTGGTGCAATTTTTTTTTTATTATTATTATTAACATGGATGTCGAACCAGTTTATACATACTGTGATTAATTCCACGAGTCTTAAAGTTAACGACCATCTAAATCTCTAGTGACCCTGAAGTTTGTGAGACTCAAACTGGTGACCTCTAAAAAGCAAACTCAGGATCTATTCAGTTGAACTACATCCCTCGAGATTATCTGCATTCATTTTTTTTTTACTGTTATTAAAACAAACCATAGAATTAATTAAAATAGTTTATTCATGTGATCAGTTGCTTTTTCCCATCATCTGAAACTGAAGACAGTTGCATAGAGATTTTTTTCACAACCACATCAATTAATTCACGTAAGAATAGTGGATTTTTTTAAAATAATTTTTTTAAAAAAATATATTAAAATAATATTTTTAAAAAAAATCAATTCAATTATTAAGACATCAAAACAATTTAAAAATAAATTATTTAAAACAAAAGTTATTTTTTTTTTTTATAATAAGTGATTTGGGCATGAGAAAACACATCCCTCCATAATTATTTTATCTCTCTTGTTTCTTTGATTTTATGATTTTACGGAGAAAAGTTTTTCTTAATGTATAAATATATAGATAAAATTTATGATAATTGTTATTTTTTAAAATATATTAAAATAATATATATTTTTATTTTTTTAATTTATTTTTGGTATTAGTGTATCAAAATAATTAAAAAAATTAATTAAAAAAATCAAAATTTTAACAATCACGATAGTTACCTCATGCTTGTGTGGTGTCATTAGCAAGGTGAATCTGGTAATGAAAGTAAAATGAAATGATTTTGCTTTGCAGAATACCAAAAATCATGTTTATAATTTAGTAGCTGATAAGCAACGTAACAATTTGATAAAGTTTGTTGATGCAATGAGTAATTTCTTTTAAGTTAATGGTTAGTACTGATGATGTTGATCTTAAGGTAATTATTGATGATTAAAATTGAAGTTAATTATTGTAATTTAATCAAAATAAATAATATAAGTAAATGATGTATAGAATATATTCGAACTTGCAAATATTTTATAATATATTCAAACAAAAACACTCATAAGAGCATGGTTGGATAACTCATTGTACACAACTCTAATGGCCAATGGTTGGATAGTTTAAAAAGATTACGTTATGAACTTTAAGATCATATATATGGGATTATAAAGTTCTTTCTAAAAAAATAAAAAAATAAATTTGTGATCTAAGTAATTAAACTTAAAGTACTTAATATGCAAAAACCATGAAGTATAATTTTTAATTAATCAAGTGTTAAAGAATAAAATTAAAAATAGAATTTTAATTATACAAAAGGATTTTAAAAAACAGTAATTAGAAGAATAAAGATCAAAATTAAAATATAAAATAAATTTTATATTTAATTAAAGGTGAAATTAAAAAAAATCAATTTAGTAAAAGGAAAAAAAAAATAAAAATAATAAGGATCAAAATTGATATAAAAAATAAAAACAATGTTGTAATTAATGGGTGAAATTAAAAAAAATTACAAAAAAGTCAAGAAAAAAATTAAAAAAAAAGACAATCAAATTGGAAAACATAATACAATCAATTTGAATTGAATGATAAAATTAAAAACCACTAAAAATTTTATAAAATGACCAAGGATAAAAATTAAAAATCCAAATAATGAGAACCATATTTAAGAATATAATATTCAGTAAATTGAGATTAAATAATAAAATTGAAAACAAATATAACTTTTGCAAAAAAATCAAAACCAACAATTATAAATCAAAAAAATAATAATTGAAGTTTAAACACAAACAATCAAGAAGATTAAATTGTAATTTTCAAAGAAAAATAGAGAAAATACAAGAAAAAAAAACCATGTAAAAAGATCTTAACGTTCTTGGAAGCATGTTTGAAGTTTTTTAGGTGGAGAAATAAAAACATAATTACAATTACATTGTATTGTTCTAATAAATGATGACAATGAATTTGTATGTACATACTTTCTCAAAAGGTCTTAGTTCCCTTTAATGTACATTAATAAACCGAAAAAACAGATCCTTGAGAGTCATATATGTTATAAATTAAATATGTTATAAAAAGAAATATTAAGAGTTTATAATCCTCATAAAATAAATGAAAAAAGTTTGAAAGCAATTTAATTACTAGTCTAGCTGCTACCGCATTAATAAAGTCCAAATCATTTTGAATGAGGTTTGGATAAATGGCAACTTGGCCCTGAGAGCATCTCAATGCTCTATGCTAGTAGAGTTCAATTAATAATATGGCTTTTTAAATGGTTTCTATATTTAATATATTTGATATATAACTATTTTAATAATTATATATAACCCAGTTAATCTGGTGAGTGTAAAAGTAACCTGAATGATTCACAATTAATCTAATATTAAATGAATAAATTGAAAAAATAATTAATTAAAAAAACAACCCGAATCAACGCGCTAAACGCATGATATGGATCATGAGACCGTGATAATATATCATAGAAAATAAATAAATAAAAATTAAAAAGAAATGAAAGGAAAAAAACTAGTTAAAAAAAACACTATTATAAAGAATAATATTTTGTAAAATTTTTAACATTTAAACATTTTATTTAGCATTTCTCTTGTACATGTAAAACAAGGACTGAAAAGCTAAATTAATATTTTATTTTTGGCTTTCCGTTGATGAAATCTCTTTGAGATGCCTTACAGCTACATCGTTTCCCATATTCCAAGGCTCCTAAAACTTCAACAAAATCAGATAGCCAAGGTGTAAAGGCATACTCATTGCTGGGTGTCGCCCTCGCACGAAGGAAAATCTTAGCTTCTATGAGAGTATATATCCATACCCTTCCCATGGAAACCTCACGTTCACAGAAAATGGAAGCCCAAAAAGTCTATGATCCCTACCCACTCTTGTAAGCAAGAACCCACGCGCGGTGCACATGCAGCAGGTCAAAGATCCATTGAAGAAGAAACAGAGTTAGTACTTAGTAGGGTCAGTTAATATTTAAAAGTTGACCTAATTATCGGATCACCTAACCAGACCAGCAGTCACTGAAGCAGAAGGAACCTAACCACCTAAAACAGGGAAGATGAAGGAGAGGGCTTGGTTTTCTTGGACGAATTATATATGAATGGTGATTCCTCCCTCGAGTCACCAAAGAAACAATTAAAAGTATTTACAAAAACGCGTGATTTTCTTCTTTTGTTTTTGGTCAATGTGTTTTCTAATCAACTGAGAAAACTTAAGCCAGAATTATCATATATAATTAATAAGCGATTACTTCAGGGCAAAATGTAGTCTGGATTAATCTTCGTCTGTATAATACAGCCTGCCAAAACATACATGCATAATAGCTCAATACCTCTACTTAACAAAAACCTTTTAATTAAGAATAAGTAAGAAATGTTTGTGGTTATATTTTATAAAATGAAAATAGTCTCTATTTAGAGACTCCAAATACAAAATGAATATTGCTTAAGACCCTACTTGTCAAATATATATAAAAAATAATAATAAAATATTTCTTAAATATTTTAAAAGATTTCATTTATAATTTTGATCAAGGTCTCTATTCATTTTAAGTCGGCTATGGGGTATAAAATTTAGAGTTTTGTGTGTGTGTGTGTGTATGTGTGTGTGTGTGTTTGTTTGTTGTAATCACCAAATGAATGCATGTGTTTGTGTTTTTGGGTGTATATATAGATATTAATGAAGATATTGTCCAAAAAAACTATTTTAATTTAAAAGTTTAAGCTGCTAGATGAGATTATTCAGTTTGTTTTTTTGTTATTTTTTAATTGAATATTTTTTTTTTAATTTTTCCCTCCAACAACTAAATCTTCTTTTTTATTTTTCAATTTGATGAAGAGCTTGTCAAAGAACAATCTCAAATCAAAAGATAACCTACATAATTCCCTAACACACCTCCTTAAAAGAAAGATTTTTGGTCTTGAAACTTATATAGACTCACACTAAATTGTGTTTTATTTTTAGCAAATAGAATGGGGTGATGAGATTCAAATTCGTAATCGCTTGGTCGACAATACACTGATACCTTGTCAAAGAACAATTTCAATACAAAAATTTAAGGTATTAAGTGATGTTTTAAAATATAATTTATATAATTATGAATAAATTAATTACCATATGAAGGATCTATATTGTACAATTTTCTTGATGATGGATTAGTGCTTTTGAAAAAAGTTCTTGCAGTTTTTTCAATTCTCTTTCCATTTCCCTTTTCTGTATAAAGAAAAATGCTACAATTTTTCCACCAACAGAAGACGAATGATCAATTATAGTTAAGCTATCAAGTGATAAATATGTTTTTTTTTTTTTTGGTGAAGATGAAATTCATGCTTGTCCCGTCCAACTCCACAACTCTTTTTTTTCCCCTTCAAGGATAAGCGTTTATTCACTCGATTATACTTTGATGTATCACGATGCCTTGGGGTAATCTTCAAAATGATGGAAACATACGACATATGTAATCACTCTAAATGGAGAATCATCTCGTACTTCTAGAACTCACCATAATAAAGAAGAGATTTCTTCGAGTAGACTCAAAAAAAATATATATATATTTATTCCCAACCAAGTTTTGGGTACCTCGACGAAATTAATGCTAACACCGTGCAAATAGTGTCCTCTTGCCTTAAATTTTTTTTTTTAGAAATAATTTTTATTTACAAATATATTAAAATGATATTATTTTATATATCAACGAATTAAAATAGTTTAAAAACTTAAAAAATAATTAATTTAAAACTAAAACATATAAAAAATTCAAAAAAATTTAAAAGCCTGATTCGATCATGATATCAAACACGACCTCCCTTACATGTCTACATTGGGGTAACATAGATATATAATTTCTAGTGCATGTCTGGGCATGTGTCAATATTAAGAGCACCCACCACCCACCAACGAGTGGAAACATTTGACAGTTGTTGTATTGTAATTACTTCACTTGAACCTGCTCGTGTTCGGATTGTGAGATCTTATATGTCGGACTTTCGGCTTCAATTAACACTCTTGCTCTATATTTTTTACACTTTCTATTGATTTTTTCTAGGGTTTTAGATCTCCCTTCTCTGTTTAATTATTTCTATTCAAATCTAATGGCCTCTGATTTTAGATGACTTCGGTGTTTAACTATTAGAAAACTCATATTGAAAGGTGAAGAAAACAGAAGAAAAAATTGAAAACATCTTAATTAAGAGTGATGTATGTATTAGGACTTTGGTTTTTATTGGAGAAATTGAAAACATCGTGAAGCATAACTCAAATAAATACTTGTGGGATTTACATTTTAATGGTTAATAGTGACATGAGAACTAGGGCATGTCTGAGATTGTGGTAGCAGTGACGATTTAAAGTGCCTTTCACTTAGAAATGTATCAAAATAAGGTTTTTTTAATTTTTTTTAAAATTATTTTTGACATCAGCACATCAAAATAATTTGAAAATATAAAAAATATTTATTTTAAGTAAAAAAATAAAATTTAAGAGAACACGATTTACATCGCCTTCCCAAACAAGATCTTAACATAGAATAGAAAGAAACCACGGGAAGGTTTACCCAAAAAAAAATAATAATAATACAAACATGGTTGGAGTTAGGAAAGGTGGAAAGATTAGGAGGAAAAATCCCCTTTTAAGAACCAGAAAATAAAAACAAATCTGGTTGGCAAGTGGCGAAAATGATATTGTTAGGTACCAAAGTAAGCATTTTGTTTGCTCAACTAAATTCTATGTTTTGGCCGATTAGTATCTTAATTATTAAGATTCGAACTTCATAATAAACAATAAAAAAAGAAGTAAAATTCTTAACATGGCCCCTAGTTTTAACATAAATAATAACTTGGTTAATTTCCGACAGGATGGGACCTGTGTAAATTAATTTTTATAAACCTCCGAAGATAGAGCCTCTTCTTAAGAATATAAAATGGATGGATACCTTCTATCAAAGAAATGGTGTTACCTGCCAAAATGAAAAGAGATGAAATTGCAAAAAAAAAAAAATAATCAAGAAAAATATAAAGCATGTAAACAAAGCAATTAAAAGTAGAAAAATCAAACTAGATAAAAAAAAAATCAAATTGAATAAAACATATGAGTATAAAATTGAAAAAAACTCAAACTCCAAAAAGATTTAAAAGCCAAGTAAACAAAAATTAAAAGAAAAAAGATCAAAATCAAGAAAATTATAAATCAAAAGATACAGTTGCTTTTTTAGAAGTTCAGCCATGATTTTTCTAGATAATGTGATAGAAAAGAGAGGAGCAAGAAAAACCTCATCCGTAACCTAACCAAACCTTCTTTGTGAGCATGCGTCACACCGCTGAAAAGAGAACAATCTAATGTTACTAACACCACAACAACAACAGGAATTTAGTTGTTGCACAGACTCTCACACACACTTGAATGGCGCGGAGGCCATCACGTGCTTATACGGGCATCCACAACTTTTTTTAAATAATATTCTTAAACCCAAAATCGCCAAGATGCTTATATCAAAATTTAAAAATAACAAAAAGAAATCAGTCTAAAAGAACCAAAAGACCCCACAATTAGCCTTTGATTTTTCAAATTCCAAGTGTAATTTTACCATTCTATGGATGTATATTTTTTTCCCTTACTAAGATATGATCGTACTCTTACTATTCCTTTTTTATTTAAAAAGATAGAAGAGCCCATAACTTAAGGATTATTTTTTCGTGCTTTTAAAGGCAAAATTATATTTATACTATAACAAAAAGAAATTGACATATCATTTTGCCCTAACTAAATATGCAATGTCAAATATATCCCATAAAAAAAACATCTCTACCCCCAATTTCATGATTAATTAGTTTTTTTAGCAAAGGTAAAATTATCTTAAAATTGCTCTACCCATATTCTTGGTGAACAAAAAAAATAAAAATGATGAATATTAATTTTTCTTTTTGTAAAATGTGTCAGAGAACCATCTCAACCTAATAGTTTAAGCTGTTAGGTAAGGTCCCAAAATATAATTTATATTATTCTCCAACACATCCCCTCAAGTGAAAGTCCTTTGGGCTTGAAACTTGCACAGGTCCACATTACCTTGTGCTTAATTTTTATCAAATAAATGAGGATGGTGAGATTCGAACTCGTGACCGTTTGGTCATCAAGGTTCTGATACCATGTCAAAGAACCATTTCAACCTAATAGCTTAAGTTGTTAGGTAAGGTCCTAGAATATAATTTATATTATTCTCCAACAATGCACACACTGAACATAACCATGCGGTTGTTAAAGAAGGAATTAATTTTCATATGGTGATATTAATGAAAATATTTACCACACGTGTCAGTATATATTTGAAAAATCTTGAAATTCCATATAGATTAATGTGTGATCTATTTCTTAAAATAGTGCTATTTTTTCATACAACATAATTACACACTTGTATGGTCGTACTTTAGACATTTAATTTAGATGTCTGTATGGTAATATATTGTAATAAGTATAATATTAGAAACACTTATTTTTTTTATTAAGATTGTAAAGATTATGATTGATGATTTATTAGTTAATATACACTAATTATTATTGTATTACTAAACGTGATAAGATATATATATCATGATTTGAAAAACCTTACATCATCAGGCAAGCAATTTATCCTCGAATAAAACCAAAGATTTGGATACTTCAATTTATAATTCTATGTACATAAATTATTATTATTATTATTATTAGAGATCAATCACGCCAGCATTTCATGGTTTAATAGTGTTTTTGTAACCATCTAGTAGATGAAATAGTAGTAAGAAGTTAGAATTAAGAAGTTGTTTTCCTGTGATCTCAAGTTTGAGTCCTGTGGTTGCTAATATAATAACCACTAGAGAATTATATTGTTATTAACTTTAAAGCTCATGAAATTAATCAAAATATACACAAACTATCACAAACAACCCCATTAAAAAATATTGTTTTTGTCAATACATTTGAAAGCGTGTTATGCATAGAGTTTTTGTCTTTAAAAAGACTCCCTCTTTCCCTTGCCAACATTAGAGTTCAAATTTAACAGGAAACAATATTTTATATTTTATACTTTCAATGCATAATGAAATCATATTTGATGTTAATATTTTGTTTTCTTAGTTTCTTTTTATAGATTTTATAAATCAATTAAGTCCCATAATATTCTTTTTAACAAACTCATGCATGTTCCTTTACATGTTCAAATAGTATTCAAAATTATAATATTAATTATTTTACAAATATATTTTACTTGAAAATACATCAAGTTAATATTTTTTATATATTTTTTAAAATTTATTTTTAATATTATCATATCAAAATAATTAAAAATATTAATTTAAAATAAAAAATTTAAATATTTTTTAAAATATAGTTGAACCATGAAAATAAATGACTTTTACTTTTCAAGCAACAACATAAAACTCTCTCTCAACTAAAAATTATTTTCATGTAATTTCTTTTATTCAAAATGATTTTATAAAAACATTCCAACTTAGCTCTACAAAAGATGTAAAAAAAATATAAAAATCCACATGTTTATCCAACAAATAAAAAAGAAACACCAAACAAACAAAGACAATATTAATAGGAAACACAAGTAAATAAATAAATAAAAAGAAAAAAACAGAAATAAAAATAAAAATAGGGAGCTAAGTCAACTCCTTCCTTGTCAACAAAAGAACGCCGTTACATGCGGGATGCATCCCTTCCCTTCCTTGTACCATCCTTGACCCTAACTCCCTTCCTTTAACCATAGTTAGCTTAACTCTCTCTCTCTCTCTCGTCTCTCAAATATAACTCTCTCTCTGTCCCTTCTGTCTCTCACATCGTACACTGTTTTTTTCCATCTTCTGTGCTCGTGATAAATAAAGAGAGAAATAAAAGAAAAAAAAAAAAAATCCTCTTCGCTGTAAAACTAAAAATCCACAAGGTCGTATCCCATCGTTTTCTCTCTTGCATATCTGATTTTGCTTCTTACATTCATCTTCATTGACTAAATTGTGTCCAGTTTATAGAAAAAACAAACCCTATCTGTTTTTTTTTTTCATATTTCACAATTATTAGGAGGTTTTAGTTTTCTTTTGTTTTGTTGTGAGGAATGGTGGTCAAAATGATGAGGTGGCGGCCATGGCCACCGCTGGTTTCGAAGAAGTACGAGGTGAGGCTCGTTGTTCGAAGGATGGAGGGTTGGGATGTAGTGCGGGAAGCTGTAGCTGCTGCACCTGGGACATCTTCAGGAGGTGATTTAAAGGATAAGTCGGAGAAGTTGACGGTGGAGGTTAGGTGGAAAGGACCCAAATTGGCCTTGAGTTCGTTGAGGAGGACGGCGGTGAAGAGGAATTTTACGAAAGAAGTGGAGGTTTGTGGTGCGGAGGGGGAAAACGGTGGCGTTTTGGTGGAGTGGGATGAGGAGTTCGAGAGTTTGTGTACTTTGTCTGCTTATAAAGAAAATGTGTTTCATCCTTGGGAGATCTCTTTCACTGTCTTCAATGTGAGTTCTTCTTTTCTTTTTTGCTTCTCTCTCCAAAGAAATTTATTTTTCTTCTCAAGATGTTTTATGGGTCTTTTGTGTTATTGTCATTTATCATGTGGGATGTTGTCTTCTTGTCTGTTGAAATAGAAAAATAAAAATTGTGGGTTTGCTGTAGAAACTAGGAAAATTCATGTGGACTGTGAAATTGATAGCGTTTATGAAACTTGAGATATGATTTTTTAAAAAAAAATTCAGGGATGAATATAAAATTTCTTTTTTGGTGTTTGGTTACTGATAGTTTACGGGTTGCTTGTAATTGAGATTAAGAGGTTTCTTAATTGAAGAATATAAGCATATGAAGGGGTGTTCTTTATTTTTGTTTTGTTTTGTGGGTTATTGTGGTAGTCAATTTGGGGGAACAAGGGATTCTTAATTGATTTTTGAGGATTTGGTGTTTGGATTTAATGGAGTATTTTCTCTCTCATCATTTTGACTTGACAAAGCTTGGGTCTTTTGGATATGTTTGAGGTTTTTTTGGCTGATAGTTTTGCGTTTTTAAACTTAACTTTCTGGGGAACTTAGCTGTTTTGTTTTCTGATCCAGGGTGGGAACCAAGGGCAGAAGAACAAGGTTCCTGTTGTTGGAACAGCAACAGTGAACCTTGCTGAATTTGCATCTACAGCTGAACAGAAAGAGTTTGAGTTAAGACTTCCTCTTGTGGTCTCCGCCGGTGTGGCCGAGCCTCAACCCTTGCTCTGTGTATGTGCCTTTGAATTTCTTCCAATTTCCATCACATTCTCACTGGTTTTTTAAAATTATCCCGCAACATATTTAATCTGCCTTTTCTGGTTTTAATATTTTCACAATTTTTATAGTTTCTTACCTCAGCTTGTATGAATCATGCAGGTATCACTCAGCTTATTGGAGTTGAGAACTGCTACCGAGACCTCTGAGCCATTACAGAGAGCTATAGTTCCAGTTCCATCGCCACCTCAATCTGGAGAAGCTGTCTCAACTGAAAAGGATGAGCTTTCTGCAATTAAAGCTGGTCTCAGAAAGGTAAAGATTTTTACAGGATATGTGTCTACCAGGAGAGCAAAAAAGGCCTGTCGCGAGGAAGAGGGCAGTGAAGGCAGGTGCTCTGCCAGGAGCGAGGACGGTGAGGATAACTATCCATTTGATTCTGAGTCACTTGATGATTTGGAGGAAGGAGAGTCTGATGAGATCAAGGAAGATTCTACTGTGAGGAAGTCATTCAGTTATGGCACACTGGCTTCTGCAAACTATGCTGGAGGACCCTTTCACTCTAGTACAACAATAAATGATGAAGATGAAGATTGGGTTTACTACAGCAATCGCAAGTCAGATGTGGGTTGCTCACACAGTGATGATTATACACCATCAGTGTCTGCACCATCTCTCGTGCAAAGTTCTAAGCGCAGCATATTACCTTGGAGGAAGAGGAAGTTGAGCTTTAGGTCTCCTAAAGCTAAAGGAGAGCCATTGTTGAAGAAGGCATATGGAGAAGAAGGGGGTGATGATATTGATTTTGATCGCCGGCAGCTTAGCTCTGATGAATCTCTTGCTCTTGGGGTAAGTCATCTGCTGATTTCCCTTACTTTCATACTTTTATAAAGCTTTTTATTTCCAATTTAGCAGTATTAAAAGTACAAAAATGAAAATACTGATGATCATCTTGAAGGATGGTAAAGGTGGTTTTGTGATGACTAATTCATTTCATAAATTAGACATGGTTAATTGAAATAATGGTAGCTGTTTTGCAGTGGCATAAGGCAGACGAGGATACATCTGCAAATCGATCATCAGTTTCTGAATTTGGTGATGACAATTTTGCCATAGGCAGTTGGGAGAAAAAAGAAGTGATAAGCCGTGATGGGCAGATGAAGCTTCAAACTGAGGTTTTCTTTGCTTCCATTGATCAGCGAAGTGAGCGGGCTGCAGGTGAAAGTGCATGTACAGCCCTTGTTGCTGTTATTGCTGATTGGTTTCAGAATAACCGTGGTCTGATGCCCATTAAGTCCCAGTTTGATAGTCTCATCAGAGAAGGGTCCTTGGAATGGAGAAACCTCTGTGAGAATGAAACCTACAGGGAGCGGTTCCCTGACAAACACTTCGACCTTGAAACAGTTCTCCAAGCCAAGATACGTTTTCTCTCTGTACTCCCTGGCAAGTCCTTTATCGGGTTTTTCCATCCAGAAGGGATGGATGAGGGAAGATTTGACTTTTTGCAAGGCGCCATGTCCTTCGATAACATTTGGGATGAGATAAGCCGCTCTGGATTGGAATGTCCAAGCGATGATGAACCTCAGGTGTATGTTGTAAGTTGGAACGACCATTTTTTCATTCTAAAGGTTGAACCAAAAGCTTACTACATTATCGACACATTAGGAGAGAGGCTCTATGAGGGATGCAATCAGGCCTACATTTTGAAATTTGACAGCAACACGATTATTCACAAGTTGCAAAATGCTGCAGAATCATCTGATGAGAAAACAATGGGTGATCAGCAGAATGTGCCAGCCACAGTGGAACCTAAGGACCAGCAGCAGGTGAACCTGAAGGAGGAGGAAGCTTCTATATTAGGGGCAATAATAACCAATCCTGAAGAACCATCTAAAAGCGAGGAACCATTAAAGAGTGAGGAAGAAGGGGAGGTTGCGTGCCAAGGAAAAGATTCTTGCAAGGAGTACATAAAGAGCTTCTTGGCAGCAATTCCAATCAGGGAATTACAGGCGGACATCAAGAAAGGTTTGATGGCATCAAAACCTCTTCATCATCGGTTGCAGATTGAGTTCCACTACACCCAGCACTTGCAACCAGTAACTGAAACTCATGCGACAGAAATGTTGACAGCACCACCAGAGTCAGTCAATGGCTCCATATGAGAGGCTACTGTTTAGAGACTTGCTGTAAATCTTAGGAAGTGTGATTAGTCTAACTAAAGTTTCATTTTACAAACGGTATCTTGTGATGTGAATGGCATTAACAAAGAGGGACCTTTTTCAACTTTTTGAAGAGTTTGAAGAGATAAGGGTCGTGTTGTTTTTCTTCCAATCTGGTCTTTAAACGGAGCTGTCCTAACTTTTCTCCTTGTTTGCACGTAGTTGTTGGAATTTGGCATGATCTACCGTTTATTCTTTGGCCAGCCTTTCATGGGAATGGCTGCTTCCGTGCATTGCTGTAAAATCTTTCTCTCAATTGAATAAGCTCGAACTCACTTTTAAAACTTTTTGGCGATTCTCAAAAAATTCTCCTTCTAAGAGAACAAGTGACTTTTGTAGACTGGTATAGAAATATTCTTCGACTGTTCTGTACTCCCTTTCTGACATCAAGTTCCCATACGATCCACTGATGGCAATAATCTGACCCTTGAGATTTTTCTTTCAGAAAATTGATGCTTTAAACATATAAGGACTCTGGTTCTTTTACAACTTATTTGATTGGAACCAAATATTTCCTTTTCCTGTGCCGTGTTATCTGTAAAGAGGAACTTTGCAGGATTGATATTCAAGGACATGAAAAGATTCTTTGAAATGCATGTTTCTTTTCTAGATAACCATCCAGCCTAAAGTTGCTTCCTTTAGCTGCCACGACAAACATTTGTAACGTATGTGATATCATGCTGTGTGGAGGGGAAATGGTTTTCTATAGAATTCCTACCCCAGCTGTGCACGTTCAGAATATACCCTTCCAATAAGCATCGTTGGATTATTCCTCTTAGCAAGGCATGAACATGTCACTTTCATGGAGAACGTTTGAAGTACTGTATGTATTTGAATGATCTTACCAAGATTCCTGACAAGAATTTTAACTAGATTAATGTAAAAATGATAACGATAGCTGCATCATTTAATGTTGATTAGAAGCTCCTTTTCTGCTTGTCAACTGAAGGAGTGAAATTCTCCATTCACTTGTTGCGGTTTGCGCATGCATCACGCTGTTCTTTGGACTCAGAAACTGAAAATATTTTATCAATTTCTCTCGCTGTTAGTAGTACTTAATGATGGTGATTATGGCGGGGATAGGTGAAGATGAGGATGTTGATCACAACGAATACTCATGACTTGTTCCAGCAGGGAAAAAAAATAATAGAAATTCATTGAGCTAGCATTTTTTATCAAGTTGAGAACTATATAAATTGGTTTTATAAGATACATTTACGCTGGGAAATTCACAGGCGTTAGAAGAGTACTGATAAATGATAACAACTTGATTACCTCATCTGCTTGCTACAGCACCATAATCATATTGAAGAAACATGCTACTTGCAGCCTTTCAGTACGTTGCCATTTGGCTCAACCTTTGACATGTTTGTTAGCCTTCCTGGTAGCAATTTTATGATCACCTCAAAGGAAAGGAGCAGCCTTAAACAATGGCTAGAACACCAAACCTTGCTTGGTAAAGGCCTCAGAATAACAGGTTGAGATGGTTATTTAACATTGTATTAGAGTCTGACAATCAAGCGATCATGAGTTCGAATCTCATCATCCTTATTTATGTGATAAAAAATAAACATAAGAAAGTGCGAGCTTGTACAAGCTTCAAGCCCAAATAACTTTCATTTGAGGGGATGTGTTAGAAAATAATATAAATTATATTTTGAAACATTACCTAACATTTTAAGTTATTAAGTTAAGATGGTTCTTAGACATGGTATTAGAGTTTTGATGACCAAACATTCACGAGTTTGAATCTCAATATCTATTTATTAAAAAAAAATTAAGCACAAGGTAATGTGAATTTATACAAGTTTCAAGTCCATGAAGCTTTAACTTGAAGATATATATTAAAAAATAATATAAATTATATTTTAAAACCTCACCTAATAATTTTCAAATATTTTTTAACAAGACCCACCAATAATAATATTTTTAAAAAAATTAACTTTCATGAAAAATTCAAGTATTTTTTAACAAGACCCACCAATAATAATATTTAGAAAAAATAAACTTTCATGAACTCAAGTTTGAGGAAGTTTCAGGCTATTGCACGCGAGGCAAGGCCTCAGCTCAACACGGGGGGTTCAGTATTTGAATGAGTGAAAATGGGCCTTCTTGAAGGCTGATTATTGGCTCAATACTCTCAACAAGTACAAGTTTTATTCCTTGCCCATCTGCTTGGTGCAACAGTACATTTGATGCTCTGACTGAAGCAGTTAAATTAGAAAAATTTGTTGATGGAAATGAAATGTCCTGATTTAAACAATTTCTTTGGTTTCCTTTTGAATTATCCTGTACTTGTCTAGAAGAAGAACACTTGGACATGAGCACCACAAGCTAAGAAAATATTGTAATAGTTTGACTCCTGACCGTGCATACACGTTCGACACCAAGATTTGTTTGATTATCAGCTTTCTTTCAGAAGATTCAGAGCATGAAATCGAAGATTTCTTACTCCATTACTTGTATGCAGTTTGATTGTTCCCATTTTCCCCACATAATTTGACAGAAAGCATGGAATCAACAACTGGTAGCTTCGATTTAACAACGCAAAAAGGTGTCTTGCTCATGATAAAAGGCCATAGGCATGAAAGCATAATAATGAGCTCACACTTTCCATTATTGCACCAAACTTCCTTTTGTTACCAACCGGTGACTTTACTCATGATATTAGGGAGAGCCATGTGCGTGTTCTCCACCTCCCCAACCCATTATTATTCCAAACTTACCTTGACAATGATTCAAGCTCAAATCCACAAGGCTCCACACTCCACATAAACCCACCTTGAATAGATTCTTTCCCGTATTGTCATCAGTCATCACCCTTCCCTGCTTGCTTCCTGAGGTTTATTTTCATTTTTATCTTAGAACACTATAATTCAACATTACTATCCAAGAGATGCCTGCTAATATGAAGCTCTATCATGCTTCCACATGCCTGATATTCCACTAATTATCATTACCTTACATGATCAGATCATAATACAGTTCCTTGAGAGAAGTAAAAGGAATCCTCACTTGAGAATCCTGTAAAATTAGAATAGCAGTTTGGTCTATCTTTGCAACCTAATGCATCATCTGTTTCTAACAATTGTACAAACAACATGCTGTAACAAAAATAAATAAAAATGAAAAAAAGAAGAGGCAGCAGAAGTTACATACGACAAAAGGATCAAGAATGACTTCAAGAAAGAAATGGCAGCCAGATTTGCAGCAACAAAGGGTCACTTCATATCTCTCTCTATACTCTCAGGACATCCAATGGAAATGCAATCAATATATTTCCGTTTTTTCTTAACCCCAATATGTTTCCACTTTAAGACTTGTAAATTGCAACTGAAATTTAAATGAAGAGAAATGTTAGAGAAGATAGGAAAACAAGATAAAAAAAACGGGGGTGAGCAAGGAAATAACAATAGATTTTCTACAGCAGAAAGGGCTTTAACTACTCTATCGCAAGCACTCAGGACACTTGGTGTTACATTTCATCAACTCCTCCACTCATATATATAGGCCTAGCATCTTGTGCTGCAACTGAAGCAGCAGGGTTCTATCCAAGCAATGTACAAGTTACAAGATAGTCTGATATTATAAACTGAAGAAATAGTTAGGGAAGATGGAAAACATTACAGAATCAACAAAGAGCTTCAGGAGAATAGCTGGACTTTCAGCTGCAGATGGGGCACTTAGCCAATCCGTTTTCATTACATTCAGGGCATCTAATGCACTTCTCATCATTCTGATCATCTTCAAAGACCTTACAACTGCCATTACAATTGGAGCAAACAACAAATCGCTTGTTGCCGCAACCATTGCATGGGGAATTAGACAGGTTGAGAGGTATACCTGCCAAGAGCTTCTTCAGCCTCCCTTGCTCGTGCAAGCCAATCACTTCATCAGCTCCTCCTATGTACCTTCCCTTTATGAAAAGCCTTGGAGGAATCACTCTGCCACCCAGTATCCTCCATAGTTCCTCCCTGAATTCCAAGTGCAAAGAAACATCTCTCTCGCAGAACATTACTTTCAAACTTTCCAACAAAAACCGAATAGCATGACAATCCTCAAATGTCTTTCTTATACTTCGCAAGCTTGTTGTGTAGAGAATTACAGACTGGCTTCCTCCTGGAAGACATTTCTCTTCAAAATCTGAAAGAGATGGATGTTCTTCAATCTCTTTCTCAGCTTCATTTTCTGTGTCTTGCTCCACGGTGATCTCCGTTGAGACTGGAGCCTCAGGACTGTCCATGGCAGGCACTCTGTCATTGGATAATACGGAGGTTGCAATGTTCACCTTGTCGACAAAATTAAGTTCCAAATCCAGTTCTTCATCTTTTGATTCTGTTTTGTGCTTTGATACACCAAAACTACCAGCTAGAATGTCTTTTTTGTGATCCTCTTGTATGTAAATTGGTGGTATCTGCAGGTTCTGATAGGAAAAACTTTCTGTGGAGTTCAGATGGGAAACTAGACCTTGTTTCAGTGTGCTTATACTTGGAATGAAATTCAATTTCTTTAGGAATCTTCCCTTCATTGATTTCATTTCTTTTGCTCACAAAATGGATGGGGTGTGATCACAACCAGTTGAAGAGGGAAGGGTGGATTTTGTCTGAGAATGACTTATGAAGAGACTAGAGGACATGAAGCAGCAATGGAGGTTTCTCTTTTGGTTTCCAGTGGCACAAAAGTGAAAAGCTTTGCGTGGGTAATTGATTGCTTTTTAAAGTTATGAATTGATCACTGCACAAATTGTGGGGGCTAGGTGGAGTCCATGGCAACCCTTTTATCAGAGGACCCTGGCCCTTTAGGTCTTTTACCAACAACTTGGTGTCTCATCAGGTATGAAGAGTACCACACCACCTCAAACAATGAGCGAAGGGATGTGCTTTTCATTTCAGGTAATTGGATGGCAAGGGCACCACTGCCTGGTTTCCCTGCAATTGGCACTCATGCCCTTGATGCCATGCTGTGGCACAGTTTGATTGGTGGTGGAACACCAGGGGGGGGATCGTTCCGAGGCAGCAGAGCTTCACCCCTGTAGACATGGTGTGCCAGAAGCACAGGTGTTGTGCTCTTCAATATAACACGGATAAACATATTTGATTAATGGAGCTTTCCTTTCCCTTTCATTGATGGTGCTGGAAATTCTTTTTTTTTTTTTTGCCCCACTTTCAACAAATCCTGTAATTCAAAAGGAGAGAAAGAAAAGCTGAACCCTCTAGCCTCTAGGCAACAACTTTAGTCATCAAATTAACCTTAATGGAACGTACGAAAAGCTCAATTGTAATGGGTTGAGAGTAGGATCATTCATGTTAAGTTGAACGGAAAATCTCAAGGATAAAAAACCCCATGCAATTGTATGCAATAGTCAATAACTAGCCATCGAGTTAGAGGAGGTAGATTTTAGACCTAACACCTGTTTTTATATATATATATACATACACACACACACCCAAACATCAAAACTATGAATTGGAATATCTAACAATTAAACCCAGTAATAATATATTTTACAAAGAACGAAGGAGGAAGCACAGAGATTAAAGAGTACAAGAAGAGGTGAAAGGTTGAGTGAGATGAATTCACAAGTCATTAAGATATATATCTCTCTCTCTGTTTTATAGGCTGAGCATTATACTTTATTTAGTTTTTGGAGTTGATTGATGATTGTATCCAGTTATAACGTTGTTATTTTTATGTTTAAAAAGATATAAAAACATTTTTTTTTATTTCAAAAAAAGAGAAGGGTAAAAAATGAAGTTTTGGGACCTCGAAGGCTGAGAAAAGGACCTCGTCATGTGGTGACCAAACAATCACCAGAAAGTGGGCTCGTTATTTAGAAAAGCGGGTTTTTTTTCCCATCTCTCAGAAAGCATTTTGCACTTTGCAGCATGGAATCCGATCTGTAAGGCAGGTCTCAAAGCACACATCGGGACATCAGGGACATGCATAGCAAATAATCTGTGTTCTCGTATTATTCATTCATAGAAAATTGATTTCTCTTTAGCAGACCAGTCATTTTGCACCAAATATGTAGTTGATCCTTCAATGATCACAACATCAGTTTTTATTCCCTTCCTACATTTGAGCAATATGGCATACGGTTTTATTCAATAGTCATCTGTTTGAAAACAAATTAACCCAAAGTTCATGTGAGCAGATAGCCTATCATCCTGCAATCATACTGCATCAAAGGATACATAATGGGCATTGACAATTCTCAATAACGTAGCTACAGAATTGATCCTCGTATTAAGAAAATGGAGCTTAATCATACATTACACATCATGACATGGTAGCAATATTAGGGTAGCTAAAAGGTATATACTATGGATACAGAAGAGATGGTGCTTAGACCATGAGGCAAGCCTTCAAGGCACCTATACGTCAGAAACGGATGATGCAGAACCAATGCGAAAACCAAAGGAAATGCAAGTAAGTTCACGACTTTCTCCATTAATCATCTTCATAGTAAGAGAGTATGAACCCTGCAAATGACAAACATTGGCAGGTAAATGCAAAATCCATTCATCTGATTGATCTCACTATCTTGCCTCCACTATAAAATTAGATCCAGTGATTCAAACCAGGGACCTTTCAAACGCCATTTCGAATCAAATAGTCAACAATTCAAAAGAAATGAGAAAAGAAACAGGCTGGGATAGTCTATCCTCCATATGTTGTAACCACTCATAAGAAGGATAATAAAAAAAAAAAGGTGAGGGTGGAGTAGATAGAGATTCAAGCAAGAGTAGAAATAACATGGTGATAAATTTTTCATTAAAAAGAAATTTAGGAGTTGGATTTGATTCACAGAAAAGTAACATTATTGTCATTAAACTAATAATGCTTGTTTGAAAGGAAAATTATGTCCAGCAGAAACATCTATTCACGGATGATAGCAGCTGTGATGGTGTTATTCTGGACAATTCCCTACTATCATACAGTGCTTCAGAGAAAATGATCACCGATGAGTGCACCCACAAGCTATAGAGATTGAAGTAGCTAGATCATACTTGGAGAAAAAAATGACTATGTGCCACTCACCATTTTTCTCTAGAAAATAATAACGGATTTCATGACATCTAATGGAGGTTTTAAAATTCATGATGTTGCAAGAAAAATCAGGTATATATGGTTAACAAAACAATGAGTTGGAAACAAACCAAATCAATTAATCCCAAAACTAAGATTGCTAATTTAGAGATCTCAAAAGGGAATATTATAAGAAACAATATCCCATCATCCAATTCACTTGACTCAGTTTTCACTCTTGAAAAAACCATGCTCCTTGAGATTGACATGCCAAATAAATTGCCCACAGCTGCAAAAAACTTAAAACAGCTGAGCTTGAAGAGCCAGTTGCTTAGTTCAAAGCATCTGATTATATGCCATAATCATGTCATCCTCGACAGAATTTTCCAAACACACAGATGTGACATCCACAATATCCAATCAATAACATTCATCAAAATATATGTAAAATGCATATAAATCACTTACAGGTGGAGTGAACCCAGGCAACTCTTCAGTGTGAGACACCACAAAATTACCACTGGTTACAGGGCAGGACGTTTCCTCGCAAAGATCATGATCCTGACTATACACAGGAAATCCGAAGTATCTAACATCGACCCTCATTTTCCCATCAGTTATTGATTCACCTGTATTAATTAATTATAATTCAGCAATCAGACTTGCAACTTATAATTATCCAAAATGTGGTTTTTTTTTTTAAATCCAGTAATTGATTCACCTGTATTAATTAACTATAATTCAACGATCAAAATAACAAAATGAAATTATCCAAAAAAAAAACAAAAGCCATTAATTTCCATAAGAAAGAAAAACATAGTCACTTGTTGTTGCAGAGATAGTGAAGGTCGCTGGTTTCCCTTTCTTCACCGGATTTGGGCTTATCTTCACTCCACTAACTTTAACGTCATAATCCTTGTTATTATCTGCACGAAAAAAAAGAAGACGATTCAATTAAATTAAAATAAAACAAGATTTTGGTTGAGATAAATTGGAAAGAGAGGATTTAGAGAGGGAGAGACCGCAGTACTGGAATTTGGAGGCTTGAATCAAAGGAAGGATCAGACAAAACGAGATAAGCAAAGGAACAATCATCATGCAGTGAGCCATTTATTTCAGAGAACCTAAAGAAATCGTGGAGATTTTAGGAGGAAGGAATATTAGTGGAATAAGAATTTAATCAATCTGGGGGTTTTCTTCTGAGGGGCTTTGGACAGAGCAGGTATCCAATGTGATATATTATTAATCTTTGGATTTGAATGGTCCAGATACGTCGAGGATGGCGTTGGTGTATGATTAGAATGGTAGTTGGCTTCAAGATGGATGATTGGTTGGGTTTTAATATTTTAATTTTCTGTCCCCACCTACACCTACACTACATTAACATTAATTATTTAAAAAACAAAATTAAAAGATGCATTGCACAATATCAACATTAAAAAAAAAAAAAACACTATTCATTATTATAATAAAACTATGGTTTTGGCCTTCAAATAAAAAAAAATGAAATGGCTTGAATGGGAGATAATTCAATTTTTTCTCATTACCGATTGTCACCGGGTATATATGTTTTTTTTTAATTTGAAAAATAGTAAATAATTAAATTACACTCAAAGTAAAAAAAAAATTCAAGCCACTGACCAATGATTTTGTCTTTTTTTTTAATACTGTAAAAAAATATATTTACTCTTGGAATTAAAAAAATATAAGTCATGCATTTATGAGATTTTTTGTCTTTTTACATAGGATTTGTTTTTGTAAATTCCATAATCAATAAGAGTAATTTGATCATTTTCACTTAATTAATTAATATTTAAATTGAAAAACCTGTTGGTGCATACTCTAAGTTAGCTAGTGCATGAGAGGCACTCGTTCACCATTTGGGCGATGTGTGTCGCGCTTTTTGGTAACCAAACCTTTCATTTTGTTGTGTCATTGGAAGCATTGCCACATCATCTTCATGCTGGTTTAAAATGTGTCGGTAGTGACGAGGTAGTTTATCTTCAACGGACCATTCTTTTTTTCCCCCTTCATTTCTATCTTCTCTTAAAAAATTACAGGCTGACTCTATTTATTTTTAATATTTCAATTTCAATTATTATTCTTTTGATTTTTAATTTTTGTTCTTGATCCGTTTATAAAACTTTTATTTGTTTTCAATTTTGTCATTCAATTTCAATTTGTCATATACTATTGTTTTCAATTCAGTCCTTATCTTTTGATTTCTAATTTTTTTCCTTTGCTTTTTTGTAAAAGTTTTATTAATTTTTAATTTCACCTTTCAATCTAAGTTTATGATATATATATTTTTTTAATTTAGTTCTTAATCTTTTAATTTTTTTTTAAAGTTAATTTTCTTTTCAATTTAACCCTCTAATAAACAATTTTAGGTTGCCATCTAATTTATTTTTTTATTTTTATTTTCACCCTCATTCTTTTAATCACCATTTTTATTTCATATTCTTTTGTGTAATTTTATCCTGATTTCATCATTTGCCATTTGATTTGCCGGTGATTGGCCTTCATGATTTTTTCATATATGCTTCTTCTAGTTTAATGACTCGGGTCATGGGTTTTAAAAGTTAATGGGGATCAATGTCTTTTTTCTTTGGCTTATTTTCTTTTTTTTGACTTCATCATTCAACTTTAGTTTTTTATTTTTTAAAGATTGACTTTATGGTTTTCTTCAGTTTCTTTTCTATCAGGTTTTTTCAATTTCATGACCTAGACCATGAGTTTTGCAGGTTAATTGAGTGGCAAGAGTTGCCCCAACATGTCTATCACGTTACCTTAAGCTATTTTTTTAATCCAGTTTTGTACTTCCAATATTTTTGTTTAAAAAAAAAAACAATTTATGTTTACTATCATTGCCTATATTGTTATCGTCTAACTAAAATAAAATCAAATTATTAAACTTGATTGGGGTGGTGTGCGAAGTTTGGGTGCGATACTACTGAAAATCTTACTAAAATTTGAGATTTTTTCTGAGTATGGGCTTTGATCTATATAGACTGTTTAAAGAAGTATGAGTATTAGACCCATTATGGAGATTTTACCAAGTATATGTTTTGAATCCATCTAGACTAAACAAGTTTAACAAAATATTTTTCTCAAAGAAAGCATTATATAAATGAATAAAATGTCATATTCAATAAAATAGAAATATTCATTACATTATGAAAAACCTCACATGACCAAGGTTAAGTATAAAGCCGAAAGGGGTAGGGGAGGGGCTAAGGCCTCAACATCAAGGAAAGGCTCTTCAATAAGGTATACTCTGTGTTGGGTAGTTGTAGCCCTAACAAGGAAGACATCAACAAAGTCAGGCATGAGGATAGGATGAAAAGCATTGTTAATGTCCATCTAAATTCCTTTTGACAAGTTGAAGAAATACAAGTTGAACATAACAAGGAAAGTCTTGTCCCCAAGTGTCTTAGTTAATGTTATAGACCCTTCAAACATCTCTTGGAACTCCTCAGAAAAATTTCTCAAAACTTTTATCATTGCACGAGAGCTCTAGGCTTTTTCTTTGCCTGTAAAAGTTCAACCTTTAGAGTTTCTTGAAACACCCTCATCTCAACCATCCCCTACTTCAGGGAGGCCATTTCATCATAAGCAAGATGAAGCTCCCTCTTAGTGGAGTTCAACTAAAGGATCTGAACTGTTATATCATCTTTCAGCACAACATAGGCTATCCTGAGCTCCCTCAGCCTCTATAGGTAAGCGCTCAGTCCAATTAGATATAATTTTGGCGAGCTACTAGACTCAATGTCTTTGAGTTCAACTACTCGCTCAGTCCAAGCGGATATAGATTTGGTGAGCTGTCAAATCCAATATCTTTGGGTTCAGTTACGGGCTATAACCCTAAACAGACGTGGGTTTGATGAGTTTTCAGACCCAACATCATTGAATTCAACTATGTATGCGAACGTGGGTTTGACGATCTTACAAACCTAACATCCCTGGGTTTAACTATTTGTTGAGTTTAAGCAGACATGGGTCTAGTGAGCTGCTAGACCCAACACCATTAAGCTTGGCTGTACGCCAAACTCATTTAAGCATAAGTCTAGCAACCTCATCGACCTTGAGCTTGGCTATGTGCCATGCCTATTTTGGCATGAGTTTGACTTACGGTTATACTCAATTACCGTGGGTTTGATGGTGTGATAAATACGAAGGGTTAAATGTCTTAAGATCTTTATAGGTCCAATGTTAGGCCATAAAACTCTATTTGTTTATTCTTATGATTTTTCACATAAAATATTAATATTAAAGATATTCGTCTCCCTCACCTATAAGTATATAAAAAATCTCTAAGAGACCTGCCATATTTTTTGTCCTCATTAATATTATATAAGAGATATTTAGCTTTCATTAATGCTATTATGAGGAAATGACTTTCTAGCCTTTCCTCTCTAGGCTTCTCTAGAAAAACAACAAAGTTCAGGGGCTATAAATACCCTTTAAATCACTTAGGTAAATGATTCATAATTTTTATTTTTTAGAGATCAATACTTTTAAATCTTAGAGCATTTATTATATAAAAACAAAAACAAACATTTTTGTTCTTGGAATTTAAAGCTTATTTTCTTATTTATTGCAATAACTTTTTTTTAAAAAACGTTATAGACTTTATCATCTTAAGCTTCCTAAATTCCAATATAAAAAAACTATTTTACAAGATTTAAATTTTTTACCATCAATCATCAACTTCTTGAAAAAAAATAAAATACTGACACAAATATATGATTATTCATTGCTCTAACACCAAAACATTCTCTTTCTTGAGCATATTAGATTTTTAGAAGATCACATATATTTCAAAAACTACAAAAACAAAAGAATATAGGAGATATTACATTGTGGGAAAGAGCTGTATGGATCAATAATTGGAGCTGATCCGGTAAGATGTGATGATTTTGCAGCGTCCAGAAGGTACCCAAAGACTAAACATCATTTTCCTTCACTATATTGGTCAATCCCGCCTGCTTGCCAGTGGAACCACCTCAGCCAGAGGGGTCGCTAGAGGTGAAGGCAATGGAGATGTTCTACAGACCGGACAAGTTGGGTGCAGCCTCAACCACGGGTCAACGCATCTGAGGTGAAAGACATGCCCGCAATCAGGCAGCAACCGGAGCTTATCAGTGTTCTTGTAATCTGCCAAACATATGGAGCAGCATGTAGCAGTGGAGCCTGTCTTGTGTAGCTTGGCCTCCGAATACAGCAGTGTAGGATAACTATTTAGAGTGGCCTCATCAAGCCCTATATCGACGACAAAGTTCTGCAGGTTCAGCTGCTGATCTGCAACATTTCTTGCTTGGGTTGGCACCGATGCCAGTTGGTTTCGCGTGCAAAAATAGGAAGTCAAAGTGATTGTTGTAATCAGCAGCAGGATTCCAATAGAGATACCGATGCCATAGCCAAATCCACCAATGTTGTTAGAGCCAAGAAATCCAGAATCCCCTGCTGTGCTATTCATGTCCTCAAGGAATACTGAAGGGAGAAGCTGGAATTGGAATTAGAATTGGATATGTAGTGCTAATGGTTTGGTCAGCCATGGCTCTGGCAAGAGAAATGGTCTATTTGGGGTGTGATAAATTTAAAAAAGTCAATGGTAAGATGGGATAGATAAAGAGTATTGACAGAGTTTTAATAAAGGGAAGATGTACTTGGGCTTTGAAGTAAAGAGAGGGCAATCCGAGCCAAGCAATGCATGTGAATACATACGTTTTTCAAATCTTCTATCAGTCTATTAACTTATTTTTTAAGCTCAACGGTTCTCATAGCCTTAGATTTACGCTTGTCTTGATATGATTAGTAGAGTCAAAACACTTCTACAATCTTATATAATTCTCTTTGTGCGTGCAAAGCACGATCCAAGTTGATAATATATATGCATTCTTGATTACTATTTTATTCAAGTAAGGTCAGCCATTACGTCCCACAGGAAGGTATACAGAGCCTAAGAGTTGTTTCTTGTCGATCTGTGGTGTTTGCTAACTGTTATATATATCACAGGCAATTACCATGAATGAGGCTGGTGCTAGTGGTGAATGCAGCATGCAAAATTTAAAGATTCTTCCTCCTTGTTTCTCTTTGTTCTGTCTCTGTTGCAGGCGATCTCAAAATACTCTTCATGTCAGGTTAAGGATGTCACAAGGGGTGACTGGTGGTTAAGTTGCTGCTCCTCCCGTTTCCATTTCAGTCGTGTCAGTTTTCTGTATGTTGTGAGGCTGTGGTGGGATATGCCAAAGATTCTGCTTCTCATGAACTCCTGCTTCTCTGGGATGACTGGCTGCATTTTGACATGTTTATTAATCTGTCTTCATCATTCTTTCTTGTCCATTCACTGGGAGATTCGGGAAATCCTTCAACCGCAAATGGCAGACTTGAGTCCCTCGATACATTTAAATTATGAAAATTTTATGATATTTAAACTGTGATTATCAATATATAATTATAAAAAGAGAGAAACAACAAGAAAAGAAAGGAATTCTTATGGGGTTTTTTTATTATTATTATTTTTGAATAAATATGGTTTTTCTTTTTTATTTCTCTTTTGTTTTTATGTCTATTTCTTTTTTAATATTATAATTGATAAATACGGTTTGAGTCTCATTAAGTCTTTGTTAAAAGACGGTGCCGAGAATGTTTAGAATTGGACTATTCTTGTTTTGGTGTTTGTATTTTAGATTAATGCCGGCATTCGGCTATTTTGTATATATTTTAATTAATTTTATGTGTTTGAAGTTAATAATTATATAAATTTTTAGTAATTTTAAAATTTATAACACTTGAATTAATAATTTTTAAAAATAAATCAGAACATCATCAATTAAATTCCTATTTGTTTTGGTATTCGGTGCCCGGAACATTGACTGTTCTTCTTGCACGACATAATTTCGTTTTTTATGGGGTACAGTTATTTGCCTAAAACTTTCGGCCTCGCAAACCTTTCTTATTTTCAATTTAATTGTTAAATGAAAAGTTGATACTGCATTAAATCAAATCAAATAGCTTTTTTACTTCGGGCCGCTATTCCAAAATTAGCTTTATCCATAAAGGAAAAAAGAAAAAAGAAAAATAAAGAAAACGTAGCTTTAAGAAACATTGCAAACTGTTACAATCTAAGAATTCTTTGTGGGCAGGAGGCCAGAAAATGTGCTTAATGGGGTATAACCCAGTAGCCTTTTAGGGAGACGGAGACCAATTCCAGGTCTTCAACTAAGATAACTGAAACTTGATGATCTCATGGACCTGATATTTCATATACTACCATAGTTTCGCTAGACTCTGCTGAGTCAAACCTCTTCCGAATCATTAATGTTGCAGCCACTCAGTTACTTTTTTTCGCCATAGCCAACCATATGTTCACAATTGCTGGTGATAATGCCTCCTTTACCACCTCAGTTATCATGCTAGGACCTCGCCAAACCATATATGTTTTGATATCTGGAGACCGATTACCCGGCCGATATTATATGGCAGCCTGAGCTTATCAAGGTGGACAAAATGCGCCATTTGATATATAGCACTACAAACCACCGCCATTCTTGAATACAAATCTGCCCTTTGCCTGCAAAGTGTACAAAGAAACCCTTTATGCCACCACTTCCAGCTTATAACGACACAACTATAGTCACAACATTCACTAGAAGCTTTAAAAGTCCTTGAAAAGTTGAGGTCCTGACTGATATTAATGAGAAGCTTTTCTTCAGAGTCGGCCTAGGACTCAACTTCACAGTCGATTCTAGCAACAGAACAATAGAGCTAGGACGACAAAAACATAAAAAAACACTTGAAAAAATGCAAATCTCGCAAGGTTAATTTATAATTCAAAAGGAGAAATTAAAATAGAAGAAAGAGTGAAGAAAATGAAAAGGTGAAAAGAATTAACACAGACCTGCCTCACTTGTGCGCACTCTGCAAGAAGCTAGAACAAACCGATTGTGTTTACCAATCAACGATCGTTTTGCCTAAACAATATCTTAATAATTTAATTACAATAATATTCTAAAAAATCCAAGTAGTTTAATTGGGATAAGGTTTATATTTTAAATAATCAGTTAATTTTTTAATTTTAGTAATTTAATCTATTTTTTCTTGTTAAAATAACTGGTGTCTGATATCTGCAAAATATTTTTTTTGGTGAATTTCAGGACTCTTTAATACTTAAATAATTATCTATTTTTTAGAAAATACAATAATATTTTAGAGAGACTCTGAAAATAAATATATAATAGATAATGAAGATTGAGAACCCACATGTTTGAAGGATTAATGATGTATTTATAGCCCATGAGTCTCTTTATAAAAAGAAGAGCTAAAGTGTAATTTTTTCCTGATAGTTTTAATGAGAAAAAATATCTCTGACATATACATTAATAAGTGATAAATATTATTTACATAAATAATAATGTTAATGAAAATATGATGACCTTTTAAAGGATTTAAACAATATTAATATTGATGGAAATATGATAGATTTTTAAAAGATTTTTATACATCTAAAATTATAAAGAGATTAAGATTCAAAATGTAGCTGAGCCTATTAGAGTTGAGTTTTTTTTTTAGTTTAATGTAGGTGTCCGGGTCAGCTTGTGCACACCTCGACTAATCTCACGAGCCCTGAAATTAACAACCATATAAACGTCCAGTGGTCATCATAGAAATAAGTTGAGCTTTTTTTTTTTTAACCGAGTGCAAGTGAGATTTGTTTTTTTTTTAGACTAAGCCCATGATTTTGAATATTTTTTTTAAGGTTGAGCCTCGAGATCTAGGCTATTTCTCTGATCCTATGAGAGCATGGCTTTATTAAAATTAGAGAGAATTGTAATTTTCACATTCTGAAACCAGACAGAATTTTACTTTACACAATTTAATAGAAATTTAAACCACTTCACATAACTATTAACCGGATCAATTTACTGTTTTCCTTTTGGTTCCTGAACCTTTGAGAAATAATTTTTAAGAAATAGAAAATAAATAGCAATGGCAGAAAAGATTAATACCTAGAAACATGAAAATAAATAAATAGTGCGGCCAGTGAAAATCTTGGAAAACTGAATGTTAAAAAAAGCCATGGAAAATAAGAACTGCAACAATATCAAACGGGCCTTAATAAAGAGTTTTTGTCAAATTTGGGGGCGAGCTAGAGAGTCGGAAACATAGCCCACTACGTTTAATTTGGGCCATCAAAGTAAGCCCAAGCCAATGCAGCCCAATCCTCCTTCCAGCAAGAGATTCCTTCCCTCTCCCTCTCCCTCTCTCCCTCTCTCTCCTGCCAAGTCAAAAATTAATAAAAAGCTAAAAACCAAAAAACACCCGACCAAAGCAACCGCCTGAGAAAAGAATGACAACGTTGACAAGAGAGCTAAAACCTCTCCTTTTATTCCTCGTAACAATAACATCATCAACTCTATTGCCTGTACAATCAGACAACACGAACCATGTCTACTCACCCTGTGCAGACACCACTGTACAGGTATCAGATGGCTTCACTTTTTCTATCGCTTTTTCGTCGAGTAAGGCTTTCTTCTTCAACAGTACCCTACAGTTGTCTCCCTGTGACAGCAGACTTTCTCTTACTAGCCAGAATTCTCAGATCTCAGTTTTTAGACCTAAAGTCGACGAGATCTCTCTCCTCACCATCAACACCTCATCTTTCTCTCCGGTTAGTTGAACCCCCACCCTCTCTGTATGCTTTCTTTAATTTTCTGTTGTTTTTTTATTTGGATATTTTAAATTAAGTCAAATGGGGTTTTATCCCTCTACTATATTCAAAACATTGATGGTGCCCATCCCATAGATCAGTTTCTTTGTTTAATTGATTAATCTTTAGTGCTAAGTCCATTTATATCTGCCATGAACATGAACTGTTCATTCTTGCTCGACCAAGAACAATTGCAATCTTTTCCTTCATGTGTTGTGTCTTAGACTCCCACAAAATGCAGAATTCGGCAATTAATTTGTTGGGAAATAGTAGATATAGCTAGAGGAGCAAGCATTTAGTTGTTGAAAAGTGCTGATAAAGTGATACCTGGGTTGTGGAAATAGAAGAAGATTTTATTTCAAGTAATTAAATAAACAAGGTACCTGTGCCTTTTGCCTACTTATAATCAGCTTGGAGTGTTGAAAATGTTCGTTAAGGAGTGTTCAGATTAATTCACGTTCTTCCAATTGTCAGAAAATTATAGATAAATTGAGTTTATGGAGTGAAGGGTGCAGTGAGAGATCTGGAGACAAAAGTTGAAAGAAACAAATGTATATACTCTTAGAGTTGTTCATGTGTTGCTTATTTGTTTTAGAACTATAATAAACAATATGAGTATTTCTAGATTCCAGTGAGATGTTATCTTAACACAAGCCAAAACTAGAGTCTAGCATGCCTACAAGATAGACTGTCGTTTGCACTTACAAAATAAATAATCTCTTTCATTGCCATGACGAAGTATCATTTTTATACATCTTTCACCACAATACACATGTTGCAACTGTAACAACTGTTTAACCTTTGTCGCTATAACTCCTATGTACCTTACTCTTCCTCACCTAAAATGAAAAACTAGCAGCTGAAAATAAAGAGACTACTAAATTTTGACCAAGAGCAGACTATTTCAATGGACCTGTAGTTAAAATTCATTCTCCGAGGAATGTTTAATTTTTTTAGTTGAGATCTGAATTGAGCTCTTTACAGATGAATATTATCTGATAACCTCTCCTTAAAAAATCCGCTTTCATTTATCTATATTTACACCATATAGCAAATAACTTACCTGCAATCTCACACAGTGAGTATTAAGTTGTTGATAGCAATATACATGTTTATCAAGTCAAGCATGGTATCAACCTAGGTACCATAAACCATAAGGCTGGATTTAAGTGATGGTACTAGTGGCTTTCAATCTCTTTTTTTGTATCCCCTTTTGTTGGTGACTGGTATCAACCAAGGTATCCATAGCTGAACTGGATATAAGCTCAAGAGTGCTTTTATTCAGCTTACTGTATCCCCTATTTTTGTTGGTGCTTTGCAGGGCGACTTTGGTGGGTATATGGTTGCATTTGCCGGTCGAAAATATGCTGCAAGGTCTCTCCCTGCTTTTGTTGCAAACAGTACATACACTGTGACAAGCTTCACTCTGGTAAGTGACGATCCAGGACCTGTTATGATCTCGATTTAGCTTCATAAGATCATCATGAACCCATTAAATTTCTGTAACGCAGGTGCTTGAGTTTAAGAAGGGAAGGCTACAGAACTTATATTGGAAAAGGGATGGCTGCGCTAAATGTTCAGGAAACTCAAAATTTGTCTGCCTCAACAATCAGGATTGTGCAATCAGAACATCCAGTTGCATAAAAAACGGAGGTAGTGTTGATTGCAGCCTTGGGATACAATTGGCATTCTCTGGCACGGACAAGCACTTTTCTGCTCTCAACTCATGGTACGAAGTGGAAAACCTTCGACAGTACTCGCTTTACGGTCTTTACTCAAATCTCAGGGATTCTCTCACCAGTCAGTATAACAACATCTTCTAATTGTGCTTTAGATGGTTTGTAGAGTTTTGGTTTCCTTGTATGTTGTAATTTTTTCCTCATTTCTTTTCCAAATGTTGCAGACCTTTCTCTTCGGTCGATGCTCCTCTGATGTATCTTTTCAGAGTTGTTCTGTGTAAATTTATATACGTGATCAGTTATTTGCTATGAATGTTAAACGAGATTAAAATGTTTGGAATCTGCCCTTTTCATGATGTTTAAATGCATATGCCCGAGGTTTTTGAATTGTGTATGTCTACGTCTGTGACGAGATGAATGAATCCTCTCTTCACCGACCATATTGTTTGGAGTGGTTGCTTTTGTGTGTGATGGTTCGTCGGCAACCACCTCGTTTCGGACAAATAAAGATGGTTTGATGGCATTTTTTACCCAAAACTATTGGGGTTGTGGTCAAATGAGGTCTATATTATTAATTTTATCAATTTTGTTCTTAAACTACCATATTTTGAACAAATAATGTCTATTTTTTTATTTAACTTTTGTTATTGATCAAAAAATATTTAAAAAAAAATTATTTGTTTCATACTTTGAGTTAGGATTTTCAATATGTGCTAACAAATATTCAATCTACTTTAAAAAATTATTTCAAAATTTTCGAAGTCAAGAAGCATTTTTTTGTAATCTTAAACATTAATATTTAACAAAATTGTAAAAAATAGAAAATAATTTGGAATGATTCCAATTTTTGTCGGGGATCTAAAATATCATATAAATTTATTTGCTTATTTTTAGTATGATTTTCTAAGTATTTGCCTGGAGAATATGTAATCCCTAACTAAATTTAAAGTAGGTTAATTTTAGAAATTATATACACAAAAATCTTAAGAACCGTACTATAATTACTCATATAATTTCATATGACCTCTTCAGAACTCTCAGATTTTTTAAAGATAATTACAGCTTATTTTCTGTTTTTGATGTTTTATTCAATTTCTATTGTTTATAAAATAAACAAAAATACCTTTTGGCTTCATTTTTTTTTTGTGAAATTGGATTGAATTTTCTTTAGCATCAATGAAAAATCTCAGTTCAAAAAATCAAAGGATTAGTTTTTTTAAAAAAGAATCTTTGGTCAATACTGAAGATATATTTTTAAATTATTTTAATATATTAATATTAAATTTTATTTTTATATATTTTTAAATAAAAAATATTTTAAAAAAAAATACCAACTAAATTAAAGCTGGTTTCGTAGTTTTGAACAACGACGACCAGAAACTTTCACTTTCTAGTCATGCATGCCTTAGGATGCATCGAATGGACATGAGATGAATGAAGGGACCTCTTGTGATCATAGTTGTCTCTACCGTTCAGTTCAATTCCTTCCGGTGTGACATTTGAAAAAATAAAATATATATTTATTTATTTGTTTCACACTATTTAAAATTACATTGTACATTGTCCGAGAAGAGCAGAAATGGATCGAAACTAACCGTTCTTGTCTACCAATGAAAATATTATTTTTTATTAAAAAATTTCACTATTGATTATATTTTATCCAAATTAATTATGTATCTTTTTTTATTAAATTCGTTACTTTATGTCTATGAAATCCAATCCAATTGTTATTAACACTTTTTTTTTTAAATTTGTTTTGAATATCTTTAAAGCAATTTAACACAATATCATGTATTTATGGACATACACTCTAAAATACTTTAACATCCTCCAATTTGTTATATATTGTGATTACCTGTTATAATTTGAAAATTTATTGCTTATATCATGAACTTTGTACGCATATTGACACTTAATATTATTTAAAAAAAAATCAATAAAAAATACTAGTTATTTACAAGATTGTCATTATTTTTCTAAACAATACTTGTTAGAAATTTGTTTAATTAACATGATTTAAATAAATTACAGGTAAATAAAAAATTATACTTTTATGCAGGTCATCCAATTATGGACCCCTAATATAAAACCTTCGTGCGAGCCATCTTATTATCGGTATTAATATTTTGAATGACAACAATTGATGTAGATAAAAATAACACACTAGTTCCGGAATGTTTTTTGCCCAAGAAAAACCTCCCCATCCTCTTTTATACAAACACGTCTTGTTCTGCAACATTTTCTAGCCGTGCATGATTGTTATGCAACACATAGTAAAGCAAAATAACCATCAATGATCGTTGAGTTTTAATACCAATTGATGGAGACATGAGTGAATGATAAAGGTATTTGTTACATCTCAAAACCATCAAAGATAAAAAACACCATAAGTATAGAGAGATTCTCAAAATATTTAATTTTATTCATTAATGTATTCACTTATTAAAAGGTTATTACAATTATTTATATAAAAAAACTAAAAAATCATAATGAAAACGAAAAAGAAAAATAATCTAGAAAAAAGTATTATCTTCAAATAAAATAAAAACTAAAAAAATATCTTAATAAAATATATATCAAAAAACAAATAAGAAAATATTTATCTTCCTAAAATGCTAAGAAGTTTGGGGGAGGGGGGATGCATGAGACCGACATCCAAGAAATTATTAGACGGAACACACAAGTTAGGGTCATGTTTGTTTTTTGAAAAATGGTTTTCAGAAGTTGTGAAAAATTTAGAAATGTCATATTATTTACTGATTATATCAAATGTGGTCCTCAAACTTTTGATTGCTAACTTTTGATTACTATATATATATATATATATATATATTGTTTTGAATATTTATTTTTCAATTTCATCTCTTAAAATTTAATTTTTATATTAACTTTGATCCTTATTTTTATAATTGTTATTTGTTTTTTCCTTATCATTTTTTATTGAAAATTTTTATCTATCAAATTTGATCTTTATTCTTTTGATTGTTACTTATTTTATTTGAAATAATTTATGAAATGTTAATTGTTATTATTTTAATTTCTTCATCTTTTTTTATTTTTTAGATTTGATCTTTATTATTTTGATTATTATTTATTTTATTTGAGATAACTTATGAAATTATATTTTTTTTAAATTTTATTCTCATTCAACTTTTTAATTTGTAAGATTTGTTCTTCATTATTTTAATAAACTTGAAAAAAATAAAACATTAATAAGTTATTTTCCATCTTATTTTTCATGATATAATCAAATGCTGGATAGTGTTTTCCAACTTATTTTCCATTACATTTCCAAATATCAGAAAATAATTCACTTTTTTAGAATTTATTTTTTCAGATTTCACTTTCTAAATAAAAACTACTTTCCAGCAAACAAACGGGTCTAAAAAATCCTTCAAATCAAGGGTTGAAGTTGTTACTAGGCCAGCTTTTGGTAACATCAAATGGCTACCCGATATCACTTGAACCAGCTCCAAAAGATCCAGGCAGTCCCAAGTCGCTTCCACTAGCACTGCCTGCTCCGCCTCCACTATAGCCGCGACGATGCATCCCCTGCAGTCCATGAAAAGGATTTCCACCAGTACTGCTTCCTGCAAAATCACTTCCAGGAAGCAGCCCCAGTCCTAAATTCTCTCCACCCATATCTCCACGAGCCAGCCAAGGATCAACATTATTCACAACAGCGCTATTGCGCCCCATATTATTTACATGAGGCAGCCACAGGTCAAAGTTGTTTCCACCAGTGCTATTGCCTCCTACATCATTTCCTTGAGGCAAATCCAGATCAAAATTGTGTCCAACACTATTGTTGCCTCCTGGATTAAATCTTAGGCCACGAGGCAGCCAATGATCAAAACTGTTTCCAGCATTGTTACCTCCTGTCATATTGCTGCCAAGAGGTAGCCTCAAATCAAAATTGTTTCCACCTGCAGAACTGCTGCCTCTTAAACTTTCATTTTCATGAGGCAGCTGCCCCAGATCAAAACTATGTCCACCACGGATGCCTCCCATATTTCTGCTATGAGGGAGGCCCAATCCAACAATGTCTCTAAAACTGCTGCCGCCACCACCATTATGCCCAGGGTGGAATCCAATATCAGGTCCCCCTCCAGAGCTCACACCAGTAAAGTTAATTAGATGTGGTCGCCCCAAGACATTTCTGGCACTGCTACCTCCAGCAACATTATGCTCAGGGTTGTCTATTATATCAGTGAACCAATGGTCCCATGATGCACCACCATCTTTTGGATTGTTCCTCCCATCTCTAGATTCTCCTCCAGCTTGGCCGCTAGTTCCATCATCGTCGCCACCATCATCCTTGTTAGGGTCTTGATGATTAGAAGGAAAAGGACCACGTGGGAATGCACCTGGCTGGAGTGGAGGAATTTGTTGAAAATATTCAACCCTTTTCCTTATTTCCTTCATTTTCTCCTCCACCAACCAAGTTAAACCACACAATTGAGTTTGGTCCAAGCCATCGAATCCTTTATCTTGGTAAACTTGTTGCATGAGACCAGCCATCTCCAACTCCCTGTTATTCTTTAGGTGCTTCCTGGACTGGTCATTTAGTTTGGCCATCCTCTCTTTCAGATAACTTTCTTGATTCATCATCTTCTTATAACGCTCCATGTCGGGCATGTTTTGGAACCTCATGAGAAGTTGTTGCACCTCAGGGCGTGACGGCCAGACAGCTGGTTCGGGCTCATCTGGACTGTAGATGATAACAAAGGCCTCGATGCCACATAGTATGGTTAGCTCGCTCACTTTTTTCAGCAACCCGACTATCCTTTTCTTGAGGCTAGCTTTCCTAGCAGCATCATTCACTATCCACGTGAGCTTAACCTTCTTTCTCGTCATGTTTGCTTTTCACTCTTGCTCTAAACCATACCCAATGGGAGGTTTATATAAAAGATGACAAAAGTGACAAGGGCTAAGAAAGCATTAAATGCAGTGGCCAAAATTGGAAAATAGCAAAGAAAAAAAGGGGGTGATGGCCTTATTGGATCTTAAGAGGTTATCTGCATATGGGTTAGAAATCCAGAAGCCAAGATTCTATAATCATGCATTTTTGGTAAGAGTATTAAAATTTCTTTTCTTTTTATGGTAGGATAAGTCATATACCGATTAATTACAGGTTTTCAAAATCTGGGCAGACCATTGTTGTATACATCTACTATCTGATTTTTCACGGTGCAAATCTGCACCAAGTTGCACAATAGTTTTATCATGGAATTACAAATCAATGGCTTAAATTTATATACGGAAAACTCTACAAAGATTAAGTTTTTTTCCGGGTTGATAGATAGACTAGAAAGGTTGATCAGAATAGGGTACCACGAATACTTCTTAAACAAGTCCCATGTAATTAGGTTTAAAAGAGACTCTTTAAAATTTAAATGAACACATAATTAATGGAGGAAAAAAGTCTTCAAGGTTGTGTAAGTTTACATAGCTAGACAAAAGGTTGTAAAGATGATTGCTCGGTTGAGATTAAATATATATAGGGATGTTTGAGAGTATAATAGAGGTTATAGTTCAAAGTATTTTTTGTTCGGAAATATATTATAATAATATATATTTTTATTTTTTGAAAATTATTTTTAACATTAACTAAAACGATCTAAAAATATAAAATAAAATTTAAATTTTTAAAAAGCTTGATTTTAACTACATTCTTAAACATTAAATTTTGAAGAAGCATGATTTTAATCACATTCTCAAAAAAAAAAAAATCTCTTATAAACCTAGAACTAGAACTTTGCACGGCTACGGGCTTGCAAGGTAAACTTCGAATTACAGAGATAAATAATATTACTGGTCTTCAATTTTCTGAGCTACATTGCTTAGTGTGATGAATATATAGGAAATAATTATTGAGAGATAACTATATAGTTGTTGAGGGCAGATAAAAAAATTAATTTTTTTTTTTAAAAAATTTATTAAAAACATCTTCTATCCATATAGATCAATTAAGATTAACATGGTAAATCCATAATTTAAATTATAAATTTAATTGGATTTAATAATTTTATTTTTTAAAATTATTTTTTATTTAATAACATGATAAAAAAATAAACGATCACAAATAAACCTTTGAACTTATTAAAAAAATAACGTAAATCAAATGCTATTTATTAAAATAACAATGGCTAATGAACTTATTAATTAATTTAAAGAATTTAAAATCAAATTGAAGGGGGGAAAAAACACTAATAGGAGTGAGGCGCGCTAGATGGCCCCTTAAAAATAAGCTCCGGCAAGTCGGCCTGCCACTCTCTTTCATTTTGCTCAGGTGCTGGAATGCAGATCACTGTCTTACACATCTGCTCATTTGCCATTCATTTGTCAAGCGTCCATGGCTAATGTTTCATCCCCTTTCCCCCTTAGCATTCATTGCTATTAGAGAATAAAATAAATTATATCATAAAATTTTATTTAACAGTTTAAATTATTATGTTGAGATGATATTTAACATAATATTACACCTTGATAACCAAGTGGGCACGAGTTCGAATCTCACCATCCCTATTTATTTGATAAAAATTAAGCACAAGGTAAAATGAGCTTGTGCAAGTTTCAAGTCCAAAGGGCTTTCACTTGAGGAGGTGTGTTAGAAAATAAAATAAATCATATCATGAAACCTTAAGCTATTGAATTGAGATGATTCTTTAACACCATTTGCTTCTGTTTGAGCGTGCCTTTTCCCCTTGAATTAACTTGGCCTTTTATGTTTTGTCTGGCAACTGCCACTATTGCTGTTAAACGTTGCATTTGCCCATCTCCTGTCAATACATTTGATGATTTCCTTCATTTTCGTTCCACAATGCCTGCTTTGATGCTTCTAAGTTACATTTATTTATTTAACCCGTGTTAGATCGACAACACTAACCTATTTCTTTAGCTCGACTACACGGCCACACTGTCAGAGCGGCTTACAGCGAAGCGTGTAACACCTATCTAGTAGTCAATCTATTGATGATGACAAACCATGTAAGAAAATTGTGTTTAAGGATATGGAGGTCCATAAACAAGTTCATGCCAATCTACAGGTGCATTTTCCTTCGAAGAAAAACTAGGCACCGCTGAGGAATATTTTTCACTTAGGTTATATATAGTTAAGTTAATAAATATTTATGTAAAAATAGGTTATAAAAAAAATATATGAGGTTAAATATTTATAAATTAATTTTATATTTTTTAAATTTATTAAAAATATATTAAAAAAATTTCATCCAGGTTATGCCAGGTTATTTGGGTTTCGGGTTGATGAGGAAAGCTACACAAGTTTGACCGAATGAATTACAAGTACGGGTTTTTATGATTTAAAACCTGATTAAAACTTTAAATTACATGAGTGGCAACTCACTAACTCGATACATAATTCTGAACATTAATTTTAACATTCATTTTATATAAATACAAATTATTTGTAGTCAACGACTCAACATATATATACAAGGACAACTTATTTGGAATAAACTTTTAACCACTACAATTTTTTATTCACTGGCACCACAGGTTCTAGCCGCCAATGGGCCAGTAAAAAGCCAACAGCCCACCACAAAGGTGTTCTTCCATTTACCACAGCAAGCTTAATCAATTCCCAAGCGACTATCCTCAGTTTGAGAGCTTTCCTCCGGGCAAGTAAAGAGTCAGTTGAAGCTTTAACAAACCACAGATTTTTCCCTTTCAGCTAAACAAGAACAGGCCTGAAATCGCTCACTGGAATTGCTAAGATCATATTTCAAGGAACCAGCATGTTGAGTTAAGCAGTTTTGACTCCTAGATATGCTGAGTTGTTCAGCAATTAGAGATTTTATTATTAGATTTAGCCGCATTATATTGTTGCTGGGGTAAGTTTCAGCCTACTTGTCGTTTGTGATCATGCAAGCTCAGTAACAGGCTAAGCCCCCGCTAAGGTGGTGGTAGCGGTGTTGGAGAGAGCACCGCCAGACTCTTTGCCTCACATGGTGCTAAGGATGTTGCTGCCGCTGTCCTATATAATTTGATGTCGCCTCACTGCAATCTTCTTTTTTTTTTTTTTTTTGGGGAAAAACAGCAAGAAAAACCCTGAACCTATATAATTTCTCAATCTGGTCATAAAAATTACGAACTCGCTTCTTACACATCATTAAAAAATTATGAACTCGATTCAGTTCTTAAGAATTCTACTGGAGCTAAGATGATGTAAAATGGAATATAAAAAAACATCTAGAGATTAATTACTTAAAACACAGTACTCAAGTTGGGCTTGAAAAGCCAAACATGATATACAATTATTTTCTGCATTTAATGATATGTGTAGGGTGCTTGTTAATATATTATCAATTATTTTATAAAGTATTTATCATTCAGAAATATATTAAAATAATATATTTTAAAAAAAATATTTTTAACATCAGCTTTTAAAACAATAAAAACATAAAAAAATTAAACTAAAACGAGGTACAAATAATCTTTTTCTAAGAGGCGGCTTGGACTCTTTTTCTAGTTTCGTCAAGATTGCCCACCTCCAAATGATTAATTAGGTATTTCACTTCTTTAATAAAATATATTGCCCTGCTACCTCCAAATGATGAGGCCGTCTCTCTCGTGGAGCTCAAGACAGCTCATTTCTTGAATCCAGATTTTTCTTTTCAATTCTTTATTCGATTTCTTTAATTCAGATATTATGCACGTAAAATAGATTCGATTACTGTTGATGTCTGTTTTTGCTAATGATATCCACCTATGTGCAAATGTCATAGTTATTCATCGAATAATCTATATCTGTATGCATTAACGTATTAATTGATTATTTCATTATATTATGTTTGTTTAGTGTTTCCATATAAAGTTAACGAATATAAAAATATCAAAAACATATCTACTTATAAGGATAATATAAAAATAAATATATTTTTAAAAAAATAAAAATAAAAACATTGAGATATATCTTTTATGTCCTTGTTATTTTTATTTTTTCTATTTCGAGGCAGTAACCGGTACATTTATATATAAATTAAAACAAAAAAAAAACTCTCCACTTGCTTGATGGTGGCTTATTACAATAAATAATCCAATGGTGGTTATAAAGTTGGAGAAGATTCTTGTAATTTTTTTAAAAAGAAAAATAGGCTATCATGCTGAGTATAGTTAAGACAGAACAAAGGAATGTAAATCCACTTGCTTAGTGGCGATCCCATTTATAATCCACCCTTGTGTTACTTTCTATTAATAATATATATAATTAATTCTCTCTAGCTAGTGTGGCAAAAGCTTTGATTTTTCTTCAATTTATAATTTATGTTATATAGTTAGATATGATCCCCAACCTCAGCTAATTAATTGGCTCGGTGATCAATTGATGGATAATGGCTTGGGACGACATGACTTATCATGAAGAGCTAGTAACTCAGTCATAATTATATATTTTTGCTTTAAATCACGCCAAATTGAGGACACTCACATTTTCAGCCAGAAAGAAACGGTGATTTTTATTCATATGCCAACCTCCAATTCATATTATCCAGGAAAAAAGCATAACCTGACATTTTCGGAGCTAGGTAACATGCACCCAGCTAGCTAGCTACACAGAGAAATAAAATGGCAATATATCACCTTCGAGCCCATCACTAGGGATGTCGCTTTGTCTATTTTATAATTGCTCCTTTGAAAAAGAGAAAAACCATTTGCTAGATCATGAATCCGTGGTAAGCTAGCTATACCTTTTAGTAATGCACATCTTTCTAACGCAAAAACAAAGAAAGGTTCTTCAGCATATCCGCTTGAAAACCAATGGTGGTGTTCTGGAAGCTCTAAAGAAAAGAAAATGCAAATGGCCAATGTGGATTTGCAAACTCCAACAGGAACCCTACTTTTTTCCACGTTGCTCTTAGGACAGATCTCCACTTGGAATGATCTATGCGTGCCAACAGGCTCCATTTCTGCCCCTGTGAAATGGACACGCGACACACGTCACATCCCATATGAGTGGAAGGGGCAGAGACTTTTCTTTTTCTAGTGAACATGAACAGTGCCCTAAAAAGAGGTAGGGTTTGAAAGGAAGTAGGCCGAGGCGGAAAGAGAAAGGGGAAAGGAGTTTGTGACAATGTGAGGCCTAGAAGAAGGAGGAGCGACTAGCTTCAATTTGCTTTAAATGATTATTGGGGATGATTTATTTTGGTGAATTATATATGTTTGAGCTTTCTATATACACTCCTGTTTGAGGAAACTTGCAAGTTTAAAAATTAAAATAATTAATTGAGCATGGACAACAATAACGACAAAGTTTAGTAAAGTCTTTGGTGCACAGAATTCATCAACCATGGCCAGAATTAATTAAGGTCGTACTTATAGATTGGAAAAATAAAGGAAGGAAGGTGGTGAGATAGAGATCTCAAATCACAGTAATTTCAGCTCTTCATTCATCACAGAGGAAAAGGAAAGGAAAGAGCCAGAGAAAATCTTAGCAAGCAAGCAACTGGGCATACACTCTAGCTCCTAGAGTCCCATGCTCTTAATTTAAGTTCACACTATAAATCTTGCAAAAGATTCATAGTGGCAAGTCAATTTAGATCAACAACCTTCAATGTGTAAGCAACCAAGCATGTATCTGTAGTACTGTTAGCACCAACGGGAAAGAAAAGTATTGAAAAAACAAACAAATAAATTACCATGATTATATTACTATCATGAAATTAAGCATTGAGTCAAAGGGCAAGTAATCCACTATGTCCATGGATGTTTAAAAAAAATGTTCCAACCCGGTTTAATCGCTTAAAATTAAATAATATTAATATTTCCGATAATAATGAGTAAAAATAAATATAAAAAAATGATATCACAAGTGCCTTTACTTAAACAAACTCCTTTTTATCTTTATATTTGATAGTTTATGTATTGAGCACTTATTTTTATTTTATTTAAAAATATTTTGGTTTTAAAATTCTTGTCAGTGGGTTTCTCATTAGATTTCTTTAACATGAAAAAAAAAACTTGTCTCTTTACTTAAGAGAAGAGGGGAGATAACTAGAATTTAATGGTGGTATAAGATATTAAAATTAGACCTATTATCAGGAATGTCATGGCATTTACAGTCCATGTATTAAGTTTGCCTCTAAATACAAACCCATGAAAATTACTAATATAAACCTAACTCGTGGATATGCATAATATCCACACAAAAAAAACTAGCCTAACCTGATATATCTAATATGTTCGAATCCAAATAAATAAATAAATAAATTAATTAAGTTTATAATTTATAAAATATTAAAAATTAAATATAATTATACATCCAGACTCGATATAGCTATATCCATGACCACCTCTATTTTTTTTACTTGATTCTCTTCTGATAGTGAAAGTAGTATAGCTTAACTCTTAGCTAGTGGTGTTAGTAATTTGCGAAGTCTTGGTAGGACAGCAACTAAGACAAAAATTTCAACATGCTTGGAAAATAATTACATAGACTCGAGACTCCTTTTATATATAATTACTTAAACTTGGAACTTTAAAATTGAAGATGTTTTGGAGGAGAGTAAATATTATATATTTATGGGAATGGTGCAGACTGTTAATCATTAATTAAAGACTACTATATATTCTCTATAATATACTCCAAAACATGATGGATCTTCCCACCCAAGGAAATAATTAGAAGTGGTCTCTACATGCTGCGGATCTGCCATGAAATTCTGTACACTGTAGAAGCATGAAAACTTCAATTAATGATATATATATATATATATATATATATATATATATATATATAAAAGAATATTTCTGATCCCTACCAATTAAATTAATTTATTTTGTATGTGTGCGATGTACAAATCAAGTTAATGAGACCTAACTGGATATGACTGAGCAAAATAAAGCAATTTTGAAATAATTAATCCTTCCATGTCATACCCTCCATCTTGGGAGGAGGGGGGGGGGGGGTTTCCCAATTTACGCCCATTGCTCACCTACTTTTTCTTGGTTACCCACCTTATAATGCAATTTCCATGCAACCTTTTTTTTTTTTTTTTGGGGGGGGGGGGGATAAAAGCTAAACATGATCTGGTAAGGTTAATGAGACAATTAACATTAAAGTTCTTATCTTTTAAAAAGTCTCTATTGAATTCAAACCAAGAAAATTGACCTAACAAGGTTTTATCTTAGCACTCTTCAATTTAATAACAAAAAAAAATATATCGTATTTTTTATTTTAAAAAAAATTAAATTAATATTTTTAAATTATTTTAATATACTTTTAAAAAAAATTATCACCCCCAACCCCGCAACCTCAGACATTACCTAAATCATTAATTATGGTTGATAATAAGACAATGTAACTTGTCCCATCGTTCAGATGGGCATTTAATCCAAAGCTTACGTACCCTAACATTCAAGGAAAAGAAGGAAACAAAAATGAAGGACGTGACCTTAAAGACGACATTTTGCACCCACTCCAGGGACTGGAATGATCTACCTAGCTAGCTAGCTCCTACGGATTCCTACCGGCACGTACCAGCAGAGAAACCACATGTAGTACGTACCATCACGACTTAAATAAATAAAAATAAAAAAGTTCCTCAGATTCTCACTTTTCATCAATTTTTTGTATGCAGGGAAGACTTCTGATCAATGGCCAATTATTTGTCACTGGAATATTTGATTTATCTTGTACTTGGGGTCGCCGGCTATAGCTAAACAACAACGAAAAAAAGGAAGAAAAACCATTAGTCCTAGCTAGCTCCTAACAAGGAAAAAGAGGAAAAAAACACAAGACATAAAATCACAGAAGCCCTGACGGGCCAACTATCAACAAGGCTTGAAAAACATGCATCGCCGGATAAGAAAATGTCCCAAGAAAGAAGGACAAGTGTTGTCGGAATTCTAGCCGGCATTTACATTCCAAAAGCAGACTTTAATGCATCTTGATTCGTTCCTTTAACTCGGATCATTTCCAGTCTAATCATTATATAGCCAAATGATTATGACCACAAATCTGACCTTTGATAATAATAATAATAATAAATAAATAAATAACAGTACCAATTGGCCATATATATATATATATAGCAAGATCCATTTAGCCAGCCAATTCTATCTTAAAGCCGAAGTGTACTGCTGGCAAGGAATAGAAGATGGCAGTAAAGCCATGAATAACTCGGATAAAAACAGCGGCGAGATGTAATCCTCGCTGAGGTAATGATTGAGGTTTGTGGTCGCACACCGCGCTGTGCAAAGGCAAGGCAAAAAAGAAAGGGTGATCTCACACGCACAACTCAAGCGTCCTTGCCAAGTAAAGCTAGAGAAAGCCACCCTCCAACAACCGCAATTGCCTTCGAGAGCCTCGTAGCCCGTCGCCGTAGGTATCCTCAGGAGTGTTAGGTCTATACGTACAGACAGTACTGGACTTACGAGTTATGAATGTTTGGTAGGGACATATACATTCACACATATACTGGGATTTCCGATTTAAACACTATGACAAAATCGTGGTCAACGGCTGTCATCATATGGCCTGTAATGAACATAATTGACTTCGGAACATCGACGTCAACATGCGGTAATCATGTTAATTATTTTATTAAACATGATATCTATTTTGCAATTAATGGATTCTGGAATATAAATAAACATTTTTGTGAGCTTCTCCTTCTTCATGCATTAAATATATTCGGCAGCATATAAACATTAGAAAATAATATAATTTATATTTTAAAATTTTATCCAACATTTTAACATTTTGATTTGAGAAGATTTTTTAAAATGGTGTTAAAGTTTTTTTTATATAAAAAATAACAATTTTAAGCACGTTTGGTTCATCAACCACAAGTCCTAAGTATTCTTATCCATCAACACTAAATGTCAGCAATTTTAAGGTGTTTGTTTTTCAGTTTAGTTTCACATTAACGGTGAACCACAATAATAAAATGTTTGTTACTAAAAAACATAGTTTTCACATGCAAGACCCACCAATAAATTGTGTTCCAAACACATTTATTGGGTAGCATCTTTTACTAGCTTTTTTAGTAGGGGTTTATCAATGCTCCTATCTCTTCTTCTTTTTTACCGTTTTCTTAACTTACCAAAATATCCTTCATTTCTTCTCTAGGCCTTTATTACCGTTTGTAAAAACTGATAAAAATGGCCTCCTTCTTCCTTCTTTTCATTAGAGAGAAACTATAGTACCTACATCTATAAAGCATATGTTATTAATACCCTTCAATTATTATAACAAATAAGCCTGCAAATAAAGAAATCAAACTCCAACCATCTATTCATCGTAAACGTCTATAACAATAGCATCAGACAACAACTTTTTCTCTGTGAGTTTGATGAATTTGTTATCGAGAGCCATTAATAATTTGATTTTCTTTTGCTTTTTTGCTTAAGCAAGTTTAATGGGGCAATAAAAAAGGTGTTGTAATTCGTGTGGTTATTTGTAAAATTTATGAAATACAAATTAATTCAATTGAAAATTAAAAAAATAATAATTACAGTCCTTTTTGGTACTATCATTAGAACATCAATTTAGACCACAATTTTATTCAAACACCTTATGCATGCTTTTTACTATACATCAACTTCAACCATAGTTTTTACTAAACACATATTTAAATTAAAACTACCACAACTAAAAGTGATTTTTCTAGACTTACTTTTTTTTCCAACCACAACTATAGTAGTTACCGCAATATCAAACATAGCCTTTGTCTCCTTACGTCTTGTCTTAATAAATTATTTGTTATGGAAAACACAATTGACAAAGCTTGTTAAAAGTCAAGATCTTCACGGTTTTCTTAATGGAGAAATACAAATACCTACACAATTAATCTCAAATCTAAAGAGCATTGATGCTGGATCACAGATTTCTAATCTTGATTACATGGAGTGGAAGTGTTTTGATTGTCTCCTACATGGTTAGATTTTAAGAACATTGTTGGAAAAACATTTTAGGCATGTAATAAGTATTGACATTGTTGTTAAGGTTTTAAAAGCACTTGAAGATACTTTTGCTCAAGACTTCATTGAGCATGAGCTAGATCTTTCTTATTATTTATCTATAATTAAAAAAAGATACTGATTTATTTAACGAATATTTACGATGCTTCAAATATATATATGATAACTTGGCTGCTATAAGAAAACTTGTGTCTGATCAAAGTAAGGTTCTACCTTTATTGAGAGAACTTAGAGATGGATGTGAATCTTTTATAACAACAATATTGAAGCCACATGTTCGTTCATTTAAAAGTTTGGTGCCTTTTATTGCAAAGCCATGAAGAACGACTCCAACTTTATGGTACTCACCTTAAATATTCTAAATTGCTTTCTTGAGCCAATAAGCTTCAAATAAAAGGAGAAACAACTTTCGACAGAGATTCAATTAAAAAAGACATGGATTTGTTTAATGAGAAGATAAGGTAAAAGGAGAGGATATTAAGGCTATCGTCCAAAATAACAATAACAAGAAAAACATGTCACAAGCAACTCCTTAAAGTAATCAATAGGGAACTGAAAATTTAAACATTAATGGAAACAATGGAGTTTGTCAAATATGTGATAAACATGGCCATATCGCTTTGAATTGCTTCAATAGGTTTAACCATCCCTTCCAAGCTAATGATATCACATAGGCATTAACAACTCTTACCATTTCAGATAATTAGACTTCTGAATGGTTTCCTGATATTGCAGCTACAACATATATGATTGGGAATGAAGGTAAATTGCATAACATCAAACCTTACATTGGTAATGGCTCTTTCATAGTTAAAAATGATAATTCTCTTGCAATAAGACATATAGGTAATGCTAATATTGATGAAACTTCTAAACTACTCATTTAAAAAATGTGCTCCTTGTTCCTGATATTAAAAATGATTTAATCTTTGTTGGTCAATTAACTACTTATACGCCTTATTATGTGAAATTCTTCTCGAATGGTTGTTTTATTAAGCATATGAGAATAGGAAAGATAATGGAAATCGGGAGTAGAAATGAAGTTTTATATACTCTTGATGATTAGAAAGTGGCTTAATTTTCAACTTGTTTTACCAAGGTGATAAAAGATAAATTGTACCAATATCTTAGACATCCTCAACATCAAGTTGTTTAATTTCTTATTCGTATAAGTTTGATAAAGTCTAGTTTTTCAAATAAATTCAACTCTATTTATAAGAGTTTTCAAATCAAAAAGTCTTGTTGAATTTCATTTACTAGTTCAAGTAGTCATTTATAAAAGTTCATTCAAATATATAAGGTCTTGCAGTTGTTTGCTCCACTATAAAATTTCAATATTATGTCATTTTTATTAATTAATTCACTCGATTTACTTGCCTATATCCATTAAAGAAAAAGTTTGATGCTGTTGCATGTTTTCTTCATTTTCATAAATATATAGAGTGTTAATTTAAAAGGAAAATTAAAAGTTTTCAATCTTATAAGAGGAGGTGAATACTTAAATGCTATATTTACAAGATTTTTGGATTGTCGCAGCATTATTCACCAAGTTTAAAATCCTAATACTCTTCAAATAATGGTTTTGCAGAAAAAAAATGAGAATGTATAAGAACTTGGGTTTACTATGATGTTACATGTAAATATTCCAAAAAGGTATTGGTGCAATTGTTTTAGTACTATTGTTTTCTTGATAAATAGATTATCAAAACCAACACTTCATATGGATTCACCTTTTTGTAGTCTTTTTGATAAGTAACCAGATTATTTATCTCTCAAAGTTTTTTGTTGTAATGTTTTTCCTTTCTAGTTAAGTATTTTAAAACCAAGTTAGATCCAAAGTTTTTACCATGTGTATTTTTATGATATAAAACAAATATAAAGGATACAAATGCCTCTATCCACCCATCAAGAGAATTTACATATCTCATAATGTAGTATTTGATGAATCAGCCTTTATATTTGCTAATCCATCATCACTTTATAATATAGATGGGATAAAGATAGAGTTATTTACTTATTAAGAATGGACTAGACAATCTAATAATAATAATAATTATTATAATAATAATAATAATAATACATTTAATGACATTAATGTTTCTTTTATTAATATGATATGGCATATGAATTTATCACCCATACAATATTTGATTGCAATTATACCATTTGTAGAGATGGATAAATCCATGTCTAAAAAAATAGACATTGTGGATCAGATGTTCAATCCATAAAAATCCATTATGGTTGATTCCCTTGAAAGCTCAAGTTCTAATTCCATAAAACTCACGTAAAATGACACAACACTAGAAATTAAGAGCATGATATTGTTTCTGTATATGCCATCTCTTAATGCTTTACTTGAAAATATTATGTTGTTTGTGTTAATTCAAGAAATAGAGTCAAACTCCTCACAACAATATTTGTCACAATATGTTGTGATAACATTTAAGATAACAATTATCATAAACCACCTGTAAGTATAACCATTTCATCTAGTGATACTCGTAAAGACTTTGATCTTGCTATTTCATTTTTCCTCAACATTGGAGAGCACAATATGACTACTTACTCTATGCATGGTATTAAAACGTCAAATCCATTTTATGTTGTTTTGCATCAAATGCTTTCTTTTTCTAATATACTAGAAAAGCCAAAGTATGTTAAATCTATCTTAAAACATTGAAGTTGGCCTGAGCATCTTAAAGGATGTTTAGTGGTAAAAAAGTTTAATTAAGTTAAAGGGGTTTATCTCATTGAAACATTCTCTCATATTATGAAACTAAGTAGTATTCATACTATACTCATTGTTGCTACCATTAAAGGATTACATATTTATTAACTTGATAAAAAAAAATTATTCTTTTATAAACATTTGCAAAAACCAGTATACATAGAGCAACCTTATAGGTTTATCAATGATAATTTTTCATCATATATGTGCAAACTTAAAAAGGCATTATATAGGCTTAAATAAACCCACCGAGCTTTATCCTATTTTTTTACTAATAGATTTTATTGCAGCGTTGTAAATCCTTCTTTATTCATTTAGCACTCTCTAAAAGGCATACTTTTGCTTCTTGTATATGTTGATGAGATGATTTTAACATAAAATAATCTTGATCAACCAAATTGGTTCATTATTTAGTTTGCCAATGCCTTTACAATCAAGGATCTTAGCATTCTTCACTATTTATTTGGTATTGAATTTCATCCATTCTCAGGTGGTTTATTTTTAAACCAAGCAAACTATGCTTATAATATTTTAACTAAAGCACAAATGTAAACTGTAAACCTATCTCCACTCCTATGGTAACCAAGGTGCACCAAGTTTTGTCAGATAATGATTCATATCATATACCTACACATTACCAGAGTACTATTGAGGCTCTATAATATCTCACTTTTACAAGATTAGATTTATCTTAAAGTGTTAATTATGTATATTGATTCATGCATGCACTTCTTATTGGTTAATACAAAACTGTGAAGCTAATTTTCTATTATTTGGCACTTTAAATCATGGAATGAGGATATTGAAGAATAGTTCACTTGATATAAATGCTTTTTCAAATTCTGATTGGGTAGGTTGTTCTCTTATTTATCATTCAGCAATGGATTATTGTACCTTTTTAGGCAGTAATTGTATCTTTTATAATGCAAATAAATAATTAGTTATTGTTTTATCTAGTGTAGAGGTAAAATATTGGGTTATGACATCTATATTTGCTGAACTTACATAGCTCTCTTTCATCCTGTATGGCATTGATGTTCTTCTCCTACAAACTCTTATATTATATTGTGACAATCTAAGTGCTTTACACATGACCATTTATCTAGTATTCCATGCTCACTCCAAACACACTGAACTTCATTATCATTATGTGCATAAGAAAGTTGCTCATGGTAATCTATCTACATCTTTTGTTCCTCTCACCAATTAATGGATGATATTTTCACTAAGCCACTTTCAAAGACTCAATTCTTTAATTTATACATCAAACTAGGCCTCTAGCTCACGTTTAATTTTAAGGGGGGGCGAAAACAAACAAAAACATAAAGATTCTGATATAAATCAAAATAATTATGATTTATGCTCTTTATTGTAATTAAGCCATTGATTATGCTATCAATCTATGTCATATTAATCTGTCTCATAGCTATGCATATTATACTTGAATTATAGGATTATGATTTATATTGGTTGTTGTATGATTTGATAAATAAAAAAATACAAACCATCTCATCTATACCGAGAGTGAGAAATTTAATCTCAATATTCAATTGCCTTTATTGAAAACAAACAAAGACATAAAGATTCTGATATAGATCAATATAATTATGATTTATGCTCTTTATTTTAATTAGATCACTATCAATCTATACCATATGAATTAGTCCCACAACTATGCATATTATGCTTGAATCATAAGATTATGATTTGTAATGATTGTTGTATGATTTGTATATATAAAAAGCATAAATTATCTCCTTTACACTAAGAGTGAGAAATTCGATCTCGATATTCAATTGTCTTTATGGTATTGGATCTTTGTTAACCAAACGATCACAAGCTTTAATATCATCATCCTCATTCTATTCGATAAAATTAAACACAAAGTAGTGGTGAGTCTGTGCAAATTTCAAGTTCAAGAGGTTTTTACTTGATGAGACATGCTAGAAAATAATATAAATCACATAGTGGGGTCTCACCTAATAATTTAAACTTTTGAGTTGTAATGACTCTTTGACACTCAATAGATATATCAAGAAATTTCTGCCCACTAACATGTAGGGATGATAATGGAGTTGATTTTAGACAAGTTATACTTCTCTCATTCCTTCATTATATTAATCAAGTTTGGGTAAAAAAAGAATTTTTTATATCGGATTTGAAATGGGTTATGAGATTCTTCATTAATAAAAAAGAATTATTTTTATTTTTATAATTAATAGTTAATATTTAAGAAAAATAAACATTAATTTTGTATGAATATTGAATTTTATTAAAACACTTATACATAGTTAAATATAAGTAATCAAAATATATATCCAATAGATATTTATTTTAAAAGATTATTACTCATGAAATATTAGTAAAGAAATACTAAAAATAATATATATATAATCAAGTAAAAGTTTTCCAAGGGATATATGTATGCTTCCCGCCCCGTCTCATTTATTTATCGTTGAAAAAATGCCTTTTATACTCTTTTCCATCGAATCAAGTTTTATTGAGAATTGCAAATAATTTTAACATTTCTACTAAAATTGAGAAGACTAGAGAAATTAAAATATGAGCAAGATTCTTAATAAATTCTTGTATCCAAAACCTTAATTAAGTACTTCATTTGGAAAAAAAAATAGCTTTGTTCCTAGAAAGAATTTGCCAAAATTAGGGAGTTTATATAAGTGAGTAGAATTGTTATATAATTTCTTAACTTAAACTTCTTATTTATATGAATTTCTAGAAATCCATATTTATTTTTTAAACTTCTTATTTATATGAATTTCTAGAAATCCATATTTATTTTTTTAAGGAATAGAAGTCCTTTTAATCTTAATTTTCACATTTTATTTTATTTTTTTAATTAAAATGAAATTAAACATTCAATATATAAGAACACACACGTGTGTGTGTATATATATATATATATATATATAACTTATGACATAAATAATACTCAACTATGTATATTATTATTTCTTTTTAAATGAAAGCATATATAAGAACAATACTTCTTTTGTACGGGGTTTGAGAATATAATAGTAGTTATTTTTTAAAGTGTTATTTTGCTCAGAAATATATCAAAATAATATATATTTTTTATTTTTAAAATTTATTTTTAATATTAGTATATCAAAACAATCTAAAAATATAAAAATATTTTTTTTAAAAAAATAAATTTTAACAAACATTTATTTAGAGTGCACTCTCAAACAGGAGATATATCCACGTACATCAAATAGAAGGTTCACAAACCTTTACAATATGAATAATTACATGTAGAGTACATTAGCTATATGTAAAAAAAAAAAAAAATCAATTGCATATTACGTTTTACCTCTTCTTCATAAATAGAAAAAAAAAACTTATTTGTAATCCAAAATCATTAATAAGTGTGTGTTTAATAATGCAGTGTATTGTATTTTTTAATTAAAAATATATTAAAATAATTTTTATTTTATTTTTTTTAATATCAATTCATCAAAATTATTGAAATTTAGAAGGGAAAACAGTTTAATTTTTTTTTTAATTGTATGTCTAATCATAAAAACAAACACTCCATTGGAAAAACAGATGTTGGTAGTTACAAAGTTACCACGAATAGATGGCAGGTATCAGTTCTAAGCCTCTCGTTACATTACATGGCCTCAACTCCCAATACACCCATTTTTGGACATTAAAAAAAAAACAAATGGAAATGAGACCTTCAAGGTTGGATTGTAAGTACATGGTCAAAAAATAAAGAACAAGGTTTGAAAGCACCAGGAAGAGACAAAGAAATCAATAAATTATTGCATTAATATACTGGTACTGTGAGTATACAAAAAGACTTGCATGAAAGCTAATGTTCATTGGTTACTAGTGTGGAGTTCCATTACACTTAGGTGCATTTTCCCCCCCCCCCCCTCCCTCTCCCTCTCTCTCTCTCTTGCTTTCTTTTTGTTTGTTGCTTGGAAGTTTACATAAAAATGGCTCTTGACAAATTAAAAGGGGTTTCTCTGGTTTCTGTGTGAGACCCAAGTTGATGCTTGCTTCTGCTTCTGCTTCTGTTCTGTGAGTATGCATGTCATCTTCTTTGTCTCACAAAATTTTGTCTTTTAATCAGAATTTCTCAGTTTTGACTCTGTCTTGAGTACCTGCTTCTTCTCTGTTTTATTTTCTTGGTTTCTTCACAGTGTATCTCCGGTTTATATGGTCGCGATCTTTGTACTCTAAGATGGGCTCATTTTATGTCTTGTTTATTTATTAATAAAGAAACTGTCTTCCATGTCTGTATTTTCACCTCATTTTCTTGTATTTTCCATTTTATTTGGTTGGTGTTTAATTGCTCTTTATAGTAACATGGTGATGCTCATTTCTAGGATTTGATTCTTTTCTTAAATTAAAAAAAAAAACATTTATGCTTCTTCTATCTTTCTTTACTTCGGCTAACAAAGCAGTTTTTTTTTTCTTGGGGGTTGTGTTTTACAATGGAAAAGTATTTGGTGATATAAGTTATAGGAATTCTGTCCTTATTTCTCATATTCTTATGAGGTTGAATTCAGCAGAAAAATTGGTGAGAATTTTTTTTTTAAATCGTTGAACCTGCAGGAATTAGTTTGAACTCTTGAGATAAAGACGGTCAAAGCAATCAGTCAGGTCATTTCAGAGGGAATTTAATGGCTATGAAAACTTTTTATCTCAAAGAACATGAAGGAAGTGTCCATAATCTAAATGGGCAGTTGTCAACAGTGCCATGGTTGACTGCATTTGGGTCTCAGGCTGTTAATGGTGAATCGTGTGGCCTATTGAAGGCTTTACCCATAGAGCAGCCTGCCGGTGGAGGTGAAACTGCTACTAAGCTCGCCAGGATGGGTACTGAGCAAGGGTTGGATAAAGGGAACATCACTCAATTCACTATATTTCCCGGTAAATCATTCTCCTTTTCATGGTTTAGAAATTTGCATAGATGTCTTTCTGATTGTTTTGTTACTTTTTTTTTTGGTAATTCTTGTCATTAGTTACGAATTTGCAGCTTCAAAAGCCATTGTGAAACTTTGTATTGTGCTCTGTATAACCTCTGGACTACAGCAGTTTGCACCAGAAGGTTTTAGATTTACAAAATCAATCTATTTGTTAACACTTTTTTGCCACAAAATGATTGTTTTATGATCGAGGCTCGAGACAATGGAAGTTGTTTCTGCCCAAATGAGGATTTATAATTTAGCCAGTAATTAAGGGTCAAATAGGATATAAGAGTAGCTTTTCAGTTTTCATTCACAGTAGTGGATGTGCCCCCAAAAGGCTGGAATCATGCAGTGGCAAGTTTAAGGTTGGAAGCATGTTTGAATCAAATTAGATAAACTAGAGTGTTAAGTGATATGGTAGATCGATCCATATTATTACTAAGAAGGGCACTTGTTGGTTTGTGGGAAATACAAAAATTTATGATTTCCCAGAATATAAAACAATAGTTACAATTTAACTCGTGATTCACCAAACCATGCTATCATACGCAATGTGTAGTTCACATGGCACACACAGGTTGCCACACATAACCTACACAGTGTCACTATGCAATCACAAGACACACACAAATATGTCTGGCTGTAACTCAACCCACACACAACACAACTTTTTTCTAAACCACACAATGCACTGGTGTTTTTTTTTTTCCCTTTTTTTTAAGGAAAAAAACACTAGACACACTTAAGAGAAGACCAAGTTCTTATATTTATACAAGTTGTAACCAATAACAAGTTCTAATATTAAGTAGGAAATCATCTTTAAATAGGACTAACAACAAATACTAGGTCTAGTAGGACACCAATACCTATTAGGAGATCAAATTTCTAGGATATAAGGATTAAAGATTAATATCCACTTGGTTAATTTCCAACATGATTTCTGTTTAGAGAGTGGTAGATAAAGAATAGTTGTGTGTGAATAATGAACATTCATACTAGAATTTAGCCAAAAAAATCCACTTGAGAAAGATATATTATGAGAAAACTGGAACATTCGCTACTCAAATGTGCTGCGGCCATTTAGCTCTGAACGGTGCCCAAAGACTTGCATTATTTTTGGAGGACTTTTATACTGAAATGGATAAAATCATAAAATTAGTTCTTATATAATTTCGGAGCCAACAATGTCTATTCTATGCTAGATGCTTGATGAACTTAGGGATAAATAAATGTCCTAAAGAAGACTTCTTTCTCCTATGTATGATAAGGAATAAACTGAGGCAACATGAAAACATGATTGTTGCTAAACTAATCAAACATGTGCCAGAAAAAACATGGACTGTGATCTGATGTAATCGGATCCGTTTGCATGGAGAAAACATGTATCACCCGTTGGAAGAAATCGTGATCAATGATGATTGCATCTCAAAGTCATTTCTTGGCACGTGGATGCAGAAAGCAGCGCGGAAATGCTGCTTCAGTCATTCTGGAAAAAGGTAGCTTGAAATATGAAGTGCTCAACTGGTCTGACATGTCGTCATCTTTCATGGCCCAAAAGACCAGGTGATATCATAAGGGTGAAATACTGCTTCCTAGCATTTATATTTTCCAGAACCTGTTAAAAGGATATCTTCTTCCCATTTGATACACTGAATAGTTTATCAGAGAACTAGATACACTTGGTTATTTTGATCCATCGTTATAAAAGAAAGTATCACATGGAGATCTGGTACCTAGTTGATAGATCAGCCATTTAAGTCCAAATTTATCCACCAATTGTTTACTCTAGGCACTTTCAATATGACTATTTGTTAACCATCAAGGTAATTTCTCATTCAGGTGACTGCAAACCTTCAGGTGGTGGACAGAAATCTGTTCAGGGAGCCATTTCACTGCAAACAGCTCTGCCGGAATATTATGCTCATTTTGACCTGGGATTTGGTCAGCCTGTGGTGAGTGTTTTTTTTCAATTAAGGTTTTATACTGGCAGTATTCAAACCTAGTTTATAGTGATTGATGGCTGATGGTTTGTACTTTGATAAACACGGCTGTAGATCTGCGCAAAGTATCCTGTGGTGGACCAATGTTATGGATTATTCTCAACTTTTGGACCTCAAATTTCGGTATGTGATCCTTCTCACAAGTGAAAATACATCTTTTGCAATAACATTTACCCATGTGAAGCAAAACAATCTCCATTCTACTAATCTGTAGTTTACTGAAAGTGATGTGGTCCACTACTCCCCTTCATTCGAACAACTCCTAACAAAAATTTAAAAAATAATAGTGATAGAATAACCCTTTTTCATATTTGAGTTCTCTTTTATGCTTGAAGAGAACCAGTGACAAATTGAAAACTAGAAATCTAGCAACTTCAACTAACTCCATGTTTATTCATAATAATGTAGGGCCGGATTATGCTCCCAATGAGCACGACCACAGATGATGTACCCATATATGTAAATGCGAAGCAGTACCATGGAATCATAAGACGTAGGAAGTCCCGTGCAAAAGCTGCACTGGAGAATAAATTGCCCAGAAATCGGAAGGTATGATCTCTTGATTTGGATCCTCAATCTAGCACTATCTTTAGGACATAAAACTTCATATCATGCTAGATTGAAAATATGGTCAGACAAATTAGACCTCATAAGTAAACCCCTTCTCTCAATTCCTAGTCCAAAGACACATTAGTTCAAGTTTGTATGTTAGGGCAAGCCATTGTCATCTTCCCTCTGGACATCATTTGACTCAAGTATCAATCTAATACTTAAGTTTCTTTGTTAACTAGCGACCACAATTATTCCTTTAATTGATAACATGTTTAGGACAGATGGTGATTGATCCAATTATAATGGCACATGAATTCTTAGGTTGGGTGAAATGAATGCTTGATTCAGTAGCATGGTTCTTGTTATGGTTTTTGTATTTGAGATTCGACCATGCTTTCAATCTACCACTTAAAGCTAGTGGAAAGATTTTCTTCTTCTTTAAAGTAAATATCCCACCCTCGTTCTGGCTCAATAATTAAGATTTTACTGTTGACAGCCTTATATGCACCGTTCACGCCATCTCCATGCAATGCGCCGACCAAGGGGATGCGGTGGCCGTTTCTTGAATACGAAAGAGTTGAATGATGGAAAAGGCATAACAGAGGCTAAGAAAGCTGGTGATTTTCAACTTTCGCAGCCAACTGGTTCTCAGAGTTCTGAAGTCCTGGAATCAGGTGGTGCAACTTTGAACTCAATGGAAGCAAATTGTGGTGGATCAAATCTCTCTGGGTCAGAAGTGACTAGTTTGTACAACAGGGGAGATTTCGATCGCTTCCCTTTCAATCATCATGGGCCAACTGTCCATGGTTTCTCAGGGATGGACGGAGGGCATGGCATTGGCATTGGCATTGGCATGCCCAGTAAGTGGATTGCAGCAGCTGACAACTGCAGCAACCTCAAATAGCAAGGGAACGGATTGGGTTGGTGCTTGCATCATGCACAAGACCCAATCCCACCTTTGCTGGAACCTGACAACCAAATCGTGGCTTGAAGATGGACTTCACCATTTGGTTGTAAGGGCAAGTCGTTCTTGGCTCCTGTGCATTGATGGTATCTTTGCCATTCCATACAACCTTGCTGTCATGGATTGGTCAGAGGTGCTGAAACCATAATGCACTGTAACAAAACTTTGGGAATGGACAACATAATAAAGGGGTGTGTTTCCATCAATGAAACAAAGACACCCAGATGTGTGTGCTTGATTTGTTATCCTAAACTGTGTTGAAGCATGTTTGATGCTCTTGAAGTTTGATTTCTACTCCATGGTTGTAATAAATTGCTGTATGTTTGTGTTATCATCACTATTTGTAAGATTAAAATATTGTCCCTTCTTCTGCCTGCAATTTGAAGGAGCAATCCTGTGAAAAGCATTTGGGTCTCCGTTTCAATTTATGAGCCCAGCCCAAAACAAGGTACTCTATTTTCTTTTTATCACAGCTCTAACCCGGGAGTCCATGCCACACCTGCCCGGTAAGAAGAGACTGGCCCAAAAGAACCAAAACTAATAAAAGCAAACCAAATTGAAAAAAAACAAAAATAGAAATAAAAATCACGAACCTTATCTCTCTCTCCCTCTCTCTCTTCCAAAAAATATATCACCAGAACATTCCTGCCCTCCGTTTTCCTTTCAACTGTCTCGCATAATTTCGAAAAGAAAATGTCAGCTCTCTCCATGGCAGCTTCAACTATAACTTCCTCTCCATTACACACAAAGCTTTCAAACCTCTCCTTCACTCACTCTCCACTTCCACTCCCTTCCCACTTCTCATCAAAACCCTTACTTAAACCTCTAAAACCCCTCCAACTCAACAACCAAGGCTCTAATTCCCTTTCTCTCCTCTCCCTCCCTCATTTCCATGGCATTTTTGCTGCCTCTTCTGACAGTTTTGAATCTGGAACAGAAGAAAACACCACAGCTCTAGATGACCCACAAAGTGAAACGGACGAATTTGACCAAGAAATTGTAGAAGAAGAAGGAGATGTGGAGGCCATAAAAGCAACTGAAGAAGGCAAGCTTTATGTGGGAAATCTACCATATTCAATGACTTCTTCGGAATTGGCTGAGGTTTTTGAGGAAGCTGGTCGTGTTTTCAGTGCTGAGGTTTGACTTCTTTTGTCTCCTTACTAATTGGATTTGGATATTCTTTTTTCTTCTTTATTCGCTGCCTTTTGGAGTATTAGACAAATGAATTGTGCTCATGGTTCTTTTTTTTTTCATTTGGGTTTTAAGGTTATTTATGATCGAGTTACGGATAGGAGCAGGGGCTTTGGGTTTGTTACCATGGGAAGTGTTGAAGAAGCTAAAAAGGCGATTCAGATGTTCAATGGAACAGTAAGTGACTTTTTTTTTTGGATTTGTTAAGCTATCTATGATTTCGAGTGCAATGACTTTACAAAATTTTTAGTTTTGCATTGATGTGATCTGTTATGAGGTTGTTTAAAGTATGTATTGTGGAGGTGGAGAATGCTCATTTCTCTAATCAATTGCAGTTACTGATTTCTCTTTTGTCAATAACGTTAGCAATCCATCTTGCTCCCTTACCAATTGTCAGCATTTCGTTTAGTGTTGTTGTTGCGTTGAGCTGGTGCAAAACCAATCATATGTTTATTGCAATTTCTGCATTGCTAAAAAATGAATTGTAGGTTGGTTTCAAATGAAGTTTCAGATGGTTAGCAACTGAATATGTACTAGTTCTTTATTTGAATACAAAGAATCAGAACTCTAATTGGTGTTGTTAGAGAATGCCTTGTCAACTAAAGAGTTTCTTTATGGAAAACTTGTTCTGAACTTGAAACTTGGCATAACTTGCTCCTATCCATATCCCCAACTATATATTTTATTCCTCATGTGTGCTTTTTTCTAGATGCATGTTATTGAATTTGAGAACTGTGTTTATATTTGATTGCCGCTAATTGAGCTCCTTACAAGAAGATGAAAAATTGTAATGATGATGTTGGTAATGGTTGACAGCAATTTGGAGGTCGATCTGTGAGGGTGAACTTCCCAGAAGTGCCAAGGGGAGGTGAGAGGGAAGTAATGGGACCAAGGATACAGAGTGGCTACAAGGGGTTTATAGACAGCGAACACAAGATATATGCAGGAAACCTTGGTTGGCGCCTCACATCTGAGGGTCTTAGAGACGCATTTGCTAACCAGCCAGGGGTATTAAGTGCCAAAGTCATCTACGAGAGGGACTCAAGAAGATCACGAGGTTTTGGCTTTGTCTCTTTTGAATCTGCTGAGAATGCAGAAGCTGCTTTAGAAGCCATGAATGGAGAGGTAAAACCGGATTCTGCTATCGCTTTTGCATCCTTGAATCATTTTGCTTGTTCATTTTTTTTATCAGCTGATGTGTAATTATACTAGGAGGTGGAAGGGCGGCCTATGCGATTGAATTTGGCCGGAGAAAGATCACCTCCTCCTTCAGCCAAGGAAAATAACACAGAAAACAATCTTGAGAGCGGTGAATTGCTGTCCAGCTTTGGAACCTGAGAGGACCATGTGAATTCCACGGATGTTTAAATATGCTGTTAGATGGAGCGCTGTGGGAAGATATAGCCATCAACTTCCAAGTCTTGACTCAATATGGGACCTCTTTTGATTTTTTTTTGTTTTGCTCCAAAATTGTATACAAGCTGGCTCGTATAAATTCCATACAAGAAGAATAAAGTACAAGCTTATGGGCTGCAGTCATTTGCTGTGCGCTTGGAGTGATGCAGCTCTGGATTGTAAAAACAATTAAATACTGTGCCAATTTTAATATTAACCTTGTTGTGGCGTGTGCAGAGTTTTGATGGTTAAATTTTATCTTTTCGTTGGTCTGGATCCCTCATTTCTTGTGGTTCTTGAATGGTGGCAAATCCGCCTCCAGTATCATCAAGGAGTATGCAATCAGGGGTCGAATGATATCAGTAGAAACAAATCGATCTTCAGTTGATTCGCAGTTCAAATTAGGAAATGTTCTTCCTACTATTTTTTTCTTCTTCTAATTGCTATTCTATAAATGGGATGGATTGTGTGATGCTGTTTTATAATTGATTGGATCTTTGGAATGATATTTATTATTATTTTTTCGAAATAAATTGATGAAAAAAAGACTAAAAATGAGTCTTTTGACATATCAAATTAATAAGGAAGATCTAACTCATGGAAACAATTGTGTTCAGGGGATCAAGAATGATATCATTTTTTATATAAAAATTCAGCTTTTAACGAAAAACCAAATAATAAGCGGAAATTCTAAGTTTCAAAAACAGAGTAATATTTCGGTTTTGAATTTTGTAGACTCGGTTAACCATAAACCACATGCCTTGAGATGGAAGCATCATTGATGGCATCAACAAATGGAGAAGAGGGAATGGCAGCGCCAAAACCAGTGAGAGTTTTCCTTCACGGCTTTAGCAAAGCCACTGGAAGTTCATTGAGAATCAAGATGACCGGCAAGAAGAGCATTGCCAGCGGAACCCAAATCTCGGGGAAAGAAAACCCTGCAGGCAATGTCTAATATATTTATTTTCTTCTAAAAGGCAATCGTATTTCACTCTTGCAAACCCTTTGGAATTCAAGAAACATTTTAGTTTCTGCAAGCAATGTCAACATTTCAAGCCAGGAATTTCAGGGGCCTTAATCGCATCATCTCTGACTGCAATACCGATCCACTAAAAACCATTACAACCTTCTCTTTCTTTTTGTACCAAAATCTGCATTGATAGAGATAAATGCATCTACCATAGCTTTGGGTTCTTAAGAAGATGGCCTATGAATTAATTTATCCAGCAGAGCAATTCATCTCATGTCCAAAGACTCTGCAACAAAATAAAAAAAGAAATCTAACAAAATTAAGGGTAACAGAAACCTGAAACTATCAGCTCTATATAGATTATTGAATGAAAGGAGTTTTTTGCAATCTTCAGCACTACCAGTAAATGAACGAGTGACCCCGCCGTTGAATCTGCAAAACCACAATTTACTATACGGACATCAGTTACAAATACAATCAACACAGGCCATCAAAGGAAAAGAGTTATAGATTGGTGAAATTTATTTTTAATGCCCGAACCACATTTTAAACCATGTCTTTCGTTTTTTACTCCACTTTGATGCATTTGGAGCATGAAATGGTTATCCCAGAAAAGGAAGCGTTTTCAAGTTGAACCATTAATATGCAAGGCATCGGGCGGTTATTTGCTCGTAGATAATGAAATAATTTGTCAATATAACTGATGTATGCCCACACAGTACAGTTTTTAGAGCTATCTATTTCAGAAAGAAATATAGGGTTTAATTTTCATATCTATGTTTCTTACTTTTATTAGGACCCTTTAATTTTTTTGGGTGCCGATAAATAAACACCTCGAGTAGACATTTAGCTTAAAAACGAAATAAAAACCTTGATTCTTTTGCAATATTGAGGGCGTCTCCTCTTTTATCTTGGTTTCCTTAAGATTTAGTGTGTCTCTCTCGATTCGGAAATCTTGTTATGATTCAACAACAATAGTTTATGCAAAAGACTACAGGGCACCCAAAACAAAGATGATAAAACAAAATTTGAATAGCCAGCATTGTGTGGTTCTTTCATCGACGAAGAGGGCAAACTGACCTACCTTGTTACGCTCTACAATTTCACAGAAACCTGCAGCAGCCGCATGCATATGTAGAAACATTGATGAGTTTGTGGCGTATGCTAATTCAAACTGCTTCTCAAAATACTTGTTTGCCATTATGGATAAATAAGGTGCCATTATGTAATAGGAGTGGATGAAAATGGTAGCGAGCAAGAACTCCAGAAGGAACATTTCTGTCAGAAATGGCTTACTTCTTTTGAATAATCTGATGGGCAAAAGTGAATACTGTCATGATCATTTTATTAGTTTCTGAGATAGACTCTTAAAAGCCAACCATCTCATGGATAATTCTAAAATTGGCCTTAAACGAATATACAACTCTTTCACTCCATGAACATAAGACTAAACTTCATTCCTGATTCAAGCGAAGCTGAAGTTTACTTTATATGGGGTGGAGCCTGGAATGTTTAATTAATGATCATTTGATTGATTTATTCTGTGCAAGTTTATGAGATTCTGCAAAAACTAATCAGACCATGCTACATGGTTCACCAACATTACAAGGAACATAATTAACTAGCATAAACTTGAAACTTAAGAAACATAAAACAGAAGTCCTATGATTATCCTTTCACCAACATTATAACTACTGGTATGTGTATCTTGACTATTAATTTCCAATTGTTCCCTCAACACAGGAAAAGAGTGATTGTCTAAACAAAAGCACAGGAAAAAAGGGTTGATATTTCTAACTAGGAATATGATGCCCTCCGACACTACTAACAACTGCCTGCTGGTACACTGGTACTGGATGCATACTGTCTGTCCACAACCTCAAGCAGTTTGTTGGCTATTCCACTAGCATAAACACATGATCCTTCGTTTATCTGCAACATCAAGAGTACATGTCTTAATTAATGTCCATCGAAACCCACCATTTTAGTTAATTATGTGCATAACATAAGGAATTAATTAATCAAAGCTGCTAGCTGATACATGATAAAAACTGACCTTAGTGTTGAACAGAAAGCTGTAGTAATCCCCAATAAGGCCACCAGCAGCATGGTGGAGATCAAGCTGAAGCTCATCAAGGACTTTGGAAACAGATAACAAGCAATTAACCTTCTTTCTCTGAACAAGTTTAATTGTAACTTCGTCTTCGATTAGGCGAACATCTACCTCGGTATGCTTGGATTTCCTCTGAAGCCAAGAACTCCTTAATGAACCATTATTGTATGTTGACTGATGTTGTTCAACCTTCGTGTTAGAATTCTCAAGAACGTCTACCCCACCATCTTCTTCAGTCTTGCGCCTTTTGATTCTCTCTCTGCCGTTTCTCTTCTTCTCCACTAGTAATTTCAGCTCCTCAACCGTCCGAAGAAGTTCTTTGATGTAGTTAATTGCATCTCCAACCACAGATGCCCTATCATTCTACCCCACCAAATAATGTATAATTAGTATCCAAGTATATGAAACCGAATAATTCTGATTTATATATAGTAGTCAGGTAAATATGATGATAGAGTTGATCAGGTGATGTTTATTAAGCAGTACCTTGGAAGGATTTGGAACCAAGTTCCTCAAGGCAGTATACTTTCCATTCAAGTGCTCTCTCCTTTGGCGTTCTGTTGCAAAATGCTTAGTAACTTTGCCAGATTTCCTGATTCCCTTGCCAATACAAGCCATTTCTGCAGTAAACTCAAAAACCCCATCTCCATGACCCCCATCTTGGTAACTTAGACCTCCTCCACTTAGTCCATCCACGTGATCACCCCCTTGGCCACCGCCAAACAAGGGTGCAGGCACACCATAGCCATGTGGTGGTAAAGAATGAACCATTTCCCTAAACTGTGGAGCAAGCGGGTTTGAGTCGAAAAGCACAGATGTACTGTCCACCCCCATAAAGCCCGAGGGAGTCTTATGGGCAGGGTTTGTAAAGGAAATTGATGAATTCGGAAGCAAAGTGGATGTTGATGTGCACCTGGGAAGGTTGAAAAGATTGAGAAGGTCAGGTAGCAAGGAGGATGGTGTATTAGCAGTAGCATTAAAGTTGCCATTTTGATCAAGTACTTGGTGCATCTCTTGGAATTGAATGGTATTGGGATCCCAATTTGAGGGGTGGTCATATGACAGGACTTGATGATGATTTGTAGGGTACTGTTCCATTAAATGGTGGCAGTTGTTGTTAAAAGCCATGTGATGTTGAAGTTGAATTTCTTCCATAGAAGCAGCAGCAGCAGATTCTTCTTGGTGGTAATGATTAGAGAGCTCTTCCATGGAGAGCTTGAGACTTTCTTCAAAGCTGCTTGTGGTACTGCTACCTGTCATGAATGGTGAAACTTGACAAAACCCATCATCATTCCCACCTTCTACTATGGAGTTGTTGGTTTCAAAGCAGGCTGTCTCTTCATACATGTTTAGGATGATCAATCTACCTTGGTGCCCTTTTGTCTCCTGCAATATTAGGTAGAAACCAATAATTAGACACCCAAAAAGGAAAGCAAGAAATGAAATGAAATTTATGAGTTCATGATATAAAAAAAACCAAAATAAAAGGAAATCAAAGAAGTTGACACCACTAGCTAGTACTCCATCAAAGAGCTTACAAAGAAAAAGGATTGCAGGTTCAGAGAGAGAGAGAGAGGTATGGAATTTTATTCTCCTATATATGAAGAAGGGGAAAGGAGGTGGTAGGAGAGGAAAGGGAACTGAAAGTTGTAACTGAATCCTGAATATTATATAAAGATATTAATAAAATAATGCTAATAAAATGGGTTCATAATTTGTAGAAAGGATTGCTGGGTACCTCGAATACAATAGAAGGGCCCTTTTGAATAAAATGTTCTCAGGATGGCAAAACAACAATAAAAAATAAAAACTTGTGGTGTTGAGGAATTCACACAATTTGTGGGGGTATGGAAGCAAAAGGATGGTTGATAGTTCAGGTCGGAGTGGTGGTGTGTGGGTGGTCCCCACAATTCGATAAATTATTCCATCCATCCCTTCCATGCAAATTGCTAGCTCAAACCAACTTCCGAAACCGTCTATCCTTCAATATTATATATAATATTGTACCCTTGCTTGTACCACTCCCTCATATCTCATCTCTTCTTTCTTCCAGGCGTAAAATATCTTTTTGCTAGATTTATTTGTAATTTTAGATTTATTTGGGGTATTTTTATAATTTTGTATACAGTGCACTTGATTATCTTCAAAGGCAAAATAAATAAATTAGTCTAGGAGCTTTATCGTAATTTTCTTTAACTATGCACAATATAAGGCATATTTGTGATTTCACATTGTTTTAGGTCTAACTTCCTAGACTACGCGTGTGGCTTGATTACGAGCGGCTTGACCGGCAGTTGACAAAATATGTCATGATTTCTATTTATTTTAATATTTTTAGGGTTATAAAAAAAATATTTAGTCCCCAACATAGAGGTGAAAGATCATTTTTTAAAAAAAAAATAATAATTTTTTTTATCCTTAGTATTTAATTTATTTCGATATCGGCTCTTTTTTGTGGTTTCTATATGAGTTTTTACTAATTTTAAAAATAACATAAGTTATCTCAAGCCTTTTTATTTGTCGTTCATTGTTATTTTTTTAACTATATTGTTAAATTAAATTGGTTTAATGGATCCAATTAGGTCAATTACTCGAATTTGATTCTTCTTTCTTCTTTTATCTTTAAGAACACTGATCTAAGTCGCGTCATAGCACGAACTACTGTTCTACATTTGCTGAGCTATTTTTTAGATTTTTTAATTGATTTTTTTTTCATTCCAAGCCTCCAATACTTGGTTAATTTCTAATTTGTTTCGATTTGGTTTCTAATTTGTTTCAATTTAGATTTCATGGTGTTATCACGAGCTCATATTTCAGATCAAGAGTTTCACAGGTTAAACATGGTTGGTCTTAGTTAATTTAATATGTTAATATTTCAATTTAAAAAAAAAAAGAGTCACCTAGTACATCACCATCTCAATGTTTTAAAAATTCTTACATTAAAATTTAAAAATTCTTACATCAAACTATTTAACTTCGTGGCATCTTTACATTTTTTATAAGGTTAAAAAAAAAAAATTAGTAGTTTCTAACCAAAGTAGCTAGCTACAATGCAATGGGATTTAATTAGGCTCAATGCTTGAAACTTCTTTATTTAATTTTTTACCGTAATAAGATGGAATTTGTTACAGAATCATGGAAAGCTTGTGCTTTGTTTCCAAGTCTTGGTTATAGGCTGATTAATTGCCTATTTATTTAACAATAAGAATCAATTCAGGGCCATATTTTGCAGCAGTGTTTTTCTGTGTTCAAGCGTCTAAAGAACAGCACTCCTATAAGCCCCTCCCTCCCCCCTCTACTAGCTTGATAATTTATATTAAGGAGTAGACAAGAACTAAGAACAATTTGTAACACAAATCAGTCCCAGCCTTTTGTTTTCGACAATAATAACATCAAGCAACTCAGTAAATAAAATTTCAGTCGCTAATAAGTCGTCTGCATGCGTTATCGATGGGCTTCATATTTGCTCCTGGGATTTTACATTCAATAACAAAAATACCATTTGTGTTTTTCCTGGCACAAAGACTTCTAGCGAAAGAGATGAGCTGGGTGCTAGTGCCTGTGCTGGAGAAGAGATGCATATTTAGGGTTAAAAATAGCAAAGGTTAAGCAACTGATAAAGATGCAGCAATGACTAGCAGCAGGTACGAACTTCTCTAGCTATGTCAGGAGTATCAGCACACTTTGCTTTTCTTTTTCTCCCATCGATCAGACTATGGTCAGGCCGCTGCTGTCCATCTTCTCCGCAGTCCACAGTACATTAATGGCGTTGCCCAGTACTCATTACATGTGACTACTCCATGGATTCTAAGCCTTCAAGTTCAAGGGCATTACAGGTAGAGCTTGTCAATGCACAGGCCTTCAAACAAAATATCCAATGTACATTTAAATTTGTTAGATACAGTAGTCATAGGCGGAGGTATGGCAAAGGCTGGGGTGGGCTTTAGCCAGTTCAAGATTTTATCACTATTTTTTAATTAGTTTTATATAAAATAAATTTGTAATTTTCAATTAAATTATCAAAAAATACTAAAAATTTACGTGGAGCCTTCTAATATGATATTTTAGCTTGGGTTAAAATTTCAGAATTTTTGAAGAAATTTAGAAATTTGATGAAAAATCACAATTTGACTAGTTTTAGGTTATTGGATGTAATTTTCAATCCGACCATCAGATCGAACTGAAATTTTACGAGAGATCTTAAAATATATTGAATAAAATCTGGTTAAAATTTTAAAATGAACAAAGCTTGGTAGTGCTAACAAAAAAAAAGACCGTCAAATAAAAGCAAAATGACTCATTAAGAGTAAAATAGTTATTTGTCATTAAAAAATAAAACAAATCAGCTCCTCATTCCTTTATATATTGCCGACTGGGCAGAAGCAGAATAGAAAAGGAAAGAAAAGAAAAGGCGAGAGAGAAATAGAAAAAAGTAAGGGAAAAATATAAAAAAATCCAAGAAAAAAAATAAAAAAAGTGAAAGAATAACCTTGTAAACTTACAAAGTCCAACTTATAAAACAATAATCTAAGGAAGAATCAAGTGAAGGAATGTGGAAATGAAAGAGGAAAAAAATTTAATTATTACTTTGTTTTCCAGTTGACATGAGATTATTATTTTATCCCGGTTAAGGGGTTGTTACAATATCGATTCAGATTCGATTATAGATGAATTATATTTTATAAAACATCAAAGGATGTAACTTTAATAGTGAATTTATTTTTACTTTCGTTTTAATTTTATGTACTTTTAAATTTATTTTTTAATATTTTAGGTAGTGTATTTGAATTAAAACTTTACTATTAATTTTAAAAATTCATGTACATGAATTAATAATTAATTTTAAAAAGTATTTATATATTTATTTAATAGCTCAGGACAAAAAAATTTCTGGCTACGCCCTTAACTATAGTGCATATATAAGGTCTTTTAAAATTCTGAAATATATTAAAATATTTTTTTTATTTTTAATATCATTACATTAAAATTATGAAAAAAAATTAATTTATTTTTTTAGGCAAAAAACTTTTAAAATATAGTCAAACGTAATTATAAAGCGTAACATCATGTCTTTTTTTTTTTTTTTTTATGTGTGTGCACACAAATTTCGATGAAGATTGGGACTTCTTTTTTTCCTGCGGTGATCCCAATAATGAGCATCCCTTCAGTCCGAATTTTTAAAGTAACTACCACGGAGGACATTTAAGTTCGAAGTATGCATAGAAATTTAGATAAATTGTGAAATTAGTATCTACAATATAAATAAATACTGAAATAGAATATGATAAAAAAAGGTTTAATGAAATATCACTGACTAAACTGTAACATTATTAAAATGTTGATGTGTTTTTTAATTACAATATCTGATAAAATATCATAGTTTAGAATCATAGTATTTTTTAAAAAATTATTTTTAAAAACAATTAGGCATTTAATAAAATAGCTGGAAAGTAATCAAAATGATCAAATCATTTTGGCTATTATAAAGTTTTGGGTTATTTTCGTGTTTTAAACCTGAAAAATTAATAAAATCATAGTTTTTTAAATATAAAATTTTAGAGAGTTAAATTTTTTTATAATTTTATCAAAACTTGAACAGAGTTTCTTCTAAATAAAAATTATACCTAAGATTTTGTCCAGTTTAAAATTTAGGGTTGACTCGGGTTTTTTATAATATATTTTTAAAAAAATTAATTTTATTTTTAATTTTATTTTTTAATATTAGCCTTGAGTTTTGTGGTTTTTGTTCTTTTTTTTCTATAAAGTATCCAGATCTCATATCTCATGTGTTTATCAAGTTAACTTGTTTAGGTATTTTTTTGTATAAAAAAATTTGACTTGATGCACTACCTAGCATGAAAAAAAAAAACTAATGAATCTCTAAAAGCCAGTTCCATAGGCACATCAAACTGGATAGTTTGCTGGAGGTAAGCTTGTTGCGTGCTGCCGCTACTCGTATCTTCTTCTTCTTTTAAACCCTGCAGTTTTCTGGAGGTCCGAGGTCATTACTAATAAGGGCAAATGCGAAACTGTAGAAATATGGGATACTTGTTGACTCCCAGCCCATTAGAAGGGATATGTGATTTGGGCTGTCTACAAATGAGCTGGAACACAATTGCATGAGCCCAGTTCACTTAAGGCCATGAAACTAATAGGCCCATTTAAGGGCCCAGGAAAAGCTACTACAAGGACCAGAAACCTAGGCCGAAGCTCCGTCTACTAACATAGTTATTATGCCTTCAATTTTAAGCCCCAAGCACTGCATAGCAAAGTGAATGGATCTGAGCCTTCGACCCTTCCTCTCAGTGGTGAATACTTCAGCTATTGTTGGGTTTGTTTTTTAAAATGTTTTTTATATTAAAATAATATATTTTTTATATTTTAAAAATTATTTTTAATATGAACTTATCAAAACAATTTAAAATATATAAAAATAAATTAATTTTTAATAAAAATTATTTTAAAAACATGAATTATACCGCGTTTCTAAAAACTCACTGGCTTGGACAGTGGCTATAGTTTGCTAAACAACTTCCAAAAAGAAGGCCTCATTTTATATGCCCTACTAGGGTGTCTCGTGCCATGCTGGTTCAATTTTTTTCAAATGTGAAAAAAGAATATTTAGGTGATGAGTATTAAAGAAGCAAGAAAAATTTTAGATGTGAGTCATTAACTTGACTGGGTTAAAAAAACTTTATTAATTTAATAATATAATAAAAAAATAAATTGGCAATAATTAACCACAAAAATAAGCTGTCTTTACAAGGAAGGAGAAGAAAGAAAAGACTATTGAAGACTCATTGTCTCTTAACTATAGACATCGTCCCACCACCAGTAAGTGTTTATGGAGAAAGTTCTAATGTCATTGTAAAATGTCATTGTAAAAAGTTAAACGACAACACCAGAAGAGGCCACCTGTGCTATCAAAGAAACAATTCAAAAGTAAACCAAATAAAATATTCTAAAATGAGCATCTTATTCTTATATCTAATCAATTAATTTAATTTAATTCAAGGAAAAAAATTCTTTTTAAAAAAGCTAAATTTAACAAAAAAAAAATCTTGAGTCATTTTTTAAATTAGTAAAAAACCGTATAAAAAAAATAAAAAAAATGTCGACATCAATCTCAAACTAGATAAATATTAAATGATGAAACTGAAAAAACAAGAGCTTAATAAAAGAAGAAAAGTCTCCTAAATGCGTAACCCGTGAAATCCTAAACCCGAGTTTAATCAAGAAACTTAATTTTCAAACAATTTAATGTTGAAAGATGAAACAAAAAAAAATATCAATATAGAAAATTTATCAAAGTAAAAAAAATAACAATAAAAAAATAAGGATCAAATTTGATTGGAAAAAAAAATTAAAGGAGAATAAAATAAGAAAACAAGTTCAATTTAAAAAATTATCTCAAATAAAATAAATAGCAATAAAAAAATAAAGACTAAATCTAACATATAAAGAAATTGAAGGAGGATAAAATTGAAAAAAAATTAATTTTTAAAATTATTTCAAATAAAACAAATGTTAATCAAAAGAACAAAAACCGAATTTAAAGGAAAAACAAATTGAAAGCTTGCTTTTAAAATTTGGGTCAGACGAGAAATCAATGAGAGAGAAAAGATGAGGAGATTGGCCACCAACACCAAACCAGCTGTTGACCACACGCACTATTCAAGGATGAAGGGGTCGTTGAGATGATTCCAACGTTGTTTTGAAAGCTGGTGTGTGGCCATCAGGCGATATCGCATGAATAGCTTGAAGGATGTGGCCATTACCGACACATTGATGTGCCCACACATCAACTTTTAAAAAAAAATACTCATGTTATTGAATCATCAAATTATAGCAAAAAAAAAAAACCATGATAAAAATACTTAAAAGCTCCTAAGTGTAAGTTAAATAAATCTCTTTTTTAGGATAATTTAATAATTTTATTGTGCTAAAAAAATAAAAATACAAAAATAGCCTTGTATTTTAGTTAATTAAATCTTATTTTTAAATATAATTTAATAATTTTATTGTGGTAACAGAAAAAGATTTATATGTTACGATCAATCTAACAATGATTATTGTATTACGTGAAAAGATTTTTGTGGGAAGGGTGAAATAGCATGGTCAAACACGGACCCTTCTTAGATTTTTGTTTAATTTAATTTTATTATCTATTGTATTAGGAAACTTTCAGGTGAGATTCTCCCCGATTTTCGTGTGCAGTATTTCCTGGGGGGTGAAAAACAAAATCATGATCTCCTTCGGATCTTGAACATGTGACTTTCTGCATAGAGATTTTTATTTTATTTTAAAACTCCCCAGGAACTTCAACCTTTCTGTGCCAATGTTAAGATTCTTCCCTTTGGCATTCTGTTGATTGATGAAGCATGTTATGATTTTGTTGATTTTAGGGAACACCATAGCTGAAAGCAAATACTGCAGAAACTGGCTTCTTCGCTGCAAAACTTCCCCTGTTATAGACCTGGATAGATAACTTTGACCTCGAGCAATTATTGACGTCTAATTACAAGATTTGACAAGTCCAGGAGATGCTGCCTTCTCCCTCGTGTCCTTCCATTTCTTTATTCAGTCAAAGTCCCCTGTTGCCAAGTGGGAGCCGTTGAAACTCCGAGGCCACCTTCGTTGAAGCAGAAGATTACAATTTAGACAACGCACCAAAAATGGGGCATTTTTATATGGATAGTTGCTTACATGGAGAGGCATGGCCCATGATCAACACAACGCGTAGAACATGCCAAGAAGAATTGAAGATTCGTACAACTAAAATCCCAAATATTAGTTACAGAAAAGAACCTAAATACAAAACGGGGTGTGCGTCTACAATATATTCCTGGGCAGGCCCGTAAAGGAATCCATGGCATTCCCCACCTGGATGCACTCACAAACATAAAATTGCCCATGAATTCCTATGATTTTCCATCTCACTGGCTCTAATCATCTGCAAGACTATGACCCCCGAATATCAAAATTCAACTCCCCAAAGCAGAAAATAATAAACAACGCAACAGGAAAAAGAAGAAAAAAATGTTCCATCGTATGGAAAGCTAAAATGAAGGAAATATAAAGGATTGCAGCAAGAGATGTAGCCTTGAAATATGTCACACATATCAATCCTAGACAGCATCACTTTTTTTTCTCCCACGGCCGCACAGAGAGGAGCACCACCAATATGATGATCAGCAATATAATAATGGCATAACAAGTCCATTTCCTGGAATTTCTCTGTAGTTTCCTGGCAGTCTGCAGCTGCTGGGTACCGCCCCGCACAAAAGAATTAGCTCTTTGCACATGGCTCTCAATGTCATCCAATTGTTCACCTTGATGTTCAACCAATACTGCCATGTCCATAAACACTTGGTGAAGCTCCTTTAGATTGTTTTCCAAATCTTTCACAGCATCATGCCTTTCCTGAATTTCATTTATCGTGTCCAAAATCCTGCCTCTCCCCTGTTGTTGAATTGCTTTCTGGAGAAATGTCTCACTCTCACCTGAATCGTACCAAAATGCTCAATCCATTAGACAAATGCAACAAATTCATCTCATTCTTGAAATTCTTGGGTACAAACACCCAGAAAGCACTGAAAATTTATTTGAATGGTAAAGTAATTTAGTGCCGTCCCAAATGACCAAAATCAAATTCCATGAACACCAATACAAACTAATTGATAAAAACTTTAGATAGAGTTTGTATTTGCAAGTGGAAAAGGCTATCAACAATCACCAACCAGCTCATCCGTCATGGGTTGCCACATATGTGAGATGAGCAAGCATTACTATTCCCTAACACATGCTTGGCCAACTGTCTAAATTATCCCTCCTTTCAATTATTGCAAATCAATTTTGTATAAGTTTCGAATCAATTTTACTAGGCAAATAAATCATGTTTCTTTAGCCATATATCCAAAGTCAACCCTAATCTTGGATCAAATCCAAAAATTGTAACAAAGATCAATCACTAACCTGTAGAGATCAACAGATCAAGAGTCTTCTCTTCAGGATTTTCACCAGTCACAGTAAAATACCTTCTCTCCACAGTCTCTCTATACTCCGAGGTTATCTTCTGTCTCAACCCATTAAAACTCTCCATCAAATCCTTCAACTTCTTCCTCAACCCACTCACCACCGAAGTCCTAGTCCTATCCGAAGAAGACCCCGGTCCGCACCCAGGAAGACTCCGGTTCGCTGCATTAGACCGGTCCAAGGCCTCTAACCGGACCTTGATCAGCTTTGCCCTTTTCAACGCCAGAGCAACATCAGCATCCATCTTGGACCTCATGTCCTTGACAGCCCTCGCGTTGTGCAGAGTCTTACTTTGCTCATGTGAAGACCGCATATTCTCATTAAGTCTTTCCAACTCCTTGAGCTCATCTTTGATCGACTCTACATCTTCAAAGAACTTGTCAAGGTTAACCCCACCGCCGGTGGACTGCGCTTCGGACATCTGAATTACATGGTGATCCGGGGAGGCTTCTTCACTGTGGAAGCGAGAGAAGGAGCCGGAAAAGAGATCATTCATGTTTTACCGAAAGAATCTTAATATCAAGATGATGAGAGAGAATTTTGTAAAAGAAAGGATTTTACAGAAGATTCTTATAGCTATGGATAAATGGCAGGCTGGTTGGCTGAGGAAGGTGGGACTGGTCAAAGGTGGGTTGCTGGTTCAAGTTCAACAACTCTTTTTCACTCCTTTATTTTGAAGGAAGAGGAGGAGGAGGAAGGTGATCTATGATTGAAGTTAATGTATTAGTGATGAAGACAGATATGGAGGAAGGGAAAGGGTGAGTTATTGGAGATTTAGATTTTTCTTTGAAGGTGACTTTCCTGGAAAATGAAAGAGGAAAGATCGTAGAAAAAACTAAAGAAGGAAGGAAGAGGTCTCGCCGAGTGAAATCGATAAGCACTTAACGTGTGGATTTTTGAGTTTTAAAAGACGGTAGGAAAAGAAGGTTTATTATTATTATTATTATTATTATTATTACGTAAAAGAGTGGACTTTGTCATGTTGATTTTGTAGTGATCTAATCGCTACTTTTACGCTGTTTTCAATTTTGAGCGAGAAGAAGATGGATTTTGAAGGGATAAGTACTTGAATGATAAAAACAGAAGGATCTTTTATTTGAATTACTTTATAATTTCAAGTTTTTTAATAATTTAAAAAAATATGTTATACAAGGGTGGCTGTTTTATTTATTTATTGAGTGTGTTCATAAAATTATTAGATTGGTTTCACCCATGATCCACACTTAATAAAATAATATTTCTAAAAACAATTTATCAAAAATAATAATATAACTAAACTTTTAAATAATACTATGTAACATTCAATAAAATAAAAAGTATATCACCTATAGTATTCTATGATTTGGTTTTTTTTTTTACTTTGAAACCAAGTTTTTGAATAAATTTTACGTTCGGTATAAAAAAATCAACAAAAAATATGTATTCATTTACAAAAACCTTTATTATATTTGAAATAATGTCTAAAAAGCCATAAAGCCTAAAAATACCACTAAGTTCCCTTTATTATATACATTCATAACTTAACAACATAATTGTTATATACATTCATAACTTAACAACATAATTGTTTTCAACTAGGTTGTGGGATTTCTTATGGATCTACTAGGTTTTCTTGTTGTTGATGAAGATTCATTGCTAAGGTCTAGATTTGCTGGGTTTTCTTGTTGTTTTCTTGATTTGCTTGATAACTAGTTGTTGATTTCTTAGATTTAGTGGGGAGAAAGAAATTTGTTCTTGTTTTGTTTTGTGTTTTGGTTGTGGGGTTTTGAACCGGGGAGATGGTGGAGAGAAAATGAGCGGTGTGGTTATAGTTACCTTCCATGTTTTAATATATATGAGGGCATTATTGTCTTTTTATTTATTTTTAGTTTTTGCTTTGACTAAGGCTAGATAATATAATATTCAAAAACTTGGTTGTGAAGTGAAAAATTAACCATACCATAGGATTCTCAGAGTAATTTTTTCTAAAAAAATAATATTATTTAATTATGTGTATTAGAAACAGTATGGATGAAGTAAAAAAATACCATTTACATTTGTAACAACTTATAAAAAAAGTTTAGGATATATATAAAGTTCCAGAACAACAATTTTGTTAAGTTGTATAGCTTTTAATTTTGAATAACAATAGAAATATTATATTATTTTATCTTCATTAATCTACTTCTTATTTTCCTCCAGTTGACAACTACCAGTTTATTTTTTTGGTTTGTTATTAAACTTCGTATTCTCCTTAACATACACAACCCCAATCTAAAAAAGAGTGTGTGAACATTAGATTGACCAAAGCAAGTTGAAATTTGCGAGGTGACACCAACCTAGTCAAAAAATCATCAAACTGATCTTTATTGGAGATAAACTAAACATTATGTTTTTTTCTTTGAACTTTTTCAGGCACATAATGGAAGTCAATTTGGATATGTTTTGTACGAGCATGAAACTTAGGATGAGAAGTAAAGTATGTGGCTCTAAAATAATCACATCATAACATAGGTGGTTAGAGAATTTTAAGGTCAATGTCACATCATACCGATTGATTGTATTTCCAAAGTTGTATTTACAAGTGACTTATATTTAGCTTCGATACTTTTACAAACAACTATGATTTTTTTTTTACATCGGCAAGAAATAAGGTTATTTCCCATTAAAATACAACATGCACCTACTAATTGATGATCATCTAGATCAGCTACCCAATTAGAGTTTGAAAAAGCTTGAATTACAGAATTAAATGATCCGTGGAGGAACAAACCTGTTAATATGGTATGTTTAAAATAACATAGAATATTTTTTACAACTTTCTAGTATGGTTCCAATGGGTTATGCGTGAATTTACTCACTTTGTGAATTGTAAAGATAAGATCAAGACTCATGCATTTTGAGGGAACAAAGCTAATTATTGCAAACTTCCAACAACTTGTCTATAGAGATAAGGATCGGAACACTTAGCTCCCTCATTGGTGGACAATTGATAGCTAGTTGACATTGAACTTGTGCATGGTTTGGCTTCTGCCATATGACTGCATCCAAGAAGATTAGCCATATACTTATTTTAAGTTAAATACATACTTTAATTTGAGCGCAAGGCTTCCACCCCTAAAAAATAGCAAAGGTCACCATTCTCTTTAAAAAAAATCTAAATGAAATGTTTAAATTACATGTTATATAGCATAACCAAAAGTACATGTAATGATAATATTGTCATTGTAACCATCCTTATGCCACATAAACAGAGAAGTATTAGTCTTGCTATCATGAAACCAAAACTCTCATAACTTATTAATTAGACGAGAAAACCAAGCCTTTAAGGCTTGTTTCAGGATGTATAATGACCTATATAACCTGTAAAGACGATGAGGATATGGTAGATAAATGCTCTAAGGTTGTTCCATATATGTCTTTTCTCCAATTCATCATACAAAAAGCATTTTAAATATCAATTTGCTTAATCAACCAATTTAAGGAGACATCAAAGGACAAGACTATTTGAATTGTAACATGTTTGATAACTAGGTTAAATGTCTCATTAAAATCAACACCTTCTTGTTAATAAAATCATTTGGCCATCAACCTTGCTTTATATCACTCCAATAAACTATCAACATGACTTTTAATTTTATATATCCATCAACAATCAACTATGTTGACCTTTAAAGGTGGTGTGGCTAGGGACCATGTTTAATTGCATAAAAAACATTATACTTATAATTCATTGTTGCACACCAGTATGGTGATTTAACTACATCACTACAAGAAGTTGGTTCTTCATTACAAAAATCAGGAGAGCTAAGTAAAGCCTTAGGTAAATGGTACCTTACAAAATCATTAAAGGTGGCTTTTAATTAAGAAATATTATTCCTTGATATGGTAACCATGACATGTGTTCTAATCCTTCTTTATATAAAAGTAATATGCAAGGCTTGTTGAATTAAATATCTTGTTGTACTTGAGGGTTAGAGGGATTAAAAATTATTATGACTAGCAATGAGGTAGAATTAGTAGGCCTACCAAGTGTTTCTTCATATGTTTATGCAGAGTAACACACACTAAAATTATTGTCAGGTGATAATACCCAATTCTGGTAGGAAAGGTTAATTTGATAATCTTCATGTGTGATATGGTGAGTGGCACTTATGTCTTTATGCCATTCATTCTCCCAACTTCTATTATTAGATGTAATCAAGGCTTGTTTATTATGAGAACAGGAAGAATCCTGATAGGTGAGGTCAAAGTGATGATAACATTTGTGGGCTAAATGGCTAGGTTTCCCACACACTTGACATATAATTATAGAAGTAGGATATGTGTCACTGCGATTACAAGAGGAAACACTTCCTTGAGAACTATTATGATGACCTCTATCATGAAAGCCATTTTGCCCTCTATTACTGGATAGTAGTGGTTGTCTTTGAACAACAATTACCTCAACAAGTGGTGCATAAACTAAAAGATGATGGCGATTTAAACGAGATTTAGTGACAATCAACAAAGAGCATACCTTCTTAAGTGTGACTTGATCAATATGAGCATAGGTAGAGGACATGAAGTTATCATATTCGTGTGTTAATCCAGCTAGAACATCAGTAATAACATTGGCATATTGACTGCCTTTCTTGGTATTGACGTAAAGTTTTCATCAACAAAAAGTAAGCATTGACATATTGACTATCTTTCTTGGCATTAGCATACTAAGTTTGAATTTAGATGATACGAGCTCTAGATTACAAAGAAAAATGTGTTTCAAGAGCTCGCCAAACCTTATAAGTAGTGGTATGAGCGATAACTTGAGCTAAGACACCCTTAGTCATGAAAGACATGAGAGTGCTTAGGATGAAATTGCCTTATTGTACCCTTTGATAATGCGTACAATTTGAAATTTGAGTGATTACACCCACATTAGGAAGTAAAGCATCAATAGTTTTGGGAGGGATTTTGGACGCACCATTAAGGTACCAATACATATCTTGGCCATGAAAATAGAGCACTAGTTATGCTTTCCAAAAAAGACAATTATCGATAGCCGGCTTGATTGAAACAATATTTGAAATGAGAGGAATTATAATGATAGAAGGGGAAGGATTATCAAGTTGGCGGAGGAGGAAAGAAGACGACATGATGAGACACTTGTCTTTTATTTTAAGGTTTTGATACCATATGCAACAGCAACAAAATAAAGGGAGTAAAAGAAGCAGAGGATAAATTTTTCTAGCTCTCAATTGATATGTTTTTCATATATATATATATATATATATATATATATATATAGAAACATGATACATGAGTGATTCTTATAAAGTTGTAGTACAAATAGTTTGTTAAAATGTAGTGCTTTTAAAAATTTAAATAATAGAGGAAATATCAAATAATTTTATCTTCCTTAATCTCCTCATGACTTTCCTCGTTGACAGCTACTAGTTTGTTTTCTTGGCTTGTTATTTGGCTTCTCCTTTGGATCCATCTTCCAATAGCGTAGAAAAAGTTACAAGAGATGTTGAAAGGGGCTGATTGCTTTCTTATATGCATGATATGATCATTCACAATCATGGAAACCACCCAAAGGCAAGTTCGATAGATCAAAAGAAGCTTCTTTGCTACCTTGATGAACAAAACATACATCACTTCCAATACAAGAGGAAGGAGATGAAATGCTTTCTTCAGTATTTAGTGATTTCCTACTCCTCCGAAGAGAGAATGATTTGATTGATAAGATCACGAAGCAGAACATACCATTCAATTGAATTTATCAAGATAAAATGTTAAGGATTCTAAGCATTAATCCAAGACTCCAAATCTTGAACAAAAGCGTTGTGGCAATATTGGTGAAACACACGATGAGATGATGCTTAAAGCCCCAAGCCTAGATGCTGAGGTTAAAACATCACTAAAATTCGAGGGAGGGAGCCCAACACATCATATAAAGCAGCAGCCACAAGGCATTAGAATCTACCAAAAACAAGGAGTTGATAAATAACATAAGAAAATACCGTTTAATTGCCTAACCTGAAAGTGCAATAACGTACAAAGCACAAGTAGAGATATTCTGCTTCTATCCATGACAGTATCTATCTTTCCATCAGAAAGAAAAACCATTCAATAGTTGACATTGATAATTCCATAAGGTTGGTCATAAAAAGCATGAAAACAAAACCACAAGCTCCATCATATTCAAGTATATACCTGCAGATTATAATGCATGTGTAGAGTGTGGTATCTCATACCATTTGATAGATCTCACATCTCATAGTATATTACTACTGGTAAAGAGATGTTTCCAAGAACAGCAGCCTGAAATCAAAAAGGCTACAATAGGGGGTTTTCCTCTTGTATACTAAGAGATAATGAAATATCAAGGCAAGTGCAAGCAGGTAAATAATAAAGATCGGACACCAACTTTATGTTAAGTGGCAAAAATAAATGCACAAGGTAAACTTCCACGGTGAGCTCTAGAAATAGAAAAAAATAAAAATAAAAAGCACCAGGAGATGCTTCGATAAGAATAGCAGGTGGACTTACAACTGTCTTCTTCGCAAAGCATGCAGGAATTTCAACATTCAACTCTTCTTGATTCCTAATATTTTGGAATCTAGGATGGCTAGTTTTCATTTTCAAATTCTGCCAAGTAAGATTACAAACTAAGTTAAGAAAAAATAAAAATATCCATGGATCAACGCATCTTACAATCAAACATAAATTACGCTTGGATTTGCAAGAGAAGTTGACACAGCCTGACATATAGACAAGCATGATTGTCTCTATCACCCAAAATCAATTAACTAATTCAACTAATCCTAGGACTTTTTTAATGTAGAAGAATTAGTGTGTAGGTGTTATTAGCTTGTTTTTTTAGAAAATAATATTTGTTTTCCAAAAAAAGGTGTAAAAAAAAAGAAGGAAAAACTAAAAAAGCATTAAAAAAATGAAGATAAGAAAACAAAATTGTGATAAATAGGCCAAGTGTATAAAAATGTAAGAAAAACTTATTCTCTAAAAAAAAAATAAAACTCTGAAAATTATAATTTTGCCATCGCTACAGTAAAAACAATTGGTAAAATTTACAATTATGTCATTTCTACATGAAAACATCATTTCTTTTTAGGATTTTTTTTTAATGTAGAAGAATTAGTGTGTAGGTGTTATTAGCTTGTTTTTTTAGAAAATAATATTTGTTTTCCAAAAAAAAGGTGTAAAAAAAAAGAAGGAAAAACTAAAAAAGCATTAAAAAAATGAAGATAAGAAAACAAAATTGTGATAAATAGGCCAAGTGTAAAATAATAAAAATACCAAGTATAAAGAGATAAAAATGTAAGAAAAACTTATTCTCTAAAAAAAAATAAAACTCTGAAAATTATAATTTTGCCATCGCTACAGTAAAAACAATTGGTAAAATTTACAATTATGTCATTTCTACATGAAAACATCATTTCTTTTTAGTATATGTACTAGTTATTTAACCCGCGTTTCGCCACTGGTTTGATAATTTATTTTAGCAAAATAAATAAATAAATATGCAAGCTTTTTCAAATGTGTTTTCTTTATTTATTGTTTTTAAAATATAATTATAAATATAAAAAAATCTATACATGCATTTAATTAAATACATTGAGAACCATCTTTAGCCAATAAAAAAATAAAATAAAATGTCAATGTGTTTATTCAACTCGTCTCGCTGCAGATCAAATAATTTTTTTTAATTCAAAATAATAAATATGTAAGTGTTATTAACATATTTTTTTTGACATCGAGTAAAAATTATAACCGTGAATCAAAAGGTCAATGATTACGTATAATAAAATATAGTAAAGATCATATACGTTAACAAAAATATCTAGCATGCTTTATTTTTTTTTTTCAATTCAACCATTTTTTTTCCTTTTTTTCTTTTAATTTCATGTTTTTTTTTTCAATTTCATCCTTAGACTTTATTAATAGTCATTCGGGTTGTTTTTTGATCAACGGATCGACCAAGTTGATTGGTTTGTGTCGAGAAAGCTCTCTCACATTTTAATTTTACACTTGAGCTAGGTAAGGAGTCGAGTCAAAATGTTTTCTTTTTTCTATTAATTTCATCATTTTTTTCTTATTTTTTTCCTAAGATTTTTTTTACCGGTTGACCGGATTGCCTTTGGATTAGGGAAGTTGTTTGGGACGTATCGAGACAACTCATATACAATTTAATTTTAAACTCGGTCTATGCAAGAAGTTGGGTTAGGATTTTTTTTTCTTATCAATTTCATTATTTTTTTTCTTCTCAAATTTCATCTTCCAAATTATTAGTCACTTTGTCTTTGGACCAACCAAGTTAACTAAGATACATTGTCGCAACATCCACATAATTTAAATTTAAATTCAATTTAGGTAAAAAGTCAAGTAGAAAGGTTTCAAGATTGATCTACTGAACCAATTTTAATAATAATGTTAAATAATTCTCTATGGTCTAAGTATTTTTTGTTATGTTAAAAAATATTTGATTTGATTCAAGGCGTAGCATAAGTTTCATAAAAAAAACCGAGGTAAAAGATTTTTTTAATGAAATAAAATTAAAAAAAAACAAAAGAAAAGAAATCCTTTCCATTGCTTTTGGTGCTCATTTGAGAATTACCATATTAATTATAGTTATTACTATAGTTTTTAAGTATTTGGTAATATTTTAAAAACTTAATTTCATAACCATTTTCATATTTATTTATAGAAGTTAAAGCTTTTCCATAATTATTTTCAAATGGACCTTACAGGGTCTTGTTTCAAAGTCCATTTACCAAAGCACTACCTTGTATGTGGTAACCTAGAGGACAAAACCGTCAACTGAAAAAACCCAATCACCAACATATATACCCCAAACCCTAAATGACAACTCTCCCCGCGGTCTCTCTCTCACCAATTGCTGGGCAGCCGCTCAACACCCTAAACAACAGATCCCTCTCCTCCAAAACCCAAAATGACTACACGCTTCAAGAAGAACAGGAAGAAGAGAGGTCACGTGAGCGCAGGTCATGGTCGGATTGGAAAGCACAGGAAGCATCCTGGAGGTCGTGGAAATGCAGGAGGCATGCACCACCACAGGATCCTCTTCGACAAATACCATCCTGGTTACTTCGGTAAGGTTGGTATGCGTTACTTCCACAAGCTCCGCAACAAGTTCTACTGTCCCATCGTCAACATCGACAAGCTCTGGTCCATGTTCCCCCAAGATGTCAAAGACAAGGCAACCAAGGATGCTGTGCCCATGATTGATGTTACTCAGTTCGGTTACTTCAAGGTACTTGGCAAGGGGGTTTTACCTGACAAGCAACCCATTGTTGTCAAGGCCAAGCTTATTTCAAAGATTGCTGAGAAGAAGATTAAAGAGGCTGGTGGTGCTGTTGTACTTACAGCCTAGGTTATGTTCCTTTTCAAGATTTTGACCTTTCTTTAAATTAAACAGTTAAGTGATACTGCTGGATCATTTCATAATTTAATGCTTTTTTGTTTCATATTTTTCTGTTCGTAAATTGGGATTTTGCTTATTACATGACATTGTCCCGTGGCTCTATTTGATGCATCCATGTGTTTGGTTAGTTGAATCGATGATTTGATGATAGTTATTATACTGTGTTGCTTGGAAATGGTTGACCATGCCTGTTCTAGCTATGAGCTGTTCTTGATGATGACTCGTGATGATAGACTCTTTTATACTGTGTTACTTGATGGCCTAAAATCAAGTGTACAAATTATAGCGGCCGTTTGTAACTGCGTTTCAAATGGTGTTTTTTTTTTAAAAAAATTTTGATTTTTTTTTAATATTTTATACATGGAGATTGAGGGGTAGAAGTTGAGTATAATTTTCAAATTTTATATAAATAGGTTTGTTGGATTTGTCAAAGATTTTTGTTCATTTTTTTTTGGAAATGAGTTGTTAAAGTTGAAATTCGTTACTCAGAGATGGGAGGAGTAAAAGTTGCAGATTTTATAGCTGTGGGCTTGTAAGGTTTGTCAAAGTTTTTTGCTCATTGTTGGTGGAACGAGTAGTAGAACTGTTGAAGTAACTATAGCCATTACACAGAAAATAGAAGAACTGGCATTGAGGCAACTTGAAAAATTAATGCTGGTCTGGTCTATACCTGTGGTGCATTAGGGACATGTCTTTTCTACATAGAAATTCACTCTAAAACAAATTACTATAGACATTTTTATGTCTCTGTTCTTTCCAACCAAGCGTGTTTGTCTCTTTTGTATCATATTCCTTTTGTTCTTAGTGCATGGGGATGCTTTCTCAGGGGTCTAGCATATTTTCAAGCGTTTTATAGTGGTAGAATTGTCAGGTCAAAATTTGTTTGTTAAGCTTTTCGACCTTGAGGTGTGAGGATCGATCAGTAATGAGTGTTAAACTACTTGGTATGATTAACTTGTCTGTAAACATTGCCATGGCTATTGTTTGCGTTCACAAAGTGCTGTTTCATTACTTTCACCTAGCATGGCGGGGGGATTTCTTAAAGAATTGCATTCCCGTAGATATGGTCAGGGCGCTCATCTTACTCAAGGATAGAGCGGCCATAACCTGTGTAGCTCATGGGCATCCTCGAGCCCGTCTTGCGAGAAGTATAGGATCTCGAGGGTTCAAGCCTTCGAGGGTTCAGAATTTCTTCTATACTTGGGAATCATTATGGAGTTGAACAATGAAGCTGCTTTTTTTCAATTCAACTCTTTTTTTTTCCATCTTCCTCTATTTTTTTTTATTTCAATTTTGTCTTTCCCCCCTTAATTTTATCAGGAAAACTCTTTTTTTTTTTTTTTTTTAAATTTTTATAGCTGTTCGAGTTGTTTTTGGCAGTTGATTAGATCGCACATTTTAATTTTAATTTTAATCACTAGCAATACAAGGAGTTGAGTTTTTTTTTCTTCTGTCAATTTTTTTTCCTCAATTTTTATTAATCGATTTTTAAATTGATCAAGTTAATTAGATTATATTATAGTAATTTTTATATAGTTTAATTTTAAATCTAAGTTAGCCAAGAAATGTCTGTTTTATTATTTATTTTTTTAATTTTATTATCAGTTTTTTTAACTAGCAGGTTTTATCCTATTATAGTGGCAGTCCATTCTTATGATTTAATTCTTATGATCCAAGGCTAGCCAGAAAATCAAATTCAAAAGTTTCAAAGTTAATCTAGATTTAATAAAAATACTAAATAATTATTTAATGATTAGAAATGTTTTTTTAACGCTTGCCTGCAAACTAGTATCCTACTGAGTCAACAACCAGTTGCAGGGGCTATCTCGGGATATTTCCTTCGCTTAGTGTCTGTCTACCGACCTGGTAAAACAACAAGAAGTGAAAACATCTTGTTAATTCCATTCCTTTTACGCTGATCTTTCAACCTGTCTGTCTTGACTCTTGAAAGCTAGCTGCTGCATAGTTTCCCTGACAATTGTAATCCTGAAGCCACCTTAAGTTTCCAACTGAATCTTTATCCAGAAACATTTTTTTCACTCTGGCACGAAGAATTACAATTTGGCCCTTGTAGTATTTAAGTGTTTCGTTCTTGGTAACTTTTTTTTTTTTTTCATGTTTCAATCCTTAGATTTTGAGAGGAAAAAGAGTGATCGGTGGGAAGAAAAGAGAAAGTGATTCGTGTTTTTGGACCTTTATTTTATTTTCAGTTTGGTTTTGTAGGTTTTCTACCAATTTAAGAGGTTTTTAAGGTTAGAAATTGGTTCATAAGGATTCTTAGTGTGCTTTTAGGTGAAAATAACCCAAAAAATAGGTCTTTGGGTCTAGGCAGGGAGACCACATCTTGTCTAATTTATTATTAAAAAATAAAAAATAATAAAAAGGTAAATAACAAGTCGTCTTCCCTTAAACATTAAAAAAAGCTAAAAAAACAAAGTTTGGTGCATGAGCTTGCCTTGAAGGCCCACGTACTTGAGGTCTAGATGTTTAGTCTTTTTCTAGGGTTTTTTTTTTTAAATATTTTAATTGAGGTGTATTATAAATAAAACATTTGACATAATATTTAAATTATTATTCAATTTTAGTCTAATTCTTAAATAACAGAATGAGTTTCTATGGGAATGTTAACAATTCTTTCTTGATTATTATAAATGTTATATAAAAAAACTTGATTCATGAGTATTCAACGAAAATAATTTTTTTTTATTTTATCTTCAATAATTTGTTTTTTACTTTATTTTATCATATTAATTAAGTTTTCTCCTTAATTAATGTTATTAAAACTTGTTTTTGAGATCATGATATTTTTTTTAATCTAAAAAGCAATGCTTCTAATTGAAAAACATGTTTTTTTTTTAAATAATAAAAAGTTTTATTAATAGAGTGATGGAGATTAGTTTGAAGAGATATACAGTTTTCCTATTTATTTTAAATAAACGAGATTTTTAATAAATTTTTATTTTAATTATCAATGCTTTTTAGTTAGTTGGAAAACATTCTGCTAATAAAAATTATATAATTATTTTTAAAAAGATTAGAACTTTTCTTAGGATTATATCATTAATTGCTTTATAAATAATTATGTGTTAGCTTGATATGCATAAATTTTATATAATTTATTCAATAAAATTGAATGAGAATAAAATATCTATTTTTTTAGTTTTTTCTGTTAAAATTTTATATGATTTTCTCAAATTTATTGTTTTAATGTTTTTCCATGTAGATGTGTGAAAATGATAAATTCTCAAAATTTTTATTTTTCACCTTAAAACACAATGCTTCATATAATTTTTTTTTTCATAAAAATAATTAAAAACAAGGATGGAATATTATCTAGGCTCTTGATTAAGAATATGCACTTTTTTATTCTTAGTTCAATTCATTATCGTTTTACTGATTTTTTTTTATTATTATTGTGTTTTTTATTCAATGAACTATACTACTATTAATAAAGGTTTTATTGTAAAAGTAAATAGATGGATAAAAAAGATAATTTTAATAAAAAAATAAATTTATCATTAATAATTTTCTTTGGTATCTCTCCTGACGAAATACTTATTTTTATAAGTATATAATTAAGTAAAAATTAGATTCAAAAAAATAAATTTATCAAACCTAAACCTAATTAAGCCCATGACATAGGTTAGGCAAATTAATTCGCCTAAGTTTAAAATATTCTTATGTTAATGCTTATATTAATTAAGAAATGTTAGATCGATGCCTTTTTAATTTTTTTTTTTCAAAAGTCAAATTGAATTTTAATCGCTGGAATACATATTAAGGTAGCCGGGACCAAGTCAACTCCAACCTAATTGAATTTGAGACATCGGTGAGTAGCCAAGTCGATCGGTTGGCCACCATGTTCATTCACCGTCAGAGAAAAAATAAAAATGAAAGTCCGCAACTGATTCCTATTTTCATTCAAGATTTCACACGGCAGCCGGTTCTGGAATAAAGTTCACAAGTTGCATTGAACCAGCAATGAACCCTCTTTCTTTCTAGCTGATTTTGAATGAAGGCAACGTTTCTCATCTCCCGCTCTGCAATTTGCTCCCTGAATCCCGAACCCTAGCTTCCTTAAACTTGGTAACAAAAACGAAACCCCCTTTCTTTTTTGAAAGAAAGTGTGTTATTAGGTTTACCAATTTCAGTTTTTCACGTTGCTGTTTATGGAGATTTCCGAATGAGTTGACTAAGCCAGCATAGTCAAATTTAGAAATGGGTGAAACAGAAAACCCTTTTTCTGCACAAATCATAAGGCAAACCCCACTCCCTATTCTGTTCATAACAAAATAGCAAATGGCACCATTGTAGATTTGGGAAGAAATGGAGTAGATTCCAAGGGAATTACTGACTTTCAGTCTAGTGGATGTGCTGAAACTTCAACTCTTTCCTGTTTTGTTTTTCCTCTTTTTTCTTAACATTGCTGTGGTCGAGGAGGCTGAACAATGGATTCAGAACATTAGGCAGTAGAAGATGAACCATCAGAAGTAGAACCAGAGGGCCCGCCTTCAAGGTACTGTACCATTAAAAAAAAAACATTATAAAAAAGCGCATGGTGGCTGCTATCACTGCGCAGCCACCGTGAATCTTCAACGTCCGCTCTTAAACATCCTCTAATCTTGCAACAAGGATTGAGAGCACTTTGGACATTGTGTTCCCTGATGCCTGGCCTCTCTTAATGGTTTGTCCAAAGTAAGACTTACCAGTAGTTAAAGCCACATGGTCTCTGTAGGCAGTATGACTGGGTTCGCTTCTTTGCCCTTTTGCATCATAGTACTTGCAACCACGGATAAAGAATTATTTGAAATCCTTTTCCTCATGACAGATTCTTACATCGCTCCCCCATGACCACAAATGGCCAACAACTAGAACAGTTGCTCATAAATTTCCAATAATATCAATGATACATCTATAAACTGGACTAGAGCCTGATAAGTTAATTAGTATAGTTTGAGAAGAGCAGGGATTGGATTCTTGACAAAAGCAAACCTAAATCCTGCTTTTATTCCTTTATCTCTGAAATCTTGAAGTTTAGGCAGAAGACATCTCAAGGACGTGAAACGAGCTTTGAATGTAGTAAATATTACTTAAAAATCGGAATCTGGATCTTTGGAAGACTTGGAGTTTGCACGTAAAAATGCATATTAATTTAGGAAAGGCAAAAAGAAACAGAAGGCAGAGTTATAAAGAAAAGAAAAAAGACGAGTAAATCATCTTGCGTTATTGTTTAATCTTCTAATGTCACTGCTAATTGATATATATTAATAATTTGATCCTCTGATGGACCTTTCCAGTGTGAAGACTCCCTTTAGCTAATTATGCTTTTCGCCTTTCCCTGGGTCTTCGCAGTTCTAGATTCTGCTCATCTTGCTAGTTCCTACTGATCTAAAAATTCCACCACCTTGCAGCCTGCTTAATCAACATTTCTTTCACCCTATCAGTGTCCTATCTTCAAAATTCTCCCCCAGTCTTTTCCATTCAACGAGTTGCTTTCCAAATTGTGTTACTGTCCATTAAACAAGCTTTTTTTAAAGAAAAACTGTACATCCATGGAAGATTAAAGCATATTAAGATATAAAATGAATTTCTTAATTTAGTATTTCGGTCAAGCACAAGTTAACAGCTATGATGCTACTGTAGCATTTACAGCTTCTGATTGTGGTTGCAAATTCATTAGATTTCAAATTTGATAAATTTCTGCTGTCCCGGGTCTCAAGTAGCATACTTGTAACGTCATATACTAAAATCCTCGGATTTCTAACTAAAAATATAGTTTTTATGAAATCTACAAGGTTTACATGATCCGAGGAGCACATGATCCAAGAGATCCTTTTTAACTTACTAAATATAACTAGCATCTCCTACTAGACATTCCTCCTGCAAGACACACAACCTCATTAAGCTTATGCTACTCTCGTGTGATATATTGTTAGTTTAATGTTTTCTATCTAATTAGTTGGTTATACATAGTATTATTATATTTATATAAATATATATTTATGATTAATAAAAAATTAATTTATTTTTAATATTTATATAATATTAAATTAATAAATCTAAAGTAAAAATAAAATTCATGAAAAAAATACTTTGCAAAATAAATTATAAAGTTATAATTATGAGATTCCTATTTCTATATTTTATATTTTTTCTTTTATGAAATGAAGCAATCGTTCTTATAAGTTGATGTATAAATAATACTTAGAACTAATATATAGGTTCTTGTCATAAGACAAGTACACTAAACTAACATGTATGAGAATTTTATATGGAGAGATTACCTATGTCTATGCAAAGGCTCACATGACAATTATATAAGTGATCCTTAGACTTGGGATCACTAAGTTATCTTATATAAAGAATGTTATGCTTTGATCATGTTACATGCCATCTTAATAGAGATAACAAAATGACAGATATTGGATATAACATGAATTATATGAAGGTACTTGAGTGATCAAGAGAGAATTCATTACCTTAGATGAATTAGAAAAAATATTTTATCTGTTCTCAAATAGTATTAACTAAGAAATTCTTGACCAATACGGAATGAGATTTGAAAAGAGTTTCAAATCTTATTCAAACGATCAATGACTATTATATAGAGAACAAATATAATTTAACATGACATACATATTACATGCTTTAATATTAAATCAGAGCATTATTGATAAAAGAATATTAATTATAATGAGAAACTGGTCACTAAAAGGTTAAGTCAAATCACTAATGACTTTTCAAATATCTGGAGATCATGTCACGTTACTAGATAATACACCTGATATTCAAATATAAATTAATCAATTGTTTAATTGATAATAAATTAAATTATTTAATTTATTTATTTATAATTATAATTTATATTTGAGTCAACATATTAGGAACCTAATGGGCCCCACACATTAAGAACCGTTTATCAAAAATTAAACTGAGATGATTTAATTAAGCATGACTTGATTAAAATAGTTTTTAGAAATCAAGGACTAAAATATAATTAATACAGAAATTATATTTCTAAACCTAGAAAAATCAAGTAAAGACTTGATTGAGTTAATTTCTAAAATTGTCACGAATTAATATATGTATATTATTCAGATGAAAAATTAATATTTTGTCAATTTATACGGTTTTTCAAATTTTTTCTATAAATAATAAGTTATGTTTTTAAAGGTTTTCTTTTAGGCAGAAAAACTATGTAAATATAAAATTAGAATTAACACTTTAGATATACCAATTTATCTTTTTTAAATATGAATTTAGAAGATTTATTATTGGTGAGATTTATGTGGATTACTGTTAAAGAGCGAATAATTAAATAATTTTTAATTCACGACAACTGAATTCTTAAAGAATTATTTTAAAAAAATAAATAAAAACTAATATACAGGATTAGATCCAGCTCATACAGGGGATGGGCTAAAATGATCAAAAAGGGAAAAATCTAGTGATATCCAGCCTTGTACACACAGCTCTTTTCTATGCAATATGTGAATATCCCTCTTTACAAGGAGAGGTTATACTTGAGAGGAGGACATTAACATGTACAAGATTAGACGGTGGAGAAACACTTCGAGTGTCAGTTTGCCAAGTTGGTGTTTTTTTAATATAGGGTGTCTGCTCCTCTAAGAAATATAAGTCAGTCTCTCGAGGCATTTGCTTCCTCTACCACCCTCATTCCCTCCAGTACAATTCTGCCACATGTAACAAACAGCGACACTGAGTATTAGCCTCCGGGGCTGTTACATACCACCCAAATCGTCCTTAACGGCACCGGAACCCCTAAACCTGCCTGTCTCATGTGCATGGGTGCATACACATTTCCAAGACTTCCATTTCCTTAACAGTCGTGCACCTGAAACAAACGTGAGCCTGCATTCTTGCTCTTGGGGTACACACACGTTTCCAATATTTCATGATTATAATTACTCTAGTTTCTGCGTTCTGAATTGCTTCCAAACTCTACAAAAGAGAGAACCAGTGAGCGGTCAGGCATTTTTATTAAGCCTATGAAGTTTGAAGCGATCTGATATGGAGACAGGATGGAAGGGAAATTCTGAGATATCACCAAGTTGTCCTCGGTGTGGTTCCTCAAATACTAAATTTTGTTACTACAACAACTACAGCTTAACACAACCGAGATACTTTTGCAAGGGTTGTAGAAGGTATTGGACTAAAGGAGGATCCCTACGAAATGTGCCTGTAGGCGGCGGGTGCAGGAAGAATAGAAGAGGAAAGTCGTTGAGGCTATCTTCTAATGACCACTCTAAGAGTTTCGGTTGTGGAGGCTTGCCTAATAACTCTATTAGGCATCCACATAACCATGAAGGAAATTCCTCCATAGAGTCCTCTAGCTCGCCAAAGATTCCTGATGGTTCTCATATTGATCTTGCACTTGTTTATGCAAAATTCCTGAATCCACAGCAAGATTCCAAGAGTGGTTGTGAAGTTCCAGAATTTACCAGTGAGTTTGATCCCTCTCTAATATTCACTAACATCTCGAACACAAATTTGGAACCAAGTTCTCAGTTGTCAGAAGAAAATGGTCTTGCTGGATGCCTCACTATCTCCGACTTCTCGAATAAAGCTCCTTTGATCGACAATGACCACTTGATGTACTACTATAGTTTAGACTCGGCACACAAGCATCAAGATCACCGAGATAGGACTAAACAATGTACAAGTGACACAAGCAGCTTCAACTTGCCACCGTTGCCAGGGCAAGACACAGCCTCTCAAGAGATACTTTGGTCGAATTCTCACCTGATGGGTAATCATAACCTGGAAATGTCTCAACAGCCAGTGCTTGGACCTGAAACTCAAGATCCTAATCTATTGTTTGGTAACTGGAGTCCCTTTGATTTGTCTAGTGATGATACTTTCTCAAGGTCTTGATGAAATTAATGTGTTACTTCATTGTTTCTTTAATTTCCCTTGCTAATTGCTATACATGCATATGACTGTATAGGACCTGAAATAATCTACACATAAACATGTATATGCTACCCGTGTTTATAATAATGGCACCTTTAACTGGACTTTATTTACTGCACCCACGAAAGTAATTATATATCAAGCTTCAAAATTTTGCTCCAATTAGAGATGTTCCCTTTTTTTTTTTTTTAATAATTCAAAATTTTATGCTCATTTTATTAGCCCTTTTTTTTTTTTAATAATTCAAAATTTTATGCTCATTTTATTAGCCCAACTCAATTTGACCTTGATTATACTCAACTAAACATACGTTAATTTCAAACTACCTGAGGTAGACTACCTGGGTTCAATTTCTCTCTTAATTCTTTTCGAAGGTTGAACTAGGCATGTGTATATTTATGTGATGCTAAATGATTGTTCACCTCTTTGCTTGAGTTTGTATAGCAATAAGATCACATTAATGGAGTTGGTTTTTCAAGAGGAAACCAAACGTGTATCATTTTCAATTTTCTGACACGTGAAAGATTTATGTTTCGCTTTGACAATAATTAATGGTGGTATTTTTATTATTGAACTTGCTAGTGGTTATATATATATATATATATATATATATATATATATATATATATATTATATATATATAAAATAGGCACCCAATAACTATTAGAAAATTTGTTTAAAAATACGGTTAATGTATATATTTAAGGTTGATTTAAAAATGGATTCCATTCACCTTTTGAGATAAAACTATTTTGGAATCTAATTTTCAATATAAGTTTTTTAACACTAAACATTAACATAATTTAAATAAATTATGAGTGAATAAGAAACCACTACTAAAAAATGAGCCTATTAGCAACTACCTATTCTATTGCAGATAACATTAAAATCCGTTGCTGATGAAATTCAGCAACGGAATTAGCAACAGATAATTTCAGATGCAAATAATAGATATTAATTTTTTAGTAACGGATTATCAGTTGCTGAATATGTAAATCAGCAACGGATATTCCGTTGCTGATCAGCAACGAAATATCCGTTGCTAATCCAATCCGTTGCTGATTTAACATGAATTTTTTAAATTATATTTTTTATTTATTGAATTTTTTTAATTATTTGTGGATGTTTCAAAAATTATAGATAAATATACAAAGAGCATAAATTAATATTAGAAATTATTTTATCAAAAATAATAAGTCAAATAAAATAAATTTCACAATAAATTTTTAAATCTCGTCAAACTTACATCAAAATAGATAAGTCACAATTTAATAAATATGTTTTATCATAAAGGTGGTGGTGGGGGTAGTGGTGGAAACGAACCAAAACAATGTTGACCATCATGAGGTGGGACCGATATACGGTGGTCGAGGCCTCGGTCAATATACTGGATTAGACAAAGGATACATCTGTGGAGCCATATGTGACGGCATAGATGAAGCCATAGGTGTCGACATACCTTGGTCCATATTTGATGCCCAAACTTGGTATCCCATATTACTAAGAAAGTTTTTGATTGAAGTCATCTCCTGTTGTAGTGATAAAATATGACCATCTCTTTCCTTTATTTGCTCTTTCAATGCCTGAATTGATGAGCTAGGAGGTGTTGACTCCATCGTATAGGATTGTGATGAAGCACTTGTACTAACCATGAATTTTGGCATACCAGGTGCACCATATATTCTACCCTTCCCAACTCCTCCTATAGCCGCACACCAAGCTGCTCCATCAAATGAAGGATGATTTTCCCGATCAGTTCCATATCTTGAAATCATTTTTTTTTTGTAATTCTCCTACAATAAAATTAAATATAATAATAAATTCATTTTAATTTTAAATAATAATTAAATTACATAAAAAAATACTTACAACAACTTTTTTAGACTTGTTATCTATGAAGGTTTCAGGCTTCTTGACACTCTGATGCAACACCGAAAACACATCATCCCATAAAGGTTCTTTTCCACCTGCTTTTTCTTGCTATCAACAAATAAAAAATATTAGACAAAATAAATATGAAAATTTGAAGTCCAACATAACAAATATAAACAATCCTCATCATGCTAGCTCGATATGATGCAAATGACACCGTACCTCCAGAATGAGTGCTTAATTTACCATCTGTTTCAGTTAGTCGATTATTTCTTGCAGATTTTGATCTCCTTTGAAATTCAGGGGTGGACCAAATTTCTTTAATCATTTGATTCCAATCATCATTGTTTATCCAAACCGGACCTTTATTAATGCAATCCATAATATTTGTGGTATTTCTGTCCGACATAGCTCTATTACGAGCTCGTGTCAACTGCTGGTTCAAAGCAATTCTTGTCTTATCCTCCCAAATCTTTCAAACAATTGATTCATCATCCTCGGAAAATATATATTTTTTCTATATAAAAAAAACAAAAACAAAAACAAAGCTCAACATAATTATTAACTAGCCTATATAATTACAATCACACAATCAGTAGTAAAAAAAATGAACATATTTTTTTTGGTATATACCTTACCATTTTTTAATATATTCCTAAAATATAATTAATTTACATGTTCTAACCTAATTAATGTCGTTAGAGATGCAAAAATAATTATATATTAATTTATATTTTCAATCAATGAAATGGTCAAACAAACTTAATGCCTTTGCTATAAATTCTTTTAATTGTATCTAAGAGGTTCGTACTTCATTTTAGTCTTCACTTCCATAAAAAAACTATTTTTACTATATTAATATTCCTTGCATCTAAGATATGATGTGCATAGAAAAAAAGAATGTAACACCCTCAAATATAATGTCAGGAAATCTCAAATATTTCATTACTAATGTCAAGTATTGAATAATATATATAAGATTATGGATTTTTTTAAAAAAATTTCGGCAGAGTTTCCTCTATTTTTGTTGGTACCAAGTTATCGACAACACTTCTATTATATGTCATTACAACTTTCATCTTGATCCAATCATCCTGGATCACATTTCATTCATCAAACAATCTCTGAGCACTAAATTATACTTATCAATATATTCAAGTCTCACAATATCAATTAATAAGTCAACATAAAAGTATTACTAAAACAATTTGAAAGATAATCAATTTCATCACTATAAGTTCATCAATTTAAAAATGTATAATGTCATACTTTAAACTCCTTAAAGAGTTCATCCCTATAAGTTGAATCAACTTTTTCCCAATTGTGCCATGGTCCTTTAAAATTTGACCTCAAAATAAGTCCGATCTCACGCCCACACGATGAGTTATTAAAGCTTTAAAAAAATAACAAAGATTTATTAAAATAATAAAGTTTAAAAAATAATTATAAAACTCAATAACCTTATAAATTTCAACTTACTCTATTGTTCCATATAAACGAAGCTCTTTTTTTTTTTTTGTAATTGGATCCTTATGTGTGTCAAAACCCTGCTTTTGAACCCATTGCTCATGATGCAATGGAGAAGATGTTGAACTGTGGATTGATGGGATGTCATCTCGATCCTCTGAATCTCTAACATTACAATCGTCTCCCTCATCACCTAATCCTCTTGCATTAACATCAACTCCCTCATCTTCATCTTCATCATTATCACTATCTACTCTGTCATATTGTTCTCCTCTATCTTCCTCAACTCTCTCACCTCTCCTAACATCCTTGCCCCTCCAATCATAATAACCCCCATCAACATTATATCCTCTAAAAGTATATGGATGATCTTGAAGGAAACCTTCTTGAGTTTGAAGTAAATCTTGAAAGCGAAAACCCTCATACGATTGATAATCATCCCTCCTATAATCTTGCTGAGTATAATGTGCATTCCAAGTAGGATGATAGCAATCATGCAACTCATGATGAATAGGTTGATGAGAAATGGATGCTTGGTTATTCGACGCAGATGATGGGCCATTTGATCTAGATGAAGTGGTCCTATTACTCTTGGAACCTAATATAGAACCACGTCGAGGCATGCTAGATACCTGAAATAGAATAAAAAATTAGCATCAATAAACAACATTATAGAATAAATATAACTGAATTATTTGTAATTATTGAATATGAACTAATTAATACAATAAGAAAATAAAATGAACAAAATAATTATTTTTAATTAATACCATTAATACAAACATAACTTACATCACTTAAAAATAAGTCCAAATACAATACATAAAAAATAAATTTTACAAGATATCATCATCATCGTCTTGCTCATCATTATCATCACTCATAACCACATCATCATCATCATCGTAATCACCATTAACATCATCATCAAATTCTTCATCTGAAACCCTTTCAACTTCTACTGAATTTGCCTGTAATTGAAACAATTCACAATGGTTGATTTCTGTATAATATGATGCTTTAACAAATATATTTGGATCATCAAGTGTTTGAGTAGGAAGGACACGACATGGTTGAGAAATCTCATCTGACTGAGCAACATCAAATGATCTTGTATTGTTATCATCTTCAATAAATTCACCCATGTTAACGCTATAGCGACTTCTAGCAGTTGTCTTAACTACTACCCACCATTCAGAAGATTTATTGTCAGGTGGACATGTATAGTAGACTTGTTGACATTGTTGCGCTAGCACAAAATCTTCATTTCCATATAGTCGAGAAGTATGCTTGATTTCCACCAAACCATTTGAACGATGCATTCTAATTCCTCTTCTTGTATCATACCAATGGCATTTAAACATGAACACTTTGCACTTACTCCCCAAATATTTTAGCGGAACAACTTCTTCAAGCATTCCATAATAGTCACATTCATTGGCATCATAACAACTTCCTTTCACACAAACCCCACTATTCATCGTCTTTTTAAATCGACCATAACTTTGAGTGTGAAATTTGAAACCATTCACATAATACCCATTATGACATTTAACTAAATTTGAAGGGCCCATAGCAAGTGCAAAGATTTGATTCCCAGTTCTATTTGATTGATATTCAACCTATCATAACATTTAATACCATAATAAATATTTTTTTCAAAAAAAAATAATTTCGCAAAATAATAAAATTGCATTAAAAAAACCATAATATAAAACTACTTACATTATTTTTTAATCAAATTGGAAAGATCTCCTCGCATAGTTTTTCTATTTCAGCATCACTAGCATGTGGTTGTTGTGACTTTAGCTCTTGATGACATTGCCTAAATTATAAATAGTTTATTTTTAAAATTAAATTATTAAGAATAAAGTATTAAAAAAATATTTCATACTTACTCTAAATAGGGCTTCAATTCTTCATAGTTGAAACAAATATAGTTATGTGCAATTTTCATTTCAGCATGTGACAAATGTCTTCTATACGATCTTCTAGACAATTTTTTCCCCGGGTAAGAAAAAATTGAAAGTTGTCCATCAAGACTTTTAAGGCCACCATCATCATTTCTTGAAACTCGATTCCATATTGTTTGCACGTCATCTCCAAAATAATAAGATGCAAAATTGGTAATTTCATTAATCAAATATGCTTCACATATGGAACCCTCAACTTTAGCTTTATTTGTCACTTTTTTTCTTCAAATAAAACATATACCTATATCATTGATATCAATTAGTTTAGGAAAAAAATGGAAAAGAGTAAAAAATAATATGACATGAAAACATACCGTTCAAATGGATACATCCATCGATATTGAACGGGTCCTCCGACTTTTGCCTCATAAGGTAAATGTATTGCCAAGTGTTCCATAGAGTCAAAGAAGGATGGCGGAAAAATCCTTTCAAGTTTGCAAATAATTTCAATGATATTCATTTGCAGCAACTCCATGTGTTGGACATTTAAACTTGTAGCACTAATGTCTCGAAAAAATACTGACAATTCAGTTAATGACTCCCACAGTGTTTTAGGCAAGTAAGGTCGAAAAGCAATTGGAAGAAGTCTTTGCATAAAAACATGACAATCATGACTTTTCATGCCTGAAACCTTACACTGTGCCTCTTTTACACACCGTGAGATGTTTGAAGCATAACCATCAGGAAAAGACAATTCTTTCATCCATGACAACACTTCTTGTTGTTGTTTTTTGAAGAGATAATAAGTGCTTTTAGGTTTGTAAACCCGACCACTTGCATCATGTTGCAAATGTAAGTTTGGCTTCTTGCAATACAACTGCATATCCAACCTTGCCTTTAAATTGTCCTTGCTTCTATCAGGACAATCCATTATTGTATAAAAAATATTGTCAAAGAAATTTTTTTCAATGTGCATAACATCAAGATTATGACGAGTTAGATTTGTATGCCAATACGGAAGCTCCCCAAAAATGCTTTTCTTCACCCAATTATGCTTAACACCAATGCCTGGAATTTTGTCATTATGAGATGAACTTCTAATATGTCCCATCGTCAAATTAGACACTTCAAATAAAATTTCTGAACCAGATCGACGAGGTAAAGGAGGGAGCCATTCTGTTACTCCTTTCAAAAACTTATCTGATTGATATCTATATGGGTGATCCATAGGTAGGAATCGTCGATAACAATCAAAAATGGTTATTTTTCCCCCATGCTTTAATCTAAAGGCTTTGCTATACTCCATATAATAAGGACAAGACAACTTCCCATGAGTACTCCAACCCGATAACATACCATAAGCTGAAAAATCACTAATGGTCCACATCAAAGCTGCCCTTAATTGAAAATTTTCCTTCTTATATATATCATAGGTATTAACACCATCAAGCCATAACTTTTTCAACTCATCAATTAACGGTCGTAGGAAAACATCAAGCTTTTTCCCCGGATTCTTCGGCCCAGGAATAATCATTGACAAAAACATGAATGGTTGGGTCATACACTTCCAATGAGACAAATTATAAACAGTCACAATTACTGGCCAACAAGAGTAGACATTTGAAGACATGTCAAATGGACTAAAACCATCAGTGCATAATCCTAATCGAATATTTCATGGATCGGATGCAAAGTCTTGATGATCTTCATTAAACTTCTTCCATGCTTCCCCGTCAGATGGATGCACCATAACTCCATCATCTGACCTATGAAAATGATGCCATGTCATATCTTTGGCATGATGTGGAGACATGGATAGCCTCTGAAGTCTTGGTGTCAAAGGAAAGTATCGGAGTTGTTTCTCTGACTTATTAGAACCTTTATTAGTGGGATTTCTAGGTTTGTATCGTAAACTTCCACAAAAATCACAACTTGTTTTCATTGCATCTACCCCATAGTACAGCATGCAATAATTAGGACACACATCATATTTATCATAACCAAGTCCAAGTGGCCGCATAAATTTCTTGGCATCATAGAAATTTGAAACCAAATTTTCATTATCAGGCATGCAACTTTTTGTAAATTCAGTGAATTTGTTGAAGGCAGTCTGAGTTAAATTTAGAGTTGACTTCATATTAAGCAATTGTACACAAGCAGATAGTTTAGATTGCTTGGTACACCCATCCCATAAAGACTCATCTGCAGCTTTAAGTAATTTATAAAATTTATCTGCCTCCGGATTCGGAAGTTCCTCTGCTACCATAGGACTAGAAACCATATCATTAGAGCATGCATCACCAACCCCCATTGCATGCAGAACCATATTCCTATATGATTTTTCTTTAAAAACATCATTCACAACATGACTACACCTAACTGATGAAGGTCCAACTATTATTGGTTCTGAAACATAAAGCTCTCCATGTACAGTCCAATTTTCATAATCAGGTAAAAATCCTCTTGAAAACAGGTGCTTATAAACATCTTCTTCCATTAAAAACTTTTGATTTTTGCACCTAACACAAGGACATCTAATTTTACCTCTAGATACATTTTCATCAATTGAAAATGCAAAATTAATAAATCTCCGTACACCCGCAATAAATTCCGGACAAATATGACCATCCCTACGACGGCGATACATCCATGATCGATCGTCCATATTAATATAATTAACATAATTAAAACCAAAAAAGAATTAGAATATTATTTAATACATTTCTTAATCTATATTTAAAACTTTATATAATAAATTATCAAAATAACTTCATTAATAACTAGCTTATAAGTTATCAAAGGGAAATATAATACGTTGTTTTGATTGTCCATTGGATTAGTAAAAATGATGTAGGCAAAATAGCTAGCTAAATAGGATACACTAAGCAATTGCTCTGTTTATTATTTCTCACTATAATTTTTTTTCTTCAACTTTAGTAATATAGACTATTCTATTGGAAAAAAAAATATAATCGTTTTCATTGTCAAGTAATATTGTAGAAATAAAGTTTGCATGCAAACATATGCTATAATTATTATTTTTTAACCAACTATTAAATATTTATTTCATCAATAATTTATTACTTAAGATCGTCACATTAAACAAAGAAATACTAACAAACTAAAATCACTTTGGAGACAAATTATACCATTATTAGCAAACAGAGGCTAATATTTAATTACAATGCAATTTTTCTACAAATCAAGTTATCTTTCAAAATTAATAAAAAGTTTTAAGCTACATTGACAAACCTGGAGGACCAATATGCACAACCCAAAAACTTGGCAACTCCAAATGCAGATAAGTAATGTGATGATGATGGGTTCAAAAATCTGAAATTAAAAAAATAAAAATAAAAATAAATAAGAATAATAGTGTTAAAAAATTAAAAAAGGAAATTAGCATGTAATGAGCAAGAATAGCATTGAATAATGTTTCCAACCATTTTATTTATGATTTATCAGGACTTTATAAAATAAAAGTTATTTAACAGGCTGGAAAATAAAATCATTTAATAGGCTGGAAAGAGAATCCCAACACTCCCATATCCTTGCCCACCCAAAAATAAAGTCAGAAAATAATCATTTAACAGGCTGGAAAGAGAATTGACAATCATTGGGAACGGAACTATGATCTTGATCAAGTTAGATGTATAACCTAAAATCAGTATTCTCTGCTATACAGTTCCTGTCACCCACTTGTTTTCTCTTATTCATAACTCTTAAGCTTGTAATTGCAGACAGTAAGAAAATTACTTTATTGTTATTCGTGTGTTTTTGGATTTAGATTAGATGCTAGAGATTTCACTGGTTGATTGGTGCACATTTTTTGTGGATAGATAAGATATTAGAAAGCCTATTTCATGGGCGTTGGAAGATTACAAGAATTGAAGTGGCATTTCTGTACACATTTTACCTTTCTGGCTTTCCATAATTTTCAAGAGAAAAGGAACGATCACCATCCTTTGCTGAGTTGGTTTCTGGCAGTGTACATTAGTTATCTTCCCCTTTCTGGTGCTTGATTTCAATTGAGTGATGGGAGTAGGATGAGTTGAGGATGGAAAGAGGTGGTAGTATCACAGCACACTTGGCTTCTCCAGATGTACCTGCAGTAGGATGTGTAGAAGGACAATAACTATGATAATGAGCTGTCCTAAATTAGAGCAGTGTCGACGATTGATTTGTCTACATCCCACATTGTTATTTTGTTCCAATTTCATGTTTTTAGGTTTTGAGTCATTAATCTTCTCCCTGAACTGAAAACTTTAAAATTTCTCCTCTCTCGGCATGCTTGGACGTTTTAGTTTATTAAGTGTGCATGCAGTATCGATAAAGCTTTGAAATTAAAACAAAAGCCTTCAAATATTAATTAAATAAAAAAAATCAAATTAACTGATTATAAAATCCAAAAAAACTATTATCCAGTTCATTTTTAATTTCAAAAACCTTGAAATTGATTCAGCCAAAATTAAATCTAAAATAAAAAAAAATAGTAACATTTTTATTAATCCAAAATTAATCAAACCCACAGGACAAATCAGCCCTCTTTTGCATTTCTGCTGCCTACCCAACCTTCCTAAGACACATTACCCAAACTTTGTATTGAGAAGTTGGGAAGCTTTGCTAGGAAGCCGACTAACACACATTCCCTGCTGTCATATATGGTTTTTACCATAAAATATGCACAAACTCTACCATCTTTTCTAAGACACATTTCCCATATTTCTCCCCCAAAAAACCCAGAACCCTATAAAAAGTCTCACTACTTCCATATTTAACAAATAATTTACAATAGATCTACAAAATTATTCTCTCTAAATTACAAAAACATAATTTTTTAAATATGGGTTTTTGATTATACCTGCTATCACACCATGTTTTCTCCCTACAAGATTGAATTTTTGAAAGCGTAAAGCAACTCTAAAGTAACTGGAGAAAAGAAAACCACAAGTTATGTTTGTGGACGCATGACAAAGATATGTAGATTTGAAAAGGACATATGGATTTGGCTCCTGGAAAAGGAATAGAAAGGAAGAGAAATGGGTTAATTAGATTTTTGAAGAGTTATAAGGGTCTATTTGGCATTGCGTTTGTAACTGCGTTTCGTCAAATTTTAAAATTTTTTTTTTTTGCTAAAATTGAGTGCGGTTTGTACTTTTTGGATCGTTTTGATGTGCTGATGTCAAAAATGATTTTTAAAAAATAAAAAAACATCATTGACATGTATTTCGGCATGAAAAGCTATTTGAAAAGCAACCGCAACCACACTGCCAAACACGCTCATAGAAAGGGACAGAAGATGGGGTTATTTCGGAGAATGAATAAAGTTTGCAGCTGTGGGGTTTTTAATTCTTTTGTTGTTTTCAAGGTGTATATATATATATAGACCAATAAAAAAGCGACATGTAATTATTATTATTTTATAAAAGTCAAAATTTAACTTTTTATATCAGCAACTATATTAGCAACGGCAAATCTGTTGCTGATTCTTAAAATATTAATTTTTTTCAGTATCTGATTTTTTGTTGCTAAATCCGTTGCTAATATTAAAAAATTAATATATATTTAATCCGTTGCTAATCTGTTACTAAAATTGCAACTAAATTATTCTGATGCTAAATACCCTTCTTTTTAGTAGTGAACTGATATCAAAGATAATTAATATGTTTTTGTGAAACTCAAAACTCTTTAAATAAACTCTATCCCACATAAAAAAGAAATAAAACTTTTTTGATGTTTATAAAGTTGAAAGTTGAGAAGTTATAATTATTTTTACTAGCGTTAAACTTTTTTGATGTTTATAAAGTTGAAAATTGAGAAGTTATAATTATTTTTACCAGCATTTTGTCTAGTCCTTCAAAGGAAGAATCTAATAAGTTTTTTCATAATTATTTCAAGGTTACATGAATAAGTTTTTCAGCTCAAAAGTCACATGATTTAAATCTAAAAAACATTCATGTTTAATTCTATTTTTATATGGGTAATCAAAGTTGTTAGTGGAGGGAAGTCCATCACCCTTTAATTCCTAAAATTCTTTATAAAAAAGGGCTAAAGAAAAGTGTTTGGGGTTGGTTAATTCTGCATTATTTTGAGGGAATTTGACACTCTTTTTCACCTTAATTTACAACATTGTTTTCTGGTTTTAAACCTTTGTTTTTCCTCTCAAAATTTCTTCTAATCTAAAGCTAAGGTTTAGTCATTATAGAGAGATCATTAAGCAAAATTTCATTGGTTCATTGGACTTTGTTTATGAGTGCACCTAAACATAGTGGTGTTGTTAGGATTTTAGACGATTTATTGAAGAAAGTTCTATTACACAAAGTGAGGAACAACAAAGCATTAAAGACAAAGGATTAATCCTAGGAAACAATAAAGCTTGTTCAATTTTAAAGTGTTTTCACAAGTAAATACCTTTTGGTTTTTATTTAATCTTATACATTATTATGCATTATATGATTGCCATTCTATTATTTATACAAGATTATATATATGTTTACTAGCATGGTAGTTCTAATTATGATAAATTGAAAACATTTACCACATTATAAATTGCATGATTATAAACTAAACATATACGCTCACTTGTCTTAATTATTATTTGCTAATAATTTTGGACAACAATCAATATCTTCCATTAGATGTCTGGCATTGCTTTATTAATGACATGTTGCATTGATTTATTTTTTAGGTGATCATGTTTACCCTTGTAAGTTTTGAATTTCATGCTTTGAAGTTAATGAAATCCTTAGTTGAAGATAAAGAGTTCAGAGAAAAAATACATTTATTATGGAAATATTTTCTATCACTACTAGAAAATTATGAAATACAAATGTAAACACTGACAAAAAATACTATCGGTAAATTATGGTGACATTTATCGTTGGAATATAACATTGTTGTTTTCGTTAGTATTCACTAATGAAAAATTTTCTGTTGATGAACATTGAGGGAATTACATATAGAAATCAAAGAATGAAAAAAATTGGACATGTATTCCCTTGTTATTTCCATTGGAAAATATGATGTGTCAGTATTACTGATAAAATTACCTATGAAATATAACCATTACTGATATTCATCAGTGAATCTCTTAGTAAAATTTAAGTTATAACCTTCAAGATCCCTTCTTCTCTTTCCCCATCTCTTCTTCTTCTTCTTCTTCTTAGAAAATAGCACCACCACCCTAATTTTATCCCAAATCAAGCTCTCATCATCACAAATCCAGCCACCCTAACACTTAGTATGTCAGTATCCTTATTCTATTTTTTTTTAAGATTCACCATATTAATTAAAAAAACCAACTCATTTTTTGTTGTAACCTTTTTTTTTTTATGTTAGTTTTTTTTGAATTGTTTGTGTGTTTACTTGTTTGATAGCTTTTTTCTATAGAAATTTGTTGTATGAATGTATGATTTGTACATGTTAGGGATGTTTAAGATTTTAAAAAGGTGTATTTATTTGTCATTTGTGAAATTAAGTTTGATTTTGTAATTTAGGTGTTTTATAATGAAATAAATAATGATTTATTTAATGAATACGTTTCATATTTTGTCAATTTTATTATTAAATTGAAAATTTAGGTAAACTTGAAAGAATTTCATTTTTTATGGACAAAATTGATAATTATTAAATGGTTCTATTAAAATAGATTGAATAATTTTGAATTCAACCAATGATAGTTAAATAAACAGGTACAAATAATTTATTTAGTTAACATTATTAATTAATACACGTTGTCATTAATATTTTATATAGGTTTTATATGAGTAATGGATGATCGTTCATGAATGTATTGAGTTTCACCCAAAGAGTTGTGCATGATGAATTATTGTAATGGGATTGAAGGTTTTATTAATGAACTCTATCTAATCCAAAAAATGTTAGTGGAGGTGGTGTTAGATGTGCATGTAAGAGGTGTAAAAATAAAAAGTTTCTCGATCTAGATATTGTTATAATACATCTTTTATAAAAAGAGCCAATGGAAAAATACTTATGTTAGTTTGCACGCAGAGAATCTTATGCTACTTATAAGACCATGATAAAAAGAATGGTTGGATTGACTTCTAGTTCTAGCAATGTGCATGAAATTATAGATGATAATAATAATCGTTATATGAGTATGATTATGGATGCAATGAGAATGAATCAAAGTTATGCAAATGCACGTTCAATTGTAGATGAATAATCAAATGCACATGCAATTAAGTTTTTTAAACTTTTAAAAGATTATGATGAACCATTATGGGATAGGTGCACAAATCACAATAAATTATCGGTCATTATTTCCTAAGGGATGAAAACCATTATGTTTGGTTCCAAATGGTGGAACCCATTGTGTTGCCGTTCTAAAGGAGAGAAACTATTGTGTTGTCAATTCCAAGTGATGGAACCCATTCAACTGTTACTCCAAATAGGAAAGGAGCAATGATGTTATTGTTCCTAGATAGATAAGGACGATTATACATGTCTTCACCTTGAATGGATGCCGTGGGTTTGAAAATGATTCAGGTCTATAAGAATTCGACATGTGTTCTATTATATTAGGAGAGCAGCTTATGATATCTTTTCAAACCTAATATATATAAATATATATGCAGGCCCATCTCATGTTGCAAGACCAAGTTGATTAGAAGTTCAATTAGTCTAGCTGTAAGAACCCTTGCAGATATGTATCTCAATGTTATATTAGAATGGTAGTAAATCTAAACTTATTGTTTTATATTGTATTAAGATGGTTGTAACTCTAAACATGTCATTTCATTTTGTAACTTATGTTTTCTTTAGGCAATTGATTTGGATGACATGTAGTAAACATTAATTTAATTTAACTATACTCTTACATTTAAATTTTAGGTCATATTATTTTTTATGAATGTAATCTTATTGATTTTCATGTTTACTATTTTTGGGTTGTATTATACAATGTGTTAGAAATAATGAATAAACAAACCTATTGTGTTCTTTATTTATGAAGGAAAAGATTTAGTTCAGTAAAAATAAAAAATGAATTGTGTAAATGTGTTGGCCTGAAAGACATGATGAATATGTTGTCGATACCTTGATTCTGACCTAATTATGAAAAAATTCTACCATTGTTTTTTTAAAAACAATTCCTAAAAATTAGAACATGAAATACATTGAAACATGAAATAAAATTGGTTAGGGTGTTACAAACCTTAAGAAAGGGTTTAAAAACAAGATGTATGTTGAGGTTTTAATATGTAAGCTTATATTGTTGAAAAGATCTCAATATTTATCTCGTACTATTTTAAGTCTCACTTAAAAACAAGAATCAACCGCATCCCAAGACATGATGACGGTGAGAAAGTGCATTCGAGTGAGAATTTGTCAATATTTTCCTATCCTAGACGTTTTTTATAAAACAAAATGCAGTAAAAGAAAGATACTTGACAAAAATCAAATTCAGACATGCACATAGTTATGTGTTATTTAACTACGATCGATAAATTAAGGCCTTTTTATTTAGTGAGTATAATATTAACATGTTATTTTAAACAATTTTTCTCTTATACTCTCATAAAGTGATAGATTGAGTAATCTTTGTATGTAACATCGTCAATTTTTACTATCTCAGAATTGACATCTGACTGAATCTTATATTTTCTAATTATAAGATAAATAATTTGCCACATGGTTCAGAACACTTGTAAGTAGTACTTAATAATTCTTAACTCTCATAATACTTAATTTCATTACATATTTCTCTTTAATTGTTAATGGTTGTAATCTTGTACTAGGTTTATTAAATGAAAAAGAATGCTAGTGACAATTTTAATTTATTGTGTTTGGGTTTTGAAAGAAATGTCAAGTGTTATAACAGGTATTTCATCAATGAATATGTCTTTCATACTACAAAGTATGGTCAGGGTATAAAGACTTATAATAGTAGAGTTTGTGTTAAGCAATCAACTTCTAATGAGTTTGAAGTTGATTATTATGAGAAGTTTGAAGAGGTGATTGAATTGTAATATCATAGCGAGGATAACAGAGTTTTTTTTAATTCAAATGCTATTAGTATGATACCACTAATAGAGGAATAAAAGTAGATCTCCATCATGGTTTGATCGGAGTTAATACAAAGGCTAGATTTTGCAACGTCGATGATGTCTTTATTTTTGCCAAACAATACTAACAAGTTTATTACACATAAACTCTTTCCTGTATAAAAGATTGTTCTAGGGTTGACTAGTTAGCCGTAGTGAAAACCAAACCTAGTAGTCGTGTTCAAGTTGTTCAGAATGGTAACAATGAAGTAACTATGACAAAAAAATATCTTTCAACTTGATAAGCTAGTTGATGCATATTGAGTCGTTCCATCTATCGATTTAGAAAAAAAATCAAATTTTTGTGTAGTTGAGAATATTTTTATTGATGTTGACGCTAATAAGTTAAATTATATATTAAGAACCAGTGGACATACATAAGTAGATGAAGATGATAATATCGATAAGCTTCAATTCAATAAAGATGATTATGATGGACATGACGATGATGGAATCAATGAAGAAGAAAAAGAGAAAAAGAAAAAGAAGATGACAATTTTGATTAAAAAGATTTCAAACTGATTTTAAATGTAAAACATCAATATGTAATGGAATTGACTTTAAAGTAATATTTCTTGTTATTGGTTTACAATATACTATTGCTAACACAATTGGAATGTTTATTGTTGTAATTTTATTATTATGTTATTGAACATAAATGGTGTTATTGTGTTGTGATTTTACTATATTTGCAGGTTAGATAAATAGGGAATGCAAAAATATTAGGGAAAAAATTGTTTTATACCAATGGAATTACTAAAGGAATGTAAAATACCAATAAAATTATCATGGACTAAGTGTCTCAAAATGTTTCACAGAGTTGGGAAAAATCATAGGACTTTGCCACTGACAATTATAGACGAAATAACTGATGAACCAAGTCCCTTAAAAAGTTTTAGAGAGTTGGAAAAAAATTGCAGAACTTGTCACTATTAAATGTAATTCTTTAACGGTTTAATTCCATCGATA